>CM073593.1:92759557-94179557 GCA_037074705.1 Zhengitettix transpicula
CTTATTATTAATTTTCAATCCGACGTTATTTTTTTGTTAATAGTGTTCGTTATGTTGTTATTATTTTTTAAAAAACAATGACTTTATTAATTTTTATTTTGTCTCATTTATTTTAGTTTTTCTTTTGTTGATTTATTAAATTTATGTATTCACCTTTCACGTCATCTGTGACGTCACCGTCGACGATTATATATACAGCATATATTCCACTTTGTTAGAAATTCAGAGAAGTATTTATATAAAACTGTGTCTGATTGTCCTCTTGTAGTTTAGAAGGAACCTTCACCTTTCCCCCCCAAGTCCAGCCCTCACAGTAATTGTGTTCTAATCCGTTTCCGCCACTGCCGATACTCAGCTTGGCCCATGGCGTCGTTTGTGGCTGGTGATTGTTATTATATTTTTTTTAAAAAAACAAATGCTTTATTAATTATTATTTTGTCTCATTTATTTTAGTTTTATTTTGTTGTTTTATTAAATTTATGTATGCGTTGATTTGTTTATTATAAATCTCAAAATTATATTTCTAATAATTTGAGTAAAATAGTGCAAAGTAACTGAGTAAGTCAGGTGGTGATATTTTTATTTTTAAAAAAAAGGAATAAGGCGGCGCGAACTTGTGGAGAGTAGTTGAGAGTGAAGGAAACTTGGGGTTCGAACAACCGAAGTAAATGGATAATATTTTTGGTAACGAGGTAACCGAGGTGCCCTTGCCAGGGGGTTACGACGCCGCTCTCCGCAACGTGCCGCTGTATTTAGGAGACGGGGGATTTGGCGGACCGCACCATAAGCCTGTTGTGGATCCTGCGTGGCAACTACCACCTTAACTCAGCTGTAGTGCAGCTACGGTATCGTGGGATCAGATCCGCCCAAAATTACAGCAAGTGCGCAATCGTCATATACAATCACCAGCCACAAACGACGCCATGGGCCAAGCTGAGTATCGGCAATGGCGGAAGCGGATTAGAACACAATTACTGTGAGGGCTGGACCTTGGGAAAGGTGAAGGTTCCTTCTAAAACTACAAGAGGACAATCAGACACAGTTTTATATAAATACTTCTCTGAATTTCTAACAAAGTGGAATATATGCTGTATATATAATCGTCGACGGTGACGTCACAGATGACTATAAATTTAATAAAACAACAAAAGAAAACTAAAATAAATGAGACAAAATAAAAATTAATAAAGCCATTATTTTAAAAAAATAATTACAACATAACGAACACTATTAACGAAAAAAATGACGTCGGATTGAAAATTAATAATAAGAAAGGTAGCCGAATACAGGCAAAATAAGTGATAATATATATATATATATATATATATATATATACCGCACTACAATGTTTTACCACCCGCACATTATCGTAATGGTGTCAGGAGATGGATCCAGAAGTGAGTTACAAAGTGGCGACGGTGACGTCACAGATGACGTCAGGGCTGGACTTGGGGGGGGGGAAGTGAAGGTTCCTTCTAAACTACGGGACGACAATCAGACACAGTTTTATATAAATAGTTCTCTGAATTTCTAACAAAGTGCAACATATGCTGTATATATAATCGTCGGCGGTGACGTCACAGATGACGTGAAACGTGAATACATAAATTTAATAAAACAACAAAAGAAAAACTAAAATAAATGAGACAAAACAAAAATTAACAAAGCCATTATTTTAAAAAAATAATAACAACATAATGAACACTATTAACGAAAAAAAGAACGTCGGATTGATAATTAATAATAAGAAAGGTAGCCAAATACAGGCAAAATTAGTGAGAATATATATATATATATATATATATATATATATATATATATATGTTTATGCCACACTAGAATGTTTTACCACACGCACAATACCGTAACTATGAAGGTGACAGGAAATGGATCCACGAGTGAGTTACAAAGGTGGCGACGATGACGTCACAGATGACGTCAGGGCGATCGCCCCAACCAGGAGACTCAATTACATGCAAATATATATCAAATTTAGTCACATTTTCTTCGAATAAATATATAAACACTATATATTTTTTAAAATAACGTCAGGTATCAATCTAAATTGCATTACATTTACTATTTACTATCCAGGAGTGAGTTACAAAAGTGGCGACGATGACGTCACAGATGACGTCAGGGTGATCGCCCCCAACCAGGCGACTCAACTACATGCAAATATATACGCCCCGAAAAAAAAACCAAAAATATTAGTCACGCTACCTGTGAGTGTGGTATTTACATAATCACTTGTTTTGCCTGTATTACTTGTTATAATCACTATTAATGTCCGTAAATTAATTTTTGTAGATTGTCATAATTGAGAAGGTCTGCCAATTAGGCGGAAGAAACGTCGTAGTGGTGTTTTTTTTATTTTCAAATTTCTTGTCTATGGTTTTGGCACGTTTGTAGCGGCCCCAAAGTTTCCCTTTAACATTAGCAATTTTTTTAAAATTTAAGTAGTTTTTTTTAATATTATTATTGAAGACCGTTTCAGACATTTAGAAAAATATTTTATTTAACACTTGAGGGTACGTTTACGTCCTTAATCAGGTTTTTATGAGGTTATGTTGCTACGGTACCAATTTAGGTGGTATTTTTTGTAAACAAACAGCCCAATTTGAAGTTATTTATTTGTGGAAGATTAATGTAAGTTTCGTGGCTAACTTTACGGACATCTTCAGGTTGGTGTATATTATTTATGTAGTAGAAAAATAAGAAATATATACTTGAAAATGTGTCTTTAGAATTATAGTAAGACCCAAAATTGTTAACGTAGGAACCTAACCTGATTAAAAACTGACGAAAACCGTCCTGAAACGTCGTTATTAAAGTGTTGAATAATTATTTTAAATGTCTTTAAAAATCGTTTGCTTTTTTTTGAGTGACTCCTTCAGTTGTCATGACCACGAGCGAGCAGCAAAAACCATCCATTGCCTGTTACCCGGATCACTCTAAACATTTATTTTTATTTATTTCACCTCATGATAGGTCCAAAATATTCTCTTAGTTGCATTCTTTAAGAAACAGGAAGTCGTCCTGGTCACGAAAGCTGTGGTCAAGAGCTGAGGGAGAATCGGGGGGACTCTGACCAGGTGCCACCACTAAATCCAGAAGTGGGCTGTCGAGCCAAGGAGTAAACAGAACGGTATTACGTCCAATGACACATCCGTAAACAGAAGAAAAACATCTGAGGACCTCTTGACACACCATTTCCATTGGAAACGAAGTCATGAAATGCAGATAAAGTCGGCGGACTGGAGGCAGCCGAGTTTCCTAATCACATTACGAGGAGGAGGAGGCGCTCGAATCTCGCACGGAAGAAGAAGCACAAGGTTTTCACAAAAAATTGATAATCCACTTAATATCACTGCGCCCTAAGCCAATCGTACAACCTGACAGCGGAAATTTGAGCCAACGACCAACGACTGGAAAAGAAGCGGAGAGCCTTCGTTAGCCGCGTTTTCCCTCCCTTGCGAGTGTGAATATTACAGCGTTGCCACGTCGTAGGAGATAACATCCATCGCTGCATTCTACCTTCGTTAAAAATTATTTCACGGTTCTAGTCTCCTCAAGTGTTTTTATTAATACTGCTCAAGAGATGCAAAACTGAAGCCTTTCTTTAACATTTCATTACAGCTTTCATATACAAAAAATACATACCGTACAAAAATTATAAAATAAAGAAATATAGCCCCGAAAACAGTGAGAATAAATTTACATAAATAATTAAACGTCACTTTAAAAAATTGCAATTTAAAATAAAAATAAAACTCAAGGTTGGTTCCCTGTATTTTGAACTTCTTGAAGTATTTATATATTGTAAAGACCCTCGTTCAATTTTTTAAAAATAATTTTTAAATACCAAAAACAATCAATGGTTTTAAGTATGACGTATAATAATTCTACTTCACAGAAATTTATTAATTAATTTCTTTCGGCTCGTGAATATTACAGCGTTGCCACGTCACAGGGAAAAAAAGCATCCATGGCTGGATTCTTCCTTCGTTAAAAATTATTTCACGGTTCTAATCTCCCCAAGTATTTTATTAGATACAAAACTAAAGCGTTTCTTTAACTGCTTCCATATAAAAAATATACACCATACAAAAATTATACAATAAATAAATATGGCCCCCAAAAACGGTCAGAATAAATTTACTCGATTAATTAAAAACAACTTTAAAAAATTGGAATTTAAAATAAAAATAATACTCAAGGTTTCTTCCCTGTATTTCGAACTTATTCAAGTATTAATATATATTG
The DNA here is from genome assembly GCA_037074705.1 of Zhengitettix transpicula. Lineage (NCBI taxonomy): Eukaryota > Metazoa > Arthropoda > Insecta > Orthoptera > Tetrigidae > Zhengitettix > Zhengitettix transpicula. Next base: position 92,763,824 of record CM073593.1, read on the forward strand.
TAAAGACCCTCGATCAAATTTTTTTTTAAATATTTATTTTTAAATACCAAAAACAATCAATGGTTTTAATTATGACGAATAATAATTCTACTTCACAGAAATTTATCAATTAATTTATTTCGGCGCGTGAATATTACAACGTTGCCACGTCGTAGGGGAAAAAAACATCCATCGCTGGATTGTTCCTTCCTTAGAAATTATTTCAGGGTTCTAGTCTCTTCAAGTATTTTATTAGATACTAAACTAAAGCCATGATTTAACATTCAATTACAGCTTCCATATAAAAAAATATATACCATACAAAAATTATATAATAAATAAATAAGGCCCAAGCAACAGTGAGAATAAAATTACTGGATTAATTAAAAGCTACGTTAGAAAACTTCAGTTTAAAATAAAAATAAAGCTGCAACGTTTCTTTCCTTTTTTTTTCGAATTTCTTGAAGTATTTATATATTGTAAAGACCCAGGTTGAAATTTTTTTAAAATAATTCTTTCAATATTAGAAACAAACAATGGTTTTATGTATGACGTACAATAATTCTACTTCACAGAAATTTATTAATTAATATATTTCGGCGCGTGAATATTACAGCGTTGCCACGTCATAGGGAAAAAAGCATCCATCGCTGGATTCTTCCTTCGTTAGAAATTATTTCATGGTTCTAATCTCCCCAAGTATTTTATTAGATACTAAACTAAAGCGTTTCTTTAACTGCTTCCATATAAAAAATATACACCATACAAAAATTATACAATAAATAAATATGGCCCCCAAAAACAGTCAGAATAAATTTTCTCGATTAATTAAAAACAACTTTAAAAAATTGAAATTCAAAATAAAAATAATACCCAAGGTTTCTTCCTTGTATTTCGAACTTATTCAAGTATTTATATATATTGTAAAGACCCTCGATCAATTTTTTTTTAAATATTTTTTTAATACCAAAAACAATCAATAATTTTAATTATGACGAATAATAATTCTACTTCACATAAATTTTATAAAATTAATTTCTTTCGGCGCGTGAATATTACAACGTTGCCACGTCATAGGAAATAAACATTCGGCGCTTGATTCTTCCTTCGTTAAAAATTATTTCAGGGTTCTAGTCTCCTCAAGTATTTTATTAGATACTAAACTAAAGTCTTGATTTAACATTTAATTACAGCTTCCATATAAAAAAATATATACCGTACAAAAATTATAAAATAAATAAATAAGCCCCAAGCATCAGTGACAATAAAATTACTCGATTAATTAAAAGTTACGTTAGAAAACTTCAGTTTGAAATAAAAATAAAGCTGCAACGTTTCTTCCCTTTTTTTTCGAATTTCTTGAAGTATTTATATATTGTAAAGACCCCGGTTGAAATTTTTTTAAAAATAATTCTTTCAATACCTGAAACAAACAATGGTTTTAAGTATGACGTATAATAATTCTACTTCACAGAAATTTATTAATTAATTTCTTTCGGCGCGTGAATATTACAACGTTGCCACGTCATAGGAAAAAACATCCCTCGCTTGATTCTTCCTTCCTTAAAAATTATTTCACGGTTCTAATCTCCCCAAGTATTTTATTAGATACACAACTAAAGCGTTTCTTTAACTGCTTCCATATAATAAATATACAGCATACAAAAATTATACAATAAATAAATATGGCCCAAACAACAGTGAGAATAAAATTACTCGATTAATTTAAGCTACTTTAGAAAACTTCAGTTTGAAATAAAAATAAAACTCATGGTTTCTTCCCTGTTTTTTATTCAAGTATTTATATATTGTAAAGACCCCGTTCAAACTTTTTTTTAAATATTTTTTTAATACCAAATAAATAATGGTTATAAGTAAGAAACAACAGAAATTTATTAATTAATTTATTTTGACTGTTTCAGATTATGTTCCTATAGTTTATATTTAACTAAATAAGTAAATGGTATTTTATGATGATTAATATAATTACTACGGAGTGGACGCGAGTATTGCAAACTTAATTTTGGTCTGTTAATTGGCTACTTCTTTCTCTAATTAGTATAAGAAACAACACCGGAAAGTTGTAAACCTGCGCCGTGGAGGACCAGGGTTCGATTCCTGCTCGGTTCCAGATTTCCTCGCAGCTCATCTTTCATTAAAGGGATTCTTATTGTTCTTGACTTCAATAATATATAAATGTATGTATGAGGGGGAAGAAAACACTTGTTAATTTTCTGTTTCTTGAAAGCAAAAGTCAGAATATAAGGAATAAAATGGCCGCCACAACACTGTTACTGCCAGCCGGACAAATTCATTCATATAAATTAATCTGAGGATTATTTTCTGCACAAAACACACGTTGCAACGTAATTAACTAAGCAATTTGTGTATTTCGATGACATTCAGTGCTAATTACATATCGGTATTTTGATTAGTTTCTAACCGCACAAATTGAAATGTTTATATATTTTTTTTCCCCCAGGATTAATTTTATCCCATTACCGTTTTGATATCATATTTATTAATTTATTTATTTAGTTAATCCAGAGCTGCCTTGGGCAAACTCGATGGCGGTGTTTCGTTACTACATTACAATCCAATGACACAAGAAACAAAAAAAAATAACAGGACCCCTACCAACCCCCTCGCCTCTTACATACGTTTATATATTACTGAATTCAAGAACAATAAGAATCCCTTTACTGAAAGCTGAGCTTTAAGGTCGTTGAAACTGAATTGAAGAAAATCTCGAACCCTGGTCCTCCACGGCGAAGGTTCCAACTTTCCGGTGTTGTTTCTTATACTAATTAGAGAAAGAAGTAGCCAATTAGCAGACCAAAATTAAGTTTTGAAAAAATATACCAGACCACGTCATCCTCTCCGTAGAAATATAATATATTAATCTTCCTAAAATACCATTTACATATTGAGTTAAATATAAACTACAGGAACATAATCTGAAACAGTCGAAATAAATTAATTAATAAATTTCTGTTGTTTCTTACTTATAACCATTATTTATTTGGTATTAAATCAAATTTTTTAAAAAAATTGAAGAGGGTCTTTACAATATATAAATACTTCATGGAGTTCGAAATGCAGGGAAGAAACCTTGCAGTTTTATTTTTATTTCAAACTGAAGTTTTCTAACGTAGCTTTTAATTAATTGAGTAATTTTATTCTCACTGTTGCTTGGGCCTTATTTATTTATTTTATAATTTTTGTATGTTATATATTTTTTTATATGGAAGCTGTAATTAAAAATTAAATCAAGACTTTAGTTTAGTATCTAATAAAATACTTGAGGGGACTAGAACCCTGAAATAATTTTTAATGAAGGAAGAATCCAGCGATGAATTTTTCCCTATGACGTGGCAACGCTGTAATATTCACGCGTCGAAAGAAATTAATTTTATAAAATTTTTGACAAGTAGAATTATTATACGTCATACTTAAAACCATTGTTTGGTTTTCATATTAAAAAAAATTATTTAAAAAAAAAATTTAACCGGGGTCTTTACAATATATAAATACTTCAACAAGTTCAAAAAAAAACAGGGAAGAAACATTTTTTTATATATCTATGAGCCACGCACTGATGTAAATATATTATCTTAAGAGCTCCTTCTCTACGTGTATGGCGTTGACACCATAAATAATTTCTTCACGACGTGTCAAATAAATAATTTTTGGTGGTATTAATCCGTACAATTATTTCCTTATTGTAATAAATTTATTACATTCAAATTGCTATAATAATAATAAGAAGAAGGGGGTTGGTTTTATCTTTGTGTAGTTTATACTTGCTTTTGCTAATGGCAAGAGTCGTTGCACAATGAATTGATTTATTAAAGGCAACTAAAATAATTTTTTTTAATATACGAACCCGCATTCAAAAGTGATTATTACAGTATATTTTAGAATATACGTTAGTAGGAGTAACGCTCAGAGAAAAAGAGTCTGCGAGGGTTATTCTCTCGCAGGCAGTACCTGCGAGGGATGTTCTCTTGCAGGCAGAACCTTGTAGGAGAGATACGAAAGGAGTACCTTTGGGGATGTCTTCTCCTCTCCGTTTTTTGAAATAAGGTTCCCACAATCCGAGGCACCGAGGCCTGATTTGAGAGGTGTATGTTCCGGGGTCACAGACCTTTGGTGCATACGGTAAGAGTTGTCCGCTATTCCCATTGGAATACTCGGCCATCTGCCTCCTAAACTGGTCGAGGCACGGAGAAGGGAATGCTGCGTCCCCACAGAAAGCTCCTCTCCCCGATATAGGAAGGGCGTGGGACAAGGACCCAATGCCCGACCTACCTGATGCAGGTTGATCTAGGGTTTTTCCTGCATTTCTTTAGGCGAATGCCGGGTAGAATCCTTAAACCATAGCCTGGGGCCCCTAGTTAACCCTTGGTTACCTTCTTCTACCCTTCCGCATCCCTCCTTTGAAATCCCTTCCTATGCTATTAAAGGGGAGTTGCCCAACGTGGATCACCCTCATGTAGCCTGTTGCCCTAACGAATAAATAAAAAAGGAGTAATGTTCCATTGTGTAGAGATTATAATTTAGAGAACCCACATTTAATATTTTTAAATATATAATAAAGTTTGTATAATTTTAATATAATTTTTTTTTCATAGTTCAGCAATGCCATATGTGATAGTTTAATTTCAAAATGGAAAAACTTGGTCTAACTACACCAAACGCAAACCACGTGGTAAGTTAAGGCGGTGAAGAGAATAATAGGTGGTAAATAGGAAAGTAATTTATATGAAATAGTCAGTTTTCTGTCCCCTGGTTTTATTCCTAACATTCTGACTTTTAATTGAACTACCTCGACTTCCGTAGCGTCGGTTTAAATTTTGGTTTCTATAGTAAAATAATTTTTCTTTGTCAAGTGAAATTAACGCTCTCGGTCTCCGCGCCGCAGCCGTCACAACAGTTTGAACTAATGTCAGCACTTCCCTTGCGCAATTAGCCTGTGTCAGGAAGAGCTGGGACACGGGAACGGAATCCTCCTCGTACCTGCACCTCGCTTAACTACTTCCCTAGCATTATCAACTGTCTCCACTGGTAAGATTTCCCCCGGGCTCATTTGTGCCTGCTTTGCGCTTGCCTGTTCCATGCAGTTGTCGTCGGACCATCAAGAGTGGCTCGTGTGAAACTAAAATATAACATAAGGCGTTAGTGGATCATCCATTGTCTACAATTTTCTCTCTATCTATAAAATAAAAAAGGATGTATGTTTGTCTGTATTCACGTTAATTTCTATACAAATTTAAAAGCGTGGACAGATTTCAACAAAAATTGGTACGCATATTTTTCAAAACACAAGACACGGTACAGAGAGGATGATAAACGCCTACCGCTCCTAAGAGCGGGGGTGAAAATTTTCAAACATTCTAAAACGGCCGATATTTGAGTCGATTAAATATTTTTCCGGGATCAAAGAGATTGATGGTGCTCCTACCGATGTTATGAGTGAATAATTTCAACCCCTTATGGCATGGGAAAGTAGCACGCTTAGGGGTGGGGGGGTTGGAACGGCGTTGAAAGAAATTAACACGAATAAAACCAAGGTTGGAGTCAAATCCGGGTTAATTTACGTCGCTGTGTTTAATTATGACATTCAACTTGCCAATTAAACACCAGATGCGAGGGTGGAAATATTTAAACAAGATAACTCGGCAGATATTTACGTTGAATAATTTTTTTTTGAGGGTTACTGACTTTGATAGTATTTTATCCGACGTTATCCCTGTATAATTTCAACCCCTGACAGCATGCGAGGGAAACACGGCGAAATCGGGGGTTGTGGATATATGACAACCCGGGCAACGCCAGGCACCCAGCTAGTCTATATAATAAAAAATGATGTATGTTTTTCTGTATGTATGTATGTATTCAAGTTAATTTCTATACAAATTTAAACGCGTAGACACATTGCAACCAAAATTGGTACTCATATTCTTCAAAACACGAGAAATGGTGGGGGTGAGAAAACCCTTATCATAAGCATGAAAAGAATTATAAATGAAAAAAGTGATAAATTTGGGGTTAAATTACTACGCGCCAAGAGACCGTGACGTCACTGGACAGCGAGAGACGTTACTACGCGACGAAGAAAGGAAATAGCTCCTTTTTCCGTAATGAAATAAAGCAGTAATATTTTCATTGAATAAAAATTATAATTTTATCCAGTCCATCGATTGATAATAAAAAACAGTACGAAATACTTTTCGGTCCTCACGGAAAATGTAAGTTAATTTACGTCGCCATGTTTAGTGACTCCAATATGGCGACTATTTGTTTACATTGTGAATCTAGCTAAGAGTTACATAAACTTTCGTGATGTTTGAAGACTGAGGGACAATTATATCCTTGCAATAGCCAAGGAATATATTTAAGTATTCTGTTGGTAAAGAAATTCGCAGGTTTGTTTGTTGGGACTGATGGAACAGTTAGATCACTTCTTGACTAAAGATTAATATAGAATTAAATACAGTTACGGGATTATATAAATAAGTACACGTGTCAACGCCGGACATGCAGATAGTAGAAAAATATATGAGAGGGCGGAAGACAGATGACTCTCTATAAATAGGCTGAATTTAATAGGTACTGTTATGTGAACACTTCTTCTCCTTAAGTACGAGTAAGAGAGTTTTATTCTGTCCGAAATGGTACGAGAAGTGCATGTCGGTCTTGTTACTACTGACTGAAGCTAGGACGAAAGCAATTACCGACAAGTTGTGTCACGACTGCAGCCCCTTTGTTGTACTCTAGGGGGCGGGGGGTGAGACGTGGATGCAGAGGAACGTTACACGCCTCATTGTCCTCCTACGCCAGGAATCGAACCCTGATACAAGCTCCCGACAGGTGGAGCGACAAATCGGATCACCGCAGAGGAACTGCGACTCTGGAGCAGAATGTTTAATTTATGTGTGTCAATATATATTGTAATATTCCGCACGATGAAGAGGAGAGCATTCATATTTGCTAATTAAGTTTCAAAAACGGTAAGGGTCAGTATGTATATAAATTATCAAAATATATAAACAATGTAGTTTATGCTATAATAATCTCTTTTATTATTATTATTATTATTATACTTCAGGAGTTCAATTCATTTGAACATATATATATATATACATATATATATACACACACATATTGACCCTTACCGTTTTTGAAAATTAATTTGCAAAGATGAATTCTCTGTTCTTCTTCGTGCGGAATATTACAATATATACTGATACAGCCACGTCTAACCCCCCCCCCCCTCCCACCTAGAGTACAACAAACGGGCTGCAGTCGTGACCAACTTGTCGGTAATTCCTTTCGTCCTAGCTTCAGTCAGTAGTAACAAGACCGACACGCGCTTCTCCTACATTTTAATTACATGTTTCTTTTTAATTACTACAATATATATATATATATATTGTGGTAATTAAAAAGAAACATGTAATTAATTAATGAACAAAATTTCACGACTTCCATTGTCGGCAGCGTAAATATAAGAACTGTGTACAATAATATAGGGGCTATAATGCTTGCTTGCTGTGTGCATTGTCGCGAGGGCTTGGCTGGACTCGCGGGAACTTTAGTGTGTGTTCAACACTGGTGTGTCAACAATGTTTACAGTGTTGCTGAAAGACAAATGAAAATCTTCACCGTTTTCAGAAATTAATTAAAAAAATTAATTTTACAAACTGTTGAGGGCATTATATATGGTGTGGTTATTTTATTTTACCCCAATACATTGATACTTATTTCCTTCGCTTTACTCAAATGATTCACCTGCATGATTTACCCTACTTGATTTCCACCTCCGTGTTACAGTTTCTTTTACGCAGCTAAGGTCAGTGATATTATTATTATTTTTTGGAAGTGGGGAGGGGTGGGAGGTGGAGGGGAACCTTTGTTGTGATTATGCATCTCTGAAGACGGATTTTCTAATTTCGTTGACGTGAACGCAGCGGAGCGGAGGAGAAGCAGTAAACAGCGACGCTGGAGTAGCAGCAGCCGCGTTCAAAGAACAAACAGCGCGCGGACAAAGGCCTTTCAGTTTGAGAGAACTTCACAGTTTTTGTGTAGCCTCTCGGCAGCAGCGTGCTTCAAGATTTGTCAATAATGTAACGTCATTCTTCCGAGCTCAGGCACGCGGACGACTTATCGCAGAAAACACTGGGATTTCGTCCGCTCAATTATGCGAGACGCGCGTCCGCGCCCTCCAGACCGGACCACGGCTCGATTCGACACTACTTCAATATTTCTTTACTCATATTGTTGAACTTCATACAATATAATTATGCTTGTTTAATATGTTTAACCTTCCTTATTTTAAACAAAACTTTTTTTTTGGCTCTATAAAAAATATACTTGATATATATTGTAGTAATCACTAATTAAGACAATTAAATCACCACGTTAATGGTTCAATTTTTAGTAATTTAAATATTAAAATGATAGGATGTTTTAAATAGTAATTACTACAAATTTGGCGCCCAGAAACGAAAGACGATGGTCTAAATCGGGAATATAACAATTAACACTCTGCGCTCTAAATATTTAGCGTTGGTTATTTCACAGACTGCAACTTGTAAAAATGTTCTAACTGTTGTTACATGTGTCCAGACACTTAGTGGATATTACACTTTTCGTCAGACCACTGCTAAATTTCCAAGACGACTTTACTGTAGCTCGCCTCCCCCCAGACTCTGCTTCACGCGTCTCGCAAACCAAACAGCGTACAATTACCCACAAACATTGCATTCTTGTGTACAACCTGTGTGTTTTAAGTCGGTAACAATGCCAGTTCAAATTTCTGTTTATTAATTAATTTTTTACTTTTAATTACCACAATATATTGTAATACCCAGTTAAGAAGGACATAATTTTTTTTTCTTATTTCATCAGATTTGTTTACCAACTCAGACTGGGGAATTCTTGAGTGGTTTGCGTATAAAAAAGATAATAATAAAATGATGGATAAGTGGCTCTTAGACAAGGGGAGGACTATAATTGGACGTTTAGCGGCTCATAGAGCTAATGGTTTTGACAGACATCGGGACGCAACCCTAAAGGCATAATGACAGACGTTTTGTGGACACACGATTATATTGAAAGGAAATGTTTATTTTAATTGTATTGAGGGGCTCTCGGAGCGTGAGAAAGCCAGCAGTTTGTGTTTGTTTGGCGAACGTGAAAAACTGTGAAAAAAAGGAATATTCTGGAGAGGGGGAAGTGCATGGAAATTCTAGAATAATAAAATTGTTTTGTTTAATAAAATTTAATAACTTGTTTAATCTAAATTCCTATAACAATTATCAAAAAGAGGGGTATTCAATATATATATAATTAGATAAAAAAATTTGACCTGGCACAACCGTTCAACTTAAAACCAATTACAAGCGAAGTTCAGGACTATTTGTGTTGTTGTATATAATATATATTACATATTTATCAGTATTGAATATTTTTACATCTCTTAATTATTATTCTTTCATATTCTTTCATATTTTTTCTGGTTCTTTAAAAAAATACAATTTTTTAACTTTATACATACTTTAACATCTCTCTTATTTATGCTTCATTCTTATATTTTACCGTTCTTATTTCATGATGATAAATGAATGTTACAGGAGTATAAAAAGAAATGTATGAGATATTTATAGGTTTAATGAGGGAAAAAAGGGAATAAGGAAGGATTAATGAATGGTACAGAAGTATAAAAATAAATTTATGAGATATTTCTAGCTTCAATGAGGGCAAAAGGAGAACAAGGAAGGATAAATGAATGGTACAGGAATATAAAAATAAATTTATGAGATATTTCAAGGTTCAATGAGGAAGAAAGGACAATAAGGAAGGATAAATGAATGGTACACGAATATAAAAATAAATTTATGAAATAGTTCTAGATTCAATGAGGGAAAAAGGAGAATAAGTAAGGATAACTGAATTCTACAGGAGTATAAAAATAAATTTATGAGATAGTTCTAGCATCAATGAGGGCAAAAGGAGAATAAGGAAGGATAAATGAATGGTCCAGGAGTATAAAAATAAATTTATGAGATATTTTTAGGTTCAATTAGGGAAAAAGGAGAATATGGAAGGATAAATGAATGGTACACGAATATAAAAAGAAATTTATGAGAAATTTCAAGGTACAATGAGGAAGAAAGGACAATAAGAAATGATAAATGAATGGTACAGGAATATAAAAATAAATTTATGAGATATTTATCGGTTGAATGAGGGGAAAAAGGAGAATAAGGAAGGATTAATGAATGGTACACGAATATAAAAAGAAATTTATGAGAAATTTCAAGGTACAATGAGGAAGAAAGGACAATAAGAAATTATAAATGAATGGTACAGGAATATAAAAATAAATTTATGAGATATTTATCGGTTGAATGAGGGGAAAAAGGAGAATAAGGAAGGATTAATGAATGGTAAAGGAATATAAAAAGAAATTTATGAGATATTTATAGGTTGAATGAGGAAGAAAGGAGAATAAGGGAGGATAAATGAATGGTTCAGGAGTATAAAAATAAATTTATGAGGTTGTCTGTCGAGGACTTCACAGTGAGGGGTAAAAGGTAATTCATTAAGAGTGGTAGCTGGATGGTCGTCGAGCATATCTCTTGATACAGAGAGCGAAGTCCCGGAGTGCGTTGCATGCGACTTGGTGAAGTCTCCGCCATGTTACTTCCCTTGTCTTATATAAACTTACGCTGTCTTCTAGCCAAGCAAAGTGGTCCCAAGTTATGCTTTGCACAGCGTGGTAAGTGGTTCCTCCGAAGAGTTTCCTCTATAACTCGTCTTGCAAACGTTCACTTTCATTAACCCGAGTCAACAGTCGGGCAAAAAATGGTTACTCTCGCTCAGTATTCAGTGGAACATTGTTGTAACAATGAACAAAATATTATTTTATAAACTGTGGAAAGTTAGAATGTGTATTCGTGTTTTTATTTTCATCCCTTAGATTAGTCACCTCTTCAGATGTAAATAGAAATTAATTAAGAATTATTATGAAGAAAAAACTAAAAGGTTAAATCCCAAATAAATAGAGAATAATATGTTTATTGACATTATTTAAAGAGAGAATTATAATATGTTGTAAATTATAGATTAAAAAAAATTAATAGAAATTATTTTATTAATTCTCCACCAATTTCAATGACCTAAGTGAGAAATAAACGCATTTAAATATATATTTTAAATCCTGAGAGCAATACTCAGGTTCCAGAGATTCTAGTCATAGGAGTATCAATGCTGTATTTTTATACTTATAGTTTTTAAATGGCGTCCGGGGAATTTATTCTATAAGGCATGAATTGTGAAAATAATTATGGTGGACAGTTTCAATTTATTTGTTAGTAATAATAATGTTGTTGTTGTTGTCGTGCGTGGCGCAGAACAAGTGAGCCAGCAATTAGGGAGTCACACATTATTAATGGGACATCTACATAAGTGATTCATAATCGGTACCGTGTCCATGTGATTAGCGACGGACAACGCGCGCTAATGGATCCGCTTCAACTGTGACTTCCACGTGTTACTCCAAAGACAAACTACACGTGTTTCCCCCCTACATATATATATATATATATATATAATGTTCACGCGATAGAAAGAAAGTGAGCTGACCGTAAACACCGCTGCAACAACCTGAGGCGGATGACCTCACTTCCCAAATACTCAGAATAATTTGTCTCCTCGCGTCGTATCTGAAGGTTTACTAAGACAAGTTCAGTAATAATAATAATAATAATCATTACAAGACTAATTAGTTGATTTCTGACAGAATAGTTTAACAAGTAACTTACACAGCAACTCATAGAGCAAAGGAAAAAAGAAGGTTGCTTGGCACATTAACATAAAAAGTGAGGTTTATGATACGAGAACATTTTTATCTCACTCAATCTTGTATCCAATTTTTTTGTGCACTTTCCTAAGGACATGAAACTCATTAACCTTTTTTTTGGGGGAGGGGGGGGGTTTATTTTTGATATTCAATTTCAATGTCACGCAATTATTAGCGACTAATAAAAGCTGTTATAAGTCTGTATCATACATACGTCTTGCTTTATCTACAGTAATCTCAAAATTTAATTAAAATTTATTTTAAAAAGTGAAAAAAACCGACTGACTGAAATAATAATAATAAGAAGAAGAAATAAGAAATATAATATTATGAAAAAATAATAAATAATAATACATAATAATAATAGGAAATCAGAAATAATAATAAGAAATATAACATTAAGAAAAAATAATAAATAATAATAAGAAGAAGAAGAAGAAACAAGATATGTAAGGAAAATAATACATATTAATACATAATAATAATAAGAAAACAAACATTAAGAAAAAATAATAAATAAGAAGAAGAAGAAGAAACAAGATATGTAAGGAAAATAATAAATATTAATACATAATAATAATAAGAAAAAAACATTAAGAAAAATTAATAAATAATAATACATAATAATAATAAGAAGAAGAAATCACAAATATACTATTAAGAAAAAATAAGAAGAAGAAGAAGAAAAAGAAGAAATATAACATTAAGAAAAAATAATAAATAATAATACATAATAATAATAATAAGATATCAGAAATATAATATTAAGAAAAAATAATAAGAAGAAATATAACATTAAGAAAAAATAATAAATAATAATACATAATAATAATAAGAAGAAGAAGAAGAAGAAGAAATCAGAAATAATAATAAGAAATATAACATTAAGAAAAAATAAAAAATAATAATACATAAGAAGAAGAAGAAACAAGAAATATAATATTAAGAAAAAAAAAAAAAAATAAGAAGATGAAGAAATTAGAAATACAATATTTATATATAAATAATTAAAAAATGTAATTAATAAATAATAACAATAATACATAATGATACGAATAAATATAATAAAGAGAAATAATAATAAGAGAGAATAATAGTAAGAAATATAATATTAAGAAAAAATAATAATGATATATAAGAATAAGAAATAGTATAAAAATAATAAGAATAAGAATAATTTAAGAGAAAAAATAATATTACTAAATAATAATAATAATAATATATAAGATATAAGACTAAGAAATAGTATGAAAACAATAAAAAATAATAATATTAATAGTATAATAACAAAAAATAATAATAATAATAAGAAATATAACCAAATGTAGACAAAAGTAGTGATAACATAAATACCACACAACAACGTTTCTGGAAATCTTGTTCCTTTCTTCAGGTGCAGAAAAAACGTCAAGAGACTTTTTAGTTTTGCAAACTGATTCGTGTAGTTGTGAGTGTCTCTAGGCTCTTACGTTTCTTTTTTCTGCACCTGAAGAAAGGAACAAGGCCTCCCGGAAGCGTTGTTACCACTTCTTTTGTCTGTATTTGGCTATCTTTCTTGTTATTATAAATTTTATTTTACAAGGACCTGCCTTACCTCTGTAAAAGGATCGTAAAATTGATTTTATCCGGATGAAGGTAGAATTAAATTACAGTTTTTAAGTTTATGAAAACGTGTATTAAGTGGCTTGTGTTGATATTGTTACGAGTTTTCAGTGAAACCGTATTGCGCTTTATCTTTCCGCGTTGAATCGTATCTCTTCCGCTTGAGCGAAACGTCCACACAGCCGATTGTGAAAGATAGCAGCACTCACATCAAACGGCTGTTCTCATTATTGCCTGGCTGAGGTGATTAACTCCGGCGTCAGCAGACTCAGTGTTTACCTCATCTCGAAACGTCTCTATAACGCACTGTTTGCAATTCCCGAATTAATATTCGTGCCTCGTGCGAAACTATGCCAATCCCACTCAGCATCTGCCCGTCAACACTCAACTCAAGATGCGCCCTTAATAACGGGGGGCTGGAGGCTTTATTATTATTATTATTAACTCTACAGGTATTTAAAACACAATCTAGAGGAACTGCACAAGGAAACACAGCTCAAGCCATAGGAAATATTTCGGTCTTGTCCAGGCAAACGTTTTCAGACGCTGGAGAAAATTAATTTTAATCCCAAATATCATTAAAGATTATAATTAATTTGAATTTATAGTTCTGGGACGTCTAATAATATTTTAGTAGATAACACCATATAATTATATATATTTTTTTAAACAAATTCACTTCTCTTTTAATTACGCTTCATTCATATATTTTACTTTCTTTATTTCATACCATCCTTTTTTGGCTCTATTAAAAATATATATTATATATATATAGATGTATTTAACCCCCATTCCGAATGGCGTGGTGCTCATTGACCCTGAAATAGTTTGATTCGACATGTTAAAAAATTTCAACCCCCCGGCTGCTACTGTGGGCTAAACAAAAAGTCAAAAATCGGCCGATAAACAGGTTTGAAAATTTCCACCTACGTTCAGCCCCACCCGTGAGGGTTGGGGGGTGGTTAAACTGCAAGTTTAATGTAATAATTAATCTCAGCGACATCCATAACCGTGGATTTGACTCCAATCTCGGCTGTATTCGCGTTATTCTCTTGTAACGCCCGTCCACCTTCAACCCCCCTCCTTTTCCGTGTTATAAAGGGGTTGAAATTATACTTAGATAACATTGGTAGAAACAATATCAATCTCTTTGATTCCTAAAGAATATTTATCTGACTCAAATATCGGCTGATTTAGCATGTTTGAAAATTTCCACCTACGTTCACCCCCACCAGTTGGAGGGGGGAGGTTAAACTGCAAGTTGAATGTAATAATTAATCTCAGCGACATCCATAATCCTGGATTTGACTCCAATCTCGGTTGTATACGCGTTATTCTCTTGTAACGCCCGTCCACCTTCAACCCCCTTTCTTTTCCGTCCTATAAAGGGGTTGAAATTATACTTAGATAACATTGGTAGAAACACTGTCAATCTCTTTGACTCCTAAAAATATTTATCTGGCTCAAATATCGGCTGATTTAGCATGTTTGAAAATTTCCACCTACGTTCACCCCCACCAGTTGGGGGGGGGAGGTTAAACTGCAAGTTGAATGTAATAATTAATCTCAGCGACATCCATAACCCTGGATTTGACTCCAATCTCGGTTTTATTCGCGTTATTCTCTTGTAACGCCCGTCCACCTTCAACCCCCTCCTTTTCCGTGCTATAAAGGGGTTAAAATTATACTTTGATAACATTGGTAGAAACACTGTCAATGTCTTTGACTCCTAAAAATATTTATCTGACTCAAATATCGGCTGATTTAGCATGTTTGAATATTTCGACCCCCCGTGATAGACGTGTCTCTCACCCCAGACAGTGTTTGTGTCCCCGTTCACCGGGGAGGGGGAGGGGGGTTAAATGGCAAATGGGCAATTGAATTTAACTCACCGACATCCGTTACCATGGATTTGACTCCAATCTCGGTTGTATTAGCGTTATTTTCTTGTAACGCCCTCCACCCCAACCCCTAACGGCGCTACTTACCCATGCTGTAAGGGGGTTGAAATTATACTCACATCACATCGGTTGAAACACTATCAAATTTCTTTGACCCCTTAATATATTTATCAGACTTAAATATCGTCATGTTTTAACATGTTTGAATAATTCAACCCCCGGCTACTGTGGGGTTGTAGACGTGTCTCGCCCCGGCAGTGTCTGTTTCCTGGTCGCAAAGAACACGTGTACGAAATTTGGTGAAATTTCCTTCACCGGTGTAGATTTGTATATGGAAACATACACACACACATACAAACACTCTGTTTTATTATATTAGATAATTGGATAAAAATCTGGACAACACCCTTAAAACCAAAGAAGGTTGAGGACTTGTAATTGGTGTTGTTGAATATATTTTATATTACAAATTTATTATCATTATATACTTTCACATCTCTTAATCATTATTTTTCCATATGTGTAACCTTATTTAGTTTAATAAATACTTTTCTGGCTCTTTTAAAAAATATATTTGTTATGTAACTATTATTATCATATATTTATTTTTTCATCTCTCTTCCAATTATGCTTCGTACATAAATTTTTTATCTTTTTTTTAATATTTAATGAGAAAGAAAGGTGCGAAGAAGAGCCTAGAGCGACACAACTTATTCGCACGACGAAAGGGACAAGGATCCCCAGTGTGGTATTTATATTATCACTACTCTTATGTCTTTCTAATTTATTATTTTTACTCAGACGTAAATATTATCAACTTTTAATTAATATTTATAAATACTTTTCGAGTTCTTTAAAAACATCCCCGTTTACGATTATTTTTACATATTTATATTTTTTTCACATCGCTTTTAATTATGCTTAATTAATTTTTTTTACCATATTTATTATTCTCCATGTTTCGAGGGTCTTTAAAAATATTTATTAGGTATATTATATACTTAACAACACCTTTTTAATTTTCATGTCTGTTTTGAATTACTAAAACAATTGTGACACTTTTTATGTTCTATTGAAATTAAGGTTTTTTTATTTTTATTTTTTCTGGGTCGAGTAGAGGTTCGTTGAGCGTCCGGGGCCATCACTCAGATGATTCTCTTCTCACTGGTTGACCGCGTTATTGTGATCAAGAATCTCTATTATTTACAATAGTTTAATTACATGATATAATTTAGAACATACCTTGATACGTTTCTGTAGTTTTTATCAAGAGTTTTCAAGAAAGGTTTTTATAAAAAAGTTCATTACGGTTTGTTTTCCTTTCAATGTTTATAAAAAAAAAGCCAGGCAGCCACAACGGCTTATTATTACATCTATTTTTAATTACGGCGCTGAAGATGAAACTAGGCAAGGGTTTTGTGTTTTTTTTGTGATTGTTTATACTTTTAATAGAAATGGAAATGAATCCTTTTGAAGCGTTCCAGGGGGTTGGTGGGGGGGGGGGGGGGCAAAGCAACGGTGAGAAAGATGCACTTGGCGCATCCATTAGCTGAGCAAACAAGCGTCAAGGGCGCTATGTTTAAATCCCTGGGCACTTTGTATCCGTCAATAAATAAGCTCACTGCTGCAACAAAAATATGTGGACCGCGTCACCCAGCAAGATAAATCTCTCGTCTCCTTTCCACCCCCCCCCCCCGACAAAGTCGATCCCTGGCTGACTGTTTCCCCTATAATGGAAAGAGGATTTTTTTTTGGTGCTAATAACATGAGGTAACTGGATTTACTGTTGGAAGCAGGCAGAAGAGAAATAACGTAGATACGGCTCATTCATTGGAAACCAATTACAAATTTAGGGGACGAAAAAGACTGTAATGCGGCGTCATGGGGTGAGTATTGGAAGAGCGTGGGGGTTGAGCCGCGTGATGAATTTCATTCAACGCTCGGCGTAGAAGTAATTGATTATATATATATATATATATATATATATATATATATCCCTGGCCTGTTCTGAGAGGTGTATGTTCCGGGGTCGCAGACCTTGGGGCATACGGTAAGAGTTGTCCGCTGTTCCTACTGGAATAGTCGGCCAGCTGCCTCCAAACTGGTCAAGGGCACGGCAAGAGGTAAGCTGCGACCCCTCAACAAACGCTCTCCCACCATCCAGGGAAGGGCGTGGGTCAAGTACCAAATGCCCTACCTGATGTAGGTTTTTCTAGGGTTTTCCCTGCATTACTTTTAGGCGAATTGCCGGGTAGCATCCTTAAACCATAGCCCGGGGGTCCTAGTCAACACTTGGCTGCCTTCCTCTACCCTTTCGCATCCCCCCTTTAAAATCCCTTTCCTATGCTATTAAAGGGGATTTGCCACCATGATGATTACCCTCATGTAGCCTGTTACCTATATATATATTATGAGTCAAAAAAATTTACAGCGTTTCTACCAATGTTATCTAAGTATAATTTCAACCCCCTTCCTTTATAGCACGGAAAAGGAGCACTATTAGGGGGGTGAAAAGAGGTCGGGCGTTACAAGAGAATAACGCGAAAACAACCGAGATTGGAGTCAAATCCAGGGTTATGGATCTCGCTGAGGTTAATAATTACATTCAACTTGCAGTTAAACCACCATCCCTCCCCCATGAATGGGGCTGAACGTAAGTGGAAATTTTCAAATATGTTGATACCACAATATATCCGTCGAATCAAACTATTTCAGGGTCAATGAGCTCAAGATCATTCGGAATGGGAGGTAAATACATCTATATCTATATAAAATATATTTTTAATAAAGCCAAAAAAGGATGGATTGAAATAAAGAAGGTAAAATATATGAATGAAGCATAATTAAAAGAGAAATATATATATATATATATATATATATATATATATTGAAGGTCAGACAATAGTTTCTGTATATACAATTTTTTAACGCCCCCCCCACAAACTACATTTAATTCATTTGGAGTCAAATCCAGGGTTATGGATCTCGCTGAGGTTAATAATTACATTCAACTTGCAGTTAAACCACCATCCCTCCCCCATGAATGGGGCTGAACGTAAGTGGAAATTTTCAAATATGTTGATACCACAATATATCCGTCGAATCAAACTATTTCAGGGTCAATGAGCTCAAGATCATTCGGAATGGGAGGTAAATACATCTATATCTATATAAAATATATTTTTAATAAAGCCAAAAAAGGATGGATTGAAATAAAGAAGGTAAAATATATGAATGAAGCATAATTAAAAGAGAAATATATATATATATATATATATATATATATATATATTGAAGGTCAGACAATAGTTTCTGTATATACAATTTTTTAACGCCCCCCCCACAAACTACATTTAATTCATTTGGAGTCAAATCCAGGGTTATGGATCTCGCTGAGGTTAATAATTACATTCAACTTGCAGTTAAACCACCATCCCTCCCCCATGAATGGGGCTGAACGTAAGTGGAAATTTTCAAATATGTTGATACCACAATATATCCGTCGAATCAAACTATTTCAGGGTCAA
Organism: Zhengitettix transpicula; assembly: GCA_037074705.1. Lineage (NCBI taxonomy): Eukaryota > Metazoa > Arthropoda > Insecta > Orthoptera > Tetrigidae > Zhengitettix > Zhengitettix transpicula. Next base: position 92,782,702 of record CM073593.1, read on the forward strand.
TGAGCTCAAGATCATTCGGAATGGGAGGTAAATACATCTATATCTATATAAAATATATTTTTAATAAAGCCAAAAAAGGATGGATTGAAATAAAGAAGGTAAAATATATGAATGAAGCATAATTAAAAGAGAAATATATATATATATATATATATATATATATATTGAAGGTCAGACAATAGTTTCTGTATATACAATTTTTTAACGCCCCCCCCACAAACTACATTTAATTCATTTACAAAATATTTATCTGTAATATATAAATTACTTACATTTTTCAATGTAGTTGGTAAGAATTTCAACAAGTTGTCAAAGTCTGAAAAAGTAAAAAAAAAGAGTTAAAGTGGCCCATGAAGAGATGATGCAAAATTAAACTGTAAAAATATTTTTAATGTATTAATAAAAAAGGGTAACCAAGTTCTAAAAAACCCCTACAGTGAAATGTTGCTATATATCAAAATTAATTTGATTGATTTTAAAATCCCTTGAAAGGAAAAAATTATAAAGTTTTGAGATATAAAAAGACAAAATATAAATGGGGTTAAGGTTTGAAAAGTAATTGTAATGTTTATTCTGGGGAAAAACAAAGCACCCTATTAATCAGAAAAATAATAATTAAATATCGGACAAAAATAGTAAAATAATTAAAAATAATTCTGTAGTAATTCAGATTTGGCACAATGAAATGATTTTAGGCGGAAAAATGTAAATATTGTTGCATATATAAGATCTACGTTAAAAATGACACAAATAATTTAAATAAGATTTATGATTGTTTACATTATTACATAATAATTAAAAATAAGAATAAGCCAATTTTTTTTAGGGTAACAGGAGGCTACATGAGGGTAATCCACATGGTGGCAACTCCCCTTTAATAGCATAGGAAGGGATTTGAAAGGGGGAATGTGGAAGGGTAGAGGAAGGTAGCCAAGGGTTAACTAGGGCCCCCGGGCTATGGTTTAAGGATCCTACGCGGCAATTCGCCTAAAAGTAATGCAGGGAAAACCCTAGGAAAACCTGCATCAGGTAGGTCGGGAATTTGGTACTTGTCCCACGCCCTTCCCTGGATGGCGGGAGAGGGGATTTTCTGTGGGGACGCAGCATTCCCTTCTCCGTGCCTCGACCAGTTTAGGAGGCAGCTGGCCGACTTTTCCAATGGGATTTTTTTTGGGGGTGTAGACAGACTATGTATTGGGTAATCCATATAGTGGCAACTCCCCTCTTATAGCATAGGAAAGGGATTTGAAAGGGGGGATGCGGAAGGGTGGAGGAAGGTAGCCAAGGGTAACTAGGGGCCCCCGGGCTATGGTTTAAGGATCCTACCCGGAATTAGCCTAAAAAAATGCAGGACAAACCCTAGAAAAACCTGCATCAGGTAGGTCGGGCATTGGGTACTTGTCCCACGCCCTTCCGATAGCGGGAGAAGAGTTTGCTGTGGGTCGACTGTTATAATAATAAATTAAAGGAGAAATATAAATGGGGTGAAGTCTGAAAAGTAATTATAATGTTTATCCTGAAAAAAATATATAATAAAAGTCCTCTTTTGGGACCACATCAGGTCAACAATAATCCAAGAAAAAAAATTTTTTAGGGGTAGAAGAGGCAAGGCAGTAGAACCTTATCTATAATTGAATCCACTAAAATTCGTCCTGTTTAAAAGAGTGAAACGTTTCTAATTATATTTATGAGCGACAATCATGAGCAACTCGCCTTCCACGTGAGTCTATAAAAGCCACCCCCTCCCCTACCACCTTTAAGCCACTTACGTCACAGAACGAGTACTCGTAATTGAATAGACTGAGTTCATTACGGACGCCGACAATATCGAGTTTGCGTGCGTGGAATACCTCATGACTTCATTTTTAGTGATTGCGTTTTGTTTGTCGTGTCCTTTTCTTTCTCGACCCCCCCCCCGCCCCTCCCCATCCCCTCATCCTCTTCCTCCTTTCACGCGAAGCACCGCAACACCCGATTTCGCTACAATGTAACTTGGCGCAATCGGAATTCAGAGTAGTTGAGGCTACTCCGGAGCCCCGGCCATAATCCAATTGAGTATGTGTGCGACGTGCTGGAGAGCACGTAGCTGCTGCTGCTGCTGCCCTCTGCTCGCCGCCACGACCCCCACGCCAAATTCAATGATAACCCTATTTTCATTTAACAACTTTCTGCTAAGGGGGGGGCACGAATTCCCCCCCCCCACCCCGGATATCATGCAGAATACCAGATTAGACGCTTACACGTTCCTGTTGTTGACTCTCACCAGACGTTCTTCGTCAAAGATAAACAACTCGAGCGACAATTTAAACCAAAAAAAAAATTGCATAACATCACAGAGAAACTGTATCTATATAAATATCTTGACACCGTAAGTATAAACCTTTCAACTATTAAAACACCTGAATTTTATAACCGAATATCTAGGAATAATTGTTCTAGATGCATTTATCACGCCAGAACGTATAAAATATAGTCCCGCGGATTGACTTACCGTCGTTAGGACTCCACAGAAATATCAGTGGCGTTGTAGCTGCGACTCACTACAGCCTCTTCCGTTAAAGATAAACAACTCCAGCAGCAATTTAGTCAAACAGATTGTATAAAAACACAAGAGAATCTATAAAATCGTAGCGTTCTTGTTTCACCTTGTCGTGGCGACACACAACTAACTTCTCTGCGCCGTGGAATGTATACTCTTTGGTAACTTGATTTCCTTGTCGCTGGCAATTCAAATATACCCCCCCCCCCACCCCACGGTGCAATCCGCCACACGTATTATACAATTTGTCCACGGGAAAGACCTGAAGAACGAACAAACACCGTACCGAAACGTTGTTTTAATTCCACACATAATTTTATTTATTTTACAATTTCTCCACAGAAAGGGCCTGAAGTAAGTAAAAACAAGTACCGAAACGTTTTAATTACACAAATATTTTCATTTATTTTACAATTTCTCCACAGAAAAGACCTGAAGAAAGTAAAAACACGTAGCGAAACGTTGTTTTAATTCAATAATTTTTTTATTTTACAATTTGTCCACGGGAAAGACCTGACGAAGGAACAAACACGTACCGAAACGTTGATTTGATTCAATGAATAATTTCTTTTAATTTTCCAATTTTTCCACAGGAAAGATCTGATAAAGGGTAAAAACACGTACCGAAACGTTGTACATTCCATAAATAAGTTTTTTATTTTAAAATGTTTCCACAGGAAACACCTGAAGTAGGTAAAAACACGTACCGAAACGTTGTATTAATTCACTAATTTTTTTATTTTTACAATTTCTCCACAGTAAAGCCCTGAAGAAGGTAAAACACGTACCGAAACGTTTCGGTTAAATAAATAATATTTTTTATTTGACAATTTCTCCACGGGAAAGACCTGAAGAGAGTAAAAACACGTACCGAAACGTTGTTTTAATTCAATATCTTTTTATTTTTACAATTTCTCCACAGTAAAGCCCTGAATAAGGTAAAAACACATACCGAAACGTTTCGGGTCAATAAATAATATTTTTTATTTTACAATTTCTCTACGGGAAAGACCTGAAGAATGTAAAAACACGTACCGAAACGTTTTGGTTCAATAAATAATATTTTTTATTTTATTATTTCTCTACGGGAAAGACCTGAAGAATGTAAAAACACGTACCGAAACGTTGTTTTAATTCAATATCTATTTATTTTTACAATTTCTCCACAGTAAAGCCCTGAAGAAGGTGAAAACACGTACCGAAACTTTTCGGTTCAATAAATAATATTTTTTATTTTACAATTTCTCCACGGGAAAGACCTGAAGAATGTAAAAACACGTACCGAAACGTTGTTTTAATTCAATATATTTTTATTTTTACAGTTTCTCCACAGTAAAGACCTGAAGAAGGTAAACACACGTACCGAAACGTTGTTTTAATTCCATGAATACATATTCGTAAGAGAACAACAACCTGAATTATGTTCGCCAGCAGCTCTTCCGCGTAATTATTTGTCACAAGGGTGTATTATTTAAAGGAAGACCGCAGGGGTGAATGAAACTCGAGAGCTTTCAATTTGAACCCCGTTCGCGAGGAGTTTCCGTCCGGGTGGCCCAGTGTCTGCGCTATCCGCCTCTTCCCTCTCTCAAGACGTTCACCATATTCATCGTCCGTCAGGCAGACTTGAATTATTTCCATAAATATCGCAGCTCGGCAATAAATTCTGCGAGAATGTTTTCTCAGATCCCCGGAACGCCACGGCCTGGGACGGGGGGGGGGGGGGGAGACGCCTCGGGAATTGAAAAGCGGAGGGACAAACGGAGCCGTCCTCAGCCTTCCTTGCAGACAGTCGGACGGACGGAAATAATTACCAACGACCAGTCCTGAAAAGTCACACAACTGCTCGGACCCTCGTAATTATCGGCTTGCATTCCTGCCATCACTAGCATCGCTGCCTCTCCTCTACTCAGGACAACAGAATTTCTACGAACAGAGACGTGATAAAACCAAAGAGTAAGCACTATCGAGAATAATATTGTAAACCCTTCGGTTTATAACTCGTGTGACACTATTATTATTATTAGCTGCGATTGGGATCTTTACCGGTGGAAGTATAAAACACATACTTAAAAACAAAAGTATAACAAGTAATTAAATAACACAATTTTTTAAAAAATAAAATAAGTATTAGGAATTAGTCCTGCAACTTTGTTCACTCTTCCCACGCTTCACCTCACTAAAGAAAGACATATACATAAACTTACTTATTTTATATTATAAAAAAAACAGTTCACTAATTTATTTATATATATATATATATTTCTTAAAGGTGTAGCCAGGCCACACGGTGGCAACTCCCCTCTTATAGCATAGGAAAGGGATTCGAAAGGGGGGATGTGGAAGGGTGGAGGAAGGTAGCCAAGCGTTAACTGGGTTTTTTAAGGGTAACAGGCTACATGTGGGTAATCCACATAGTGGCAACTCCCCTTTAATAGCATAGGAAGGGATTTGAAAGGGGGGATGTGAAGGCTAGACGAAGGTAGCCAAGGGTTAACTAGGGACCCTCAGGCTATATTTCAAGGATCCTACCCGGCATTCGCCTAAAATAAATGCAGGACAAACCCTAGAAAAACCTGCTTCAGGCAGGCTCGGGCCCTTGGGTACTTGTCCCACGTCCTTCCCCTGGATGGCGGGAGATGGATTTGCTGTGGGGTCACAGCTTTCCTCTCATCGTGCCTTGGACCAGTTTAGGAGGCAGCTGACCGACTGATCCAATATGAAGAAAATTTGTAACTAATATTTAATTTAAATACAAATACGACTGTTATAATAATAAATTAAAGGAGAAATATAAATGGGGTGAAGTCTGAAAAGTAATTATAATGTTTATCCTGAAAAAAAAATATAATAAAAGTCCTCTTTTGGGACCACATCAGGTCAATAATTTTGTTGACAATCCAAGAAAAAAATTTATTTAGGGTACAAGAGGAAAGGCCGACCATTCCAATAGGAATAGCGGACAACTCTTACCGTATGCCCCAAGGTCTGTGACCCCGGAACATACCATATCTCAAAAACAGGCTTCGGCATGTAGGGTTACCTTACTTCAAAAAACCATAGAGAGGAGGAGACATCCCTCCTTAGATTAAAGATAAAATCGTCAGATTTCGATTCATTTTTTGAATATTGTAAATATTAATTTGTAATCAATTTATAAAAGTGTATTGGTCACAGGAACTTGATTGTCTAAAAAGGGAGAGATGCTTTTATTTATTTAAAGGACCAGATAAAGACCTTGTGGTTTAGGGTAAAAGTTTTGTTTGTGGGTAATAAATGTTGTTAAAAGGTCATCGAATATTTATTGGTAAATTTGAAATATCTGTGTGCATCAAATAAATTAATTGTTTTGGCCAGTTTAAATAAATTTTCTTATTTATGCTCCTCTCATTTAAAAATTTCCATTATATAAAAATAGATTCATTAACGTGGGCATCATTATTTAATTTTAAATTGTTTATTAATATGAATGCATTAAAATTTTAACGTCCTCAACGTGAGGTTAAATCATATTAATTGTTTAATAACAGTGGATTATTACAATATATATAGATATATATATATATTAATGATTAGACTTTATTATCATATATAAAAACTTTATTACATAAAAATACATTAAAAAATTGATTGGGCGCCATATATATATATATATATAGTCTGCAAAAAAATAACAATAATTAGCTCCGGCTTGGTTAATGAAATCCTCCTTCTCTACAAGGTAATGTGGGCGGCTAGGTAGCTATTCATGAACAGAGCTTATGTTCCGTACTGTGTAAAAAAATATTCTTTAACGTCTGAAGGCACTTTACATTAATGGTGACCCTTACTTTATCTCGTAACATCAGCAGACTTGCAGCGGATCACTGGTGTTGTAGCAGCAGCCCACGATCTCCTTCTTCGGCCTCCACGCGATGGACGTCAACACTCCAAAACTTTTGTTTGTTACAACTCTCCAAATTTTGCAACCTCTCGCCTCTCTCACTCCACTTTCAGTCCTCTCTCTGGTCAGTCTCCTGGGTGCGGAGGAGTATATACCCTTACTCCGCTCCCCCCCCCCAACGATGCAAAAAAAAGGGACGCGTACCCTCGGCTTCTTGGGGCCTCTCCGGCGCACTTGCACGTTTAATTTATTCCTTCACAGGCCCGCGGACAAAGGGCGGCCACTTACCGATGTTATTCACTACAATATATATATATATATGATGTTTATTTATATATTTAAATAAACTTAATTTTAAACAGCAGTGCATTATTTATTCCATGGACTACTTAAGTCTGTAAGACCCTTTTTCTCTCTCTCAATTTCTCTGTGTAGAACGAGTATTGATGAGCCTCACTGTTCTGTGACGTAATCATTTACAGCAGATTCTAAATGTGATATTAAGATGTAAATTATTTAAAAATACACAAAGGGAAAATTTAATGTTATTTTTTTTAAAAAAAATTCCAATTTATTGATGTAAATGAAGCCTGCATTGTGGTAGATTAGTTTCCTTCCGCGACAGATTTAGGGACGTAATTGAATAATGCGCGCAGTCCCGCAGCCAACTAACTAGGTTAATTGAATAGCTTTTCGCCCCACTTTTGGTTAACCCCCCACATGTGTGCGGGAGGTGGGTGTGTGGAGTGTGAACGGGGATCGACCCCAGTCCACTAGGAATTTATTACGAATTAGTGGGGGACGGGGTAATGGTTGCGGGTACCACGAGTTTGGTGCAACTGTGATCGTGTAGATGAGCTGCAAACACACACACACACACACGCAACGTGGATCAACCTCAAGCGTGGTGGTCGACGGATCGTTTACTATCTGCAATAAATAAATATATATATATATATTCCAGCCGGATGAGCCGCTAAGAAATGGTGGTAAAGGGGTCATCAAGTTGGCGATGGTTGTAAATTATTTCTGAAATAGACATCAACGCGAGGTTCGTAAACGGAAGAAAAAACGAGGATCTGACGCTGCCTGAGTGGTATTATTAAAAACCTTCATAGGTCATTAGAGGAAAAACTGGGGGATGTTTAGGAATAAGTTTATTATGTTACGTTTACAAACCAATGTTTCTATCGATTTCTCCCCTCCACGTGTTTATTCTTCCTGTTTTACGGCTAACTAATATTATATTAATAATAAGAAATATAGCAAAATAAAAAAAGGAAAAAAGAAGGTGTAGACAGGCTACATGAGGGAAATCCACATAGTGGCAACTCCCCTCTTATAGCATAGGAAAGGGATTTGAAAGGGGGGATGCGGAAGGGTAGAGGAAGGTAGCCAAGGGTTAAGTAGGGCCTCCGGGCTATGGTTTAAGGATCCTACCCGGCAATTCGCGTAAAAGTGATGCAGGGAAAACCCTATAAAAATCTGCATCAGGTAGGTCGGGCATTTGGCACATGTCACACACCCTTCAGGTGGATGGCGAGAAGGATTTGCTGTGGGGACGCATCTTTCCTCTCGCCGTGCCTTGACCAGTTTAGGGGGAAGCTGGACGACTATTCCAATAGGAACAACGGACAACTCTTACCATATGCCTCGGCATGTAAGTACCTTAAAAATACTAGAGAGAGGAGAAGGCATCCCCAAAGGAAGCCTCCTCACTCCAACTCTCAAGTCCAGAACGTCTATATATATATATATATATATATATATATATATATATATATATATATATATATATATATATATATATGCCTTTTTTGACAAGACCTCGTAACAAGTATTCTCGCCAACAATACAGTTATTTATAATGCCATGACCTCAGAGTTACGCCGCCAATAATTATAGAAAACAATTTAAAATTAATTACATATTTGTAATTTATACAATATATATATATATATATATATATATATATATATATATATATATATATTATGACACTAGACCACTTACGTAGCTCCGCGAGAAACTGATAGAGGCCTAATATATTTTCTAATGTAGTTATCCGTTGGTGTTTGTTATCAACGTGTCTGTGGTAACGAGGCTGGCAGTGTGCGAGTGCGAGGCCTTAGCAAAACCTGTATCAGGTAGGTCGGGCATTGGGTGCTTGTCCCACGCCCTTCCGGTGCCAGGAGAGGGACGCAGCATTCCCTTCTCCGTTCCTCGACCTGTTAAGGAGGCAGCTGGCCGACTGTTCCAATGGTAACAAATGGGACAAACTCTTACCAAGTTCACCGGAACATACTATTATTAAAAGTGGCCGAAGGGGTGCCTCGGCTTGTGGGAACCTTAGTTCTACAAAACGGAGAGAGGAGAAGGTATCCCTCTAATGGTATCCCTTTCATGTAATGTTCTGCCTGCGAGAGGCTGACACTGACATCAATATTTGATTTGGCTCTACGCCTGTTATAATTGTGTTAACAAGGTGGAACCTTTTCTGGTAAATACACAATAATTACGTCGTGAACTTAAAGAAGAGCTACCTTGATAACTGTTTGTAGGGAGTTTTTTTTTATTCAGGTGATTAGATTATCACTGTCTTTCGGTTGAATGAATAAATGGAGTGATTTTGAAACGTTGATTCAACAGTTCATGAAAGGCAAATCACGTAATAAACCTAGCCGCGTGCCTGGATGCAGCGACCACAACAGGGAAACGTTGTACGAGCCTAAAATGAGAGGCTCCTAGTCGAGGGAAAAACGTCTGTCCCCTTCCCCCCGGGCTATATAAAAAAAATAAGATTTAATTTTTTCGCGGGATTATTTTTTTTCCCCTCCCCGCCGTGCTCGCGTTTTCCAGCAGCAGATGGAAGGTGCTGATGGTGTTAATGTGCAGTGATGTGCGCTGAAGAAGTTGTTCGCGTGGAGAATGAACCACAGAGCTCGGGGGTCGCGCGACGTCTGCGTTTTATTGCCGCAGGGGAAGAAAGACATGCAAATCCTGGACGGCAGGAAACGGAAGCGCTTCCTTGCACGCCACCGCCGCTCCGTGGAGGAACCGCCGCCTCGCCTCGCACACTGCCTGCCAGCCTCGTTACCACAGACACGTCGATAACAAACACCGGCGGATGACTACATTAGGCCTCTGACTGTTCCTCGCGATCTAGTGTCATAATATATATATATATATTGTGGAAATTACAAATATGTAATAGTTTTCTTTTTAATTAAAGCCTTGCAGTTGTTCATTACATATTTGGCGCCCAACGTGGGGCGCAAAAAACAAGTAAAAAACAATAATAAAGTTGTATTTTCCTAGAGAGCCACAAAAACATATAATAATTTGGTTTGTAAATTTGGGGAAATTAAAAGTGCAAAGTGAGGCTGATAATTTGTATCTTTGAAGAATAAAATTTTTTTTTTTAATTAATTAAATTTTTTAATTAATGCCTTGCAGTTGATAATTAAAATATATAGACGTTCTGGACTTAAGAGTTGGAGAGCTCTGGAGGAGGATACCTGTGAGGATGCCTTGTCCTCTGTCTCTCTCTAGTTATTTATTTAAAATTTTAGAGGCCCGATAATTGGACCGTAAGTTGAGAGTTTTCACCAAACCCGAGAATTTAATTAAAAATGTAAATTCAAAGTAGTTTAAATTTTTTAAAATAAATAATCTGGGTTGGTAAAATTTAAAAATTAATTGATTTAAATTTTCTATTATGATTTTTAATTAATAATTATGCATACTACATAATTTGGCGCCCAAGTGGGGAAATTTACTTTAAATAATGTATTTCAATACTACATAATTTGGCGCACAACGTGGGGTAATTTAACTTTAAAGAATTTATTTGAATACTACACAATTTGGTGCCCAACGTGGGACAATTTACTTTAAAGAATTTATTTGAACACTAATTAATTTGGCGCCCAACGTGGGGTATTTTACTTTAAAGAATTTATTTGTACACTAATTAATTTGGCTCCCAACGTGGGGCAATTTACTTTAAAGAATTTATTTGTACACTAATTAATTTGGCGCCCAACGTGGGGCAATTTACTTTAAAGAATTTATTTGAACACTAATTAATTTGGCGCCCAACGAGGGGCAATTTACTTTAAAGAATTTATTTGAACACTAATTAATTTGGCTCCCAACGTGGGGCAATTTACTTTAAAGAATTTATTTGAACACTAATTAATTTGGCGCCCAACGTGGGGCAATTTACTTTAAAGAATTTATTTGAACACTAATTAATTTGGTGCCCAACGTGGGGCAATTTACTTTTAGTAAAGTATTTCAATACTATGCCGCCTATATTAAACCAATGAAAGTAAATTATTAATAAATAAACATCAGTCAATTTTAAGTTAGAAATAAGAATTTATTAATGCAAAATTAAACAATGTTTCGTCGCTTATAATTACTATTGTCCGTGATTGGCCAGTCTCACTCATTTTTACCTGCTTCTTTATGTTTAATCTACTTTACTTAAAAGTGAGGTAGGTGATAGAAAAGCTGACAAAAGTAGTCGTTACATTTCTGTTAGTTATTAAGATACACAGTTTTCTTCACACCTCAAGTCTATATTTTCACCAAGTGACCATTTAATTTTCCCCGCTTGAGGAAGAGAGTTGAGTGCGACTCCCGTAAGTGAGAGAGAGAGAGACAGAAGCAAGGATTCCGCGACCCTGTGCAACTGATCAATCACTATTCCATCTGTCTCTGTCTGTCCGATATTATTTTGTGAGTGGCAGCTGCCCGTGATTCATTGCGCGCTGCGTTGCGCTTCAAAGATTCTCCGTAGAGATACGGTAATGAGGAATATTTCCTCACGCGCCCAACATTTTATATTTATTGCCGTGACCGGAACATGCTCATTAATTGACCAATTCCTACGCACTAAAGGTTTTTATTGGTATTAACACATTAATCAACCGTGCAACATAATAAACACTGTCATCTATTAGAATACTTAATGTCTCCTCCCATCCAGTATACGGACAAGCTTTTAACCTCCCATAAAAATGTTATCAGATTTATATTTGGTATGGATAAAAAAAACAACAGATTCATGTAAAACAATATTCCACAAAAATAAAGTACTAATTGTCCATTACGACCTTGCAGTTCGAAGCAGAGGTAACCCTCATAATACTAGGGGACTATTTTTTAGAGTGCTGACTAATACTTAAAAAATCTGAGCATTTCTGAAAGGAATTATATTTTATAATAATATAAACTGCCACTGTAAATAATAAGAACACTTTTTACAGAACTCTGAAAGAGTATTTAATGAGTAAGGTAATATATAAAATACATGAGTTGAGATAATATTATTAATTTCTATTATTAATTATTATTATTATTATTATTAATAAGTATTATTATTAATTATAACTCATTTTTAATAATAATAATAATAATTATTATTATTATTAAATTTTATTAATAATAATTTTAATATTAATTTTTATTAGTAATAATAATTATTAATTTTATTAATATTTATTATTAATAATTATTATTATTAATATTAATTAATATTCAGAATTATTATGATTATTATTATTATTATTATTATTATTGCCCATATAATGAATTATGATTTTTATTATGAATTATTATGATTCTTCTTCTTCTTCTTATTATTATTATTATGAATTATTATTATTGTCCATATTATGAATTATTATTTTTATTATGAATTATTATTATTGCCCATATAATGAATGATTTTTATTATGATTCTTCTTCTTCTTCGTCTTCTTCTTATGAATTATTATCATTGTCCATATTATTAATTATGATTTTTATTATGAATTATTATTATTGAGAATTATTATTATTATTATTATGAATTAATATTAATATTATTAATAATTATTATGAATTAATATTATCAATTTTATGAATTATTATTATTATTATCAGTATTATGAATTAATATTATTAATAATTATTATTATGAATTAATATTATTATTAATTATTATTATGAATTAATATTATTATTTTTATTATTATTTATTTTTTATTATTATTAATTATTATTATTATTATCAATATTTTGAATTATTATTTTTAGTATGAGTTATTATTATCAATATTATGAATTATTATTATCAATATTATGAATTATTATTTTTATTTTGAATTATTATTATTAGTATTATGTATTAATATTATTATTAATTATTATTATTATCAATTTAAGAATTATTATTTTTATTATGCATTATGATTATTAATTATTATGATTATTAATTATTATTATTAACATCAATATAATGAATCATTATTTTTATTATGAATTATTATTATTAAGAATTATCATTATTATTATTATGAATTAGTATTATTATTATCATCATCATCAATAACTACACTTACTAAAGGAAGTCGCTTCGCTGCGGTGTTTTGTAAGAGGAAACAAACTTAAAAAATTATTACTTATTCCAGGTGAGAAAAGTGGTCGAAAAAAAAAGGTAAAACATTTCGCCAATAAAGGCCTGCATCTGAGAAAAATAGGCTGCATCACTTGCAATTAATTCGTGTACCACGCATTACATCCTAATTCAAGGGCCAGTGAACAGTCGGATAGCTGCCTCCTAAACTGGTCGAGGTATGGAGAAGGGCGTGGGACAAGTAGCAAGAGCACTGAATTCCGGGTAGTATCCTTAAACTACAGTCCGGAGTTAACCCTTGGCTACCTTCCTCTACCCTTCCGCATCCCGCCTTTCAAATCCGTTCCTATGCTATTAAAGGGGTGTTGCCACCACGTGGATTACCCTCATGTAGCCTGTTGCTCTAAAAACAATAATTAAATTTTGATTTTTAGATGTTCAGCAGCACATTCAATAAATCGCAACACGTTTATTCGTTTCACTGTCCTGTTAGGAATAAAATGTTATATTGGAAAGAACTAAGCGGTAATTCTTCTTGCCTTTAATCCGAGCCTCATATAAACAGTTTATTCTTGAATATTTCAGCAGGTAAAACTTTGAGAAAACTTCTCAGTTACCGTCGTCACCGCACCGCGAGAAAACCCCCGGCACCATAGCAACAGTCCCTCGTCGTCGTCGTCGTCGGGTGAGAACTTTTTGAAACTCACCCCAAGTTCCACCTGCGCACATTTAATAATGAAGGGTTGGTTTAGAAACTACGAGAATGCAGAAAGGCGATCAATTGTCTGGACGTAAGGACGAGAGAATAGCAAAACTTGGTCCTACAACCTTGTTGCCACTTCCTTAAACTAACTACGGTAAGGCACCAGGGTCAGACCGCTCTTTTATATTTGCAGAGAAAGGTCAGGTACTGAGAGGAACGTTTATGACATTTAAATTTATATTTCTCGGGTATTCCATTTTCTGGGAATAGAAAGGTGAGCAAGAAAAGGACAGAAAAAAAAATCAAATAATAGAAAAAGAAAAGAAAACAGAAATAAAGAGGCAGTGTTCAAGTTAGGTTAAAGAGATGACGTGAAAGATGGTGGTCTAGAAGATCAGAAAAATATTTAGAGATTTACTCCAAGCAAAGAAAACAAAGAAAAAACGAAAGAAAGCGACAATGCACGACAAGTTACGTTAATGAGATGACGTCAAAGATTTTCTTTGCTAGGATTAACTCTCTTCCTCTTTTTCTGATCTTCTAGACGATCTTTCAAGTCGACCCTTTAACATAATTTGTTTCTTGCCCTTTGCCTCTTTCCTTCTTTTTCTTTCTTTTCCTTTTCCCACTTTCCTGTCTTATATTTTCATTTTAAGTCGACAAAAAAATAATTTTTATCATATATTGTTAGTGACTATAATAAATAATAAATGTTATGTTTTGTTTGGTAACTCTTTAACTATTACCACTAAATCAATAAAAACGGAAAAGCTTAACATCTATAAGGAAAAGAAAATAACGCGGACCAAGTGATAAAGAAACGAAAAATAATAATATAAACCACAATAATTCAGTGAAAAGTTAAATTATCCTTTGTGTTCGTGTAAACAAAGAAAAATTATTTGCCAAGAATGTTTTGAGAAAATTCCAGGGAAAAAGTTGATACAGAGTGTGAAAATTTTTATTTTAAAATATAATAACCTGAATAAGCAAGATAGACAATACAGACAAAAAAAAGTGTAACACAACAACGGGTTTCTGGGATCCCTGTACCTTTCGTCACGTGCTAAGAAGAGCCTAGAGAAAAACAACTGCACTGGTCAGTTGATAACAGTCAAAAGTCAGACTCATTCCAGACATACTTCACATTAAATCGAACATCACAGCGATTAATGTACAAACAGACACTGTCAAACTAGATCCCTTATTGTTACGCTAAACCTTCTGTTTTCCCCTTAATGTTATGCAACCCCTTTGGCTCTCCCATGCGTTTTCGTCGCTTTTGAGTGTTGATCAACTGACCAGTGCAGTTGTGTTTCTCCAGGCTCTTCTTAGCAACTGATGAAAGGGAACAAGGATCCCAGGAACGTTGTGTGGTATTTATATTACCCTTTTTTTGTCTGTATTGGCTGTCTTTATTGTTCATTATTTTCTATCAGACGTAAATAATTTTCATTTTAATATAACAATCTACTGTAGGACATATATATATATATACCTGCGAGGGATGTTCTCTCGCAGGCAGAACCTTGTAGGAGAGACACAAAGGGGCTACCTTTGGGGGTGCCTTCTCCTCTCCGTTTCTGAACTAAGGTTCCCACAAGCCGAGGCACCTCGGCCTGTTCTCAGAGGTGCATGTTCCGGGGTCACAGACCTTGGGGCGTACGGTAAGAGTTGTCCGCTATTCCCATTGGAATAGTCGGCCAGCTGCCTCCTAAACTGGTCGAGGCACGGAGAAGGGAATGCTGCGTCCCCACAGCAAACACTTCTCCCGCTACCAGAAGGGCGTAGGACAAGTACAAAGATGTGTAATGGTTACCGAATATCATTTTTCCTTTTTTTTTTTTGTAATTAGGTGTTTATAATATTCGATTATAACCAGATGCTAAAATCAATATTTTCTGATAATTGAATCGTGATTATATAATTTAATAACAAAAACAACAACTTGGAAGTAAACAAATCTTTTTTTGGGGAAGACTGAATGATGTACATATATACACCAAGATGGTTACGTTAATTATTTTTTTTAAAAAGAAAATGGGACAATGAGGCGGATGAAAATCAATTCAAATTTCCCTGGAATTGTGATTGTATTTTGTTTTGTGACGTGGCAACAGTGAAGCAAAGAGTCCTGTAGTAACTTTACAAGACGAGAGCAGATTTGACCTTGAAGCTGTTCCTTGCGCCGACGAATCAAATTCGTGCGACGTTGTCACATGTTAATGTCCATGCTGCAGTCATTCATTATGGACGATGTGGAAACGTTTCTCTCATCATCCGCTGGAGACGAGAACGGTTCCCAGTTGGGATGCAGCTTCTGCATCTCTCCGTCCTTCTGCTGTGAGACAACCCGTTTGAAAGTTTGTTTTTCGCACCACTGTTCTTCGTGACTGATCTCCCTCCTCCCACTGACGTGCACGCCCCCTTAATAAGTATCGCGTGGCTTCTCCTTCCCGTTGTGGGGCTACTCGACGTTACTTAATCCCTCCGGCTTCTCAGTTTCGGTTCACCCCGTCACACATAATATTACAGGGTGGTGGTGGTGGTGGCTTTTCACCTCTCGCGTGCCTCTGCGAGAATTTACCCCCCCCCCCCGACTCGTGGCGGAGCAAAGCACAATAACTCGATATCGTTGATCCGCCGAAACGGATTAGGATCAAAGAGCGAGCGCTAATCCTCCCGTCATATATATTACCTATTATGAGAAGAACCCTCGAGTCCAACCCCCGCGTCCAACACCCAATAGGAAAAGTGGATTTTAACAACACACACAACAACATTTCCGGTCGCTCGAAGACCAATCATGTTCTCTAGCGACAAAAAGCAAAGATGGCGCGATCCAGACCCCGGGTTTTGTACAGTGTGGACAGTAATCAATTAACACTATCTTATTGGGAAAATTATGAAATTAAATTATATAAAAGGAAGAAAGGAATAGAAACATTTTTATATTTAACACTTAAAAAAATAAATACTTTTAAATCCCTTAAAAATAACATTAATTGCATTTCAGGGGTAGTGTTGAGGGCATAACGTTGTAAATAAAAATTATGCTTTTTCCCAGTAAATCCAAAAAATAATAATTTTCCGTTTGATACTCGTGGAGGCGCCAGTCTTTATTAACTCCTTGGTCGTACAATCCTTCCAACATATTTTAGTGGACAAATAAATAATTTTTACGATATATCGAACGTGACTAGAATAAACCTAAGATTAATAAATATTGTAACATGGTCCGGAATACATTACACCACCCATTTTATTTAAAAAAAAGAAATAGCAGATTTTAGATTGGTAACTCCTCAACTACAATCACGATCAGTAGACGAAAAAAGCAAAACACCCTAGAAGTAAAAGAAAACACTGCGGACAAAGATATTAATAAACTGAAAATAATAATATAAACACACAATAATTCAGTGGAAAGTTAAATAATACGTAGTGTCGGCCCTGAATGGGTTATCAATAGATTTTTGGATATAAAGTACTACAATAGTAGCTGGATTGTGTAAAGAATCTTCATAAAAAAAAGATGTATGTATGTATCTCTCCCGTCGTCGGAAGGGCGTGCGACAAGTATCAAATGCCCGACCTACCCGATGCAGGTTTTTTATAGGGTTTGTCCTGCATTACTTTTAGGCGAATGCCGGGTAGGATCCTTAAACCATAGCCCACGGGCCCTAGTTAACCCTTGGCTACCTTCCTACACCCTACCGCATCCCCCCTTTCAAATCCCTGTCCTATGCTATAAGAGGGGAGTTGCCACTATGTGGATTACCCTATACATAGCCTGTCTACACCCAAAAAAAAATGTATGTATTTAAGTTAATCTTTATACATATTTAAACGCGTGGACAGGCAGCAACGAAAATTTGTTCACATATTCTTCAAACCACAAGAAACGGTACTGTGTGTGTGTGTGGGGGGGGGGGTGAGTAACCCCTAGCATAAAGGTGGAAACACTTACATTTCTAGAGAATGTTATTATTTCGTGTTAATAAACTGTGCGCGCCAAGAGACCGTGACGTCACGCGAGACAGAGAGACGTTACTACGCGACGAACGAAGGAAATAGTTCCTTTTTTCCGTAATAAAATGAATCAGATATATTTTAATTGAATAACAAGTATATTTTTATCCAGAAATACTCCATGGAATGATCAAATAATACTTTAAGAACGTCCGGAATCGTCGGTAGCGTTGAATCACTGCGCGCCAAGAGACCGTGACATCACGCGAGATTGAGACGTTACTACGCGACGAACAAGGGAAATAGTTCCCTTTTTTCCGTAATTAAATGAATCAGAATATAATTTCATTGAATAACAAGTATAATTGTATCCAGCGATACTCCATTGAATGATAAATAAAAAAACAATACGAAATACTTTACGATCCTTGCTGGGAAAATGGTAAGTTAATTTTCGTCGCCATGTTAAGTGACTCCAATATGGCGACTATTTGATTAACATTGTGAATCTGGATAAGAATTTCTTCAATTTAATCTTTGGTAATGTCTGGAGACTGCGGGACAATTATATCCTGCAGCACTCAAGGAGTATATTTAAGAAGAACTTCTGAGGGATGTTTGTTGGGACTGATGCAATAAAATTCAATGTATTTTACAGCTGTTCAATTAAAGCACTATCAGGTGGAAAGTGTGAAGGAAACTAGGAACAGTTAGATTCAGGTCAAGTCACTCCTTGACTAACGATTAATATAGAATTAAATATCTTTTCGTGGTTTATATAAATAAGTACACGTGGCAACGCCGGGAACCCACTAGATAGTATATAATAATAAGAAGAATGTTTGGAGAGGATTGTGCAAATTTTTTTTTCGGTGTTCTTTGATACTGGTTTTATGATGACCGCTTAGTTCGTCCTATGTAGCAGGCGACAGAATGACGTGCGTGTAACTGTTACAGGCCGACTTCCTTGGCAACAAGCCGTTCCATTAAAGGCAATTAAGAAAATTTTGAGTGACGCCGCGCGGAGCTTAGCACATGCTGACAATCAATAAGGCCGCCGCTGCTCTCCAGGGATATCTCCGTTCCTTGTCTTAGCTGACGCGGCTCCACGCGGTGATAACGCCTCGTATTCACCTCACTCCGGCCGGGCTCATTGCCAGATCTCTCTCAGTCGCTGGTAGCGCTCGATACCACGGAAACGCATTAACGTTTTGCTTAAATGTTCCTCCACCACCATCATCATCATCGACATCTGCCTCAACGAGTACGTTGTTAGTCACCACCGACGATCATTCCTTGATTTGCGGGGAAAAAACAACCCTCGTGAGATTCCTTCAACATAATGGAGGCTCATGGACGCGCAGACCCGGGTCAAGTGTAGTAAGAACACAAAAATTATGTGCCAAATTTAATACCATATCGTTGCGATTCTTGTTGCTTTCGTCAGGTGATTATAAACAAAAAAATCGGAAAAAAGAACGACACACACACGCAGGCAGCGTGACACCACGGACGACGATCCCACAAAGAGTTTACAACAACAGACGTGTAAAATGACATCGTTGCCCTAATAATAAGAACTACGTATTTGTCTCTGATTATCAGTGGGTTATGAGAAATCACAGAGGACTAATTTTAATAGTAGTAAATCAGTTGCGTTTCAGAAGATATTATTTTCTCTTTAATTCGTAACCGTTTAAAATTTTAATAATAATAAAAAAGATAACGACATTTGTAGTTTATCTTCATTATCTTGGATAATAACCTGGTCGTGTGTTTAGATATTGAGAGTGTTCCAGTTTCATTTTCCTTCCATTACCTTACCAGATCATCTGAGCATAAGTTAAACAGAGCCTCTGACATCTTGCAACCCTGCCTCACACCTCGGGTCATCTGTTTTCCTTGTCTCTATCACAGTAACTTCTATTAAACGTTTAGGAAAACCCTCTTCTTTCCATATTTGACCACAACGTGTAATGAAGATCAACTACAAATGGCGGCTTTATAAGTTACTCCAACGGAGTAAAATATATATATATAACCTGAAAATTAAAACCATGGCGTTCTTAGGAAACAATCCAATAAGAACAAAAAATTGTCATAGAAGGGGAAAACACTGGAACAATATTTAGGATGTGAAATAACATTTGAAGAGGATAAAGATATCACAAATAAAATATTCAAGGATATATGTGGGGACAATAAGGAGAACGTTGAAAGGTAAAAACCAGAACAGAAAAGAAAAACAAATTAAATTTTATAAGGTGATGGCAGCTCCTACAGTGTTGCCAGAATGCTGGGTAACAAAACATAAAGGAGCTCAAACGTTTAGAGAATTTCTTAGAGCAGTAAAAGGGGTGTGCAATGATGGATAAAAATAAGGAGTACTTCAGGCGATCACAGATAAGTTAACAAGGGTGTAAAGGAAGGTGGAGAGAGACAGATTACCAAAATCAAGTCCTGGAATATAAACCATTAGGCAAAAAGGAATGTTGGAAGACTCAAAGGTTGAAGCCGGGACAGGCTAAAAACCTAATCCCTGAAAACAGAAGAAGAAGAATATTGATTCTTGAGTATTACTATGAAGACTGATTAAAAACCCGGTTTGGGGTTAAATTACAAAACACTGTCCATTTGTAGATCAAATAAATAAATAAATACATACATACACATTGAACTATTTTATCTTCAAATAATGTGTTTCGCTTAGGATAAAATACTAAGATGACTAATTTATTTAAACACCCAGCGTTTCTTTCAAATAACTTTATAAATTCTAACCGTTTGGGGGATGCCTTCTCCTCTCTCCGTTTTTGAACTAAGGTTCCCTCACAAGCCGAGGCACCTCGGCCTGTTTTGAGAGGTGTATGTTCCGGGGTCACAGACCTTGGGCATACCGTAAGAGATGTTCGCTGTTCCCATTGGAACAGTCGGCCAGCTGCCTCGTAAACTAGTCAAGGTACGCAGAAGGGGATGCTGCGACCCCGCAACAAACCCAGATCACCCGCCGTCCAGGGAAGGGCGTGGGACAAGTACCAAATGCCCGACCTACCTCATGCAGGTTTTCCTAGGGTTTTCCCCGCATTACTTTTAGGCGAATTGCCGGGTAGGATCCTTAAACCATAGCCCGGGGCCCTCTAGTTAACCCTTGGCTACCTTCCTCTACCCTTCAGCATCCCATCTTTCAAATCCCTTCCTATGCTGTTAAAGGGGAGTTGCCACCATGTGGATTACCCTCATGCAGCCTGGTACCCTAAAAAAAATAGTTTTCACCAATAAATCCTCTTCCAACATCCCGTAACAAAGACATTCCCCGCACCAAGGGTAAATAAATATTTTTTTTTTAATAAAAAGATAAAATACCATTTGTGTAAAATAAGAGTTCAGAGATAACATGCATCAGCTGGCCAACGTCGTCATAAATGACAACACAGGGTTTTTGTTAACCGCAAAAAAAAATCGGTTCAATATCATATCTAAAGAACGTCCTTTCAACAGCTAAATACCAAAGTTATTCACCCCCGCGTATGAAACCTCGTGGCTGTAAAGTGGTGACGTCAGCCGCACGTGGATTATGGTCGCCTGAATAATACGACACACACACACACACACACACAAAGAGAAAAAACAACCATTGAAATTGTACTTGCTTGGCTTACAAATAACGGAGTGGCCGTAATGTTGAACCCGCAGAGCCTGGATAAACCCCCCTTATTATTATTTACTGCAATGTTAACAGCCCTCTCTAGTATTTAGCATAAGACTTGCAATTAGCCAGCGACACTGGCTGCAGTAACAAGTTATCACATTCATCCGCGAAATAAAAACAGCAACAACAACAAAAAACAGAGAAACCGGATCGAAGGAAGCCTGCGAGAGAATTCTCTCGCAGGTGAACCTTCCCAGAGAGCTCTGGCGGGGGCTACCTTTGGGGATGCCTTCTCCTCTCACTGTTTTTTTTTTGAACTAAGGTTCCCACATGCCGAGGCTTGTTTTGAGAGGTGAATGTTCCGGGGTCAAGGACCTTGGGCATATGGTAAGAGTTGTCCGCTATTCCTATTGGAACAGTCGGCCAGCTGCCTCCTAAACTTGCGAAGGCATGGCGAAGGGGTATGCTGCGACCCCACAGCAAAGCTCTCTCCCGCCATCGAGGGAAGAGCGTGGGACAAGTACCAAATGCCCGATCTACCTGATGCAGGTTTTTCTAGGATTTGTCCTGCATATCTTTTAGGCGAGTGCCGGATAGGATCCTTAAATTATAGCCCGGGAGCCCTAGTTAACCCTTCCTCCACCATTCCGCATCCCCCCTTTCAAATGCCTTTCCTATGCTATTAAAGGGGACTTGCCACCACGTGGATTACCCTCTTGTAACCTTTTACAGTTAAAAAAAGGAGAATGGTCGGCCAGCTGCCTCCTAAACCGGTCAAGGCACGGCAAGGGCATAGCTGCGTCCCCACAGGTAACTCCTCTATAGCTATCGGAAGGGTGTGGGACAAGTACCCAAGTGCCCGACCTACCTGATGCAGGTTTTCTAATGTTTTCCCCGCATCACTTTTAGGCGAATGCCTGGTAGGATCCTTAAACTATAGCCCGGGGGTCCCTAGTTAACCCTTCGCTACCTTCCACTACCCTTCCGCATCCCCCCTTTCAAATCCCTTTCCTATGCTATAAGAGGGGAGTTGCCACCATGTGGATTACCCTCATTTAGCCACCAGTTACCCCCCCCCCCCCCAGTCAAAAAAACAACAACAGAGAAACTGTATCTATATAAATATTTTAACACTGTATCCAATAATTATAAACCTTTCAACTATTAAAATATCCGAATTTTATAACCAAATAAGTAGTATTTTTCCCCAGTGATATTCTAAATACCTCAGTTGGCTCCCTGTCTTATTAATTGTCTTCAATCAAACATAATTTTATTCATTTATATTTTTAGTTTATATTTATCCTGTGAATTGCTGCTGCTGCAGTAACGTGTGTGTGAGAACCCTGGCTGCGGAGCACAATATCAACTCTGTAAGAGGAGTGGGGGGGGGGGGGGGCGGTTTTCCCCGGCCGCTCAATATGACCTATTAAACTGCGGAAAACTCTTTAGAGGCGACTTAAATCTGCCAAGTAAAACTTTTCTAATAATGTGCGGCTCGGAATCGATCAGCAGGCATATTACACGGCTTATTCCTTGTCCACCTCGTTGAAAGCTTTCACGTGCCACACAAAGGCCCCTCACAAACGCGGAGATTATTCTTTTGTCTCAGCCGCACCTCTTGGAAAAACAAAACACCGCGTGCCGAGGCGGATATGGCTCGCTGTATTTCACCACTTCGCTTTACGGCTAGATTACATTCCCCGTAGTTACTCCAGATCTCATTCCTGGCACCGTTCCCAACGACCAACTTACTCGGACTTGAGTAACATTTATTCGACTGCAGAAAGAAGAGGTTTTGCTTCTGATTTTCCGAGGAAGTCATAGATGGTGATGCAGCGGGGGTTTATCTATTTGTTTACATTGTGAATCAAGCGAACAATTTAATCTTTGGTAATGTCTGAAGACTGAGGGACAATTATATCCTGCAGTACTCAAGGAGTATATTTAAGTATTCTATTCGTAAAGATATTCGCAAGGTATGTTTGTTGGGATTCATGGAATAAAATTCAATGTGTTTTTGTAGCTGTTCAATTAATGCAGTATAGGAACTAGGAACAGTTAGATTTAGGTTAAAGCACTGCTTGACCAAAGATTAATATATAATTGAATACTTTTTCGGGTTTATATTAATAAGCACCCAGCCAGTACTTAATAAAATTGAATTTGTTTTAGTAATTTCTGCAAATATTTGATTATAAAAGACAAAATGCACTGCGCCTGCGGTTCGTCACATAGGCCACACGCCGAGCGTCTGCGTCACGCAGAGAAGCTGCCTCAACACGGCGCAGCTCCTCCAAGCTCTTGCACATGCAGTTTACATGTTGGTAGGCGTGTCGCTTTCACTCCTAAACTCAATCAAATTTTGCGCAAGTTTGCCTGAGAGTTTATTCATGTGGTGATTCAAGAATTATTTAAAAAATAAATGTGCTATAAGTGAATTTTTTATGTCCACTATTCTAACAGTTACAAAGAGGGGATGTGGAAGGGTGAGAAACGCAGCCTAGGGTTAACTAGGAGGCTCTTGAGCAACAATTTAAAGATCCTACCCGCATAAAAAAGTTTGGAAGATAGAAAAAAAAGGTCCCTTTATGAATAAAGAGGTATCATACAAATTTTAACGCGTGTGGCGACTTCGACCAAATTTTGTAAATATGTTCCCTTCGATCCGGAAAGGAACACTGAGGGAGGGGGGAGGGGGAGTAAGACACGACTGGCACACCCCTAGAATCGGGGTTAGACGGCGGTAAATTTTTTTAAAACATGGAACAATGCGGCGGTCAAGGGTCAATGAGAATCATCATAGTGTTTCTCCCGATGCTGTTTGTGTTTTAATTCGTTTTTTATTTTTTTAGGGTAAAAGACTAGATGAGGGTAATCCACATGCTTAAAACTCCCCTTTAATAGCATAAAAAGGGATCTGAAAGTGGGGATGCGGAAGGGTAGAGGAAGGTAGCCAAGGGTTAACTAGGGCCCCCGGGCTATAGTTTAAGGATCGTACCCGGCATTCGCCTAAAAGTAATGCAGGGTAAACCCTAGAAAAACCTGCACGAGGTAGGTCGGGCATTGGGTACTTGTCCCACGCCCTTCCGATAGCGGGAGAGGAGTTTGCTGTGGGGTCGCAGCTTTCCCTTCTCCGTGCCTCGACCAGTTTAGGAGGCAGCTCGCCGACTGTTCCAATGTGATCAGCGAACAACTCTTACCGTATGCCCAAGATGCACCTCTCAGAACAGGCTGAGGTGCCTCGGCTTGTGGGAACCTTAGTTCAAAAACGGAGAGGATAAGGCATCCCCAAAGGTAGCCCCTTCGTATCACTCCTACAAGGGTCTGCCTGCAAGAGAATAGCTCTCGCAGACTTCTATCCGATTTTTAATTCAACCCCTTTCCAGCATATGAAGGGAAGCGTGCACATTTACGGCTGGGTGTGGAGCGGCGCTACATAGAAATAACGCGAAAAGAACTCCGAGATTAGGTGTCGAAGACGTAGTTATGGAAGTCGCTGAGTTTGAAAATTACCCGGATTAAATAGTAGTTGAACCCCTACGAGTAGGTGAAGAAAGAGGTAAAACAATCTTAAAAACGCGGAGAAAAATTTTGAATACGATCCAGGAACGAACACTGTTTGGATAATACACCCCCCTAGCAAACTATAAGGGTTGGGAGTATGGAAAGGGGTGCAATTTAATAACCAAAAATTCAAAGAAAAATATTGTGTTTTAATTGGCCTACTGCGATATTCCCAACCCCATATATTGATCTACATACTCAATGATTATTATTTATATTATTCGGGTATTCCAGTGTCTTCGTGTAGAATGGTGAGCAAGGAAAGGTGATAAATGGCAACGAAAAGTTAAAAAAAAATAAAGGCGAAGGAAAAAAGAAATAAAGAGGCAGTTGACGAGAAAAAAAAAGAAGCAGAGTCATACTAACCCCCCACAGCCTACCCCAACCTAAAATATTAAGAAGACTTAAAAGAAAAAGACCTGATGACTTAACCAAAGTAAGGACAAATTCAAATTATACTCAACGATGATACCAAGTATGTAAATGCCACTGAATAAAACCATCATAAATATTTTTTTTGTCATAACCAGATAATCTTTTAGATAATAAGTTAATCGAGAATTAAAAAAATAAAAAGAAGAAGTAAACAAGAAAAACAGAAAGAGATAGGCAGTGTGCAGAAAAACAAGGTTGGGTTAAAGAGATGACGTGAAAAATCGTCAGGAAGTTCAGAGAAAGACGTAGAAACGCAGAATAATTCATGATATTACAAGTTTTAAACTAGATTTCCCCCTTTTCTTCGATGTTATTTATGTTGTAATCGAAAAATGTTAATTAATTGGAAAACTCATTGAACTATCCAATCGTTTTAGGCACTGAAGACCGCACCACCCTCCTCCTTTTTTTAATAAATATAAATATCCGTACGTACTTGGACTTGTCTTGAGAGGAACGAGGACACTGCGGCGAGGTTGAAAATTGGTCCCTAAAACTTACGCGTGGCTTTTCCTGTAGAGCAGAGATAAGACTGAAAATGCAGCACCCTAGAACTTAGTACGACTTTACTCGCAGGTCATTGGAGAAGTTGGCCAACTTGTGTCGTCTCATGCAACAATGCTCAGAGATCGAAGAACCTGCGAGGGCTGTTCTCTCGCAGGCAGTACCTGCGAGGGATGTTCTCTCGCAAGCAGAACCTTGTAGGAGAGACACGAAGGGGCTACCTTTGGGGGATGCCTTTTCCTCTCTCCGTTTTTGAACTAAGGTTGCCACAAGGCCGAGGCTCCTCGGCCTGTTCTGAGAGGTGTATGTTCCGGGGTCACAGGCCTTGGGCATACGGTAAGAGTTGTCCGCTATTCCCATTGGAACAGTCGGCCAGCTGCCTCCTAAACTGGTCGATGTACGGAGAAGGGAATGCTGCGTCCCCACAGCAAACTCCTCTCCCGCTATCCAAGGAAGGACGTGGGACAAGTACCCAATGCTCGTCCTACCTGATGCAGGTTTTTCTAGGGGTTTCCCTGCCTTAATTTTAGGTGAATGCCGGGTAGGATCCTTAAACCACAGCCCGGGGGCCCTAGTTAACCCTTGGCTACGTTCCGCAACCCTTCCGCATCCCCCCTTTCAGATCCCTTCCTATGCTATTAAAGGGGAGTTGCCACCTTGTGGATTACCCTCATGTATGCCTCCTGTTACCCTAAAAAAAATCAATGCTCAGGGAATTCCATTCTTTTTTTGTTACATTAAACACCCTTGAAACGTATTTGCCCTAAATAGGCCGCCATGATGGTTTTCAAATTGCTTTTACTCTTTCATTTAACTGACGGGGACTCTTAGAACGTCTTTTTGAAGGTTGGTAAGACTGTTTTTATAGTTACAAAAAAAAGATTTAAATTAAAAATGAACAAATCACGCCACCCCGATGCTGCTGATAGCAACATCAAAGTTAAATACAGGTAATTATTAGTATTTATGAATATTCTAATATATTTACTACATTAGTGTGAAAGCATATCGCCCGGTTTAGATAATTCATTATGCGGTCTCGTTCCTGTTTAATTTATCCGTTATCGGAAAATCCGATTATTAATGTATTCATAAACCCGATAAAACACCACGATTTCGTATATAATAAACTCTGGAATACGTGGGAAACGTTAAACATGGTGTCTTATTTACAGACACACACACACACACACACTTTTCCGTTTTTCATTTATGTACAATAATAAAACTGACCCTTGTGGGGTTTCGTCTGGTTCAAATCAACAATTCCGTATTTCAACTAATTTTCAATTTTTTTTAAAAAAATAATTAATGTCGTGTTTAGTGTCTTTGGT
Organism: Zhengitettix transpicula; assembly: GCA_037074705.1. NCBI lineage: Eukaryota > Metazoa > Arthropoda > Insecta > Orthoptera > Tetrigidae > Zhengitettix > Zhengitettix transpicula. Next base: position 92,809,691 of record CM073593.1, read on the forward strand.
GATCAGTGAAACAAGATAAGAAACGTTGTGTGGCATCTCTTCACTTGGGCTTTCTTTCTTATTATTAATTTTCAATTAGAACTAAATTTTTCATTTTAATATTTTTGATAAATCCCTTTTCTGTTCCCCTGTCTAAAATTTTAAAATTATTCCAATCAAATTTTTGGTTTTCTTCTATTTTATACACGTAGAAGACTTTGTGATTTTAAGAAAAAAAAATTGTCTTCTACTTTTAAGAACACGTTTAGTTTGCCCTGTGTAACATTATCCACATTTTTTTTTGGCCTTTATTATTATACTTTTCTTGGCCTTTTACCCTCCCCCTACCTTTTCCTTGCTCAACTTCCTACTCAAAGACAATGAAATACCTGAAAATAATGTAAATAATAATCATTAAGTATATAGATCAATACAGGTTTTGGGTATATCGCAGTAGACGAATTAAAACAAAATAATTTTTATTTGATTTATTAGTAATTCAGTTCTCGCCTCCTTTCATACTCTCCCATCCCTAGGGGTGTTTTGTCAATAAATAATATAATTTTCTGACTCCAGGCGGAATATTTATTTATATAATTTTAAATAAACAATTTTGATTCCCGTCTAACCCCGACCCTAAGGGGACGATAGTCGTGTCTTAACCCCCCCCCCCATAGTGTTTGTTTCCAGATCGAAGGGAACATGTTTACAAATTATAATCTTTGTTATATCACAAAAAATAATTTTACGACTTTTCGTCCTCTTTTAGAACCTCTTCAAGTTTACACAGTACAAATATGACCAAAAATCAGAAGAAGAAAAAACAGTTGAACGTGTAAGACCTAAATATAATGGATGCAACATTTGTAGTCGATCATAATAGATATGAAAATATTTCTGAATATTTAACTAATAATTGAACTTCAACTATATTTGAATTTTTTTAAAAATATTTGTACTGTTCGACCTGAAGAGGTTCCAAAAGGGGTCGAAACGTGGTGAAATGAGTTTAATAAACAATGACTCCAGGCCGTATAATAATTTATATTATTATAAAAATAAACAAAAAATTAACGTCCGTTGAGAATAATAATATTAATAACAGATAATATTAAAAAGAAAAAACACTTAAAATAAGTAAAATTAAAATTATTCCGCGTTAGAAAAATTTGGTAATGTGTGTGTCGAATCGTCCAGCAACTTGTAATTTAAATTTTACTTATTTTTGGGTGTTTCATTCTTAATTTTGTTTATTGTAAAGGTCGTTATAGTATTATTATTATTATTAAATCATTTTGAACAAGCACGGAAAATTAGATTTCTTCAGAATCACCTTTTTTTATGGATTGACAATAAATTGAAACGGAATCACCACATGAATAAACTCTCAGGCAACCTTGGGCAAAAATGTGATTGACTTTAGGAGTGAAAGCGACACGCCTACCAACATGTAAACTGCATGTGCAAGAGCTTGGAGGAGCTGCGCCGTGTTGAGGCAGCTTCTCTGCGTGACGCAGACGCTCGGCGTGTAGCCTATGTTACGAACCGCAGGCGCAGTGCATTTAGTCTATTATAATCAATTATTTGCAGAAATTACTAAACCAAATTCAATTTTATTAAGTACTGGCTGGGTGCTTATTAATATAAACCCGAAAAAGTATTCAATTACATATTAATCTTTGGTCAAGCAGTGATTTAACCTAAATATAACTGTTCCTAGTTCCGATACTGCATTAATTGAACAGCTACAAAAATGCATTGAATTTTATTCCATCAGACCCAACAAACATACCTTGCGAATTTTTTTACGAATAGAATACTTAAATATACTCCTTCAGTACTGCAGGATATAATTGTCCCTCAGTCTTCAGACATTACGCAAATATTAAATTGCTCGCTTGGTTCACAATGTAAATAATTAGTCGCCGTATTGGAGTCACTAATATGGCGCAAAAATTAACTTACATTTTTCGCAAGGATCGTAAAGTATTTCGTAATCTTTTTTTTATCATTATTCGATGGAGTATTACCGATAAAATTATACTTTTTTATTAAATGCAAATATTTCTGCTTTATTTCGTTACGGAAAAATGGAACTATTTCCTCTGTTCGACGCGTAGTAACGTCTCTCTCTCTCTCTCTCTCTCTCTGTCGCGTGACGTCACGGTCTCTTGGCGCGCGCAGTAATTTAACACGAAATAATAACATTCTGTAAAAATATAAGTCTTTCCACCTTTATGCTAGGGGTTACTCACTCCCACACAGTACCGTTTCTAGTTTTTTGAAGAATATGTGAACAGATTTTCGTTGCAATCTCTCCACGCGTTTAAATATGTATGAAGATTAACGTAAATACATACATACAAACATACATCCATTTTTTTATTATATAGATAGACAGATTAGTCGCTATGGTGGAGGTATAAATGTCTGCAAACGAAGCCTGTCTACTGTTTCGGTGACGTAACGATCTTCTTATGCTTCCTATTGGCTGATTAGGGTACGTTATTTTTACTTGGACTTATTCCCACAGGTGGTGGAGCTCGATCTTGCAGAATGGTGGAAAATTGCGGGTACTTTCATCTCAGTGGAGCGAGAGATGAGCACGCCATCGCTCTGGCGAGTGAATTTCGTTATCATTCAAGGACTTGTGCAGGGGGGGTGGGGGTGGGGGAGGAAGCTTTTACGTCTTCTCATTGTGGTCTCAAGTGCGGATGATTAGCCGCTAATCGCTCTGTCGCGAGGATAAAGCAAACCGAGCTCGCAGCTTCACCGTGCCTCTCCGAGTATTTTCTATCTGAGCCGCGTAATAGCTCAACTACGAGTCTGTTAATGGTTCTTTGTTATTTGTTTAATTTCACTGCAATTCCGTCACTGAGGTACGAAGAAATTCACTTTCGCCGTCCATTAAGATGCTATCGAGACCCGTGAGCTATTGATTGACCACAGACAGGCATATCAGACCCCCCATTAGCTGTTTCGTGTGTGAATAAAAGCTGCTGCCGACCGCAACACGAAATATCAATCTCACAATTAGCGCGAGGTTCCATCACGAAGTGGAAAAACACGCGAAGCGCGATACGCGTTCAGCATTGCAAATGAATACTGTAAAGGCGTTGTTCGCAGATGCCTCGTCAATGTCAGGCATCGGTTCGTCCTTTTTTCAAGCAATAAAAATTACCACTGAGGCTTTCCTCTACCCGCGTGCACGTACAAGTTACGTTTCCAAATAAACAAACCACCAGTTATATCCACGAATTAAGATTAATGAGTTATATATTGTAATACCAATTAAAGAGGCCATTAATTGTTTTAATATAATTGGATTGTTAGGGGTACGAGTTTTGAAAGTAACAATCACAGCTCTTTGTCAGCTAATGTTGCGCGCAAATAGGACGTCAGTCTGCGTCGAGATCTAAAACATTAAAGGAGTCCGGCGAACGTTACGGGAGAATGAGGATATTTTTTTTGGGTGTAGACAGGCTATGTATAGGGTAATCCACATAGTGGCAACTAACCTCTTATAGAATAAGAAAGGGATTTGAAAGGGGGGATGCGGAAGGGTAGAGGAAGGTAGCCAAGGGTTAACTAGGGCACCCGGGCTATATTTTAAGGATACTACCCGGCATTCGCCAAAAGAAATGCAGGGAAAACTTGCATCAGGTAGGTCGGGCATTGGGTCCTTGTCCCACGCCCTTCCGATAGCGGGAGAGGAATTTGCCGTGGGGACGCAGCATTCCCTTCTCCGTGCCTCGACCAGTTTAGAAGGCAGGTGGCCGAATGTTCCAATGGGAATAGCGGACAACTCTTACCCAAGGTCTGTGACCCCGGAACATGCACCTCTCAGAACAGGCCGAGGTGCCTCGGCTTGTGAGAACCTTAGTTCAAAAACGGAGAGGAAAAGGCATCCCCAATGGTTATCCCCTTCGTAACTTTCCCAAAAGGTTCGGCTTGCGAGAGAACATCCCTCGCAGGTATTGCCTGCGAGAGAGTAGCCGCTGATCTAAAAGTATGAATAGCGCGGTCCAAGAAGTCCAACTGCGAGATCTATTAGTTTACATAAAACGCGAGTAAACAGTTTTGACGGAGAGACTCAAATAATAATCGAAAAATTGGAAGATAAAGGTTTTGCTTCAGACAGACTGAACTAAATTCCGCATAGACGCACCAAGGAGACCTAGTATGTCCGAGGGCTGACTGAGGGGCGGCTGATCCAAAGTTCCAGGTGGCAGAGAACGAGAACATCGACCGTGTGTATCGAAAATTTAATGTGTAGAATCAGTGAATAACGGCCTTTTTAGTGAGTGTTGTCCTCAAGCTCCAAGGATCAGATCTGGTACGAGAAAGACAATTCGTGAGTACAAAACAATTATTTTAAAATCTGTAAACGAGGATTAAAGGTAGAAGAAGTCAGATTTCGTTCGTTTCTCTTTTCATTTAGTTTCTTTCATTTCGTTTATTTCCATATTGTATTAAGTTAGCTTCAATGAGTTTGAATTGTTAATGTTAGGTTATTATAATTGGATTGTTCTGACTATCAAACCCAGTAATGACCCTGAGGTAAAGAGAATTTAGACGTATTTGATTGTAAAATATAAAGTTGTAAAACGCCACGAATTGCAAAATTTAAATAAAATGTGTGTTTGTTAACTTGATGAAATTCGGCGTATAAAGGAGGGATTACAATTTGTACCTTTAAAGAATAAGTTTTTAAATATTAATAATTTTGTTAATAAATTCTTCTAATTAAGACAACCTTTTATTTATTACAATATATATTGTAATAATCACTATTTTAAATTATATAATCTATGTCTATCTGGACCTTAGGATTATTCGTATCCTGTTGGAACACACACATGGAGAGAAAGTCGATCACAGAATTTTGTGACAAATTGAAGATGAATATGATTAAACCGAAAGCTGCTTGGTTTTAAAATTAAAATATTATAGTTTTAAATTGTTTCTTGAGACATATTAAAAAAATGTGGGGGTTTTAATACATGAACATGGCCTAAAAACTGTTATTTAATTATGTAAAGGAACACAACTACCCAGGCTTATGGAAATAGAACACTAGCAGGAGGATTTATTGTAAAGTTGGGCCCCTTCCAGACTCCATTATCTAAAAATTCCTAGGAAGATCCTGAGACGGTTCTATTATCCCACTCCAGAACTTTCCACTTAATTTATGTGAGTAGTTTTACTTCCAGATGTAATTCTGTTCCTAGAACACTGGAAGCTTCCCTCAATTAAGGTTTATTTTACACGAAATTTCAAAAGAAGTGAGTTACTGTAGCTGCATTAATAAAGAGTCCGAACTTTATATAAGCTATATCGCAGCTTGTGGAACTTTGTACTTAGCTCCTGCTGCAATTCCGTTCCCCTCCCCCCCCCCCCACCACCATGAAAATTAATTTGTGCCATGTCGGCTTGAGACCAAAGCTAAGATTTACGGGCAACGTCCTACCGGACCGCTACTAATCGCTTCAACTGCAATTAAACAGCCGTCGCCGACGATTTGTCGTGGCCGAGAACCACACAACTCTGGTTATCAGCGTAAAGAGCCAGGAACCATCAAATACGACGCAACTGCGAGAAATAGGTCGGTTTACAGCCCGAAAAATAGGGATCAGTCACTTGCAAAATGTAAACAAAAAAAAACATTAGAAAAATTTTCAATGTTTCCAGGAAATATTTGAGTACATAAAACTCAAGTAGCAAAACCGTTTCCAATCATTCTCCATATAACTGAAAAAACAATTACGTCTGATTGAAAATAATGAATAAGAAAGTTAGCCAATACTGACCACACAACGTTTCCGGGATCCTTGTCCCTTTCCGTCAGGTGTTAAGAAGAGCATAGAGCGACACAACTGCACTCGTCAGTTGACGAAGTTCAAAAGCGACGACAATGCGAGAGCCGAAGTTGTCAGCGTAACAATGAGGGAGAAACGACAATGGGGGAAAACAGAAGGTTCAGGGTAACAATGAGGGAGCAGTGACAATGGGGAAACACAAGGTTCAGCGTAACAATAAGGAACCATAGCAATTTTTGAGTTTAATAGTGTCTGCTTGTACATTAATAGTTGTGATGTTTGATTTAATGTGAAGCATCTCTGGAATTGTACCTGGCTGGGTGCAATGACTAAAATCTTAGCATTTTGCCAATCAAATGTATGTTTAGAATTGATGTTATGTTTGGAGACTAACAGATTGTCGTTTATATTAGACACATGTTCCTTGATAGGTGTATTAAGGGAACGTTTAGTTCGCCCCATATAGCAGGAGTTACAATTAGAGCAAGAGATTTTGTAAACAACACACGATGTTTGCTGTAGGTGTCAAGTGGGTCCTTGCGGTTTGTTAATCAAGTATGAAAGGGTGTTGGTGGATTTGTTAAATGATGGATATTTGTTATTCTTTGAAAATTTGGACAATTTTGTAATGCAGAAATTTGTAATAAGGCGAGTAAGAGGGGAAAAAAATTTGCTTGAGGTGTTTGGGGGACGATTGACAGTAGGATGTTGGATTTTGTTCAACCTGCTGTTTGTGTGTTTAATAATACAATTTAAAGGGTACCCATTGGAGATTAAAATGTTTCAGAAAATATTTTAGTTCGTTATTCTCCAGATAAATGAACTCCATCGTACAGAAAGCTGGTGATAAAAAGAGAATTCAAAGACTGTTTTGATTTTTACTATTATTTGACACATAAACTGTAAATTATTAATTTCCTTAAGATGTAAATATGGAAGAGAATAATTAAAAATAGAAAAATGTTTTGTAAACGAATTAAATGTAGTATAATAACCATGTGTGTGTTTCTGGTGGTAAGGGGGGGGGGGTTAAAAAAATTGTGCCTACAGAAATTTATGTCTGGCCTTCAATGCACATATATTTGTAGACTTGTTTCTATACAGTTTTGCCCTGCAGATTAAACCCGTATTTTCTAATTAATTTAGATGTTTTCCCCCTTTTGATATGATTTACTCCATTCGTATGTCCAACTGGATATTTTAAAAATGTTGGAGTCAACGATTTCCAAACAACACGAGCAGCAGGCATCTTCCTGATAAAAGAGAGGTCCAACAGTTGTTCTATCAAATACAACGTTTCGCTCGTTCACTATTGTCCCGACATTGCGATGGGTTACCGAGCGTTAAAAAGCTATAGAACAGGTTTATTATCCCCGGAGGCAATTCACAGAATGGTTTATCGCGTGTGTGAGGTTTCATTTGATCACGGGACTTTGTTACTAGGTTTTTCCGTTCATTATGTAATCAGCGAACGTCCGTCTTTTCAAACGCATCTGAATAACAGAACTTCGTCGGGGTTTAACTACTTTGAAACCCCCGGGGTCACTCGTAATAATTGAAGTTTGTATGAAATTACTTGTCTGCATTATTTATTTACATTACCGTGGAAAAGGAATTAATGGAACACGTGATTTACCTGGCATCGAGATGAACTTGATCAGCACGTCCCGACCTATAGGAGGTTTAGCTTCAAATAAACTGACTGACGCTAACTGACCGAGTCAAAAAATTATATTAAATAAGCACGGTAACGTAATAGTCGAAAAATCCCGGAACATTAATAGTTAAAACTATCACGGTATCTTCACAGATTTAAAAATACTCCCGGCACCTTAAGAGAGTAAACAATATACCCGGTACCTTAAGAGAGTCAATAATATACTCGGACCTTAAGAGAGTCAGTAATATACTCGGTACTTTAATAGAGTCAACAATATACTCGGTACCTTAAGAGAGTCAACAATATACTCGGTATATTAAGAGAGCCAACAATATACTCGGTATCTTAAGAGAGTCAACAATATACTCGGTACCTTAAGTGAGTCAACAATATACTCGGTACCTTAAGTGAGTCAACAATATACTCCCGATAGCTTAAGAGTGTCAACAATATACTCGGTACCTTAAGAGTGTCAACAATATACTCGGTACCTTAAGAGAGTCAACACTATACTCGGTATGTTAAGAAAGTCAATAATATACTCCCGGTACCTTAAGAGAGTTAATAATATACTCCCGGTACCTTAATAGTGTCAACAATATACTCGGTACCTTAAGGAAGGTATAAATTACTCCCTGTATCTTAAAGTAACCATGATACTCCCCCGTACAGTTAAGTATCAATACACTCACGGTATATTAAGACAGTCAAAAAAATGCCTTTCTTGTTAGGAGAGATAGAAAAAAAATACTCCAGGTACATAAACGAAGATAAGAAAACTCCCGGTACAATAATAAATATTCCCAATACCATTAGGAGTTTTAAAAAAATTTCGATCCCTTAATGGACTAAAAAAATACTCACAGTATTTTATGGGGGTGAAAAATACTCTCGGTGCCTTGCGTGGAACAAAAAAAATATTCCAGGTACTTTTAAGGGAATCTAAAAGGAACGGGTACGTTGAAAAAGGAACAGAAAAATTCCCCCCGGTGGGATAATGAATCCAACAATACCTAAATAATTTTACTGTAGTCAAAAAGGGTATCGGTACCTTAAGGGAATAAAAAATAATACCATTTTAAAAATACACCAACCAACTACGCAAGCCAAATATACTCCTAGTGTATAAAAAGGTGAAAAATACTTCCTGTAACTTAAGAATTCCAATTGGTAACGTTACTTTAATGGAATAAAAAATAATACCAATACATTTAGGGTTTAAAAAATATTCCCATTGACATATGGGAGTTAAAAATATTCCTAGTGTCTTAAGGGCTGAAAAATAGTACCTTGTAACTTGAATAAGTAAAAAATACTCCGGGTACGTTAATGGATCAAATAATTTTAAGGGAGGCAAAATGGTACTGGTACCTTAATGGAATCAAAAATAATACCGTTTCAAAAATACACCAACCAACTACGCGAGTAAAATATAGTTCTAGTGTATAAAAAGGTGAAAAATACTCCTTGTAACTTAAGGATTCAAATTGGTACCGGTACCTTAATGTAATAATAAATAACACCGATACCTTTACGGTTTTAAAAATATTCCCACTAACAAGGAGAGTCAAAAATACTTCTAGTATCTTAAGGGATGAAAAATATTTCCTGTAACTTGAAGAATTAAAAATAATACTCCTGGTACGTTAATAAATCAAATAATATTAAAATAATTTTAAAAAATTCAAAATTGTACAGGTACCATAATGGAATAAAAAAATAATACCGATATCTTAACGATTTTAAAAATAATCACACTGACATGTGGGAGTTAATTATTCTCCTTGTGTCTTAAGGGATGAAAAATATTCCCTGTAACTTAAGGAAGCAAATAATATTGCCGGTACCATAAGGTATAATACAGAAAATGTCTATAGCAAACTAAATGTTACATATTTTTCTTCGTCTACAATATTTTCTTTTCTAGATCCATTTATTTCACATGAGAAAATAATCCTGTTGCTTAAAAAATATTTCCTAAATAAATGTTATTGCGAGGTCTCGTGGATCCGATCCGATATATTTTATCCTTGTTGCGCAAACTGCGAGAACTTTCCTTTGAGTTGAGGAACGATTCCCAAATCTGCAGAGTACAAACATTGCAGACTGCTCTCAGTAATCCCACAGCCTTGATAATCCACACGGGTTCAAAGGAAATACAAGCCTTCCGTTGCCGGTTACATTTGTAACGCAAGGCTGTTCCCTTGCTTGTGGGGGTGTTTCTACAGTGAAAGATTAAGTAATACTCTGCTGCAAAAATATATTATAAATACTATCGAGATCCGTTTAAATTAAAATTATGTCGTTATTCTGTTATGACTGTGTATTATTTGTTTCCTTTTGCATAATAATACAATAGAATGCTTACAATCGTGCCGGCGGTGGTCGTAAAAATAATTAAATATCTTTAACTTATGTTAATATTAACAAGCAAACGGCCTAGAGTCATAAAATAATATTTATAAATTTTAAAACACAATTTGCCGGTTTCAGGTAGCTTGGGACCAAACTTCAACAACAAACGTTTGGCAACACCGCCTGTGGCGGGTTGCTTGAATCTGCCCGCGCAGCCTCGTGATTTTCTCACATAAAGGCTAATTAAATCAAAAAAAGGGTGCAACGTATCGAATTTCTTTGTCTTAACAATTATTTCTCCCTTCAACGTACCCTGCAACACCCTTAGAATATTTTTAGGACTTTTCTCACCACCCTGCTTATATAAAACAAGCAAGAGAGACCGGTGTTGGAATATTTAATTAATGTATATATATAAATAAATGGACCTATTTAGGTTAAATAATTATATATATATATTATAGTTTAGGCGCCAGGTTATTTTTTCCCTAAGTAAATAACCTAACTTGTAAGATTTTAATTCAACGAACATGAAACAAGAGATACCTCACGCGTGATCAGAATTAATCAACTCGTGACTTTCCTATACGTTTGTGTAGGGCGTCTCCCCCCCCCTCCCCCCCCCCCCCGGTGGCTATCAACGTGGAGCTGCGCCTACTAGAAGACGCCGACCGACAATAAAGTTCGCCCGCATCAATTGTTAAGAACCCAACAACACACACACACACACACACAAACATTGTGTTATGGGACACTCCAGTCGATGATATATATATATATATATACATATATACATATATATATATATATATATATATATATATATATATATATATAGCTTCGATTGTCACTTTTTTCCAGAAACAACTCTGAACACGTCACGAATAATATAAATAAATAAAAACCTACAGTCATAAAATTATGTTAACAATAAATTAAATATAACGTAATTTTGTCCTTTTTTCTTAATTTATATAAATATATAGTATATAATAATTAATTAAATATAACGGAATTTCGTTATATTTCGTCCTATTGCGTTACATTTAATTTATTTTATTTATTTATTGTTGATAAACATAATTTTCTGACTCTAGGCTGTTTATTTATTTATATTATTCGTAACATGTACAGAGTTGTTTCTTGAAAAAACTGACAATATACCGCACGACCAGTCTGCAAGGTCTATTCTCTCGCAGGCAGAACCTTGTAGAAGAGACAAAAAGGGGCTACCTTTCCTCTCTCCGTTTTTGAACTAAGGTTCCTACAAACCGAGGCACCTCGGCGTGTTCTGAGAGGTGTATGTTCCGGGGTCGCAGACCTTCGGCATACGGGAATACTTGTTATCTGTTCCCATTGGAACAGTCAGCCTGCTACCTCCTAAACTGGTCGAGGCACAGAGAAGGGAATGCTGCGTCCCCACAGCAACCTCTTCTCCCGCTATCGGAAGGGCGTGGGACAAGTACCCAATGCCCGACCTACCTGATGCAGGTTTTTCTAGGGTTTTTCCTGCATTTTTTAAGGCGAATGCCGCGTAGGATCCTTAAACCATAGCCCGGGGGCCCTAGTTAACCCTTGTCTCTACCCTTCAGCATCCCCCCTTTCAAATCCCTTCCTATGCTATTAAAGGGGAGTTGCCACCATGTGGATTACCCTCATGTAGCCTGTTACCCTAAAAAAATCTTTTTACTTATTATACTTTTCATAAAAAAATTGTTTTCTTTTTGATAAATCCTTAGAATTTCCGTAGGATTTTGTTTTCACGCCATTATCATAGTTGTAGTCAATTAAATATATAATCTTAGGCTTTCAGGTGACACTTTAATCAATATGCATTTTGAAGGTTGTATTTTTACGTCTCTTTATATGAAATAAATAATTCAGTTCTCTGACCAATACCAGACAATATTTTTATTTATTTACGACAACGTTTCGGTTCGTGTTTGTAACTTTCTCAGGTGTGTCCTGCGTAGAAATTGTACAAAATATGAAGTTATAAAATATCATACTATTAACTCAATCAAACTAAGAAACAAAAAATTTATTTTGTACAATTTCTCCGCAGGAAAGGCTCGAGGAAGGTACAAACACGTACCGAAACGTTGTCGTAAATAAATAAAAATATAAAAATAATTTACGTCTGATAGAAAATAAGGAATATAGCCAATACGGACAAATAAAAAGCCACAACAACGTTTCTGGGATACTTGTCCCATTAATGAGGTGCTAAGAAGAGCCTAGAGTGTAGTTGTGTCGCTCTAGGCTCTTCTTAGCACCTGACGAAATGGACAAAGATCCCAGAAACGTTGTGTGGTATTTATATTACCCTTTTTCTTTGTCTGTATTGGCTGTCTTTCTTATTCATTAAATAAAAATATTGTCTGGTATTGGTCAGAAAATATGTACATTAATTTGAAGGTTATGGCCTCCTTTGTGTAGTCAATTTTAGATGTCTATTGATTTTTTTAAAAAAATAATGAGGGATTGAGATAGTGATTTTTTAATTTTCCAATCGCAAACTCAATTAACAAATCACGTATAATTAATTTTCGTTCCTTTTCCCAGGGACTTAATTAACCGTCGAGGCTAGGAAATGCTAGAGATCCCTTCATCAACGATCAAAGAGTGTTATAGAGAGGGGTTTCCCCGGGGAAACTATGCAGTAAGCGGTTAGCCGCCGTCAGGGTAGTGAACCTAACCTCGCTGCCAATAACAACCGTGGACGCAAAAGTGGTGGTCAGCACTTGAGAATATAAAGTACCCCCCCCTTCCCCCCACACACCCCTTGTGTCGCCAGAATTCCTGGCTTTCGCCCCCTTGACGTCGAGTATATCAACGAAGGTGGGTGATGCAAACTCGACAAGGGAAAATGGCGGTGAACCTTGAATATCTGCTCTCAGAACGGAAATGCGGAAACTTTAAGGAAAATATTGGAGAAAGCAAATTAAGCTAGGAAAACTGAAAATTATAATCTATAGCTGATTAGGTTAGTATCAACGACTGAAACAAGGAATAAGGTCTTAAAATAAAAATATTTGGGTCTAACTAGGGGAAAACAGGTCAAAAATAGCAACAAAAAAACCAAGGCAAAATTAACTGATAAAATAAATACCAGAGCACATTTTTTCCCATCCTTATTTTACCTCTTTATTTTAACCGTTTTTAGCTATTTATTATGCTAATTTTCCACAGTTATCTATTTAATAAAACCTACGTTATAGACATTTTAAAATAGTTAAAATAATACATAAATAAACCAGCCAAAATTTTAAGGAATAATGTAAGAAATACATAACATCGCTTCTTAAACAATGAAATTACATATTAATATTCGTTAACATAAGACATTTAATATATATAAGTTTATCTGACAATTTTAATTTAACTTGCTGGGTGCCCAGGGTTGTCATAATTAAACTCAGCGACATCCATAACCTCGGATTTGACTCCAGCTACTTTTATTGAACGCCCTTCAACCCCCAATCCCATGCCGAAAGGGGTTGAAATTGTACATAAAAATATCTGAAAAAAAAAAGTTATCTATTTCATTGGCCCCGAAACATTTTCGACGCAAAAATGGGCCTTTGAAACGTGTTTCCACCCCAGTCCATGCAAGTCTCTAGAGTTAGCAGTTGTGACTAATCCCCACGGAGTCTGTTTCTGGTTCTAAAGGAACACGTGTTCAAATATTAGTCAAATTTTCTCCACAGATGTAGATTTTATGCGAAACACGTACACACACACACACACACATATATATATAAATAAACAGTGAATTGTAATTATTAAATAAGTAAACATGAACAGATGCCAACATTGTGGACGAAACGTCTTAATATTGTAAAAAAAATTTCTTGTTAGTTGAATCATACATTTTTGTCTGACAAGTTGGCAGTAATTCTCTTTAGCTGTTATATTACAATTGACACAACAATTTAAATATTTTAAAAAATTAATATATTTATATGTTTTTTAGAACTTCGATCCATTTTTGGTTTTCTTAATTGTAATTCTGGTATAAAATGTCAACACTACGTTTCGTTCCTTTCCCAGGTACACCTCCTCAGGAGCACAAGTATAAAATACTGTCTTTGATATTCATACAACTATGAATAATTATAAATACAAAGAAAACAATTGATATTAACACGGAAACAAAAATATTCAATACAATTACTTGAATATACAACAAACAATACAGTGTTTAATGACTTTTTTGGGGGGTTCTATATTCACTTATCGATGCCAGATAAATGTAACTATTAATATAATTATTCTGATGACCTCAGAAAAGTTCCAGAAGCCACGAAAATTAATCAAATAATTTTTGGGGAATTTTAGTGGTATTTTTTATATAAATTAACGCCTTCTAAAAGAATTGTTAATGTAATTTATTAAAAATGAATCGTAATATTGTTTGAAACAGCCGAGACATTCTAAGGCAGATCACGGGGTGGAGTGGTGCATACTCCATTACATTACACTGATCCCGAGCGGTTTTCCGTCCAACCATACGCGAATAACGATTTCCGTGCGTCAAACCTAAATCTGTTCCTAGAATCAGGGAAAATGGTGTCTCAGTATTTCTGGGAAGTCTCTTCTTTTTTTATTTTTGTATTTAAAAAACTATTTTTCCCCTTGTAAGTTGGAGTCGCGGTCGATGGCAACGCAACGCGACGACGAACAGGTAACGAGATCCTGCTGACGCGGGCTTCGTTAATCACAACCGTGATTTCTGACGAAGTTATTTATCAGATACGCGGGAAACGTGGGGTGGGGGTGTTACTTTGGTGCCTCCAGAAATTCAAGAGCTTGATATGGGGTGTGAACGTGAGGGCCACTCGAGCAGCATGTCCTTAGATTGAGAAGTTAATGTGTTTCAAATCACTGAAAACAGTTGTCGTTGTGGGGAAAAGATTTACAATAAAAAATATTAACCGGTGTTGGTGTCTATAAATAACAAAAAATAGTAACAACTGAAAAAATATATTAAAATACTGTATAAATTAGTTTCGGATGAGGAGTTATAAAGGTTGGTGTGCCACAAGGATATATTTTAGGTACACTTATTTTTCTCTAAATAAATGATTTGCGAAAATTACTGTGAAACTGGAAAAATATATTAAAATACTGTACAAATCAGTTTTGAATGAGGAGTTATAAAGGTTGGTGTGTCACAAGGATATATTTTAGGTACACTTATTTTTCTCTAAATAAATGATTTGCGAAAATTACTGTGAAACTGGAAAAATATATTAAAATACTATACAAATCAGTTTTGAATGAGGAGTTATAAAGGTTGGTGTGTCACAAGGATATATTTTACGTACACTTATTTTTCTCTAAATAAATGATTTGCGAAAATTACTGTGAAACTGGAAAAATATATTAAAATACTGTATAAATTAGTTTTGGATGAGGAGTTATAAAGGTTGGTGTGCCACAAGGATATATTTTAGGTACACTTATTTTTCTCCAAATAAATGATTTACGAACATTACTGTGAAACTGGAAAAATATATTAAAATACTGTTCAAACCAGTATTGAATGAGGAGTTATAAAGGTTGGTGTGCCACAAGGCTCTATTTTACGTACACTTATTTTTCTCTTAATAAATTACTTGCAAAAGTTACTGTATTTAAGTAATATAAAATTACACGCTAACTAAAACTAGAAAAACTTCATATATATGGCGTATTTCCATTCTATAATGTCTAGTGGGATTATATTTTGGGGGTAAAACCATGTGTAAAGTCTTTCTCGCCACTTTAGTGTGTAATTAGAATAATGTGTCAGGTAAATAACAGAATTTATTGGAGAGAACTATTCAAGAAATTAAGCACACTTTGTCATGTAAGTTCATTTACTCATTGATGGCATTTTCGGTAATTAATTGTGACAAATTTAGCAGCAACTCCGGTATTAATTTATTTAATACAACAAAAGGAAATAATTTAGATAAGATTTAATAAGACTCTGTCAGCTGTACTGAAAATGTGGTGGTGGTGGAATATACAGGAATATTAATTCTCAACAAATTTCCTGACAACCATAAAGAATTAGAAAAGATTCATAAGAGAACAAATCCTTCTAACCTCTAAATAAATTGTATTTATTCATAAACTTGGACAGTAGTGTAAATAGTCTTTCATTATAGTAATACTATAGAGTGAAAATAATAATAATATTGATTCCAGACTGTTAAAATTTATAAAGATAAAATATTAAATATGTTATCTTATTAATAATAAGGAAGATAGTCAAATACAGACAAAATAAGTTAGAATATAAATACCACACAACAACGTTTCTGAGGTCCTCGTCCCTTTAATTAAGGTGCTAAGAACAGCCTAGAGCGACACAACTGCACTGGTCAGTGGACAAAACCTCTAAAGCGAAGCATACTCAACGACAATGGGAAAGCAGAAAGGCCAACGCAACAATACGGCAACAACGACAACGGTATAGCGTAACAATAAGGGATCATTGCAATTGTTGAGTCTGTTTGAACGGTCATTGTTGTTATTTTGGATTAAATATTAATGGATCTCTGGAAGTGAACCTGGCTGTGTGTCAACGCCTAACATCTTAGCATTTTGCCAATGGATGTTACAGACTACTGATTATTTATCGTTGGGCAAGTGTGACATTTGACATGTGTTCCTTCATACGGGTATCGAGGGAACTGTTTGTTCGCCCTATGTAGCAGGAATTAAATTTAAATTTTTCTGTCTCTGTCGACATCCTCATAATCAGCTTTTCATGAGGATGTTTTCTAAAACAATGCACACTAGAAAACAAGTGGCTGCGTACTGGACATTGTTGCCATTTGTGTAAGACCCATAAAATTTAATTACAACTAATCTCTTGAAACAGAAAAAAATATTTAAAATTAGTAAGTTAGACTTTTTGGGCAAAAATTTACGAATTACCGCAATTAGATCCCGTGTCACATTATGCCACTTTTTTCTCACCCCCCCCCCCACCCCCGCCCTACCACCGGGGTTCAGCTGTCATGATATGTTTGCCAAACGTTCCTCTTTCATTGTTATTACTGTTGACGCTAATTGGTGTGTCGGTTAGAATTTTTTAGCTGACAGCGTGCAAGCAGACGCCCCCCCCCCCTCCACCCAAAAAAATATTATTCTGGTCAGGTACTTCTGTATTCGTTTATCGAGCCTACATTGCACACGTTGTTAATGTAACATATATGAGTTGCGAATAATGGGGGTTGACGACTACAACAATTAATTTTTCACTGACCAACCTCATGAATCGCTTTTTTCCGCCCCCCGACATTCACTCTTATTAGTGGAATTACATTGTAACTATTATTAATGTTAGGTTAATTACAGTGATGGAACTTTTATGTTGTGATTATTGCGGGATTTAGAATAATAATGAGGAGGTTGAAAATTAAAGAGCGGAATAACGCAGTTGCAATACAGTTAGTTGGTCATTTAAGATTCCGGGTTAATTATCAATTATCCTCTGTAACACAAATAAAAAAAATAAAAGCAAATAGAAACAACTGTAAAAATCTCAAATTAATTAACTGAAGACATTTTTGAAAAAGGAAATAGTTTTATACGTTCTGCATAACTCTGTTAAGATAATGTCGTTGACAAAAAGCCCATAACCTGTAATCCGGAAGTGATGTTAGAAACGTTCTTGGTGGAAAAACAACGTGTGAGTGATAATTACTTCTTTATATAGTATCCATGGACTTGCTAATGTTCTGTGCTAAATAATAGGATTAAAATTCTTACCTAAAATTTTCCTGTATCTCACCTTCCTATTTGAGGAGTATAATTAATTTTTTTTTATCCAATAATTGGGTTAAAGTTCTTACCTAAAATTTTGCTATATCTCGTCTTCCTATTTTTGGAGTATATTTAAATTTTTTTATTCAATAATTTGGTTTAAATTCTTACCTATAATTGTCCTATATCCCATTTTACTATTTGAGGATTATATTTAATTGTTTTTATCCAATAATTGGGTTTATAATCCTACCTAAAATTTTCCCGTATCTCATCTTCCTATTTCAGAAATATATTTAATTTTTTTATCCAATAATTGGGTTAAAGTTCTTACCTAAAATTTTTCTATAACTCATCTTCCTATTTTTGGAGTATATTTAAATTTTTTTTATTCAATAATTGGGTTTAAATTCTTACCTAAAATTGTCCTATATCTCATTTTCCTATTTGAGGAGTATATTTAATTTTTTTATCCAATAATTGGGTTTATATTCCTACCTAAAATTTTCCCGTATCTCATCTTCCTATTTTTGGAGTATATTTAAAAATTTTTATCTAACAATTGGGTTAAAATTCTTACCTAAAATTTTCCCGTATCTCATCTTCCTATTTTTGGAGTATATTTAAATTTTTTATTCAATAATTGGGTTAAAGTTCTTACCTAAAATTTTGCTATATCTCATATTCCTATTTGAGGAGTATATTTAATTTTTTTTTCCAATAATTGGGTTAAAGTTCTTATCTAAAATTTTGCTATATCTCATCTTCCTATTTTTGGAGTATATTTAATTTTTTTATCCAATAATTGGATTAAATTCCTACCTAAAATTTTCCCGTATCTCATCTTCCTATTTTTGGAGTATATTTAAAAAATTTTATCTAATAATTGGGTTTAAATTCTTACCTAAAATTGTCTTAATCTCGTTTTCCTATTTGAGACGTATATTTAATTACTTTATCCAATAATTGGGTTTATACTCCTACCTAAAATTTTCCCGTATCCCATTTTCCTATTTGAGGAGTATATTTAATTTTTTTTATCTAATAATTGGGTTTAAATTCCTACCTAAAATTTTTCTGTATCTCATCTTCCTATTTGAGGAGTGTATTTAATTTTTTTTTATCCTATAATAGGGTTTAAATTCTTAAATAAAATTATCCTGAAGCAGATTTTCTAGGGTTTGTCATGCATCACTTTTAGATGAATGCCAGGTAGGATCGTTAAACCATAGCCCGGGGGCCCTAGTTAACCGTTCCTCTACCCTTCCGCATCCCCCCTTTTGAATCCCTTCCTATGCTATTAAAGGTGAGTTGCCACCTTGTGAATTACCCTCATGTAGCCTGTTACCCTAGAAAAAAAATCATGAATTGTGAAAAGCAATGATGCAAATTTTGTAACATCGGGAAATTATTAGGAAAATTAAAAATGAGTTAAAAATTAAACGGATATAATTAAAGAATTTTTATGAAGAAAAACTAGATTTACGCTGGATTTTTCATCTTGATAACAGAGAGAAATCGTCGTGCTATCAAATTCCAACTTAAAATATATTTAATTCTTCTAATTGCAAAGGATTTCGACAGAGAAAATTTTTCACTGCAGTTCTTTCCGTTAAGTCGAAATTATGTTAAAATGACGGATATAAACTTCCTTCTTTTTTTAAAAAAATTGATAAATGCAGCACATTAGCTGCGACCAATTTATCCTCGCCACGATCACGGTGTCCAGGGGCGGGTGGGTGGGGGGGGGGCAGACGGCTTCAGGGACCGTGCAATTAAATAATCGCATCAGCAGGTCACGCCGGAGCTTGACAGGAATAAAATTAGAGCGCATTAACTTTTCATTCTGGGTCACAACTGGAATTGGAATGAAAGAGTATCCAACAGAGTTATTTCTAGTTGATAACTGCCCCCCTTGCCCCCTCCCCCCCCCCCTCCCCTCGTACAGTGAATTACCTATACGGAAAAGTCAGTCATTCCCTGACGCGGGAAGTTAATTCCGGAACGCTCAACCCGTATTCGATACGAATATTTACTTGTTTACATTTACCTATATCAGTTTTTTTGAAGTTGTATTATACAATTACTCATGTCATAAGTAGAATGAAGCACAATGGTTATAACCAATATTTATAATACATTAGCCCTCTTCATTAATCAGGAACAATTTTCTCTTGAAGTCTTCAAAAATTAAGTCGTTATTTAATGGACCGTATCTTTACTTACCCCACGCCTAAAAATTACAAAGGTAAATGGTTAAAAAAGGGTCGTATCTCTTAGAAACCTATTTAATATACTTTTAATCTCTGGAAACCGACATATCCTTATTCCTCATTAATAAACTATTTAAAATTAAGAGACTCACAACTCAAATTTTCCTCGTAGAATTCAAGAAACTTCTACCAAAATATCAACGGTAATTTTATTAAAAAAATCCTACGTATGTAATGGAGACAAATTTAAGTTTATTATCGTATCGCAGTTAAGTTTATATATCATCTCAGTATTTATTGTCTATGAAAGTAAAACATATTACGTTACGTCTGAGAGCCTGTGCCGTGCGGGCGAGTATCACGAAGTACGTAATTTATTTCATAATTAAAAATATAATATAATTGATTTGGAAATTGTAAAAATAAATAAATGTAAGTAAACTGCAGCTTTATTTTTACGTTAATTATCTTCATCTGTGTAATAACTGCTACAACCTTCCCAGAGAGCTCTGGAGGACGCTACCTTTGTGGCTGCCCCTTCACATCTCTCTGGTTTTTTGAACTAAGGTTCCTCACAAGCCGAGGCACCTCGGTCTGTTTTTGAGAGGTGGAATTTTCCGGGGGTCACAGACCTTGGGGCAAGAGTTGTCCGCTGTTCCTATTGGAACAGTCGGGCCAGCTGCCGCCTAAACTGGTCGAGGCACGGCGAGGGGGAAACCTGCAACTTCACAGAACAAACCCCTCTTCCGCCATCCAGAGGGAAGGACGAGGGACAAGTACCCAAGAGCCTGAGCGACCCGATGCACGTTTTCTAGGGTTTCCCTTGCTTCACTTTTAGGCGAACTGCCGGGTAGGATCCTTAAACCATAAGCCCGGGGTCCCTAGTTAGCCCTTGGCTACCTTCCTCTACCCTTCCGCATCCCCCTTTTCAAATCCCTTCCTGAGCTATTAAAGGGGAGTTGCCACCCTAAAGAAAAGGTTATAACATAAATTAAACTAGGTCCAGTAGATTTGTTAATAATTTTATTCTAATAAAACAAAATATGCACTGGTCTATTTTAGAGGCGCCATTGATGTTTTATTCTTCGAATGTCAATTTTGAATATAATATAATGGCCAGTCTTTATTTAATAACCTGCACTCTTTTTTTTACAAGGAACAATCATAAATATATTATATTTCCCTGACTTTCATTATTTTTTTCCCCACAAGGAAATACTAAAGTTTTAGTCTAGACTCGTTTCACATCAATTAAAAACTCTCTTAGTAATGAGTCAGTGTTTTATTCATAGAAAAATTTTTTGTATAATTTATTTATTGATAAATAACTATCTGTGACGGAGAAATGTAAAACACACAACCAACGATTACACTTTGCAGTTGTTCCTTGCGGTCTGGTGTAAGTTGATTACATGTCACAAGTGGTGCATGCATTTTGTATAAGAGGCAGAAGATTATGCACTGACAGCTATTGTTACTGTTGCTCCTGCATCGCGGTTCCTTCTTTTACACTGGAGAGACAGAGAGAGAAAAAAAAGCACGGGCATATTTTCTCATATAGCCGGAGGCGGAAGAGAACAAGCCACTTCGCAAGCACAAGCCACGTTGTAAGTTTCGGGAGGGACGATTACACGTGCCAACCCCCCCTGCCCCTCCCCTCTGCCCCCGAGGCCACTCGCTATCGGGCGGAGAAATAAAATTCACTAATCAAAAAAATAATAATACATGAATAATACAAATTAGTTGCATCGGCATGTGGGAACCTTAGTTCAAAAAACCAGAGATATGTAAAGGCATCCCCCTCCTCCAGAGCTCTTTGTATGTTATAACCTTTTTTTTAGGGTAACAGGCTACATGAGGGTAATCCAAATGGTGGCAACTCCCCTTTAATAGCATAGGAAGGGATTTGAAAGGGGGGATGCGGAAGGGTAGAGGAAGATAGCCAAGGGTTAACTAGGGGCCCCGGGCTATAGTTTAAAAAACCTACCCGGCATTCGCCTAAAAGTAATGCAGGGAAACCCCTAGAAAAACCTGCATCAGGTAGGTCGGGCATTGGGTACTTGTCCCACGCTCTTCCGATAGCGGGAGAGGAGTTTGCTGTGGGGACGCAGCATTTCCTTCTCCGTGCCTCGACCAGTTTAGGAGGCAGCTGGACGGCTATTCCAATGGGAACAGCGGACATTCATCCATTTGAACCTAATTAATGGTAGTGTAAGTCAAAGCGTCTATGAACAGTAATAATAATAAAAAATTGTTAAAAAATCCTACATTTATTGTGGAGTGAATCTCATGTTAAATGTTTGGATCTACAGTTTGGCCAACCATCACGAATAAATCTAACTAGAAAACTTCGAAACGTTTTTAGAATCATGTCTAATGAAATTTTTTCCATAGAAATTTACAAATGATAATTATAAAAATTGTTTCCTAAGATAAATAGAACAAATACAGACCAAAGAATTGACGTTAAAAATAACACACACAAAATAAAATACCTTTCTTAAAAAAATTATAGCTTTTTTTTAACCTAAAATGGACAGAAGTCCGTATCAAGTGAATAAATAAATATTTCTATGAAATAAAGAGTAGAAAATCAGGGACCGTTAAACAAAAAAAAGTTCGAGTTTGTTGTGAAATTAGAAATAAAAAGATTATCCTAGAATTTAATTTAATTAATATCCTGGAAACCCTTTTTTTTCTTATTCAGATGCCAAGAAACACACAAGAGCGACAAACCGCAGAGTGGCAACTTTCGCTGTTTGTTTTTTCTTGGCACCTGAAGAAATGAACAAGGGTTTCCATAAAAAGGGAAACAAGGATCCCAGAAACGTTGTTGTGTGGTATTTATATTACCCTCTCTTTTTTTGTCTGTATTTGGCTATTTTTCTTATTCCTTATTTTCTTTCAGACGTAAACTTATTCATTTTAATTATAAATTCCCATGTAGTTATTTGGATACATGAGAAGGTCTTAGAGGGCTATTCTCTCGCAGGCAGAACCTTGTAGGTGAAACAGGAAGAGGCTACTTTTGGGGATGCCTTTTCCTCTCTCCGTTTTTGAACTAAGGTTCCCACAAGCAGAGACACCTCGGCCTGTTTTGAGAGGTGTATGTTCCGGGGTCACAGACCCCATTCACATCTGTCTGGTTTTTGAACTAAGGTTCCCCACAAGCCGAGGCACCTCGACCTGTTTTTGAGATTGTGGAATTTTCCGGGAGTCACAGACCTTGAGGCATACGGTAAGAGTTGTCCGCTGTTCCTATTGGAACAGTCGACCAGCTGCCTCCTAAACTGGTCGAGGCACGGCGAGGGGAATGCTGCGTCCCCACAGCAAACTCCGCTCCAGCTATCCAGGGAAGGGCGTGAGACAAGTACCCAAGAGCCCAACCTACCTGATGCTAGATTTGTCTAGGGTTTTCCCTGCATTACTTTTAGACGAATGCCGGGTAGGATCCTGGAACTATAGCCCGGGGGCCCTAGTTAACCCTTGGCTATCTTCCTCTACCCTTCCGCATCCCCCCTTTCAAATCCCTTCTTATGGTATTAAAGGGGAGTTGCCACCATGTGGGTTACCCTCATGTAGCCTCCTGTTACCCTAAAAAAAATGTATTTGGATACTTACCTAAAGCTTAGAAATAAAAAATATTATCCCAAAAATTAATGATTTTTTTTGTGTTCAACGGTGTGGAGGCGAAAATAATATTTGGAGATACTTTGTGTGTTTCTTTATTATTTTAATCATCTTTTTTTTTCTTCTCTACACCATCACATAACTGCTACTTATTTTCCAGATTTTTCTCCCTGCGATTTGACATAATTTCAGTGTTTCCTTCTATAACAAGTGCTTGCGTTATCCTCAGATCCGGTTGTGCCGTAGATTTAATTTGAAATCCGCCAATTGGCCGTGGTTTGACGTTTCCCAGCCGTGTTTGAGAGCAGCACATACCTTTTACGTCCATAGTGAAGTAAGTGTAAATACGAAAGCAGTTGAAGTAGTGTTCCATTTGCCCGGGAGCACCTGGCGAGGATGTCTGCAAAGTTGCGGGAGTTTGCACAGGCCCAGTCTAATATCAGGTTAGAGGGTGAGTGTAATGGATGAGGGCTGGCAGACAATTAGGCTAGTGGCTCTCCCTCCCGCCCCCTCCCCTGTCCGCAGACTCTCCTGTGCTGCATCTATAATTGAATTATTACGAAAAAAAAACCCCCGTCCACACATGAGCTTTATTACACTGTTTCCATCTCGTTAAAAAAAAAGGGGTAATGAAGATGGACGAGTTTACGAGCACCGTTGCTGGGATTTCTCGCAGTTGTCGTGCTAAGACAACGTGAAAATTACTGTCGGCGGGGATGAAGAATAACGAATCAGGGAACCGCTATTAATAAATGAATAATCAGTCTTGCACATAACGGGGCAGTGAACCCTCTCACATCCCTCATATTGAAATGAATTTAATTTTCAGTCACTCCGGCACTTCTGTTAACTGCAGACTGCGGGCGACTGTCCTGAATATTAGACACCTTTGACCTGATAATAAAATATAGTGATTTTCATTCATGATTTTCTCTCTTCAAAAATACTTAAAAAAACACATTAGAAAATTCCAAATGGAAATAAAATACTCTCAGCTAAGAAAATAATATCTAGGTTTAATTTAATAAATATTAAAACACTCTGAGATTGAGCACGCACAGTTCAAACCCTTATTTAACCATCAGCTCTTCTTCTGAAATTGGCTAATTGGACATATTAAACGCAAAAAAAAAGTTCCCACCAAATGTGATCAAGTTTGGTTATTCCATTCCTCCAAGGTAGCGCAATAAGTTGTCGAAACGAATTTTATATAAGCCTTAAAATTTAGTACAAATTTTATAATCGCAGTTTACCGTCAAAGAAACGGTCGTTCACGTCTCAATATTAAGACATGTAGAGTTTAAAAAAAAATTCACGTGACTGTGTCCCTTTATTCCGGTTGCATCGCGGTCGCGGTGTTTTATTCTGTACACACACACACACATACAAAATAATAGGTTCGTTCCGTACGAACGTTTTATGGAAGAACATTGCGTATAAAATTCACGGCTGAAGGATTACAGAGGTCCCCGGGTTTGAATCCCCGGCATGGACATGGATGTTTGTGGTCGTCCTGGTCAAGAAAACTGAGGATAAGGCTGTGGGAGAATCGACACTCTGACCAGGCGTCACTCCTGGATCCAGAATATGTCACGTAAGATGACAGTCTCGGTAGGCTAAGGTCCTTCATGAGCTGTGGAGCCGAGGATTAAAATATACATACAAGTGTGTGTGTGTGTGTGTGTAATAAAATAACAAAACCAAAATTAATAGATGGAAACTTGAAGAAAAAATTAAAAAAATATATTTATAGGATGTAAAAATATTTGATATTTATTTTAACTTTATAAAAAAATATTATCTCTGCAACCCCCTTTAAAATGACAAAGTGTTATACAAATTTTAATTCACCATCCTCAGGTCACTTTAATATTTTTTTTCTTGGTCCCAAAAATTTGTAGCTGAGAGATTTAAAGGTAATAATTCAAAAATTTATTCTTTTTCATTTTGAAGAGAACGCAAAAAAAAATTTACCTCCAAATGTGATCAAGTTTGGTTATTCCATTCCTCCAAGGTAGCGCAAATAAGGTGTCGAAACGAATTTTATATAAGCCTTAAAATTAATCGCAGTTTTCCGTCAACGAAACGGTCGTTCACGTCTCAATCTTAAGACATGTAGATTTAAAACAAAAATTCACGTGACTGTGTCCCTCATTCCGGTTGCATCGCGGTCGCGGTGTTTTATTCTGTACACACACACACACACACACACACACACACAACCACAAAATAATAGGTTCGTTCCTTATGATCGTTTCATGGAAGAACATTGCACATAAAATTTATTTACTTTAAAGTATATGATAACGCTACAGACTCAAAGAACGCAAGGACCATTATTAGAGATTACAAAATATCCTCTAAATCATTTATAAATATATTGGAATCTTTTTACCCACAGTTAAATGATAGAACGGCAAAAAGTAGAATAAAAAGGCTCATAAATTTAGTCAAGAAACGAGAGACTGTTATTCATCTTCAGAAGCAGACGCGTCCTCTTCCTAATAAGCACTGACTGTGACCACAGTAGAGTGGAATCTGCAGCAGTCGCAGCAACTTCAAACAAGTTAATTATTCTTTCAAACTGTTCAAGTTATTCTTATGTAAATAAGCACCATTTGTAATTTATTTATGGGTCGCCAATGACCAAGTTGTTAACGCGGCCATTATAAACCTTTAATTAAAGAAAGTAATATGACATTATTATTCTATTACTAGCTGGGTGCCCGGCGTTGCTCGTGCACTTATTTATATAAACTCGAAAAAGTATTTAATTGAATACTTAAATATATTCCTTGAGTATTGCAGAATATAATCGTCACTCAGTCTTCATACATTACGAAATATTACATTGATGAAATTGTTAGCTAGACTCACAACTAATACAGCGCGAAAATTAACTTACGTTTTGCGCAAGGATGGTAAAGTAATTCGTATTCTTCTTTATTACCATTCGATGGAGTATTGCTGTATAAAATTATACTTTTTATTTAAAGAAAATTATTCTGCTTTAGTTCATTCCTAATAAAGGAGATATTTCCTTTGTTCGTTGCGTAGTAACGTCTCTCTCTCGCGTGACGTCATTGTCTCTTGGCGAGCAGTAATTTAATATTTAATGATCACTGTTTTTAATTATAATTCTTTCCACGTTTATTCTAGGCGTTTCTCACCCTCACAGTACCGGTTCTCGTATTTTGAAGAATATGTGTACAAATTTTTGTTGCATTCTGTCCACGCGATAAAATTTGTATAAAGAACAACGTAAATACAAACATACATACAAATATACATCATTTTTTATTATATAGATTATTATCATCTTAAGCAATTTCTATGTGCAGACTTAATTTCAATATACGATAATTTTTGCAGTTAAAAAATGTGTTCTCATTAATAATTATCCGTCACACAACATTTTCGTTCCTTTATTCTCCTTAACGTTACATATTATATTCTTAAGTCCTGACCACTCTTACAGGAGCAGCCAAGGGGACTGCCAGAATATTTATCGTACATGAAAAATTCTGGATATTTTGTCAATCTAAAGCCCGGTGTCCTCGACCATGGTAAATACTAAAATTCCTTGGAACCCGTAATCTCCATAGCAGGTAGAAAAGAGGCTTCATACATATAGGTAAAAGTGATTTACCAAGCTGATATATTTAATTTGAGTTATAAAGTGAAACCGGGAAGACCCCGAGGACTAAACACAAGGGTGCGAGTTATCTTGTAAGAATTAGCTGGACGAGCGTCAGGATCACTCTCGTTGATAAAACTTTATTGTTGATTCCAATGTCGAAGCTTCCTCCCCCCCCCGCCCCCCCAAGCCCCCGCGCCACCACCACCTTTCTAAAAGTTTTACTGCCTCTGGGAAGTGAAAGCTTTGATGCTACAAGACTCCTCTTAGTGTGTCGGCGCAATTTATTACTCAATTATCTTACATTCCATTAACCTTAGTTTCAATTTCGCGAAACCAGGAAGTCGTAAAATCAATATCGCCATTGAGTTTCCATTTTACTACTCACCGCGTTACAGCTTAATAAAATAAGCATCCTGAGAGCAATTTATGATACATAAAATTTCCATCGGCATTACTATTATTACTATTATTAAGGATTTCACTCGCTGCGATACTAAATTTTAGATTTTATTCACTCGAGATTCCATCAACACGAATCGCGAAGATTAACGATTGGTTCCTCTGCCTTGTCCGTAGCTCTACAACACTGCAGATTTAAATCAAAATGGTAATGGGATTCATTTTAATGTTAGATTACAGGCTCACGTTGCCATGTTTCTTTTAAATACAAAGAAAAACTTCTCTACAGCTCTTCATTGACTGGAAAATCACTTTACGTGTACTCGACAGTTACAGTTTAATTTCAGGCTTAAATACTCAAATAAGGGGCTGGAATTCATCAGCCAAAAATATTCTAGCAAGGATCTTTAATAAAATATTAAGATTAAACTTTTTAATACGGTCATGAATTACGACACCTTTTCTAATATTCATGACAAACGTTAATTGACCAATTTATTAGAAATTATTTAACCCACAAGTAATTTAAGATAAGCTAAATTGTCAAAACTATTTTTTAAAAGATTTTAAAATGTCTTAGAATGTTTAATTTGACAAAATGTAATATTATATAAGTGAATAAGTGAAACAGATTTTATTTTCCATTTATCATAAAGGTTCCAGAGCCTTGACTGTTAATCCTTAACCTAAAAATCCTTCAGAAGCCTTTGAAATTTTTGAAAAAAAAAATATATTTGTTTCCTCTACATAAAACATGTTTTATTCTTGTGCTGGGAAAATTTATAATCCTAAAAATAAATTTTTTAAGAGGTTCCAGAGCCTTCACTGTTAATCCTTAGCCTAAAAACCTTCAGTAGCCTTTGAAATTTTTGAAAAAAAAATCTTTCGGTTTCCTCTACATAATACAAGTTTTAATTCTTGTGCTGGGAAAATTTACAATCCTAAAAATAATTTTTTAAAGAAATTCCAGAGCCTTGACTGTTAATCCTTAGCCTAAAATCGTTCAGAAGCCTTTGAAATTTTTGAATTAAAAAATCTTTCAGTTTCGTCTACATAAAACATGTTTTATTCTTGTGCTGGGAAAATTTATAATCCTAAAAATAAATTTTTTAAGAGGTTCCAGAGCCTTCACTGTTAATCCTTAGCCTAAAAATCCTTCAGAAGCCTTTGAAATTTTTGAAAAAAAATATATATATTTGTTTCCTCTACATAAAACACGTCTTATTCTTGTGCTGGGAAAATTTGGAGTCCTAAAAATAATTTCTTAAAGAGGTTTCAGAGCCTTCACTGTTAATCCTTAGCCTAAAAACCTTCAGTAGCCTTTGAAATTTTTGAAAAAAAAAATCTTTCGGTTTCCTCTACATAATACAAGTTTTAATTCTTGTGCTGGGAAAATTTACAATCCTAAAAATAATTTTTTAAAGAGGTTCCCGAACCTTCACTGTTAATCCTTAGCATAAAAAACTTCTGAAGCCTTTGAAATTTTTGAAAAAAAAAAATATTTGTTTCCTCTACATAAAACTGTTATATTCTTGTGCTGGGAAAGTTTGGAATCCTAAAAATAATTTTTTAAAGAGGTTCCTGAGCCTTCATTGTTAATCCTTAGCCTAAATACCTTCAGTAGCCTTTGAAATTTTTGAAAAAAAAATCTTTCGGTTTCCTCTACATAATACAAGTTTTAATTCTTGTGCTGGGAAAATTTACAATCCTAAAAATAATTTTTTAAAGAAATTCCAGAGCCTTGACTGTTAATCCTTAGCCTAAAATCGTTCAGAAGCCTTTGAAATTTTTGAATTAAAAAATCTTTAAGTTTCGTCTACATAAAACATGTTTTATTCTTGTGCTGGGAAAATTTATAATCCTAAAAATAAATTTTTTAAGAGGTTCCAGAGCCTTCACTGTTAATCCTTAGCCTAAAAATCCTTCAGAAGCCTTTGAAATTTTTGAAAAAAAAAATATATATTTGTTTCCTCTACATAAAACAAGTCTTATTCTTGTGCTGGGAAAATTTGGAGTCCTAAAAATAATTTCTTAAAGAGGTTTCAGAGCCTTCACTGTTAATCCTTAGCCTAAAAACCTTCAGTAGCCTTTGAAATTTTTGAAAAAAAAAATCTTTCGGTTTCCTCTACATAATACAAGTTTTAATTCTTGTGCTGGGAAAATTTACAATCCTAAAAATAATTTTTTAAAGAGGTTCCCGAACCTTCACTGTTAATCCTTAGCATAAAAAACTTCTGAAGCCTTTGAAATTTTTGAAAAAAAAATATATTTCTTTCCTCTACATAAAACTGTTATATTCTTGTGCTGAGAAAATTTGGAATCCTAAAAATAATTTTTTAAAGAGGTTCCAGGGCCTTCACTGTTAATCCTTAGCCTAAAAAACCAAGAGCCCGACGTACTTGATGCAGGTTTTTCTAGAGGGTTTTCCCTGCATCACTTTTAGACGAATTTCCGGGTAGGATCCTTAAACCATACCCCCGGGGGCCGTAGTTAACCCTTGGTTACCTTCCTCTACCTTTCCGCATCCCCCCTTTCAAATCCCTTTCCTATGCTATTAAAGGGGAGATGCCACTAATGTGGATTACCCTCATGTAGCCTGTTACCCCTAAAAATAAATCATGTACTGTGCATAGCAATGATGCAAATTTTCTAACATCGGGAAATTAGTAGAAAAATTAAAAATGAGTTACAAATTAAACGGATGTAAGTAAAGAATTTTTATGAAGAAAAACTTGATTTAATAGAGGACTCGACGATGGAAAACAGAGAGAAATCGCTTGAAATATATTTTATTCTTCTAATTGCAAAGGATTTCGACAGAGGAAAAGATCCTTGGCGACCTAATTGGCTACCTTCCTCTACCCTTCCGCATCCCCCCTTTCACTCCCTTTCCTATGCTATAAGAGGGGAGTTGCCACCATGTGGATTATCCTATACGTAGCCTGTCTACACCTAAAAAAAGCTACAAAAAACATACCCAAATATATACAGCCATTTCTTCTTATTATTATCCACTTATAAATGTAAGAAGTTTATTACATTACGAAATGATTTACAAATCACAGTTCATTGGATCTGTGGAAATTCCCGGCTTCAACGTCTCTGGAATGAAGCAGGATGCTTTATATAAATTATATTGATTAAATATATATGTTTTTACTAAAACTATTATTTCATATTAATTTTTGTTATGTCATAATTTTTTTAATATATATATATATAAATATATATATATATATATATATATATATATATATATTACCGTGGAAGTTATTTAAATGAACTGTTTCCAGTTAAGTGATTTCTGTAATGGCGTAGAAACTTCCTTGAAGTAAATAAAAAATTAATTAGTTAGTTCGCGTTTTAAATTTATTTTGAAATAGTTTTGTTGTAATTCCTGGGATTTTTATTCCGCGGTAAAACACAGTTGTTAGCTTCAGTTGTATAATTTATCCTTCGTGAAATTTATTCACATCTGTATCCGTATATAATTAATTAATTTTTATAAATGGAAACAGTTTTCCCCCTATTTCGTTCTACTTCCACAATCTATTAGAAATTATTGTCTACTTGTGTAAGCCTAAAAAAATTATCGCAGATGCCATTTGTCTCATAGGATTGAAAAAAAATATATTATATGGTTTCATACAGCAAAATGGACAACTACGTGACTCTGCAAATATAATTTAGTACCCAGAGAAATTTTTTTCTTTAAAATTCGCTGGTTTTGAGTTCATAATTTTCTACAATTCGTTCTGACATTTTTTTCTGGTTAATTTTTGGGACTGTATAAAATTTATTTCCTCATAATTCATTGACCTGGAATTACCCGAAAGGCGGTTGAACTTGTTAATACATTTAAAACTTTAAAAAAGGAATTCTATTGGAGATTAAATCCATTGGTTCATTACTATCATATGAGAAATAAAGTAATCGAGGACTCCACACGCTGGATATAAAAAGAACTCCTCGTGGAGACAGACTGCATCCTCCCCCCAGGTGTGTGTGACGCATGTGATCACATGTCTGCTCTACCCTGCCCAAGATCAATGCCAACTTCACAGTAACTCTCTCTCATAACTTAGTCTCGCCACAACTCTTTTCACCAAAAAAAACAAAAACTTATTAAGTTTCAGTTCTTAATCGATACGTTATTTCGATGGCAAACTCAGTGAGAGTCGATCTTTGTAGTCTGTTCTCTATCGGAACACGATTAAACCACATACTGGCTGGTTTTCCCAGCTTTGCTTGGGCGGTCATAATTAAACTCGGCGACATCCATAACCGCAGATTTGACTCCAATCTCGTGTTACTTTTTTTTGCAACGCCTTACGACCCCCCAGCCCCTAATGGTGCTCCATCCCCATGAAATTATAAACCCATAACATTGTAGAAACACTTTGACCCCCGAGAAATATTTATCCGACTCAAATATCGACCTTTTATCAGGTTTGAAAATTTCCACCCCCGGCTCCTGGAAGTGGTAGACGTCGCACAGCAACGTTTCTCGTGTTTAGAAGAATGTGTGTACCAATTTTTGTTGCAATCTGTCCACGCTTTAAAATATGTATAGAAATTAACGTAAATATATAAATACAAACATACGGCGACATCCATAACCACAGATTTGACTCCAATGTCGCGTTACTTTTTTTTTGCGACGCCTTACGACCCCCCGGCCCCTAATGGTGCTCCTTCCCCATGAAATTATGAACCTATAACATTGGTAGAAACACTTTGACCCCCAAAAATTATTCATCCGACTCAAATATCGACCGTTTTATCAGGTTTTGAAATTTCCACCCCCGGCTCCTGGAGGTTGTGAAGGACGTCGCACAGCACCGTTTCTCGAATTTTGAAGAATGTGTGTAACAATTTTTGTTGCAATCTGTCCAAATTTGTATAGAAATTAACGTAAATACATACATACAAACATACTTTTTTTAGGGTAACAGGCTACATGAGGGTAATCCACTTTGGGAAACTCCCCTTTAATAGAATAGGAAGGGATTTAAAAGGGGGGATACGGAAATGATTTGAAAGGGGGGATACGGAAGGGTAGAGGAACGTAGCCAAGGGTTAACTAGGGGCCCCCGGCCTATATTTTAAGGATCCTCCCCGGCATTCGCCTAAAGAAATGCAGGGAAAACCCTAGTAAAACCTGCATCAGGTAGGTCGCGCATTATACATTCTTTTTTATTATATCCCATATTTAATGAGTTTACCTGCGGGGACAAGGACAGGGGCAACAAATCGCAACATCTCCGTTTGTGGACAAGGTAAAATTCCAAACAAACTTGATACTCTGTATTTACGATAAGAGCCGTGTATACGAAGTGGGTTATATTTAGAGCATAACAGTAAAGAGTTTATGCTTCGTACCTCGGGGCCTTAAAATCGCCGTAACTTTATATCCTCTCAGATATTGTTTAAAGTCAAGATCCTTTTTTTTGTGGCATTTGTTTTTTTTTCTCCCTCGACACGGGCTGACATGGATCCGCCATCGCGAAATTTATGCAAGTATTTTATGCTTTGGAAGGTGGGGGGGAAGGGGGGGGGGCTCTTTAGAAAAGCCCCGCTTTACAGCCCCTTCACCGACGACTGTTCTGCATATACACGAGATGGAAAGAGTGTTCCGGATTTATAGGTTTCCTCTCTCTCAGGCAGTTTGTTCTTTATAGCCGGAGATTTGCCTCATAAAAGTTTCAAACGAGAAAGTTAAACGTAGCTGCACATGCACACGGGGAAGAAAACTGTCCCAAGGATATCCGTAAATCCTCCAGAGGTGGAATGCGGAGAGATCGGCGTGACCCCCACCCACCCCAAGTCACTTGGGGCTATTGCGAAATATATTTGGTCTGTTTTATGACTGCGGCTTCCTCCATGAGCATGTCTCATGTAAGTTAACTCGCTTATACGTAAAGGAACGGACCAGTGGGGATGATTCTAGAAACAACAAATACTTGTTAAAATGAAAAAAAAATACGGCTGATAGAAAATAATGTATAAGCAAGATAGTCAATGCAGACAAAAAAAAAGGGTAATATAAATACCACACAACGTTTCTGGGATCCTTGTTCCCTTTCGTGAGCTGCTAAGAAGAGCCGCCAGTGCAGTTGTGTCGCTGTAGGCTCTTCTTAGCAGCTGACGAAAGGGGACAAGGATCCCAGTAACGTTGTGTGGTATTTATATTACCCTTTTTTTTGTCTGCATTGGCTGTCTTTATTGTTCAACATTTTTTTGAAGGTGTATACCGGCTATGTATAGGGAATCATCAACATAGTGGAAACTCCTTTTTTATAGCATAGGAGAAGGAGTGAAAGGGGGGGATGCGGGAAGGTAGAGAAATATTTTTTGTAATAGTCAACATCCCTCTTATGGCATAGGAAAAGGAGTGAAAGGAGGGAGGCGGAAAGGAAGAGAAATATTTTTTGTAATAATCAATAATCTTATAGCATAGGAAAAGGAGTGAAAGGGGGGATGCGGAAAGGTAGAGAAATATTTTTTGGAATAATCAATAATCTTATGGCATAGGAATAGGAGTAAAAACAGGGGATGTGGAAAGGTAGAGAATTTATTTTTGGTATAATCAATAATCTTATAGCATAGGAAAAGAAGTGAAAAGGGGTATGCGGAAAGGTAGAGAAATATTTTTTGTAGTAATCAATAATCTTATAGCATAGGGAAAGGAGTGAAAGGGGGGATGCGGAAAGGTAGAGAATTTTTTTTTGTAATAATCAATAGTCTTATAGCATAGTAAAAGGAGTGAAAGGGGGATGCGGAAAGGAAGAGAAATATTTTTTGGAATAATCAATAATCTTATAGCATAGGGAAAGGAGTGAAAGGGGGGATGCGGAAAGGAAGAGAAATATTTTTTGGAATAATCAATAAACTTATAGCATAGGAAAAGGATTGAAAGGGAGGATGCGAAAAGGTAGAGAAATATTTTTTGTAATAATCAATAATCTTATAGCAAAGGAAAATGAGTGAAAGGGGGGATGCGGAAAGGTAGAGAAATATTTTTTTGTAATAATCAATAATCTTATAGCATAGGAAAAGGAGTGAAAGGGGAGATGCGGAAAGGTAGAGAAATATTTTTTGTAATAAGCAATAATCTTATAGCATAGGAAAAGGATTAAAAGGGAGGATGCGAAAAGGTAGAGAAATATTTTTTGTAATAATCAATAATCTTATAGCATAGGAAAAGGAGTGAAAGGGGGATGCGGAAAGGAAGAGAAATATTTTTTTGTAATAATCAATAATCTTATAGCATAGGAAAATGAGTGAAAAGGGGGAATGCGAAAAGGTAGAGAAGTAAGGAATTACAAATGTCGGGAACGAGAGCGCTGGACTGGTAAACAATTTTTACTCGTTTTAATGAATAAGGCTTCTTTAAATTGCCTTCTCCAAGTGTGAAGACCCTGGAGGACAGTATGGAAGTGTTATTGAAATTAAATCTGTGGCAGTTTTCCCAAGCATTTTCTTCTAATTTGGACTTCTCTTCGTTTTACATTATTAAAATGTTCCTCCATCCTCATATAAAAATAAAATCTTTTGCCACATCCGCAGGGCTCAGAGTAAACGACATTGTTTCGCAACTCTTCTGTCTTTATAACTTCTGTCTCTTTGACCTGTGCTCGTCTGTTTTCAGCCCTTTGCATCTCATCTCATCTTTGTCTTCGTAAAATTACCGTCTATGCAAACCCGACAACATCTACTAATTAATTATTTTGATACCACGTATGTGAAAATTGATTTTGTTTCGGGAACGATATACGTAGAACAAAAAAAAGGTCATAGTGTTGCTTATAACAAAGGGAGAAATTTATTATGAATTTTGTACTTTATAAAGGTGACAGTAAGGTAGTGAAATTTTTTTTGTTTATAATCGCGTCAACATAAAAGTCATTGGCGACTTTCCACACCTACTTCACGAAATTATTACAATTAATTCATATTAACTATACCTTTTATTTTTAGTCTCATTGTCTATCTTGATAAACTTTTAGCAGGTTATTTATTGACGCTACTGAGGTACATATCGTGTATTTCTGAACTGCAGCGCTCCTAGTCCTGTCGTGATTTGTGCTGTCGTAGAGGACACGCTGCTGGATCGTCAGGGGCATCCTTGCATACGTCACACGTAGGTTGCAGTGCTCCAGAGAGAGTGCGTGAGGTTACAGTGGAGATTCTCAGCCTAATTTTCTTGATTTCCCCGACCGACGTCTCGTTGATGCGACTACGTGAAGGTCTTCCCAGCGCCATGAATGAGGAACGGTCAAAGAGATTAACCGGGTCTTATATTTGAAGACAAGAGTGGTTGCAACGATGCAGTTGGCAGGCAGCCATTTCAAATGGACTGGAACAAGCCAGGCGACCGCCCCCCCCCCCGTCCGGAGTGAGGTCTTAATCGTCTTAGAGTCAGGCGAGAAGACACAAGGTGAAGGCTTCTCATGGTCGACCACGGGAGAAGGGGGGGGGGGCGGACAGTTGTAGGGGTTCCTGCCTCACGACGCTACCAGCATTACAACTCTCACGTCATTAAATATTATTTTAAAAATACCTACAAAAGCATTTACGTGAGAAGCAATTTTAATACTACCTAGTTTATCTGACATCAACGTTATTATAAATGCATGGAAACAACCAAATCTGTCAGAAATAATTTAATAACAAAGAAAAACGACGTTTTTTTAGGGTAACAGGCTACATGAGGGTAATCCACATGGTGGCAACTCCCCTTTAATAGCATAGGAAACAATTTCAAAGGGGGGATGCGGAAGGGTAGAGGAAGGTAGCCAAGGGTTAACTAGGGGCCCCCGGGCTATATTTTAAGGATCCTACCTGGCATTCGCCTAAAGAAATGCAGGGAAAACCCTAGAAAAACCTGCATCAGGTAGGTCAGGCATTGGGTACTTGTCCCACGCCCTTCCGATAGCGGGAGAAGAGTTTGCTGTGGAGACGCAGCATTTCCTTCTCTGTACCTCGACCAGTTTAGGAGGCAGCTGGCCGACTGTTCCAATGGGAACAGAGAACAACTCTTACCGTATGGCCAAGGTCTGTGACCCCGGAACATACACCTCTGAAAACAGGCCGAGGTGCCTCGGCTTGTGGGAACCTTAGTTCAAAAACGGAGAGGAAAATGGATACTCAAAGGTAGTTCCTTCGTATCTCTCCTAAAAGGTTCTGCCTGCGAGAGAAAATCCCTCGCCATAGTTAGGAAAATGCATACCCAAAGGTAGCCCCTTCGTATCTCTCCTACAAGGTTCTACCTGCGTGAGAACATCCCTCGCAGGCCCATTAAGAAATGTGGAAATATATCTGCAAATAGAGATTAAATGACTACTTAAGAAAGCCTGAGAGCGAATTCTCTCGCAGGTGAACCTTCCTAGAGAGCTCTGGCGGAGGCTACCTTTGGGGATGCCCTCACATATCTCTGGATTTTTGAACTAATGTTCCCACATGCCGAAGCACCTCAGCCTGTTCTGAGAGGTGTATGTTCCGAGGTCACAGACCTTGGGCATACGGTAAGAGTTGTCCGCTATTCCCATTGGAATAGTCGGCCAGCTGCCTCCTAAACTGTTCGAGGCACGGAGAGGGGAATGCTGCGTCCCCACAGCCAACCCCTCTCCCGCTATGGGAAGGGCGTGGGACAAGTACCCAATGCCCGACCTACCTGATGCAGGTTTTTCTAGGGTTTTCCCTTCATCACTTTTAGGCGAATTGCCGGGTAGGATCCTTAAACCATAGCCCGGGGGGCCCTAGTTAACCCTTGTCTACCTTCCTCTACCCTTCCGCATCCCCCCTTTCAAATCCCTTCCTATGCTATTAAAGGGGAGTTGCCACCATGTGGATTACCCTCATGCAGCCTGTTACCTAAAAAAAAGACTACTTAACTAGTCAGGAGAGAAGCTTTTTACTGTACTTCATAACGGAGCACTATCACTACACTAGAGACTTCAGACATGGGGACTTTATTTGTCTACTATTATTTTTTGAGAAAATATCGAAATAGCATCGACACCCCCATGACTTTCCTACCATGTTTTTTAGAGGAAAAAACTGTAACTGCAGCAACCGTCATTATTATATTTTCCCCTCCACAAAGTTCAGTACAGATACTGCAGGAGTAACGCTTCTACATTTCGTCAACCACTATTAATTTAGCTGAAGACAGCACAAGCAATGCCAAATTCCAAGGACTTTGAGCAGGAGGTTGCTACAGTTTATGGTAACTGGCTCTTCCTCTTACAGTCATCGTTCTACTTAGAGCAGAGTGCACTTTACACCAACCACCCCGGTACCACAGAGTTAACCCCCTCTGCATCCGCTGCACAACGCCCGTCCTGCGATATTGCTCAACCAGTGTGTTTTATCTTTTAATAAGAGGCAAACTGAAACTTGGAATTACGTGGAGAGCCAATGAGGAATCAGAGTAATTTTTTACTGTCGCGAGAACGTTTATCAACTGGACCTCGGATGGTCTCTGGTCTACTAATTACTTGTTGTAATCACACGCCTTGTTATATCTTTGTGTGGTGTAGCGCCTCTGTTGGCAAACATGGAGGTAGATGTTCTCTGGAATGTAGTTACGTCTTTTGTCCCTGTCCGTGTTTTGTTTTTTATATTGTAGTGAAGCTGCACGCAGTCAACAAGCCACATCGTAGTAAGTCTTACGTAAGTTTTCAGTATTTTCTTTCTTTTTCGTAAAACCCAATTGGAAAAACCGTCCTAATATACAACAACACATAATAACTTTTCTTATTAGATAATGAGCAAGTAATTAACTCTTAACTGACATCGTGGGCATTTTATATATAATGAATAATTCCGATCGATTATAATTTAAATTTTTATAATTATATTTATAACAGTGTTATTTTTAAAAGTAGTTTTTTTTAATTATTCCCCCTCCCCCCTCACACAGATTGTCTAGAAGCTGCTAATCCTTGCCATGTTAATTCCATCATATGGGAAATGAGTTGTGATGAAAATAAATCTCATATCATACAGAAGAGCAGAATGACAGAAAAACGAGGAAAATTAACTATTTTAAAATTAAAATACATTTATTTAAAGACAATTTTAAAATTTCCATTCAACATAAATGTGTTTTCTTTTTTCTTTAAGGTATTAACTTTATTCAGGTAGTTATGTTTATTATATTTATTAATTGTACTGAAACTCATGACCAATTTCAAACAATTCATTTATTAATTTTTTTTTTTAAAAAAAAACGTTTTCTGTACGGGTTTTCACCTACTTCAGGTCTTTTTTAACCATCACTAAACTGTTAGAAGCTGTTCGACACTAAATTTTGAAAGTTCTGATTTTTGTAGACACTACACCCTGATAAAAGTTGGTCAGTATCGAAATCATCACTCGATTGTGCGTGAATCATTGGTTACAAACAAGAACTTCCAACGGCGGCCGTGTTTTAAGCGGCCGTGGCCTGAGCGGACACAACAGTCCCTTCCTTCGATCTTGACCGCTGAGCGACCAGGTGTAAAGTTTTCCGAAGATCAACTTGGTCAGTCTTTATTATAAATTGTCATGTTTGTAAAAATCTTGATTTGTTGGAATGTTTAGAAACACCGTTTTTGAAATTAGATCCTTTAATTCACTTTACAACTACTAAATTAGGTATTAATATTTTTTTTCTATTATAATGTTTAAAAATTTAAATTAACAGTAAAGTTATAACTAAACAGGTTGATGTTTTCATCTATTTAAAAGCGTCAGATAAATAAATAACGGTTAATCGATTTGTATCTTAATTGATCATTTCTAATCATAATTATTGGAACAGCTTCCATGTTACATTCAGAGATAGAAATTATAAATCCAGATAATTTTCATAAAACTTTTATTACATTCACTTAATGTTAAAACGAAGACTGATAAAGTTGCTCTTCGGGAAAACTTTTAATTCCTGCTCGCTTAGCGGTCAGGGACTGTTGTCCGCGCGCTCAGGACACGGCCGCTCAAAATACTACACTGTAATATACATCCAACCGCTGGCACCATGTAACATACTTCCAACCGCGGCCGCGATGTAACATCCCGCTTGCCATCATGTAACACTCCACCACTGTGAACATGTCACCTTCCAGCAGTTGGTAATGGGAAGTCCAGATAGATCGTTCACCAACCGAGCTATACCACCGTTAGCTCACCTGGCTACCGATCTAGAGGATAAAGGAAGAATTAAGAACAGGAAATAGGAAAGTCGGTAACGTGAGGGTTCGGGTTCAACTAATTGAACCTAGGCGTAGTGATTGGTGTTTCGCTGCACTTCAGTCAAATAAGAGTCGATGAAGAATAAAGAGATTTAATAGTTAGACATAAAATAAAGTAAGACAAACTGGCGGATAGCACCAGGAGCCACCGACCCGTCTGGAGGTTGGATCACGACTGACTTTTCCCAAGAGCTCTGAACAATTCGAAGACTCCTTTCCCCCTCCCTGATGATTCTAAGTCTCCAATGAGAAATACTCTTACAGGGTGGAGATTTCTGCTGACGTGTACATGTCTGCATAAAGTACTTAAAATGCTGACGACCGTCTAGACGCAGCGTCATCACAGCTGCCTAGGTGCAGGGGTGAAGACTTATGTGTTGCTGTGTTTAGTCACTTTAACTGCATCAGCGTTCTGCGCCCTCTTAGGTCCGCTATGCTGAAGAGACGTTATGATAAGAGGGCACGTGTAGACTATTTATTATATTACACGCCCTCCCTTAAACAGGATTGGAATCGGCCGGTGTCGATTCAAATCCCTATTTAAGTTTCTATTACCTATTTAGGTATTAGTGCTTTGATTAATATTTATATTTACATCTTCCGGGGGTGACTCCTTTACAATAGCTTCTATGTATTTCATTGGTAGGATACATTTATAGAAGTGTGCTATCTTTTGCCGTAAGGAGGGAAAGGTTACATATAAGCAATTACAAATAAAATAACAAATGATTGCCACACACATAATTCCAAATACAATTACTACACTAAACAAAAGTATTGGCTCAGTTACATCAGTTGTTGCAGTAGTATCTAAAAGTTTTGACAATTTCTCTATTTCTACCAGTTGTTCAGTATTATTTATTATCATCTTTAATGTCCACTTAGCTGATGGTTCTTGCGACACAACATCAGAGTAATGATTAACATTCTTTGAGTATAACGTTTGTAAATTAGGTGTAAAGTCTAGGTTTTCTTCAATAACAGTTTCTGCTAAAGAGTACAATATCATCTTTCTCGTGTATGCCTTGCACTTAGGTGGTAACGATAATTTACCGGCTCCAGATAAATTCAAAATTGTATTGGTGTTATTACAATTAACCATACGTTTTTCCATTACTGGAGTCACATATAGAAATTCATTAGTATTAAGAGGTAAAACTAACAATTCTGCCAAAGTGATAAAATGAATGTTACAATTTTCTGGTAATGAAACCGTGGAAGGGTGAATTAGTGACGCAACACAATCCGTTGATTCACTGGTGAATGTGTAAATTATTACATTTTTATCACAGTAATAAACATTGTTTCTAGAAGTGTAACATTTTAGTAAATCATTTGAAGTTAATTTTACATATTTTAATCGAGTCACATCAGTCCCTATGTATTCGTCTTTCAAGGAAATATCCACACACGCATAATGAGTTGCGTTATACTGAAATGGAAATTTTACAAGTCTATACAACTGATATACGGTTTCTCCATGAAGCGGTACTTTAATCCTATACACTAATTGTCTGTTAAACATATATACAGTAGGAGGTATGATAGTTAATAGTTCAAAGGAAAGGTTAGTGAATGAGTCTGTTCCTATTACACCATTGATGAGGTCTTGTCTCATGCGTCTTATATTAGGAGGATTAAAACTAATTAAAACAAATAAATTCAAAAAAATTTAATAACTTTGTGCCTCAAAGAAATTATCTTTAGCTCGGCCTTACATGATACTTAACTCACTTGCTCTAGATTTTGTCCTTGAAACAGTTGAACGGTCAGTAAGTCATGCCTTATCTCGTGAATAGAATTTAATACACGTATTACAACATAAATACAAAATTATTACTTCAAATTCCTTTTGATAATTGTTAACTACCCCCAACGTTTAGATCTACCTATTTCTCTTTCTGTATTATCGTCGTTTTATTAGGATCTAATCTTTCCTGATAATGTTTTAAGTGATCTTTCCTGATAATGTTTTAAGTGATCTTTCCTGATAATGTTTTAAGT
Organism: Zhengitettix transpicula; assembly: GCA_037074705.1. Lineage (NCBI taxonomy): Eukaryota > Metazoa > Arthropoda > Insecta > Orthoptera > Tetrigidae > Zhengitettix > Zhengitettix transpicula. The sequence continues at coordinate 92,851,393 of CM073593.1, forward strand.
GATCTTTCCAGATAATGTTTTAAGTGATCTTTCCTGATAATGTTTTAAGTGATCTTTCCTGATAATGTTTTAAGTGATCTTTCCTGATAATGTTTTAAGTGATCTTTCCTGATAATGTTTTAAGTGATCTTTCCTGATAATGTTTTAAGTGATCTTTCCTGATAATGTTTTAAGTGATCTTTCCTGATAATGTTTTAAGTGATCTTTCCTGATAATGTTTTAAGTGATCTTTCCTGATAATGTTTTAAGTGATCTTTCCTGATAATGTTTTAAGTGATCTTTCCTGATAATGTTTTAAGTGATCTTTCCTGATAATGTTTTAAGTGATCTTTCCTGATAATGTTTTAAGTGATCTGAGTGTACCCAGATTTTCGTCTTTCCACTTTCAGGTCTAATTCTCATGTTAGGGAAGCTTGATTCTTCGATAATATATGGTCCAGTGTACCTAGCATCCATTTTTCTGCGGTTCTCTTTCTTTAGCAACACTTTATCACCGGGTTTGAATTCGACAGAGTGGAATGAAACCGCATCTCTCTGTTTTTCTTTAGTGGCAATCAAATTCTGTCTCGCTATTTGGTGACTAGTTTGTAATCTGTACTTCAGCTGCAATATTAGGTCATCATAATTATATAGGGGTTGGGGTGATTTTTGAAAAATTCCCGGAATTTTGCACACCCTTCCAAACATCAATTCGTATGGGGTGTGCTTAGTTGTAGAATGGGGTGTCGTATTGTAGACAAAAACCGCAAATGGTAACCACTGATCCCAGTCATGTTTCAATGGGTCCGCGTAGATTTTTAAGTAATTTGCTAAACTGGAATGACTCCGTTCGAGCGAACCGATTGTTTGCGGATGATATGCAGTGCTATTCAATTTCTGTATCCTAAGCAGTTTACATAATCGTTTAAAAACTTCACTCATAAAATTAGTACCTTGATCTGTCAAAACTATCGAAGGAATGCCATACACTAAAATAACTCTGTTTAAAAATGCTTCTGCGACCGACTCCGCGGTTTGGTTAATAAGAGGTATTGCGATTAAATATTTTGAGAGAACATATGTCAGTACATATTTGTAACCGGATTCAGTAGTATTCAAGGGACCAAATATGTCGAGTTCGACTTTGTCCCAAAGATGATCTGGAGTATCTGTAACCTGAAGTTGTTGCTTAGTTTGTTGATTGGAGCTTTTAAAGAGCTGACATTCTCTACAACTTGAAATGTAACAACATTTGGAGTGGGAATATGATGTACGGCCGCGGTTGTAGTACTCAAATTGTCCCCAGGGAGGTGGAAAATGTCCATAAATTCTAAACATAATTTCACTATTTCCTCCGAGGCCTTTCCTTCGCCGTTAACACGCAATTTAGACAATAATAAATTCCGCCTTTTCTCCGTAAACAACTTGGAAGTTTCAATTGGAAGTTGCTTCAAATTAGTGGGAGGTTTTACTAAATCTGGGTTAGTATTGACTAGTATGGGGTAAGGTGTTGTGTTTACCACTAGACATTTAAAAACCTTATCTCGACACTCTACCAAACAACAAGCACACCGGAGTCCTGGCTGTAACAAATAATTTTCGATTAATCTCACCCCTCTTTCCTCCGTTTTCCGTTCAATAATCGTCTCGCTATACGGTGGTGCTACATTGTCACAGGTTAACACAAAATTACATGCTGTCAAAAATTCCTGACCTAAGATAAATTCAATTTTCCTGGTAACTCCTGCACTACATAAAACACGTGATCTATATTTGTATTCCCATTATCTATTTTCATCTTAATGGAGCCATAAACTACCAGACTGCTTCCTGTTATACCTTCAATTTTCACCTTACTTTCCTGTAATCCCTCTAGACCTGAAAGGGAATTAATACTCACTAGGTTGGGAACGGACCCTGTGTCCACTAATGCCAACCCTTGCCCATTTTTTAAGTGTCTTGAGCTCACTACTACGCAATATCGCCCCCAAGAACACTCCCCCTTTTCTTTCAATAATATGGCGTTTCGTGCTTCGTCCTCTCTGTGGGAACCGTGCACCTCCGGAAATGCCATTTCGCCCCTAAGATCACTCCGCTTATTACATGAACTCCTGCCATGGAATGTAGCGTTCCTTGCCTCGTCCTCTCTATGGGAATCGAGCACCTCTGGAAACGCCCTCTCGCCCCCAAGATCACTCCCCTTATTACATGAACTCCTGCCATGTAATGCAGCGTCCTGTGCCTCGTCCTCTCTATGGGAATCGAGCACCTCTGGAAACGCCCGCTGCCGCGTCACGTCAAAACCGCATACATCCCCTATCATTTTGGCGCCAAGACGTTTTTGCCCATCTGATTCGCTAGAAGCCGCGACATCAGTTGACATATACGATTCAAGGCCCATTCTCTGAATCCTCGGGATCTGATCAGCTACGTTCCTAGCGGACTTTTTAAATTTATGCTTCACATGAACTCCTGCCATGTCCGTCGCAAAGGCGTGCGTCACCTTACGTTGTCGCTTTACCGCACCAATTTGTGCGCACTGTACGGAAAGTCGATCGTCCGTAGGACACACCCTAACACACCGCGGATTTTTCTCATTTTGGGAGTTGGGGCACGAGCTTAATAACTTATCGCTTACACGACACTGAACACTTAATTCGTCGGTATTCGCGATTCTGCTAACGCTGAAGGCACCTGAACCCTCAGCGTCTAATTCAACTTTTTTTTGCAACTCCACATGTATTAGCCAAATGGCCATATCTATTACACTTGGTACATCTGATCACTGCTCTACAATTTATAACTATATGTCCTATAGGTTGCCTTTCCAATTACTTTTAATTCAACAAATTTTAAAATTAACCCCTGTTTTGCCGTCTTGACTGCACCCAGAGCAAGTTCAACGCATTTTATAAAATTTCGCAATAAGCTAGGTGTCCCGTCGAAGGTTACCGTAATTAACTTAGCAACTGACAAATATAGGTCATCAAGTACGTCAGGTTGGGAATCGTCTATAATAGAAGGCTCTCGTGACATGTTATCGTCTGTCTGAATACCCTGTTCAATTTTGCCCTTCGAAGCTTTTATTTGGCCTCTAGTGCCTTTCGACATATGAGACAAAACCCCTCTCAATAAGGAACTGACTCACCGTTTGAAGATTGAAGATGTAGGGTACGCCAGGGAAGAATCGCCGCTCTGCTCTCGGAAGTGGATTCGCGTGTCCGCGTTGAGGCCTCGCTCGCCGCCGCGTAGTACTAGAAGAATTCGCTGAGTCTCGTAGCTCTGGAATCTGCTGACCGGTGGTGTCGTCTGTACGTCTCTGCGATGAGGTGCCCAGCTGTTTAAGGCTCCGCGTTAACACTTCTTTGACCTAAAACAGCAATCCCGACTGCATTTCTTGCTCCAACTCAATAGCTACCAGGTCTAGCTAATCGTCGTAGTCTGAATGCCCCTGAGCGTCGCTCAACTCCACGCGCAGTCGAACGTCCGTCACAACTGTGAATTGGCCATTCTCACAGTGTTAAAGACAATTCACTCGCTTCGACTGACCAATGTTGCGTAACACCCACTAGCCTAATATCTCAACGTGCTGCCACCATCTAATATCCTTCCAACCGCTGGCACCATGTAACATACTTCCAACCGCGGCCGCGATGTAACATCCCGCTTGCCATCATGTAACACTCCACCACTGTGAACATGTCACCTTCCAGCAGTTGGTAATGGGAAGTCCAGATAGATCGTTCACCAACCGAGCTATACCACCGTTAGCTCACCTGGCTACCGATCTAGAGGATAAAGGAAGAATTAAGAACAGGAAATAGGAAAGTCGGTAACGTGAGGGTTCGGGTTCAACTAATTGAACCTAGGCGTAGTGATTGGTGTTTCGCTGCACTTCAGTCAAATAAGAGTCGATGAAGAATAAAGAGATTTAATAGTTAGACATAAAATAAAGTAAGACAAACTGGCGGATAGCACCAGGAGCCACCGACCCGTCTGGAGGTTGGATCACGACTGACTTTTCCCAAGAGCTCTGAACAATTCGAAGACTCCTTTCCCCCTCCCTGATGATTCTAAGTCTCCAATGAGAAATACTCTTACAGGGTGGAGATTTCTGCTGACGTGTACATGTCTGCATAAAGTACTTAAAATGCTGACGACCGTCTAGACGCAGCGTCATCACAGCTGCCTAGGTGCAGGGGTGAAGACTTATGTGTTGCTGTGTTTAGTCACTTTAACTGCATCAGCGTTCTGCGCCCTCTTAGGTCCGCTATGCTGAAGAGACGTTATGATAAGAGGGCACGTGTAGACTATTTATTATATTACAACACCCTCTTTCAACAGTCTCGTTTGTTACTTGTCGGTGGTCACGAGGAGTATAAGGTAACGATGTAACGTTGGTTTCAAGTGTCGTACTTATTTATATTAATCCCCCGGAAAATAAACTAATCCGACCGGTAATCTCTCGGTCAACGTGTGATTATTTCACCATTTAACCGATGTCCTGAGCACACCCCGACGTCTATGCGGGCAAAGGGGGGGGGGGTTTAGCTTCAAATTAACCGATGACGATGTCTGACGGTAGCTTAGCCGGGTGAAAAAAAAATTCTTCTGGTACATTAAATAAGTGTTGTACTTATTAATATTATCCCCGGAAAATAAATTAACCCGACGGTAATCTCTAGGTCAACGTGTGATTATTTTACCATTCAACCCATTTCCTGAGCACACCCCGGAGCCTATGCGGGAAAGAGAGGGGGTTAGCTTTAAATTAACCGATGACGATGTCTGACGGTAGCTTAGCCGAGTGGTACATTAAATAAGTCTAAGGAGACTCTGACGCGGGGTAGAAGGATTTTAATTATAATTCTTGCTACACGTTTCTCAACCGCACAGCACCGTTTCTAGTGTTTTGAAGAATGTGTGTACCAATTTTTGTTGCAATCTGTCCACGCGTTAAAATTTGTATGAAGATGAACGTAAATACATACATACATACATACATACATCCTTTTTTTCTTATATGGCAGAGTAATGAGAGGTGTTTCCGTGAGGATTTTCGGTACGTCACTTCTAGTGATTTCCACGCCTTTTCGAGCAGCAATCAGTCTGACGTTAGGGCGTGAATGTGAAATTTTCAATATTTACCCAAGTGGGTGAATATCCTCGATGTCGCAGCCGACCGCAAGCACACGCACTTTGGTAGAGGGTGAAGATTTGCAATTCCGCCCAGGCTAACAAGCAGAACCCCGCGCCAAGGCCAAGATATCCTCCTCGTTTTCTGGAGTACGGACGCAATTGAGCGGAGCAGAGTCGCAATTGGGGGAATCGCCGCAGGACCCGCGACTTCCGGGCGCCATTGTGGTCCGCTATTCAGCGCCACCTGCATTGTCTGCTGCAGGTCTGAAAGAACGCACCACTGCTGCTGTGCTCTCAGTGCAGTATCGATTTCAGTTATGTAAATGCCTCAGCTCGTCATTGCTTTCCCCCCCCCCATGAAACACATTTATTCCTCGTCAATAGAATGGGGACCCTTCGACCCCCTCTGCCCACACACACCCCCCTCCCCAACCTTCCACCCCTCCCCCCCATTTTTGGTTGGCGTGGTGTTTTTAATGCAGATTTCGCTTACAATATATTTGGAATTCGCTGACGTTTCAATAGAAAATACAGCATTTTTATATTTGTTTGAATTATACATACGGAGCCATTTTGATTCGGGGGGGGGGGGGGGCGGTTTGCTCTGACAGGGGACGACGACGAGGACGGGGATTAAATAAAAATTAATAAATATTGAAATGAATTTCAAATATTGCAGTGAGCTGAAACATTGAATCTGTATGTATGTATGTATGTATGTATGTATGTATGTGTGTATGTGTGTGTGTGTGTGTGTGTGTGTGTGTGTGTGTGTGTGTGTGTGTGTGTGTGTGTGTATGTGTGTATGTGTGTGTGTGTCCTGAATTTTTTTTACATGGAATCTAGAAGCTAAGTAGAGTTTTGTCATGTCATAAATACATTTATACGATTTATAGTCGCATCAACCTATTGGTCATTACATATGTTACGTCATAGATACTCTTGTAAAGCAATTTGACACGATGTGTGTGTGTGTGTGTTTAGTCCTGAGACTCGCCTGTAACAAATCTCATATATCGGAAAATAATTATGTAGAAACGCCATATGGATATCACCACTAATATTATTCCACGTTTTATAAATATTCAGAGTTTTATCTTGTACTTGTCAATTTTTTTATAATTTAAAAATTCAAATATTCAAATGTTTTCGAGGTTAAATTACCCACAATGCCGGAAGCTGTCAAAGTGACGTAATAACCTGTAAATTATTTATCAGACTGTCAACATTAAGAGACGAAACGTTTAATTTAACAAGTTACTTTTTTTTTTACTTAAAATTTGCCTTATATTTATTTATTACATTCTTTTAATTATTCTTTAATTTTTCAACCTGATGATGCCGCAAAATAAGAGAAAAATATTTATTAAATTAACCGTTTCGTCTGTCGTTTGCTTATATTTATTTATTACATTATTTTAATTATTCTTTACATGATGCCGAAAATTAAGAGATGAAACGTTTAATTTAATAAATACTTCTTTAAATTTTTAACCTAATGATGTCGCAAAATAAGAGATGAAACGGTTAATTTAATAAATATTTTTATGTCTTAAAAATTTCTTTATATTTATTTATTACATTCTTTTAATTATTCTTTAAACTTTCAACCTGATGACGTCGCAAATTAAGAGACGAAACGTTAAATTTAATGAATACTTTTCTGTCTTAAAAATTGCCTTATATTTATTTATTACATTCTTTTAATTATTCTTTAAACTTTCAACCTGATGACGTCGCAAATTAAGAGACGAAACGGTTAATTTAATAAACACTTCTTTAAACTTTTAACCTGATGATGTCGGAAATTAAGTGACGAAACGTTTAATTTAATAAATACTTTTCTCTCTTAAAAATTTGCTTATATTTATTTATTACATTATTTTAATTATTCTTTAAACTTTAAACCTGACGTTTAATTTAATAAATATTTTTGTCTTAAAAATTTGCTTATATTTATTTATTTATTACATTCTCTTAATTATTCTTTAAACTTTCACCTGACGATGTCGCAAAAATTAACAAAACGGTTAATTTAATAAATACTTCTTTAAACTTTTAACCTGATGATGTCGTAAATTGAGAGACGAAACGGTTAATTTAATGAATACTTTTCTGTCTTAAAAATTGGCTTCTATTTATTTATTACATTCTTTCAATAATTCTTTAAACTTTCAACCTGATGACGTCGCAAATTAAGACACGAAACGTTTAATTTAATAAATATTTTCCAGTCTTAACGATTGGCTTATATTTATTTATTACATTTTTTTAATAATTCTTTAAACTTTCAACCTGATGATGTTGTAAATTAAGAGACGAAACGTTTAATTTAATAAATATTTTCCAGTCTTAAGAATTGGCTTATATTTATTTAATACATTCTTTCAAAAATTCTTTAAGCTTTCAACCTGATGACGTCACAAATTAAGAGACGAAACGTTTAATTTAATAAAATACTTTTCTGTCTGAAAAATGGGCTTATACTTATTTATTACATTCTGTTAATTCAAAATAATTTTTTTAAAACAAAACATTAGCTGACCCCTGGATTTACTTTCCATGGACCGCCCTGGACCTGATCTAGAGCGCCAGAGTATTTATAGCGCTGTATTATATTTTTTGTGGAAGCACAAGAGTGTCGTCGGAATCATTCGTCTACAAGAGAATAATTGCAATTGTTTGTTACGAAGCATTAGAACAACTATCTGTCGACTCTTGAAGGTGGATCATTACAGAATACCTGCTGCCTCTCCCTCTCTCTCTCTCTCTCTCTCTCTCTCTCTCTCTGCGGAGAGAAGAGTTCACGTGAGCGTGCATGGAACCATTTCTTGTTGTTCTTGTTGTAGTCGTCGTCGTCGTCGTGGTGGCGTGCGAGGCGAACACTTGTCTCGAGTCTTTTAAAAGGGTAGACGTTTTTTCCTCCGCATGTTAAAGACATCTTCAGCTCTAATGAAACGGGGGGTTTTATGTTGCTCAGCCTCACGTGTGTCGTGTCTGAATCACGTTACAGAGACTTCTTGAGTTATGTGGCAGAAATGCTTGTCAACGAAGCTGATTTATCGGTCGTCGTCCCCCATCCCCCCCTTTTTTCTTTCGGTAGCAGATATTACTAGCAACAGTATTATTTTCCTTTTTTTAGATTTCCCCCTATTTTATGAACTCATTTCCCATTTATCTCCAGTCCACCTGACGTAGTTCTTGCTCAACAAGGTTATTTATCTTTCTCTAGAAAAAATAAAAAAATATATACAGTCTCAGAAATGTTTAGAAGACGGCATGAAAATTATTTTTAAACCGTATAAATTGTATCGGTTTCAGAAAATAGCGTGACGTCACAGCTAAAAAGGACCAATAGTAATTAATTTCTCGTAATCAACCAGTGACGCGTGTAAACTCCGGACGTTACGAAATTTATTGTTGTTAAATCTCAAAATCAGACACTCACATATTCAACCAAAGAATAAATAAATATATAATTAATAATTGTATTAAATGGGGGGGGGGGGAAAAAGCCAATGACTCAACTGTGGCAACGTCGCAACCTTAGAAATTAATTCTCATCTAAAGTTAATGCAATTAATTATTACGAAATTTTCGTTCGACTGAAAATTCTGCACCTGAAGAGGCTCCAACCTGTTACTGACGAAACGTCCTGTAGTGTTTATCTCATTATAACTTTTCATAATAATTTTCTAAATGGCTGGAGTTGTTTTTATCATCAATTTATTTTTTTAAAACTACAAATATAATTGTCAGTCATTAAATAAACGTCTGCCAATTTTTTTAAGTAAGAAGAAAAGGAGAATTTATTAAATTTTTAAAAAAAAAAAATTTCGTCCACGGAAGACAGCATTAATTTTTTTTAAAAAAACTTGAACCTGATGATGTCGCAAATTAAGCGATGAAACGTTGATAATTTAATAAATTCTCTCTTTTTTCCTGACTTAAAATTGGCTGATGTTTATTTATTAGTTTCCTCACTAATCAGAATATATATATATATATATATATATATATATATTATAATAATTGTTGATTATTTTATAGATTATGGACCTTCCTTTCAAAACCATTTATTAGAAGCAGAATGTCATGGCCGTATTATTTTTTTTTCCAATTAAAAAATCCGTTTCACAATTATAATAATTATTTATAATATATTTGGACTGACTAGAATCAGGATAAAAACCAATATGAGGGCGAGTTGTTGAAATAAAAATATGATTATGTTAAACGCTTGGTAATTGACGATATTGTCACGCATTTTTTGGACCTGTAGAGGATGAAGAAGGTTGGAGAATAAAATGAATGATCTTCAAGATTTGTTACAAAAAATGTGATTGGGGCACACGATTAAGATAGACAATTGTTGGTTATAAAGACAGTTACGGATGGTAAATCAGGAGGGAGAAGACAGGAGAATGTAGATAAGGAGCTAAGAGTGTTGAAACTGGGTTGATTGAGGAGGAAAGCAGCGGAAAGAGGGCCAAGGGTCTCAGAGGACCGTAGGAGCCAAACAAGAAGTGTGTATAAGTCGTAAGACGCGCAGTAGAAGACTAATGGGGTGCATTGTCGTCAGTTAGGAACTGCCCCTTTGCAGTGAAACTGCAACTACGCCGCCATCATCAACTACATACAGCAAGGTCGCCACACTTTTATGTTTCCAATTTAGTCTTCACACTACTCAAGTTACCGTAACAAAGGTTCGTGTTAAACTGAGCTCCGGATTACCCCCACCACAACAGTGGATCTCATCTTGACACGACTTGCTACACCTCGTGAGCTATAATCGTTTGTCCTCTTGGCCGTATTCGTATCATAATCTCTCCTTCTCTAGTCTATAATAAGGTTGGTTGTTTCTTTGAGGGTTTTCACATTGTTACGAAAATAAGACGAATTATCTGAAGCTTTTACGAACAAATTAAATAAGTCTTCCCTTGTTCTGTTGTAGTTTTACGCTTCCATTCGGTGCGATCGGGAACATTAATGTGCAAATAAATGCATTTCGTCCTGGGAGTTTACCCCGGATTAGCAACAACTAATTATGTCCAACAGTCGCTCCATTTAGCGATTAATTTAACACGAAAATCAACGCTTTACGGAATTAAAATCAAATGACAGTAAAGTCGAGGCGTTTAACGACTCTTAATGGGAACGAGTCCTCGTCTCAAATATCCCAGTCGTCGTAGGAGACGTAAAGTTCCTTACATGACGAGGACAGTTGGGCTGAGGACTTTGCAAAAATCTCCTTAAGGTCGGCAACCCACTTGCCTCACACCTACTTGCGCATAATAAGCTTATTATACTCTCAGGGCCCTGAGGACGACCAACTGTCGTCTTTGCCTTGAGGACAAACACGTGGCGTTCACTCACTCGTCAAATACACCAAGCCTTCACTATTAACGCCATGAATAAGGAAAAATAAGAAATACTTAGAATTTTAAGTACGTGGAGGCTTTGAAAACAGAAAAATTACATCTTTAGAAATAAAAAGGCAATTATTTATTTTTTATAGGGTCTTGAGCCAGAACTTTATTTTTAGTAACAAAAACATAAATAAACGACGTTTCGTCCTCATTTAAAAGCTCTTCAGGTTCAATAATTTTCTATATAATATTGGCAGAAAATGCAAGGTTTTTTTCTCCACATAGCCTCTTGTGACCGAAATTAAACTCAATACTTGGCAACGAAGTGTCTAATTATATTTTCCGTAATTATATACAAATTGTTCTATCTCATTTTTTATTTTGGTATTAAACAGAATTTTCTGACTCATTGCCGTATATTTATATTATTTTTAATGTAGGTTATATATTTTTTCATTATATTTTACATCTGATTTCGTATATTCCTTATAAAAATATTATTAATACCTCTCATTGTATTTATATTGCAGCTCCATAAATCTTTTTTTAAAATTTTTTTTTAGGGCAACAGGCTACATGAGGGTAATCCACGTTGGGCAACTCCCCTTTAATAGCATAGGAAGGGATTTGAAAGGGGGATCTGGAAGGGTACAGGAAGGTAGCCAAGGGTTAACTAGGGGCACCCGGGCTATATTTTAAGGATCCTACCCGGCATTCACCTAAAAGTAATGCAGGGAAAACCCTAGAAAAACCTGCATCAGGTAGGTCGGGCATTGGGTACTTGACCCACGCCCTTCCCTGGATGGCGGGAGAGGGGTTTGCTGTAGGGACTCAGCATTTCCCTTCTCCGTGCCTCGACCAGTTTAGGAGGCAGCTGGCCGACTATTCCAATGGGAATAGCGGAGAACTCTTACCGTATGCCCAAGGTCTGCGACCCCGGAACATACACCTCTCAGAACAGGCCGAGGTGCCTCGGCTTGTGTGGGAACCTTAGTTCAAAAACGGAGAGTTCTGTTTGTTACTCATTGAGACTATTGACGCAACAAGTTGATACCAAAACTGCTTCACTAGTCTACTTTGCCTACTTTCATTCACATATGTGTTACGGTATTGCCAACTGGGGCAATTGTTCTCGTAGTGTGGATGTCTTCAAACTGCAAAAACGAGCCATTAGAATTATATCAGATTCAGATGCTAGAGAAAGCTGCAGGCCGCTGTTCAAAAGACTCCATATTCTGACTCTACCTAGCGCTTACATATTAGAAATACTAAAATTTGTTAAACGCAACATGAACCTTTTTGCAAGTAACGGGGACAATCATGGCTATGACACAAGAAACCGTTCAGTTCTTAGGTCTGACAAGCACAGCCTCAGTCTCTATGAGTCTAGCGTTCATTATTCCGGTATCGCACTATTTAACAGCCTTCCTGATCATGTAAAGAACATCAACAACTACAACTTATTCGTAAAGGAGTGTAAAACTTACCTTGTCAATGGAACTTATTACTCCGTACACGAATTTTTGAATCGGTCTGACATTCGTTGAACTGCCTTGCCTACAAAATTGCCGAATATGCTATAAATATGTAAATAGTTTGTCCAGTTTTCCCCTTTTGGTTCTGTTTTCCTGCCTCTGCTTTCTGTTTTAGTAAAAATCTATGACGACATCCCTCCGTACCTAGCTACAGGAGATTAATACCAGGAAGTGATTTGTGTCGTGTGCGTGTTTCCTAAAAATAGTGTGTCTGATTGTAGTGACTAGACTAATATAAACAGATATGAATTTTTGTGTGTGTTTTTGTGTATTATAAGTTTATATGCAATTTATCTACTGTACATTTGTGACGAATCCTATTTCCTCTTTAGAGGGCTAATGGTGAATAAATCTATCTATCCATCCCCAAAGGTAGCCCCTTCGTGTATCTCCTACAAGGTTCTGCCTGCGAGAGAACATCCCTCGCAGGTATTGCCTGCGACAGAATAGCCCTAACAAGCTAATATCCCATAAATCGTAAAGGTCATTCATATATATATATATATATATATAAATTTAAAAAATGTCTGCAACTACTAATTTTCTTTTGGTAAGTTTATTCGGCTGATGTCAAAATGGCGAGAAATTAAATAACAAACAGTCAAAATAAAAATACTGAATTACATTATTAATAACTTACAGTAACAGAGTCAAGCAGTAAAAACGTAAATCAACCTGTATTTATTCTTTGGTTAACGAAAAACTGAAAAATAGAAAAATCACTGTAACTATTTTAATTTTAGTGTGAACGTATTTCTCCCTCATTTATTAAAATAAATATTGTATTATCCTTAAAAATATAATTTAATCTTTCAGTCATATCTATTGAACTAAATCTCGGCACACATTAAGGCCATTATTGGGGGTAGTACGTTACATGCGAAGATAATCTGCTGAATCCTCTCCGAGAGTTTACTTTTTTTCGTCTGTTATTGTATTTCCATGGCGCCAAATTTCTCTTTCCTTTTCCTTTAACGCCCTTTAATGCATTTTCGAGAATAAAGTTAGCTACAGTTCCGTTTCAAACTTTGCCGAAAGAGAGAGGGAGACAATTTAATTCGAATTGTATGGTGCATACTTAATTACTCTCGCCGCGAGACATACGGGTTTTAATAAAAGCGACTCACCCCCCACCAACTCTCATTTTGACGACTCCCGGAGAACTTGGGCCAGAATTTTGGAGATAATGCCCGAGGCGAGTCCGCGTCATGCCATTGTTTTGCTCGTTCTGGTCGGGAAAAAATAACCATCACTTTGGTGGTCGATTGTCAGGATGACATTAAACCAGGACAATAAAAACTTCGACAACCTACGGACCTTAGTTTAAAAACTGTAGTCCGACCCCTAAAACTATTTGGGGGGGGGGGGGGAAGAAAAAATATCAGCCTCCATCCTGCTCTAGATATTTTGACGTCGCCAGTCACTGTGTTTCAAACTCTGATCGGATGTGTTTTATTCTGGCGGTGAATTAGTAATATCTGTGATATAACCTCCTTGAAGATCACAAGCGTAATATCTATGACGTTGTGTATCAGTTAAATTGTATATTGAGAAGGTTGTTTAAGATGGATCCAAGTCCGCAGCAGGAGCAGCGAGCGCGATACAACACTGGGAACCAGTCATCAGCATCAACATGGCCGCTGAACTCTGCATAAACATCCCCCGGATGACAATAACCTCATTCTAACAGACTCGTCGGAAGCAATCAAAGATACCATAACCCCCCTCCCCCTCCAAAAAAAAGGAACAAAACATTAAAACTCATTACGGACAATATCACCAACATAAGGAATAGGAATCAAAACATCTGAAGAGCTTAGAGCGACACAACTGCACTCGTCAGTCGACAAAACTCAAAAGGTAAACATTTTTCATAATTTCGTTATGTCTGAGGCAAGCTGATTAAAAATCAAATTAACTATCTGTATCACGTGGTTAAAGCGTATGACGTTTCCCCAGGTGGGGGAGAAATGCATATATAAAGCGATAGAAAAAGCTTTGTCAGCTGACTAGTGTAGTTGTGTCTCTCTGGGCTGCTCCTTAGCACCTGAAGAAATGGAACAAGGATCCCAGAATCGTTGTGTGGTATTTCTTTTGTCTGTATTTGGCCGTCTTTCTTATTATAAATTCATAGCGTGTTAATGAAACGCAACTGGAGAGGGCCCTGGAAATAATTGGAAAATAATTTTAATATTTAAACTTATTTAATCAATTCCTGTCTTACGGCCATGCTACGGTATTTTTATATTAAATATGTCAGTTTAATTTTCTCTGCCCGACCTACCTGATGTAGGTTTTTCTAGAGTTTTCCCTGCATTACTTTTAGGTGAATGCCGGGTAGGATCCTTAAAATATAGCCCGGGAGTCCCCTAGTTAACCCTTGGCTACCTTCCTCTACCCTTCCGCATCCCCGCTTTCAAATCCGTTCCCATGCTATTAAAGGGGAGTTGCCCAAGGTGGATTACCCTCATGTAACCTGTTGCCCTTAAAAAAAAAACTGGTCGAGGCACGGAGAAGGGAATGCTGCGTTCCCACAGCAAACTTCTCTCCCGCTATCGGAAGGGCGTAGGACACGAACCCAATGCCCGACCTACCTCATGCAGGTTTTCTAGGAGTTTGTCCTGCATTACTTTTAGGCGAATGCCGGGTAGGATCCTTAAAACCATAGCCCGGGGGCCCTGGTTAACCCTTGTCTGCTTTCCTCTACCCTTCCGCATCCCCGCTTTCAAATCCCTTCCTATGCTATTAAAGGGGAGTTGCCAGTATGTGAATTACCCCGCATGTAGCCTGTTACCCTAAAATAATTTTAAAAAAGACCCTTGTCGACCTTCTTGGCTACCCACCTCTACCCTTCCGCATCCCCCCTTTCAAATCCTTTCTTATGCTATTAAAGGGGACTTGCCACCATGTGAATTACCCTCATGCAGCCTGTTACCTTAAAAATAAATTTTAAAAAAGACCCTTGGCGACCTTCTTGGTTGCCTTTCTCTTCCCTTCCGCATCCCCCCTTTCAAATCCCTTACTATGCTATTAAAGGAAAGTTGCCAGTATGTGAATTACCCTCATGCAGCCTGTTACCTTAAAAAATTAAAATAACTTTTTTTTAAGTTTTATAAATTTTCTGGCACTTAGTTTTTCACACGCCTGTTCTTTAGCTCCATTTTATGAAATATATATAGTTTGTGATTTGAGAGCAATGAGGAATGTTTGAACAGGGGGGGGGGGGTGGCGTTCGTCGCGAATGTTTACTCTAAGACGGTGTAAAAGTGAGCGGTCGTGCAGGTGGGGAGCAGCCAGCGAGCACTCGGGGCCTAGATGGATGTGACGGCGCAGCTAATGGAACACTTAGCCAGGCGACAATTAGTAACGGCCTGACAGGGGCTCATCACTGCTCCTCCTTTACGGCTGCGACTGCCAGATTCAACCCTCACCAGATGGCTGCAAATGCATGACAAATTCATCGCAAACCGTCAGCCAGCTCCTCCAACACTTGCAATTAGTGAACGGAAACTACTGAGGCCGCTCCAATGTAACACCATGAGTATCTTAATGGTTAATTTGTTGTAGTCACCAAGGCACTGAAATCACAGGCTAGTGTTTAGCAAATTTGCTATCCCTTCTTGTACTTATTTTGAAGACATGCATCATGAAAAAAAGTCAAATAATAATGTTTAAAGGTTTTATCGTATGTTCCAGGGTCACAACCTTCCAACAGTCGGCCAACTGCCTCCTAAATAAATCACAAGTGTGGGGAAACGCTATTGGGAAAATGTATTTATATGAATATAATCGCTAATTGAAATATAATATTATCAGTAGTAGCCTTTCAGAGCATTCTCGCGCAGGTGAACCTTCCCAGTGGAGGAGGCTACCTGTGGGGATGCCTCCTCCTCCTCACTCTCTCTGTGGTTTCCCACAAGCCGAGGCACCTCGCAACTGTTTTGAGTGGTGTATGATGTTCCGGGGGGGGGGGGGGGAGGGGATTCACAGACCTTTGACAAACGGTAAGAGTTGTTCGCTGTTTCCCATTGGAACTGTTGACCAGCTGCCTCCTAAACTGGTCGAGGCACGGAGAAGGGAAATGCAGCGTCCCCACAAGAAACCTCGCTCTTCAGCCATCGGAAGGGCGTGGGACAAGTACCCAATGCCCGACCTACCTGATGCAGGTTTTTCTAGGGTTTTCCCTGCATTACTTTAGGCGAATGCCGGGTAGGATCCTTAAAATATAGCCCGGGGGCCCTAGTTAACCCTTGGCTACCTTCCTCTACCCTTCCTGTTCTATTAAAGGGGACTTGCAAACAAACGAAAGAGCAAGTTATGAAATAACGACTTTTATGGGCAACACATTGAACACTTTTGCAGTTTCCTTTTTTAAAAAAATTATTATTAGAGGAACGATCAAGAAAGTCCTGTATCGAGTAAAACACCATCACCTTTAAGTAGAATATTTTTACATTTAATCCCAAAACTATTGTAGTTATTATTGTTCTTAACATCTGGAGGAAGACTATTGTATAAAACTATCCCTGACCTTGATGTTACATTTTAGTGGCACCAACTATAGTAATTTTCAAGTGAGACTTGCGTCATCGATCACGATCTACAAGTATCAGGGTCGGTTCCTGTTAAGTATCGCGGAGTGGCTTTGAGATAGCTATATCTTTCCCTTGGAGAATTTTGTTCAAGGGTGGGTTCGTCCTAGAATTTATCTATCTTTGCTATCTGGAGCTGAAACAACAACTGTTGTTTATAAGCAATTTTGCAGTGAAGTAGTTGGAATGTGATCTCGTTGACAAACGTTATTCCCTTCGGCGTCTTCCCGGGGTAAATGTTTATTTGATATGACGGGGGCTGATTGCAGGAGAGGTTCCCGCCGCAGATAATCCCCCGTGTTTCATCTCGTCGCCGTGTACGTCGCTGGGGAACACAGACGTAATCCCATGCCTGCAGCGCGGGCCACTGTCTTCCCTCGGGACGTGTCTCCTGATCGCGCTCATCAGCGTCGCAACAAAAACCACACACACACACAATTTCAAAACTACGTGGCAACGCCGCCGCTAAGCACTAATCGAAGCGCTGTAGGGATTTACGGAACCTGTAACAAGCGCTTTGTCAGCGCAGTTGCATTGTCTTCTAAGTGATTGTCGTGGCTACGGCACATTCTACTTCTCCGCTTTTAATAATTACTTTATTGCAGGATTTTAAAACAGAAAAACCATTATATTGTACCTTAGTCACGGAAACTTCGACGTAACTCTAAGACAAAACAAAAAAAAATAATTAAATACTCCTATCTGCAGCTCTTGAATGCTTTATTCATATCACATCAAACTACTTTCATTTCTAAACTACAGATTTTGATGTTTTACTCTCTTTCTATACAGAGCATAAACTTATTTCCGCTTCCATCGACTTTGAAGGAGTTGTAGCACCCGAGAGAATATTAACACGATTATAGAATGTAGTTTTTATTTAGGTGTAGACGTGCTATGTATAAGGTAATCCACATAGTGGCAACTCCTCTCTTGTAGCATAGGAAAGGGGGGATGCGGAAGGGTAGAGGAAGGTAGCCTATTGTCCCCGGGCTATGGTTTAAGGATCCTACCCGGCAATTCTCCTAAAAGGGATGCAGTGGAAACCCTAGGAAAACCTGCATCAGGTAGGTCGGGCATTGGGTACTTGTCCCACGCCCTTCCGATGGCGGGAGAAGGGTTGGCTGTAGGGTCGCAGCATCCCCTCGCCGTGCCTTGACCGGTTTAGGAGGCAGCTGGCCGACTTTCCTGATAGATGGATTTAATAAACCCGGTGATAGTCGTGATTGCAGGTAGACTGTACCGCAGGACCACGATGGTGATGAAGGCACAAAAATGGACTGGTTTTAAGAGGAAAATTTTTCTAAATAGGTCTAGAGTATTGAAAAATATAATGGAGGATATTGGTTTGGTGTTGGCCCAGGAGCTACATTTAAGTTTTAAGAGAAAAAGTATATAAATAGGGGTAAAAGAAATTTTAATAGATTCCTGGAAGGTGAATTTTAATATTTTCACTTCATAATTTTTTTTAAAAAAAAGATTCTCCAACTACCCTTAATTCTTATAGTTCTCTAAGGAATATTCATGGGGGGGGGGTTGTCATTAAACTGTTTCAATTATTTGTAATGAACTGTAACGCGCGTATTTTAATTTAATTTTGTTTTATTTTCGGATATGTTGTTTGCTGTAGTTTGAAGGATTCTTTTGTTTCCCAACTCGAGACGCCGACCTGTCGCGTCTCAGGTATCCGCACGTGGTAACTGTAAACCTTTGGTTCAGCCCATGGGAAAATCCCATGCGGCTAGGAACAGCACAAAAGCCCGGTGACGCTAAGGGCGGGAAAACGTCCAGCTTCCGGGGTATGAAGAGAGATTTTAGGACAGTTGGAATAAAGACGTTGAGGAGAGTGGTTGGAAAGACGTGGAAACAGTTGGCGGAAGGACGTTGAGGACAGTTGTAGGACAGTCGTTGAAAGAGTTGTTAGACAGACGTGGCAAGAGTTGGAAGATGAACTTTGTGGAGAGTGGTTGGAAGGACGTGGAAAGAGTTTGCAGAAAGAAGGGGATAACGTTTGGTGATAAGATCCCGTAGGCTACAAGTGTTAGCCGCTGAATAATTGAGAACGAGACGCTCCAGCCAGCTGCAGGATTTAAAGAGGAAAAAACTGAGACCTCCAACTGCAGCAGACCACAGGAGTAGGCAGTACGTACTTGGTGCGGGCAGTTAATTTCTGAGATCAGAGGTTTTCTTGCTAATGGCCAATAATATATTTTTTAATTTAATATAATTAAATACCCAGCCCAAAAAAATAACACTCTTTGAAATTGTGTATTTCTCTGATGTATGCATAATGATTATCACTGGGGGGAAAAAAAAGAGGATTGTTGACGCAGCTTCTTCGCTAGATTTGTTGGCGCCGTGGATAGTTTTGTGGTGTTGTTATCAGACAAAATTAATTAAACTAAAAGGATTAATTCCGTATGGAGGGTCTGGACAACAGCGGAGACGACACCAGGGCGCCATTGTAAGGAAGCCGGGATGTGGTCAGTTTTTATTTACAAACACCATTGATCCAGCGAAACCCTAATTATTAATTTTTTAATATATTTTTTAAAAAATTTCATGGACTATTTTAAGCATTTTTGATAGGAGGAAGACTCGCTTCATTAACCCTTTGCACTCCTGAGCTGCGGACCGGAGCCATTTAAAATGTGCCTTCATGTTCGAGGGTTAATAAACATTGTTCAGCCTTTATTATAATTATTAGGGGAGAGATATTTTCATCTTAATTATTAAAAGAATTGTTTATATTTTACATAAATATGTTCCAATTGTGAAAGAAATATTTATGGTAAGAATTGAGACAGAGTGATTGCCTCCATGTAATTATTTGTAGAGTAATAATTTTTTTAGGGGAACAGGCAGGCTACATGAGGGTAGTCCACATGGTGGCAACTCGCCTTTAATAGTATAGGAACGGATTTGAACGGGGGGGGATGAAGGGTAGAGGAAGGTAGCCAAGGGTTAACTAGGGGCCCCCCGGGCTATAGTTTAAGGATCCTACCCGGCATTCGCCTAAAAGTAATGCAACTTTTAACAGCAAGAAGAAACCATTACACGGACATTCAAGACCGCTTAAAGTCCATCCGCCGTTGTGGAACAGAAAGACAATTTATCAAAAAAATTACTGTAAAATAACTCTTATTTATTTATTCGCACATCTCTGATCAAACGTTGATTATTAGTTTTATAAAAGTTAATGGAAATAAAAACTATATCGATGTCATGCTAAAATATAATTAAATCAGGTATTAATGCTAGAATGATTGGAATAAATAAATTAGAGAATTATATATCATTAAAAATATATAAAATGAGAAATACAGGGCGATTCGATCGAAATTTTGGTCCTCTTCAGGAGGTATATTAATATAAATGGGAGGGAAAAAAATAAATATAGAGAATATAAAATAAATTTTCATTGACTTGTTGAACCCAAAAATTGGATTAAAGTAGGGGAGAAAAAAATATTTAATTATCAGTTTCGAAACGTATCAGAAATTTTACACTACATAAAACTTAATTTTTAATCATTTACGGTGAAATTTGAGAAGATTTTCATTATAAATGTACTACAGTTATAAGCCATTTACGAAGGTAATAAGAATTTTAGTCTTAATATTGCTATAATTTTCTTATTTGTTATTTGAATTACGCCCAAAAAAAATCAGGAAATGTGTACATATTAAGCAATCAAATAACATAGAAAATGTAGACTTTATTTTACCACTGTGATCAAAAAGTAAGGTGAAATTGTCATTTAAAACTCCCGGGAAGGCAGGTAATTTTTTTCCTAGGTTGGTAGGACTGTGTATAATATTTGCCAAGCGTCTGTTTGTTAAAAGGTTTAATTATCTCAGAGTTACACGTGTGTGTGGTTTTTGTAAACAACCAATTAAGTGAATTTTTGGATTTTTTGCAATTTGGGTGATTTTGTTGAGCCAAGAACTTGCATCAAATTTTGTTTGCGGAACGAATATTCTTGTGCGGACACGTTGAAGGCCTTTGGTGATCAAACTATGGCACAAGGAAACGTTTATAAGTGGTACAACGAGTTCAAAGACGAACCTCGCGCGCTCTGGACGACCATCAACGTCCACCGACGAGGACCACGTCCAAAATATCAAAGATTTGGTGCTTGAAAATCGTCGATGGACAATTAGAGATCTCGCCGATGGTGTTGGGATATCATTTGGCTCAGCCCCAAACCATTTTGAAGAATGTTTTGTGTCTCAAACGCGTCAAGTGTGGATTGGTGCGTGAAACTTTGCTGTCAGGACCACTTAAAATGCATCACTACTGGAGACGAGACCCTGAAACCATCGACCAATCCAGCGAATATCAAGGTCATGTTGACAGTCGTGGTGTGGTGCACTGTGAATTCCTTCCGCAGGGCCAAACTGTCAACAAAGAATATTATCTTGGTTCCTTCATCACGATGATGCACCTTGTCACACTGCATTGGCTCTTCGCGACTCACATCGTTCCGCAACCACCGTATGCGACTTCTGGCTATTCAGCAAACTCCAAAGGCCAATGCGGGGACGCCGTTGTGACACCATTGAGGAGATAAAAACCGAATCGAAGAAGGTCTTGAAGACTATTCCGACTGTTTCGACGACTGGAAAAAGCGTTGGAAAAAGTGCGTTTTATCCGTCGGGGATGACTTTGAAGGGGAGTAGGAAGAATAAATAAAGAATATATATTTTTCAAATAAATTCACCTTACTTTTGGTTCACAGTGGTATGTTTTAAATAAGAATTTATTATATTTACTCCGTGAAGAAATTAACGAGCCAAACTTTAGCCCCAGAAAAGAGCATGTGTAAGTGTCTTAAAGTAATAGTTAAGGATCTTATATAGTAATTAATTTAACACAGACAAAAGTAGTTAATAATAAGCGAAATTATGATTTATATATTTTTTTATAGAAATTAAACAGAAATTCTGCAAAAGTGTGAAGAAAACGTCCTGGAGATTCTTCTTGGAAAGCTACCCCTTTAGGCCGGCGTCGACTCGAGTCGATGGAGGACCGAGTTTTTGAATAGAACGCAATTTTCCAAATCCGGATGGATTAAATAGCACAAGAAGGTGTATTTAAGTGTCAGTTCCATTCACGCGAGAGAAGGCAGAATGAAGAATTGCCCCCCCATTGCTAACAACAGAAGGCGCTCTCTCTGAGAAAGACTTAAATCCGTGGCAGGTTGCAGGATTGATGGCTTCAGAGTCATGCGGAACGGTAATAGCCTTGCGCCCCCTGTTAACGGTCTCTCGGGGTAAGTGTTGTCTCAATTTATTTCTATTACAAGGCCTGAAATGAATTTTCCACGTTTCTATTGTGCAGTTTCGTGGACCGTATCCAATGATTGCGGCGTTGCATTTAAATCTAAATACAGTGTTTGAGCTACATAACAGGAGGGAAACGAAACGTTTCGCAATTTTCGAAGAAATCAAAAAAATAATAATTACTAAAAATATACAAAAACAACGTAGTGTTAAATTATACTGTGTAGAATAGGCGTAAGGTTGATGAATTGGGGCTTTTTGAAAAATTCCAAAAATTAATTTGATTATAAATTGTAAAAGATGTATTAAAATTTATTAAAAATTCATAAAATACCAAGGAAACTTTTTAATATATTTATTAAACTATATACAATCCCTATAAAAAATTTTTAAGGTTCCTATGTCAGGACTCCACAAATATACAAGCGTTGTAGTTGACTCACTAGATTATTTCGTAAAAGATAAAACTTTTTAACAGGCTACATGAGGGTAATCCACATAGTGGCAACTCCCCTTTAATAGCATAGGAAAAGGTGTGAAAGGAGGGATGCGGAAGGTTGGAGGAAGCTAGCAAAGAAGGTCTCCAAGGATCCTTATACAACTTTCTTTTTTGTGTTAACAGGCTACATGAGGGTAATCGACGTTGGGAAACTCCCCTTTAATACCATAGGAAGGGATCTGAAAGGGGGATGTGGAAGGGTAGAGGAAGGTAGCCAAGAAGGTCGCCAAGGGTCTTTTCTAAATTTTTTTTAGGGTAACAGGCTACATGAGGGTAATCCACATGGTGGCAACTCCCCTTTAATAGTATAGAAAGGGATCTCAAAGGAGGGAAGCGGAATAATAGAGAAAGGTAGCCAAGATGGTCACCAAGGGTTTTTTTAATTTTTTTTTTTAGGGTAACAGGCTTCATGTGGGTAATCCATATGCTGGCAACTCCCCTTTAATAGCATAAGAAGGAATTTGAAAGGGGGCTGCGGAAGGGAAAGGAAGGTAGGCAAGAAGGTCGCCAAGGGTCTTTATTTAATTTTTTTTTAGGGTAACAGACTACATGAGGGTAATCCACATGCCGGCATCTTCCCTTTAATAGCATAGGAATGGATCTGAAACGGGGGGATGCGGAAGGATAGAGGAAGATAGCGAAGGGTTAACTATGGCCCGCGGGCTATGGTTTAAGGATCCTACCCGGCAATTCGCCTAAAAGTAATGCAGGAAACACCCTAGAAAATCTGCATCAGGTATTTCAGGCATTGGGTACTTGTTCCACGCCCTTCCGATACCGGGAGAGGAGTTTGCTGTGGGGACGCAGCATTTCCCTTCTCCGTGCCTCGACCAGTTTAGGAGGCAGCTGGCCGACTGTTCCAATAGGAATAGCGAACAACATTTACCGTATGCCCAACGAACTGCAAACCTTTTTTTTATTTAATTATAGCAATACGATTGTTCAGCAACGTTGCCTTATCCTCCCCACATGTCCTTTATTTTTTTTTCATTGGTTGGGATTTCAAGGTGGTCCAAATCAGTGTCTGACAGGCCTTGTAGTTATAATCGCACTATATTGGTTACTATGATTTGAGCTATATATTGATAATGTGTGTACAAAATTTGGTGGAAATTGTGGAACATACACACACACACACACACACACACACACACACACACACACGCACGCAAACACACATGCATGCATATACACAAACACACACACACGGTTAAACAAACAGTCAATCATGTAACAGATCGATGTAGTACTTCCTAATTATTAGTATGAAGCATTTAATAGAAATTTCCATAGAACAATTTTGTAGTCATCCGTTGTGTATTTACATTCAGAAAGACAGAAATTTATTTTGTTAATGGACCGGGCCATCTGATCACCTGGTAGGTGCAGACTAATTAGGTAATTAGAGGAGGTTGCCCGTGATGATGCAGGCCGATGCAATTGGCTCCTGAATACGGGCCCGCAGGCCGTTGTGTGTGCGTGTGTGTGTGTGCGTGTGTATGTGTCGGGAGTTTATTTCGGCCATCTGTTTGGCGCGTCTGCCACGAATCTGGAATAATTGCTGTCGGTGATTGATGGACGCCGCTCTCCATGCACGGGCAAGTGATGTCGATATCAAAGCTCCCGCGAAATAAAACAACAACTACACCTCGGGGCGCCACAATCATACACCATCATTGATTATTGTGTTGAGGTGTCGGGAAAGAAAACACTTAAATATACTCCTTGACAATTGTCCCTCAGTATTCAGGCATTACCAAACATTAAATTGATGATTAGTTACGTTCACAGTGTAAACAAATAGTCTCCATATTGGGGATCACTAATATGGCGACGAAAATTAACCTACATTTGCCCGCAAGGATCGAAAAAGTGTGTATCGATCGATGGAGAATTTCTGGATAAAATTATACTTTTTATTCGATGAAAATATTTCTGATATTTTGTTTTCATTACAGAAAAAGGGAACTATTTTCGTCGCGTAGTAACGTCTCTGTCGCCTGACGTCATGATTTATTTACGCGCAGCAATTTAACAAAAAAAAACGGAAGAGCTGTGGCGGAGGCACGTTTGGGGATGCCTTCACATCTCTCTGGCTTTTTTGAACTAAGGTTCCTACAAGTCGAGGCACCTCAGCCTGTTTTGAGAGGTGTATGTTCCGGGGGTCACAGACCTTGGGCATACGGTAAGAATTGTCCGCTATTCCTATTGAAACAGTCGGCCAGCTGCCTCCTAAACTGGTCAAGACACGGAGAGGGAAAAGCTACGACCCCACAGCAAACTCCTCTCCCGCTATCGGAAGGGCGTGGGACAAGTATCCAATGCCCGGCCTACCCGATGCAGGTTTTTCTAGGGGTTTTCGCTGCATCACTTTTAGGCGAATTGCCGGGTAGGGTCCTTAAACCATTAGCGCCCGGGGGCCCCTAGTTAACCCTTGGCTACCTTCCTATCCCCGTCCGCACCCCCCTTATAAAATTCTTCCTATGCTATTAAAGGGGAGTTGCCACCATGTGGATTACCCTCATGTAGCCTGTTACCCTAAAAAAACGATCGCAAAACTTCCAATTTCTAAGGAAAAAATAAATAGTATTCTACAAAAACAAAAAAGTTAATTATAATATTAAGACGTTTCACCCACAATTTTGGGACTTCATCAGGTAACAGACACTTTTGAAAGTGCGCTAGTGTTTTTTATTTTAAAATTAGATGTCCACATATAAAGTTTGTGTCACTGCTTCTAGCCACTTAATATATATATTTAAACATATTACTTTGGCATGAACACATTTTCATACATTCAATACCGTCTGTTACCTGATGAAGTCCCAAAATTGGGGACGAAACGTCTTATTATAATTATTTTTTTTGTTATAGTTGGGAAAAAAAAATTTCTCGCTAATTGGTCGTTTTTCTGTTTGATCATTTTGCTGTTTTTTTATATAAACAAAGCTTATATAATCACGAATGATTCCAATCCTGAAACACTCCGAAAAAGGGGAAGTTTTTTTTATACTTGTATTTACTCAAACTATGCTTGTCTCTGTAGTTTTAAAATTACATGACGTACATATTTATCTATGTATTTTTTTTCCCACAGGTAAATGCTTGGTCTGAGTCTATTCCAATGTGGGAATAGTAAAAATGGATGCAGCTTCATCCACGACTAATGGTTTGGCTGGAAAATTATTTGAAGGTGAGTTCTTAACCCCATGATAAATAGCTTAATAATAGTAATAAATAAGCTGTCTGGATCATTTGCTGCTGTTACAAAATATAGTTGAGTACATTGTATTGAATACTCTTTGAAATTGTGTTTTTTTTTCCTTTGAGATACTTAATGATTATCACTGGCGTAAATGTTATCGCTGGGAGAAACCGTTGCTAGCTTCTTCGTTAGAATGTTGGCGAGAAGTATCGTTTTTGTGGGATTGTGTTTCTGGAATATACCATATATACAATATATACACTATATATACAATATACAATATACATACTATATAAACAATATACAATATATATACTATATAAACAATATACAATATATATACAATATACAATATATATACTTTATATACAGTATACAATATATATACAATATACAATATATATACTTTATATACAATATACAATATATACAATATATATAATATACATTATATATACAATATACATTATATATACAATATACATTATATATACAATATACATTATATGTACAATATATAACATATATACAATATATAATATTGGGCCTGGATACATCGCTGGACGACAGAACGGATCGTCATTAAAACTAAGATGTGTTCAGTTTTTTATTTACAAGCACCATTGTTTCACGAAACCCTAATTATTAATTACTTTTTTAAATTAAATTAGCTATTTTAAGCATTTATGATAACCCCTCCCCCCATAATACCCTGATAGAAACACACGCATCATTAATAAACATCGTTTCGCCATCATTATTATAGTTATTGTTATATAGAGAGAAATATTTTCAGTATGAATGAGAATCTAATATGAAGGAAACTAAAGATTTACTGAACATAAAAAAGGGTTATTTCTGAAGTATTTTCCACTTACTGAAATAGAAATTGATGACCGTTGTTAGATGAATGTTGTAGTACTTAACCTTATAACAGCTTTCGACCTACAGTTGGCTTCAATGTAAAAAATAAATTACTTCTGACACCAAGGTCTGTTATAAGGATAGTTACTACTATAATTACAATTACATTTTCCCTTCAAAATGTCGACGATGTTTCATTAGCAAACAGTTAGATATAATCAGATGTATATATTTAACCTTTACTTAGTCTGTAAAAAAAATTTACCAATTAACATGTTTCAAATGAAACGTGAGGACATTTTTAGAACATTCTTCAGTAAGCTAGACTTTGGTGCGTGAGCAAATAGAAAAAAAAAATTTGAATTAAATTAAAACAAACGCATAATTTTTTTTTGAAGCGCTCAAAAATATCGCCATTTTGGAAGTGTTTATAATTACTAAGATTGAGGTGTGCAACATTATTACGTCGTCTTCGCGGCGTACGCCGGGTTGCGCACCTGCAGGAACTTTTTAAGATAAACAAAGGGGAGATTGCTGGACTAGATTACGAAGTTTAATTCAATCACTGAATCGCTGACGGTCCACTTTCAGATTAAATATACCATTTATACGGTTTAATGTCTAGTCCCATCGAGAAATAAATCAAATTTGCGATGTCAGAACCGAGGGAAAAAAATATAGAGATACATGAAATTGTTTGTGAAAATATTTTCATGTGACTAACTAACAGAACGTGTCATACAAAGTGTAACATTTTTAAAATGGAAAAAAATGAAAACAAAAATTACGACTGATTGAAAAATAATGAGTAAGAAAAATAGCCAATTCAGACAAAACGGGATAATATAAATATAATATAAAATATAAATTATTTTTGAGTGATGTGAAAATTCTACATTTTATGATAGTTCATTCTCGAATCATTAATTATTTACTAGTACATATTTAATATTTTTATTAATATTATATATATATCTTGTCATATCATATAAATCATATAATATATATATATATAAAATATAATATAAATCATATAATATATATAATATTATTTAGTACAGTTAAAGAATTATTATTTTTGTTATAATCATTATTTTTACTTATGTTGGACAGGCAATTTTTTTTTAAGTATAAAAATTCTTGAAATAATTTTTGGTTTACAGTCAGACATATTTATCGACCATAAATATGTTTTATAATTAAAAGACAATATACATTAAAAAAAATTCTAATTAAAAACACTGAAACGTTTCTGTACATATTTATACCGTAATTAATTAACCTAAAGATTTTAATAAAAAATAAAAAAAAATTATAAAAAAAATTAATGGTCTCTTTAATAGTCTCGAGCTCAGACACTTATTTCTCTGCTTACTTCTCACATTAAAAGTTCGCCCAATTTTATTTAAAGAATAAACTGTAAGGAAACCCTTCTGATTGTAATTTCTGTTACATGGGACAAGCTAAAAGGTCATTCAAACTCGTATAAGATAATACATCAAATTTTCCTCTGGTTAAGTAAATTGGTTCACACAAATACCGTTGGAATATTCCGGAATAGAGCGACGGAACTGAGTTTCAAACCCTGCTGAAGATGTGATCGTTTCACGAGAAATTATCTGCTCTACATTATTGACACGTAAGATTGAGTACATACACGCTCTGATAGAATCCATGTCCGCCGTTCGCTTTATCCTCAAACGGATGTCCTGTCTGGTGGAAGGGATTTATAACGTCCAGACGTGTCCCACGACATTCCTGACAGGAAATCTGGAGATTATCGTGAGGTTATTCTGCAGTGTTATTGTAATAATAATCTAATTCTCGCAACATATTCACGTTTATTAACGCAAGTTACCATAAATAATGCAATTGTTGAAACTTTTCTCACGAAATAAACCCGCAAGACACGTGAAATAACACTGAATTCAACTAACTCTGGATCCAGTCAACGCAAGGGGGAAATAATAAACGTTCTGCCATAGGCTCGCTTTGCCAGTCCCATATTTGGCGACACGCCTAATGTACTGAAGCCGCAATTATAGTCAAGGATATGAACAGACTTTGGACTCGGAAGTTGAGTTTCGGCGAAGAACATTGTCCATCTCAGTCATGACATGACATGATATTAACATTAAACTAAATAAAAAATATATATTACAAGTATGAACAAACAAAATAAAGGTGTAAATGTTACTACTTAAGTTGGAAACGAGTATGTAATTGTAAAATATATAGTATAAAAATATGGGCAATATAATTTAATAATTATATATATACATGTATATATATATATGTATGTAAGTATATAATAAATATATGTGTGTTGCGAGTTGTATGATGTTCGTATTTCAAAAAAGAAAAAAAATTGTATATGTTAAATTGCGTAATAATTTAGGAAATTTTTTTCACTATATATATATACAAATATAGACTTTAATGTAATAATAATAATAATAAAAAGTAATAAAGTAAATAAAATAATAAATTTAGGTCAGATATATATATATATATATATATATATATAAATCAGACTAAATGTATATAAATATATACTGATTAATACGTATAACTAACGAAAGAAAATTCCAATAAAACAGAAACTACTACAATGAATTTCGTATTGCTTAATTATATTCCTATGGTAGAATCTTGTTTTATTCTTTGACCGTCTTCATAGAACCTTAGGATTTTATAAAGTAATATATACTATAGTTATGTTTGGTTTGGTTTACACTCCACAAGACACGTCTAGATTTTCTTGCGACTCTTACTTCCCTTAACATTGTCTTCCATATTTTAATTTCCTTAAGTTTTATTGAAAACACAAAAATATTAATTTACTGTCATACTATAGGCTTTTTTAGGGTACCAGGCTGCATGAGGCTAATCTACTTGGTGGCTACTCCCCTTTAATAGCATAGTAAAAGATTTGAAAGGGGATATGCGGATGTTGCAATGAAGGACTGGTATTAGTTTATAAAATGCCATATTGAAGCATTGGGTTGAGATTTAATTAATGTAATATCAGTTTTTTGTACTGAAATTATGTCTTTAACGGGAAAAAGAAACTTTAATTTGAATTTCCTCAGTCTCCCATTTATCTGTTAGTCCTCAAGGAATTTATTGTTTGTGCGTGTGTGTGTGTGTGTGTAATTTTAGAAATATATACATATGTATGAAATTTGTTAACACAGTATAATAAATTTTAAGGAAGTGTTCCTTGGGACTGAGCCCAGACGTCCTTATCTGACCAGTGTTATCGCGAGGCTTTTAGGACCGCACACTTGGAAGACAACTCCTCTCCCTCTGTAGGTGGAAACTGAAACGACGTTCTTGGGAGCGATGCAGCAGCCTCCACTGGCACTTTGCTTGTGACGATAATGGAGATGGCGTACCGTTATCGAAGAGCAATTTCGTATCATCGTGTCATTGACAAAAGCTCGTCGGGACTAGGGGGGGGACGGGGGGGCGCACAACATCTCCTTCCCTCAGGGTGGGCCGGGACGGGAGGGTAGGGTCCAATTTGAATATCGCAAATCGTCACGTCGAACCTTCCCCAATCTTTACTGTCGTCGATATTCAGCAACAGTTTATGGTACCATCTCTCATTTAGTATTTTTTCTGCCAATAGCAAGGACATAAATTAATTAAAAATATTTTCTTACCCCTGTTTTTTATTTAATTATACTTGACAAGTATGTTTACACCTATAATAATTTTAATATTGTATGATAGTGGAAAGATAATGGATTATATACAATCTACTATTTATACGTTTTTTAATAAAACTTAAGGAAATTAAAATATAATGGAAATAAGAGTCACAAGAAAATCTAGATCTTTCTTCAAGAATGTGAACCAAATAAGTTATGCAACCAGCACAACACAACTATTGCCCATAATATTTTCACTTCAACTCAGTACACCCTTAAGTTTCATAACAAACCCACGCATATTAAATTAAATAACATCCATTATCCTACTGCTGACACGACTCCAATATCCTCAATCATTTTTCTTCTTCTTCTTCGAACTTAGAATTAAGAATTTTTTATATCACAAATTAATCAAAATATTTAAAGCACGAGAACCCACCAATAACAAAAACTTGTGATGTTTGGAATACCCCTTACGTTTATTGTAAGTGCTGCTATATTGGCCGAACCAAGAGGTCATTAAAAATCCCATAAAATAAGATATTAGATTAATTGAAAATTAGTTCAAAATTTTCTTCTACTTCTTCTTCTTCCTAATTAGAATGTTTTTACATCACAAATTGATCCAAATCTTTCAAGAATATACAATGTGTAGTTCAGATGCGAACATAACTTAACGTTCAAAAAGTACGAGAACCAACCTATAACAATAGTATGTGAAGTTTTCAACATCCGTTACTTTGATTGTAAGTGCTGCTACATTGGCCGAACTAAGAGGTCATTAGAATCGCATAAAAAAATTATGTTAGATTAATTCAAAATTGTCTTCATCTTCGTAATTTCTTACATCACAAATTCAACAAAATCTTTCAAGAATATACAACGTATCGTTCAGTTACAAAAAGAAATTTATGTTCGTAAAGTAGGAGGACCCTATGGTCGTGGGACAAGTACCAAATGCCCGACCTACCTGATGTAGGCTTTTATAGGGTTTGTCCTGCATTTCTTTTAGGCGAATACCGGGAGGTCCTAGTTAACCCTTGCCTACCTTCCTCCACCCTTACGCATCCCCCCTATCAAATCCCTTTCCTATGCTATAAGAGGGGAGTTGCCACTATGTCGATTACCCTATACATAGCCTGGCTACACCCCAAAAAAAACAAATTTCATGTAATGTTTGCAATATCTCTTCGTTTGATTGTAAGTGCTGCTACATTGGCAGAACTAAGAGGTCATTAAAATCTCATAAAAAATTATATTAGATTAATTGAAAATTAAAAATCAAAATTTCGAAGGAAACTAAAGTAATGGATAATAATTGCGAAAAGTATTGATAAAGCGCCAAAGAAGAAAATTAAACTGAAGTAGAGTTTACTCTGACCTCTCAGGACCAGAGTAACTATTTTTTTCTTCTCTCTTATTATTTACTGTGGCATCAAACATCTCAGGTTATTAGCGAACTCATTTTGCCTTGACGGAAAAACTGATTTCCCGAATCCCTATCCGGGACCTCTGTAACGCGGCTAGGCAGTCACGCTGACCCCTGCACCACAGGAAGTATTATTCTTTAGCGAAGATTCCACCAATACTTATTTGTGCCCATGAACAAGTTTCGTTTCCGATGTCACCAACTGGTCAATTTCGAGCTTCCGACAATACTCAAGCATCACTGTCAACAAACCTCAAAAAAGAAGTTAGCGAGTGTTATGTGACTGTAATTGAATGAGTGACAAATACGATTACGGGGATTCAGCCTTAATTATGGACGTATAGTGCTTGATGCGTTGCAACCCTGTGAGGTGAGGTGAGGTGAGGTAATGGGGGAGCGAGAGTCTTAACGGCCGGGGGACGACCGCATAATCACAAGGGTAGTTGTGGTTCCGAGTGTGTGGTTTCAGCTTAAATAATTTTCATCTCCTGAAAGTTGAACGAGCCCAGAGTTGCTCTGCCTCGATGGAACACGATCACGTCACTGGCCGCCGTGAGGACCAATCACTTTTGAATTTATTTTAAAAAATATATCAATAATAATGCAACCTCCACATGTGTGTATATGTTATTTTTTCCTTTCATGCGATATGTTAAATCCTAATTCTATGGTCGAGAAATGAATTGGCTGTGTTTCAGTGATTTAGTAAAGTTTCACACCGTGATTTTTTCTTCATGAATAACTTGCTACCTTCATATTTATCTTATAAGTGTTATGGGATCCCTTACAATGTTAGAATTAGATACAGGTAAGACTATTATTTTTTATAAAAAAACCACAGAGTATTTATTAAAGGAACAACAACTTTCCAATAGAAATTAGGGAATGTGTTTCTATTAATAAATTAAAGAATAGTTTTTTTAACCCCCCCCCCCCCCGATGTTTAAGAAATGTAAAATTATAAATAAAAATAGACTTCTACAGCATTGAGCAGCAATTTTTGCTATATAAATGTATTTATCATCATTATCTAGTCAATTTGCTACTCAATTTTTCATAATTTTATATTTCATAAGTGTTCATAAGTGTTCATAAGTGTTCATAAGTGTTCATAAGTGTTCATAAGTGTTCATAAGTGTTCATAAGTGTTCATAAGTGTTCATAAGTGTTCATAAGTGTTCATAAGTGTTCATAAGTGTTCATAAGTGTTCATAAGTGTTCATAAGTGTTCATAAGTGTTCATAAGTGTTCATAAGTGTTCATAAGCGTTAATAAGCGTTCATAAGTGTTTAAATAAATTTATTCTTTAATTTATTAATAGAAACACATCCCCTAATTTCTATTTGGAAATTGGTTCAATTCTTTTGTTCCTTTGATAAATTTACCGCTGTATTTGTTTTTTAAAAAATAATTATAATACAACCGTAGTTGTATCTAACTCGACCTTACTTGTAACACTGCATGTGATCTTCTAATACTTAATAAGCTATATTAGAGATAACATCGAAATATTTGTTATATTTTTAAAGAACAGTTAAGAGGGGCCTTATTTATTTTCTAAGAATAATTAAAAGATTTCCTAGGCAAAAAAAAATAAAATAAAAATAAAGCAAAAATATTACTTTTTTTTAAAAAAAAAAGCACGAAGAATATTTCATTGTGGTCAAGATTTTTGGGTAAAATTTTATTATTAAGTAGATATTATAATTTATTTTCAAAGAGATGTAGATAATAAATGGCTGAGCTTAGTTGAAATGAGGTTTTAGGTAAGATAAATAATAATAATAATAATAATAATAATTGTACTTGAAATAAATTTAGGTTTTTCATTCCTTTTTTTTCTGGAATTAAATTTCATCCAGTTTCGTAGACTTATTCATAATTGAAATTAACACTGAAATATCCTCCTAAAATAACTAATATAATTTCGTAACTTTCTCCCGGATATTCTGCTGAGCCTCCTGTACCGAAAATAAAGGAGTCTACTGTGGAAAGAAAGAAATTATAATAAAATTAATAATTGTTAACAACTAAACATTTCCCTAATTCATTTTAGCAGGAAATTTTCACCGAAGCGTATTTTTTAAAGACACTTCTGTAATTAAATTAACCTTCCATAATCCCTTCCTCGTGTTCTTCAAACAATCCTCCTTCCTTACAGTTCAAAGCGCATTAAAATTAATTGGCGACATTAAAATGTTAACGATTTTTTTTACCTTACGTCTGTTTTTTTTTATTTAATAACATTAATTAAACTGCCTTCATAACAGCCATTTTAAAAATGTTTTATTAAAAAAGAAAGAGTTTCTTTACAATGTTTTACGTTGACTATAGTGTCTATGTTTCTAGGGTAACAAAAATATTTGTCTTAAAAAAAATTTAAGTTCACAACGTAAATAAATAAATATACGGCCTTGGCTCAGAAAATTATGATAAGTAAAGAAAAAAAATAATTTAACGACGTTTCGTCCTTTCTAACGACCTCTTCAGGTGGGACAGTACCAACAATTTTGTTAAGAAACTAATGCATAAAATTTAGACACAGTGTTGTGTTGCCTCGTCTGTAGTAACCGAAACGTCGTATAATTTTGTTAATAAACATAATTTATTTGACTCAAGGCTGTATATTAAATTATTTATTCTTAGAATAATTTTTCTTTTCTATTACATAAATTCCTTAGAAGGAGAAAAAAACAGTTTTATAAATTTTGAATCCGAGATAAAGCCAATTCAAACACCAAAAACGTGACACAACGTTTCTTGGACCTTTGTTGCTTTCACCAGGTTGCGAAGAAGAGCCTAGAGCGACACAATTGCACTCGTCATTATTTTCAAATCAGACGTAAGTTTTTTTTCCATTTTCAGTTTTATATGTTACTTTAGTTTTGTTTTTGCCAGTGTTACCTTAGAAGTCTAAAATAAACAGAAGTGTACAGCAACGTCGTTGAGTTGAAATAAGAATATTTTAAAATTGTCGGTTATAGTGACTGTTTATATTTATCTAATTAAAATGTGAGCTTTAAAGAGCTATAGAAAAACGGGTTGTGTTCTCGAGTACCAAGACTTGCTAGTTTACTATTCAACGTATATCAAAACTCGCCCCTAGAATAGTCACAACGCCGCCAGTTTCCAGCAAACGGTTTGTCAGGTGATCGGCCGTTTTGAATAGATTCTCCGCAACTCGCGTTAGTTTGTAGGTAGAAGCAATTTATTAACAGTTTCGATGAAGCGTTGGTCGACTGTTACGGGGAAGGGGGGGGGGGGGTCTGGATCAAGACCCGATTGATGACGTCACCGGTGCATGTTTGAGTAAGCGAAGAGGCTGATTTATTAGAATCAGGGGGCGCGGACTGGCCGAAGGGTCGGTATCGTTCATCCTGTCCAGGGCCAGACAGTGGCAGGCTGCGCCCCCACAGGTAATTAGGACCGCAGACGTCATCCGTCTTCCCGCCACTAGCTGGCAGCTCTGTCGAGACGTTAATTACCTGTCCTCTGCCACGCACAGATTAACCAGGCATTTCTTCCCCCTCAGACTCTCTCTGCCTGGCGTCTCACAACCTTTATATATACATTTTTTAAAATCGATTTAATATTCTCATATTTAGCACAGCATCTCTGACTTTTGAAACATCTCTGAAAGTTGTTATATAAACACTGTATGTTATTTACCACGCATTAAGTTCAAATTAATAATTTTGCCACCCCCGGGCAACTGGATTACTAGAACATTATTTACGATTTTCCTGTACAAAGTTATTCAATTACATGAATAATTTTAATAAATACATTTACCTTGAGTCAGAAGGCAACTCAATCATTTTACTAAAAAAAGGTAACTAATTTAATTATTTGAATAATTTTAATCAAAAAACTCGAACCAATTAGTGTATGCTGGGGAATTTTTTTAATATGTTCCGTTACCGCAGAAACAACAGATAACATTCACAGTCAACCGCATATATATATATATATATATATATATATATATATTAAAATTTCAAAATGTATAGTCACGCTAAATTATGTCATATAACGTACGTCGTGTTAATTATATATCCCTGTAATAAATTCTATTTTATTTTATTCAATACTTTATGTATATATATATGTATATACATCCACGTACATCCACGTACATCCACGTACATCCACGTACATCCACGTACATCCACGTACATCCAAGTACATCCACGTACATCCACGTACATCAACGATCAAAAAATATTTTAATGTTCTCACAGACTTCAGGTTGACAATTTACCATTAATGACGTAACCCCATTGTTCTATTTGTTATTAGTTCACTTTTATAACTTCCGTCAATAATTCACGAGCCATTTTAATTAAGTTTTTTATAGAATATAGTGTTTAAAACCTCCGAAAAATGATAAAAAACAGAAACGTTTTTATTTTTCATGGTGAACTATTTTTTTTGGCTCCATATTTTTCATTGGTAATCTGTTTATATTTATTATTAGTCTTTATTACTTCGCTGGATTAGGCAGTAATACCGTGGACCTACTGTTGCAGCAGGCAAGACAGCAAAAGCTTGCCTCCAAAATGTTTAGCATTATTTAGGATTCTTAAACTATAGCCCGGGGGCCCTAGTTAACCCTTGGCTACCTTCCTCTACCTTTCAACATCCCCCCTTTCCGATCCCTTCCTATGCTATTAAAGGGAAGTTGCCACCATGTGGATTACCCTCATGTAGCCTGTTACCCTAAAAAAAAAATATGTACAAAATTATTAAACCTGAAGATGTCTTTTAAAAAAAGGGGCGAAACATTGGTGAGTTAATGTTTTTTTTCTGACATAATTATTGATATGTAACAGTCTTTATAAACATTTCAGAAAAAAAGTTGGAATTCAGAGATACGCAGGATATCTGGCAATAATGGATGCAGAAACGAAAAAAATAATAATAATAAAAGATCACCCCTATTTCGTTCTTATATAATATAAGCAGAATATATTGGAAAGCTATGAAGTTGTGGCTCCAAGATCGAACGAACGCTGTAAAACGAATCATCATAAAATGAAGCCCCCCCCCCCACGTGATTTATTGAAGGAAGTGATTTCGCGGGCTGGTGTAGTAAAATCTCTTGAGGGATTTTTCCCCCTCATCCCTTCTGCGGCTTAAATAACTGCAGAAAAATTAAAAATATCCTCTAATTTAAAAGTAGAATACTGAGGGTCTTTAATCGAGCGAAATATTTTAGTTTCCTTGAGTGGCCTTTTAGTTAATTTACCTGATATGTCCTTATTCGTTTAAAACTGTAGACAGGTTAGTCAGTGACGTGTAAATCACTGGAGAGACTATATCCGCTGAGAACTAGAATTGAAGGAGCAGCTCTTCTTCACAGATAGCTTCTCCGCGTGTGAGCTAAGTGGTCACTTTAACCCAGGTACTAGGCGACGAAATAGAAAAACAAAGGTGCGTTGAGATGGTTGGTATCACCATGAAGGGATGTATTTCTGGTCAAGAAATTTAATAACGGGCGAACACAACTGGCAAAGATTGGCAAACCACGATCAGTCGAACAAGAAGTAAAATCAGCGGTGCCGCAAGGGTCAGTAATTGGACGTTTGTTCTTTCTTTTATATATATATATATATATATATATATATACATGATATATCGATTAAAGTCAATTAGAAAACTAGACTGTTTGCTGATAATTATATCATCTTTGGAAGTATCAATACAGCTTGGAATGAATGTTAATTACAAAACTACTTTGTTGTATTAAATATCCGGGTCGAATAAAAAGAAGATAATTTCTGGAAAAAAAGCAAAGATATAACGTGAAATAAACATAGTTGTAATATAACAGTTGGTTATAATATAAAATGGGGATAAAGTAACCTTCAGTAAACAGCTGCAAATATCTCTGAATCATTTTGAGCTGAAATTTACATTGAGAAAAAAAATTAGTTCTTCGTCCAGAAAACCGTAAATATCCTTACATTTTGTAATGAGAATGATAGGAAAATCAAAGGAACTTGCTCATAAATCACTGGTTCGTCCGTTACTCGAATATGACACACGTTTTTTAAGATAGTTATAAAGAAAATACCAGAAAAATTTCAGAGGGGAGCAGCAAAACTTTGTAATACAAGGACTGTAGGGCGAGATAAGGTAGTTGACAACCAGACAACATGGGAGACAAATCACGGAAAATTGTGTTGTATATTTTTCTCAAACGGCCACCGGGATCAATTCCATTCCCATAAAATAATAAAACCGAAACAGATTTATTAATTAATTAATAAACAGATTTATTAATTAATTAATAAACAGATTTATTAATTAATTATGTGTAATCTTGAAACATTTTCTACGTTTTCTCGTTACTATTTCTTCTCCTTTTATTATATTTGACTACCCTTTAATATCCATAATGGGAGATGCTTCACATCAAGACAGAAACATGTTATATTAAATTATTATTTTTTCATGGTCTGATTTGGCCTTATTAATAACTTAATGCATACAATTTATTTATTTTCTCTTTGAAAATTATTCACTACCGCTAATATTCTCCACATTTGAAGATAATTCTTCTTCTTCTTCTTCTATGGTTCCAAAGCTCGATATTGGGCCTCAACCTCCAGTAGTAGCTTTCCTCTTAACTTCTCTATCAAAAGCAATTCTCTTCCAGTTCCTCAAATCCATCACCCTTTTTATGTCCTTCTCTACTTCGTCTATCCATGTGTTCCTTGGTTTTATCATAATGCATCCTTTCCATTCCCATGCGTTGCACGTGTCCTATCCATTCCATTCTCTTCAATCTAATAGCTGTTTTGAAGATAACTAGAAGGCCCTTTGTTTACTTACTTATATAATTATAAATGTTAGATATTTTTTGATCATTATTCACCTCACAACACAATTAAGTAAGGATGTAGGCTACCCGGAATACGCACACAGTTCTAGCAGCCAGAAAGGCAAAGTGAGACGAATGACGTCACCTTAAGGGGTGAAAATAAGAAAATATTTATTTCAGGATTGCGTAATAGTACAAAACATTTATTTAGAATTTTTATTTTCTGTTCAAAAAACTTTTATAATTATTTTCAGCATTACTAATTTCGGAACAGGAGAAATCTTCCATGCTGTATTCATATGAGGGTATTCCATGGTTTCTACATGATTACATCGAGTTACATTTTAGAGAACTGGTGATCGGAATTTTTTTTTTTTTTGGTTTACAGTGCAATTATTACCAGACACCAATTTGAAAGGAAATCTAAAATTCAAAAATTCCGCCTCATATGAATAAAATATAAGCGGACGTTAACCCACCCGGAATTTGCACATTGCCCACATCTCATTTGTATATATGGTGGTGGTGGTGGGGAAGGGGGGGGGGGAGGGAGAGGGGTAGTTAAGCAAACTATACCATCAGAGAAAGGAAATCTGGGGGAAAATTACGGTGGACGAGCTGGTAATATCTGCAGATGTGTGCTCCGGGTTCATAACATACTGACGTAATGAAGGCTCTCAGACCTTAATCCTCTCTTATATGCCTATTATTCTCACTATAGTTGTTTATCTTGATAGGTTCATATTTCTTATTGATTCATCCGTGGTAAAAATACTTAAAAAAATTAGTTATGATCGCAGTCGTCCTATTAATTTCAAATTCTGTTTATGAATAAAATTAATTAAGCCCTTTGGGTGATAATAGTGTAGCGTCGTTGCCCATCCAATGTTTTATCAGCTAATCTTTGGACATTTCCACAATTATTCCCTCGTTGGTTGGTCGAATAATTATTCTCCCAAATATTTTTATTGATATCATCCATAATCATCTTGTCTTCTTCCTAAGTGACGCGGTCCTACTCCCTGTACTTTCTTATGACCCATGCTTTACCCTTTGGAAGTTTTTGTAATCCCCTAGCTTAATTAATCAGTCAACTACAACCTTATTCACCCTCTACTTTTAACTTCTTCCACTGACAGCATCAGTAAAAAGTCCAGTTCCTCTCATTCAATTCCGCAACCAGTTTGCTTTTTTTTTCCACTATTTATTTTTTTTGTAATACTCTCTCCTATTATTCTCACTACCTCATCAGTCTTCTTCACTCCTTTCTACTCATCCGCATTTTTAAATTCCTGTCTCTTTCCAATTGTCCATGTTTCATCATCGTCCATGCATGAAAAACAGCAAATCTTTTTCTCAATGCTGTATCCAGATTTCTATTTCCAAACAATTTATATTTATTGTAGCACAACGCCACAGTTTTTTATTTTAGATCATTCTTCATAAATAATTAGCATCCAATTACTAAAATAATTTTTCAGGCCTAAGGCCTTCTACAATTAGACCCTGTTGATCTTAAAAAAGAAATTTACTAAACACTAAAAATGGATTTATACTCGTGTAAAAAAGTATATAAAAATTTTTTAAACGCCACAAATAAAATAATATAAAATTTGATTTGTAAATTAAGGAAATCACATGTGCAAACTGAGGCTGATAATTGGTATCTTTGAAGAATAATTTTTTTTTCTAATTAATTAATTATTTTGATTAAAGCCTTTCAGTTAATCATTACAATTTGGCCCAACAACGTGGGGCAAATTTAATTCATTTAACATTTTTTTTAATCATTACATTTTGGCGCCCAACGTGGGGAAAATTTAATTGAGATTCTTTCTTAATCATTAGTTTTTGGCCCAACAACGTGGGGCAATTTAATTTAATTGATCCAGTAGTCTCATTACAATATGTTCACGAAATTAATCAAATTTATGTAACAATGTAATCTAAAACAAGTAATCTAAGTAAATTAATAATTATTTATGGCCGACGAAAATATTTCATTGTAATCCCAATCATTTAAGGTCAATTATTTCATTTATAATCCTACACACAGTACCGTTTCTGGTGTTCTTGAAGAATACCTGCACCAATTAATTGTTTCCAATGTGTCCACGCGGTTTTAAATCTGGATAGAAATTAACGTAAATACATACATCCTTTATTATTATTATTT
This sequence comes from Zhengitettix transpicula, assembly GCA_037074705.1. Lineage (NCBI taxonomy): Eukaryota > Metazoa > Arthropoda > Insecta > Orthoptera > Tetrigidae > Zhengitettix > Zhengitettix transpicula. The sequence goes on from CM073593.1 coordinate 92,891,950, forward strand.
TATTGATTGATTTGCTCCGTTGAGGAGGATTGAAGTGACGATGTGTAAACACATGCACTGTATTACGGTGTCGGGGGTTTTTCCCGTAGCATTCGAACGAAATGTTACGGTGAAAGTTTCGTAAAAACAAGAGTATTGCGGGTCAGTCTGATACAAATTACACCGTTGTTACTGTGTCAGGGAAACGCTTCCAGATTAACACACGTGCAGAGCAACAAGAAAGCCGCGTAACATGACGGATGATATCACTTAAATGGCAACGGGTTGTTGTTACTAGCAAAAAAAAAAGGAGGTAGGGGCAAAAAGGCCCACAAAAGCTCCCACCACCACCGCCACCGCCGCTGCTGCAGTATTTCAAAGCGCCGTCCGAGGGCGTGATTCGCTGTGACACACAACACAGCGCGACTGCAACTGTTGTTACACTCTTTACGAGACTCATTTACCCTCGTTAACGGTTCTGAATCAGCCACAAAACGGATTCACTCCTAATCTAATTGTATATCAAATTAATAAGCACCATTACATGAGTTAAAAATACAGAAAAAACAACAACAAAAACCGAAAACAAGTTTCAAGCATGAGTATGTTATATTACTGAGGTTTAACTGTAACATTATGAGATTATATGAGGGCACATGTAATAAATCAACAATTACACAACAACCAATCCATAAACGACAACACTTTGGTGGAATCTTCATTTCATATACTTCTTGTATCGATCAAACTGTAGCGTTCCTTTTTAATAATTTACTGCAGTTTATATTAAAAATAATAATTTTCTAAAATCTGACCTTACTCGTCTCCTTTTTTTTATTTCTCTTATTTACGGATATATTTTGGTTTCTATCAGTTATAATTATTCCGCTCATATTGACAGTTGCATATCCATTTACATATAGGGCTGAATATCTATGTATATTTTATTCGATTCATTTTTTTTATTTATTGTTTACAGTTTCGTCATATTAGTCATTGGCGACTTTCCACAACTACATACTTAAGAAATTATTCGTAACCTAAGATTCATCTAGAATACCAGTTTCCTTACACGGTTACTTATTGTCAGTGCTGTAGTATATATTTATTAATTGAGGCTCTTTTAATCCTGTCGTGCTTTGGACTGTCGTAGAGGACATTTTGTCAGTATAAATTTCACTTGTCGTATTTTCCTGAGAAGAGGATTAATGGAACTAATAAATCTAATGTATGTTCCTTTTTCCCTAATGAAATATTTTGGTTGAATAAAAAATATAATTTTATCCATCGAATGATAATAAAAATAACAATACGAAATACTTTATGATCCTTGCGGGGAAATGTAAGTTAATTTTCGCGCCATATTAGTGACTCCAATATGGCGACTATTTGTTTACATTGTGAATCTAGCTAAGAATTTCATCAATTTCCGTAATGTCTGAAGACTGAGGGACAATTATATCCTGCAGTACTCAAGGAGTATATTTAAGAAGAAATTCGCGGGTATGTTTGTTGCGACTGATGCAATAACATTCCATGCATTTTACAGAACGGGACTACCTTTGGGGATGCCTTTTCCTCTCCGTTTTTGAACTAAGGTTCCCACAAGCCGAGGCACCTCAGCCTGTTCTGAGAGGTGTATGTTCCGAGGTCACAGACCTTGGGCATACGGTAAGAGTTGTCCTCTATTCCCATTGGAACAGTCGGCCAGGTGCCTCCTAAACTGGTCGAGGCACGGAGAAGGGAATGCTGCGTCCCCACAGCAAACTTCTCTCCCGCTATTGGAAGGGCGTGGGACAAGTACCCAATGCCCGACCTACCTGATGCAGGTTTTTGTAGGGATTGTCCTTCATTAGTTTTAGGCTAATAGCCGGGTAGGATCCTTAACACATAGCCCGGGGTCCCTAGTTAACCCTTGGCTACCTTCCTCTACCCTTCCGCAACCCCCCTTTCAAATCCCTTTCCTATGATATTAAAGGGGAGTTGCCCAACATGGATTACTCTCATGTAGGCTGTTGCCCTAAAAAAACAGCTGTTCAATACATATTTATATATAACTTTAATTTTGAGGATCAAATCTTTGAAGGCTTCTCAAAATCAAAAAAAAGTTTTCTAAAATGATGAATTAGTTTTTTTCAATTTGATGATTGATTAAAATAACCATTCGGGGTTTACACTAAAATTATCAGTTTTATATTTTTGAATAATGCAGAACTCGACATTAATAACTTTTAGAAATTAATTAAATTAATTTTAATATTTCTTTACTTCATTCTGACTTAATATTACAAAAATTATTTAAAAAAAAAATTCGAAGAGCTTATTAATGGTATGTATAAGAGCTACAATGGAAGTTACTTTCATGGCTTTTTAATTTCGTTATGAAATTAGTTCCCCAGAATACTAAAGTCCTATTCACCACTGAGCTGAATTTCGTTTTAATTTACGTTAATATACGGTAAAGGGAGAATTCTACGCCAAATTAGAAACGTGTCTGATGTTTAATGTCGGGGAAGAAGAAAATTTAAGCCTCATGAATTCGTAGGCCGCAATTATTTTAATTTTTTCTTTATCTCGTCCGCTTGTGGAGTGAAGGATTGAAGCTCATATGAATTACATCTGTGGTGGTGATTAGCCTCGGGCCCCCACGAATCCCGCTGCATAATTGACGGCCGTAAAAGTCGGCTGTAAAGAGAGGAGGACCGCTGGGGAGGAGGGCCCTGGAGAAATGCAGTTACAACTGCCAGCGCCAATCAAGCGAGGCCCGGGGGCTCGGGACGAGTGGTCAAGCTTTATCGCCCCCTCTGCAAGGCACCACCTGGATTTGCGAGGGCCGCAGATAAACTGGCCGTCAAGCCCGGCTGTAATTGCAACCTGTTCCTTGGGGAGATATCAAGGAAACGTGCGGAAATCTAAAACAAGGACAGCTCAGATCATCAACGAAATTGAGACGGGCAGCGCGTGATGCTGCTGGTGAAACACAACACGACTGTCTTGATCCTGTCGTGATTTGGACAGTCGTAGAGGACATATCAAAATAAATTTGACGTGACCTACTCCCTTTAGAAGAGGATTTATTTATTGTTTATAGTATCGTCGACTTTGGCGACTATGCATAACGACTACATGAAATTATTACATTTGAATCATATTATGTCTAACCTACGACTCATCTTGAATCCCAGTTTCCTTACTAAACTTTACAAGGTTATTTATTGCCACTGCTGAAGAACATATTTCTCAATTGAGACTCTTTAAATCCTGTAGTGCCTTGGGCAGTCGTAGAGGACATTCTATCAAAATAAATTTGACGTGATCTGTTCCCTCAGAAGAGGATAAATGGATCTAATAAATGTTCTGTGACTAATACTAAATATCAAGTTTTGTTCTGATTCTATAAATCCCATCCAATTATTTACTAAATGTTACATCACTTGAGGTATACATTTAGACATATGACTGCTGTTTGTTACTAATAAATAATAACATTTTTTGAGAAAAATAACTAAGGTGTAAATCTATATAGAAAGTGTATAAGGTTTGTTGAACTGGTGGTCGTGGGTAATGACAATAAAAAGCTTCAAAAAAAACCTAAAAATATTATAAAAAGAAATGAATATAAATGTTGAAAAAACTAAAATGGTGAAGAATTTAAAAATGACGGAGAAACAGTAAAGGACAGAGGAAGGAATAATTGATAACGTAAAGCAGTGTAGATACATGGTTGACTGAAGACTGGAAGAGTTCAACTGACCCTCGGACTTGATCCTCTAGTACAGTTCCACCCAAAATGCATTCACTATACAAGACAAATTTTCTTAATCCTCAAAATATATAAATATATATATATATAAATATATATAAAATAAAAATTACTATTTACAGCTCAATTTATCAGCGACTCATTATGTGAATTCGTTTATCCTTGTCGGGGTAACTGATTTGCCGAGAGTCTTCTCTCACGCAGACTAACATCCATTGCCCCCTCGCCGGGATTCCAACCCGGGACCTCTGTGGTGCGAGGCAGTCACGCTGACCCCTACACCCACAGGACGTCGGAATGAAGTTATTTTAACTTTTAAATATTATATATATATGTATATAATCATATTAATGAATAAGAAAGATAACCCGAACAGAGAAAAAAAGGGGTAATATAAATACCACACAACGTTTTGTGGGATCCTTGTGCCTTTCGTCAGGTGCTATGAACAGCCTAGAGAAACACAACTGCTCTGGTCAGTTGACAACACTCAAAAGCCCAAAATTATATTTATTGTGAATTTCACATTAGACCAAACTCTAGGAAGAGAGTAAAACGGATGCAATATGGGGGCAACTTTGGAGTATTAACTCAAGTATTTTATACCGTTACATAATTAATGTAAAATATTATAATAAACGTTTTAATTATTGTTCAAACTTACTATATAAAGGTTCAACTCATTTGAATATATCTCGAGGTGTGCATATGAATCAATAAAATCCGTCTCCTTCAATTAATTTACTGCTCAACTCTCGCCATTTTCCCCAAAAGCAACTAAAACTAAACAAAGATAAAACAAACCCAAAGATATAAATCCCCCTTCTTATTATTACCATCACTTATGAATTTATTCCATTATGGATAAACCATTTTGAATGTTTCCCCTGATGCCGTTAATATTTTCCGATACGCGTGTCTCTGTCGATCACTGATTATTAAACGTAGGAATCCAGGTCGAGAAACGTCTTTCATAAAATCATTTGTGCGCGCTACACGAAGAAGTTTTTTTTTTTTTAACTCTGTCTTCGAACTAAATGGAGCCTTTGAGGAATGTTTCCTTTGTAAGTCGAATTATTTAATTAAAAATAAAGTAAGAGAGACGATAGCCAATGGGATAAAAATTCAAAGGAAAGTATTTCTTGATAGTGAAACCAATAAAGGACATTTACCTAACTCACAACTATTTGTGATTCAACAGTAAATATAATATAGTTTCGTATCGACGAATGTCACCAGGTAACGTTGGCAGAACTGAGTTTTTCTGTTTCGATTCCTTCAAGTGTTTCACTGAATAGAGCCATTTAATATTATCATTACTAACATTATATATATATATATATATATATATATATATATATATATATATATATATATATTGTAATGCCAATTAAGTCGGACACTAATTGTTTGAACATAAAAATTTAAATTGATTGAGAAATCCTTTGTAGCAGCGGTCCAGAACATAGCAACAATGGAGCCCAGCTATGTTGCTTTGTCGGAAGGTCCCAATATTGCGCGCTAAAATGCGAGACGACAATTAGGATTTAACAGAGTTGGTTGATGCCTGGTCATTTCTGAGGACAAAGTAAAACATTCACGAGAGCTTAACGTCGAAACTTGCTAAGTAAAAGCAGTTTTGTGTCCAAAGCCGACCAGAAATAGTAAAATTTTCAGTTTGAGTCTAATGCAGTAAAGACTAGCAAATCTACAGACCAAGGAAGTCGCCTAAGGCAAGCAGTCAACAGGTAACTGACAACAAAAGGGGAGGATCATCCGAGTTCCTGACATCATATAAAATTTTGGCTTAGAATCAGTGGAAAATCCCGCAATAGTGTATTTCGAAAATGAAAGGTATGCTGGAACCAACAGGACAGATGTGAGTAACAAGTTACAAAATGATTAATTATGTAAACAAGATTGAATGAATGATTGATTTCGTTCTCCGGTTAACTTGTTTATTCGTTCTAATCTTTTTACTTCTTAATTTCCTTCTCATTTTAAATTTCGTTCTCATTTTAAATTTCGTTCTAGTTTAATTGTCAAGTAAATGTCTTTTCTTTTAATTGTGATTTGTTTGTTAATAAGATATTAAATATATGTGTCCATTATCAAACCCAGTGAAGACCCTGAGAAATTTAATATTTTAACTTTGTAATTTTTAAATGATTGCCACAAAATAAATCTTGTGTTTGTAAATTTTATAATTTTTTTTATTTAATTAACGACCTCTAATTGTGAATATTACATAATGGCTACCACAAAGTGTGGCAAATTAAAGGTTTTCTAATAGTATGTTACAATATATATATATATATATATATATATATATATATATTTCTTATTACCCTTATTAATCTCTATCTGGCCAACGTGGTTAACAGTGAAGTGAAATGATTTATGGGAGAATTAATATCAAATAAAAATGTGAAATGTAGTGCAGTGAAGCGAAATAAGGGGAGTGGAACCTGTTTCTCTTTTGTCCAGGTAAATAATAATAATTTTTTACAAAGATTAATTTTTTATTACGTTATTTTTGTAGATATAGCTACCACCGGGAAATAGTAGCTTAATAACAATGATAAAAAAAAAAAATCTTTTGACTTATTATTAATAAACAACTCAATTTTGAGTCTCAATATATTTTTTTATTGAAATAAAATGATAATTGGCGAACTGTTATGTACTCTACATAAATTTAGGCAAGAAAAAACTAACCACATAGAAACAATAATATTATAATAATTAGAATTTTCAGACTTATTTAAGTAAATGAAAAACAACAACATTAAGTCCAAGATTTATTAATAATAAAAATTTAAGACATGATACTTAATAACATATTTAAACAGGCGTGAAGATTTTTCACCCCAATATGTCTTTTTTTTATTACGTCAGAAGTTGTTGTAAAAATTCAGTTAATCGATATAATTTCAAAATTCGCCACCTAAATATTCAAATTCATTTCTCAAACATCGTGTGTGAGAAAATCGCAGTTTGTTAGTTTATGTTCGTCTACATTGCGTGTAATTAATTGTAATTTTTACAAAATTCTATTGTAATTTAATCTGTTTATTGTGTTTTTTCTCTTGGAAATTTTTAAATTAAGAATTTGTCCTTCAATTTAATTTCATAAAACGTGAAAGGGTTCCAAAATTTACGGATGAAACGTTCGGTCTGTTTTGATGGTTTTTTTCTACTATAATGTTGTAAATTTTTAGTTATAAGAAGTCTCTGATTAATAGGTTCTTGTTTTTTACATAAAAATCATCTACGCCTATTGTAATCATTATCGAATAATTTGAAGAAAAATAAATTAAATATTGTGTAACACTGAATCCGTGTCATGGGTCAAGACTTGACCTTCATGGCCGCGCTTGAAATGTAATAATGTAGAGAGAATGAACGCACCCCGTGTTTATCTAAAAAACCTGTTAAAAAATTGGGAGTTGGAGGGTGGGGAAGATTCGTTCTACGAGTCACATCGACACCCCCAAAAAAAATTAGTAATTATCTGGTAATCGACTTCCTACGCCCACGTTGCGCCTCGTCATTTGTGTCGACTTCCATTGGCTTTTATTTACGTGACGTTTCAGCCTCACAACGAAACAATTCAGACTAAATCGTTGATTACTCTATTGAAGTCATTTGAATACTTGTAAAATTAATGTGTGTGTGTGTGTGTGGAAGAGGACAATGTATTATAAAATAAAATTACAAGTCTCATTGATTGTAATAATGCAAATGTTTGGTTCTAATGCACCAACATGTTCATGGAATATTAAAATAGTCATAAATAATGCAGTTTGTTTCACGTTATTCTTTGTAATGGACACAGCTGGTGTAAACAACGTGTTTAAACAATTACACATGGGCTTCCACTGAATTAAATTATAAAAGTAATTATTTCTAAAAACTCAGTTAAATAAATATAAATGTTTTAATACGCGTATTATTTGTACAGATAAATTGCTCAGGTATGGAGTAAGGGGAAGAGCTTTGAGATGGATAAAAGATTATTTAATGAACAGAAAACAAACAGTATGTTAAAATTAAAGGAGGATGTTCTGAACTTAAAGAAGTTGATTAAGGGGTGCCCCAAGGCAGTAAATTAGGGCCACTGTTATTCATTTTTGTACATTGATGAATTATCAAAAGTAGTGAGGGAAGGAAAAAAAATTCATTTGTTTGCTGATGACACCCTGATTTTCTTATCTGGTAAAATTTGTAAAGACATTGTAAATAAAATTAATGTTGAGCCTGTAAATGTTGTAAATTGGCTGTGTGTCAATACGTTAAGTTTTAGTACTAAGAAAACCAAATGTATGTTTATAGGATGTGATATAGTTGTAGAAAATGAGGTGATAGAGATTTTAAGTACCTAGGAGTTATTATTGACAGTCAGATAAAATTCAATAAACATGCAGAGTCTATTGAAAAGGAATTGGCCAAAAAAAAATAGTAGTAGCCTCTAGGTTAAGAAGCATTTTGTCTCTTACAGCTAAAAAAAACATTATTTATGTCAATAGTAGTTTCTCATATACGGTATTGTAATTCATTATTGTTTGGTATAAGTAGTAATATTATAAATAAATTAGAAGTAATATGGAATAGAGAAATAAGAGCTGCTATTTTTAATGAAAATAAATATTGTTAGAGTCCGGATATGGTAAATAAATTAGAATTTTTAAATATTAGGGACCAAATTTTGTATGAATATATAAGGGGGTTCGGTAACAGTTGTCTGTGTATTTACATATTTTTATTAAAAGAATTTTCCATAATCATAAAACCAGGGGAGGGGGAAATTTTTTTGAGCACCTGAAAGTCAAGGTTAATATTGTATAATGAGTTGCATGCAGATGTAAAAAATACAAATAGATTAAATGTATTTTTTTTAATTATTAAAGCAGATAAAAAAGGTTATAGGTGAATAGTCGTATGTATATGTAATTAGATCTAAACTAAATTGTAAAAATAAATAAATAATAAGAAGTGGGGGGGTTATATCTTTGGGTGGAACATTGGGTATTTTCTCGCAGCCAAATCTGCGAGGGATGTTCTCTCGCTGGCAAAACCTTGTAGGAGAGAAACGAAGGAGCTACCTTCGGGGATGCCTCCTCCTCTCTCCGGTTTTTAACTAAGGTTCCCACAAGCCGAGGCACCTCGGCCTGTTTTGAGAGGTACCATGTTTCCGGGGTCACAGACCTTGGGTATACGGTACGAGTTGTTCGCTGTTCCTATTGGAACAGTCGGCCAGCTGCCTCCTAAACTAGTCGACGTATGGAGAAAGGAATGCTGCGTACCCACAGCAAACTCCTCTCCCGCTATCGGAAGAGCGTGGGACAAGTACCCAATGCCCGACCTACCTGATTCAGGTTTTTCTAGTGTTTTCCCTGCATTACTTTTAGGCGAATGCCAGGTAGGATCCTTAAGCTATAGCCCGGGTGCCCTAGTTAACCCTTGGCTACATTCCCCTACCATTCCGCATCCGCCCTTTCAAATCCCTTCCTATGTTATAAGAGGGGAGTTGCCACCATATGGGTTACCCTCCTGTAGCCTGTTACCCCCCAAAAATTCTTTGGGTTAGTTTTTGCTGCTGTTTTACCTTTATTTTTTTTAGTTACTACGCTGATGTAGAGGTGTGATGAATTAATTAAACCATACTAATATGCATACTCTACTATATATACACAGAAATTGAATTCTAAATGTTAAAGAATAATAATAATAATTTAAGAGTTATATTATTTTTTTGTAGATTGCAATCGCTGTAAACAAGGATAAGGGTGGAGCGTAGACCAGAACAGTTCCATTTGTAGCTTGAAACAATTAACGGAACACCAACTTGTGTGCATTATCGCCTCTCATAAAACAAGGAAATGCTGTTTTGCATTTTAGCATGGTCCATTACAGGTCCCAGTTCGCTTGTTCTGCAGACTTGTTAAGTTTTAGTAGCACATATGAGGTGGTTGTAAAGTGGCCGAGTACCCCCGGCTCATATTTTCAATTACTAATTCCCGTCGGCTGTTGATATATTTAATTCACAGTTCTCGTGAAACTTATTTAATATGTTTTAGATGGTTTCCATAGTACAATCATCATTTTTATAGCAACACCGGATTGAAATTAAGCGGTTGTTGAACCCAAAATAATCGACAATTAATAATTCAAGTTATCAGATTTATCACTGTATTACATATTTCTACATATTTATATTATAACATTATGCCATTATTATTCCTATTTTTTGCTTCACACAGGACATTGTCCTATACTTTATCACTTCTAATATTAATTAACTTATAAATATTACGAAAAATATAAATACCCTCCAAGACTGTTCTTTTGAACCTATACTTTTCCATCATCCCTAAACTCACTTCTAATATTCATTCCCTTATAAATATTATGAAAAATATAAATACCCTCCAAGACTTCTTACGGACCTATACTTTTTCCATCATCCCTAAACTCACTTCTAATATTCATTACCTTATAAATATTATGAAAAATATAAATACCCTCCAAGACTGATATTTTGAACCTATACTTTTCCATCCTTACCACCCTTACTTCTAATATTCATTCCCTTATAAATATTATGAAAAATATAAATACCCTCCAAGACTGTTATTTGAACCTATACTTTTCCATCATCCCTAAACTCACTTCTAATATTCATTCCCTTATAAATATTACGAAAAATATAAATACCCTCCAAGACTGTTCTTTTGAACCTATACTTTTCCATCATCCCTAAACTCACTTCTAATATTCATTCCCTTATAAATATTATGAAAAATATAAATACCCTCCAAGACTGTTCTTTTGAACCTATACTTTTCCATCATCCCTAAACTCACTTCTAATATTCATTCCCTTATAAATATTATGAAAAATATAAATACCCTCCAAGACTTCTTATGGACCTATACTTTCCCATCCTTTCAACCCTCACTTCTAATATTCATTTCCTTATAAAAATTATGAAAAATATAAATACCCTCCAAGACTGTTCTTTTGAACCTATACTTTTCCATCCTTTCCACCCTTACTTCTAATATTCATTCCCTTATAAATATTATGAAAAATATAATTACACTCTAAGACTGTCCTTTTGAACTTATACTTTTCCATCCTCTGCAACCTAAGTTGTAACATTCTTTACATTATAAATATTAAGCAAAATATAAATACCGTCTAATTCTGCTCTTTTGAACCCATGTTGCTCATTATTTATCTACACTATGCTTTTCATTCTTGGAATGTGACGAAAAGGCCGTTTTGGTCTTGGATTGTTTTTTTTTAGGCTGTACTAATATTATTATATTAATATATTATTATATTCTATTGTTAAGGAGATAGCTTTAATTTTTTAAAAATCCTTATGTGGCGGATTCCACGGAGATTATTGGAATTTGGCGCGCGAACTCCCAGCGACAAGGTAATAAAATAGCCAAAGAATAAATGCCACGGCGCAGAGATGTTGGTTGAAGGTCGCCATGACAATTTAGAAGAATAAAGTTTCAATTTTGTATATTCTCTGTGATCTCTGTTAAAATGGTTGCTACAGTTGTTTATATTTAACGAATTAGTCAAAACAACGCATTTATATTTGTGGAGTCCTAACACATGAACCTACCCTTATATCAGAGGTTTTTGTATGCTCGCGCTGTAATGGCGATAATATCTCTGGGAAAACTAAGAAAGATTGACCCATCTGGAATATCTGGGTGAAGACGTTGCGGTGGTCCTAAATAAAATTTCTTCCACTGCGACGACGACGAGGACGAGGAAGTCTTTGTGATCGTCGTCTGAGACCGTATAAAAGCCTGTAAAATCTGAGAGTTTGGAACGCTGGTTTATGGATGAAAGGTGTATTACAGGAGCCCTCGGGATCTGCGGCGTGCACTTTCCAGGGCGATTCCAAAGTACTTCCAGAAAATATTGTGGCGGCCCGGAAACGGATGTAACGGATTTCACAAAAGTGCTTCTAGCGCCTACTTTCCCCGCACTCTAACTGGATTTTAAATATGACGTAGAATAATCTATAAAGAAACAAACTTGTAATGTATCAAACCTCACATAAGTGCTCTTTATTTTCTTAGATATTTAAACCACCAGAGCTTTCAGCGTCTTTGATCATCTCCGTTTTGAAAAACATCAACCGTACATACAACATATATTTATTAATTATTACATTACATGCAATATATTTTCATACCTGTCATCTACTGTAAAATGTCTTCAATGACGTTAATCAAGTGCGTTACGTCAATTTTTCCCCCCTGGTTCATAACTGAATACATGTTTACGTCTATCCCAGTACTCGTATATGGTTAGTCAATTTCTCATACTTTATCACACACTTTCATTATGATAATCGACTTGATATTTTCTAGTACATACATTTTTTTATCACATTATTTTACAGATAAGAATAGGAATGATAGTGTGATGGTAAAAGAGAATTTAAATTGAGTTAATTAAAATTGCATCTACTATATATATATATATATATATATATATATATATATATAAGAGCAGAATTCGTGTCCTTCTGAGCTGGTTATTACAATATATATATATATATATATATATATATATATATATATATATATATATAATAGCAGAATTCCTGTCCTGAGCTGGTTATTACTATATATATATATATATATATATATATTGTAATAACCAGCTCAGAAGGACAGGAATTCTGCTCTTATTTTTATCAGAGTAGTTTACAAACTGAGACTGGGGATCCTTGAGTGGTTGGTACACATTAAAAATAATGATAAAATTAGGGGAAGTGGACCTTTTAGAGAGGAGGAATGGACAGATAATTAGAGAAATTTTGGCAGCTCTTAGGCCAAATTATGTGACCGACGGAACCCTGAAAGGCCTCATAACAGATGGACGAGGCAATTATAGTAAAAGGAGATGCTTATTGTAATTGATTAAGTGACTCTCGGGGCGAGAGAAAGCTAACAGGTGGTGTTTGTTATGGTGAACATGTAATTTCAGAACAACTGAAAACAAGGGAATATCCGGGAGCCGCAATGTAAATAAGAGAGCAGATAAAGGCAGAGGGACAGTCAGTTAGCAACAGAGTAGAGATTGAGGAGGCTTCATTATCATTTCGTGTTGGAGAGGAGACGGACGTGTCAGCTGGGAGAGATCACTGGTGCGCGTCCGCAGGGCGGACACAGGGATGGACATCAGTCGTCATCAGGTGGGAGGTACATCGTGGTGGTCTGTCTGCCAGCAGAGGTGTGTGATCTCGTCGAGAGGGTGATGTCGTCAAGAGTGTGAGTGCAGCCTGGGGACTGTTAAGCCGGTATAAAGTGAGTGTGGACCCGAGAGCATGTATGTTTATATTTTCTAAATTAATAATTGTAAATTGCTAATAAAGGGTAAAAGGTGTCACATTTCGTTACAATTCGTTTATTTCGTTACATTTGTTTCAATCTTTTCAATCAATCATTTCGTTTTTCATTAAGTGTAACTGTATCTGTTTAATTGTAAATTTATGTTGTTTTCCTTATCAACCCAGTAAAGACCTAGAGGGTATCGAGTCCGATTATTTAAAATGTTTTCAAGGTAAATAAAAACTGTTTGATTTATAAAATTTCATTATTTGTGCAATTGAAAAGTGTTTTAATAAATGATAAATTGTTTGTTTAAAATTTGTGATTATTATTTTAGTTATTACATTTATTGGCTACCACAACGTGGGGCAAATTGCATTCAACAAAAATTTATTTATTAGTGTTATTACAATATATATAAAATTAGGACTTTCTGTGTTTTGAATCGTTAGATGAAACTTTTATTAGTTTGCAAATATTTTCTCTGGTATCTCCGCGAATGGACAAGTCCAACTAAATCAGCTTGGGGGGGTTGTGCCCAACTGTTTGTAATATAAAAATTTTTTCCCAGTCACACATGAGTTCGTAGATCTTATGTCGCTGTCTGCAGGCCACGTTCCATGTAGAGGCAGCCGTGGTATGGGCTCCCGTTTATGTTCAGAATGACTGAAATTCGAATTCCTCGCCCATACATCCGTACCTGGCACGTTCAGGAATTCATGAAATTCTCCGTTATTGCTTGGCGAGAGGCCAGGCAGAATATTCGCGCAATTGTTGACTCTAATTGTTCCTGTCCCCGGAAAGTAGAAAAAAAAGGTTAACGAGTAACTGTTGTGTGGGTGTTTCATACACTGGCCTGGGAGATTTACTTCTATGGGACTTGATCTTACAATTCTATAAGTCTAAAGAAGAAGAATCCGTACTTTCTAAACTACCAGTTACAGGACAAATAAATATATAGTTAACAGTAGCCTGTCTCTACTTATTCTTCGTCTTTTCCCCTTTTTGCCGTCTTCAATTTACATTTCTGGTCTCTCGTTCCAATCTCCCTCTTCCAAATTCCTATCCTCCATTATGGTTTTCACATGGGTTTTTCCACATTAATCTAGATCTGCCCCGTTTATTTTTTTCCAGGTGATGTTTTTTCCATTTTCCATTCTTTGTACGTGACTATACCACTTAATGGTTTGTTTTTCAATCCTTTTAACGACAGACGTGGTTACATTCATTTCTTTCCAAAAAGGAGCTCATTTCTAATTTTATCCTGTCTTTTTTTGTTTTTTTTTGAAGACTTCAACCTTTTCTTTTTTCTTTTGTAAAATTAAATTATTCAAATTTACAAGATTTTAATTTAATTTCGATTAAAATATAAATTACACTGTTTTAATATTTATAATATATAACTCAGTTTATATTAAATAGTTTATTTTATTGAATTTGCATCAAAACCTTTATCATCATTAATTAAGCGTTTCCAATTATACGATTGACGTGAAATAGTCAAAATATTAATTACGAATAAACAAGAAAAATATTTAAAATGTGAAGCGCAGTTGTTTCTGTAAAATTCTCACGAGTTTATAAATTCAAATGTTGTTTTAATAAAAGAACAAGTTTTAGACCTCCGGCAGCCATTTTCTGACACGGAAACGGTTTACTTTCGTTGCGGATAGTTTCCAGGTTGTTCGGGACGCAGCTGCGGATGCAAGGGTAACAACTTCTCTGGTCTACTCGACTTTTGTTGTGCCTCTGCACTTCAACTACGTTGCCTTCCCTCTCGACTGTCTCAAATTAACTCCCATCCCCGATATATAGCTGTTTTTCCTTTACTTCCATTCTCTCTCTCTCTCTCTATCCTTATCTCTCGGCTTCTGCTTTAGTGTTTGCGATAGGAACTTAAACGTCTTCAATAAAAGATAAAACATTGACTCTAAAAATAATGTGTGTGCCTGTATCATCAGTAGATCTTTTTCCTTCTCTCCTCGTTTCTTCCAGAATTCCGCACGTAGCTCTCAATTGTCCATCAAAGGTTAAAAGGTCAAATATTTCCTTTTTACTAATTTTAAATAAAGTATTTTTCAAAATAGTGTTGTTATAAAGATAGACATTTTAATTGACCTACAACGTTTAAATTTAATATGAAATCAGCACAAATAGGAAAAAAACAACTACGTTTCGTTCCTAATTTCAGACACTTTCAGTTAAAATATTTTTTTAAAAAAAATATGACCGTTTAATAATTAGTTTTTGTGAGAAAATTTCTAAAAATACTGTTTAATATTAGATAGAACATAATTGTAGATCAACATGAAATTATACCCCCCAAAAAAATTCAAACTTAAATTTTAAAAAAAATTACGCTTGATAGAAAAAAACAATGAATAATAAAGATAGCCAATACAGACCTAAAAAAGGGTAACATAAATACCACTCAACGTTTCTGGGATCCTTGTCCCCTTTCGTCAGGTGCTAAGAAGAGCCTAGAGCGACACAACTGCACTGGTCAGTTGGACAACACTCAAAAGGCTCTTCTTAGCACCTGACGAAAGGGACAAGGATCCGAGAAACGTTGTGTGGTATTTATATTACCCCTTTCTTTGTCTGTATTGGCTATATTTATTATTCATTAAATATTTTTGTAATAAAAAGAATCATAAAGTTCTACAATTAGTACGTTTCTAAACATATGTATTATAGAAAAGAATTTTAATAAATATTATCCACTTCTATATAAATATTTACACTTGAAACATCTTTTTTTCAAAAAATAAAAGATACAATATAAACCTATTGAATTGTTTAATAATGACGGAGTTTCATCTATTTCTAAAAGCTCCTAACAATTTAAATATTAAATACAAAACTAATATTTTAGATGTTCTTTGCAACGTCAACTGTTTACATTACAATGCTGCTTGTTATATCTGTCAAACAAAATGGTCTTTAAAAACTCGCATCAATGAACACTTTTTAATAAAAATTATTCGTGGTGGACGTGTTGTTTTTTTTAAAAAAAAGAACGTCCATAAATCTGGCTACAGATTAAAAAAAAACATATTTTCATCTCCCTCGCTAATTTGAAGAGGATAACGTCCGTTCAGCTCACTACAAACGACGCCATTGAATGTACAAATAGAAAAGAGGTTACGTTGAAATTATTGTTTTTATTGATGACTTTTTATTTAAGTCGTTCCTAGAAATGAAGTCCTCTTGTTTCAAGCAGCACTTCATAATCCTCGTGCGTTTCATATTCCTTCCTTTTGACCTAGAAAACTGTGACCTCATTGGGCGCTGGACCAATCAGAATGCTTACTGATCAGGACTTAGCCGCAGCGTAGAGCGTTCAGTCTGAAAACAGCTGCTGAACGCGTGCGGGATAAGCACATCGCTTATAATTTCTAAGACCAGCGCCTGCCGTCAAGCCTAACTATCAGGGGAAGTACAGGATTGGTGCGTGCCCGACGTCATGCCTAACTATCAGGGGAAGTACTGGATGGTTACGCGCAAGCAACGTGTTGCGTATCGTCGTGCACTCACTGCCTGTCTGTGTTTTAAGTTTGTTAAATCTATGGCCTGTTAAATACCTAATGATGAAACTAGGAAGCCTGCGAGAGGATTTCTCGCAGGTGAACCTTCCCAGAGAGTTCTGGCGGGGGCTACCTTTGGGGATGCTCTCACATCTCTCTGGTTTTTTGAACTAAGGTTCCCACATGCCGAGGCACCTCGGTCTGTTTTGAGAGATGTATGTTCCGGGGGCGCAGACCTTGGGCATACGGCAAGAGTTGTCCGCTACTCCTATTGGAATAGTCGGCCAGCTGCCTCCTAAACTGGCCAAGGCATGGCGAGGGGTAAGCTGCGTCCCCACAGCAAACTCCTCTCCCGTCATCTGAAGGGCGTGGGACAAGTACCAAATGCCCGACCTACCTGATGCAGGTTTTCCTAGGGTTTTCCCTGCATTTCTTTAGGCGAATGCCGGGTAGGATCCTTAAACCATAGCCCGGGGGCCCTAGTTAACCCTTGGCTACCTTCCTCCACCCTTCCGCATCCCCCCTTTCAAATCCCTTCCTATGCTATTAAAGGGGAGTTGCCCAAAGTGGATTACCCTCAAGTAGCCTGTTGCCCTAAAAAAAAAATACCTAATGATGGTTGACATATGTACTGTTCGTGGGTTGTATATAAGGAATAATGTTATGTATGGCTCCGGTGACAAAGTTTACAATGCTACTTGTTATATCTGTCAAACAAAATGGTCTTTAAAAACTCGCATCAATGAATAATTTTTAGAACATTATTCGTGGAGCACGTGGCAACATTTTTTTTTAAAAAAATTTTCATCTCCCTCGCTAATTTGAAGAGGTTAACGTCCGTTCAACTCTCTACAAACGACGTCATTGAATGTACCAATCGAAAAGAGGTTACGTTGAAATTAATTTTTTTTATTGATGACTCTTTTTTTCTGTCGTTCCTAGAAACGAAGTGCTCTTGTTTCGGAGTTCAAGCAGCACTTCATTATCCCCGTGCGTTTCATTGCGATGAATTAATGAATCATCATGATGAAAATAAAACACGGTTCAAAGAAACCCCCTCCTCTCAATTCATCATCAACAAACAACTGCTATCATGTAAATGGTAAGCATCGTCATCATGGGACATACAATTACGACGACATAATGGCAGCTGATGAATGAATATGGAACGTATTATTCATGGATATTCTTCATTCCACAGTTAATTCCATAAAATCTCTTGATGAAACAATTGTTAATTTATTATACAAGTAACTTAACATGTGAATTAAATTATTTTGGAACCATAAACAGACATTTAAATAGTTGTAACACCTTAATAATTAATATAATCTGGAAATCATCATTTAAAAGAAATTAAACAACACAGCGAGTATCTCAGAAAAAAATTTATTAATTAAATCGCCCCCTCCCACAAAAAAAAAATTATTCCAATACAACGTTTCGTCCAGACTGTTGGGTTCATCTTCTAGGTAATATTCAGTTTTGAATATGCTAAATTAGAAGAAAACCGTCCTACGACCGTTGAAACCAAAATTGAGGACGAAACGTTGTAGTGAAATAATTTTTAGATTTTAATTAATTAAAACAGTTTATTTATTAAATAAATTGAACTGTTTTTAATTTTCAACCAAAGTCAGCATCTAAATAAAAGTATGCGATTTCCCAGGAATACGGAACGAATCAGCTTCTGAGAAAGCAAGGCTGTGAGGATTCTAACAATCTCCTATGAAACAAAGAAACTTATTATTTATCTGAACGGTAATGTCATAATACTGCTATATTTTTTTACAGCAAATAAGTAGGAGTGGGGGAGGAGGGTGGTATAGAGAAAATTATTTTAAAAAATTTCGTTGGACGGTTGTCTTATAGTAGACATGTGGGAGAATAATGGAAATTTCTTTCAAAAATCAAAACTGACTTCATTAAAAAAAATTAAAAAATATAAGACTATTAAAAATTTAAAACATTGGAATAAAATATACACGTCATTTTACCCCTAATTTTTGGGGACTCTAAGTGCTGTTCATTTTCTTAAAAAAAACTGGAATCTGATGACGTCGCAAATTAATCGATGAAACGTTGTTAACTTAACAATTTTTTTTTTCTGACTTATAATTGGTTGATATTTATTATACGTCCTGCTATTTTCTATTATGTCTCAAAATTTTAAATAATAAATTAATGACTAATAGGCTGTCGTTTTCTTCAAGCTTTTCTTACAATACGAAATTCAGCGAAAAGTCGAAAGCTACTTCAATCTTCTATATAAATAAAAAAAAGGATGTATATGTATTTACTTTAATCTCTATACACATTTAAGTGCAAAACACGAGAAACAGTGCTGTGGGGGTTGTGAGTAACCCTTAGCATAAAGGTAGGAAGAATTATAATCGAAAAACGTGACCATTAAGTGTTAAATTACTGCGCGCCAACAGAGCGTGACGTCACGCGACGAACATAAGAAATACTTCCTTTTTATGTTCGTAATGAAATAAAGCAGAAATATTTTCTTTGATTAAAACACGTTTAATTTTATCGATAATAGTCCATCAAATGATCAAAAGCAAAATTTGTACACACATTCTTCAAATCACGAGACACGGTATTGTGTGTGGGGGAGGGGGGAGGGGGTGAGAAACCCCTAGCATAAATGTGGAAAGAATTAAAATTAAAAAACGTGACCATTAAGTTGTTGAATTACTGCGCGTCAAGAGACCGTTACGTCACGCGAGACAGACGTTGCTACGAGATGATCAAAGGAAATAGTTCCTTTTTCCGTAATGAAATAAAGCAGAAATATTTTCATTGAATAAAAAGTATATTTTTATCCAGTAATTCTTCATCGAATGATAAAAAACAATACGAAATACTTTACGATCCTAGCGGAAAATTTAAGTTAATTTTCGTCGCCATATTAGTGACTCCAATATGGCGACTATTTGTTTACATTGTGAATCTAGCTAACAATTTCTTCAATTTAATTTTTGGTAATGTCTGGAGACTAGCGGGCAATTATATCCTGCAACAGTCAAGGAGTTTATTTAAGTATTCTGTTGGCAAAGAAAGTCGGAGGTTTGTTGGGACTGATGCAATAAATTTCAATGTATTTTACATCTGAATAATAAAGATAGTCAATACAGACAAAAAAAGGTAATATAAATACCACACAACGTTTCTGGTATCCTTGTGCCTTTTGTCAGGTGCTAAGAAGAGCCTAGAGAAAAACACAACTGCACTGGTGAGGTGCTAAGCTTTTGAGTGTTTGTCAACTGACCAGTGCAGTTGTGTCGCTATAGGCTCTTCTTAGCACCTGACGAAAGGCACAAGGACCCCCATAAACGTTGTGAGGTATTTATATTACCTTTTTTTGTCTGTATTGGCTATGTTTATTATTCATTATTTTCTATCAGACGTATTCATGTATTTTACAGCTGTTAAATTAATGCACTATTGGTTTAAAGTGTGTACGGAACTAGGAACAGTTAGATTTAGGTTATATCACTTCTTGACTGAAGATTAATATAGAATTAAATACAGTTTCGGGTTTGTATAAGTAAGTACACGTGGCAACGCCGCACACACAGATATTTCTAATGATAATAAAATTTAAAAAAATGAAAGAAAATGTCGGTTATACATATTTTTTTTTATTTTAACTGTACAAGTATCTAAATAAAAAGGTCTGAAGAATTTACCATTTTTTATTTGTTACGTGACTTATAGAAATATGGGGATATATTTTAAAATAAGGAAGTTAATTTTAAATTTTTATATGAACGGTTGTAATTATAATTAATTCCAAATTTAGAGCGGTTTTAATTGGCAGTACACGAGGTACGAGAGATTTCTCTTAAGAAACTTTTTATTTGTTCTGCAGATTGTTTCGTTTCGTACTGCAAGGACCGCAGCACCAGTTTGCGTGTTGATTTTCCTTTAAAAAAATGGAAGAAAAATAATTCTGGCCAAACATCGTAGCTGAGAATTTTCTTGGTCCATAATCCGTCCTCGGCCGTCGTGGCCACAGACGCCACTGGTCTTGCTAATGCATTCAACAAGCCTGCTAAATGTTTGAACGCGCCGTGCACAAGGCGCGGCCACTAAAAATTATCGCCATGAATATGCATGTCGGACCAGAATAATTGTGTGTGCTTCTTTCAGAATACTGTTGAGGGCTTCAGCGCCACATTACGACTCTGCACCCCCCGCCCCCCCAAAAAAAATGTTCTCACACACACAAACACACACAGAGAGAGAGAGAGAGAGCGCGTGTCAATCAAAACTCTTCTTCTGGCGTCCATTACGCTTCAAATTGATCTTGGTCGGCGTCGTGGAGGATCAAAAAGTCAGTGCGGGTTAAAGCGGAGAGATTAATATGTTAATTCCTAACAACGTCCACTCAAACACATGTTTCATTTATGAACCGTGTTTTCCTGTTAAACTTTTCCCCGGTGCGATCCACTTAAACATTACGTGTATACAAGGTTGGTGAAAACAAACGCCGGAGCCAGGGGCCAGGCGTTGGATAAATATGATTTTCTTTTTCTGGAAATAAATGCTGAAAGTAGATCAGAAATTGAAATACGTTCCCTTAATCTTTACACATTTACATTCAAATATGTGAAATGAAATACACACAATTTTTTTTTTCACAAATATCGACTGAAGGAATTAATAACTCAGACACTTACGACGTCCTTCCCAAATATGAAATATAAATTAGATGATGTATTATTAGTCACTAATAATGTGAAGAAACAAATTCTGTTATCCTACTGATTCTTTAATTACACACATGTTACACGCACTCATTTGTTTACATTTATACAACTTTATAAAAATACATTTTATGCATCCTTTTTTATTATATACTAGTTGGGTGCCCGGCGTTGCTCGTGTACTTATTTATATAAACTCGAAAAAGTATTTAATTGAATACTTAAATATATTCCTTGAGTATTTCAGGATATAATCGTCACTCAGTCTTCATACATTACGAAATATTACATTGATGAAATTGTTAGCTAGACTCACAACTAATTAACTTACATTTTCCCCCAAGGATGGTAAAGTAATTCGTATTCTTCTTTACTACCATTCGATGGAGTATTGCTGTATAAAATTATACTTTTTATTTAAAGAACATATTTCTGCTTTATTTCATTCCTAATAAAGGAAATATTTCCTTTGTTCGTTGCGTAGTAACGTCTCTCTCTCGCGTGACGTCATTGTCTCTTGGCGCACAGTAATTTAATATTTAATGATCACGGTTTTTAATTATAATTCTTTCCACATGTATGCTAGGCGTTTCTCACCCTCACAGTACCGTTTCTCGTATTTTGAAGAATATGTGTACCAATTATTGTTGCATTCTGTCCACGCGATAAAATTTGTATAAAGAACAACGTAAATACATACATACATACATACATACATACAAATATACATCATTTTTTTATTATATAGATAGATAGATTTAGATTACAAAAATCAACTTTGGAGTTTCATCATCGAACCGAAAATGCGCCCAATCTCAACACTAAAATATAAAACAAGAGTCTGTATCATGATTCGTCATTTATACGATTAATTGAAGACCGTCTTCTCCAAATTTTGCAATGGTACTCGGATTTTTTTTATGCTAATTCAACGACGGTAACTTCACAATTACTTGCAAATATTACAATTACAGAACCTACTTGTAAATATGCACGATGGCTGCGTGACTTAACACGACACGTTTGGCCTTCATACAGAGTGTTTCCAGGCACATTCTACGAATTGTCAAAATTACCTCAACATCTAAGACACCATAAGTGACAAACAAAGTACTTTGGTACTATAATATAACTAATTAAATCCGCAACAGCGATGTTAATGTGATTGTTAATTTATTTCTTTTAAACGACTCGATGTCAATGGGACTTTAATTATTTTTTTTTAAAAAAAACAACAGTTATTGAGTGCCTCCAGGTTAACATTAAATGTGACTGTCCGAGTCCAGCAAGGAGATTTCGGCCCAATTTCCGATCATAATCATCACTTAGAAACAAGATTTAATAGAGGAATACACGCTAATCAACATATTCAAAATGTTACGATACCCATTATTGCTGAGGTGATGCTTGGTTCTTCATACGAGGCCACGTTACCATCACTTCGTCAAACGACAGAATAACAACTACCATCAGTTCATGGAAAATGCTTCCCGTTGGGACCTGACAGGGCTGCCAACGTTGCGAGTTCCTACTCTCTACCATAATAAACATTTCGAGTATAATTGCTAACAGATTCAACAAGTATACATTCATAATCAACTTAAAACATCACTCCTAAGACTAATACAGTCCTTCATATGAAGATACAAAATCATAAAATAAAATTGATGACGTGAAAATCTTACATAAACACACTAAAAAAATTTAGTACCAGAAATACATATGAATACGGAATATCTTAATTTTAATTTGCACAATGTAATATATGTATATATTTGCAATTTCCTTATTAACATAATAGTCTAGATGTTTTTTAAAAAAAAAAATAGCGCATAGGAATTTTTGGCTAATATCCAACATATGTAAACCGAAACGATTAAAATATCAGCCATCGTAAACCACTTTCCGACCATTTACAAGTCGAATTCTTAAATAACGTTTTTTTTGCGGAAACATATACTTACGAAGATAGGTTTAATTACGAATTAGCAGGTGTGACGTCACCGATAGGCCCGAGGAGCCAATGAGGAGCGCTTTCCAAGGTCACTGAGGCTTTCGCGATGGGCGCTTTCCAATAATCATCACGCATTTGTGAAGAATAGCGGTATTCAAGGATGATGTGGCATTGTCAGAATTATTGATATGGACCGAATGTTCCTTGTTGCCTTGGGACATTCACATATACATTCAAAAGTTTTCTTTTAATTACAAAATAAATGTTAAGTTTCCTCAGCTTTTTCTTAACATTCAATCACTTTAGTTTCACCTCATAACCTCAACCTGTATAATCCGGATCTATTTGTGTGCTTTATGAATGCTGCAAGGATTGTTGTGGGTAACACACATGCACATGCACAGATGTACACGTGTAACATATCAGCCGAATGTTTGGTTACGTCTGATGATATGGTCCAGCGACTGTTTCATTCCTTGGAGGAACACGTGAGAGTCTCTTTCCCCTGTATGGCATATGAGCTGCTGTATTATTCAGTGGCCCAAACCTTGTGCATTTTATACAAATTTTATCCATGAGCTGAACCGACGGTTTTACGTACAAGTTTCTTATTCCCAGCATTCACAGGTTGAATTATAAGCTTAATTGAAAATGTCCTTTAAATATTCACCTTACTGTAATAAGGAAACATGCTAATAGATATTAGTGTTAAACATCAAGTTAAGAAAATCTATGAGTTGTGTATTTTGATGGAAAACAAAAAATTAAACTTAATCATATTTCCTTATTACATTAAGATGAGAAAACAAGTTAGTAATTGGCTGCAAAACTTAATCCTCTAATTTAAATTTAATTGATACTGATAAGCATTTATTTCTGTTAATTCAATCTAACCTCCACCCCTCCCCCCTCCTCCTCCTCCTCCTCCTCCTCCTCCTCACAGTGGTTTAAATAAGTCACAAATTAATCGTTTATTGTAATGAAAGTAGTTGTTGGACTGTATCTCAACTCTCTGTAGTAAATATAAGGTTAACATTAGAGAAGTTACGCGACAGTTCTTCGTAAAATAATAACTATTCATAATCCACATACAATAAAGTGCTTTTTGTCTATCTTCAGGTATATTCAAACAATTTTTTTATTTTCAGTCCACAGAAAAATTTTTATTCTAGTCTTTTTATACCTTTTCAGACATTTTAGAATATATCTTATACAACACTTTAAAGACTGTTCAGTAGGTTTTCCTCCTTTCATCAGGTTTCAATAAAGTTATGTTACCGTAACTATTTTGTGTCGCACAATTTTTCAAATCACAAGTTTACAGTAAATATTTTTCCTTAATCTACTAATATAATACTAAATAGAATCATAAATTATCAACGTTTATTAGTAAATTTTACCAATCATAAGGTAAACATGAAATTCAATATTTTTCAAAGTAAAATTTTATATTTCTAATACAATTTTGTATATAAAATTACATCAAAAACTAATAACGAATGTATTGTAAATATTACTTGATCATTTAGTGTGTTAAAATTTGTTTTAATATACTGCACTTCTGGACAAATAACTTTTTAAAAAATAAATATTTCAAAATAAAAAAATAGCCTCAATATTTAATTTTAACTTGGGTTCATATTTTTTTTTATGATTGGTAACGTTTATTCTTAAATTACAAGGATATTGAAATTTTCAGATTAATTCTTCTTCTTCTTTTATTGGCACTGTAACCCACTGTGAGTTTTCGATTTATTAACAATTTTCTTCCGTTCCGCCCTCTCCCGTGTCAGTCTCTTACTTGAGTGTTCCATGGACTGCCGGATCTAGAACATCCCAGCGGGCGTGGAAAAAATTCTTCCTTATTTATTTATTATCTATTTTTTATCGTTCCATTATTTCTTAAAAAAATGTCAGTCTCTTACTTTAATGGTTTGTTATATCCTCATCGATGTCATCTACCCCCATCTTGTCCGGGAGTCTCTCCCCCTTTTCCTCCTCCCGATTGGCTTCCAGTCAACACTCCGTCTAGGTTGTTCTGCTTTCATCCATTCTTTCGTAAATTATCAAATATTTTATTCGACACTTTAACGACGTTTCGGTGTGATTTTTCATGAGCTTTTTCATATCAGGTTTTACTGTGTCAGTCTCTGGCCAGCCTCCTTACTTTAATGGTTTGTTATATCCTTCTCGATGTCACCTACCCCTATCTTGTCCGGGAGTCTCTCCCCCTTTTCCTCCTCCCAATTGGCTTCCAGTCCATAATCCGTCTAGGTTTTCTAATAATAATAATAATAATTAAAGAGTGTATTATACGTATTAGAGCCAATATGTGTAATAAACTCAGCCTTCTTTAAGTAATTTATTGTTCACGCGTCGCAACTAAAAAAAAACAAAGGTAAAACAACACCAACAACAAACCCTAAGATATTACCCCCACTTATGACCAACTAATAAATGTAATAAGTTTATTAAAAATAATTTATTGATTGAAAATTTTTATTTATCAGTTTTATCAATATATCGGGGAAATAAAATTCCTGAATCGTTTGCGACGGTGCCACATAGCCGCGCCATGTTGTCCGTAGTTCTCCCGTTTTATATTAATTATAAAACAACCAATATGTCGTTGTATTATAATTGTCTTAAACGAGGCGCCGCAAGTGATTTTCTTCTTGTTATTAATGGCGAATCTTCGCGCTCTCGGTGGCGATGACGTTTCCCTCCATCCTCGGGAAATCGATGTGGCATTTGAGATGTAATGTCGGGGCCGCCGCCGCCGCCCTGTACGCAATGGCAGTGTTAATATTGCACCGACGCTCTGCGCCCGACGTGCACGAGCCAACGAATTTAAACTCTTCGCCCAGGCGGACGCATAATTGGAATTCCAGTCGCAATCAAGACGTCACAATACAGCCCCCTTCTAATAGTTTGCTGCTGAAGGAGAACTACTAGTACTGCTGTTGCAGCGCCGGCAGCGGCGGCGGCAGCGGCCAACTTTAAAGCTGAGATCACAATCTCTCTACGCGGTCCGCGAGTTCAAGTACTGTCATGTTGTTTTAGTTCTTTTCACGTCATGCATTTAAATAAAGGAATTTTCTGACTGGAGTGGAAAGATTTACTACAACGACTTCCGCCAAAAATGACAAAACTATAAAATAGTTTAATAGCTATATACATCTTACCGCGCAAAAGACCAGTTGTTATTTTTCTCCAACTGTATGAGTTGTAGTAGTGAAAGGTAAGACTGTGCATGTCTCTTCCCCACGTTTTCAAACATTCCTAGTCTCACAGGTGGCCGAGTTCCCAGAATCGATCGACGACAGTTGGCGTACCAATCGCAGGAATAATGACGATTATGATTAGAAGATTTCAGAAACTATTAAAGTCCAATTCCGGGAAAACATTATTGCTTTTCCATCAAACTCGTAGAGACGAAAACTTCGTCTCAGCCTTAATTATCTAAGGCGTAATTAACCTTTCGAATTCGTAACTACGAAAGTGGGCCAATCTTTTATAAGACCTCACCCGCCATCGGAAGGCAATGGGAACTGCGCGACATACCTGATGCAGGTTTTCTAGAGTTTACATCACATTTAGGTGAATGCCGAGTAGGATCCTTAAACTACAGCCTTGGCTACCTTCCTCTACCCTTCCTATGCTATTAAAGAGGAGTTTCCACCACCCTAGAGTAGCCTATTACCCAAAAAAAATTATCATTTGTGTAACTATTCAGAACCTAAAGAGAAGAGTAGTCATTGAGTAAAATCTGTCTATCTATATAATCAAAAAAATTGTATGTATGTATTTACGTTAATGTATATACTAATTTAAACGCGTGGACAGACTGCAATCGAAAATTGGTACACATATTCTTAAAAAAACACGAAAAACGGTACTGTGTGTGTGTGTGGGGGGGGGGGTTGAGAAACCCCTAGCATAAATGTGGAAACAATTATAATTAAAAAATGTGATCATTAAGTGTTAAATTACTGCGCGCTAAGAGTCCGTGACGTCACGCGACAGAGAGAGAGAGAGAGAGAGAGAGACGTTACTACGCGACGAACAAAGGAAATAGTTCCTTTTACCGTAATGAAATCAAGAAGAAATATTTTCTTGGAATAAAAGTATAAAAAGAATAAAAAGTATAAAAAAACAATACGAAATAATTTACGACCCTTGTGGAAAATGTAAGTTAATTTTCGTCGCCATATTAGTGACTCCAATATGGCGACTATTTGTTTACATTGTGAATCTAGCTGAGAATTTCATCAGTTTAAGCTTTAGTAAGGTCTGAAGACTGAGGGACAATTATCTTTGCAGTACTCGAGGAGTATATTTAAGAAGAAATTCGCAAGGTATGTTTCTTGGGACTGATGCAATAAAATTCAATGTATGTTAAATTAATGCACTATCGGCCATAAAGTGTGTAGGGAACTAGGAACAGTTAGATTCAGGTTAAATCACTTCTTGACTAATGATTAATATAGAATTAAATACAGTTTCGGGTTTATATAAATAAGTACACGTGGCAACGCCGCGGCACACAGATATTTTAATATAATTTTCTATCATAACAAGCGAAAAATTGGACGTCGTCAAATATTGTACCAGTTTCAGTTTTTTTAAAGCTTCACGAGTACTTTTCATGGACACTAAATTCATTAAATATTTCTCTAGACATTTTATTTTGTAGATAGACAGGGTTAAAATAAACCCTGAAACAAACAAATTCTCTATCTGTCACTATTTACCTTCACTAAACTGAAAGAAAATAATATTAAAAATAAAATACATGTCCTCGCAGCCCTCATTAATAATTTATAATATTATATTTAATTTTACATATAAACATGATTCTGTATCGTAGACGAAAGAAATGTTTCAGAACGCATAATAAAATGGCGGACTTCTATTTGCACTTTCCTCGGCTGCCTTTCCCTCGCGTACTACAGAAATAATTTACAACACACACTTCTTTTTTTTTATGAAAGCCGGTTTCATACGATGAAAGCTTTGTGCCTACGAAAGCTTTTTTTTTTTCTTTCACCCCCTCCCTCCCTCCCCCTTTTTTTTACCTTCGTACACGAATTGTAAATATTGCATTAGACTTGAGGTTCAAAAATCCTTTAGTTGTTAAACATGAGATCACAAAGAAACACTTGTAAAATAAAAGGACTGGGGGGGTGGGAGGGAGGGGGAGATGAATAATTTATAATCGGTGTGGCATGCGTCACGCACTCTGTGATACTTATTCTTAGGAAATTTGAAAACAAGAGAAGGATCTATCAGGACGTGAAATCAGTTCCAGAAAAATTTGAATTACGGGAACGCGTGCTAAATTTTAATTAAAGTGTGGTTGCCATTATCCACTTATATCCACAACCCCCCCCCCAAAAAAAATGGTATGATTTCATATCCGAAATATATAAATGAAGTTGAATTAATTTTAGTTCCGTAAGTCACGTTTCCACACTCATAACAAAATTATATCCGCCATATTTCGGCAAAATGGTTGGCCTATAGGAAGATATTAACCAAATTGAAGAAAATCTCCTAATAAATAAATAAAATTGCCTGTATCTGTGTGTGTGTGTGTATTTATGTGTATATACACCAGTGGAGAAAATTAAACCAAATACCGTACACGTGTATCTAGATCTGGGAAACAAACTCTGTGAGGCTGAGACACGTACGCCATCCCTAGAGACGGGGGGTGGAAATTTTTAACGTGCTGTATTTGCGTCGGACGAATACTTTTTGTGGACGTTGAGACTGATAGTATGTCTCCAAACGTTGTTTGTGTATTATTATTATTATTATTATAAAGAACACGTTCAAGTAGAACATCAGTCAAGACGGGTCTGCGAGGGTTATTCTCTCGCAGGCAGCACCTGATACGGATGTTCTCTCGCAGGCAGAACCTTGTAGGAGAGATACGATGGGGCTACCTTTGGGGATGCCTTTTCCTCTCCGTTTTTGAACTAAGGTTCCCACATACCGAGGCCTGTTCTGAGAGGTGTATGTTCCGGGGTCACAGACCTTGGGCATACGGTAATAGTTGTCAGTTATTCCCATTGGAATAGTCGGCCAGCTGCCTCCTAAACTGGTCCAGGCACGGAGAAGGGAATGCTGCGACCCCACAGAAAACTCTTCTCCCGCTATCGGAAGTATGTGGGACAAGTACCCAATGCCCGACCTACCAGATGCAGGTTTTTGTAGGGTTTTCCCTGCATTAGTTTTAGCGAATGCCGGGTAGGATCCTTAAAATATAACCCGGGGGCCCTAGTTCACCCTTGGCTACCTTTCTCTACCCTTCCGCATCCCCCTTTCAAATCCCTTCCTATGCTATTAAAGGGGAGTTGCCCAACGTGGATTAGCCTCATGTAGCCTGTTACTTAAAAAAAAAACAAAAAAAAACAAGTACTCTCTATGCTACCATTTAGTATACATTCTAGTAAAAGTTGAAAACAATCCACCCTGGTGTGGAGTACGAGTAACCAGTCTCGACCACAAATAGATGAATAATTTAAATATATAACATTTCACTGTGATAAATTCCAAAGCTCCCGCTCTGGCTGCAGAAGCTTTACACAGAGAGGGAGAGAGCCTAAATCATATTATCCGTAGAGCCGACGAGAAATACTGTCACTAAGAACTTTGGAAGCATATAGGATGTGTCGTAAGATCAAATAAAGTTAGGACATTCTTTGTAGAAGAAACAAAAGAGGGAAAGAAAAATGGGAGGAGACGGGGAAGTAATATAGCTGCCGCCGGATTGCCGTGTGGTTCAACGACAAGCGCGGGAGTTACAAAAGACACAAAATTTGTTTCCCAGTTTCAGTTATTACCTTGGTGTAAGTCAAGTGTCTAGTGCTTTGGACATTAAGAGATAATATGAGTTATCGATTATTGAATCTAATAGGAAATGTTACTACAATAAAATAACCGTTTAATAAATAAGAACACTGAGTTTATATCCTATTAACATTTTATAATTTTATAATAAAATTTATATATAATTTTATAATAAAATTTTATAATATAATTAATAAAGATACTTTTACGATAGAGTTATTGTAATAAAATGCTTTCATTTATAGGTATATATATATTTAAAAATTTTATAATTATCCATTATTCAAATTCCCGGGGGTAGTTTATTCTTGAAGGATTATAAATTAAATATGACCGAATTTTCATTTTGGTATGTAATTTTAATTCAACACCTTGTCAATTTAATCCCGCTCGTGTGTAAAATTTATTTCAACCCCGTTCCCGTGATTGGCGCTGCCATAGCGGAGCCTTCAAGATGGCTGCTGCACTTCAAATTCGTCCAAAACAACGTGCACTTACAGAATTCCTGTGCTGTGGCATACACAAACATGTTGAAAATGTGTTTGGAAATGCTGCTGTCGGTCGCAGAACAGTTAAGCGATGGGGCATGGAGAAAAAGAGGGGCACGCCAATATTCTGGATACTCTTCACAGCGGCAGACTCCACACTGTACTAATTCCTGCGAAGAGTTGAGACCGAAAAACTCATCTCGGTGAAAGAATTGACACTCCAAGTGGGAATAGAAGAAGCAGGTGTTTTCACGATAATCAAAGAGTTGGGGGTTGAAAAACATTGCGGATTACTTTTGGAGTAACCTGCGTATGTAATGAGTCACAATAAAGAAAATAGAACTACATTCCAAATATGTTTTTAATAAATGTTTTTATTTTGGGTCAGGGAGCTTTTGGCCGATGAATTTGCCGGATTCGTCTACAAAAACAAAACGATTTTTGAAAAACTCTATTTGAAGAATCCTATATATACATATATTTAATCTGTCGCCATTAATTTTTTATCACAATAAACAATAATTTTAATGATATAAATTTTTAATATATATATAGTTGTAAACGTGGAGATAAAAAAAAAATTCTTGATGCTAATTAAAAACACGAGGGGGTTATATTGGGCAAAAGGGGTTCTCTTAAAGTTGGTCAACCTCAGTACAAAAACATTTCCAAAATAATTGCGTTATTAGATACAATGCAACAGCGTGATTTCCGAAAAGAGAAATTAAACGGAATTGAGTGATTAAAATAAAAGTATTGGTAATTATTACCAGACCAAAAACATTAGGACAACGCCTCATGAGTAAGAAAATCATTTATTTATTGGTTAGACTCCTTTTCCCCTTTATTTGAACACCCTGTCTTTCTGCTACAACCCCTCAATTTTTTTTTCTAAAAGCCAGAATATTAAAAAAAATTTCTACCTAGTTGTGTCTATGATAAATTCCGTATTTTTAAACGTAACGGGTCCAATTTCAACTGTCCAAAGTTCATGGATCGTCGATGCTGTGGAACCGGGACATTTTTCAATCCAAAATAGTACGGGCAAGCTGCCGACGCTTTAATGTTTCGGTACGACCGAGAAGGAACAAATATATCGCACCACGTGTGCTTGACGAATGTCCTCAGTTAGAGAGAGAAGAGAGGCGCCATCTTAGATATCGACGAGCTCGGTTTTCCCCGTCTTCGGAAGAAAAGGAATTCATCACTTATCCTGAAGGAGGACTGAAATTTCATCTCAATCACGTAGCACTTAAACTAATATTGGGAAGCAGGTGGAGTCATCTTAAAATAACATTTTTTTTATCAAGCTCAACGTTGCACGTTAATAAGGGGAAAATTTTATTATTTGATCATTGATTATTTGCAAAATTTTCAAAACAGATAAAAATCGCAAATATATCAATTAAATTATAAATTTTCAAGTAACAGCTGAGTGATTAAATTTAAAAATATTATTAGCACGATTTTTGTATGTTAAACTGCCGCCTATAACATCTGCGACGCTTTATGTAAACTCTCTGTTGACAACATGCGAATTCCGCTACATATACATATTTTTTTAAATAATTCTTTTAATTTCGCTGTCTCTTGAATTCTTAACCCTTTAGTTCACAGTGAAGCACTCTTATGTAACATAACGTATAGTATCACCTTCCCCCCCGCCCCCAGAGACATCTGTTGGTTTCTAAGAGAGCTAATTTGTGATTCAGATATGAAACAACATGTACTTAAGTTAAATGTGAAAATTATAGCATACGTGGACATGTTAAAACATCCCTGTCCTAGCTTTCTGTGAGTCAACCCCCTACAGGCCAGATTTCTCTACCCGCCGGTCAACTTCAGAACATTTATCTTCTGTTGTTCTTTTTATCTCCTTTTTTTATAGGAAGAAAATTTAAAACGTTATTCTGAAGGTATTATAATTGAAACCAAATAATAATCATCCAATTAATGTGAATTGTTAATAAATCAGACTTAATTATAGTTATGTTGAATATGTGCACCATCATGAGCCAAATTGACTTCGGTCGTGTTTGATATATTATTTTGGGTTATTTCTTCCATAATGTAACTACAAAAATACATCTTAAAAATTTAGTTTAAATTTATTTGAAAAATCGTGTAAATAAGATTTTTAAATTTAATCACTTTGCTGTTTCTTGAAAAATTATAATTTAATTGATATATTTGCGTTTCTAGCTGTGTGATAAACTTCATAAACTACATTTGCAGAAGCGGCAGTTTTTGGGGCAAAACCCTCTGATTTGCGGATAACTTTAAAAAAATCTGTTCACGATATAAATTCAAGGGAAGTGTTCTTTTTTTTATTTCAGATGGGAAAACATTTTAATTAAGACTCTACACGTTGTAAAAATTCCTCTAAGTGTCTACCTACTCATTTAAAATATTTTGTGTCTCTCGGGGGCGAATAAGCAAGAAGTAGCTAAATTCATAAGAAAATAAAGGGGAAAAAAACGTTTAGAGTCTTAAATACATTAGTGGATTAGTATAAAAATTCCTAACCTTTTTAAACATTTGTAAATTCCTAAAAAAAAATTTCAGTCCCTTAATTAAGATAAAATATATTATAATATTACGTGAACGGTCATTAAATTCGTATTCTTATTCCCAGTTTTTCTCTCAGGTTTTTCGTTTGATGTTTTAAGAACCGATAGGATGTATTTTTTGTTTTTTTACAAATTTTCTAATAATTTTTAATTGACTTCTGAATTGGATCTAATTTTCCCATTCTTACTGAATCATATATAATGTAATAAGCAATAATAATAGTAATTGAAATGATTTGATTGTCCACACGTTAAGGCATCAAAATGTGGTTACTCAAGAATGAAGATAATTAATTAAATTGAAAATTATCTAATGAAATGAACATGAAATAATTACATTTATTAAATTTACTTAAACAATTAGTTTATTATGCACGACTATTTTACCGTACAAAACAAATTACTTGCCGAGATTTACAACAATTTTATACGCAATGTACTTTTTCTCTTACCTCAGGGTCTTTACTGGGCCTTTTAAATAAAGAACCATTAATTTTACAATTTACTATTTACAAATATTTTAATAAAATGTCGAAATGTTTTCGAATAAAAACGAAATAAGACGAAATGAAATCGAAATCTGATGATATTCTACCTTTTATTAACGTTTACAGTGTTAATTTGAAATGCTTCCTTTTTGCTCAGTGTTTGTACCGGTACCAGGGCAATTGTAGAGATTTTGTAACG
Organism: Zhengitettix transpicula; assembly: GCA_037074705.1. Taxonomy (NCBI): domain Eukaryota; kingdom Metazoa; phylum Arthropoda; class Insecta; order Orthoptera; family Tetrigidae; genus Zhengitettix; species Zhengitettix transpicula. The sequence goes on from CM073593.1 coordinate 92,925,865, forward strand.
CACTTTCACCTGAACACTTATGAACAGGCCATGTGACAACTGAGTTTATAACTTTGGTTCGCTTTACTAAATTCCGGCCAACTGACCACCGGACACAATTGTTCAAGATCTTTCGTCCCATTTATTACTGTCGACTATACTTTAAAAATTATTTAATGTCGTAGGTTAAATACGACCAATATCAGCTGTTACCAAGCATCAACTTTGCTCGACCGCTACTTGGTTACTCGCGAGGACATACTTTGCTATGATTATCCTCGATCGGCGTTCAAAACCAGACTGCTAAATTTTAATATCTTCCCTGCTCAGCAATGTCTCATGGCAGACTGACAAATTTTAATTCCTTCTGTACTCAGCAAGGTCTCATGGCTGACTGCTGCTCAATCAACTTACGCGCACTATTGTCTAACAATGTCTATGGCCTGTTTTCTCGGCCATTATTGTATGTCTGTGTGTTCGCCGGTAACAATTCAGTTCAATAGTCTCTAATTATTAATTATTAATTGCGCTTTTATCATTACAATATATATATATATATATATATATATATATATATAAAGTGAAATATAAACTTCATTGAAAGTTGTAGTCCCCTAAACAACTTTGTGAAGTCGAGCTTTAAAATGTTCACAAAATGTCTTCCCCGTTGAATAAAATTAAGACAAGTATCTCAGGTTTTTACCAGGCCCATCTCCGCAAACAGTCCCGTTTCAAAGGCTAGCAGTTGTTCCTTCAGTCTAAGAAGGTTCTTCAACGTTTCTGTTTGTATTATCATTAAACCTGAAATATTTTTTTCTGAGGGGGTCCTTCCCCATTTTGTGTTTTCCTGGGCAAATAGATTTTTGAGGGCCTTTTATAATGAATCCTCTGAGTTTTAACCCCTTGGAAATGTATCGAATATTTTTTTTTGTCAAAAGCTCAGAATGAACGTTGGAGACCAGGGAAGACAGAAATCAGGAGAAGATAAATATTATACGTTGTTAAGTATTATAGCTGATTGAAGTATGCATAAGGTGGATGGTAAAACTTAACAAACGAGGGTAATGGAGTAAATTAGGGCGCCAGTGGACATAAAAATCAATAAATTATTTTGAAGGACTTATGGAAATTATATAAAAATAGTGTCATTACTCTTGATACCCTGATACCTTGATACCTTGATACCTTGATACCCGATAACTCTAACATTATCATTAGAAAAATTATTGTGGGTTACAATAAACACACAATTATTTATTGTGACAATAAAGTAAAATAAGTTTATAAGAAATATACGTATGAAATTACAGGAATCGCGAAGGAGTCTGTCAAGCCTTACAGATATTTTGCATCCTCGCGTGACCGTAGAGAATTGGCAACGACGAACCCGCGATTTCTCACTCTGATAACAGTAGTTGACACGTAACTAACAAAAAAACAATAACAACATATGTAATAGTTTTCGCTTACGATGAATCATTTCCATCTACATCAGTTGATCTCGCAGATGGTGCGTAATGGAACGGAGGAATCGTAACACAAATTGCAGGCAATTTCACCCCCCCCCCGACCACCCCCCGCATATATCGCGGCGTGTATTATCTACATTTGCTTTCTGATTCATTGCAGGATCACTTTGTCGCCGGACAAGGCCGCCAACTCTATCACCAAGGTAGGAAATTATGTTCCATTAGTTTCAACTTATCTCATGACAAATAATTTGTATGAAATACACGATCTATACCACATACTGATTGACAATATTCTGAACGCGGATTAGTTTCAGGATGGATTTCAAAATATCGTGTCAACATTTAACTTACACCTTTTAATGCGTTAATTAATGGATTATTCTTTCAAATTTCACCCTATAAATAGTATACTTCATGTTATTATAATTACGATTGTTCATTTACGATTTAATGTAATAAAAATATCGTTACACATTTAAATGTCAATGCAAATTGTGGAGAATAAATTTTATTAGGGTAACAGGCTACATGAGGGTACTCCACATGGTAGCAACTCCCCTCTTATAGCATAAAAAGGGATTTGAAAGGGGGGATGCGGAAGAAAGAGAGGAAGGTAGCCAAGGGTTAACTGGGGCCCCCGGGCTATGGTTTAAGGATCCTACCCGACATTCGCCTAAAAGTGATGCAGGACAAACCCCTAGAATAACCTGCATCAGGTAGGTCGGGCATTGGGAAATTGTCCCACGCCCTTTCCTAGATGGCGGGAGAGGAGTTTGCTGTGAAGTTGCAGCTTTCCCCTCACCGTGCCTTGATCAATTTAGGAGGCAGCTGGCCGACTGTTCCAATAGGAATAGTGGAAAAATCCTACCGTATGCCCAAGCTTTGCGACCCCGGAACATACACCTCTCAAAACCGGCCGAGGGGCCTCGGATTGTGGGAACCTTAGTTCAAAAACGGAGAGGAAAAGGCATCCCTAAAGGTAGCCCCTTCCGTCTCTTCTACAAGGTTCTGACAACGAGAGAATAGCCCTCGTGGGAGGAGTATTAATTTTTTTTCTAGGGCAACAGGCTACATGAGGGTAATCCACGTGGTGGCAAATCCCCTTTAATAGCATAGGAAGGGATTTGGAAGGAAGGGGGGGTGCGGAAATGTAGAGGAAGGTAGCCAAGGGTTAAGTAGGGCCCCCGGGCTATATTTTATGGATCCTACCCGTCAATTTGCCAAAACGTAATGCAGCTAAAACTTTAGTAAAACCTGCATCAGGTAGTTCGGACATTTGGTACTTGTCTCACACCCTTTCTTGGATAGCGGGAGAGTAGTTTGCTGTGGGGACGCAGCATTCCCCTTCTCCAAGTTAAGGAGGCAGCTGGCCGACTGTTCCAGTGGGAACACCAAACAAATCTTACCGTATCCCCAAGGTCTGTGACCCCAGAACATGCCACCTCTGAAAAACAGGCCGAGAGGTGCCTCGGCTTGTGGGAACCTTAGTTCAAAAACGGAGAGAGGAAAGGCATCCCCAAAGGTAGCCCCTTCCTGTCTCTCCTACAAGGTTCTGCTTACGAGAGAATAGCCCTCGCGGGAGGAGTATCAAAATATTGGGATTAACTTTAACCACTTAATAAATTTTAAACAACAGAACGAGAATTTTGCTATCGTTATTATTTCATATAAATTATAATTATGAATTCTCTATTTCTAATATTTTCCACTTGCGGCAATTATTTAATATACGTATAAAAAATAGACAAACACAAATGATTAAATAGTTTTGCCACTCGCACCAATAGAAAAGTCACAATTTACCTTTTTCCCGGAGGGGCGTGGTGACGTCAGCAGACACGGCGGGATCCGATGGTCGGTTCGAGTTTGGCCGATGACGTCACGTGTGACGTCAGGGGTTTCGTCACAACAACGACCAGTTATTCTCTCAGCTACATGTAAAAGTATCAACGGACAAGAAGATTAATTACAGTTCGTAAAAAAATTAATTGCGCAATGCACAAATACGCCTCTCATTACATTAATATTAATAAAGAGCGTAAGTTTTCCCGACGTTTATTCTGTATTTAGAGTTCTCGGGTTTCCGGTCGGGTAACGTAACTTAGCACAACGTTTTCCATAGCCGACACCGCCATCTTCGTCAGGTGAATCTCGACAACAGTTCACTTGACGAAGATGGCGGTGTCTGCCATAGAAAACGTTGTGCTCAATTCACGTTACCCGACCGGAAACCCGAGAACTCTTTATATGTATTAGTATTACAACATTCTTGCATTATTTGAAGAGAAATAACAATGTCAGTGTACTCAAAAGTATAAGAATTATACGGATCACAAGTATAAAAAAATCAGAATTAATTTGAATAGTCTTATTACCTTCTACCTGAAGCAATACCGCGCCATATTGCTCTCCTCTCGCAGCCGCAGCCGAGACTTATCTCTCTCTGATAAAACAAAAAACAGCATATCTTCCTTGGCCAAGGAGCAACAATATCTAGCCCCGATGTTTATACTTTGGCTTGATTAATTATTATATATAATTGAACCTAAATAAAACTCTCACCGGAAATTTAACACGTAATCAGAGTATTTATAAATGCAGTTATTAAAATTTATTGACAACTTATCCCGTCGTAAAATTAAAAACAAACAAAAAGCCGTATAGAATCTGCTCTCGCGGGCCAGCGATATCAGTCCACCAAGGAGGTTACTATCACAGAGATATTTGTTTACCGCGCACGTAAGAAATGAACGCGATAGTAAAACAAAAACAAAGTAAATTTGGAAAACTGTGACATGTCAAACACTGGCCCGAGTGTAACGAGAGGGTTCATGGTTAACACGTGACGTAATTCCCGTGCACACGGCATTGTTCTCCAAGCCGAGCAGCCCCGAGTTCGATTCCCCCGTATGGATGTTGGCGCTGCAATTTCAATAAGCGATCCGTTTGCTTATCAGATTAGTGACCATGTTGGTCAATACGCAAACCCGTCCGCAACTCGGCTCTCAGGATATCACTACGCCATCTGTCTACCTCCTTAAAAAACGCTTAACGCCTGATTAAAGATCTGATTCTCATTCATTCGTTTTATGAGCTTTTACCTTCTTCGGACATTTTATTTAAGGCAAAACTCTTACGTTCACAAGTATAAGAATCAAAACACAACTTCTCCTTGTGATATCCAATATCGATGTCCACGTTCATCGGAACAGAAAATTAAAATATTACACAGATTTATCAATGTATATGTATATCAATGTATAGAAGCCTCTCTTAACCCTTGGCTACCTTCCTTCGCCCTTCCGCATCCCCCCTTTCACTCCCTTTCCTATGCTATTAAAGGCGAGTTGCCCAACGTGGATTACCCTCATGTTGCTCGTTGCCCAAATATATATATATATATATATATATATATATATATATATATAGTTATGCATTTTTTATGACTTATCTGGAAATACGAGGGATTGCAGCGTTCGCCCGAGCCACCTGTGAAGTCTTCCAGACCTTCACCTGGTAATGTGGCGGAAAATAGTCCCATCAAAGTCGGATTATTAAAGCTACATGACCCACCGTATTAGGACCCACCAACCCCTGTAACTTCTCTGTTTTTTAGGGTAATCCACATGGTAGCAACTGCCTTTAATAGCATAGGAAGGGATTGAAAGGGGGGATGCGGACGGTGAGAGGGAGGTAGCCAAGAGTTAACTAGTGGCCCCCGGGCTCTCGTTTAAGGATCCTACCCGGTTTTCGCCTAAAAGTGTAGCCAGACAAACCCTAGAAAACCTGCATCAGGAAGGTGGGGCTCTTGGGGTACTTGTCCCCCACCTTTACCTGGATGGCGGGAGAGAAGGGGTTAGCTGTGGAGCCGCCGCAGCATTCCCCTTCTCCAAGCCACGACCAATTTAGGAGGCAGCTGGCCGACTGTTCCAATGGGAACACCGAACAACCCTTACTGTATTCCCCTTAAGGTCTGTTACCCCGGAACATTCACACCTCAAAACAGTGGCCAGGTGCATCGGCTTGTTGGTAACCTTAGTTCAAAAATCAGAGAGAGAGGAGAAGCCATCCCCATAGGCGTCACTCCTAAAAGGCTCTGACTGCTTCAGAATAAATAGCCGTGGGTATTTCCAGATGATAGCCGGAAAAATTGTTGAATTAACGAAAAATATGTCTACGTTTCGTTGTTGTTTTAGAGCCTTTTTTTTTAGGTTTAGTCTACAATATAAATATTATTTACGTAAGGATATATAATGTTTTTTACAGAATAATTACAAAATAATCATGAAATTAATTTATATATTGAAATTTAAGTAAAATTAAAATCAAAATATGGGGAAAAAAACAGAAGAAGAACATAAATTTGACAGGATCAACAACGTTCCAAACATCATTGAAGGAAGAAATTATTACATGGACATTTGTAATTTTAAATGTCCGTAAAGACCTAGTTGTGTACAATGTACGTGGATAATTTTACATTATTATTTTTTCTTATCCCCTTTTTTTCAAGCCTCGTTTAATATACTACGATTAAAAACTGGCAGCTGCATTCTAAACGTTTTCTGTTTAATTAATTAAAGAATATAGCCAACGTTAACTGGTCTACGGATCACGAAAGAGAGGAGGGAGAGAGAGAACAAAAAAAATAATATAAAGATTGTTTTCGAAAAGAAGGAAATTAATTTTTTAAATGTCCGGTGGAATTGTTGTTGGAAAACAGCGGACCGGGGGGGGGGGGGGCGTGACTGTGCCTCCCTCTAATGAGAATGTTGCTTTTAATTGGCGATCTCTCCTTAGCAGCCGAGACTATCAGCGCGGATAAATTAACACGACAACGACTTGCTGACTTATTAAGATTAATTACGAGACCGAGGCGAGAACGAAATTAATTGATGGCTCTGTAAAGCGCGCGCGTAGACGTGCTGAAAGAGCGCAGCGGCGGCGTTGCCAAGCCTTCGGGAAATTGAGACCACACACACACTACCTGCTGCTACGTAACACGCATTACCTGAACTACGGGAACGGTACTGTAATTTTTTTTTAAATCTTGCCAACCGCCATATTTGTTTCCAGGATAATTGGATTTTATAAGGTTCCCAGGACGTCAAATTATCTCCTTTTTTTTAGTTCCTCTGATTACATATATTATGGATTGAAGGAACAAGGATACATGTAACAGTTTCTGACGAAAACAAATATGTAAAAATACATGAATTTTTTATTTACACGGGATAAGGAAAATACAGTAACAAACTGGCGAGACCATTACAAAAAAAGGAATGGCAGAGATTTTATTTTTACAGAAAATCAGTACAGTAGAAGTCTTCAGTTACTGTTCCTAAAAATAATAATGCAAAGAACCACTTTTTTATTACTGTAATTTGCTTATTATGTATAAATAAAATTTAAAATAATACTATTAAAAAGAAAAACATTATTTTCATGTGTAACATCCCGCTTGCCATCATGTAACACTCCACCACTGTGAACATGTAACATTCCAGCAGTTGGAAATGGGAAGTCCAGATAGATCGTTCACCAACCGAGCTATACCTCCGTTAGCTCACCTGGCTACCGATCTAGAGGATAAAGGAAGAATTAAGAACAGGAAATAGGAAAGTCGGTAACGTGAGGGTTCGGGTTCAACTAATTGAACCTAGGCGTAGTGGTTGGTGTTTCGCTGCACTTCAGTCAAATAAGAGTTGATGAAGAATAAAGAGATTTAATAGTCAGAAATAAAATAAACTAAGACAAGCTGGCGGATAGCACCAGGAGTCACCGACCCGTCTGGAGGTTGGATCACGACTGTCGTTCCCAAGAAGCTCTGAACAATTCGAAGACTCCTTTCTCCCTCCCTGATGATTTTAAGTCTCCAATGAGAACTCTTACAGGGTGGAATGATTTCTGCTGCCGTGTGCATGTCTGCATAAGGGACTTAAAATGCTCACGTCTAGACGCAGCGTCATCACAGCTGCCTAGGCGGAAGGGGTGAAGATTTATGTTGTTGTGGTGCGTTACTCACTATATCTAAAGTGATGTCTTTAACAGCATCAGCGTTCTTGCAGCTGCGCCCTCTTAGGTCCGCTATGCTGAAGAGACGTTATGATAAGAGGGCACGTGTAGACTATTATATTACACATGGCTTTAATGACAAATCTATATTTTATTTTCTTTAAACCGAGCTTCAACTTCTACTAGAACCTTAAAAAGAAATTCATTTATAGCAGCAGGAGTCACGAACGAGGGCGAGTGGGCCGCAGATTCGGACTGCAACGTTGCCACGATGCGCGACAACACGGTCAAGCTCTAGGCGCAAACTGAAGCGGTATTGTCCGCACAGAGCGAGACGCTCCTCATAGTCTGGAAAGTTTTACGCCTATAAAAGTTTATTGCTAAAACAGACGATTGAAAAAGCAAAGTATATTATTAAATTGCGTCATGTTTCAGTCTCGATGTGGTAAAGGTAACATAGTAAAAGCAAAAAAATACAGAGATATGTACATTACAAAGGTGTTGGTGTCGGGAAAAGGAAAATTATAACGAAGCGACACGGAATAAACATGTTTAAATATTAATTTTATGCTAATCGGCGAAATAAAGAAGATGAATGAGCCACTCGTGATTCTACTAAAATTCAACATTAGAGAACGACGGCTTTCCCGTTAACCTGATGACGCGATGGCGGAGTTTTGCCGTCAAAACGTTGTTATTTCAACAAACAAAATTGGCCCCGGGGTTGAGACCCGAGAATTATATCTAAAGGATAAGAAAGTTAAAACTGAAAAAAAATTACGTCTGATTTAAAATAATGAATAATAAAGGCAGCCAATACAGACGAACAAAAAAAGGGTAATATAAATACCACACAACGTCTCTGGAATCCTTGTCAGGTGCTAAGAAGAGCCAAGAGCGACACAACTGCACACTGGTCGGTTGACAACACTCAAAAGCGACGAGAACGCAACGACGATGGGAGAGAGCCGAATGGGTTGCATAACTATAAGGGGTCTAGCAACTATTGAGTTTCATAGTGTCCAACATCACAGCTGTTTAATGTCAAGCATCTCTGGAATGAGTGTGGCTTTTGAGTGTTGTCAAGTGACCAGTGTGCAGTTGTATCACTCTAGGATCTTCTTAGCACCTGAGAAAAGGGAACTAGGATCCCAGAAACGACGTTGTTTGGTATTTATATTACCCCTTTTTTTCGGGTCTGTATTTTATTATTCATTAGTTTCATTTTATCTTAAATTCAACATGTTAATTAAGTTGTAAATTAATTAAAAAATATATCAAGTTAGTCAATTCAATAAAATAAAAAGAACTTATTTAGTTCTTATGATACTTATCGTGTGCGTGTGTCTCTTTAGGCAGTTTGCATTAACGAAAATAAAATCAGTTTATTTTTTTCTTAAAATATTACGCGTCCAATTAAATTTATTTAAAACGAATTAATTACGATTCTTGACATCGATTGACTTTAATCGGTTTTTTTTCGAGCCAAAAAAAATATATATCCTCTTAGTGCCACCATTTTGTCTACAACGTGCTACTGTATTCGGTTCCTGAAAGAAGTCCTGGCAAGATACTTTATTTTCAACCTTTTTAAATTTAGTTTCACCAAAACGTGCACTAATCAAAGACCACATATTAATTCATAATTTGAACTATGTCGTTACCGGATATTAAAATCGGGTGCGCTAAACAATTGCCTCGTCTTGACAGACAGACAGACAGACAGACACAGACACCCCTGAGGATCTGAATGCCGCCTCGTCGTCGTCGTCGTCGTCGTTGTTTAAGCTGCTTTCACAAGCGTTGCGTTCCTCGCATTTCTCTTTCGTTTCCTCTTAACGCTTCACAAGACATCATTCTGTAACCTCCTCCTCTTCGTGTGAATGCGTGGCTTGTGCCTGCCCATCTACTTCAAAAGACGTAGCTTTCGCTCTTGCAGATATAAACCGAGAGTGAACATTTTTTTTAAAATGCGCGTCTCCTACAGTACAGTACAACGTCGAGAAATAATTATTAACTAGAGCGTTAACCTTGGCTCCATTACAACCTATAATAATTTTTTTTTGTGCAGATTATTACAATATATATATTTTATTACAATATATATATTTTAGAAGTTAAGCTTCTATTATTTTATCTTGTACCCAATGCTTTATACAGTAATATTTTATAAGAAAACGAATTAGTAATTTTTGTAATACATTTAATTTATAAATCAGAATTTCCATATTTATCTGTACATAAAAATATAATCTGTATATGTATATATATATATATATATAACGTGGTAATTAAAAGGAAAATAATTAATTAATGAACAGAATTTGAACTCGCATTGTCGGCGGCGTAAAAACACACAAGTCGTATACAAGAATGTGGCAAGAATGCAATGCTTGCGGGTATTGTAGTTCTTGAGTTCGCTATACACGGAGTGTGTGCGCCAGTCTTCTCGGGAATATAGCAGTGGGCAGACGAGAAAGGATAAAATCCACAAAGTGTCTGGATACTTGTAACACAACAGCTGAAACATTTTACAGTCTGTGAGCAGATAACTACGTAAAGTCAGAGCTAAACATTTAAATTGCTGAGTCTAATTTAATTAAAAAGATATGTTAGAACGAACAGTGAACCAACTATTGCAAATCATTTTGTCGAAATAAAAGTGTTGATTAGAGTCAGTGTATAAGAATGGTCTGTCTATAAAGTGTGTGTGTGTACGAGCCAATTTCCTTGAGTACCAGAAACATTAAGGTAAAACTCCACAGAATTACTACCTGTAAACTCGTAAGTAAAACATATTATCGTCAGATTTTGTTCAGAATTTAAAGTTCATATTTTATGTTTTTGCATTGTAATAATCTGTTGATGAATTTATCACTTGATAACTTGATTAAATTGAATTGTTTAACCAGTATTTTCTTTATTAATGGCCCAGTAATCGACCATGAGAAATAGTCATGTTTTTATTTATTGTAAAATATTAATTGATAAAGTAAATTGAAATTTATTTGCCTTAATAACAAGTGTAAATTTAATTGATTTGCGTTAATAAAATATTTTGTTTGTCTATTTTAAAATCTTGATTCTTATTAAAACAATCCTATCATTATAATATTTAAGTTACTACAGTATATATATATTAAATTTATAAATGAATGTATGAGTTGAAGGTTTCTGACGGCCTTTCGAAGCGTTCGGAAACTTAAGAGAGGTGAACGGGAGTGATATTTTGGAAAATGCCAAAACGGCCGATATTTAAGGTTTAGTAATCAGTTTTCCGCCTCGATAAGATTAATAGATGTTTTCAGTGTATAATTTCAACCCGTTAAAGTGTCAATAAAGGCGGGGATAAAAGGGGCGGTACATAAAAATAACGGAAGAAAACAGAAATAGGTATCAAATCCAGGGGTTATAGAAGTCAATGAGTTTATTTGTGACATACACTATGCCAGTTTAGTTTTAGGTCTGCCTTTAGGTGTGGAGGAGGTAATGGGGGAACTGCTGTTACTTAAAATCAAGGTGTAAAAATCCTGGTGTTTAATCTGGGGTTATGGAACTCGCCGAGTTTAACTTTGACATGTACCATGTTGGTAGGAGGTTGGGGGTTTGAAGCTGGCGAAACAAATTTCCGCGTACAATCTTAAACAACGCGTAGAGCAATGTCTACCAAACTTTATACAAATGTTACTTACGATCCAGGAACAAACAGTGGGAAAAGGGGCAGGGGGGGTAAGTCACATCTAGCACCTATAGGGATGCGTATTGAGGAAGTGGAAGTCCAAAATAATTCGTAAACGAATGGTCGTTTTCAGGGACGCTGAATTTTATAATGTCATTCTAAGTGTTTAATTTCAACTCCAAACGGCAACGGAGGGAAGAACCCTTACAGTAAGGGTGGTGGTAGTGGAAGGTGTGTATATAAAAAAAATTATTCAAAAAGACCGAGATTTTTTTTGTCGATTCCGGGGTTATACGAGTCGCTGAGTTTAATGTTCACCGGAACCTCACTGAATGCGATTTTCTTTCTAGTGGAGAATTATAAAAGATTTCAACTTTACGTACTTCCACTTCCAGCAACAATGGTCGACAATCCATAGGCCTACCAGGCGATGGATCAGCCGTACCGGGTTAAAAAATTATTCAGCCTTACATCATTGGCCTCCAAGGTCACCGGAACCTCACTGCAGACGATTTTCTTTCTTGTGGAGAATTATAAAAGACTTCAACTCTCCGTACTTCCACTTCCAGCATCAATGGTCGACGATCCGAACCACATAAAACACAGACGAGGAAGGAGTAACTGAAGATAAAGAAGTCGGTGATCGCACAGACATGTTTTATAGAAATTATAGTTAGATGGGCATTAAATATGTTTAAATAAAGATTTATGTGAAACATATTCGTCAATCATGAATATTGTGATGAAGGTGAAAGCAAAGCCTTTAGCCGAGAGATTCGTGTGACACCCTTGTAAATATTTCAAACGTGTTGATTACCTTGCACTATAGTTATTACATTAATGCTGACGTAGATATAATTTCTAATTGCTTTTAGAGGGAGGGTGGGTGGGGGAGGGGGGGACTTGACTGGCTGTAAGTGAGTCTCCGTAATGCAGGTTATGAAACAAGGTAACATGGAACAAGATCTCCTTCCTCGTACAATTGAATTCTAGGGAGAAGTTGACGTGCGACACTCATTATCCCTAATTAATACCGTCGAGTGCTTGTTCATGACAGTTGTTGTGACAGCGAGCGACACTCGTTTGTTTTAACAATTTAGAAAATTAAATTGTCCAAATAACCTTATTCTGAAATTTATTAAAACTCTAATAATAATAATTTAAATAATACGTATTAATCGATTTATTTTTGTCTGACGAACGAAGCTTGAGGGTTACAACTGTCATGGAACTTCATATACAACGTTAAATGTTTTATATATTTTGTCAAAGACATTTAATTTCCGTTATCTATTTTATGGTTTTAATTATGACTTCTCTGGATGCAATTAGTTCTTTGTTTGATGGTGTATTATTCTCTTAGACTTTCTTTTGCTTTTTGTTGCCGGTGCGGAAGAAATATGATGAGGTATTTAAATTTTATTTAAAAGTTTAATATTATCTTTGGAGCATAGTAATTGAAGATGTTGCCGTTTTATACTATCAATTCAACAATATTTCCTATCAGAAAAATATATTGTAAAGGTTAGAGCATTTTTCAACTATTATCATGTTTACCTGATGAAGTCCCTCTAATTAGGGATGAAACGTCATGATCTTTTATTTGTATGCAAATATTTAATAGTAATATTTAGTGACGTAGTAATTGAATCAATAAATAAATAAACCGACCAACATGTCACAAACAATGATTAAAATAAATTATTTCCTGTAATTTCAATACGTGATATAATTTATTTATTTTTTTTTGGAGAGAAAATTTTTATTATTATTCATTTAAATTAATGGAAATAAATTATATTCAAATTATATTCATTTGTTCCAATTTTGTTTTAATTGATAACGTGAGGATGTTCAAATTAACGGAACGAAAAGTTTTTGTGGGTTATTAAAATTGTTTCTGTCGTATTGGTAAGTTCATTTTTTGTCAATATTTAATATTAAACTCGTTCTGAATTTTATATATATATATATATATATATATATATATTGTAATAAACAACGTGATTATAAGTAATTTGCCCCACGTTGGTGAAGCCATTTATGTAATGAACAACTGGACAGCCTTAATTAGATGAATCAATTAATAACATTTACTAAGCTTTAAAAGAAATTTATTATCGTTGATTAATTTTACAATTTACAAAACCTATTTTTCCTGCCGAATTTCATCCATTTAATTGCTTTAATTGCGATTTATTAATTCGTGGCATCTATGAACACACAGTTCTTGTATCATTACCATCAAATTCGTCGCATCTCTTATCTCAGGGCCATAATAACGTTCTGGGTTTGATAATTAGAACAAAATCAATGTATAAACTGACAATTAGCAATTCAAAATATAAAAATTAACCCTAAACAATATTAAAATAAGTGGAAAGAAAGCTGAACGAAGTCTGACTCTACCCTTTTAATTATGGTTTACAAGGTTTTATATAAAGTTGTAATTATTGGACGCTAAAAATCGGGAACAAAAGTTTCCCCGTCCAACATGAGTATAGTTGGTACGTTTAAATTATATTGAACTGTATTTTACGTCCTCTTGTTTTTCTTTTTTTTCCAGAAATGTCTCCAACACGAGGAATTACAGAGGCTTCTGACTGGTGACGCTGGCACGAGTATGTATCATACATCATTTAACTATAACTATTCCTTAGTATTACAGAGACTAATATAAATATTTTCTGACGTTTGAATTCTTCTTCTTCTTCTTCGAAAGCTCTGCAGCCCTGATGTGGGCTTTGGCTGCCTCCACAATCTGCCTCCAATCTTCTCTCCTCTCCGGTTCCTCCCGCCATCTAATTGTCTTCAAGTCTTCTAAACACATCTTGGATCCATCTTTGCCTTGCTCTTTCCCTTTTTTCTGTACCAAATATTTTCCCTTTATATATCTGCTTTAACATTCTTTCTCGTAGCCATTCTTTGTATGTGTCCCAACCATGAGATTGTACGTGATTTTATAAATCTAACTGGTTGAAGGAAGCGGCCTGTGAGAGCTATTCTCTCGCAGGCAGAACCTTGTAGGAGAGACACGAAGCGGTTACCTTTTGGGATGCCTTCTCCTCTCTCCGTTATTAAACTAAGGTTACCACAAGACGAGGCACCTCGGCCTGTTCTGAGAGGTGTATGTTCCGGGGTCACAGACCTTGGACATACGGTAAGAGTTGTTCGCTGTTCCCATTGGAATAGTCGGCCAGCTGCCTCCTAAACTGGTCAAGGTACGGAGAATGGAAAGCTGCGTCCCCACAGAAAATTCTTCTCCCGCTATCCAGGGAAGGGCGTGGGACAAGTACCCAATGCCCGACCTACCTGATGCAGGTTTTTCTAGGGTTTTTCCTGCATTTCTTTTAGGCGAATTGCCGGGTAGGATCCTTAAACCATAGCCCGGGGGCCCCTAGTTAACCCTTGGCTACCTTCCTCTCCCTTCCGTATCCCCCCTTTCAGATCCTTTTATATGCTATTAAAGGAAAGTTTCCCAACGTGGATTACCCTCATGTAGCCTGTTGCCCTAAAAAAATAAAAAAAATAAAAGTCTAACTATGTCTTCTCCTTCTAGGATGCTATTTATCTCTTCATTATACCTTAATCTCCATCTTTAACAGCTCCATCGATTCTCCTAATAATTTTCCTTTAGAGTCTCCATATCTTGATGAGTTAGGGTCCATGTCTCATGCCTCGAACATTACTATGGGTCTAATTATTGTTTTTATATACTTATACTTTTGTTCTTCTTGTTATTAGGGTCGGTTTTTTAATATTGTAATTTTTGCGTCACACGCTCAATTTTTTTTTGTTATTGTTTGATTAATTTCTATGTAGATATATAGTGATGTTCATTCCAACATATGTGAAGACTTTCGAAGTTATATTAATCACTTATTCTTAAATCTCGCACTTTTCGTTTATTTTCCGCTGTTGACATTCTTAGATATTTAATTTTTCTCTCAATTATTTTCAATCCTATTATTTTACTTTTTTTCTTCGAGTTTTAATAAACGTATCTTTTAATGTTTCATTATTCCTCGCTATTAACACTACATCATCCTCGTGTGCTAGAGATTGTGTGTGGACTTATAGAACATATTATTACCTCTCAAATTTAATTCTTTTACTGTGGCATTTAGTGGAAGATTGAACAACGTTGCCGTGAGAGAGTCACCTTGTTGTAACCCCCTTGTCTTATTGCCGTTTGAATTATTATATAAAATAATGTTTCTCTAACAAAATAAAATGGTTATGTAGATCAGTAATTTACAAACATTATTTTTAGGTCTGGTTAATGCTGGTCGGGCTTTTAGAGAGAGAAAAAAATGGGAGTAAATAGGATTAAAAAAATAGAAGTGTAGGAGGAAAATTGTATCTTCACTGAAGTCAAAGGGTTATTACACAGTATTAATATAATCTCACAACTATAATTTAGTAAATAAGCAGAATGGAGACCATTTTTATGAAGAAATGAGTATAAACTAATCGAAAAAAATTATAAATATGAAAATAATTTACGTCTGATAGAAAATAATGAACAATACAGACAAAAATAGGGTAACATAATTACCGCACAACATTTCTGGGATCCTTGTCCTCTTTCGTCAGGTGCGAAGAAGAGCCTAGAGCGACACAACTGCACACTGGTCAGTTGACAACACTCAAAACCGACGAAAACGCAACATTTGAAGAGCCGAAGGGGTTGCATAACAATAAGGGAGCAACCGCACTGGGGAAACAGAAGGTTCAGCGTAACAATTAGGGATCATAGTTTCATAGTGTCTGTTTGTACATTAATAGCTGTGATGTTTGATTTAATGTGAAGCATCTCTGGTGTCAATGTCAAAAATCTTAACATTTTGCCAATCAAAAATGTATGTTTTGATCTGTTTATGTTCGATCCCAGAAATGTTGTGTGGTAGTTTTATATTACCCTTTTTTTGTCTGTATTGGCCTATCTTTCTTATCTAAAATAAATTATATATATAATATATTTTGGTTAATTAATTAAGACACAATTATTATGACATATTGGCTATTTTCAGTTTATTTCTATACTTGAAAACTACGTTTATCATCATAAATTTTCCTCCCTTTTTTTATACCTGTTTCCTAATTTTAATTTTCCTTTCCACCATCCGTGATAACTCTTTGGAAACATCGGATTATTTTCACTCCTCCTTATATGAATTACCCCCCTCCCCCCCCCCGTTTCACCGCTCCGCCTATTCTAGGAGCGTCATGCAGTCTTGACGCTCAACCTTCCTGTATCTGGTAACAGCTCGTACAAAGTCGCACTTGTGGCTTCGGTCAGGTCAGGACGAGCAAATATTACACCGTCTTCTCTGTATTTCGTTCTTCACTTCTTCCTATTTATATATTTTTTTCTCTTTATAATCAGACAACACTAAATATTAAATCCACCATTGTCATAAAAATCCGAAGAATATTTTCTTAGGAGGACAACCGTTTCTCCAATAACACTAATTTTTTTCTCGCAGTGTGATAATTACAATTACAATGTTATGTTTGTTCCTCCCACGTGCCTTTCTGTGGTGTTTTGGGATGAAACGTTGCCTCTTTGATCCATAATAAGTGTAAAACACGCGCGACGTACTCAAGTTTGCAAATAGGAAGCGCTCGTTAGTCATCGCGCGTGCTTAATTGATGTAGCAATGTTTTCCCTTCATATGAGAATGGAAATACGAGTTTCGGATTCCCATCACCCAAGATGCTAATTGCATTTCGTCTCGTTCCATCAAAAACCCCTACAAATAATGAATTCCAGGGGGAGGAGGAGAAGGGAGAGGGTGGGGGTGATTGTTTCCGCCTCGACGTAGAAACAACGATTTTGAACTTGATAGATCAGATAATATAATAACAAATTTTTTTAATTTCGATTCAGATAAAAGTCCTTACAATAACCAACGTTACTCAACGTACACAAGTAGAAAATGAATTTATTTATAAACATTAAAATTAACACATTATTTAAAACACGTTTTCCCGAAGGGACAAATGTCAGTTTTTAACAGTTATTAATCTCAATAATTGCTATGATCCCTTATTATTACGCTGAACCTCCTGTTTTTCCCATTGTCGTTGCTCCCTCATTGTTACGCTGACCTCTCCGGTTCTCGCATTGTCGTTACGTTCACGTCGCCTTTGAGTGTTGTCAACTGACCAGTGTGCAGTTGTGTCACTCTCAGCTCTTATTAGCACCTGACGAAAGGCACAAGGATCCACAAAGATGGAGAAGAATGAACTTGGCAAAGAAATCGTATGTCTCACTACTACCAGCCTTCAAACTAAGAATAAATGAGGATATATAAAACCATGATAGTGTATTATGGAAGTGAAAGGCTGGACACTAAACAAGAAAGAGGAGACAGCCATTAACATCTTCGAAAGAAAGATCCTAAGAAGGATTTGGGGACCCCAAAATATGAAAATGGCAGCTTATGGAGACACACAAGGATGTAATAAAAAGTTTTTTATTTTTTTTATTTTTTTAAGACAACAGGCTACATGAGGCTAATCCACTTTGGGCAACTCCCCTTTAATAGCATAGGAAGGGATTTGAAAGGGGGGATGCGGAAGGGTAGAGGAAGGTAGCCAAGGGTTAACTAGGGCCCCCGGGCTTTATTTTAAGGATCCTACCCGGCATTCGCCTAAAGGAATGCAGGGAAAACCTTAGAAAAACCTGCATCGGGTAGGTCGGGCATTGGGGAACTAGTCCCACGCCCTTCCGATAGCGGGAGAGGAGTATTCTGTGGGGACGCAGCATTCCCTTCTCCGTGCCTTGACCAGTTTAGGAGGCAGCTGGCCGACTATTCCAATGGGAATAGCGGACAACTCTTACCGTATGCCCCCTGGTCTGCGACCCCGGAACATACACCTCTCAAAACAGGCCGAGGTGCCTCTGCTTGTGGGAACCTTCCGCTCGGCCACGCTACCACATTTAATAATAAGGAATAATATGAGCTATATAAAGAATCCAAGCATCGAAACAGCTACTAGATTAAAGAGAATGGAATGGATAGTGACACGTGCAAGGCGCGAGGGAAAGGAAAGGATGCATTATACAGTGATATGAGAGGTAAAACCAAGGACAGACGAAGTAGAGAAGGGCATAAAAAGGATGATGGATTCTGAGGAACTGGAGGAGAATAACTGCAGACAGACAAGTTTGGAGGAAGCTACAAGTGGAGGTCGAGGCTTAAGAAGCATAGAATAATTAGAAGAAGACTTCTGGAAATTAATTCCAGGGAAAAAGGCTCAAGAAAAAGGAGAAAAATTTTTTTACTTAGCTCTTTGACATCATCATGACATTTTCGGGTCATTTTTGATTTCTTCAATTTTACCAGTGTTGTGGGGAAAAAAATGAGCAATTTTGATTGTTTGATTTTTAATTGCTCACCCGTCTGTGTAGTACCCGTCACGATATCACTGGTGTAGGAGACGTGAGGAGCCGACGTCTGCTCATTTACAACTGGCGCTACAGCATTGATCGTGGGGGACTTTGATTCTCGCAGCAAACAGCAGGATCGCTGATTCAATCTGCTGTGAATGGCGCGGCCAGCCGTGCGATCGGACGTCTTCGGCTCTAATGAACGGCTTATCAGATTAGGCTGCTCAATCAGGGAAGACTGTGTCGAGACTTCGCAACGCTTTCCCCCCGAATTCTTTCTTCCACCTGTATCGGCTTCTTCTAACTCGCTCAACGTTCTCAGACTACTTTACAATTCCACGAAGATATTCTTATAACATCGACGAGCAAAATTCTTAGACATGTAAATTGTTCGTAACTCAGAAAGATATGGATTCGTGTTTGCCAGAGATAATTATTCCGAGTTGAGACAATCCTATCTTTGGCTCATCTCGTCAGGTGGTCGTTTTTGAGCAATAAGGAAACACGTTTTTGACTGAGGGAGCCGTATATGTCGTTCAACGGATCGTCCGGAGTACACAAACACGACACGTGATTTGACTGAGGGAGCCGTATATGTCATTTAACGGATCGTCCGGAGTACACGAACACGACACGTGATTTGACTGAGCGAGCCGTTTATGTCATTAAACGGATCGTCCGGAGTACACAAACACGACACGTGATCATTTAACGGATCGTCCGGAGTACACGAACACGACACGTGATTTGACTGAGGGAGCCGTTTATGTCATTAAACGGATCGTCCGGAGTACACAAACACGACACGTGATCATTTAACGGATCGTCCGGAGTACACGAACACGACACGTGATTTGACTGAGGGAGCCGTTTATGTCATTAAACGGATCGTCCGGAGTACACAAACACGACACGTGATCATTTAACGGATCGTCCGGAGTACAACAAACACGACACGTGATCATTTAACGGATCGTCCGGAGTACACGAACACGACACGTGATTTGACTGAGGGAGCCGTTTATGTCATTTAACGGATCGTCAAGGGGAACACAAACACGACACGTGATTTGATTGAGGGAGTCGTTTGAGTATTGGACGCGGTTGCAATATATTAGTTTGAGAGAGTTGTAGCTTCACTTTCACGGGGATTGCGACTTGCAACTATGGTTTATTGCGATCCACGGATATGTTTTTTTAAAAAATATTTCTGTGAATATCGGTAAAGTACAAGAAACTTCCGTGATTGTTTTA
Source organism: Zhengitettix transpicula (assembly GCA_037074705.1). Classification (NCBI taxonomy): domain Eukaryota; kingdom Metazoa; phylum Arthropoda; class Insecta; order Orthoptera; family Tetrigidae; genus Zhengitettix; species Zhengitettix transpicula. The sequence continues at coordinate 92,945,663 of CM073593.1, forward strand.
AGCTCCAGAAGAGGATTTTTACATTATAATGAAGTTTCCGTGACGCATAAACAAATAGACGTGATTTTCTTGAGGTACTGAATTTTTTTTTTAAGTTCTTGATAAGAAGAAAAAACCTAGTGATTTTCTTTATCGTCTAGGATATTTTCTGTTTGAATTCTACTGAATTTTATTTGGAGTAAAACCCGAAAAAGCTTTTTCTATCACTTTTTATATATATTTTTCCACCACCCACTAAAAACGTCGTACACTTTGATTTTTTTTAAATTTTTAAAATTAGCCGAGAAATATAAAAACTCATAATGTTTAGCTTTTTTGAGAGGGAGTTTTGTCAAAAAGGACGAGTGCCGTTGTGTCTCGCTCTAGGCTGCTCTTCTCCGCACCTGAAGAAAGGCGACAAAGATCCCAGAAACGTCGTTGTATTAAGCCTGCGAGAGGTTTCTCTCGCAGGTAACCTGCGAGGGATGTTCTCTCGCAGGCAGAAGATTGAAGGCGAGATACGAAGGGGCTGCCTTTGGGGATGCCTTTTCCTCTCCATTTTTGAACTAAGGTTCCCACAAGCCGAGGCCTGTTCTGAGAGGTGTATGTTCCGGGGTCACAGACCTTGGGCATACGGTAAGAGTTGTCCGCTATTCCCATTGGAATAGTCGGCCAGCTGCCTCCTAAATTGGTCGAGGCACGGAGAAGATAATGCTGCGTCCCCACAGCAAACTCCTCTCCCGCGATCGGAAGGGCGTGGGACAAGTACCCAATGCCCGACCTACCCGATGCAGGTTTTTCTAAGGTTTTCCCTGAATTTCTTTAGGCGAATGCCGGGTAGGATCCTTAAAATAAAGCCCGAGAGCCCTAGTTAACCCTTGGGCTACCTTCTCCTACCCTTCCACATCCCCCCTTTCAGATCCCTTCCTATGCTATTAAAGGGGAGTTGCCACCACGTGGATCACCCTCATGTAGCCTGTTCCCCTAAAAAAATAAAAAGAAAGAAACGTCGTTTATATCATCACTTCTTTTGTCTGTATTTGCCTAACTTTCTTATTAATTATTTACAATCAGACGTATTTTTTTTCATTTGAAATAACTAATCGAGGACGAAACGTCTCGGTATATATATATATATATATATATATATATATATATATATATATATATATATTGTTTTGGTTAATAAACAATTTTATGACTGAATGAAATAATTTTTTTTTTTTTGAATACGTTATATAAATTAAATATTTAAATAAAAGCAATTATATAGTGTTTTAATTATTGCTAATGTAATGATATTTAGTTAATTGTGGCTCGCGTGAATTTCGCCTGTTACACAAAATGGCCGCGCGTTTTAAATTGAGTTTTGAGTCTCCTGTGTTTTATTGAGTCTCATGGCATAAAATAAATATTAAAAAAATTATCGTTAATTTTTCATTACTTACGACGTGGTGTTAGGAACGTCCCGTCCTCAAATTGTCGGCGGGGGGGGGGGGGGGATGGGGTCCTAACAGTCCAGAAACGATCCGTGAGAGGAAAATTTATAAACCGGGAAAATCGACTTTCATCTCCTATAGACCTTTTTTTTGGTTTGTAGGGGGGGGGGGGGGGGGCGGAGAGCAGAGCTATGCAGTAAATTTGAGGATTTATCAACTTATTGCGGCAAGTACGTTGTCGACAACAAAGCAGGCACAGGCAGGCAGATTGCGTTACAAACTAATCGTGTATGGGAAGTGCTAATCAATGGTCTTTAATTCAATCACTCGAGCATCGATAAATGACATTGTAATAAGCTGATTCCGTCGCTCCCTGTGACAGTCGGAGCCTGAATTACGATTCACGCATGCAGATACGAGCGTTGGCCACAATAAAGAATACACATTGTTCCCCCAACCCCCTTCCCCAACCCCTCAAAAAAAATAAAAAGCCGATGAGAACTCGAAAAATAAAACGGTCGCAATTGTATAAATGAAAAAGACAGAGGGAGAATCGCATGAAAAAATAAAAACGTCGTCTATGGAAACACAATGCGTGCGTGTGTGTAATTTTCATTTAAGCTCTCAAAATTATCAAACTATGAAATAATCAGAGCCGGTAAATTAAAATGGTTATTAGCAGAAGGTATTCTACAGGCCGTTAATGAAAAGCTTATTGAATAAAAAGTGAATAGAAAAATTGCCGGGAAATGATTCGGTCAAACGAGTTTTCACGTTTATGTGGAACTTATTGTTTCTCCCCCCCCCCTTTCCCCCTTTTAAAGGGGACGTCGGCGTCCACGCCGAAATATAATTATGAATAATTTTCCTGGTTTAGTGTAAAATGAAATAACACTTGAAATTTGTATAATCCTTGGGATACATACATATAACTGTATATTTAAATTTAATATCATGAGTGTTCCTGATGTTAAAACTAGTCATTAAAAACACTTGGAAGTGTTGGAAACTCAGCGACTATCACAACACCTGATTTGACGTCAATCTCGGGGCGATATCAAATTATTATTATTATTATTATTATCCGCTTCCACCACCACCACTAGGGGTTAATTTATAACTTAACCCTTCTGGAATGTCATAAATGAAACTCAGGGACTATCACAACACCTGATTTGACGCCAATCTCGGGGCGATATCAAATTATTATTATTATTATCCGCTTCCACCACCACTAGGGGTTAAATTATAACTTAACTCAGCTGGAATGTCATAAACGAAACTCAGCGACTATAACAACACCTGATTTGACGTCAATCTCGGGCGATGTCAAATTATTAACCATTTCCACCACTACTAGGGGGTTCAACTTCAACTTAACCCCGCTGGAATGTCATAAACGAAACTCAGCGACTATCACAACACCTGATTTGACGCCAATCTCGGGGCGATATTATTATTATTATTATCCGCTTCCACCACCACTAGGGGTTAAATTATAACTGAACCCTGCTGGAATGTCATAAACGAAACTCAGCGACTATCACAACACCTGATTTGACGCCAATCTAGGGCGATATAAAATTATTATTATTATTGAACGCTTCCAAGACCACCATTAAGGGTTAAACTTTAACTTAACCCTGCTGGAATGTCTTAAATGAAACTCGGCGACTATCACAACAACGGATTCGACACCAATCTCGGGCGATATCAAATTATTATTATTATTGAACGCTTCCACCACCACTAGGGGTTAAACTTAAACTTAACCCTGCTGGAATGTCATAAATTAAACTCGGAAGGGAAAAAGAATAATTTTTATCATTTTAAATATTATAAATAAGTAAACGCTATTTATATATGTTTCCCCCCATCTGTGAAAGCATCGTACGCTCTACCCACGTTTTAAAGACTTAAATTAGATTTTTAATCAGCTTGCTCTAGAAACACCAAAAATCAAAATCTTGAGCTTTTGAATTTTGTCGCCTTTACCCCTGTTATGATCCACGGATGATTTATATATATATATATATATATATATTACCCCACCTGTGAAAACGTCGTCGTACGGTTTACCCGCGTGAAAAAAAAATGGTAAATTTGATTTTTAATCAGCTTGCCGTAGTTTTTGAGTTGAGTGCGGTTGTGTCGTTGTAGGCTCTTCTTAGCACTTGAAGAAAGGCGACAAGGATCCCGGTATATTTGGCTACCTTTCTTCTTACCAGACGTTTCTATTTTGTTAATTAATTCTTTTAATTGTTTACGTCTACAGAATTGTGGCTGAAGTGTTTGTGGAAAGTCATTCACCGGTTCAAACCAGTGACGTAAGGTCTGAATAATTATCTTAGGGAAAATACAATTGCTTGCTTGAGCGCGGGGGCGACGGGCTTGGTTCCTTAGTGTACTCATAATATTAAGAGCTTAGCTCATTAATGTTTCTGAAATTGTGCAGTAGTTCGATAAAGCGCCTCCCATTCCACTGGATTAAGATGTCCCTGGGAAACCAACTTCCATGAATGCTAATTAGTTTCGCAAATTACACATCGTAAGCTTTTCCACCCCCTCTCTAATTTTACTATGTTATGAAGAGATGTCCTGCGAGGTTATGGATTCTCCGACACTGTTACCCGTTTAGTAACTCTGAATTTTTACACGTGACACTGTAACTAAAATAGCAATACTGGAGACTTGAGGAAGGACTAAGGACGCGGCCTCGTGGTACCGAGGAACACAGCCAAATCCAAGCAAAAGAACTGATAATATAAATACCACACAACAACGCGTCTAGGATCCTTGTCGCCTTTCCTCAGGTTCGAAGAAGAGACTAGAGCGACACAACTGCTCCCGTCAGTGTTGACAAAACTCGACAGCTGAACATTCTAACATTTTGGTATTCCTCTGAAAGCTGATTAAAAAAATATCAAAATTTACCATCTTTATCACGTGGGTGAAGGGCATGACGACGTTTTCACAGGTGGGGGAAAAGTATATATAAAATGTCATAGAAATTAAATGCTGGTAAAAGACAAGAGAAGCTGATAACTAAACATCAACAACTACACGTGGCTTCTATGGATTTAGAAAAGGCTTACGACAGCATTCCTTTGACATCTATTAAGAATATCCTTGATAAATGGATTAATATTGTAAGGAGAATCTGTGACAATAACAAAAGCCAAAGATAAAATACAGAAATAAACTAACAGACGAATTCAGAGTGAATGAAGGCCTCAAGCAGTCCATCAGAGATACTATTTAATATTTACTTAGATCAGGCGCTTAATTTATGGTATAAAAAATGTCCTGGCATGGGCGTTCCTGTAGGAAACAGGATACTATATTCATTATTTCTCGCTGACCATCAGGAGATGAAGAGGACACGATGAACAAGCTCATGAAAGAATATAAAAAAAACGTGGACTGAACATAAATTTACAAGAAGACAGAAAACACGTGTTTTAGGAAAAATATGTTGAAGACATGACACTCGAAACAGGGAAAATAAAAATAAAATTGTTAATTTTTTTAAATACTTAATGGGGTCAATAATTACAAATGTAGGATCATGTGAATATAGAGATACACAAACTAAAACTGCAATGGGAAAGAGAATGGTGCCAGGATGTTACTCGGAATAATTTGGAATAAAAAAGGAAAAAAAATCAAAATTGATAAGAGCAGCATAATAATACAGAACATTCTATGTTATAGGAAGTGAAACTTGGCCCCTGACGGAATTACAAAATTAGGACAGTAGAATTCGATTATCTGAGGAGGAGAAGTCTTCAAAAAAAAACAAAAAAAAGACAGGATAAAATTAGAAACGAGCTCCTTTTTGGAAAGAAATGAATGTAACCACGTCTGTCGTTAAAAAGGATTGAAAATCAAACCCTTAAAAAAATGGTTTGGGCCACGTACAAAGAATGGAAAAATGAAAGATGGCCAAAAGAAATATACCAATGGTCACACCTTCTGGAGAAAAAATAAACAAACAGGGGCAGACCCAGATTAAAAGTGGGGAAACCCATGTGAAAACCATAATGGAGGATAGGAAATTGGAAAAGGGAGATTCGAACAGACAGATAGACTATAAAAGAGGGGAAAAGTCGAAGAAAAAGAGATAGGCTACTGTTAACTATATATATTTTTTTTTAACCTGCAACTTGTAGTTTTGATTGTACGGATTCTTCTTTAGAATTATAAAATTGTACGATTAAGTCCCAAAAAAAACGGTATAGTAACGTACAAAGAATGGAAGATGGCCAAAACGAAATATACCAATGGTCACCTCCTGGTAAAAAATAAACGGGGCAGACCTAGATTAAAGTGGGAAAACCCCATGAGGAAACCATAACGGAGGACAGGAATTTGGAAGAGGGAGAGTGGTCAAGAATGTAGTTAAATAAATTTTATTATTAAAAAAATTAAAAATGTTTTAATCATCAAAATAAATTTTAATTAATTACCTTTTTTATATTTCTGTGTTGAGTACCCGTCACTTACGTTCCTAATTTATGACCGTATCGTGCATTTCTTTCCCTTTAAGATATAATTTGTGTATGTTGTGTCGTCTTTACGGTAAAGTGCAGTGACGGGAGATCCTCAAAATATTTATTCTGGAATTTAGTCTTGGTTAGGGTTTCTCTCCCCCTGGCCCTGGGATCTGCCCGGGACTGCAAGAGGAATTTTACGCAGGCTATATGTTTCCCACGGGGGTCGTTCTTGTCGTTGTAAATTCCCTCCTAAGTGAATAGGGATTTCACTAGTTCTTTCTTAACCGTAACCTTGCACGGAAATGAATGTTTTCTCATTTAACGTCCTAATCGTTGGTGCATGTTAAAGACGTACCTCACAAATATTGCTTTATATTTCTTTTCACTGCTTCCTCGGTAATAAATTTTTTTTATAAAAAAAACGTGGTAAAGCAGAGGTTGACTAAGACAGCGAGGACTTTTCCGGTGTAAATTTTTTTATATATAATAATAATATATTGGAAGTGCACACCTGCCGTGCATTACATCACATTACAACCCTTCCTTGCTGTAAGCTACGATAGATTCCTACACTTTACAACATGATATCTCTCACAGGCTTCTAAACACAGCTCACACACACACACTCGACTTTTGGTTCATGTTTAAGCACACTTTATGGTGAAAGCCATGTATCACCAGTCTCGTCTTCGTGTGGCGTAGTTCATGGTTGGCTTCCATCCGTGTCCTGTTCTCCATCTTAGATGTCGTGTAGAAGTCCTCCGGTATGTTCCGTTTCCTCTCATACAGATCCTGTAAAAGCTGTCTGAAGGTGGTAGTAAGAGCTCGCATCTTAGATCCTCTATTAGGAAGGTCGTACACTAGCCTCGATCTTGAATTCTTTTCAGGTATCAGGCCTTTACTCGCTCCAGCTCTTCCAGTTGTCTGTACGTGAGGTATTCTAGGCCATGCAGGTAGTACAGGTCCATCGCTGTGCTCATCGATAGTTATGTAATGTTTCTGATTTCATTCATAGCTCCTTCCCGTTGTTTGGATTGTGATGCCTAGATATTTACATCCCTCGCAGGCAGAACCTTGTAGGAGAGACACGAAGTGGCTACGTTTGGGGATGCCTTTTTCTCTCTCCGTTTTCTAACTAAGGTTCCCACAAGCCGAGGCACCTCGACCTGTTTTCAGAGGTGTATGTTCCGGGGTCACAGACCTTGGGGATACGGTAAGAGTTGTTCGCTGTTCCCATTTGAACAGTCGGCCAGCTGCCTCCTAAACAAATCGAGGTACGGAGAAGGGAATGCTGCGTCCCCACAGCAAACTCTTCTGCCGCCATCGGAAGGGCTTGGGACAAGTACCCAATGCCCGACGTACCTGATGCAGGTATTTAAGGTTTTCCCTGCATTAGTTTTAGGCGAATGCCGGGTAGGATCCTTAAACTATAGCCCTGAGGCACCTAGTTAATCCTTGGGTACCTTTCTCTACCCTTCCACATCCCCCCTTTCAAATCCCTTCCTATGCTATTAAAGGGGAGTTGCCACCATGTGGATTACTCTCATGTAGCCTGTTACCCTAAAAAAAAGGATGCCTTCTCCTCTCTGTTTTTCAACTAAGGTTCCTACAAACCGAGGCACCTCGGCCTGTTTTTAGAGGTGTATGTTCCGGGGTCACAGACCTTGGGGATACGGCAAGATTTGTTCGCTGTTCCCATTGGAACAGTCGGCCAGCTGCCTCCTAAACTGGTCGAGGCACGGAGAAGGGAATGCTGCGTCCCCGCAACAAACTCTACTCCCGCTATCCAGGGAAGGGCGTGGGACAAGTAGCCAATGCCCGACCTACCTGATGCAGGTTTTTCTAGGGTTTGACCTGCATTACTTTTAGGTGAATGCCGGGTAGGATCCTTAAAATATATCCCGCGGGGCCCTAGTTAACCATTGGCTACCTTACTCTATCCTTCCACATCCCCCCTTTCAAATCTCTTCCTATGCTTTTAAAGAGGAGTTGCCACCATGTGAATTACCCTCTTGTAGCCTGTTGCCTTAAAAAGAAAGGATGCCTTCTCCTCTCCGTTTTTCAACTAAGGCTCCCACAAACCGAGGCACCTCGGCCTGTTTTCAGAGGTTTATGTTCCGTGGTCGCAGACCTTGCGCATACGGAAAGAGTTGTTCGCTGTTCGCATTGGAACAGTCGGCCAGCTGCCTCCTTAACTGGTCGAGGTACGGAGAAGGGAATGCTGCGTCCTCACAGAAAACTCTACTCCCGCTATCCAGGGAAGGGCGTGGGACAAGTACCCAATGCCCGACCTACCTGATGCAGGTTTTTTTCCCTGCATTACTTTTAGGCGAATGCCGGCTAGGATCCTTAAACTATAGCCCCGGGGGCCCCTAGTTAACCATTGGCTACCTTCCTCTACCCTTCCGCATTCCCCCCTTTCAAGTCCGTTCCTATGCTATTAAAGGGGATTTGCCACCATGTGGATTACCCTCATGTAGCCTCCTGTTACCCTAAAAAAATTGAGTAGTTTACCATTGCATTTGACGTTCTTCCTCCTTCCTCCTTCCTCATTCCTCCTTCCTCCTTCCTCCTGAACACTACCAACTCTGTCTTCTCTTCATTTATCTGTATGTCACTTCTTTCCGTCCTATTCACTTAGTGTGTTTAGCGATACTTGCAGTTTGTCGATAAATATTGTAATTGTTTATATAATTTAGAGGTTAGTTTCATTCATATATTAAATGATGAGATAAAAACCAAATTCCCAACAGTAGTTGCCACAATTAGGATTATTCTTGTGTAGCCTGTTAGTATTTTTTTTAAAAGACCGTCAGAGACATTTCTCGTTGGTGAAAGGTTGTCAGTATCATCCACTGCTCCCATTGGACGTCCATTAATCGAGTGTGACGTGTTCTTGAAGGAGATTTTCAAGTGGCCGAGGACGTCGAGATTCCGCGGCCAATCACAGCCCTTGAACACTTGTAAACCGCATTATTATTCAGTTTGAAGTGAGTAATGGCTCGTAGTGTTGTTCATGTGGCCTATCGCGAAGGAGGGCGGGGGGACGAACGAGGAAGTTAATTAACAGCATTTCCCGCGTTTTGACAGCGACCGGGCCCCGAACGTGTTTTATTGGATAATGTTTGACAAAGCACTCGTCCATTTCCAGAGCACTCGAGGCATACGGCGAGCTCCAGATATAAATAGAAACGCAATTCAAATCAGCGAGACTCGCCCTTCATAATGCAGCGCGTGGCTGGTAAATACTGGGCGGGATTTGGCGGAGATCGGAAAGCGATTTGCAGCGATCCCTCGTTACGGGGTTTATGCTGCGCTAAACGACGCCATCTTCGGATTGCCTGTTATCGGAAGCGGTCCTAAATTTACTCGGGGTCCCCACAGTCATTTATCATAGGGCGCAATAAAAACCAATAGCGACGCTTCTCGTTCCGAGTGGGACTTCACTTGGCACAGTTTCCCCTGACAACGGAGACGCTATTAATTACGCCACTTTGGCGCCCAACTTGCCCTGCGAAAATTGTACCATTTTTTTTATATATTCCATTGCAGGGCTCGGAATTTTAGTGTTGAATAAGCCAGGTCAATAAATTATTCTAACGCGGGTGAGGCGCGTTGCTGAGTGATACAATATGCCCCCACATTTTTTATTCAGTCTCTTGGAAGCGAAAACTTTTCAAGTGGCAGGCGAGAGAGAAGAAAAAAAATATTTTAAAACGTAATTAAAATTTTCATTTCGAATCTCCCCAGTATAAAATATATTTTTTCATTTAAATTACAGTTTTGTTGTCTTCCCCAAAGCGCTTAATCTGGGAAATGGACTTGAATTAATTACGTTGTAGATCCTTCCGCACGGTAACAAAATGAAGGCAGCGGCACTTTTACACTGACGTAAAAATTCTCAAAATAAAATTTTTCGATTGTTTATACGCAAAACAGATACAAGTAACCTTAAACACTTAAATTACCGCCCTAGAAATAATTATAAAATGGCAATGTTCTAAACTGAATTCAGTATCTGTTATTGAAATCTGCTTAAATATTGGATTTATATTTTTTAAAAAAATAATTTTAAAAGAAATACTTCTACTATTTATATTTTAGTTGACGTAGTAACTGAACTTTCATCTCTGACGTGTGTGTCTTCTCTTTGCTCCTACAATTTATTCCTTGCATTATGCGGCGAAAATTGGAACTTCCCGGGAATCCGTTTACTCTCGTACGTCTATCTACGTGTAACTTTTTTTTAGGGTAACAGGCTAATGCCCGGCCTACCTGATTCAGGTTTTTCTAGGGGTTTTCCCTGCATTACTTTTAGGCGAATTTCCTGGTAGGATCCTTAAACTATAGCCCGGGGGCCCCTAGTTAACCCTTGGCTACCTTCCTCTACTCTTTCGCATCCCCCCCTTCAGATCCCTTCCTATGCTATTTAAGGGGAGTTGCCACTACGTGGATTACCCTCATGTAGCCTGTTACCCCAAAAAAATTATGAATTAACGTACCCCTAATAAAATTTGTCGCAAAAATATTTGAGTTGATTCCGATTACGTAAGTGTCTTCGTACGTGAGTGAACTAAATTTTGAATTCCCAACAAATGTTATACGATACATATCATTGATGGAGACATTTTTTTACACAAATTGTTGGAGACATATTTTTTCACTTTAATTGTTGGAGACATAATTTTAACACTAATTGATGGAAACATAATTTTTCGCTTTAATTGATGGAGACATATTTTTTAACTTTAATTGATAGAGACCTAATTTTAACACTAATGATGGAGACATAATTTTTAGCTTTAATTGATGAAGACATATTTTTTAAATTTAAAAAATTATTGATGGAGACATAATTTTAACACTAATTGATGGAGACATATTTTTTAAATTTAATTGATGGAGACATATTTTAAACACTAATTGATTGAGACATATTTTTAGCTTTAATTGATGGAGACATATTTTTAGCTTTAATTGATGGAGACATATTTTTAGCTTTAATTGATGGAGACATATTTTTAGCTTTAATTGATGGAGACATATTTTTAGCTTTAATTGATGGAGACATATTTTTTAAATTTAATTGATGGAGACATAATTTTAACACTAATTGATGGAGACATTTTTTAAATTTAATTGATGGAGACATTTTAAACACTAATTGATTGAGAAATATTTTTATCTTTAATTGATGGAGACATATTTTTAGCTTTAATTGATGGAGATATATTTTTAACACTAATTAACGGGGACATTTTTTCTCTAATTGATGTAGACATATTTTAACACTAATTGATTGAGAAATTTTTACTCTAATTGATGGAGACTTTTTTACTCTAATTGATGGAGACATTTTTTACTCTAACTGATGGAGACATTTTTTACTTTAATTGATGGAGACATATTTTTTTAACTCTAATTGATGCAGTCATATTTTTTAACATTATTATTTGTATACAAAGTATAATGTGTAGATTGTAAACAACCACTTATTTGTTATGCTGTTCAATCCTTTTTATTCTCCACGATTATATAGCTCTAATATTGTAATTGGTTTTTGATCAGTTGATTATATTTTTTTTCCGTTAAATTCGCCGTATTTCTGTTTATTTATTGAAATAAAAAAGTTACACCTAAAATTTTCAGCAATTGAGGGAATATAGGACTCGTGAACTACATAGAAATTCCACGTATGTTTATACATATGCGCATGAGGATATTAAAACTGTGATTAATTACCGTTAAATAATAAACAGGCCCATGTAATGCGGAAATAGCAAAAGCCCCAGTACGCTAGACGGAAATGTGAGAGTCACGTGTGAAAGTATGGATGATGTGGCGACGTTAATCCTCTTAACCTCTTCAATGCCAGGACAAAACAGACTTATGGTGTCGGAACTGTGGCAAATGTCATTAACTCCAGAACCAAATTGTCAGTCTCACGTCCCAAATCGGATTACATTTCAATTACGTTCGATTATATATTTAAAAGTCTAGGGGAATTTTATCCGGAGAGATAAAACTATTTCTCATCAGATATTTTCATGTAAAGGTTGACTACATGATGGTGTTTAATTTTGGAATTAATTATTTATGAAACAAGTAGCTAGGTGCCCGGCGTAGCCTTAACGGTCATAATTAAACTCAGCGACATCCATAGCCCGGGATTTGACTCCAATCTCGATTTTATTCGAGTTATTTTTTGGAAACTCCTCACCACCCCCCACTCTTTTCCCATGCCATCAGGGGTTGTAATTATAAACACTTAACCATTGGTAGAAACACTCTAAATCATCATTGACCCCCCCCCAGAAAAATACTCATCCGACTTAAAAATCAGCCGTTTTAGCCGGTTTGAAAATTTCCTCCACCGCTCCTGGTGGTGCTAGACGTGTCTCACCCCTTCAGTATCGTTTCTCGTGTTTTGGAGAATATGTGTACCAATTTTTGTTCCCATCTGACCACGCGTTTAATTTTGTATATAAATGAACATAAATACATACATACAAACATACATCCTTTTTTATTATATAGGATTTAAGTTGTGTTTCTCGTTATATTAAATTTTGGAAAATAATGTTACATTGAATAATTTTGTATACAATTTATTTTTAAATATCAAACGTCTCAGACTATAATTTTAAAATTAATTTACAATTTAATTTAACTACTGTGCTACCTCTTGAAAAAATACGTTTATTCCATCCTATTTCAAGTATTCTCGTGACCTTGAATGCTTTAGTTACTTAACTGAGTAGTCAAACCTTTACAGAGAGAAGTGAATGAGTAACTGAATAATTAATTAATAATAATTAACCGAAGTCTTAATATCCTCATACGTATATGTATAAATATGTAGGAGAAATTTGCTATTTATTTACCATGTCCCATTTTCCCTCAATTGTTGAAACCCAGGTGTAAAAATTATATTTTAATAAATAAAACAGAAAAAAAAATGTTTTCTGCAAGCTTTCACCTCATTAAAGAATAATTGTTATTCGTCAAAGCTTCATACATCTTCGGAAAATAAATATTATACATATATATGATATTTGGAACGTTTTAGTTATTAAAAAATTCCTTACTACTGTCTCGAGATGTTATTATTAACACCCTTAATCAGTGCCCAAAAAAATCATTTCTTCTTCCTCTTCTTCTTCTTACTCAGGCTTTCGACCACTTTGTGTCTGTCTTCATTGATTTGAAAACTTAAATAGTTTTTTAGTAGGGTTTTGCAATCTAGTAATAAATGTAGTAATAATGTTGTTTTATTTAATTAATAATTTTTTTTGCTTAATAATTATAGTCCGTAGCATCTTATAGTCCGTTATATACGGTAAATAAAAACTGTTAACAAATATATGACCATGCTAAAACCGTGTACGTTAAAAAATATTATTATTATTATTAATTGCATCTGTATTGAATTATTATTGCGGTACTCGACGGCATCGCAACCAATCAGCGATCATGTTTACGTAAAGGTAAATAATATTAGTCCGTTTCCGAGGAACGAGAGTTCAGCGGCGTCCAGATGCCATTGTCTCCCTCTGGGTCGGGAGGGGGAGGGTCGTTGCTGTTGTTATTTAATGGAACGCTTCTTCTAAATTCTCATGGCCATAAAGTGGATGATCGCTGTGGTGAGACTCTTCTGCTGCTTTGCGAGTGACCTGGATGACGTGACCAGGAAAGACGTCCCCGGGAAGGAGAGCTCGGCGAATCCTCTCCAGCAGCTTCCCGTCAGCCCGGGAATGAGATTTAACCTGGACTACTACATGGAGAAGATGACGCCACTCTGCAGCGTGCCAGTGTCCATCTAGACGAGACTCCAGCAGGCCAAGACGATCGGTGTGTGTTTACGAAGCTCGAGTCGTTGGTGTTGGTGGTTCTTTTCTCCTTGTGTAAAACATTTGGTTTGTAATGTTCAGAAACGTATTTTTTAAAGATTTTTTTTACCCCAACAAAGTGTTAAATTCTTTCTCGTATTTTCCAGGAAGAAAAATAAAACAATACAACGTAACGTAACGTTTCGTCCATAATTTACGACTTCATCACTTGTACAATCGATTTGGTGTATTATATATAATTTGTTTAAGGGTAATCTACGTGGTGGCACCTCCCCTTCAATAGCATAGGAAGGGATTTAAAATGGGCAGGGGATTGCGGAAGGGTAGAGGAAGGTAGCCAATGGTTAATTTTTTTTAGGGTAACAGGGCTACATGAGGGTAATCCACGTGGTGGCAACTCCTCTTTAATAGCATAGGAAGGGATTTGAAAGGGGGGATGCGGAAGGGTAGAGGAAGGTAGCCAAGGGTTAACTAGGGGGCCCCCGAGCTATGGTTTAAGGATCCTACCAGGCAATTCACCTAAAAATGATACAGGACAAACCCTAGAATAGCTGCTTCAGGTACGTCGGGCATTGGGTACTTGTCCCACGCCCTTCCGATGGCGGGAGAGGAGTTTGATGTGGGGACGCAGCATTACCCTTCTCCAGTTTAAGCACAAATTGGTCTCATATAAAAAGTATTTTGAAATTATAATCGCTCTAGCGCCTGGTCTTAGCACCTGAAGAGAGAAACAAGGTTTCCAGAAACGTTGTGTGGTATTTACTTGAACACATCCTTTGTTTCTCTATTTGGCTATTTTTCCTCATTATTAATTTTTCAATCAGACGTAAATTTTTTTGATTGGCTACCTTCCTCTTGCATCCCCCCTTTCGAATCCCTTCCTATGCTATTAAAGGGGTGTTGCCAACATGTGGATTACCTTCATGTAGTCTGTTACCCTAAAAAAACTTTCCCCCCCTCTCTCTCCTTCTCTCTGTTTTTTCCCACAAGGCGAAGCACTTCGCCTCTGTTTCTAGAAGTGAATGTTCCGGGGGGGGGGGGGTCACAGAGTTTGGGAATTTTTCTCTGTTCCCATTGGAACAGTCGGCCAGCTGCCTCATAAACGGGTCGAGGCACGGAGAAGGTAATGCTGCTTCTCCCGTCATCGGAAGGGCGTTTGACAAGTACCCCAGAGCCCGACTCTTCCTGATTCACGTTTTCTAGGGTTTGTCCTGCATCATGTATAGGTGAATTTCCGTGTAGGATACTTAAACTACAGCCCGGGGGCCCAGGTTAACCCTTGGCTACCTTCCTCTACCCTTCCGCATCCCCCCCTTCCAAATCCCTTCCTATGCTATTAAAGGGGAGTTGCCACTATGTGGATTACCCTCATGCAGCCTGTTGCCCTAAACGAAATTAAAAATGTAAGAAAATAAAAGGTTAAAACCCGGGCGTACTTTACGAAACCACAACTTCAAAACCCCTAATCAGTATGAAGACGATGTTACAGTGTACCTTCTTCACCTGTTGGGAGGAATTACTGAAGCTCGGCGGAGGAAATGTGATATCATTGAATTAAGCCAGTCGAGGCTTGTTAGGGTCCTACTGGCTTATAAAGTCCTTGAGTAACAAGTTTCTGATACAGAATAATCCTATCACAAACTCGAAACCCACACATTCCCCTAAATTTCCAACCGTAATTAGGGGTGTGTGTGTGTGGGGGGGGGAATTAATATAGTCACTACTAGAGAAATTTTAATTCAGTTTCAATGAACATAAAAGATACTGTATTTAAATAACATTTAGCTAAAAACATTATTTTTATTATTATTCAGATAGATAATTTTGAATTCTAAATTTTAGTAATATAATGTATCATTGGTTGTCTTTGGGAGTGAATAGAAGTCTCAATGGAATACTTTGGTAAACGTGTCAAAGAGGAATTAACGTCCACCATTGTAAGAGGAATATCTCTGATTGACGGGCGGAGTGACAAGTGTCAAACTCTTGCACAGTGACACGCACTCAAATTAATCGGTTTTCGCGTTACAGACGGACTTGAATCTTAATCACTGCGCCAATTTGTTCTGGTTAAGTCACATCTTTCCATTCAGCAACGCACGATTACAGTTCTTCTCCACCCCCTCACCCCCCGCAGGCAATCACATTAATATTACAAGGTCGTGGTAATTATAAATTAGAGAGGTTCTAAAACTATACCACAGTACAGTTTTTCGGTGGAGGAGCAGGTTATGTGATTGAAGAGGGCTTGCCAACATTCGGGATAGTCCATTGTAACGCAAAAGCAACAGAATTTCTGAGCTGTGATAAACGAGATAGTGAGAAATGAACTCGAGAGGTTCTAAAACTAGATCGCAGTAAAGTTTGTCGGTGGACGAGCAGGTTATGTGGTTGAAGAGGGCTCGCCAACATTCGGGATAGTCCCTTGCAACGGCAAAAGCAACAGAATTCCTGAGCTGTGATAAACTAGATAGTGAGAAATGACGTCGAGAGGTTCTAAAACTAGATCGCAGTACAGTTTGTCGGTGGACGAGCAGGTTACGTGATTGAAGACGGCTCGCCAACATTCGGGATAGTCCCTTGCAACGCAAAAGCAACAGAATTCCTGAGCTGTGATAAACGAGATAGTGTGAAATGACGTCTAGAGGTTCTAAAACCAGATCAAAGTACAGTTTATCGGTGGACGAGCAGGTTACGTCGTTGAAGAGGGCTCGCCAACATTCGGGATAGTCCCTCGCAACGCAAAAGCAACAGAATTCCGGAGCTGTGATAAACTAGATAGTGTGAAATGACCTCGAGAGGTTCTAAAACTAGATCGCAGTAAAGTTTGTCGGTGGACGAGCAGGTTACGTGGTTGAAGAGGGCTCGCCAACATTTGGGATAGTCCCTCGCAACGGCAAAAGCAACTGAATTCCTGAGCTGTGATAAACGAGATAGTGAGAAATGACCTCGAGAGGTTCTAAAACTAGATCGCAGTACAGTTTGTCGGTGGACGAGCATGCTACGTGGTTGAAGAGGGCTCGCCAACATTCGGGATACTCCCTCGCAGCACAAAAGCAACAGAATTCCTGAGCTGTGTTAAACGAGATAGTTAGAAATGACCTCGAGAGGTTCGAATACTAGAACGCAGTACAGTTTGTCGGTGGACGAGCAGGTTACGTGGTTGAAGAGGGCTCGCCAACATTCGGGATACTCCCTCGCAACGCAAAAGCAACAGAATTCCTGAGCTGTGATAAACGAGCTAGTGAGAAATGGCCTCGAGAGGTTCTAAAAGTGGATCGGTGTATAGTTTTTTGGTGGACGAGCAGGTTACGTGGTTGAAGAGGGCTCGTCAACATGTGGAATTTCTCCCTCGCAACGACAAAAGCAACAGAATTCCTGAGCTGTGATAAACGAGATAGTGTGAAATGACCTCGAGAGGTTCTAAAAGTGGATCGGTGTACAGTTTTTCGGTGGACGAGCAGGTTACGTGGTTGAAGAGGGCTCGCCAACATTTGGGATAGTCCCTCGCAACGCAAAAGCAACAGAATTCCTGATCTGTGATAAACGAGATAGTGAGAAATGACCTCGAGAGGTTCTAAAGGTGGATCGGTGTACAGTTTTTCGGTGGACGAGCAGGTTACGTGGTTGAAGAGGGCTCACCAACATTCGGGATCTCCCTCGTAACGACAGGCAGACTCCACACACTGCTCTACTTCCCGACTATGTTGACAAAATGAAAGTTTGTTCCTAATGTATTTGTCAGGCCGTCGTCTATTTAATTAATAATAATAATGATAATATTATAGGGGAAAATTAAAATATTATTTAAATAAATACTGTATTTAATGACACATTGCATGTACTCCGGTATGAAAGCCGTACGTACGTTGGATGAGTAATCCCCTTCTCCGTAGTAGCTTAATGTGCTTCTCCTCTTTACCGTGAAATCTTGAAGGGGTTTCCCCGTACGGCAAGGCTTTTCTTCTTCATAAATCGATACAGCTGCTGGCAATCGACACAGACATTACGTCCGCGCTGTCATTACGGGGATCCCATTCGGAAACTGGTTATTCAAAAGGAATATCAAGCGCGCCCTGGGTTGCACTAATTACCCTAACAGCGACGCCTGGGGATCGCAACCCCCCCCCCTCCACCCCACCACTGCCTCGCTGCAAAAAACTCTCTTAATCATGGACTTTCACCCCCTAACCAGAATTAAATGCGCGCTTCGGACTGAATGAAACACACTTATTCAAACAAAATTAAACTTGTGATATCGTGAAACCTAAATGGTCTCAAGTTTGTGGAATACAGGTCGACGACCCCGCGATACAAAATTAGAAGGGAGGCAAAGTGACAATAGTCTCCTTGACTCGTGTATTTTTTGGGGAAAATTTAAATGAAACTAACACAAATACTGTACTTAATTAAAAACAGTGATAATAATAAAAAGTTTAATAGGAATAATGAATAACAAATGATTTGATTTTATAACACTAAAAATAATTAAAAAAAACATCTTAGGGGGAAGGGAGTGAGGGTATTGAACAATCCTGTAACCCTTACTGACATCACGTCGTTGACGCGACGTAGAATAAAGTTTTACACAGCTATAAACATAAACGTATAAATTGCTAAAGGACTGAGACACAGCCTTGGTTTCACCTCTTTAAATATATTGTCAAATATTTACTTTTAATTCTCATGGCGGCGAACCTTTTGAGCGTATTTCAGCTGCTAACGTGTGTGTGTGTGTGTGTGTGTGTGTGTGTGTGAGAGAGAGAGAGAGAGAGAGAGAGAGAGATACGTGTAAACATCAATGTTTGTATTTAATTCTCTAAGATAAAAGCTTTTCCAGCCACGGAGATGCTGAAGTGAGCGACGTTCCGCCATTTTCTTTTCATGGCGGGCTTTTATGTTCCTTATAATTATAGAAAAAAGTGTGTCAGAAAATAGTTTTTGTGACCGAAAATTAATTAATTAGAGAACAAAAAAAAACATGTGTGTGTGTAGGTGAGACCAAAAGTGAAACACGTTTAAGAGATCATCTGTGTTTTTTAACGTGAAGAAATCAACAAAGTTTGTATAGTCACTATTATTAGCAAGTTATTAATTTTAAATTATTATTTAACTTATAAGCGCTGCTAAAGGTTAGAGATAAAGCAATTGTTAGTCACGGAAATGAACGGGCTGACGAGGATCAGGTCGGGGGAAAAATTCCAGCGCCATGTCATCTTCAGTGTCGAAAAGAAGACATCAAGGATAGGACAATAGGAAAGTCGATAACGATTACACAGGCACGAACACAAAACAGAAGGATAAGGTTTAATATCCAAGGACAACACTGAGTTTACAGAACCCAGGAAGCGTCCTAATTCCAAGCTGGTCGTACCAAGACTGAGAGACTAAGAGTGGTTCCGACGAAGTTGGAGAGAAAAACCACTTGCGAAAGACGGTGGGGAATGAATCAAAACTTCAGATAAGTCCACGTGACATGTAAATTGGACGCCCTCCAAAGCCAGTTCAAACAGAGTTTCGACAGAGCCAGCAACGTAACGCGAACCCACCAAATTTTCTTAATTGCCAGCGTCGCCAGATCCTTAAACCATAGCCCGGGGCCCCTAGTTAACCCTCGGCTACCTTCTTCTACCCTTCCGCCTCCCCCCTTTCAAATCCCTTCCTATGCTAATAAAGGGGAGTTGCCACTATGTGGATTACCCTCATGTAGTCAGTTACCCTAATATATATATATATATATATATATATATATATATATATATATATGGCAAGTGGACAACCTTGTAGGAGAGTCAGAGAGGGCTACCTTTAGGGATGCCTTCTCCTCTCTCTGTTTTTGAACTAAGGTTCCCACAAGCCGAGGCACCACCCCACTGTTTTCAGAGGTGTATGTTCCAGGGTCGCAGACCTTGGGCATACGGTAAGAGTTGTTCTTTGTTTCCATTGGAACAGTCGGGCCGGCTACCTGCTAAACTGGTCGAGGCATTCTGAATGTAATGCTGCGTCTCCACAGCAAACTCTTCTCCCGCCATCGGAAGGGCGTAGGACAAGTATCCAATACCCGACCGCCCTGATGCAGGTTTTTCTAGGGTTTTTCCTGCTTAATTTTTAGGCGAATGCCGGGTAGAATTCTTAAAATATAGCCCGAGGCCGCTAGTTAACCATTCGCTACCTTCGTCTACCCTTCCGCATCCCCCCTTTCAAATCCCATCCTATGCTATTAAAGGGGAGTTGCCACCATGTGGATTACCCTCATGTAGCCTCCTTTTATCCTAAAAAAATGTATGACTAGTGAATAGTATGTAAATAATACATTATGAGTTGGTTTAAGTATCTCTCCTAATTTCCCTGCTTTTATCTATTTTATAAAGCGCGACTTTTATCACTGACCTTTTTTTTTCGTTATTGACAATACTGGGGAAAAATTATGCGTCTTTAATTGACATTATTAGTAATATATACTGTATATATTTTATGATAATAAATTCGCGTATTTACTATTCATCGGTTCAACGTATATGCCTGTTCGCGTCGCAGCGTCACAACTAACAACGTAGCGTATTCACCAGCTGTGTCTTCAAGTCTCCCGTGCATGCAAGAAAGATTCACCGCAAAAATTAGCGCTACTGTTTCAATTAAAACATTTTTTTAAAATAATTAGGTTCCGCCAAGTTTGAATTGAGTGATATGTATATATTAATTAGTATAATTTGTCTGTCCAGGTTGGTCGCGTCCGACGTGGTCGGCGCCGCGGCCGCAGCAGCGGGCGCATGGCCCGTGATGCTGGTGCTGGTGTGCGCGGTGTTGCCGGCTCTCCTCGTGGACGCCAGCGCCTGTCCCACGCCGTGCGAGTGCAAGTGGCGCGGGGGCAAGGAGGCCGTGTCCTGCGTCAGGGCCAACCTCAGCGCCATCCCCGCGGGGCTCGACGCCGGCACGCAGCTGCTCGACGTCTCCGACAACCCGCTCAGGCCGGCCATCTTGCCTGCTGACGCCTTCCTCTCTCAAGGCCTAATCAACCTGCAGAAGGTCTTGCACATTACCATTATTATTAGACTGCATTACACTCTAGTAAACCCAATCAGAAAAATACTTTACAAATGGGAAGCTATTTCTGGCTGACAGACGTTGCCACGTTTTCAATAATTAAACACGACAAACCCTTACTGCAGCTGCATGGTGGACAACAATGACATGTGGCAACGTCGTAAAGTTTGGATTCGCCGGCGCAAGGAACAGCCCCAACGTCAAATCTGCTTCCATTAGACATGAACTGTAATCATACTAATTGATTGCTTGGTGAAGGGTTGGAAAACGATTCGTGACGTAATTACTCTACCAAAAGGAGAGTTCGATTACATTCACAAACGTACATATCCAACGACCAATGGTTAATAACCTGTAGTTATTCGTTACTCTCCAATCGGCGACTAATTCATAAACGACTCCCTCAGTCAAATACATGTTGTTTTTTTCTTTTTCTTTTTTGAATATTAATATTTCACTTAGTTTCAGCCTGCGAGAGGATTCTCTCGCAGGTAACCTGCGAGGGATGTTCTCTCGCAGGCTGAACCTTGTAGGAGAGATACGAAGGGTCTATATTAGGGGATGCCTTTTCCTTTCCGTTTTTGAACTAAGGTTCCCACAAGCCGGCCTGTTCTGAGAGGCCGGGGTCACAGACCTTGGGCATACGGTAAGAGTTGTCCGTTATTCCCATTGGAATAATCGGCCAGCTGCCTTCTAAACTGGTTGAGGCACGGAGAAGGGAATGCTGCGTCCCCACAGAAAACTTCTCTCCCGCTATCGGAAGGGCATGGGACAAGTACCCAATATCCGACCTACCTGATGCAGGTTTTTCTAGGGTTTGTCCCTGCATTACTTTAGGCGAATGCCGGGTAGGATCCTTAAAATATAGCCCGGGGGCCCTAATTAACCCTTGGCTACCTTCCTCTACCCTTCCTCATTCCCCCCTTTCAAATCCCTTCCTATGCTATTAAAGGGGAGTTGCCCAACGTGGATCACCCTCATGTAGCCTGTTGCCAAAAAAAAATTCACTTAACTCCAAAATTACATTCAACCTCAGAAAAAAAATTAAGTAACTCTGTATAAATGCAAATTAAAAAAATTACAACCCTTGATTCAAACGGATATAAACTATTGGCTAGGGAAGAAAATAAATCCTCCAATAAGTCTCACTTATACCCGGAACATCGTAATAAATATAACTTGTAAATTAAAGTAACCTTTAATAAAAAATGTCTATTTTTATTAGAAACTCTATATTAATTACGTCCTTTATATATAGACAAGAATCGTGAAGTACTTAATAACTAAAAAAATATATTTCAAGGCTTTTTCATTATAATTTAGGCAATGAATCTTAATTAAATAATCAGGGTGGGTCCGACCCAGATTTTTTTTCCGCCACCCTGAACCGTTAAAATAATTTATAATATATAAAGTAAGATGGAAAACACTCAACAACACTTGTTATGCCTCTGATGCGCCCTGCAAAGAGTCGCGCTGTATTGCAGGTTGCATACTCATTCTGTCAGCCTCTAGTTTACTTCCCCATATAGTCGTGAGAATTGGAATTACGAAAGGTTTAGAATATACGATAATATTAAAAAAAAGCAAAGAGGATAACAGAGACTTAGAAAAAGACCGTAGGTAGGTAGATTTATTATTAATTATCCCTCTAATGAGGAAATAGGATTCGTCACAAATGTTACATGGGTAATAAATAAGTTTCTGAGTACAGTTGACAAATTACATATAAAATGAAGGCTTATTAATAATTAAAAAAGTATGTTTGACAAATCAAAATCAGGATTGTAAAAAAAACGACAGATATATACATATATGGAGTCTCTACTGACTTACAAAAACACTGTAAAGGATTTTGTTCTCTATTTTTTTAAAAAAAAAATATTCTCATTTTCACCATTTCACTCATAATTTTTATTTTTGCCTTCTTGACGCTTTTCTTCACTTTCATCCATCATCCCCTGCTCCAATTTACACACACACACACACGTTATATAATAACCAGGCTGCCTGACACTCACTTTATAACAAATCTGAGTGCAGAAATTAATATTAATTTAATAACAACGCGAGCCGTTTCTGGCTGTCAGGGGAATGAGACAGACGTTGCCACGTCGTCAATAATGAAGGACACAACAACAACAACCCCCTTACTGCAGCCGCAGTGGTGGACAACAATGACGTGTGGCAACGTCGTACAGTTTGGATTCGTCGGCGCAAGGAACAGCTTCAAGGTCAAATCAGCTTCCATTTGACGAGAACTGTAATCGTACTGATTGATTGGGTTGGTAAAATGGAGGAAAGCGGTCGGTGACGTAATTATTCTACCCGGAGGAGGCCTGGATATTTCACATGATTGTTAATTAATGTTAATAAATGAATGGGGATTCATTGATGCTAGGAGATCATAATTTGCATAATCATCGTTCGTGGTATTGCATAAAAAAACCTATAAATTTCCAAAGAAAAGGAAATTGAGCGTCTTTCCAATGACGTTGTTAAGTTTTAGAGCCGAGGGCTTCTGCAGAGACATAATGACGTCCCTGAAGGCGTCAACAGATATCTGACGGAGAACATCAGTGCGGGCTATTGCCGCTGCTGAATGACGCCACTCTATCTTCATGGGTCCCCTCTGTGCCTCGAAATATATGGCTTGTCTTCTCCGGAGAAAAAATCAAGATGTCCGAAAAGAACCAGACACTTTACTTCAAGAGTGTAAAATTTATAATAAGACAGCCGTACGAACAATTTACGTCTGTTTTTTTAAAAAAATAACAAAAAGTATCCAAATACAGACGAAAGAAGTGATGATATAAGTAAGCACGCAACGTTTCTGGAAACCTTGTTGCTTTCTTCAGGTGTTAAGAAGGAGCCTAGAGCGACACAGCTGCATTCATCAGTTGTCAAAAACTCTAAAAAGGTTTTTCTATCGATTTATATATATATATATATATTCCCCGCCCCCCACCTGCGAAAACGTCGTACACTTTACCCACGTGATAAAGATGGTAAAATCAGATTGCCGAGAAATACCAAAACTGAAAATGTTTATCTATTCTTTATTTACGAGAAAGTAAAATTATAAATTTCAAAGGCAAACTTAAAGTTTATTTACATAAGATCAACTTTTTATATGACATCAATTTGAGCCTAAAATGGAAGGAAGCCTGCGAGGTGAACCTTCCCAAAGAGCTCTGGCATAGGCTACCTTTGGGGATGTCTCCACGTCTCTATCGTTTTTTGCACTAAGGTTCCCACATGCCGATGCACCTCGGCCTGTTTTGAGAGGTGTGCGTTCCGGAGTCACAGACCTTGGGGGCATACGGAAGGGCGTGGGACAAGCACCCAATGCCCGACCTACCTGATGCAGGTTTTTCTAGGGTTTTCCCTGCATTCCTTTAGGCGAATGTCGGGTAGGATCCTTAAACCATAACCCGGGGGCCCCAGTTAACCCTTGGCTACCTTCCTCTACCGTTCCGGAGAAGGGATTTCTGCGACCCCAGAGCAAACCCTATTCTCGCCATCGGAAGGGCGTGGGACAAGTTCCAAAAGCCCGACCTACCTGATGCAGGTTTTCTAGGATTTTTCCTGCATTACTTTTAGGTGAATGTCAGGTAGGATCCTTAAACTATAGCCCGGGTTCCGTAGTCAATACTTGACTACCGTCCGTATTCCCCCTTTCAAATCCCTTCCTATGCTATTAAAGGGGAGTTGCCTCCACGTGGTTTTCCCCCTCATGTAGCCTGTTGCCCTTATAAAACAAAGTAATCTCTGTTAGTTGTAAGTGAAGTCATCCACGGACGACGTTCCAGGTGTTCCTGTCCCGCTGCGGACTTCGAGCCGTGGACCGCGGCGCCCTGCGAGGCCTGGCCAACCTCGTCGAGCTGGATTTGTCCGGGAACCTCCTGGTCGCGGTGCCCAGCGCGGCGCTGGTTTGCTGCCTCCCGGAGCTGCGGGAGCTTCGCCTCTCCAACAACCCCATCTCTCGCGTCAGGGACTCGGCCTTCACGGGCCTGGCGCGTCTCGTCCGTCTGGAGTTGTCCTCGTGCCGTATCTTCGCCCTGGACGCCGGGGCCTTCATCGGACTGGAGGTCTCGCTGGAGTGGCTGCGGCTGGACGGCAACAGGCTGGAGGCCGCTGGCGTCGCCACGGCCCTGCGACGCTTGGGAGGGCTTCACGGACTCGCCCTGGCCAAGAACCCGTGGAACTGCTCGTGTGAGCTGCGGCCGTTCAAAGTGTGGCTGGAGCAGGGACGAGTGCCCATGGGCGACGAGCCCCCGCAGTGCCACTCTCCACCACGGTAAAGCTCACCATGACAATCCCCCAGTCACACACGAAATACTGCTGGTAATAAGGTCTTCATCATAACATCACTTCTGTGGATAATAAAATATTAACAGAATAATTAATTCAGGAGCACGACGTACCACACCAATGGGATCCTTTAATTATTTTTTAAAAAAGGTCCTACGATTATTAGTGGTTGAATAGTCTTATGGCCTATTGGGCGGGGTTTGTCTGTTTTAAGGCAAAAGAAATTTCTGGTCTCACATTAGTGACCAGCTCCATTAGTTCCTAAACAGATTTTCATCACGTTTATAAGTTACTAAATTCAGAGTTTCATGTGGCTGGAAAATAACTTCTTATCGCTGTTTCATTATCATTAAAATTTCCTAAGTGTCTCCTCTTCAGGCTCAAGCTGCTTTTAATCATCCACCTGTAGCATCAAGTCCTGTTCCTCATCGCCCCCCCTCAAGTGTTTGCATCCACAGACAACAACAGCACAAGCATCACAGGGGGGCGTACTTCATAAATAATTTATTTTACCACGTTATGTTAAAAAAAGGACTGTTGAAGTTGACGTGAAGAAGTAACCAGTAACAGTCTCGAAGTTATTAAATAATCGTGTTGGACAATTAAACGTTACAAAGTTGTATAAAAACATTAAGTTAAAAAATACATTAGCATAACAAATCATCCTGAGTCACTGAAGTTAATATCACAGTCCCTTTAATATTATTAGAGTACATAATAGGACCACCTGATGAGCAGTTGAAGGACAGACTTTGTTGAATTAACAGTATAATATTAATCGACGAAGTACCTATAATTTTAAAGTTAATGTGATTTTAATTACAGTCACACAGGAAGGTTTGTTATACTGATATATTGTGGAATATATTTTTAACTTTATTTAACCTTTAATTACTGTATCATATGTAATTATAATAATAATAATAATAAAAAGTCCTCAGAAATATCACAATATTATTTATTCCTGAAGGCGAAAATTGTAGGTTGATTTATCCATATTTAAGCTGCTGTTTATTTTAACTTTGACAGGCAAGGATGAATAATACTGTGAAAATTCCGAGGACTTGTAAAATTACAGCAGGAACATTATGTCATTTTACATACCTAATAATTATTATGGTAAAAAGGACTGTTGACTGTTGACTGTTGACGTTGATGAGGAGAAAATAATATTTAATTTATCAAAGATTGAAGTGTTTCCAGGTGAAGTTGTTCAATAAATAGTTCTCGGGTATTCACACGGGTTTTTGCATATTAATATTTACACATAACGTTTCGACGACTGAAAGCACTGACGTCATCTTCTAGACGAAGCGCCGGAATTTTTTTTTTAGAGTAACAGGCTACATGAGGGTAATCCACATTGTGGCAACTCCCCTTTAATAGCTTATGGAAGGGATTTGAAAAGGGGGGGAAGCGGAAGGGTAGAGGAAGGTAGCCAAGGGTTAACTAGGGCCCCCTGGCTATGGTTTAAGGATCCTACCCGGCATTCGCCTTAAAGTAATGCAGGGAAAACCCTAGAAAAAACTGTATCATGTAGGTCGGGCATTGGGTACTTGTCCCACGCCCTTCCCTGGATCGCGGGAGAGGAGTTTACTGTGGGGACGCAGCATTCCATTCTCCGTGCCTCGACCAGTTTAGGAGGCAGCTTGCCGACTATTCCAATGGGAAATGCGGACAACTCTTACCGTATGCCCAAGGGCTGTGACCCTGAAACATACACCTCTCAGAACAGGCCGAGGTGCCTCGACTTGTGGGAACCTTAGTTACCTAAAAAAAACACTTCGCCTATGACGACACAGCTTTCAGTCGTTGAAACGTTGCCGTGGGAATTCCGAGAACTGTTTATATTTAATTTTTTTAATCAAGTTAAAAACTTCGAGACTGTTTTTGGGTTTCTTCTACTCGTCACACCTGTACGACCCTGCTCTGTGGACGTCGCTGAGTGTCCTCTTGTCCTCCAGGCTCGCAGGCCGCAGTTGGACGCGGCTGGACGCCGACGACTTCGCGTGCCGCCCTTCGCTGCTGGCGACGGCGACGCCCACGGTGGCCGTGCTGGAGGGCGGCGACGCGACGCTGCACTGCCCCGTGGACGCGATGCCCTCCGCCCACGTCCGCTGGATGGCGCGGGGGCGGTCGCTCGCCAACCGCTCGCGGACGCTTTACCTGCCCGCCCCCGACGGTGTCCTGACGCTGTTGGGGGCGGAGATGCAGGACGCCGGGCCGTACCTGTGCTTGGCGGAGAACAGGGCGGGGCGCGTGCAGGTAAATGAACCTCCGAGGCTGTCTGTCTCGTCCTCAGGTGTCACACATTGACCTCATGTTCATCGCTGCTCAAGATTTCTAAAGCGTCTTACTTGACAGTAATTAAATATTTTTCTTCCAAAACATAACATTTATATTGAAAGGCTGATAATTGATAAACTGTTAATATTCGTAATCAACCCCAATATTTCATTTAGAATTTTCGCCAGTTTTCTATATTCATCTGTACAAAGAAAAATAAATTCCCTGAACCATTTACAATTCTAACAAGGAGCCCAGGTATAATTCTGATTTGTCCAACCCCCCACCCCCCCCCCACCCCGTCTGCTCATCCCTTATTACTTTTCCTAATAAAGAAAATAGAATAATTGAAAGTAACAACTGACAAAAGGAATGAGTGGATTTGCAGTAACCCGCCTTCTTGTTTATGTTCCGAAAACCAGATATTTTAATTTCCGTCTGTTTTTATTAATAATATAAACTAAATAAATTAACGAACTTCATTTACAGACATGTTAAAATATTTTAATCTACTTGACAACGGCGGTTCTGCACCATTTAGTCCTTACTTCAGGTTTTAATCTTACCAATACAACAATAATAAATATCTTTACATTTTTACGTCCGTTTTATATTAATTATATAATGAAGTTTCGGACAACTTATTTATTAAATTTAAAAAATAACATAGAAATACACTTCAGCAAATTTTAAGTCAGAAAAAAGGGATAATTTGTTAAATTAACAACGTTTCATCGCTTACTCTGCGACCTCTTCAGGTTCCAATAAAAATGTTAACTACAAAAACAACTAAACAATTACAGTCATTAGAATAAAATTTTTAATAAATAATTTAGCAGATTAAAAACAATAAAATTTTTTGTTACCTGCTAAATTTTTATTCTAATGACTGTAATTGTTTTGTTCTTGTTTGTACTTTTAAATTGGAACCTGATGATGTGTGTTCATTTATTAGTTTTTTCTTATTAGTCAAGGATATAATATTTGTATTTAAAATCATTTTAAAAAATAACGTTTCGGCAGAGAGCTCTGGCGGGATGCCTTCACATCTCTCTGGTTTTTTGAAATAAGGTTCCCATATGCCGAGGTCTGTTCTGAGAGGTGTATGTTCCGGGGTCACAGACCTTGGGGCATACGGTAAGAGTTGTTTGCTTTCCTATTGGAACAGTCGGCCAGCTGCCTCCTCAACTGGTCGAGGCACGGCGACGGCAATGCTGCGTCACCTCTGCTGACTCCTCTCCCGCCATCCAGGGAAGGGCGTGGGACAAGTACCTAATGCCCGACCTACCTGATGCAGGATTTTCTAGGGTTTTCCCTGCATCACTTTTAGGCGAATTGCCGGGTAGGATCCTTAAACCACAGCCAGGGGGCCCCTAGTTAACCCTTGGCTACCTTCCTCTACCCTTCCGCATCCTCCTTTTCAAATCCCTTCCTATGCTTTTAAAGGAGAGTTGCCACTATGTGTATTACCCTCTTGTAGCCTGTTACCCTAAAAAAAACGTTTCGGTAGGTGTCTGTACCTTGTTGACTTATTTTTTAATTATCAGGGTCTAGGAAAAGAAGAACTTTCAAAGTTTAGTGTCCAATTTATTGATAATTAGAGAAGACTTGAAGAAGGTACAGAAAATGGTTTTTTTAAAATCAATTAATAAATAAATTGCCTCAAATTGGTCACAGAACTTCAGTATAATTAATTAACATATATTATAAATAATTGTGTTAATCTTCGTAGCAGCTGATTTTTATATTTAATTCTTTACTGACTTCTTCAGTCATTATATATTATTAATTGTCAATGTCGGGTAGAATAATTGTCAATCCGGAATTATGTTTAATTTTTTATAGACAGTCCGACTTGGTGTAAATACACTCCAAATGTGTAACGTTGACGTACGATCGTTCATTGACTAGAATTCAATTGAACGCACTGACTGACTAATAAAAGCTATCGACGACGGGGAAAGTAGCAGTAAATTTTATGGATAGCTACAATTACCAGCACAAGTTCATTCATAATTACTTCCCTGGAATGTTTTTCATTGTGGCTAATAGCTCACACTGTTAAATATGAATCATGTTGCACATTGTTTTGCGAGTAATTATCGGCCTGCGCGCTCCCGATGTGCAGGGTCTAGCGTGAGTGTATTCACACATGGTAATTGTTTTGATGGGAAATACTCGTCGTACAGCAGCAACCCCCCCCCCCTCCAGCATTTCATATTATAGCAATTGGAAATAATTTATCCTTCGTTAACAATAGAACTACCGCACAAACTGCAAATTCTGTTAGGAGATTTATCCTCTATCACTGCCATGTTATTTTCATTTTTACTCTTCCCCTGTTTCCTTCAACAGGAATATATTTTAAAAGGAGGGATTTCGCTGTTATAATTTCTCTTTTCTTTATTTTTTTGTAGGGCAACAGTCTACATGAGGGTAATCCACATGGTGGCAACTCCTCTTTAATAGCATAGGAAGGGATTTTAAAGGGGGGGTGCAGAAGGGTAGAGGAAGGTAGCCAAGGGTTAACTAGGGGCCCCGGACTATGGTTTAAGGATCCTATCCGGCATTCGCCTAAAATTGATGCAGGAAAAACCCTACAAAAACGTGCATCAGGTATGTCGGGCATTGGGTACTTGTCCCACGCCCTTCCCTGGATAGCGGGAGAGAAGTTTGCTGTGGGGACGCAGCATTCCCTTCTCCGTGCCTCGACCAGTTTAGGAGGCAGCTGGCTGACTGTTCCAATGGTAACAGCGAACAACTCTTACCGTATGCCCCGAGGTCTGTGACCCCGGAACATGCACCTCTCAGAAAAGGCCGAGGTGCCTCGACCTGTGGGAACCTTAGTTCAAAAACGGAGAGACGAGAAGTCATCCCCAAAGGTAGCCCCTTTCTGTCTCTCCTACATGGTTCTGCCTGCAGGAGGATAGCCCTCGCAGACTCCCTCCAATCTTCTTCCAAAGCTCTCTCTTTCAATTGCCTTAGTTCTCCATCTCCTGACTCCTTTCTCCACTCCTCTTCAGTCCAACGCTTTCTTGGTCTACCTCTGTATCTTCTGCCACCTCTTGTATTCTCCATCCGCTGTACGTGTCCCCAGCCAACGCTCTCGATCCATCTCCTGACTCCTTTCTCCACCCCTCTTCAATCCAACGCTTTCTTGGTCTACCTTTGTATCTTCCGCCACCTCTTGTATTCTCCATCCGCTGTACGTGCCCCTAGCTAACGCACTCGAGCAGGTTTCATCACAGATATTACATCATCCTCCTCATTGTACAGGTCTCTAAGCTCCTGATTTGTTCTAATTGCACCATCTCAGCTTTGTTTCCGTTGGTCCAAAGATCTTCCTCAGTACCTTTCTTTCCCATGACCTTAACCTTTTTTTCTTCGGATTTATACTTAATATCCATGTCTCCGCTCCATACGGAACCACCGGTCCAACTATAGTTTCGTAAATTATTTTACAATTTATTTTATCTTACTAAAATCTCCCGTTACAGATATTATTTGCATTTATTGTTGATATATTTTCATAAATAATGCACAATATTACTCTAAATTTCAGGCTATGAAGCCTTTGGTGGTAATTTTTATTTATGAGGTAAAAAAATATTCAACGGAGCCGGTAATGGAACCTAAGTCAACTGATTACAGCTTTGATTTTATATTATACATATATATATATATATATATTAAGAAACAAAATTCTAAACAATATATTGTAGCAAAAAAACCCTTTCTTGCCTCCAATTAGAATGCGTGTGGCTGGTAATTTTTTGACTGAAATTACCTAAAACTATTTTTTTTGGATGTAATTAATTTATTTCTTGAGCATTTGAGAACATTTTCTATCTGCAGTGTGCCTGGTTGTTTACTCCATTTTTTATTTTGTTGTTAAACAACTGGGACCTCCGTCCCTTTTCGAGTCCTAAGTGGAACTGCTGCATTGCCACGTCACGTCTCGGCGCGCGACTTGCACCAACAGTGCTTAATGCGACGCGCGAGTAAAGGACACCGACAAAAGGCCATATGTTACAATATATATATATATATATATATATATATATATATATATATACGTTTCTGGGGTCCTTGTCCCTTTCGTCAGGTGCAGAAGAAGTGCAGTTCTGTCGCTCTATGCTCTTCTTCGCACCTGAGGAAAGGGAACAAGGCGCTCAGGAACGTTGTATGGTATTTATATTATGACTTTTTGTCTGAATTGGCTGTCTTTCTTATTCATATATGCAATATGTCGACATTGTTCATGAATATGTCATCCCGTGAAGCTGTAGGAAGCTTTACCTTGGAAATTAAGGGGGCAACGGCTTCCGGGCGAACACTTGTCTGTCTCAGTTTGAGTGCGACACTGATTTACTCCTTACAGGCGACGGTGATGCTGTCGGTTCAGCGACGCCCGCCACCCGCGACGGCCGACGCCCTGTCCGGACGCGTGGTGGCCGCGGGCATCGCCGTCGCGGCGCTGCTGGTGCTGGCGTCGGCGTTGGTGGCCGTGTGCGCCTGCGGGCTCCGGCGTCGCGGCGGCCACGCTCGAGGCAGACTCGACATCTCCGCGCCCAGTGCGACGGGCGCCGTGGTAGGCGGCAGCTACGAGAAGATTGAGCTCAACCATCACGGGGAGATGGCCAAGGTGGCGACGCTGTCCTCCGGAGGCAACAGCACGCAGGAGAGCGCCGAGCAGCATCCGCGACACGCGGAGTACCGCGGCGTCCCCTGCGCGGACACGGACGACGAGGAGGCTGGGTACGAGGAGGAGGAAGAGACGCCCACTCCGACGTCGCCGGCGCCCGACCTCCACATCCCGCGCGTCTCCACGTGGTAACTAACCTCAATACCCACTCTTACATTATAAGAGAGAAGGAATGTATCCCTCAAAGTTCAACTTTTATTAACTTTATTTTCAATTATTTATTCATCCCCCTCATATTTATTATAGATCAGTGCTGTATCTGTAACGATTAATGCAAGTGTACCTAAAAATCATTAAGTTAATATTGACAATTACATTTTTTACAGATTTACATATTTTGCAAATTATATTCTAATGTAAATATTAATTAATCCTTAGTCGCTGATAATTATTGTTCTCTACTCCATTAAAATTGGAAATGGTGATTCGTTTAGTGACAATGAAAGTAATTATGTGTGCAGGAGCTCGACGGCTGCCAGCAGAGCCCCGACGCTGACCAAGACGACGGCCACGTCGTCGCCCCCCGCACAGTTGTCCGCCTCCAGCCTGACAGCCCACGTCATGCACCGTCGGGATCTGGGTCCCGGGGGCGGCAACCTCTACACGTCGGACTACCCGGACCTGCTGCCGGGCTCCGGAGACGGCAGCAGCAGGGTCTCCAGCACTCTGCCCCGGCGGGGGCGGTACGGCGGCGGAGGAGGCGGCGGCGACAGCCAGTCTCCGCTGCTGGGCCCGAACGCCCCCGGAGGCTCCATGCTGTCGCTGACCTCCGCCGCGGCTCCGGGGCCGGCGCCCACGCGTCGCAACAACCGCCCCCAGAACCCCAGCCTGCCCACGTCGCCGGTGCCGCTCCTCAGCCTCCGGGCGAGCGACCTCATGTCCTACGACTACCACGCGGCGCAGCTGGAGCGCTTCCTGGAGGAGTACCGCAGCCTCCAGCAGCAGCTCAGCCTCATGAAGCAGCAGGTGGACGGCGGCGGCGGCGGCAGCAGCAGCAGGCGGGGGCGGACCAGCGGCAGCAACAGCAGCGGCGAGTATTCGGACTCGACGCCGCCGTACTGGGTCCCGAGGGACAGACGCTACAGTGGCGGCGACTTCTTCCAGAGCTGATGGACGCAGCCGTCGCGGCCTGCCAACCCCTGACAGCGACATCTCGCTAGACTCTTAATAAAATACGTTAAAAGTGGTGTCGAGAACAAGGAAACTATAAAGCAGATCCTTGAATCCGGGCAACTTCCCCACAGATAGTCGACAACCACCAGATGGACGAACCTTCCTACACGAGGCCAAGACTGTAATATAAACACGGATCGACAAATCAAATACTAAATTGTGGAACAAGAACAAAAAAAAACCATTCCTAGAATATCGCAATAAAACCTACTTATAATCGTTTTTGAAGTAACGGGATCGATCTAAAGGATCCTGTCCGTTTTAATCTGGATACTGGCGTATACCTGTCATGGTGGATATTCATACCTATATTTTCATCGAACCACAATGCACTACGACTCCATATTTTGATACTTAATAATTTTTACTTTAGTGGATGTTCCAGGGGGAAACTATTGTATACGTTGATCACCTCATTCAGTTGGCAGAACCATCAGGTCCTTACATCATCCTATTCTGCTCCCCGTATATTGCTTGTCCTGGGACCCATTATTGTCATGATGTCCCACTGCTATTATACAGGACTACCAATATAATTTTTTTTTAATTAAAGAAATGTTGTTTAGGCATAAATGTCACTGCGGTATTTGTCTCAATTACAGCAAGAAAAAATAATGTAACGTTACAGACCTGACAGTGATCCTTAACTCGCCATCTTTCCCCCCACCCCGCTTATCCTTTTATTATTTTCTAAATAGTCTATGTCAATAACATTTACTAATATGTAAAATCCGGATGTAATCGTTGAATATCCCATTTCATTTAAAAAATTTAATAATCATATCTTTAATAATCATATCTTTCCCATAAACGTCGATGGATCACAGTTCATTTGTCTCTGTCTCTCTTTTGTTTTTAACAAGAATTTTTTTAATTTTTTTTTTAATTTTCGACCATTTTTGGTAATATTATAGATTCAAAAACAATTGACGACCTGTTCAGAGATTTTATTTAACATGCTAAACGACATTTATCTATGGATTTCAGTTAATTATATAAAATTTCTGTAAAAATAATTGTGTAAATAAATTGTTTTAATTTGAAATGTGATTTAGGCTCATATTGGTAACATTTATTATTAAATATAATTATATAAAAATTAATAATTTAATATTAATGATAATTAATTTAAAATTCTTCATTTATTATTTATTATAATTAATTAAAAATTAATAATTTATTATTAAATATAATTAGTTAAAATGTCATAATTTTTTATAATGATAATTATTTAATAATTAATAATTCATTAATTACAATTAATTCAACATTAATAATTTATAATTTATTAAAATTTAATAATTTATTATTAAATTTAATTATTAATTCATAATTTATTATTAAATTTAGTTATTTAATAATTCATAATTTATGATTAAATACAATTATTTAAAATATAATTATTAAATATAATTATATAAAAATTCATAAATGATTATTAATGATAATTACAAATTCATAATTTATTATTGACTATAATTAATTAAAAATTCATAATTTATTATTAAATATAATTAATTAAAAATACATAATTTATTATTAAATATAATTAATTAAAAATTCATAAATTATTATTAAATATAATTAGTTACAAATTCATAATTAATTAATTAATTAATTAATTATCATTAATAAATTTATTGAAAATTCGTAATTTATTATTAATTATAATGAATTAAAAAATCATTATTTATTATTAAATATAATTGTTTATAAATTCATAATTTATTATTAATGATAATTATTTAATAATTAATAATTAATTATCATTATTTAAAAATTAATTTATTATTAATGATAATTATTTATAAATTAATAATTCAGTTGGTATTAGAAGAATAAGCATAAGTTAAATATTTTACGACACAAAATTGTTACCGCAGTAAGCTGATTAAAACCTCACAAAATTCCCCCCTCCCCCCCCAAAAAAAAGTATATTAATCGTTTTGATGGTCACGATAGTTAATTTATTTTTAATTTTTAATTTAAACGATGCCGAAAATCGAATGAAACATTTTATTTCTATATTTTCCGACTTTCATTTAAATTTTCTAGTTTATAAAATAAATTTTCTTTGAATTTTTTTTCCTTGCACAGCATTTCTATACTTAAAAGGTTCTAAATGAACAGCTACGCGTCTAAGAGATTGCAATGTGGAGTGTTATATTTTTTTTTCTCTGGAACTGTCTCCATTTGTGAGGCAGATATTAATTGTTAATTGGGTATTAATTGTTTGGGGGTTTAGTTCTGTAAACAAATAAATAAATAAAAATAGTGACACAAATAATTTGCCAGCAGATGGGTTGAATATTTTTTTTTAAAATACAGAAGTAATAATAAATAATATATCTATTATAAACTGGCAATTATCATTAATAAATAAATAACAAATATTTAATATACGTCAGGAAAAATTAATTAACCGACCCAAAAAATTCGTCATAACGTTTCGTCCGTCAATGTTGAGATTTTTTCGGGTAACACATACAGTTGGTAAATTAAAAGGAATATTAATTAAGAACCGTGGCCTGCGTCCTTATGACACTTGGAACCACATTTCTTCTAATTTAGCAACTGTATTTTACCCGATTACCTGAAAAGAAATCCCAAAAAAAATTGTGGACGAAACGTCGGAACGAGTTTTTTTTTTATTTAATTAATTGTGAAAATTTTCGGAGATGTTCGTTGATTTTCTCATTTATTTATTAAAATACGCCCAATTTACTGTCCTTCTGTGATGGTGAACACCCGCGTTTTATCCCGTCACGCCTAGAGCTTGACCTCGTTTGATCTTTACAGTGTGTTTCTCTGTGTTTTCCTCGTGCACCGTGGCAACATCGCACTTTTCTCCCCTCGTTGCTAATGGCCCACTTAAGTATAATTCTTCGCTTGTTGCTGAGTATTTTAATTTCCATGGTGTTTTCTTTCCTTTTGTATATTGGTTTTCCCTTTATATATATATATATATATATATATATATATATATATATATATATATATATATTGTAATAAACAACAGGTAATAATCTAATTTATTTAATTTTTGAAGAATTCGAGCCCCACGTTGGGCGCCATTTATGTAATAAACAATAATTGATTGATAATTTAATTTATTTAATTCGAGCCCCACGTTTTGGAAGCCATTTGTGTAGTAAATAAATTAAATTAAATTAAGTTACTTAATAATTAAAAGCAAATTAATTAAAGTTATATTTACGTTATTTATTACATAAGTGGCTTCCACAACGTGGGGCTCGAATTCTCCTAAAATTAAATAAATTACAGTATTTATTAATTATTGCTTATTACAATATATATATATATATATATATATATATATATATATATATATATAATGAATATTTTCAAGAGACCGTAAATTACCTAATTGTCCAAGAATTGTAAATTACTAGTTAATATGAAAATGACAAGTCTCTGTCCACCAAAATTGAGAAACTGTGTCCCCATTGCCACTCCCCCCAGTGGTGGGGACATCTGTGCAAAAAGTGACGAACTAATCAAGAAGAAGAAATAAATTA
Source organism: Zhengitettix transpicula (assembly GCA_037074705.1). Classification (NCBI taxonomy): domain Eukaryota; kingdom Metazoa; phylum Arthropoda; class Insecta; order Orthoptera; family Tetrigidae; genus Zhengitettix; species Zhengitettix transpicula. The sequence goes on from CM073593.1 coordinate 92,982,488, forward strand.
TACACAAGTTTCCTTTCATATCATAAAAGTGCTGTGTTATTATTATTATTATTATTATTGGTCACAAGGAGGAGAAGAGAAAAAAACACAAGTGCTGGACGACTTATAAAAATATGTTACAAGTTGATTTGAAGATGAGTTCCTCCAGCTCCAGCTCCAGTGCGCGCGTGCGCGTGTGTGTGTGTGTTACTTGAACTGTTGTTGTGTGAGAGAGAGAAAATGATGATATGTTATTTGTTGAATGGAGAAATTTACGACATGGATTTTGGTGGCATCGACTACGGTGTCAAGTTTGCCTGTTTATTAGAGGGTTTTGGATTAAAGAAAATAATAATAATAAAAAAATTGATAATCTAAGAACTGTTCATATTATATCAGAAGTCAATTGAACTCGCTGGAAAAATAAATGAAACTTAATTTAACTCCAGTGTACTTATTTTTTTAATGTGATTCTTCCTTGCAGGACATCCTTACTAAAAGTGACTGACTAACTGACTGACTGACTGACTGGCTGACTGACTGACTGGCTGACTGACTGACTGGCTGACTGACTGTCGGACTGACTCACTCTTTGACGCTACTATCCGCAACTATCTTCTTCCAAAGCAGACAGACAGTCATCCTGATTCAGTCTCTTTACCCATACGAAGTTGACTTATCCAAATTACTTTTGATGTAATTTGATCCCTTGTCAGAATAATATCATGAAAGTTTTCATTTTCCGTAGAATTTTAAATTTAATTTTACTCGTACGTGACTTTGTTGATGTTTATATCAGCCGAATTTAAATATTAAAACAATTTTAAAAAAATTTAAAATAATATTTTGTTTCGGAAATCTGGCAATGTTGCCGTAAATCATCTGTAAAGGAATTTTTTTTAAAAAAAATCTGTAAAGATTAATAAGTCAATATTGGAGAAAGCTCAACATTTCAAAAATCTTAAATTTTAAAATAATTGCTAATTAGTTTTCTGATTAAACTGTGACTGATAAAAAGAATTGTGGGATTGAATGCAGCAGAACTAAATCATTGAGGGGCAAGAAGCTGCAGGAGTCTGCTTTCTTCCCACAGAAAGAGAGACCAAATTTTTAATTTTCTTTTGTAAATTAGAACTGCGCGTTATGTTGGTAAAACTGACGTCGACGTCCACTCAGAATCAAAATATTTACCAAAGATTTAACGAGGGTTGAAAAAATTATTCAAAATTTCTTTTAATCTATAAAAATAAAAAAGGAAGTATATTTGTAGTTATAGGTATGTATGTATTTACGTTAATTTCTATACGAATTTTAACTTTTTTCATTTCAATTATCCAGTTTAATAATTGAGTTAATGAAGAAAAATGCTGAAATATTCCTCAAAATTAAGAATTTTTTTAATGTATAGAAATATTTTATTTGGCTCATCTGATCCATCGAATTGAAAATGAATAACAAATTTTAAACGTATATAAATTATATAATTAATTAATTAATCAAATTAATTGAAACAAAACCAAAACAATAATATTCTACAAGACTATTACATTAATTAATTAATGTAATAGTATTGTATAATATTATTATATAGTTTTTCGTTTCAATTAATTAATAAGAATTAATTGAGTAATTAATGTAAAACAATACTATTACATTAATTAATTTATAATAATATATAGTTTCAATAAATTAATATTAATTGACTAATAAATTATTAATACATTGATATTGCAATATTTAATTAATAATATTATATACTTTTCGTTTCAATTAATTAAAAATAGTTGATTGATTAATTACTAATATAATGCTATACAATTACCTAAATAATTAATTACGTAATATTATTATATAGTTATTCGGTTCAATTAATAAATAATAAATAATTGAGTAATTAATGTAATACAATACTATTATATTATTTAATTATTAATAATATCATATAGTTTTCGTTTCATTTACTTAATATTAATGAATTGATCAATTATTAATACAATACAACTACATTACTTAATTAATAATATTATTGTACAGTTTTCGTTTGAATTAATTAATATTAATTGATGGATTAATTGCTAATACAATGCTATTGCATTACTTTAATAATGAATTAATTATTTTATATAGTTTTTCGGTTCAATTAATTAATAATAATAATTGAGTAATTAGTGTAAAACAATTCTATTACATAAATTAATTGAGAATATTATATAGTTTTCATTTCAATTAATTAATATAAATTGATTGGGGTATTAATAATACAATGCTATTGCATTACTTAATAATTTAATTAATTGATTAAGCAATATTAATTGAAACTAAAAACTATACAATAATATTCTGTAATACTGTTACATTGATAATTTAACTATTTTCTGTTTTAAATAAATAATACACACTTTTTAATGGAAAATTGGTTTATTTATTAAATGATAATTGTCAGATTATACAAAATATTTAAATTTTTGATGCTGCGTATGAGAAATATTCCCATGTAAAATTCTGAAATATTTATAATTCTGGAGACTTTTAATTCCGTCTTGTTTCTTTATTTTTATTAAAAAAGTCATTCTAAATTTTCTTTAAATATAAACTTGGTGCCAGGACACGTCAATTAATTAAATCTAGGCTAAATTTCGCTTTACAACTTGAATTTCGTACGAAATAAGTTGTCAAATTACTTGAATAACGTAAAAATTATGATAAATTTTTGTAACTGTATAGTGACGGTTCTTTTTTTCTGATTTAACTGATTAATAAACAAGTTTTTTTGACATATTGGCTGGGGATTTTTTTAAATTAGTTGTTTCTCAAATTTTTGGTAAGTATTTATGTTTAATTGTAAATCTTAAGGGAAAAAAAATCTGTAGATATTTTTTTTAATATTATAATTGAATAATCGTCAGGGGGAGAAAAAATATACGAACAATTAATTCTTCCAGTAAAATTGGAATAAAAGAAGGATTTTGAAACGTGGGAGTGGTGAATATATATCATTACGTTTCGTCCCTAATTTGGGACTTCATCAGGTGAACGTTAGATGGGGGTGGGGGGAGGAGGAAGGTTTTTGGGAGATTGGGTTCCAAAACATTATTTAATGTTATGTAAAAGAATTTTGAAAGTCAGTTTTAACCGAAATGACACTTGGTCTAAAATTATATGGATGTTTCAAACCTCGTGTAATGCAAAAAAAATTATTATTTTTGGATTATTGCATAAAATGTCAAAGACTCTATTATCAGTTCCAAAGGAATGTGTATAAGAGATGTTGACTGACGTTTAAAACGTCTGGAGGAGCCTCTGAAGGACTCGATTTAACAATTACGACTGTGGCTGCCTCGTATCTTGGCGGTTCAGTTGCACGGAGGATAAGCTAAATGCGTTCCTCCTCGGAGGCTGCTGGAGCAACACACCACAGCGCCATGCATAATTGAATGTATTTGGAAAGAGCTCAGCGGAAGACCTGCTCACAGAGGCGCTGCTTGCCAACTTCTGCAGCTGCGGGCTGCTTCTTCTTCTCCTTTAATACTGCGTGAAAGAGTTCAGTTTCCCCACGATTCAATATTGCATATTCACATTTTCTTCTCTCCCCCTCCCCCTCCCCCCCTCTCCTCCTGCTTAACCCGAACGGAAAGAGATTTTTTTACCAGCCGCCCCCCCCCTCCCCCCTTTCCGCATGAACCCAATTTTTCAATCTTAAAAGTAATTTGCAGAAACTGGGGGGAGGGGACGTGTTTTTTGAATTATCCTACACGCCCGCATCTTATTTCTACAGAAACATCACCAAAACTAAATTGGTTTTTTATTGCGGCAGTATTAAAAAATTTTCTAAAATGGAATAAACTCTTTTTTATTGAATCAAAAAATACAAAAGTCTGTTTTAGAAGTTTACTAACTGGATGGCAAAGTCTATCAATTTTAAATTTTGTAAAAGTTAATCAAAAAAATAACTGTATAAATGGACACACGATTTTACCCCAAATTTTGTTTTTAATTATGAAACATTAAATACGTACCTCAGCCTCGTGGACTGTGAAAAAAAAAACAAAAGAATCGTATCGATTGCAACACTGTAACTGTCCTCCAGTTGGGGTTCGGCATCGTTGTCTTTCATTAGGTCCTCGTATGAGGAAATAAGATTACATTATTGTTATTACTATTGGATGCTGCTGTTACAAAGTTAACTTAAAATACTAAAATCCTAGGGGAAAAGACAAGTTTCCCCTGTACTAGTAGGAGTAACACTATATAGTAATAATAATAATAATAGAATAAATAATAATTAATTAATATAATGTTTACATTAACCAAAAAAAGTTAAATATGCACTAGTTAAAAAAAAAATTAATGATTAATGTCACAGACATCACGTGGAAATGGCAGAACAAATCCCTGACATGTGTTTTTTTCCTCAGTTAACTCCGGAAATCTCCTAATCATTTATTTACGTACACGGCTCCCTCAGTCAGAAGGATAGTTCTTCGGTGCTTTTAAGCTAGGCTGTAGAACAACGAAATCCTCCAAGACACACACAAGTGGAAGCAGAACAAATATCTGACATGTGTTTTTCCTCAGTTAACTCGTCAAATCTCCAAAACATTTCTTTACATACACGGCTCCCTCAGTCAGAAAGACAGTTCTTCGTTGCTCTTTAGTTTGGCTGTAGAACAACGGATTCTTTAAATACCTGATATTTTTAATCTTGTGTTGTTTCCTCAGTTAACTCGGGAAATCTCCAAATCATTGATGTAGATACACGGCTCCCTCAGTCAGAAAGATAGTTCCTCGTTGCCTTTTACTTTGGCTGTAGAACAACGAAATATTTAAATACCTGAGATTTTTAATCTTGTGTTTTTTCCTCAGTTAACTCAGGAAATCTCCTAATCATTTAGGTACATACACGGCTCCCTCAGTCAGAAAGACAGTTCTTCGTTGCTCTTTAGTTTGGCTGTAGGACAACGAAATCTTTCGAGAGACACACACTACTGAAATCAATACCTGAGATTTTTAATATTGTGTTTTTATCTTCAGTTAACTCCGGAAAGCTCAAATCATTTCTTTACGTACACGGCTCCCTCAGTCAGAAAGACAGTTCTTCGTTGATTTTTAGTTTGGCTGTATAACAACGGAATCTTTAAATACCTGAGATTTTTAATCTTGTGTTGTTTCCTCAGTTAACTCGGGAAATCTCCAAATCATTGATGTAGATACACGGCTCCCTCAGTCAGAAAGATAGTTCCTCGTTGCGTTTTACTTTGGCTGTAGAACAACGAAATCTTTCGAGACTCACACAACTGTAATGAATACCTGAGATTTTTAATCTTGTGTTTTTTCCTCAGTTAACTCAGGAAATCTCCTATTAATTTCTTTACGTACACGGCTCCCTCAGTCAGAAGGATAGTTCTTCGGTGCTTTTTAGTTTGCCTGTAGAACAACTAAATCTTTCGAGACACACACCTGGAAGCAGAACGAATCCCTGACAAGTGTTGTTTACTCAGTTAACTCCGGAAAACTCCAAATCATTTAGGTACATACACGGCTCCCTCAGTCAGACAGTTCTACGTTGCTCTTTAGTTTGGCTGTAGAACAACGAAATATTTCAAGACACACACAACTGTAAGCAGAACAAATACCTGACATGTGTTTTTCCTCAGTTAACTCCTCAAATCTCCAAATCATTTATTTACGTACACGGCTCCCTCAGTCAGAAAGACAGTTCTTCGTTGATTTTTAGTTTGGCTGTAGAACAACGAAATATTTCGAGAGACACGCACACACCTGGAAGCAGAACAAATCCCTGACATGTGTTTTTTCCTCAGTTAACTCCGAAAATCTCCAAATCATTTAGGTACATACACGGCTCCCTCAGTCAGAAAGATAGTTCCTCGTTGCTTTTTAGTTTGGCCGTATAACAACGAAATCCTTCAAGACACTCACCTGGAAGGAAAACAAATAATATTTTTCCATCATCATTCAATCATCTGTAGGTGACTTCATCAATGGTTGTATTATTATTGTTATTAATGTGTGAGTGTGTGTTCAGTGTGAAGGGCAGTAGATAAACAGGACGCTGTAACGCGCCGGGCGTCACTTCCTTATTCGCGCACAGCGACAATGCGCAAGTGGCAATTGCACTATTGTAGGCGCAATTGGAGCGCACTGTGATGCGGTTGATTGCTATTTACTCTTCCGTCTGCTGCCGGTCCCTCCACTGTTTGCGCTCGTCTGGCAAAATAGACTTTTCGTTAATTGAAACAGACCTTCGGTTTACACACACGCAATGAATTAACTCGTCAAGTAGCCCTTACTTTGATTTATTAATCACTCATTTACTTGACTAAGAAGCTCACGTCATTTGTTTGGAACCCAGTTGTTTCGATTCCAACGTTCGTTGGCCACTTCAAAAGGCTGAATGCAAAATAGGCCCAATTAAATCCCGTTCAATCTTGCAATGTAACTGCCACTGTAACACCAAAAAATTAACATTAAAATAAATCTTTGTTACAAAGCAATATAATAACCGGATCAAAGTTAAAACCTGAAGAAGAAAAAACTAGGTACCGAAACGTTGTTGATATAACGAAAGAAATATCTGTAAATAACGGTCGTTGATTACTTAATGAAGATGTTTTTTTCTTCTTCTTCCTGGCAGTAGGATAATTTATATTGTATATTATTAGAACTGTATTTACAACAACAACAACAACAACAAGGGTTATTCACCAACAACAACAACAAAAATTAAAACTTGCGTAAGTGATATTGTGACGTGACTTATTTACTCTGTGCAGCTTTCTCTGCAATATAAAAAAACAAAACACGGACAGAGACAAAAGACGTAACTACTTTCCAGAGAACATCTACCTCCTTGTTGCCAACAGAGGCGCTACACCACACAGAGATATCTAATAATTTGATTCCACCTTCTGCCATATATATTGTAATAATCAACAGGTAGAATTTTGAATTTAAAGAATTTGCCTACGCGTTAAAGCGCCATTTTATGTAATAATCAAATGTAAGGCTTTTTATTAAATGAAAAACTTGTTAAAAATTAACAAACAAAAAATATTTATTTTATTTTGTGGAAATTAAAGATAATTACAAAAACAAAATTTGAGGTCTGTCCTCTCAGGGCCTTCACTGGGTTACATAATGAACACAGAAAAATTTATTTAAAATCTTATTAACAAAACAGTTCACAATTTACATAAACAATATGTCGATAGAATGAAAGAAATTAAAAATTAAAGAAATTAATTCTGATTGACAATTAAAAGACAACGAAATCTGACTTTATCCTTTAATTAGCGTTTACAATATTACTCAAAATTAAGTTACTTACGGACCGTCGTTCTGGTACCAGTACAATCAACTTTACCTCGTTCGGACACTTTTACACCCTTTAATTATTTAATATCAGGCCTTGGTTTTCACTGATTCTACACTTCACTTTAATATTTGGCAAGATTGGCTGTTGGCTGCTCCGCTCCACAATAGTTTACCAATGTTCTCCTGGAACAAATCCTCCACGAAGATTGAACAAAGTTCTGTTTTGACGAAACTGGTGTCACTTTACAATATTCACGTTGCAATGAATGTTTTACTCTGCTCAATTTTCTAAAGACCGTTCGTTCTCTGCAACGTTTCCACCGTCGGCCGCTTCTATGCTCCAATAATTCACCAACTTTATTATACTATGCTCGACGATGTCTGACCTCTGCACAATCCAGACCACAACGACCAACTGACTATGCTTTAGCGCGCTTAAACGCCGTTCCGCGCTCTCAATAATAGGAACAGAGCTTAACCACTCATTGTCGCTCTCGCTATAATACAAACTTTCCGCTAAACAATTCAAATTTATTTCAAAACAATTAATGGATCAATTAATTGGCATTACAATATATATATATATATATATATATATATATATATATATATATATTGTAATAGTAATTAAAGAGACCATTATTTGTTGATCTATAATAATTAGTTTGGCGGCGCCGATCTGAAAAGAACGACAGTGATGGCGGGCTCTTATTGATATTAAATTAGAGAGACCATGCATTGTTGATTTTAAAATATGTTGTTTGGCGGCGCCAATCTCAAAGAATGACCGTGACGGCGAGCTTCTTTGTCGCTGAGATTTGTTGGGAATAAAAAAATAATTATTTAAAATTAACTATTCCTATGATCATTACAAATTGGCTTCCACAACGTGGAATTAATTAATTAGTTCCCTTTAATCATTACAATATATATATATATATATATATATGGTATTTATATTGACTCCTGTTCTTGCCTTGAAGCCCCGTAACGGTCGTATTTATCTCAGTCTGGGATCTCGCGGCCCTCGTAATTGCCACTAAAGCGGTTATTTAGTTGTTAAATTACAATCCCGCAATTGGTGTCGCAAACCAGGGATGTTATTTTTTTTATTTTGTGTACCACGTGAGGATAACAGGCAGGCAGGCAGATCACGGTTAGCGCGTTAATTAGAATAAGGCTCACTCTCGTGAGAGTAACGCGACGTTGCAAGCTCGGCTGCGCTGATTGAGAAACACTGCTGCATGTGAAGTGTCTCCGCGACTAAACTAATTACACAACAAAACTCCATTTATAAATATCGCTGCAGGACTGTCCCTATTGGCTCTGTGGCGGACGCTCCGTAGTCAAACCAACATCTGCGGAATCAGAATCAACGCAAAGTCACCTACGAAGAACGAGTCTGCACTACGCTGCGGGATCCAAACGTAATGCCTACAGTAGTTTTACTATCTGCACAACTGTCTGAAAAAACTTTGATTTATCCATTGAATGTAAATAAATATCTTCCCCTATGTTAATCCTCCGATGTGAAAACAGAACTTAAATTTTTTTAATGTGGTATAATAACATCCCCTAAATTTTCTGCCCTGTAGTTTTCGATCCTGAACTTTACCTTCTATTACGTTATGTTTTTCTAATTTTTACGTACCACTAAGGCTGTTTATTATTTTTTCAAAGTTGAAAAGAAACGCACACAAATTTTTCTGGCTTGACTGTTTGGTCTCCTTAAAAATATTTTAAAGTCTCGCTGGTTTTAATGTAATTAGGCGTGTAATTATTTTAAACGCTTCCAGAGGGTTTCTTTTCGCCGTTTACAACCAGCGCCCATTCTTCCTCTTTGTCCTCCTTACAAGTAACGTAAAATTAATTACACGTAATATACAAATAAGTATTTTTCAGTTTTTCTTATACATATAATATATATATAATGTTTCTAAGGAAGGCCTGCGAGGGATTTTCTCTCGCAGGTAGAACCTTGTAGGGGAGACACGAAGGGGCTACCTTTGGGGATGCCTTTTCCTCTCCGTTTTTGAACTAAGGTTCCCACAAGCCGAGGCACCTCAGCCTGTTCTGAGAGGTGTATGTTCCGGGGTCACCGACCTTGGGCATACGGTAAGAGTTGTCCGCTATTCCCATTGGAATCATCGGCCAGCTGCCTCCTAAACTGGTCGAGGCATGGAGAAGGGAATGCTGCGTCCCCACAGCAAACTCCTCTCCCGCTATCGGAAGGGCGTGGGACAAGTACCCAATGCCCGACCTACCTGATGCAGGTTTTTCTAGGGTTTGTCCTGGATTTCTTTAGGCGAATGCCGGGTAGGATGCTTAAAATATAAACCGGGGGCCCTAGTTAACCCTTGGCTACCTTCTTCTGCCTTTCCACATCCCCCCTTTCAAATCCCTTTCCTATGCTATAAGAGGGGAGTTGCCACTATGTGGATTACCCTATACATAGCCTGTCTACACCCAAAAAAAAATGTTTCTGGGTCACTAACTTTAATTGTTTTCCTATATCTTGCAAGTTTATCCAGTTAAATGTTAAATTCAAAAATTAAAACGTTAACTATAACAACAAAAAATAATTCAGTTTCTTCATGCCTCAAAAAAATAATTAACTGTAATTCTCTCATCCTTGGCAGACGTAATTTTTTTCCATTTTACATCAGTGAAACCTTTGTTACATTTCCAAACAATATTATATTACATCTTCAATATTCATAAATACATTTAATAATTCAGAAAAAATTGAATTTAGTTAATTAGTAGCTTTACTGTGCTGAAGGTTTGGAGGACTTCTACACCTGTTTTATATTAATACTAACCGGGTGTCCGGCGTTGCCCGGGTTGTCATGTATCCAAAAAAAAACGATGTGACTGCTTTAGCGTTATTTTTATGTAACGACCCTCTCGACCCCTGTTCATAAATGTTCTCCCATCCTAAACCAGAAATGAGTTGAAAATATACGCAGGGAACATGTATTTTTTTAAGCCCAGATAATTATTTATTCCATAATTATCTATTTGTCAATAAGTGGTTTTTAAGTATCTATGCAGAGCAAATTATCATTTTTAAATCTCATTGATCCTGAAAAAATATTTTTTTCCATAGCAAAAATCAGCCGATTAACATGTTTGATCGTTTCGACTCCCGTCCAGGACAGTGTGTTGCCAAAATCAGCGACTTACATAGCACCGATTTGACTAAAATATCGGTAGTTTTTCGCGTGTTTTTCCTTGTAACGCCCTTGAACTCCCTCATTTATTGGTTCTTTAAAGGGATGAAATTATACATTAAAAAGATCTGGATAGTTAGAATTAAACACATGGACACCAAACAGTAACTAATCCACGTTAATATCGGCCGTTATTGTAAAAAATATATACAAAATGGCTGCCTGGAATTTTGTTTTAATATGACGATGTTAATGATATAGTATTATTTAGTATATATTAACGGTTGTTTATCGACTAAATTGTTTTAATTTGCCGATTCAGTAATAAATACTATTAGTTGCTACGCCTGTTAAAGCGCACGTATGCTTCATGCTCAGCCGACGTGTCGTGCAGGGAAGCTGGCTCAACACGGGGCAGTTGCATTACCCTTATTATAACGTAGTAAAAGCGAGCTGTGACGTCACCCAAAAGAATCCGCCTTTTTGAGTATCCTAACATTATGTGACACGTGGCATACAAAATGGCTGCCTGGAATTTTTTAATGGTATACTACTATTTACAATATATTAACCATTACTTATAGACAAAAATGTTTGTAATATTTCGATACGGTAATAAAAACTACTAATTGCTCCTCCTGCTAAAGTGGCTGTATTTTTAACCGTGAGTTGATTAGTCGTGCAGTGTATTGGGGCCCTGTTATTGCCCGGGTATTTATTTTTTTAAGTCCAGATAATTATTTATTCCATAATTATATATTTGTCAATAAGTTTGGCAACACACGGGCTTGGACGGGAGTAGAAACGATCAAACGTGTTAAGTATCTATGCAGAGAAATTTTTTTTATGATAAACGCCATAAGACCAATTATATAATCATAAATTATCATTATTAAATATCAATCAATCAATAAATCGACGCTAATGGAATCTAAAATACGGTTTCATGAAAGACAAACACATACTTTCTTTACGTTAAGACCGTCAAAAGGAGACTCAGTATCGTTTTTTAGAGGGTGAAAAAAATTTTCCGGGACCTTAAGGGAGTCAAATATTCCAAGTATCTTAAATTGTTCCTGGTACCTTGAGAGACACAAAATTACTCGCGATATTCTAATACTTCCTTTACTGAATATATTTAATTCAGATTTATTTTGTATGTATTTATATGATTTATTATTTTGATGAGATCTTCATCAAGTTATCGACCACACCAACGTTGAGTTTCGACTCAGTTTTAATTCTTCTTTAATTTTCCCCCTTTTCTTTACAGGTTTTACAGGTTTTTCATCTTCAATTTGAAATTCTGTCTGTCGTTCCAATCTCCCTCTTGCAAATTCCTATCCTCCATTATGGTTTCTCACTTTAATCTGGGCATCCCCCGATTATTTTTTTTTCGAGCAGGTGACCATTGGTATATTTCGTTTTCCATTTTCCATTCTTTGTACGTGACCATACCATTTAAGGGGTTGATTTTAAATCCTTTTAACGACAGACGTGGTTACGTTCGTTTCTTTAAAAAATGGAGCTCATTTATAATTTTATCTTGTCTTGTTTTGTTTTTTTAAGTTTTCTCCTGTTTTCTACTGTTCTAATTTTGTAATTCTGTCAGGGGCCAAGTTTCACTTCCATAACGTAGAATGTTCTGTATTATTATGCTGCTCTTATAAGTTTTTATTTTTGTTTCCTTTGTTAAATTTTTATTCTAAATTATTAAGTGTAAAATCCTGGTAGCATTCTCTTTGCCATTGCAATCTTAGTTTGTGTATCTCTGTATTCACATGTTCCTATATTTGTAATTATTGATCCCCAAGTATTTCCCTGTTTCTTGTGTCATGTCTTCTACATCTTTCCCTAAACACATGTATTCTGTCTTCTTTTAAATTCATGTTCAGTCCCCATTTTTCATATTCTTCCATGAGCTTATTCATCATGTCCTCTTTATCTCCTGATCGTCGCCGAACAAAAATAAATGTTGTATCCTGCCTCCTACAGGAACTCCCTTTCCACAACATTTTTATACCATAAATTAAGTGCCTGATCAAACTAAATATTAATAACCAAATATAATTCTCATTGTGCTTCATAAAGCCTGCCCCATAATCGTGTGGATTGTGCAGCGCTAGGGGATGGACGTTTGATAGAGACGTAGTCAGTCTCCTCAGCTTCGTGGCACGGCATCATGGGGTTACCACACACGCATGGAATACCATCGTAATATTGGAAAGAAAATTGCAATTGCCGTTGCAGGCTTCAAGCAATTCCCATGTCCCGGCAGAAAGCATCGATTCCAGCCACTCCAATAACATAACACTTCTCCACATCTGGAACCCTACGGGGGCGACGTACAATCATTTCTCAGGCCAACTTGTCCAAAACTTATCGAATTTATTTCTCGAGTACGTGTTTGTCTCAAGAAAACGGCTCGTAAAATGCTAAATTGTGTTTCGCTGGATGGAAATAAATATGGCGGTGACGCGATCATCTGCAAATTAGCGAATATCCATTTTCTAATCCAGTAAAGACAATTAGTTAGTCACTTTAGGAGATAAAATTTCAAACCTAAAAAATATTGTGATGATTAATGACAACTTTACATATAAAAACATATTATTCTCTATAGTTAGAATTATTTTAATATAATTACTAAGGCTCAAAGTTGTAAAATTATCAAATTATAAAATTAAATACACTTCGAAATTAATATATTTAATTCGGAGACGCTTGAGGCCATCAACGTGAGCACCCAGTGACATTTACTTCACGCAAAAGAATCCGCCATTTTTGAATATCCAAACATTATGTGACACGTGGCATTCAAAATGGCTGCCTGTAATTTTTTTAAAACGTCAATATTAATGCTATAGTATTATTTAAAATATATTAACGATTATTTATAGACAAAAATGTCTTTAATTTCTGGATTGAGTAATAAATACTATTAGTTGCTACGCCTGCTGAAGTGCACGTATGCTTCATGCTCAGCCGACGTGTCGTGCAGGGAAGCTGGCTCAACAGGGGCAGCTGCCTTGCCCTTGTTATAACGTAGTAAAGGCAAACTGTGACGTCACGCAGAAGAATCCGCCTTTTTAAATTTCCGAACATTATGTGTGAGACACGTGGCATACAAAATTTGCAGCCTGGAATTTTTTTAATACGTCAAAGTTAACGCTAAACTATTATTTAGTATATATTAACGATTATTTATCGATTAAAATGGTTTTCATTTGTCGATTGGGGTAATAAATACTATTAGTTGATACGCCTGCTAAAGTGCACGTATGCTTCGTGGTCAGCCGACGTGTCGTGCAGAGAAGCTGGCTCAACTCGGGGCAGCTGCCTTGTAACGTAGCAAAAGCGGCCTGTGACGTCACGCAGAAGAATCCGCCTTTTTGAATATCCGAACATTATGTGACACGTGGCATACAAAATGGCTGCCTGGAATTGTTTCAATGTTATACTACTATTTACAATATATTAACGACTATTTATAGATATTTACTTCTGAAAAAAATAGCAGATACTCGAATATAAAGAAAATAATATCTACAATATGTTAAATGGCTGTGGAGTTGAAATGAAAAAGAAAAAAAATGGAAAAAGAATTACGTCTGGTAGAAAATTAATAATAAGAAGAAAGAAAGCGAAATACAGACTAAATAAGTGATGATATAAATACGTTTTCAGGGACCGTGGTCCCCTTTCCTCAGGCGCTAAGAAGGGCCTAGAGCGACACAACTGCACTCGTCAGTTGACAAAACAACACTCGAAAAAAGCTAAACATTTCGATTTTTTGGTATTCCTCGGCGAGCTGATTGAAAAACAATCAAATTTACCATCTTTATCACGTGGGTGAAGTGGATGACGACGTTTTCACAGGTGGGGGAAATATATATATAAAATAATAGCCCAATTCATACTGAAACCAGAAGAGTCAAACTCCAATAAAACCGGCGGCCATTTCGTGTAACAGGCAAGATTCACGAGAGCCACAATTTTCAAAATATTCTGAAGTGAGGATTGAGGAATAAGGACAGGATAATTAAAACACAATTAAATTGCTTTTATTCAAACGTTTAATTTATTTTTACGTATTCACAAAAATTAAATTTTTTTTATTGAGCCAGAAAATGGTTTATTAACAAAAAAAAGTGTATATAGCGACGTTTCATCCTCGTTTTAGGACCTCTTTAGGTTTCATAATTTCAAGTCAAAAAATAATTTAAATACTGATTGTAAATAATTCATAATGAAGACAGCCAAATCAAGACACAAGAAGTGATGATATAAATACCACACAACAACGTTTCTAGGATCCTTGTCGTCTTTCCTCAGGGTGGGAAGAAGAGGCCTAGAGCGACACAACTGCATTCGTCAGTTGACAAAACTCGAGAGCTAAACGTTTTGATTTTTTGATATTCCTCGGCGAGCTGATTTAAAAAAAAATTTACCATATTTATCACGTGGGTGAAGTGGATGACGACGTTTTCACAGGTGGGGGATAAACATATATAAAAAGCGATAGAATAAGCTTTTATAAAATATAAATAAGAAATAAGAAGACTCTGTAGAAGGTCATCAATTGATTCCAAAAGAGACGTTAAATTAAATTTTTTACATTTCCTCAAGTTATTTTCAACATGTTAATGGTCAACGTCAACGATGTATCACAATTACAGAATCTTCTGTACTTACTGCAGCTGATTGGCGACGCAAATGGAAGTGGTGGGGGTTGCCGCCTCCGCAGAAAGACGCTGAAATGGGCAGCCATCGTTCATGTCGCTGACTATAGTCAGTACTTTAAATATTCCGTAACATGGTAGATACATTTAATAGCGTTTACTGTTGTGTAAATTAGAGCATATTGAAACAGAGTAAGTCGTGAAGTATAATATTCCTAGACGAAATCGAGGATGAGGAAACGTTGCAACGTTTTTAGAGCAGGAAAAAACTGTTCTTCTTCAAGGGTAAGAATCAGAGGCGCGGCACAGGAGAGTCTTGGCAATGGGAAGATGGCAGACTCTCTAATATAGGCTTAATTTAGTTCAGATGCGTCACAGGTTCCTCTGAAGACGAACAGAGCTTTTACTGTTCGAAACGTTAGATCGACCATTATCAATCCTGGTCAAATCCAGATGTCGTTGTTTCAGTTATAAAATATTAATAAATTTCGGGTAATTACAAATACACCTGCGGCTGCTTTTCTACCCTTGATTCCGACGGAGAGTCGCCGCAGATTCCTTCCTCAGTGAAGTGTCCCCCCCCCCCCTGTAAACCTCCGCGTCCTGAGGAAACTCGATAGACAACGAACGCTCTCTGCTCGTCCCACGGTAACACAGTTATTTCTAATGCCATTTACTTCTCCCAAGTTTTTCGACTGGAAGGTAGAGTGGTTTTGCGGAGACGGTCGTCCACAATCAGAAAGACAAACGACTGCGTAAGGGGTCCTTAAAACACAAACAGACGACGTTGCGGTTGAAACAGGGAAAAAAAATACTAATACAATGGTAATTACCAACATAATATATTCATCAACCCTTATTGCAACAAGGGTTGAAATTGCTAATAAACGTACAGTCCATGATAATGTAAATGCAGTGGGATCGAAACATCCAAGAAATAACTGGAGAATAAGGGAAGGAACACATGTATGTATACATAATGCAACTAAATGACGCAAATAAAATTATATTATTTTTTAAGGATTAATGTCACAATTTTTCTTTATTTTCGGACTAGCGGGGTGCGCGGTGTTGCCCAGGTTGTCATATATCCACAACCCTCCGATTTGACTCGGTTGATTGAGTGTGTGTGTGTGTGTGTGTGAGTATTCGGCGGGAAATATCTTAGGAAACAGCGGGGCGGGGGGAGTGGGAAAACCTCCCGCACGTCCTACTAGAATGATGAGCAACATGTGACACTAAAACCGCCCCTGTTTCAGTCAGACACTATGACGTCATCCGGCTACTTTGTGCGCGCGTAATGACGTCACGTGACGTCTCGGAACTTCAGCGAGAAATCACGCATTATCTTTGACAGAGTAGAAACTCGCAATTTAATTTGATGACGCATCAACCCCTGATTGAATTAAATTCATTAATTAATTGTTGTATTTAATAAATATTTTTATATTAATATGTATTGAAATATTGAAACACGGAGACCAAAGATTTAATAATTTTTTGTGTGTTGTATGTGTGTAAAAAAATTCCTTATAATTTTTGCAACATCAGAGATATTATATCTTAAAACTCCCACAAGTCCTGATGGAATGATGAGCAACTTGTGACGCTGTAACCGCCCCTTCTGAAGACACGATGACGTCATCAGGCTACCTCGTGCGCGCGTAATGACGTCACGTGACGTAACGGAACTTCAGCGAGAAATCACGCATTCATTATCTGTGACAGAGTAGAAACTCGCAATTTAATTTGATGACGCATCACCCTCTAATTGAATTAAACTGATGAATTAATTGTTGTACTTAATAAATATTTTTATTTTAATATGTATTGAAATATTGAAACACAGAGACCAAAGATTTTATAACTTTGTGTGTGTGTTTGTATGTGTGTAAAAAAAGACCTTATAATTTTTGCAATATCAGAGATATTATATCTTAAAACTTGGTTAAATCAGCTCTCGTCCAAATTCCAAATTCGGCCATACTCCTGTGTATTTGGCAACACTGTTTTTGTGAAATATTATCAGAACAGAATTCCTCTGTTTACATATTCCACGTTACGAAAATTATTACGCCGGAATTATTTGCGTGCCTGCCTCATGATGCTTTAGAATGGATCTTCCGTGCAGTGTTGAATCCTCTCTCTCTCTCTCTCTCTCTCTCTCTCTCTCTCTCTCTCTCTCTCTCTCTCTCTCTCTCTCTCTCTCTCACACACACACTCACTCACTCTCTCCCTCCCACTCTTTGTGCTTTGTGCACGTACTATTTATGGTTGAGCTTTGCATATTTTCAGATTTGACAGAGATGAAAAACGTTGTTACTAAATAATGACTTATATTTTATTATCTTATTTGAACACTTACAACAGGAGACAGTCATTAAGATGGATGCCGGGCTTTTAGGTTATTTTGCCAGTTACAGTTCCATGGCAGTTAATATTCGTATTATACTTCAAGACAATGTCAATTGATGTGAGGAACTTAATAATTACTCGCACCTTACAGTTGTTCTCAGCACCTACCAGCCAAAAGGTATTGAATGATACCGTCAGAGAAAACCTTACGGCTGTTCTCAATATTAGCAATAATAAGGTAGTGATAGGATGGATACAGGCATACAGACGGGAATAGAGGGAAACGAAAAGGCGGACAAAAGTGCTAAGATGGAGGAATCTAAACAAAAGAATAAAAACAACAGCCCAAAAAGGCACTAAAAATGATGGAGGACGAGCCGGTACCTGGCTACTGGAGAAGAAACGGTACAAGTGTGAGAAGCGGAAGGAATGAAGGGATTTTTTCACAAGGGAGTCGAAAACTTCAAGGAGTTATCCTACGATGGCAATCTGTCACGGTACGTTAAGAACTCTCCATGACGATCCAGCGTGTCCTCTACGACTGACCAAAGTACGACAGGTGGTTGTTACTAGTTTAAGAATTCTCCATGACGATCTAAGCGTGTCATCTACGACTGACCAAAGTACGACAGGTGGTTGTTGCTAGGTTAAGAACTCTCCATGACGATCCAAGCGTGTCATCTACGATTGACCAAAGTAGGACAGGTGGTTGTTGCTAGGTTAAGAACTCTTCATGCCGATCCAAGCGTGTCCTCTACGACTGACCAAAGTACGACAGGTGGTTGTTTCTAGGTTAGAACTCTTCATGAAGATCCAAGCGTGTCCTCTACGACTGACCAAAGTATTGCAGGTGGTTGTTGCTAGGTTAAGAACTCTCCATGACGATCCAGCGTGTCCTCTACGACTGACCAAGGTACGACAGGTGGTTGTTGCTAGGTTAAGAACTCTCCCTGACAATCCAAACATGTCCTCTACGACTGACCAAAGTACGACAGGTGGTTGTTGCTAGGTTAAGATCTCTTCATGACGATCCAGCGTGTCCTCTACGACTGACCAAAGTACGTCAGGTTATTGTTGTTTGGTTAGGAACTCTTCAAGACGATCCAAGCGTGTCCTCTACGACAGACCAAAGTACGACAGGTGGTTGTTGCTAGGTTAAGAACTCTCCCTGACGATCCAAACATGTCCTCTACGACTGACCAAAGTACGACAGGTGGTTGTTACTAGGTTAAGAAATCTTCCTGACGATCCAAACATGTCCTCTACGACTGACCAAAGTACGACAGGTGGTTGTTGCTAGGTTAAGAACTCTCCCTGACGATCCAAGCGTGTCCTCTACGACTGACCAAAGTACGTCAGGTTATTGTTGTTTGGTTAGGAACTCTTCAAGACGATCCAAGCGTGTCCTCTACGACTGACCAAAGTACGACAGGTGGTTGTTACTAGGTTAAGTACTCTCCCTGACGATCCAAGCGTGTCCTCTACGACTGATCAAAGTACGACAGGTGGTTGTTGCTAGGTTAAGAACTCTCCCTGACGATCCAAACATGTCCTCTACGACTGATCAAAGTACGACAGGTGGTTGTTGCTAGGTTAAGAACTCTTCATGACGATCCAGCGTGTCCTCTATGACTGACCAAAGTACGTCAGGTTATTGTTGTTTGGTTAGGAACTCTTCAAGACGATCCAAGCGTGTCCTCTACGACTGACCAAAGTACGACAGGACGAGAAGTAACACAATTAAAAACTTCAAGAGAAGGAGATGTGTTGTACCTCAGTAGCGGAAATAAATAACCCTGGCAAGGTGATCAAGGAAACCGGCATTCAAGATCTAACCTAAACAGACAATGAGACTAAGAATAAAAGGTACAGGTAAAGTGAACTAATTGTAATAATTTTAATGTAGTAGGCATGGAAAGTCGCCAATGACTTTTATGTCGACGCAACTAAAAATAGGAAAATATTTTTTAAAATACCTCAGCAAAGCATGGATGGTTTTTACAGCGTTTTTTTATAAAATAAATTATTATTCTACCGTACCGTGGACACTAGTTCAAAGACGAATAATGAGTTGACGCTTCTTGTCAAGCAACCGTCGCTTGTCCTCGTCCTTACTCCACTTGTTGGCGAAAATCCTGTGACGTCACGGAAGAAATACAACGCCGCGTTCCTTTCACGAAAACAATTGAGAGCCAAATGAATGCAATTAAAGCTGTGATTCACAGCAGCGCCGTTAAGCCACGGCATTGGCCGTCGTGGGAGGGCAATTTACGTTTCCCCAGTATTACAGCCTGCCTTCACTTTCACCCTGTCTGCCTTCGGGAGAGGTCGATGGTATCTATTGCCCGCTAATCCATTACAAGCGGCCATTGTAAGACAGCCACGAGTGCTGGCGTGCAGATAGAAGAGAGAGACGTGGGCCTAGTCGGTCGTCTGCCCTCCATAGCAGCCTGTAGAAGGTCTCATCGTGACATGTGTGTGAACACTCATTTTAATGCAATTACGAGTTATTTAAATAACATACTGAAATAGAGAAGTCACGTATTTACGCCTAATTTATTTTAAATGTAATCCATATAAATTTATACTGTTACAGTCCCTGGAAAACAACTGAGAAATTATCAGAATAACTGTTAATTTTACCACAAAAGCTTGACGTGTTCGTTGGAAGCTTTACAAATATTTATTATCTCGTCGTTTCATCCTGTGTACATTAAATTATAAAAAAAAATTAAGATTAATATAATATTGTATTATTAATTTAATAATTATTAATTTAATAACAAAAATTTAGCGTTTTTATTTTGATTATGTATGATCAACAACAACATGATCAACAACGACGTCAACAAAATCAACAACAACATGATCAACAACAACGACAACAAGATCAACAGCATGATTAAAACAACATGATCAACAACAGGATCAAAACAACAACATGATCATCAACAACATGATGATCAAAAACAACATGATGAACAACAGGATCAACATAATCAAGACAACAACATGATTATAATCAACAACATGATAAACAACAACGACATCATGATCAGCAACAACATGATGAAGAACGACAACATGATCAAAAACAACATGATGAACAACGACAACATGATGAAAAGCAACGACATCATGATCAAGAACAACATGATGAACAATGACAACATGATCAACAACAACATGCTCAACATCATGATGAACAACGACAAAATGATCAACAACAACATGTTCAAAACAACAACATGTTCAAAACAACAACATGATCAACAAAAACAAAATGAACAAAAAAACATTATCATCAACAACAACATGATGAACAGCGGGATCAAAACAACAACATGATCAACAACAACATAATCAAAACACCAACATGATCATTATCAACAACATGATGAACAACAACAACATCATGATCAACAACAACATGATGAACAACAACAACATGATGAACAACAACCTGTCGAAGCCTTTGAAATTGAAAATTAATTTATATGATTGTAATTTCTTTCGATATATTTTTGGAAGATTTTGGGATTGTATGCAAATTATTTATAACATTCCATTGAAGATATTTTTGTTCTTAAATTAATAAATTACGGCCTGTCATAAATATTAACAAAATAACGTTCGCCTGATTGGACGCAGCAAACGTGATAATAATTGCTTATTGAATTAATTTCTGTGTTAATTAATAATTTTTTTCTGAAGTTTAATTATTTAGGATAATTACAAGGAAAATATTTGATAATGCATCACAATTTTTTTCTTTTTTTACGGTAACCTCAATAATTGTCATCACCACTTCACGTTCCCCACCAAACGTGCAGCAAACGTTTCAAAAGAAGTATTTACTAATTGTTTCAGCTGAACGTTGTAAAATATGAAAAGAATCCGTAAAAGCGAAAAGTGCCATTAAACGTGTCCCGTCACAATAAATTATTCCGTATGTTTTAAACTAAGTGGCTTGACGTCGAGCGAAGCAAATTCTACCGGAAAAGTATGAAACGACAACACAATTAAATTACTGCGTATGAATATTTATTTTTGTTTGTTTTTTTTTTAAAAAAAAACACGAAACAAATTAACTGTTTTAGTCAGACACTCCGCAAGAAAAATTATTCATTTATTATTCTCTAGGAAAATAAATACGACAAAATAAAAAAATTGTCAAATAAAAATTATTTTTCCCACAATACATTCAGAAACTTGTATTAAGTAGTGTCATAAATTTTGTATTGTCTGGAGACTGAGGGAGTATATTTAAGAATTCTGTTGGTAAAGAAATTCTAAGGGTAGTTTGTTGTGACTGATGCAATTAAAATTCAATGTATTTTACAGCTGTTGAATTACTTCACTATCAGGTCTTAAGTGTGTAGGGAACTAGGAGCAGTTAGATTTAGGTTAAGACACTTCTTGACTGAAGATTAATGTAGAATTAACACAGTTTTTTCGGGTTTATATGAATAAGTCCACGTGGCAACCACGCAGCTATTGTCGTAATGACGGTCTCTGTCGTGAGCTCCTCGGATCTGAGCTCGTAATGAAAATGCATGAGTGGGAGTCGAAGACAGATCAATTTAAGGCAGACCAATGCCGCACGAATGAGAGCCATTGTTTCACGTCGCGGAGTAATATAAGAAAAACACGGAGCGTGAAGGGAGGAGCCTCAGGTGCGGCGCACTCTTGCTAATTGCGCGCCAGGTGTCTTCGGCTGCTTGGTAAATGGCCAGCCAGACCTGCGCTGAGAGGATTACGCCTCGCCTCGCCTCGCCTCTCCTTGCCACGCCAAAGATCTACGGGAATGTGCGTCGTCGTACAGCGCGACCCTCTCAGATTAGCGAATAGGTTACGAGGATCCTCGTAACACTAACAACAGTGAGGGCAACTGCGCGACCAGTCTTCTCAGGAAATAACCACGTTAAAGGCGGGTATTCAACATTGATTTGATTTTATTTTATAACGACCTCGATTCTCGGCGGCCATTTTGTTTTTAAATCCTACATAATCACAACTTCCGCCATATTTTATAAGGTCAGTAAGTGTTACTTACATGTGCAACCGGTAAAAACATTTTTTCCACTCACAACATTCCCAGTTTCATGATGTCAATTCGTGACCCACGAAGGAGCTCAAGTCCAAGCGGACACAAAAATAAAACAGTTATCAAATATCCCATACAGGACTGGAAAATCGATTCCTTAGAAATTCAAAAGAAAAATTTTGATACTATTTTCGATGAGCCATATACAATTATTAAGGATACTTGTTCAGAAGAAATTGTTAGCTAGATTCACAATGTAAACAAATGGTCGCCATCTTGGAGTCACTAAACATGGCGACGAAAATTAACTTACATTTCCCCGCAAGGATCGTAAAGTATTTCGTATTGTTTTTTTTATTATCATTGGATGGATACAATTATACTTTTTATTCCCTGAAAATATTTCTGCTTTATTTCATTACCGGAAAAAAAAGGAACTATTACCTTTGTTCGTCGCGTAATAACGTCTCTCTCTGGCTCTCTATCTCGCGTGA
This sequence comes from Zhengitettix transpicula, assembly GCA_037074705.1. NCBI lineage: Eukaryota > Metazoa > Arthropoda > Insecta > Orthoptera > Tetrigidae > Zhengitettix > Zhengitettix transpicula. The sequence goes on from CM073593.1 coordinate 93,005,550, forward strand.
CGTCACGGTTTCTTGGCACACGCAGTAATTTAACAGTCAATAATCACATTTTTTAAATTATAAATCTTTCCTCCTTTATGCTAGGGGTTTCTCACCCCCCACACAATACATTCAAGACAGACATTACTACAGAAAAGAAAAAAATTATATAACTAGTTATAGAATTGTGGTTAATTAAGCCATAATTGTTGGTTAACAAAACTTGAAAGCGTGATAATACTGAGCCCCTTAATTTTAGTACCGTTTCTCGTGTTTTTAATAATTTCTGTTCCATTCTGTCCAACGCGTTTAAATCTGTATAATACCAACATACTTTTTTTATTTTTATATATAGAAGATAACGTTTCGTCACTAATTGGGACCTCTTCAGGTCTAAAAAATTTCAATTAAATACGTTACAATTAACAACATTGGTCTACATTTTCTCGTTATCAACTGTGACTCGTTATTAATTAATTTCATTTAAATCCGTTGTAATTAAAAACATGTAATATTTTGTTAGTTTATTGTAACCAATTTTAATTTTAATTTTCACACCTGAAGAGGGATTAAGCTTTGTGTTTTTTAAATTACAATGTTTTAAATTAATTAATAAATTTCCGACTTATATGCTGATGTTTGTTTTCACACTTATTTATAAATAAATCTTATTAACATAATTGTTAAATCTGTATATTATAACAATTACTACATTATTTGTGTTCCTTCCATCTTATTTTCTGGGTTACCTTATGACATCTCAAGTTTTTTTTTGAGACATTCCCCTCTAGAAACTTCATGTCCCTTTGTTTTTTTTATCTTACTTTGGAAGCTGAACGCTCATTGGCTGAAAAAGAAACCTTTTATTGAGATTTATTTTTCAAATTATAAAATATAATAGTAACAAGTTTCTACTAGTGTTAATATATTTTAATTATTTTCCATGAAATTTTCTGATACAGTCTAACAGGTAAGAGATTATATGATTTATTCAATCAAAATATTTCCACTTTATTTCCCTACGGAAAAAGTAACTATTCCCTTTCTTGTGCAGCATCGTCAACTAGTAGCATCTCTTTCTGTCTCTGTCTCTATCTCGATCTCTGTGTGTGTGTGTGTGTGTGTGTGTGTGTGTGTGTGTGTGTGTGCCGTGACCAAATTTTGTGCTTAATATAAGGAACCCCCGTATAGGAAGTTTCTACAAAGAAACAAATAACCATCAGTGAGAGGGGGGGGGGGAGCGGAGGGATAAAATCCATAACTTAACCAATTAACTAGTATCACAGTATACTTGGCAACAACGTATCTAAATTCCCTTGAAAATTGCTCGATATCTCCACGTCGCGTAAGCGCGTCCAGCATCTGTGACGATGAAGTCGGATAAAGGAGAGTAAATAAGCAATTTGACGCTTTGTTGCTGACACGAGTCCCCAGATATGAATATTTAAACAAAGAAATAATTAATGCAGTAATTAGTCTTCTTTATGAATACAGGAGAGGCGTGGCAACAAACAACAAAGGGGTGTGAGGCACACCTTCAACAAAACTGATGAGGATCTCGGGAGTGAAGGCGGCGTTGTTCTGTTGGTCACTTCGTCGCTGAGTGACATGAATAAATAACACGTCGCTTCCATCGCCTTAGAATCCGTTCAATCCACGGCAGCTGTCGGTGAATGTAATCAGCGGTTCCAGCAACCCACGGAGACTGCGACGAGGCGAGCAAAGAACAGGAGATGAGGGTTGCATGAACCAACGAAGGTCGTGGAGGTAAAGAAAAACGGGGGGATACAAAGATATTACTCGTCATTTATTGAAAAAAAAATATTTTAATTTACTTTCATACTATGTTATTTCTTTGGTTCAGCTCTTCTCCCCCTCAAAAAAGCTTCATCATCCAAGCTGTCTTGTCTTCTGCTCTGTAGAAAATTATTTAGACTCATAATATTTACTTCTCCTTGTATCATCCTCCAATCATAGTTTCCCTTCTGAGCCACATCTGTCATTGTCATCAAATACGCCACCTAGGTTGTTGATCTTTGATCTCTGGTGCTCTTCCACCCCACCCTCCCCCATCCTCCCCACCTAGACACGCGACTGGTAGTCTGGATTTCAGTTCCCATGTCTTACCTACAAATACAACCTTTCAAATTAGATTTTATATTATATATTTTGAAATCGTACACAATGTCTTCACTTTAAATTCTGCGTGGACCTCCCCACCCCCTCCCCCCCAAAAATAAAAATTACTGAAATAGAATATAATAATTAGAATATAAATGTTGAAATGAAAAATATATATATTAGATGTCTTCCATCAACTTCTATGTCCGGAAAAAAAACCCTACTATAATTATACACCAGTTCCAACGGTCTGTTGTCAATGTACTGCCTACCCGGAAATCCCTTTCGTCTGTTGCGCAGTCACAAAGTGAATTCCAGAAACCTCGTTGCAGCGCCGAGGGGACCTGATGCAGGTTTTCTAGGATTTGTGCTTGGGTAGGATCCTTAAAATATAGCCTCAGGGCCCCCTAATTAACCCCTTGGCTACCTTGTACTACCCTTCCGCATCCCCCGTTCCAAATCCCATGGTATTAAAGGGGAGTTTCTACCACGTGGATTACCCTCATGTAGCCTGTACCTCTAAAAAAATTAAGCACATGGAGGAAACCCTGTGGGAGCTGGTCATTGATACGGCAGTGTTTTTTTATCGGAACGTTGCTACAGCCCTTTTCTCCGTCTTTGAAAATTTCTTGTTGTTCTTCTCTTACTTACTTACTCCATGGCTTTACGGCCCATTAAGGACCTTGGCCTCCAAAATTATAATTCTCCAATTGTCCCTGTCCTCATCCGCCACCTCCTGACTCCGACCGTCTTTACAAGGTAGTGACCGTCCCGTTGTTACGATTTGGTTTCTGAACAATATGAAGTTTTTATGCTGGTGGGTTTGTCAGCTCGACGCACCAACCTCTAACCTGGAGGGCCAGGGTAATTCCATGTAGTCTGGGTCATCACTTTCGACCTGCCCGGCAAGGGAGGCGCTACCAGTAGATACGCTACCGCCGGTATAGCTCTTAGGAGGATTACCACCACGTCAAGGTAAGTGTGAGGTCTTCACATTTCTATAATTAATTTTATTGTCAATGAATGACCGTCCACTTTGTTCCTCATTAATATTTATAATATTCATATGAATAAATTACGTCTGATTGAAAATTAATAATAAGAAATAAAGCCATGTACAGACAAAATAAGTGGTGATATAAAATATAGATCAGCTCTTTGGTTTTTTTAGTGACGGTGGAGAGTTTTTGTGTTAAGTCATTTCGTAATCCACATTCATCCTTTTTTTCCTATTCATAGGCGATTGTGCATAGTTCTGGAGGGAGCCATGGAGGTAGTTTGTCTTCATAAAGCGTCGCTATCGTCGTGCGGGACAGTTTGGTCGCCCCTGCCGTCACTCGATGCTATCAGCAGCGCTCGTCTACTCCAAAAGCCTTTGTGGTCGTGTCCATTTGAATCTACCTCAAACGCATGTTAAGGGAAGAGCAAATATTTCAAAAATATTTTTTTAAAAAAAGCAGCCCCTCTTGTTTCAGTCGATCACAGCAGTTCTTGTATTCTTTTCAAAATTTTATTATGCAGAGTGAAAAACACCGTAAACAAACGTCGTTCTATAAACGATTGTATAAATGTAACATAACATTACACACACAAGCATCGTTTAATTTAATTAAATTTTCAGTGAAGCCAATAGGAAAAAGGGTTACATATATTCTTGCAGGACAATTACATCGATTGTTTTACTAATTCAAATCGGACTTTAAATTAAAACTTTTAAGTTTGTAGTTGACCTGAATCAATTAAAAATTGGGAACAGAAACTTCCCTGTCCAACATAACTAAAAGTACTATATATATTAAGAATAAAAATTCTTTAACGTTACTAAGGGCCTGATATAGTATTCACAGTACGTAAATAAATTAAGTACGCACTAGAATAAAAATATTTAGAGAATTAACTATCATAAAATACGGAATTACACATCCAACGAGAGTAAACAACAGTGTAGGGGTAGAAGAGAATTACAGAATTTATTTTGAGAAGTCGAAGGAATGTCTGCCAGGGTCCTCCTACTTCTACTTTGGAGGCGACTGTACGGATCAAGTGTGACATGTTATTCTACGCCAGTCACCGTGTTACAAATTTACATAGCGTGAATATTATATCAAACCCTTCGTAACGTTAAAGAATCGAATTTACCGTCACGAGTTCCGACAACGTTGCCTGCTAACACATGCTCTGAATTGAAGCGAACACCGTGGAGGTGTAAATTGGTCGTGGAATGACCCGTGTTTAGTAATGAACACGGAATCAGCACCTTGTAACACACACACACACACTGGGAACGTGCAACCCCCCCGGTAAATGAGAACGACCAACAAAATATCAAACTCGCCTCAAATTAAAATCTTGTTACAACTGCAGCAACTGCGCTTTAAAACTTAACAACATTAGCAACTGCTGCTGACCATTCGATTCTCGAACTCTGCAAAATATCGCACGGTACAACCCTTCATGTCAGAAGTTAACGCACAGTTAACAGGCTAATGCCTATAACAAGGCTGCCCCTGTTGAGCCAGCTTCCCTGCACGACACGTCGGCCGAGCACGAAGCATACGCGCACTTTAGCAGGCGTAGCAACTACTTATTACTCAATCAACAAATTAAAAACATTTTAGTCGACAAATAATCGTTAATATATACTAAATAATACTTAAGCGTTAACTTTGACGTATTAAAAAAATTCCAGGTAGCCATTTTGTATGCCACGTAATGTTCACATAATGTCACATAATGTTCGTATATTCAAAAAGGCGTGACGTCACAGCTTGCTTTTCCTACGTTATAACAAGGGCAAGGCAACTGCCCCTTTTGATTATACTCTGCTGTAAAAAAAAATATCTCCTTATTCTAATCAATAAAGCAGTGTGTTTGTTTGTTTGTGTATATGTACGTATGTACCACATACAAATCTACACACGTCAAGTAAACGTCTCCAAAGTTCGCACACGTGTTCTTTGTGACCAGGATTTCGGGATGAGACACATCCCCCAGTATCTGCTGGGAGGGAGGGTGGTGGAAATATTCAAACATGTTAAAGCGGCCGATATTTAAGTCAGATAAATATTTTTAGAGACTAAAGAGAATGATACTGTGGTGGGTTACTAGTGTGTGGGTTAAAAAAAAAGTTGAGTGTCATAATTGAACTCAGCGACATCCGTAACCCCGGATTTGAGTCGAATCTCGGTTGTTTTTGCATTATTTTTGATGTAACATCCCCTCCATCTCGAACCCCTAAGCCATTTAATTGGATACACGCTGTATAGTAAACGAATAATCTTCTTCTTCTTCTGCTTTCCAGGATTAGGATTTTAGACTGTTCCGGTTTCACCTCACCATCCCAACCGTGGTCTTCCTACAGTCTTTTTGCCTAATGGTTTATATTCCAGCACTGTCTCTAGGCATTCGCAAGACATTCTCTCTCTCCGCCTTTCTTTATACACTGTTAACTTATCTGTGATCGCCTCAACACTTACGGAAATACTCCTTATTTTATCTATCCTCGTACCCCCTATTCACTGCTCTTAGAAATTTCATTTCAGCTGCCCCTCTAATAATTGTTTGAGCTCTTTATGTTTTGTTACCTAGCATTCTCTGACCCATGCGAACCCAAGAACCATTATTAGAGATTACCAAATATCCCCTACATCATTCATAAATGTATTGGGCTGTTTTTATCCACACTTAAAAAAAGATAAAACGGCAAAAAGTAGAATAAAAAGGCTTTTAAATTTGGTCAAGAAACAAGAGAGTGATTCATCTTCAGAAGCAGTGTTTGTTTCTGGATCGTAAGTAAAATGTGTGTACAGTTTGGTAGAAATTTGTCTACGAATTTAAGATTGTAAACTAAAATTTGTTTCACCCCTCACACCTAGGGGCTGAACTACAACTTAACTCACATGGTTAATGTCTGAATTCAATTAATTGAATTATATAATCCCGGATTTGCCACCAATATCGGTTGTTTCGCGATACTTTTACAGATCACCCCATCCACCGTCTCCCTTATTGGTGTTATAAGGGGTTGAAATACATCTGGATAGAGAGTATTAATCACATACACTACGAAAAGTAATTAAGATAGATATATTTATTCACCATTAGCCCTCTAAAAAGGAAATAGGATTCGTCACAAATGTACAGTAGATAAATTACATATAAACATATAATACACAAAAACACACACACAAAAATTCATATCTGTTTATATTTGTCTAGTCACTACAATCATACACACACTATCTCTAGGACACTAATCCTTTCCTGGTATGAACCTCCTGTCGCTAGGTACGGAGGGACGTCGTCATAGATATTTACTAAAACTGAAAACAGAGGCAGGAAAACAGAACCAAAAGGGGAAAACAGTACAGTGGAATCTGCAACAGTCGCAGCTTCAAATAAGTTAATATAATAATAATTATCCTGTTATTATGATAAATACAAATTGTAAAATGTAAATATAAGAAACTCACATTTGAAATGTATAATTAATATTTCAAACTGTTCAATTGTATGTATATTATTGGAGTCAATGTGAATCGCAGGATACTTACGCAAACAAGCACTATTAGTAATTTATTTATGGGTTGCCAATGACCAATTATTAACCTTTAATTTAAAAAAAACATTCTAGGAACTGCCATCACGTTATAAAATTTAATTTGTTTCTCTTTTCTGGTTTTAGCCTTTAAACGTTCTTCTTATTGCCCCCACACATCCTCTGAAAATGGTATATTTTATACAATTGTACATTTTTATCGAATAACACAGATTTAAATTTAATTTTAAAATTACTATTTCTGAGCGAAGCTTCGTGTATTTTATTTTTAAAAAAAAATTAGACAGGAGCGTCAGGTCAACCTTACCGTACGCGACGAGTTTCATGCGGATTAAGTGGCAAGGGGATGTGAATTTTTTTTTGTACAAAACCAACAAGAACACACCTGCATTGGCCGGAAGAAAGGACACGCACATTACGGCTGATAATGTGACAGTTTAAGTTGGGGAGTCGAGGCTCACCGACAGCTTATTAACAAGATAATTAGTGCGCATTTAGCGAGGCGGATGCGTCTGTTATAAATGCGCGCAGATTCGCTTCTTAATTTGCGCCACCGCATTGCATCCAGCAGCAGCTGCAAATTACTCGTCGGCCAGATTCCCCCCACCCCCACCGCGTGCTCCAAGGAAGAAGAAAACCTGCCTTCAATTAGCGCTGCCTGCCTCGTCCTTAAAGCTACACTTCTTTGCGTCCTTTTTTTTTTAACTATCGCGGGATAAAACCGTTGCCGGAGTAAGCATTTGTGTGTAAATTAGACAATTTAAAATATAAAACGAGGTATGAAACATTCCCCCCCCCCCGACTGCAATGATGACTCATTTAATACGCGCAGATATTACATACTTTTGTTGTGAAATTTTTCTTTTTCTCTCTCCATGGTTGGTAGAACATTCCTTTCTGTGATGAAAACATTCTTGCACAGTCATAGGAAAGCAATAATAAAAGTCTCTGGGGGGGGGGGGAGGGGGTGGAGATAAGGAAATGTGCAGGTTCCATTTAGATGAATCCCTGGCATTTGTCTAAAAATCAACTTTTAAGCTGTTTTTATTTTTTTGTTTTTGCTTTTAATTTATTCGTAACTCCCCAGGTTTTAATAATCAGTCTCATAAGGAAAAGAGGAGGAAGGACTCCCCCCCCCCACTCTGCCCCCCCTCTCCTGAAGGTCACACCGTTTGGTATTACAATTTTCCCAGATGTGACGTCGAATCGCTCAAGGTACAGTCTTGTTACAAGACTCTTCGACGGACCGGATTTCCAAAATCTTTGTGATTTTTATCAATTAGTAATCATTAAATCTATAGATCCTCCAAGGACATAGAATAAATATCTTTAACTCCCTCCTGAATTCCAGAATGAGTTTATACTGACAAAATAAATCCTAATTATTAAAAATTGTAACTAAATTCTGTACTTGCATATTTTTAGTCAGTGTTAAAAATAATAATTTTCCTACCAAGGTCAAATTTTTTGTACTTTAATCGATATAAATTTAATTATACGTGCGATTCGATTTAGATTTTATCGACTCTAATATCGCAGTTTATACATATTCATTGGGTTTTTCTTATCTGTGGTAATTGTCTCAGGTAATTGTAATGTTTTGCTCCTCCGGTGAGGATTGAATCTGCTCGTCAAGTTTTTAGTGTATTTAATATTTTAATCCCTCCCCCCCTTCCCCTTCAAGCGACTGTGAAATACACGAGTTTTTCGTTCCTCAACCAACAGCTTATCCGTGGTATAATACCAATACAGCACATTCGAGGTGTCGGGAGAGAGAAAAAATAACAACAACATATCCTGCGACATTAATGTAATTGCTCTGGGACTCGCAGGACCTCTACAACAGAATTGAAGATATATTTTTTTGGGGGGCGGGGGGGGGGACCAGGGAAGGGCGGGGGGAGGAAACATCCGTTCTCCTGGTGTAACTTATTGTACATAATATTCAACAACTTGGACAAATTTCGTCCGTACATTAATAATACGAGAGGCGGCGACATTCATTAGTCACTATTTTCACTTGTAAAGGAAAATTTAAATTAATAACAATTATTAAAAACATCGATTCAAATGTTAATGTATTGAATTCCTGGAATAAAGTCATTTGACTAACTAAAGGTGTTTGTTTAACTATTAATTATTGGTGAATTTTTTGGGGGGGGCGGGGAGGGGGGGGAAGGGGCGGGGGCGGGGGAGGTCACATAATTAAATTACAACGTTGTATAATTAAAATATAATACAATAAATAAGTTTTGTTATACCAACAGATGACTAAGACAAAGCTCCGTCCTCATTAAAAATTAATAAAACATTTTCTAGAAATTTACCAACAGAGATATATAATCTTTTTTAGTGAATTGGCAACAGATAAAAAAATTGAGGTATGAGATACTATAATAAAATAATTGTCTGTCAGAATAATTTCAAAATAATAATTAGAAGAAAAAATTATAATTCGTGTAGAAGGTCGTAATGTCTACATTATTCTTGCCCTGATGACGAACAAGGTTCTCTACCATCCTAAAAGTTGGGGTATTTTCTCCCTTCACTTCTCCACTTCTCACCCCCTACTGTTTATTACTTGGTCGCTAACTATTTTAACTGTCTTTTGTTTCGCCATCTATACATTTCACTTACTTACTACATGTCATGTCACATCTATTGTTACACCTTAGTTTTTCTTTCATTGTTTGGTCTGTTAATAATTTTCAATCAGATGTCGCAACACTTTAAAAAAATAATTATACAAATATTTCGTTACAAAACTTAACAGAAATATGTGCACAATATTTTCTGATCAAAATTGGCCGGTTTTTTCGTTTCGTTTATTTCTTTAAGGATATTTCTCAAGTTACGTACAAACATTAAATTTTTTCCTAATTTCGTAAAAAAAATTTTTTATGTATAGATTATAGACTTAATGGTTTTTCTTACTTATATTATTATCAAAATTTAATTAATTAATTCAGAAAAAAACGTACAAGAGCTATCAGTGAACTAATTAATTAAAAAACTGTATAAAAGTTTTCAATGAATTTATTAATTCAGAAAAACATTAGAAAAAGTATCAATGAATTAATTAATTCAGAAACAACAATGAAAAAGCTATTAATTAATTAATTCAGAAAAATATTAGAAAAGCTATCAATGAATTAATTAATTTAGAAAAACATTAGAAAAGGTATCAACGAATTAATTAATTCAGAAAAGCATTAGTAAAGCTATTAATTAATTCAGAAAAACAGTACGAAAGCTATCAATTAATTAATTAGTTCAGAAAAACATTAGAAAAAGTATCAATGAATTAATTAATTTAAAAATAACAATGCAAAAGCTATCAACGAATTAATTAATTCAGAAAACATTAGAAAAGCTATAAATGAATTAATTAATTCAAAAAAACATTAGAAAAGCTATCAATGAATTCATTATTTCAGAAATAATAATAGAAAAGTTTCCATCGAATTAATTAATTCAGAAAAACAGTAGAAAATCTGTCAATGAATAAATTAATTCAGAAAAACATTAGAAAAGCTATCAATGAATTAATTAATTCAAAAACAGTAGAAAAGATATCAATAAATTAATAATGAAACGCCTAATTTAGGAAACTTTATAAAACAAGATTTGAACAATATATGTCACTTATTTATTTAATTTATTTTCATTTATAGTGAAACCAAAATCATTCTTTAATTTCCGATGTTTTTAACCTTTTTTTAAGAATATTTCACATTACAATTTCCATCGAAGTTTTTTTTATTAGAAATATCACGTCATGGGGACTGAGCTGTAGTTTGTGGGTCAAAAAAAATACATATACATATTTAAAATATTTGAGCAGAAAGATATTCTCGTTGGCCTCCATCACCTTCTAAAACTATTTTTCTCACCATCAGTTTTCGTCATTTTCTTTATTATTATTTTTCTAATCTGGTTTATAATTAATTTACTTACAACAGAAGGAGCGTTGTTGTTTGTTCCTTGACGTCTCCCGTCGCCTGCCGAAGGTTGGTTGTGTGCATCGACGTATAAAACGCCTGGCAGCGACGGGCCGGCTAAGAGTTTATGAAGGTCGTGTATTCCGTGAATTACGCTGCATGGGAAGGAAGCTCGCTGTGCGGTAATTTGTGAGCTTTACTACTGTGTGCAGTCGTCTTTGCGTTATGGAAATGCAACATTCATAAGCCTGCCTCTGGAGTGGCCAACGTGTCCAGAAGCTTCCCTGAAACCTCCACAAAATCTTAGAGGTATGTTTCTTTCCTTTGCCTGCTGGATCGCGTTTATTTACACCACACGCTTCCTCTCAATCCAGGAGCTATTTGTGGACTCCGTGGGTTTTCCTTTTAATTTGATTGAACCGTTATAAAAAAATATGGAACGATCACGTGTCTGAATGTAACGCAACGTACTTATATTTACGGTAATAACATAGTATTTTATTTTATTTTTTTAGGACAACAGGCTACATGAGGGTAATCCACATAGTGGCAACTCCCCTTTAATAGCATAGGAAGGGATCTGAAAGGGGGGATGCGGAAAGGTAGAGGAACGTAGCCAAGGGTTAACTAGGGCCCCCGGGCAATGGTTTAAGGATCTTACCGGGCAATTCGCCTAAAAGTGATGCAAGGAAAACCCTAGAAAACCTGCATCAGGTAGGTCGGACATTGGGTACTTGTCCCACGCCCTTCTGATAGCGGGAGAGGAGTTTGCTGTGGGGACGCAGCATTTCCTTCTCCGTACCTCGACCAGTTTAGGAGGCAGCTGGCCGAATGTTCCAATAGGAACAGCGAACAACTCTTACCGTATGCCCAAGGTCTGTGACCCCGGAACATACACCTCTCAGAACAGGCCGAGGCGCCTCGGCTTGTGGGAACCTTAGTTCAAAAACGGAGAGGAGAAGGCATCCCCAAAGGTAGCCCCTTCGTATCTCTCCTACAAGGTTCTGCGTGCGAGAGAATATCTCTCGCAGGTGATTGGCAGTAATATCGAATTTTTGTGTTTAATCTGAAATAAACAGCTTGTGACTGAGCGCTGGATGAGCGGGATTCACGGGTGGTAAATCGGCTCAAAGCTCGTCTTAGGTCGTGTTGTTTCAACAGGACAGAGACCTGACCGACTTCGAACAAAGATCACCGAGCTTAAAAGATCGATCGGCTGAGAAAATGAGTAGGATTGCAGATTAGGTACCAAACGGAAAAAATTGTGTTTGGAGGTGAGAAAAGAAGGAGAAATAAATACATTAGCCCTCATACTGTTACTTATATTAAATGCAACTGTGCCAAACATAATACCGGAAAATGTTACATAGGGCAAACGAAAGCGTGCACTGGAAAACCAGACTAAAAGAATAGCAAAAAAAATTAAAAAAACAGCGATTTTTATCGGAAGGAATACAGAAATATGAGGCACTGACCGAAATATATTAAAACGTAATTGTTCGCAGAAATGCTACAAATTTAAAACAACTGAAAACACACACAATTCACATATCTTAAAATTAATTAATATTTAAAACAGTTTCGGTTAATTAGTTTTAAAAATTATAAATCTTGTGGTTTAAAATGTAGATTGAAAAGAATTTCGGCCCATCGTTACCCTATGATTGGTAACATCTATTATTAAATGGCAACAATGTTTTAAATTATGTTTTACATTTTGAGGTAGAAACATAAGAATAAATAAATATAATGTAAATATTTTTTTAAAAAAAAAATTCCCCATTCATGATAAAGAAAAAATTCTCGTACCGTAGAAATTAGCGACAACCTGAGGATGGTACCAAAAGGGTGCTGAAACGTCGTTGTGGTGAAAACAATATTTTTTAAATGTTTGTAAAAAAAATTCTTTGACTTAAAAATTTTTAATTTTATTTTTATTTTTGTTTTACATTTTAAGGCAGAAGAATAAGAATAAATAAATTTAATGTTATTATTGTTTGTTTTTATTTTCCCCTTTACGATGAAAAAAATTATCATACCGTAGAAATTAACGAGAAGCTGAGGATGGTACAAAAAGGGTTCTGAAACGGCGTTGTGTTAAAAACAATATTTTTAAAACGTCTGTAACGAAAATCTGTTTGAGTTTAAAAATTTGTATTTAATTTTAATATTTGTTTTATATTTTAGTAAAGAAGAATAAGAATAAATAAATGTAATGTAAATATGCTTTTTTAAGTAAAATTTCCCCATTTACGATATAAAAAATTTCATGCCGTAGAAATTAAGGAGAAGCTGAGGATGCTACAAAAAGGGTGCTGAAACGTCGTTGTGTAAAAAAACAATGTTTTTAAAACGTCTATAAAAAAAATTTTAAGTTTAAATATGTTTTATTTAATTTTTACTTTTGTTTTACATTTTAAGGCAGAATAATAAGAATAAATAAATGTATTGTAAATTTTTTTTAAAATAAATTTAACCCATTTACGATAAAAAAAATTCTCATACCGTAGAAATTAACGAGAAGCTGAGGATGGTACAAAAAGGGGTGTTGAAACGTTGTTGTGTTGAAAACAACATTTTTACAATGTCTGTAAAAAAAGGGGGGGTGATTTATTGAATTAATATTTCAAAGCGCTGTATTTTACTTCAGGGCGAAACTCGGGAAGACATTTTAAAATTTCCTATGTTTAAGGGTAAATGAAAACCGCAGTTATTATCAACGTGAAGAAGATTGTCTAATGTTTGCACAGAGGACAACTAGGGGTAGGACTATGGCAAGACATGGCAGTTGATAACCACGCTAGGAATCAGGAAGAATATGGAAGGAAAGTCTAGTCTCTGGGGCCAAGCGAGCGGGTTTAATCTCATGCTCTGCTGTGCTGTGCCGTGCGGTGCTGCATAATCTAATAGGCGTCGCTCTAAAACCTCCAGTGTCCCTCCTCCACTTCTGTTTGCGCAACTCAAATATGCATTCTCAAGGCATAAAAGTTATCCCACCAGCCGAAATTCTAAACTCAAATGGCAATTTCACGCTTAGAGAGCCACCATCGAGACATCAGGAAGAGCCACTGTTTCACTCCCCACACTTCCCATGGAATATTGGAAATATTTTTGTTTTGGAGAATTATTCAATGGCGATAAACGAAATTTTCCATAATGACAACATTGATGGAGGTCTAAATTTTAAGATTTTTTTTACAGACAATTTTTAAAATATTGTTTTCAACACAACGACATTTCAGCACCCTTTTTTGTACCTTCTTCAGGTTCTCGTTAATTTCTACGGTATACGAATTTTTTTTATCGTAATTAAAGAAAAAAAATTTTTTAAGAAAAAATATTAATTTATATTTATTTATTCTTATTCTTAAAATGTAAAACAAAAATTAAAATGCAATACAAATATTTAAACTCAAAAGATTTTTTTTAACAGATATTTTAAAAATTCTTTTTCAACACAACGACGTTTCGGCACCCTTTTTGTACCATCCTCAGTCTGTCGTTTATTTCTACTGTACGAAATTTTTTTAATCTAAAATGGCGCAAATGAAAAAAAAACAATAATAATAACATTAAATTTATTTATTCTTATTCTTCTGACTTAAAATGAAAAACCAAAATTAAAATAAAATAAAAATGTTTAAACTCAAAGAATTTTTTACAAAATATTGTTTTCAACACAACGACGTTTCAGCACCGATTCGTACCATCCTCAGGTTGTTGATAATTTCTACATAAAGAGAATTTTTTATGGTAAATAGTGAAAATTAAAAAACAACAATAATTACATAACATCTATTTATTCTTATTCTTCTATCTTAAAATGTAAAAAGAAATTAAAATAAAATAAAAGTATTAAAACTAAAAATAGTTTTTTACAAAATATTGTTTTTAACACAACGACGTTTCAGCACCCATTTCGTACCATCCTCGGGTTGTCGTTAATTTCTACATTAAGAGAAATTTTTATGGGAAATGATGAAAAGTAAAAATAAATGTACCTTTAATAATATATGTATGAAATTTACATTAACATAATTTAGGTTAAAAGTAAATTTTGTGGTTCATGAATAAATTATGACTTGCGGCCAATCACCACTAATTATATTTAATGCATGTCAGATAAATTTTCCACTTTTATTTATAATTAATTTTAAATCATCAAAATGAACCGCATAATTTATTCAATTTCCCCCAAAAATTTATTTTCGCCCTCTTATAATAAATTAAACATAAAGGTCATTTTTTTACAATTTAAAATTAACGTGTTTTTTTTTCTTCGAATAATTTTCTGTATGGGGTTGCTGTTGAATTGTAAGATATTTTCTCTTTCTTCGGCAATTTTTCCGACGGTTCAAAATTTATCTTCTTTTAAAATGTTGACTTGATTTTTTTTCTTATTGATATTCGTGACAGTGGGGATGATAAAGAATCAAAACACATTAAAGATCATTTTAGGGGTAGTCCGAAGCCATTATCTTGCCCATGTTTTATTTAGGGTAACAGGAGGCTACATGAGGGTAATCCACATAGTGCCAACTCCCCTTTAATAGCATAGGGAGGGAATTGAAAGGGGGGATGCGGAAGGGTAGAGGAAGGTAGCCAAGGGTTAACTACGGCCCCCGGGCTATGGTTTAAGGATCCTACCCGGCATTCCCCTAAAAGTAAAGCAGGGAAAACCCCTAGAAAATCCTGCATCAGGTAGGTCGGGCTCTTGGGTACTTGTCTCACGCCCTTCCCTGGATGGCGGGAGAAGGGGTTTGCTGTGGGGACGCAGCATTCACCTTCTCCATGCCCCGACCAGTATAAGAGGCAGCTGGCCGACTATTCCAATGGGAACAGCGACCAACTGTTACCGTATTCCTCAAGGTCTGTGACCCCCCGGAACATGCACCTCTCAAAACAGTCCTCGGTGCCTCGGTATGTGGGAATCTTCGTTCAAAAAAAAAGCCAGAAAGAGGAGAAGGCATCCCCAAAGGTAGCCTCCTCCAGAGCTCTCACTTGCCCATGTTAAATAAGTATTAATTTTCATGTACCCTTGTTCTATAAACAACTGAATTTACCAGAGTTTATTTTGAACCTTATGATATTTGTGTTGATTAAGAATCAATGTTAATTATTTATTTTATTTATCAAGATCTGAATCTATGGAAACTATTAGAATAATAAATCATCCCTTGCTACAATCTCGTTGTGCCTCGGGCCAGTTAAGTTACCAACATTTTCATTGTTTCTTAGTTCTAGTGTGTTATAATAATAATAATTTGGACAATACCTGAAGAAGATACCAACAGGTATCGAAACGTCGTGACGCCGCTTTAAATAAAAAATAAATAAAGAGTCTCAGTAAGAGGGTCATTAACTGATTTATTAATTAAAAAACAGGCGGAAAGTTGTTTACCCGTGAACTCTTGTACCTTTGTAAACTCTTATGGAAAATCTAATAAAATTTTCCTAAAAAAACAACAACCGATAATAATAAATAAATTAATAATTAATATTTATTCTTAATCAACACAAATACCATAAAAATAAACCGTGATAAATTCAGTTCTGTATCTACATAAGGTTTTATAGAAAAAGGTGCATGAAAATTAATACTAATTTAACATGGGCAAGGTACGGACTTCGGACTACCCTTAAAATGATCTTTTATGTGTTTTGATTTTTTTATTATCCCCACTGTCACGAATCTCAAGAAGAAGAAAAAAAACCGATAGTGATAAATAAATTAATAATTAAAATTTTAATTGTAATAAATCAATTATTCTACTTCTCTCACTCACACATACGCTGAGGTTAAAAATAATCTCTGAAAATTTCAGTGCTGCATCTATAACGGTTTCCCGAGAAAAAAAAAGTATCTCATTAGTTTAACACTGGCATGGTGGAGGATTCCGACTACCCTTAAATCGAGAACCGAGTTCGATTCTTGTTATTTTATCTGGATTTTTTTTGCTCTATTTGAATTAAAATATGATAGTTCTGGCATTCTAATTAAAGGTCTTCATCCTCTTTACTCGTATGTTTTCCGTGATCTACGCTCTTTAGATCGACGAGGGGTGTGACTCCTGTGATTTTTGTATTTTAAAATTTAATGTTCCAGTACTAGACTTTTCTTTATAACGGGCAGTTTCAGGCTCGATGATGACAGAAACACTGGGTGATTTATCCCTAAACCTATAGAAGACCCTTCCGACGGTCATGACGTCATACAGTGAAGTTGGAATGGCGGACGCCCTCGGGGAATGTCTTGGCGTGGCAGGCGACGAGTGGCCACCTGATGAGCGGCACTTAGTGGCTGTAATCTCCAGGCAATTGGCATGCAAATGAGGCCCGTCCACCGTAATGTAATGGCGCAAGGTGGCGGCTGCCAGGGGACCGCTTCCGCTCCAACGCCGCCGATAAGCGCCATTGCGATACTGCACAATGTCTTTCCCATCAGCCGCCACTTATCTCCCTCATCCCAACTCACTTTTCCAGAAAATCGCCCCCCCCCCCCACCAACCCTCCCTACCTCTGTCGGCTGCAAACACGAATGTTTACTAGAGCAGGCAACACCGTCTTGTTCACCGCCATTTCTGATAGTTTTGTGGAATCTTACTCCTACATTCCTTCTTCGTCATCTTTTTACCCAGTATATTCTCCACTTGTAACATGCCGTTTTCCAAACATTCATATTACCCGCTGTAACTGATGCTAAGGAAGTCTTTGACTGTAACATCTTTGGCACCCCGGCCTGTCTTGAGAGGTGTATGTTCCGGGGTCGCAGACCTTGGGCATACGGTAAGAGTTGTCCTCTATTCCTATTGGAACAGTCGGCCAGCTGCCTCCTAAACTGGTCGAGGCACGGAGAAAGTAATGCTGCGTCCCCACAGCAAACCCCTTCTCCCGCCATCCAGGGAATGGCGTGGGACAAGTACCCAATGCCCGAACTACCTGATTCAGGTTTTTCTTGGGTTTTCCCTGCATTACTTTTAGGCGAATGCCGGGTATGATCCTTAAAATACAGCCCGGGGGCCCTAGTTAACCCTTGGCTACCTTCCTCTACCCTTCAGCATCCACCCCTTTTCACATCCCTTCCTCTGCTATTAAAGGGGAGTTTCCACCATGTGGATTGCCCTCATGTAGCCTCCTGTTACCCTAAAAATAAAATATTCTTCATGGTCTGACTGAGTCAACGTTTCAGTCATTTTTACTGCATAAATTATCAGTCAAATGCAAAAACATAAAAGGGGGCAAAAAAAATAATAAAATATTATTTTAAACCGAATTTTTAGAACACAGAGCCTGTGATTGGTCATATTAGTGTATTGTGTAATTGTTTAATTTACCAACCTTGCATTTTAATAATATATTATTACTGTACAATCGAAAATTGTAGGAACAGCTGTTACTTCATCATAGCTTTGTCATTATTAAAGATTATTAAAGAGCTGTGTGTGTGTGTGTGTTTCATCAAGCAAAGTTCATAACAAATATTTTAAAGCAGAGCAGCAGTGAGATTAGACAATGGATAAAGGGATAGAGGGAGAGAGAGAGAGAGAGAGATTCAAAGTTTCTTAATCAATCTTTTACTTGGCACCATCCAGTAATCAATAACGATTACGAAGGCAACAGCATAGTTGGCAAGACGTTTTATTAAAGTTGAATTTGATTGAGATGAGAGCATTTAAGCACTTATAATAATTGGTTAGAAAAATCCTCTCAATTAATTATCCAGTTGCGCGCAAGATTTCTTTATAAATGGCCACTGATTTTACATTTACTAATATATGAATGCAGTAACTTTGCTGTCACGTGTCCACCACAATCACACGCAAGGCTGTTGGTACGTAATCGATAACTAATTAGAGGAATGAATATTCAAAAAAATATATAAATCAATTTTTCAGACTGTGTCACTCTGTGTTCTGATGAATAAATTACTCAAGATAACGAAGTTTACGTAGTGGAAAATTAACTCCATAATTTAGGATTTGATTCAGCAACACAATAGAGACAGATACAGCATCAGTGGCTGGCTCCTTGCAGTTACTACGCACACG
Source organism: Zhengitettix transpicula (assembly GCA_037074705.1). Lineage (NCBI taxonomy): Eukaryota > Metazoa > Arthropoda > Insecta > Orthoptera > Tetrigidae > Zhengitettix > Zhengitettix transpicula. The sequence continues at coordinate 93,024,197 of CM073593.1, forward strand.
TTACACATACGGGGCGACTACTTCAACATGGCCACAATGTTGTAGTAGTCAACAGCGTAATATATTATATATTGACAATATATTGTAACATTCTTCCAACCGCTGCCGCCATGTAACATCCCGCCTGCCACCATGTAACACTCCACCACTGTGAACATGTAACATTCCAGCAGTTGGAAATGGGAAGTCCAGATAGATCGTTCACCAACCGAGCTATACCTCCGTTAGCTCACCTGGCTACCGATCTAGAGGATAAAGGAAGAATTAAGAACAGGAAATAGGAAAGTCGGTAACGTGAGGGTTCGGGTTCAACTAATTGAACCTAGGCGTAGTGGTTGGTGTTTCGCTGCACTTCAGTCAAATAAGAGCTGATGAAGAATAAAGAGATTTAATAGTTAGAAATAAAATAAAGTAAGACAAACTGGTGGATAGCCCCAGGAGCCACCGACCCGTCTGGAGGTTGGATCACGACTGTCGTTCCCAAGAAGCTCTGAACAATTCGAAGACTCCTTTCCCCCTCCCTGATGATTTTAAGTCTCCAATGAGAAGAACTCTTACAGGGTGGAAGATTTCTGCTGCCGTGTGCATTGCTGCATAAGGCACTTAAAATGCTCACGTCTAGACGCAGCGTCATCACAGCTGCCTAGGCGGAAGGGGTGAATATTTATGTTGTTGTGTTTAGTTACTCGCTATATCTAAAGTGATGTCTATTTGTTTGAGCTTCTTTATGTTTTGTTAACCAGCATTCTGGCAACACTGTAGGAACTATGTATTTGTTTGAGCTTCTTTATGTTTTGTTACCCAGCATTCTGGCAACACTGTAAGAACTGCCATCACCATATAAAATTTCATAATTATTTTTTTCAGGTTTTACCTTTCAACGTTCTTCGTATTGTCCCACATATTCTTGTATATTTTATCTGTGACGTCTTTATCCTCTTCAACTGTTATTACCCATCCTAACTATCAGGGTGTTGTTTCCCCTTCTATGACCATTTTTGTTCTTATTTTGGATTGTTTTCCTACGAACGTCAGGCTTTTTATTTTTTAATTACAATTTAACGTCGCATTAACCTCGTGGTCATTAGCGACTGTTAAGTTCTACATTTGTCTAACAATTAAATTACTTTATACAACTCAGTTTTCATCGTAAAGTCTATAAAGGTTGTTTATTGCTGCTGAGGGTTTTCTTTAGTCATAAATTGACGGTAAGTAAATGGATTGTGGAAAATAGTAAAAATAGGAGTTTGAAAATTGTAAATTGATTTTTTAAAATAATTTTAAATTGGTTTAATTATAAGTAAGGATAAATTATCCTTGGTTTTAAAATGAAAAAGAAATTTTAAGTATTTGTAGTGTTTAAATTATTTATTGAAACTGATTAAAACGCTGTGGGGGTTGTAATGTGTATATATGTATATATATGCACCCTTTCTTGTATGGATTTTAAATTGTTTTATTTGTATATTTAAAATAATAATACTTTTCCTCGTCGTGTCTGTGGACAAGTAATCATCATTCGAAGCCAAGTTAATTCAATTTGTGGTACAATATTTTTCCTCGCGCAAGAAGAAACAGAGAGAGAGAGAGAGAGAGAGAGGGAGGGCGCCCCCATCCCAGTGCTGCAATGTAAACAAGGCTGAAAAGACGTGTCTGTCCACAGACATTCATCAAGTCTGCAAACCCTCGTCGGCGTTTTCTATGCTAATACGGAGGGACCCTGCAAATTGGCCTTTCCTCCGAGGACCCGCCGCTGTTAATCCTCGCGAAACAGATAAATGCGGCCCGAAGAAAAAGATGGGGCCTGCGAGCTGCTCTCCAGACGGTCCGGATTTCGATTACTCTCCAGAGATTTTAATTCAAATTAATTCTCCCCTTGATAATTGAACCCCCTTTGCATAATTCCCCCAAAAGCTTGTAACGTGAACTGCAACATTTTCCGTGTCTAGTCCCGGATATGTTCTCAATAAATTGTTAAACGCATTTACTCACACATAATCATCCCAGATGGGGTTGCCTCCTCCTCTCTCCGTTTTTGAACTAAGGTTCCCACATGCCGACGCACCTGTTCTGAGAGTTGAATGTTCCGGGGGTCACAGACCATGGGGCATACGGTAAGAGTTGTCCGCTGTTTCCATTGGAACAGTCGGCCAGCTGCTTCCTAAATTGGTTGAGGCACGGAGAGGGGAATGCTGCGAACCAACAGCAAACTCCTCTCCTGCCATCCAGGGAATGGCGTGTGACAAGTACCCCCATTTCCGACCTACCTCATGCAGGTTTTTCTAGGATTTGTCCTGCATTATTTTTAGGCGAATGCCGGATAGGATCCTTAAACTATAGCCCTGGGGCCGTAGTTAACCCTTGGCTACCTTCCTCTACCCTTTCGCATGCCCGCCCATTTCAAATCCCTTCCTATGCTATTAAAGGGGAGTTGCCACCATGTGGATTACCCTCATGTAGCCTGTTACCCTAAAAAAAACTCATAACAAAAGTTGTTTCTAAAAAAAACCATCCTGTTCTTTATAAATTAATTGCACCAAACAAAAAACTGCTACTAAATTTGCGAAAAAGATATATATTTTTTTTAAAAATAATATGCGCTGTAAATATAACCCAAAAAAAATCATGAACATTGAAGGATAAATGAGTCCTGTGGTGTAGGGGTCAGCGTGACTGCCTCACATCACAGAGGTCCCCGGGGTTCTAATCCCGGCGAATATAAGTGGGACTTAGGTAAGTCTCTGGACGCACGCACGTGGTCTGACGTCACGTTCAACAACTGTAAAGCCTCCTTGACGGTCAGATAAGGAAGGGCCACTGTGCAGCCAACAGCGCCTTTTAAATACGATCCGTCGACATTAATCTTCTGAAGAACAATTCCAAAGTCAAGGAGTGGAGTCTCAAGGGTGGGAGGGGGGGAAACCTCCGCGAGTTCCTGCTGGAGTCCAGGATAATCCCCTTAAATTCTCTTACATGTTTGGTAATGGAGACGAAGGTTCAACTGTAAATTACAGATAAAAATAATCCAAAGTATCTCATCATTATTATTATTATTAATATAGGACACGCCACAAGTATTGTATTCGCCCCCCCCCCCTCCATCAACAGCTCAGTTGATTAGCGACTATCAGGTGTGCGATATAACTTTTTTCCAGTCGTGGGGGTAACCGATTTGCCGAGAGAGTTTTCTCTCACGCACACACATTGGCAACAGTTCCTTGTAATTACCTGAGGGACAAAGACAGTTGAACCTTCGTCTCCATTACCAAACATGTAAGAGAATTTAAGAGGATTATCCTGGACTCCAGCAGGAACTCGCGGAGGGTTTCCCCCCCCCCCCTTGAGACTCCACTTCTTGACTTTGGAATTGTTCTACTCACCCGCGTTTAAACTCACCGTCTTTACAATTTCATTCTTCCTATTTCCTCCGTAACAGGTAACAACGTGAATCATCAGTTATTGCAGACTCCAAAGTAAATATAAAACATAGTCGTTAATTTTTTTTAATGTTATTAGTGTATTTAATATTCAAGAAGTCTCTCGTGTAAAATGATGTTATTAATATTTCAGGATTTGTAACCAGCAAGCAGCCTGATTGAAACGTCTTTATTTAAATGCCTATACACGTTGCAATGTCTACGTATTATCAAGTCGTAGAAATGAGTGTTGTTGGAAATTTGGCAACAGTTCCTTGTAATTACCTGAGGGACGAAGACAGTTGAACCTTCGTCTCCATTACCAAACATGTAAGAGAATTTAAGGGGATTATCCTGGACTCCAGCTGGAAGGGTTTCCACCCCCCACTCACCCTTGAGACTCCACTCCTTGACTTTGGAATTGTTCTTCAGAAGATTAATGTCGACGGATCGTATTTAAAAGGCGCTGTTGGCTGCACAGTGGCCCTTCCTTATCTGACCGTCAAGGGGGCTTCACAGTTGTTGAACGTGACGTCAGACCACGTGCGTGCGTCCAGAGACTTACCTAAGTCCCACTTATATACAATTACAAATTATAAACAAATCTTTGTAGTTGAAACAATTTTTTATTTAATTATTGAATGGTAATTATTGATAATGTATCATTCTGAGAATTTATTGTGTGTTTACAGTTGTTTTAATATGAGAAATTTTAATTTTAAGGGCCACGTTAATAAGAAATTTGAAATTGAGGTTAAGACAAAATGTAAAAAAAATCAAATCAAATATTGCTACAGATAAAATTAATTGTGGGAAAAAAAGGTTACATAGGACGAACTAAACGAGTGTTCTTGAAAGTAGATTAAAATTATACAACGAACAAGCACGAAACTTTAAATAATAAATTATAAAGAAAACTATGAATTTTATTGGACTAATGTTGAAAATTTAGACAACGAAACGTTCAAAATTAGTCAAATAAAATTCATGGTTTTAACGAAACGTCGTCTAAATTTTCAACATTAGTCCAATAAAACTCAGAGTTTCAACGAAACGTTGTCGAAATTTTCAACATTGGTCCAATAAAATTCATAGTTTCAACGAGAAGTTGTCCAAATTTTTCCCTTTAGTCCAATAAAATCCATAGTTTCAACGAAACGTTGTCTAAATTTGAACATTTGTCCAAAAAAATTCATAGCTTTCTTTATAATTTATTATTTAAGCAATTGTTGCATTTTCTTAGTACAATGTTAATCTTCTTTCAAGAATACTCGTTTAGTTCGTCCTATGTATCATTTTCCCCGTAATTAATTTTATCTGTAGCATTTTATCGCAATTTGTCCTAACCTCAATTTCAAGTTTGTTATTAACGTGGCCATAAAATTAAAATATATATTTATTGTTTTTTTTATCTATGTTCAACTTATTTTCTCATAATACGGTATATATAATAAGTATATTAAGTACTCCTTCCTTCATCATTACATCGTGTATTATGAATAGACGCGCTCAGTTAATAAACTTGTAAAGGGGAAAGATAAACGATTTAAAAAATATGTAAACAGTTTCCAATTAAGAACTGTTACGGTTTTTATAAACTCCATGGAAAATAAATTTCATATATATGATAATGGCCGATATTTTCATATCAAGAGAAGAAGAGGAAGACAATAATTCAGCCTCAGTAAGCAGCAGGACTTAGAATTCCAAAAGAAGTTGGTTAACTTAACTTTGCAGATGAATCGTTTACTATATTCGGCCTGTGTCACCTTCGTAATCATTACATATTTGACGTCTTCAACGTTTGGCTAACTATCAAGTCATTTAATTAAACTGTCAAGGTGTTTATTACATTTATGGCTTCACCAAGAGTGGAGAAAATTAATCGTTAACCTGCTGATTATTACAATATATATATATATATATATATATATATATATATATATATATATATATTAAGTTTTGCAGTTTTAGTCTTACTGTAATCTGACATGACTCTAATGCAGTACTAAGTGAACCTAAAATATAACCCTTTTGGCACACCAATCTTTATATTTCCTCATTCAGAACTGATAGTTAAACACATCTGTTTTCTATTGTTTTTTCTTCTTATTTATTGGCACCAATACTGTTAAATATTGTTCTTCATTTCACCCATAACAACAATTACTGGCTGTAATTTGAAAAAAAAATATTTCTCGCCTTAATTTCTGAAACAGAGAACTTGGCAAGTCTTATGAACCATTGTGAACCTCAAGGATCAGTCATTTATAAATATTCAGAGTAAGAAAAACAGAGAAAGAGATCAATGACGCAAAGAAAGAGACTCAGAGAAATAAAATAGCAAAGTAGAACTTGGCAACGTGTATAGTTTGATGTTGTGGAACTCCGCTACCAGCCGCAGCAGGTCTTCGACGGTCCAATTCCTACAACGGCGGTAGGAGGAAGTAACTTTGCGAAAACAACAGCCCTTTCCATACTTACCTATTTTATTAAAGATATAAATATGTACAATTATAAAATGTTGCCCCCGACCAGCCAGTTACGAAAAACTCAGGTATGTTGTGGCAAACCAGGCCCCGGGAAAACGAATTTTATAACAAGTGCTCGACGCAACCATGAAACATGCGATTTTGGTTACCAGACTTGGGGGGTCTCAGCAACACAGCGACGTCCCTGGTCATCGATTTGGTGTGTCTGGTGGAGTCTCGCTTAATAAATTCATGAAAAAACCCAAGAGCGACCGCTCACTGCCACCTCTCCAGTCAGAATGCCTGACCAGGCATCCACTTCTCCCGATCTGTCTCTATTGGTCCAGTTAATTTGTTATGGACCAATCACAGGTCTTGGGGCAAACCGACGTAGAGAATTTCAACAGCGAGACCCTCTGCACCTGCTGTTTGTTGACGGGGAAAACCCCCCGATGGAGGTACAGTTACAATCCCCAGCCTGACTGGCACCAAAACGGTACTTTCTGCTGATGTTGGCTAAACAAACTGACTAATCAATGAAAATACGCCTATCCTAAATAACGCGCTGTAATGTTATAAAGAATAAAACGTTTGACTTTAGAACAGTGAACAACGATAGTAGAAAAGAAATGTCTGGTGGAGAAGAGAAGAGGAAGAAACAGAATAAACCAGCCAACCTGTCATAAATCATTTTTTAATAAACTTGTTATGAAACATCTTCAGGAGGAATAAATAATTTATTTATTGTGATATTAATAAGCAAGTCAACTTTCGGTGGAGATGTTTCTAATGGTGAGGGGTTTGACCATGGTGTAGTCGCTAAAGGAACGATTCTTAGTCCTAATTTTCCTTTTATTAAAAATGTTACTGCCTAATTGACTGGTAAATTCGTTTTATTATTTAATTGAAGTCTGATTAAATGTAAGTATTATTTTTCGGCGACCAAGTTCAGTCCTTGCGGCACCGCTGATTATTTAATGTCGTGCGTTTATACAGGAAAGCAAATTATGTCGGCGGTTTGGAAAAACTTTACTAATACAACAGAGGACAGACGGTTACATCAAATCCCAGAATGACACGGCCACGTTAATCTCCCCCCCCCTCCCCCGCAGTGATAGCAAATGTTCACTTGTATGACCTTGCGTGGTTATTTACAACGCCATTGTTCCTGTCACGTGAATTGTGTTCCGCGGATATCTTGCCCATGTGAGAGAGAGATTTCAATGAGCTCTGCTTGAGAGGTTTATCTTTGTGCTTGTTGTGAGGGTACGAGGGGGAGGAGGGGGAGGGTTGGGGGAGCGTAGTAAAGAGTCTCTATCTGGGGGATTTATGTCCCCTGCGCTCCTCCCCGCCTTATCGCAACCCTGCTGTGGCTCCTCGGGTAATTTATAAAACAGCCCGAATCTACGAGTCCGCCACCTTCGTAATTGGCCAATATACTCCTACCATTCTTTCCCTCTCTTGGTACTTCTATTGAAAATATATTACACAAATTTTCCACCTAACGACTCGACGAACTTTCAAAAAAAGAAACGTGAGAGATATAACTTTTTAAACTAGAACTTTTTATTATTATTATTATTATTATTATTATTATTTTAGGGCAACAGGCTACATGAGGGTAATCCACATGGTGGCAACTCCCCTTTAATAGCATAGGAAGGGATTTGAAAGGGGGGATGCGGTAGGGTAGAGGAAGGTAGCCAAGGGTTAACTAGGGGCCCCCGGACTGTATTTTAAGGATCCTACCCGGCATCAGCCTAAAGAAATGCAGGACAAAACCTAGAAAAAACCTGCATCAGGTAGGGCGGGCATTGGGTACTTGTCCCACGCCCTTCATATCACAATGGAAAAAATATATTTCAATGTGTTTAACTTTACAGTTAATACAAAGTTTGGTGTGCCACAGGGCTGTATTTTAGGTTCACTTATTAACGTATTCGAGTTATGTCAAAAATTACAGTGATACTAAAAACTGAAAAATGTATTTATACTCCTTAACGTCTTATGGAATTATATTTTGGGGTAAATACACAGGTAAATATAAATTATTTATATACCAAAGGCGTGTAACTACGTAGATTCTCGGACTATATTCTGAGAGACAGTTACGTAATTAAACAACTTAACCACTATTATTTATTTTATTTTTATACAAGAATAAAATAACCAAGATTAGCCATTTATTATTTCCCCTTGTCCAAAGATTATTTTATAAATATAAAAAATAATATTGTTCTGACCCTAAAAAAGAAACTGGTGAAATTATATCTTAAAACAGAGATTAACTATCAAAAGTTTTTTTTTTCTTAATATAAATAACTTTTACTTTGTAAATGGTTTTATTATTAACGTGATGGAATAAAATCTTAATAACATCCACTATGTCAGGTTAAACCAGTTTATTCCTCCCTCGTCATATAAAACATTAAAAAAATAATCATTTTACCTCCCAGGGTTTTCATTATTCATCTCTGGAATTTACAAGTTACAGTTTAAGTGTTTTATATGACGAGGGGAGAATAAACTGGTTTAACCTAACATATTGGTTTTTTGGGGAGGGGGCGGGGGTGATTTTAATCCCTTGAAAACGCTAAATGTGTAGACATGAATTATTATATTTATAAAATATTGTGGATTGGACGCAAACAGTCGGCCAGCTGCTTCCTGGTTGAGGCATGAAGAAGGGAAAGCTGCGTACCCTCAGCAAACGCCTCTTGGAAGGACGTGGGACAAGTACACAATGCCCGACTTACCTGATGAGGGTTTTCTAGGATTGGTCCTGCATCACTTCTAGGCGATTCTCGGGTAGGATTCTTAAAACAAAAGCCCGTGGGGAGGGGGGGTCCTAGTTAAGGATTCTCTCGCAGGCAAAACCTTGTATGAGAGATACGAAGGGGCTACCTTTGCGGATGCCTTTTCCACTCCGTTTTTGAACTAAGGTCCCCACAAGCCGAGGCACCTCAGCCTGTTCTGAGAGCTGTATGTTCCGGGGTCACAGACCTTGGGCATACGGTAAGAGTTGTTCACTGTTCCTATTGTAATAGTCGGCCAGCTGCCTCCTAAACTGGTCGAGGCACGGCGAGGGGAATGCTGTTACCCCAAAGCAAACTCCTCTCCCGCCTTCGGAAGGGCGTGGGACAAGTACCCAATGCCCAATCTATCTCATGAAGGTTTTCTAGGGTTTTTCCTGAATTTCTTTAGGAGAATGCCAGGTAGGATCCTTAAAATATAGCCCGGGGAGTCCTAGTTAACCCTTGGCTATTTTCCTCTACCCTTCCGCACCCCGTTTCAAATCCCTTCCTATGCTATTGAAGGGGAGTTGCCACCATGTGGATTACCCTCATGTAGCCTGTTACCCAAAAAAAATTACTTCTTAAATATTAAAAGACTGTGATAATATAATCGGGGATCCTACGGTAATTTAGAGATGCGAATGTCTTTGTTAAGGCGCAAACGTCAACGACGTTAATGTTGGCGTGTCACAGGCCCGCTGGAATGTTCTAGACCCGGCACTCCACGGAATTCTTAAATAGACCTTTGGAGCTGTGAGGTAATTCATTTAACCTATGGACCGCCAGCGACGTCCTCAACACTTTACAAACTTTTGGGACAACCTCCGTCGCCTCCTTCTTCTTCTTAACGGAAGCGGCAGAAAGAATCAGAATTTGCCCGTGCGTGGTTTTAGGATTAAACGTGAGACGAGATACCTTTTATTTTGTGTTGTTGTTGGGGGATGGGTGTGGGGTCACTTACACCGTTCCATCATGGCATCTGCGAGGCGATGGTTGCCTCTGGTTCGCAAAGAAATTCCTACTCCTCCGGGTCGTTCGGCCGGTGCCGGTGAGGAGAAGATCCCCCCACGACGCAACGCGTTCATCACGAAGTTACCACAGCTGGATGGCCGACGAAACCAATTAACTCCAACGTCACAGCGCCGAGACTTTCAATTTCCTCGCGCCTCTGCGAAGCTTTCAATATGAGAAACTTTTAAATTAACTCTGCGCTGCTCCGAAGCAGATTACATCTTGTCGCCCTCTGCAGTGGCTGCGGGTCTCGCGGACTGCGAGATTGCCAAGGAAGGAAGGAAGGAAGCCGCCTGTCTGCAGCGCCCCTGCCATTAGCCTTCAATTATCCAATAACGTCCGCCGCGGCTCAAACACCATTCTCAAACTTTAATTATACATTACAAGCTTTCAAGGTTCCTGCAACTCCATTTATATTTATGAGGAAAAGTTAACGACAGCACAAGGGATCGAACTGGAATTCCTCTTCTCCAGACATCACATTTTACAATCACACACACACACACACACACACACACACACACACACACACTGTTCGCAAAGAAAAATGGTTACCCTTTCCGTATATTTCTCTTTTATGTATTAAATCACCACGAATATTCAGGACTTATGTTCATCCATATTTATAAAATTAACAATTAATAATATTAATTCTATTTTTTGCATATTTTTAGGGTAACAGACCGCCACGTGGTGGAAACTTCCCTGTAATAACATTAATATCCCTTTAATAACATAGGAAGGGATGCAGAAGGGTAGAGGAAGGTAGCCAAGGGTTAACTAGGGGCCCCCGGGCTGTATTTTAAGGATCCTACCAGGCACTCGCCTAAAAGTAATACAGGGAAAACCCTAGAAAAACCTGTATCAGGTAGGTCGGGCATTGGGTACTTGTCCCACGCCCTTCCGATAGCGGGAGAGGAGTTTGCTGAGGGGGACGCAGCATTCCCTTCTCCGTGCCTCGACCAGTTTCGGAGGCAGCTGGCCGACTGTTCCAATGGGAACAGAGGACAACTCTTACCGTATGCCCAAGGTCTGTGACCCCGGAACAGAACACCTCTCAAAAACAGGGCCGAGGTGCTTCGGCTTGTGGGAACCTTAGTTCAAAAACTGTGAGAGGAAAAGACAGCCCCAAATGTAGCCCCTTCGTATCTCTCCTACAAGGTTCTGCCTGCGAGAGAACATCCCTCGCACGTAGTGCCCGCGAGAGAATAGCCCTCGCAGACTCAGAAGTAATTAAGTAATGTAAATACAATATCGAGTTTTTATTGAGGTTCAGAGAGAGAGACAGTCGAAATCCAGAGACACTATCGTTACTGTAAGGAAAAAATCATCCCTGAAAAGTTATAATTTTTGCCTTAGTGATTTATTATCTATGACTTAATTATCCATAGATTAAATAAATTACCTCGCGGCTCTCAATGTCTATTCAAGTGTTCCGTGGACTGCCGGGTCTAGAACATTTCAGCGGGCCTGGAAAAAATTATTCCTTATTTATTTATTATCTATGACTGCAGTTTTATTTTTTTATCGTTTAATTCTTTTTAAAAAATGTATATAATATTGTTAGAGACGATCCTGCAAATCGTGACGTATTCATGAAGCCTCCCTCCCTTCAGGATCTCTGCTCCGCCGCTGGAACGTTCTTTTTCCTCGTCTCACTCCCACTCTATCTCCGTGTGGCGTACATAAATTGCCCGCGTTATGGCGCCGCAATCATCTACATTCTGAAGGCAAGAGAGACGCATCCAAACATCTGCTCAAGTAACTCCGTCTGAAACGTTACGTGAGGTCGCGCTTTTAGTTGCTTTCTTCAACTTTTCAACCCCACTGCACCACTCACTCCTTCGCTCATAAAGCCCGAGGGAAACTCTCCTTGCGCGTTATTACGCCGGCCCTCAGGTCATTCAGCAGGCTGAAAATAATTATAAATTAACTGCTATTTTTCGGAATATTAAAAAAAAAACACAATTAATCAATTCCGGAATTTAATAATAAATTAACTTCGGTGGGGAGGAGGGGGAGGGGGGGAAGAGTTGTTTTATGAAGCTCTGAATTATGAAAAATCAGCCAGTTTTCAAGCAAACATGAGAGAGAGGGGGAGGGAGGGTTGTATTTGTTCTGCAGCCATTCATTATTAACTATTTCCGTAATTAATGCTTCAATTTTGTTTGATTCTGCGGGAAAACTCGTCCGGATATTTGTAGAGTGTTTGGACAGTCGGTCCACCATTTAACTTTAAATTGTCAATTTTTTTTGTTTTCTGTGCAAATGGTCTGGCAATATCGCAAAATATTTACCACTGTGATCAAAAAGTAAGGTGAAATTGTCATTTAAAACTCCCGGGTATCAGGAAGGCAGGTAATTTTTTTTCCCTAGGTTGGTAGGACTGTCTATAATATTTACCGAGCGTCTGTTTGTTAAAAGGTTTAATTATCTCAGAGTCACACGTGTGTGTGTGTTTCTTGTAAACAACCAATCAAGTGAATTTTTCGATTTTTTGCAATGGGGGTGATTTTGTTGAGCAAAGAACTTGCATCAAATTTTGTTTGCGGCACGAATATTCTTGTGCGGACACGTTGAAGGCCTTTGGTGGTCAAACTATGGCACAAGGAAAACGTTTATAAGTGGTACAACGAGTTCAAAGACGAACCTCGCGCGCTCTGGACGACCATCAACGTCTACCGACGAGGACCACGTCCAAAAAAATCAAAGATTTGATGTTGAAAATCGTCGAAGGACAATTAGAGATCTCGCTGATGGTGTTGGAATATCATTTGGCTCAGCCCCAAACCATTTTGAAGAATGTTTTGTGTCTCAAACGCGTCAAGAGTGGATTGGTGCGTGAAACTTTGCTGTTAGGACCACTTGAAATGCATCACTGGAACCACCGACCAATCCAGTGAACATCAAGGTCATGTTGACAGTCGTGGTGTGGTTGCACTGTGAATTCCTTCCGCCGGGCCAAACTGTCAACAAAGAATATTATTTGAGCGTTATGCGTCGTTTGCGTGAAGCTGTTCCTCTTGGATCCTTCATCACGATGATGCACCACGTCACACTGCATTGGTTCTTCGCGACTCACATCGTTCCTCAACCACCGTATGCGACTTCTGGCTCTTCAGCAAACTCCACAGGCCAATGCGGGGACGCCGTTGTGACACGATTGAGGAGATGAAAACCGAATCGAAGAAGGTCTTGAAGGTTTCACCAATTAAAGACTATTCCGACTGTTTCGAGGACTGGAAAAAGGCGTTGGAAAAAGTGCGTTTTATAGGGACGGGGATGAAATTGATTTGGAAGAATAAATAAAGAATTTATATTTTATAAATAAATTCACCTTACTTTTTGTGCACAGTGGTATTTACGTTTTGCAGTTTGAATATTGCAATGTTGCCGCCTCCTCTTTCCCCGTCCCCCAGAGAGTTTGTAGTTGTCAGCGGACACTTAAAAGAAATTAAGGACGTCTTTTCGGAAATTATCTTCTTCTTCTTTTATATTGTCACTGTAACCCAATGTGAGTTTTGGGCCTTATTAACAGTTTTCTTCCATTCCGCCCTCTTCCTGTGTCAGTCTCCGGGCATTCCTCTTACTGTAATGGTTTGTTATATCCTTCTCGTTGTCCTCGACCTCCATCTTGTCCGGTGGGGGGCGGGGGTCTCCCCCTTTTCCTCCGCCCGACTGGCTTCCAGTTAATATTCCGGCTAGGTTGTTTTTCTTTCATGCATCCTTTTGGAAATTATAAAGTATTTTATTCGACACTTTAACGACGTTTCAGTGCGATTTTTCATTACCTTTCTCATCGGGTTTTACTACGGTAACAATTTTTGAGTCTTACGATACTCTAAATTATTTTATTAAACAAATCAACGATCTTTGTTTTTGTACAGATTTTTAAAATATTTTATTCAACTTATTAACGACGTTTCACGTTTGAAAAATACTCTGTGTGTGTTTAAATATTTCGACACAAAATTGTGCCCCTAGTGACGTAACAACGTTATTGAAACACGATGAAGGTGTATAATAATAAAGCACTGAAACATCGTTATAAGTGTGAAAATAATTTACGTTTGATAGAAAATAATGAATAATAAAGATAGCCCAATAGAGACAAAAAAATGGGGGGGGGTGATATAAACACCACACAACAACGTTTCTGGGATCCTTGTCCCCTGCCATCAGGTGCTAAAGAAGAAGCCTAGAGCGACACAACTGCATGGGTAGTGTTATAAAATCACTTGAAATTCCTGCTATATGGGGCAAACAAAACGTTCCCCTTTTTTTAAGAATAAAAACAAGACCAATGTAGTTGTGTCTCTCTCTGGGCTCTTCTTTAGCACCTGACGAAAGGGAAACAAGGATCCCAGAAACTTTGTTGTGTGGTATCTATATTACCCCCCTTATTTTGTCTGTATTTGGGCTATCTTTATTATTCTTTATGAAAGTACCAAAACGGTACTGAAAATGTTTGAAAAAGTCGTTAATTTATTTTATTCGTAATATTAATAAAAACAGACGAAAATAAAAATATTATTTACTATAAATCTCACTACTACCAGCTTTCAAAACTAAGAATAAATGAGGATATATAAAACCATGATGTCATGAAAGGCTGGACACTAAAGAAGAAAGAGAGGACAGCGATTAACATATCTGAAAGGAAGATCCTAAGAAGAATTTTGGGGCCCAAAAAAAATTGAAATGGCGTACGGAGACACACGAGGATATAATAATAAGGAAATATATAAAGAACCCAAGCATCGCAACAGCTACTAGATTAAAGAGAATGGAATGGATAGTGACACGTGCACAACGCATGGGGAAAGGAAAGGATGCATTATACAATGATATGGGAGGTAAAACCAAGGAACAGACGAAGTAGAGAAGGACATAAAAAGGATGATGGATTTTGAGGAACTGGAGGAGAATACATTAAGACAGAGGAGTTTGGAGGAAGCTACTACTGGAGGTCGAGGCCCGATATCTAGGGCTGTGGAACCATAGAAGAAGAAGAAGAAGAAGAAGAACCTAATAAAATATTATTTACTATAAATCTCACTACTACCAGCTTTCAAAACTAAGAATAAATGAGGATATATAAACCCATGAAAGGCTGGGCACTAAACAAGAAAGAGGAGACAGCGATTATCATCTTTGAAAGAAAGATACTAAAAAGAATTGGGGGACCCCCAAAAAATTAAAATGGCGTAAGGAGACACACAATGATATAATAATAAGGAAATATATGACCTGTATAAAGAACCCAAGCATCGCAACAGCTATCAGATTAAAGAGAATGGAATGAATAGTGACACGTTCACAACGCATGGGGAAAGGAAAGGATGCATTATACAATGATATAAGAGGTAAAACCAAGGAACAGTCGAAGTAGAGAAGGACATAAAAAGGATGATGGATGTGATGAACTGGAGGAGAATAGATTGAGACAGAGGAGTTTGGAGGAAGCTACTACTAGCTGTGGAACCATAGAAAAAGAAGAAACTACGCAATAAAAAAATATTCCTATAATATATACAGGACGGAATTAATATTAAAACTTTTCTACGCAAGGACCCCCTGAACAAAAAAATTGATCCTTGTGGTCATCAAACAAACTTTGTCATCAATTCGACGAATTTTTTTGTTCCTGAAAGTTTCCAGTAAATATTTGATTATAAAAACTGAAATTCGTGTCAGTAATTTTTAATTAATTCCAATTGAAATAAACAGCAGCGATGTCTTTTAAGGGAGTCAACTGATATATTACCAGTGAAATGGGATGGTATCGAAAAGTGGCCGAGGAGCAGTTAAAACAGTCAGTATGTGTGGTAGTTGAGAAGTAGTTGAGACCGAGACAGTATCAGTCTTATATTTTTTTTCTTTTGCGAACGGACGATGAAGCAGATCACTCCAGATTATTGGCTGGGGAATATAACAGGGGACGGGGGTGTGGGAGAGGGCGAAATAAGACTAAGAAGATCTAGAAAGAGGTGAAGGGAAGCATAGAGATGATTGGAGGAAAATTAGAAGAAATACTGAATGAAGTAAACAGTGTGGTGGACAGATAGACGAATGTGGATACGGAACCTGACCCAAAAAGCTGGAAACGGGGTTGAAGAAGGCTAATTAGAGGTAAATATAATAGATGGTAATAATATCCCATCCTCCCTTTTGACTTAACACGTCTGTTCCTTCCCAGTGCTAACCCATGCCTTAATTACATTTTAAAATCTTACATTTAACATATTAATTGTTTAATTATATCAGAAAAAAAGGGGTTTCAATATTAATAAACTTAAAAAGGGGTGCTGCTGGTGTTTCCGTCGCAATCGCCTCAATTCAAACTACTAAATTTTTAATTTCGAGTAATTTCAAGCAACACGTTGTAAAATGGAGAAAAAAAATTGTTTCTGATTCGGAGGGAGGGAGGGAGGGAGAGGGAGGGGGATGGAGGGGGTGAAAAAAAATTGAATCTCTTAGTTCATATAAAATTGAGCTTTTTGTAACGGCTTGAATACGCTGGAAACTAATAAAAGAGCACAGTTGTATAACTCTCTAACTTCTCCAATAAGTGGTTTTTGTCCTCCTCTATATTAGTTTTTTTTCTTCTCCCTCTCTCTTCCTCTCCCTCTCTCTCCATTACAGCGACGACTCTATAGTTAAGGGGAACAACTTTATCTAACTGGGACGATAACAGACTGAAGGAGGAAGCAGCAATTCAAACACATGTAAACTTTATTATTATCTCAGCCCAACAGTGCAGTGCACGTTGTGTGTGTGTGTCACCATCACTGAATGACACACGTGCCATTTTATTATAACGTCTCTTCCGCAAAGCGGACACACGTGGGCGCAACTGTAAGAAAGCTGAGTCTAGCGCAAGTCAGCGGCTTGCGGTCGCCCACCTCAACGGTAGCAGAAATCTTCCTTTCCCTAGTCTAAGAGCTCTCATTGGAGACCTAAAATCATCAGGGAGGGGAAGAAAAGGACTCTTCCAATTGCTGAGAGCTTCTTGAGAACCTACAGACGGGTCGGTGGCTCCGCCAGTTTGTCTTCCTTTATTTTATTTCTGACTATTAAATCTCTTTATTCCTCACCAACCCTTATTCGACTCAACTGCAGCGAAACACCAACCACTACGCCTAGGTTCAATTAGTTGAACCCGAACCCCCCACGTTACCGACTTTCCTCTTCTTAATTCTTCCTTTATCCTCTAGATCGGTAGCCAGGTGAGCTAACGGAGGTACAGCTCAGTTGGTGAACGACCTACCTGGAATGTTGTCACACACGCTTCCAGGATGAAACATTTCGCCATTAAGCGTTAGTCTTAAATACAAAAACAAAATATATAACCGAAACGTCGTTAGAATGTAAATGAAAAAGGGTGTCTGTATGGCGTCATCAATTCTTTTATTAACCCTGATTAACGTTAAAACCTTAATGAAAGTAAAATAAAAATAATTTACGTCAGACAGAAAATAATGAATAATAAAGATAACCCAATACAGACAAAAAAAATGGGGGTGGGGGGTGGGAGGGTTTAATATAAATACCACACAACGACGTTTCTGGGATCCCCTGTCATCAGGTGCTAAAGAAGAGCACTAGAGTGACACTACTGCATGTGTAGTGTTACAAACTCACTTGTTCTAATTGTAATTCCTGTTACATGGGGCCAACAAAACGTTCCCTTTTTCTAAAAATTAAAAAAAAAAGACCAGTGCAGTTGTGTCTCTGTCTCTGGGCTCTTCTTTAGCATCTGATGACAGGGGGACAAGGATCCGAGAAACGTTGTTGTGTGGTATTTATATTGTACTCCCTTTTTTGTGTGTATTGGGCTATCTTTATTATTCTTTATGAAAGTACCGAAATGGTATTGAAACGTCTTTGGTGTATTGAATAAAATTTTTTTTAAAAGGTCGTTGATTTTCCCTCGATTACATTTTTTTGTATTATTCTCTCTTCTTAAGAAGAAAATAAATGTTATTACCCGGAATAGGAGGTACAATGTTCTGATAAATATCGGGAAATTTTATTGAAAAATCTTCTTAGGAGATAAAAGGGAGAGCAAGTAGGAAATCCCTCCTCATGTGCGGGGGCGATACGAAGCGATCTTCTTGAATCCATACGAGATAGGGAAAAACGTGAGGGAAGAGGGGGGTAGAAAAAAAACAAAACCAGACCGAGGACGTATTTCCCTTTAAGCTTAATGTCGCTGAACCGATCATCTGGCTGTCGAATGAAAGAAAATAACATCTGAGGAACTTGCAAGAGTCGAGGTAAGACTTTCGTTAGTGTGTTGCTCCCTAGCAAGACTTCCTGTGCGTGTAAATTATGGGGGGGGGGGAGAAGGGGATGTATTTATCATTCCATTTAAAACAAGTACTCTTCTAAATTATAAATATAAATAAATAAATGTAATTTTACGTGCTGTCAGGCTTCTGTAAATAAAATAAGAAGAAGAAGATGCAGCACAACAGCCTAATAAAGACAAATGAAGTGATGTCGACGTTTCTGGAAACCCTTGTTCCTTTCTTGAGGGTGCTAAGAAAACAAAAACACACACACACACGCTTTCTTCTTTTAGTCTGTATTTCGGCTATTTATTAATTTCCAAAACAAACGTTCAATTTCTTTTATTTTTAATTAATGAATCAATTAAATTCATTTTCAAATTGTCTGTTATTGACTATTTTGTTATTAGTTTCTTTTTTTTAAAAAGAAACTTTAACCTGATCAGATCGTAAAATAACCGACGAAACGTTGTTTAATTTATACATTAATAAATTCCTCTTTTTTTAATTACGTAAAATTTGGTGATGTTTATTTATTTATTAGTTTTCTCAATAGTCAGAATATATATATATTTATATATTTTCAGTGCTGTATCTATAACGCTTTTAGATCGGTATTGTGGCATTGGCAACATAGGAAAGGCCTTCCGACTTTCCTTAAAGGCAGCACCAGGGGAAAATAAAATCATAAACGCAACCATAAGGGTAAAATTAGGGATGAAAACCAATAACAGAAAAGGCGACCCAATCTAGAGGGAAATGGAGTCATGTACCGTGAAAAAAAAATCCTAAAAGGCTATAGAAGATAACGCAAGATAGGAAACGCATTCCGACTTTCCTTAAAGGCTTCACTTGGGGAAAATAAAATAAGAAACGCAACCGTAAGGGTAATACTAGGGAAGCAGACCAATAAGAGAATAGGTGAACCAATCTAAAGAGAAATGGAGTCATGTGCCGTCAAAAGGAATTCCTAAAAGGGTATGGAAGATAAACCAGTAGGCGAGAGAAAACCGGGAAACAGGCCTAATCCTGGAAAGGTAGAAGAAGAAGTATCAGACACCTCGGCCTGTTTTGAGAGGTGTATGTTCCGGGGTCACAGACCTTGGGCATACGGTAAGAGTTGTTCTCTGTTCCCATTGGAACAGTCGGCCAGCTGCCTCCTAAACTGGTCGAGGCACGGAGAAGGGAATGCTGCGTCCCCACAGAAAACTCTTCTCTTGCTATCGGAAGGGTGTGGGACAAGTACCCAATGCCCAACCTACCTCATGCAGGTTTTTATAGGGTTTTCCCTGCATTAGTTTTAGGCGAATTTGGCGGGTAGGATCCTTAAACTACAGCCCGGGGGTCCTAGTTAACCCTTGGCTACCTTCCTCTACCCTTCCGCATCCCCACTTTCAAATCCCTTCCGATGGTATTAAAGGGGAGTTGCCACCATGTGGATTACCCTCATGTAGCCTGTTGCCCTTAAAAAAAACCTTTCTTTATATTTATTCACGTCCTTGATTTGAGGCTTTTCTTGTAATTTAGCGACCCCGTCAATGTATATTAATGGTGGGAGTAAGGTTGCTAATGGTAAGTGAAGTCCCTTCTCCTGAGTTCATTCCCTTTCTAAACGGCAACTTACATATAAAATTGCGACCTGGAATGGGGGTGACTCGTGGCGCAGCCCCTTGAATTGGGGGGGGGGGGTTGAACGCATGAATGAGCCCCGGTGTCGTTGATACAGTTCGCTCTCAGGGTTCCCTAAGTCGTATTGACTTTCCACGTGCACAGGGGTGCTGTAGGGGGCCAACGCCCCTCTTCCATGTTCAATTTAATGCGACAGGTGGTTACGTAGTATGTAAGGAATTTATTTGAAAACCCAGACGAATATTTCCCCTTTATCTTTGTTTGGATATTCCAAGTCTCATCACTAAACTGTAGTTTGGACAAATGGACGAACGATCATCACTTTATTTCGCGGTTAAATTTACTGTCATATACGAGTGTTTTAAATATTTTTTTCCCCCGGGAATCCAACCATAAAACATCTCATGACATTGAGCTGCTACGGAAAAGAACAATCACGTAATTGTGGTACAAAGGATAACTGGACTAAATTATGTTACCTACTACAATATCCTTCCCTTTATATTTACTGTAATAAAAAGTTCTTTCACACAAGAAACTTCCTTTTCTCACAAATGTTCGTTTCTGCGTTTCGTCAGGTGCTATAGAAGAGCCTAGAGCGACACAACTGCACTGTGGTCACTTAACAACACTCAAAAGATAAAATATTTATATTGTGCTCAATCGAAAAATTATGTTCTTTTAAAATAAAATTGAATATATTTGGAACACAAGTGAAGAAATTTTGGTTGAAAAACTACTTTTTTTTATTTTTTTGGCATCGTTTCGTTTGCCCGATGTAACGAGCGTTGCAATTACATACGTTACAGCCCTTGTACGGCTAGAGCCAGCCTCTTGCTTTCTTCCTCCATCCTCTTATGTCCAACTCCTTCACATCTTCCTCTACACTCTCCACCCATTTCTCTCTAGGTCTCCCTGCACACCTTCTTCCACCTGGTTTTTCTTTCCATATTCTTTGTAGCAGGTGTAATATAATAGTCTACACGTGCCCTCTTATCATAACGTCACTTCCGCATAGCGGACCTAAGAGGGCGCAGCTGCAAGAACGCTGATGCAGTTAAAGACATCACTTTAGATATAGTGAGTAACGCACCACAACAACATAAATCTTTACCCCTTCCGCCTAGGCAGCTGTGAAAACGCTGCGTCTAATGAAGTCAGCATTTTAGTGCCTTATGCAGACATGCACACGGCAGCAGAAATCTTCCTCTCTGTAAGAGTTCTTCTCATTGGAGACTTAAAATCATCAGGGAGGGGGAAAGGAGTCTTAGAATTGTTCAGAGCTTCTTGGGAACGGCAGTCGTAATCCAACCTCCAGACGGGTCGGTGGCTCCTGGTGCTATCCGCCAGTTTGTCTTACTTTATTTTATTTCTGACTATTAAATCTCTTTATTCTTCATCAACTCTTATTTGACTGAAGTGCAGCGAAACACCAACCACTACGCCTAGGTTCAATTAGTTGAACCCGATCCCTCACGTTACCGACTTTCCTATTTCCTGTTCTTAATTCTTCCTTTATCCTCTAGATCGGTAGCCAGGTGAGCTAACGGAGGTACAGCTCGGTTGGTGAACGATCTATCTGGACTTCCCATTTCCAACTGCTGGAATGTGTTACACAGGGTTCCCTCCTCCTCAATCCTTTCCACATGTCCTGCTAAGTCTTGCACTCCTTCAGGAGCTCACAATTTGGGGGTCACCAAAGAGTTCTTTGTTAGTTCTGATTCTCCATTCCTCGTTTTCATACTTAGGCCCCTAAAATTCTTCGTAGGATTTTTCTTTCCCATGCTGCTGGTATTCTAAATTCGTCACACCTCAGGTTTCTGTTCCTGGTTTAATTACAGTTTTATAAATCTTTTTACCTTTCCCCTTTTTTTTTGAGAGGTGCTGAGATTTCAAGAGAGGAAGTACGGCCCAGTAACATCTGTTCCCCCATTTGTAGTCGTTCTCCAATTTCTTCCCCTATTGTACTATTTTCTGTTAACTACTGAACCCCAAGTATTTAAAACCTCCGAACCCTATCAAAATTGAAGTTCTCCATGGAGATGTTGGTAAGATTTGCCCCTTCTTTCCTCCTTCCTAGTGGCAATCATATACTTTGTTTTTTTTCTCATATTCACCCTCAGCCCTAATTCAGTTCCTTCCAGTTCTAATTGGGTGAACCTTAATTGTAATTCTTGGGCTGATCTTCTGATTAATACAAAGTCATCTACGTCATTCTGCTGTAAAAGTGACCCCCACCAGGGTTTAATACCACTTTTCTAACTGCCCTTTCCAACACAGTATTAAACAGTATGGTGTGTCACCTTGTCTCGGCCCTTGTTTGGTGGATCCTTTCCCTGTGTCGCCATCAAGAGTCACCTGTATTAATCGAACCAATTTTTCCCTGGGTACATAGAAATTAACCAATGTTTCAAAAAGGGGGCACTTCCACGTTGCAATTTAAACAATTAATTTTGAAAACGTAATTATGTGTTACCCTGCATCACGTGAAACGTTCCAAATTCCTTAAAGTTTTTCTTTTTTCCCCCTTCAGGTTCCTCGGATAAGGACACAAGTCTTGTGCTTCCACTTCCGCTGTTAAAAAATCATTTCTGCTGTTTAATTTTATTTTAAGAAATGTTTAGGGTGGATTGGAAGAAGAAGAAGAAGAAGAACACACTCCAGAGATTTTATACCACATCCTCCCGCAACCTGCGTCCCCCTCTCTCCGCCCCCCCCCGCCCCCCCCCCCAAAAAAAAAAATACACACACACAGACAAGAACTTAGTTGCCGTGCATGGAATGTCAAACAGCGTCCCCCGAGCGTAAAGTTTGTGCACTGTGATGTGTGAGTGTGGGAGAGGGAGGGGGGTGGGGGGAGGAATATTAGAAATGCGCGTCACATACACACATGCGTGCAAGAATAAAAAATAAAACCACTCGCGCGCCGTTATCCCGTGAACGCGGAGATCCGTCGTGCACTGTGGTACGTGACCGGTCACCTTCACCCCCCTCTCTTACGTCACACTTACCACTGAGTGCTGCCACTACGTCGCGCGCTCTATACACCCACTTCTTCCTCTTCTCCTCCAGGTAGTGTTTAGTGTAATAGTGTTTAAACCAAGTAAGATTCTCCGTCATTGGCTTTCGGCTTCATCCCTTGAAAAATTCAATGACTGTTTGTTTGCTTTATATATATATATATTGTAATAATCACTAATGACAGGCTTTTTAAATGAAAAGAATTTATATTTAACAAACAAAATATTTATTGGCAATAATTTAAACAATTTACTAAATTTAGAATATTCATTCTCTCAGGGTCTTCTCTGGGTTTTGATAATGGCGAATCATTATATTTATAATCTTATCAACAATTTACAATTAAATAAAAAGAAAGTTACTTGTCAATTAAATTAGAACAAAATTTAATTGTGAACAAAGTTAAACTAAAAAGATTAACAATTTTAATCAATAAGAAGAGAACGAAGTCTATTAATCAGGTTTACATAATTAGTTGTTTTTATATCGTTACTCACGTCTGCCCAGCATTCCAGGATACCTTTAATTTATTTGAAACACTATTACGGGTTTTGCACTGCTTCTAAAACTCACAGATTCTAAATCAATATTTTTATATGTCGACAGGGACCCCTGATGACCCTCCCTTGCGTCCTCACGGTGGTCCGCTCGCCTTGGGAAAATTCTGCGATTCGTCGTTTTGGGGTTGTCTTTATTGTTCTGCTAACTCTGGCCGGCTATGTGCACAAAAAACTGCCTTTTTTTTACTTGGCAGGTTTTGTCGTTGTGCTGTAGTGAATGTTTATTTTGTCCTGATAAAAATGTTCAGGGACCAATCAACTCTATTGAATGCTAATTCTCAATATTTCTCTGCAAACTGTATTTCACCTTGCCTTCCTGCTAGCTGCTGTATCGTCTCCAATTAACAGTTACTACTTCGACGACGTCCCACTGCAAACTCTATCTCATCAAACCTTGCGAACTGTACTTCACCTTATGATAATACAAACTGACTCCTCAATATCTTAATGCGAACTGTTTCTGACCAAACCTTCCTGCCAACTGACTCCCGTTTTCGCAATTTTAGCGCGCATACGCCATTTTGCGGGTCTTCCGACAAAAGAAACAGTGCTCGGCTTGTCTATTGTTGTTAAGTTCTGGACCGCCGCCACAAAGGATTTCTCTAACAATTACACAATTAATGTATTAATTAATTGGCATTACAATATATATATATATATATATATATATATATGTTGTAACGTTGAAGACTCCACTCCATAGTCACTCACTGACTCACTGTCACACAAACTTTCCAGATTAAAAGTCAGACTACATTGAGACAAGCAAGGGAGTTAATTTCAGCTTCCAATAAGAGACACATCCATTTTATTTTTTACAAAATTTTTAATTTAAATGTAATTTCAGTAAAATCTCCATTTTTTTTACCGAAACGAACGAATGAATAAAGATATTGGAAGAAAATAATTAAAAATCACCCCCCGGTTGACTTTAACTTTAATTAGAAAATTCCTGAACCCCTCAAAATGACGCGATCCCAAAGAGAGGGAGGGGGGAGGATGGGGTTTCTACCCGGAGTTTCTACCACATGGAGTTTATTTCTTTGTCGTTTTCTACATTATATTATCCCCAAGTCTTACCCGCAATCAAATAATCCGGATGGAGTCGACCGGACCCGGATTTTTTTCCCCCTATTCATCATCCCTTTAATTTAATTTCACAGTTTCCTTGGCTGAGCTTTTTTTTCCTGTTCTTTTTCCCTGCCATGTTTGAATACGATACTTAAATGTATTTTCTTCTTCTTTTATTGGCACTGTAACCCAATATGAGTTTTGGCCTTACTAACAATTTTCTTCCATTCCGCCCTCTTCCTGTGTCAGTCTCTGGGCATTACTTCTTACTTTCATGGTTTTGTATATCCTTCTCGATGTTATGTAATGTCAGTAATTGAGGTTTTGCTGTTTCTATGAGCCAAATCCAGCTTAGTTTTTTTTTTCAAAGTTTAGTTGCAGCAATGAGTCTCGTAATTGTTCAATATCATATTTAATTTGTAAGCATTTGGTTGACAGAGAAAGCTGTACGTGAAGCATGTCTTCAAAATGCTCGGCTTGGTTTCTTGCTGTGTTCGGCTCGTGCTCGGGAATCTCCGGTGGCACTCGAGCAAGGTTCGGCTCGTTGCTCGGCTCGATGCTCGGTTCGTGCTCGGCTCGTGCTCGGGAGTCTCCGCCGACGTTCGGCTCGTTGCTCGGCAGTCTAAGAAGTGTGGGAAGACCGTGGAACAGGGCAAATCCCGGAAAGGCACAAGAGGAAGAATTACCCAATTAGTAGACCTTCGTCTTTTCCCAAACGTTTCCGGTCTCAGAGCTGTCGAAACTGATGGTTGCCACGAGATTAGAAACGTCACACGACTAAATGAACTGTGATATGACAACTGCAATTACCAATTCATCCGCCGCCTGTTCCCCCCCCCCCATCCGCGCAGAACCGGAGCGTGCAGCAAACGTGAACAATTCTACGCGTTTCCGGTATCGAACCCATTATCCACACGCAGTAATGATGACAGCGAAAGGTTCGAAACACGGCGCGCTCGATACACGTAAATCTACTTATTGTAACGGCCTTCAGACCGGAAACGAGAGTCGACATTTACTGTGCTATTTGTCAGCGACTCTGTGACACTCCACCGGAAGTTTCCTCTGACAGACGGGATTAACGCCAAGTGCCAGCGAGGACAAATTGTAACAACAAAGCGTGGTCCAGCTTCCGGTGGCGGCTGCGTGTATGTGCAAGAGCTGGTCCGTGGTGCATATGCTTGATTTATGGCCGCAACGTCGGCGTGGGTGCGAGGCGATCACTGGACGGGTAATTACGTCGGACTTTGATTTCTAAATACGTTTTTCAACATTTCAAAATTATTCACAACAATTTATTCATCCGCCTTGTATTGGTTAAAAAAAATCATAAAATAGTTTTCTGTAAGTAACTAAAACATTAAATGGCTACCTTTGATCTCCTCAGTTAACCCTTTAACACTGGTACAACTTCAAATAATATTATCACTTCGTTTTGTCTGTATTTCGCTGTCTTTCTTATTATTAATTTTCAATCAGGCGTTAATTTTTCACTTGTATAATTGGACCGAGATAGGAACCCCTGAGGAACACCAGGTGATACTGAGAAGGATACACGGAGCTGTATGGACGAATTAGAACAAACAGAGAACTAGAGCAGCTCATAAATAACGAGGACATTGTTAGGTTTTGTGGGGCCAAAGATATGGCCCACACTAACGTCGACGCGGCAACGCAGCCTTCCCCCTCTCTCGTTCACCTTTGAGAGGCACCGCTGCGCTGCTCGGCCAGGCTATACGTGCTAATAAAGTTCTCGTGCAAGCAACCACGTGTTGTCTCTTTCTTCGCAGCCACGTGGTCTCCAAATTGGTGACCATGGGTAGATGACATCTAGAAGGATGTACAAACCATGAAAGTAAGAGGATGGCCGAGACTGACCCAGGAGAGGGCGGAATGGAAGAAAAATTGTTAATAAGGCCAAAACTCACATTTTGTTACAGTGACAATAAGAGAAGAAGAATATATTTTACTTATGTTGGACAGGGAAATTTGTGTTCCCTGGAGTTTCTACGGAAAGGCAGATTCCTCGTCCCTCTGTTTCATGACGACGTCACTTGTACCTCGTTATTGTTTCCTCCTAGTAAAAAAAATTGATGATTAGAGAATTAACTATCATAAAATATAGAATTACACATGAGACAACACGCACACACTAGGAGGAAACAATAACAGAGGGACGAGGAATCTGCCCTTCCATAAGAAACTCCAGGTAACACAAATTTCCCTGTCCAACATAAGTAAATTATTTTAATAATAACAGAAAATAATAATTATTCTAAGGATATGAAAAAATAATTTACGTGGGACTGAAAGTAATGAATGAGAAAGACAGGCTAATACAGACAAAAAAATAATATATAAACACCACACAACGTTTCTTGGAGCCTTGTTCCTTTCTTCGGGTGCTAAGAAAAACCTGGAGCGACACAACCGCACGAATCAGTTGACTCAGGATACGATAAGTGCAGTTGTGTGTGTCTCTCTATGCTCTTGAGTTTTTATGCAGCTGAACAAAGGAACAAGGGTTCCCGAAACGTGTGAAATTTATATTCTGCATTTGCCTATTATTCTTATTATTAATCTGTTTATTTTATTACATCTTCTTCTTTTATCGGTTATGAGTTTTGGCCTTATTAACAATTTTCTTCTATTCCGCCCTCACCTGTGTGAGTCTCCGCCATCCTCTTACTTTCATGGTTTGTTATATCCTTCCCACCTTGTCCGGGGTCTCCTTCCTTATCCTCCTCCCAATTTGTCTTCCAGTCCATCCTTATTTCTATGCAGTGTTTGTTTTTCGAGTGGGCAGTCCGGCTTCAATTGTTAATTTCTTCGCAACAATTGCTTTTTTTTCCCGGGTGGGTTTGTCAGCCCCCACGCACAACCCGCCCAATCCCTGGAGGGCCGTTTATTTGATTACTTTCATTCATATTCGCATCAACAGCCAAGGCCATTAGCGAGGGTTCGTCGGGATTGGAACCCGGATACTCTGTGATGCGAGGCAGTCACGCTGACCACTGCACAACAGGGAGGGTGGCGTTAAATAATCTTTTTTGTCCGTCAAAAGATGAGTTTCTGTTTGTCTCGTCACTCCGTGACAACCTTGTCAATCCTCTTTTGAATTAGGAAGGAAGGAAGGAAGGAAGGAGAAGCCAATGTTGAAGTTGACGAATGAGCTCCAGAGTTACAGCAACCATGTGTTTGAGACGGCGGGAAAAAATACCCACCCCCATTGGCGGGTTTAATTGCGTCGTAAGTGGCGGGGGTTTGGGGGGGTGGGGGGGGTGGGGGGGGGAAGAAGAGCAATCGAGGTCGAAGTAACGACTACGGAGTCTGTCAGCCGCAGCCGTCGTTCGGCAGTTCGGGACGACGTCGCCAGGCGCCCTGACTCATCTTTACTGCCGTCGTTAACGCCCCTCCTCACGCCAATAACAACAACGCTGCCAAGTCCGGCCGTACGTCACAAAAAAATATCTACCTCTCAAAGAAAAGGATAAGCTAATCCAGCAGCCCTCGTCCGGCGGGACACGATTGTGAATTTCAATCAGGGTCCTCCAAGACGAGTTGAAATTAAACCACCTGGCGCTGCTAATTGCTAATAACAAGAATGGCAACACAGCTCCAACAGGAGACTCAAATCCTTCATACAAACTTAGTAAAAAAAAATATCTTACGTGATATAAAGTCAAAAGTTGGTAACCCTGTAGTCAAACCACATGTGTAACATACTTAACACAAGACATTTAATTTAAAAAATTTATTTCTTACGTGATACGAAGTCAAAAGTTGGTAACCCTGTTATCATTCGACAGGCGACAAATAATTAATTAGTGCAACATACTAAATACGACAAGCAACTTTATTTTTTAAAAATTATTTCTTACGTTATATAAAGTCAAAAGTTGGTAACCCTGTTACTAAACCACAATTTATTTGTGCAACATAATTTTTCAATAAATTTAATTTAAAAAATAATATTTCTCACGTGATATAAAGGCAAAAGTTGGTAACCCTGTTATCAAACGACAAGCCACAAATAATTTATACCACATGCTTAATAAAAAATTATCTCATACGTTATATAAAGTGAAAAGTTGGTAACCCTGTTATCAATCCACAATTTATTTGGCAAACATAATTTTTCAATAAATTTAATTTTAAAAAAAATATTTCTCACGTGATATAAAGGCAAAAGTTGGTAACCCTGTTATCAAACGACAATTTATTTGTCCTACATACTTAATACAAGAAACTTAATTTTAAAAATTAATATTTCTTAATATAAAGCTAAATTTGGTAACCCTGTTATCAAACGACAAGCCACAAATAATTTATTTATGCAACATACTAAATACGACAAGCAACTTAATTTTTTTAAAATTATTTCTTGTGTGATATAAAGTCAAAAGTTGGTAACCCTGTAGTCAAACCACACGTGCAACATACTTAACACAAGACATTTAATTTAAAGAATTTATTTCTTACGTATTACGAAGTCAAAAGTTGGTAACCCTGTTATCATGCGACAGGCGACAAATAATTTATACCACAAACTTAATAAAAAAATTATTTCTTACGTTATATAAAGTCAAAAGTTGGCAACCCTGTTACTAAACCACTATTTATTTGTGCAACATACTTTTTCAATAAACTTAATTTTTTTTAAAAAATATTTCTTACGTGATATAAAGGCAAAAGTTGGTAACCCTGTTATCGAATGACAAGCCACAAATAATTTATTAGTGCAACAAACTAAAGCTCAATAAAATAACAATTATTTCTTACGTTGGTATCCCCTACAGGTGCTAACAGTGTTTCATCTAAACAGTTACTCCCTGGATCCTAAAAAAAGAACATGTGAACAAAAAAAAAATATTGGTATAAATTATAAAAAAATAATCTGACCTTTAATACAAACAGTAACAAAATTTGGTGGTCAAAAATAAAATTGAATTAATTAATTGTCAGACAATTAATAAGAAACCATTAATTTTTTTTAAAAAAAATATTGTATTAAAGCATAACGTTTCGTCCTGGGATTAGGAATTCTTCAGGTTATATGAAATTTCGATCAGTAACATCTGAAATAATCATTAATATATTAAATTATACACTGATAAAGTGGAGTGTAATTTTATCCATGCCATTGACCCCGAATTATATTGATTCGACGCAAGAATCGGCCGGTTACCATGTTTGGAAATTTATTTCCCCGCCCACCCTCTCTGTCATCACCGGCAATTCCCACCCACCCCTTCTTAGTTTCTCAGTTCGTTGTAAACCGTCTCAGCGACATCCATAACCCCCGATTTGACTCGAATCTCGGTTGATTTGGCGTTAATTTTATGAATCGCCCCTCAACCCCCCCCCCACACCTAAGGGTGCTCCCCTCGCGTGTCGAAAGGGGTTTGGAAAATATATATACAAACAACATCAGTAGAAATACAATCAATACAAAATTTTCCCTGAAAAAAATATTTATTCAACGCAAATATCTGCCGTGTTTGCATGATCCACACCTGCTACCCCTGCATCTGAGGGGTAAATGCCAAGTTGAATGTCGTAATTAAACTCAGTGACACCCATAACTTTCGATTTGACTCGAATCTCGGTTTATTTGGCGTTATTTATATGAAACTCACCCTCCACCCCCACAACGTAAGGGTGCTCCCCTCGCATGTCGAAAGGGGTTTGGAAAATATATATACAAACAACATCAGTTGAAATACAATCAATACAAAATTAACCCTAAAAAATATTTATTCAACGCAAATATCTGCCGTGTTGCCATGTTCCAAACTTTCCACCCCTGCTACCCCTGCATCTGAGGGATAAATTCCAAGTTTAATGTCATAACTAAACTCAGAGACATCCATAAGCTTCGATTTGACTCCAATCTCGGTTGTATTCGCGTTATTTTCCACCCCAAACCCTAATGGCGCCCTTTTCCCAGGGGTGTAGGGGGATGAAAACTATATATTCAGATTAAATATTGACAAATTACATTTAAAAAAACTAAATAAAACTGAAAAAACAGGCAAATAACATTCATTTAATGAAACCAAGTCATCATTAAAACACTCATGAAATCTTCATTAGTTCACTAAAAAAAGAACATCTGTCGAAAATAATAGGGTTAAAACGACGTTTATAAGAAAATGTTAAAAAAGGAACACTTCAATTATGTAAAATTTAATTTCATACATATTTGTAAGTAACATCAACTTGACTTGTCCTTCTTCCTCATCAGAGGACTAATGGAACTAATCAAAGTGGCGACTGACGGAAAACTCTGGAGGGAATAAAAAAAATAAAGGATAATTTAATTTTTGTTTTAGGTAAAAACATTGTGACGGTCAAATATGTAACAACTGTTGATTGTCCCTGTAACGACATTTTCCCGGGCATTATGGAAAGTTCCGCCGCTGTGATTTCCCCGTGGCGGACAAGTGAAACACGAGAAGTTTGGATGACCACGTGCGTGTGTGTGTGTGTGTGTGTGTGCCTATTCAGTGGCAGTCGCTAATTAGAAAAGTTGCACGACTCGTGAAACGAAGAAAAGCTGACAGGTGGTGGTGGTTGGTGGTCTTTTGTTGGTTCAGCCCTTCCCGCGGACAAATAGACATTCCGTTTTGAGATATCGCCCCTGCGAACCACTTGTTACGGTCCTTGCGAGTAAAGCCCCAGGCAATTATTCCTTCTTCATGCATATTCATTACCAGAAATTTTTCCTGGCTCAAGAGAGAGGCGGCGGGGGGCGGGGGGCGGGCGGCCTGTTCAAACATTTAACAGCAGCTTGTTGAATGCGTAGCGAGGGTCCAGAATTGTAACCGTCCTTGGAATATATTGCAAGATGGTGGAAAAAACCCTCAGACTGTGTAATCTCTGATGTTTTACGGACGGTGGTATCAAATGCTGGAAGGGGAATTACCATACTTTTTTAATTAACAATCCCAGATATTTCACATTTGTCTCTTTATTTAAATTCCAAGGATGCCCTCTCCCGCCATCCATGGAAAGACGTGGGACAAGTGCCAAATGCCCGACCTACCTCATGCAGGTATTTCTAGGCTTTTCCCTGCATTAATTTTAGGCGAATTCCCGGGTAGGATCCTTAAACCATAGCCCCGGGGACCCTAGTTAACCCTTGGCTACCTTCTTCTACCCTTCCGCATCCCCCCTTTCAAATCCCTTCCTATGCTATTAAAGGGGAGTTCCCACAATGTGGATTACCCTCATGTAGCCTGTTACCCTAAAAAAAAAAGCAAATTAACAACAAGGAAGCCTGCGAGAGAATCCTCTCGCAGGTGAACCTTCCCAGAGAGCTCTGGCGGGGGGCTATCTTTGGGGATGCCTTCTCCTCTCTCTGGTTTTTTGAACTAAGATACCCACACGCCGAGGCACCTCGGCCTGTTTTGAGAGATGAATGTTCCCGGGTCGCAGACCTTGGGTATACGGTAATAGTTATCCGTTATTCCTATTGTAATAGTCGGCCAGCTGCCTCCTAAACTG
Source organism: Zhengitettix transpicula (assembly GCA_037074705.1). Classification (NCBI taxonomy): domain Eukaryota; kingdom Metazoa; phylum Arthropoda; class Insecta; order Orthoptera; family Tetrigidae; genus Zhengitettix; species Zhengitettix transpicula. Next base: position 93,055,974 of record CM073593.1, read on the forward strand.
GTCAAGGCACTATGAGGGGAATGCTGCGTCCCCACAGAAAACCCCCTCTCTCGCCATCGGAAGGGTGTGGGACAAGTACCAAATGCCCGACCTACCTGATGCAGGTTTTGCTAGGGTTCTCCCTGAGAATCTTAACTACAGTCTGCGTCACGAAAATGTAATACTGAGGTCACGGGTTACGGTGCAGAAATATATTGTTCTTGTAAGAGGCACTTAGGGCGACGACTAGTAGTGAGGGCGGGAACAACAATCTGGCAATCTCGCTTGGACGAGGAGCGCTGCGGTGAGCTGCTGGACCTTGATATTACATTTTCGTGGCACCGACTATGGTTGCCGTCTCTCGTTTTGAGCTTTCGTGCCACGGTTAGTTTTCTAAACATTTCGCGTTGGTTTCCCAGCATCAGGGAAGAAACAGGAAAATCTCGGCGATTTATACAGAAATAGAGACTTAATGTGACCTTGGACGCCTAGCTGCGTATATAAACAGACTAATGAGCAATTTTCACTGCAAGTATTGCGGCCAAAGCACAGTTTATGATTATATGAAATCGTAAATGACGTTTTGGAGTCACTTTTTGTTTCCCTACTTCGTATTTTCTCAAGGATGGGAACTAATTTAGGCTTATTTCCCATTAACCAGAGACCTCAAGGTTCACCTCGTGAATTTTTGACTTCATGACGGTTGTCTAATTATTATTATCGCACGTTTCATGTTAATTTCCGTCGCCCTGGAGGCAAAATTCCAGCCACTAAGGGTTTCTTGCTATCGGTCGGTCGGTGGTGGTGGTTCCCGTAGTTTTCCTGCTTCACTGCGAGTGACAGCTTCTAACAGACGGGCTGCGCGGTGGCTCCACGCCCCCCACTTTCAGAGGAGCCCCCGCCCCCCCTCCCCCACCTCTCCTTTTTTTTGTTACCAAAAGAAACATTGAAATATTTTATCGAAGAAAGGGTATTCATGAAAAATGGTCCAGTAACCCTTGGCCACGCTCTGCAGCTCATATTAAATGAGGAACACAACTGTGGGGGTTTAATCCCTGTAACTGTAATGAGCTGCAATCCTGACACAACTGTTTACATTACTGACAATATATATATATTTCCAGTGACCCTATTTCATACGTACAGGACACGAGATGTCTGTCAAGATAAGATGCGCAGTTGTCCACTGGCCTTGGGAGTAACTCACCTTTAACACGAACCGTTGTTACGGTAACTTGTTAGTGGTGCAAAAACTATTCTGATAACATTGGGGGGTAAGGAAATATATTGCGTTCAATTAATTTAGTATAAACTGGCAATCATCAGTTAATAAATAAATAAAGCAGTACAGCCAATATCACTAAAAAAAATTTTAAATAATCAAAAACGCCCACAAAAAAAGTTTAAATACAACGTTTCGTCCACAATTTTGGGTTTCATCAAGGAATTTCATAATATATTTCAATTTAAAGAAATTATATGGTAACTTTTTCTGACAGATTTGCTGTATTTATTATTTATTTATATTGTGTTCAAGTTCAAGATATTCTTTGGGCAGAGATATTCATGGCGGGATGAGTAATATCTCTGATGTTGAGAATAATTTATTAACTGCTATATCGTTATAACCATCAACAATGTCAAATTAAAAGAAAAACAAAGGCATCTAGAACAACAACATTTACCTGCTTGGAGGTTAAAGACTGTCTCAACGCTTGTTTACAATTCTTAACAACCCTCTGGTGAGCAGAAGGGGAACTAATATTTGGTTATTACAGTACTTTCATTATAAATGTTAATTCAACATATACATATATATGAATAAGGAAGATAGCCAATACGGACAAAAAAAGGGAGGGGGGTAATATAAATACCACACAACAACGTTTCTGGGACCCAATGCCCGACCAACCAGATGCAGGTTTTTATAGGGTTTTCCCTGCTTCACTTTAAGGCGAATGCCGAGTAGGATCCTTAAACTACAACCCGGGGGCCTTAGTTGGCTACCTTCCTCTATCCTTCCACATCCCCCCTTTCGAATCCCTTCCTATGCTATAAGAGGGGAGTTGCCACCATGTTGATTACCTTCATGCAGCCTGTTATCCTAAAAACCAAAATATCAATTTAACTGGTCCCATTTCCTCAGCAGAGGAACTCAATTATTGATAATGGCTTCGTTAACGCGTTACTGTGTGTTTAGAATCATTAATTTTTTTATTAGAGCAACAGGCTACATGAGGCTAATCCACATGGTGGCAACTCCCCTTTAATAGCATATGAAGGAATTTAAAAGGGGGGATGCTGAAGGGTAGAGGAAGGTAGCCAAGGGTTAACTATGGCCCCCGGGCTATATTTTAAGGATCCTACCCGGCATTCTCCTAAAGAAATGCAGGGAAAACCCTAGAAAAACCTGCATCAGGTAGGTCGGGCATTGGGTACTTGTCCCACGCCCTTCCGATAGCAGGAGAGGAGTTTGCTGTGGGCACGCAGCATTCCCTTCCCCGTGCCTCGACCAGTTTAGGAGGCAGCTGGCCGACTATTCCAATGGGAACAGTGAGCAACTCTTACCGTATGCCCAAGGTCTGTGACCACGGAACATTCACCTCTCAGAACAGGCCGAGGTGCCTCGGCTTGTGGGAACCTTAGTTCAAAAACGGAGAGGAAAAAGCATCCCTAAAGGTTGCCCCATCGTGTCTCTCCTACAAGGTTATGCCTGCGAGAGAATAGCCCTCGCAGGGATCTTACTCAAAATCATTGATTTTTTTTAGTACATCATCTTTATTGACCAGTCGAGGCCATCATGAACACAAGCTAATTGTGTTCAGGATATTTACTGAGTAATAAAAAACCCCAATAAGTGAAACACTGCCTCAGTTAACGTCACGTTCTCCATTTTTATTGGCATATTGTGATGTAAAAACAGGGTTCAAACACGCTCTGAGTTTTAAAAACGTTGTAAGATTTGGTTTAGTGAACGTTCTGTAACGTGTTTGCTCTGCAGCTTACGAGGATATTAGTATTCAGCCCCTGACAAAGAGATGTGGCAAAGTTTTCGTTCTCAGTGAGTTCACATTCGTCGGAGAAAGCAGTTCCTCGCGATTTATTCCCACCCCCCCCTCCACCCCCGCCCCAATCACATCGCAGAGAGCGACTCCACTTCAGCGTAAATCCTTCTCGCACTTACCTTCTCAGGATAACAGTCCTCCCAGATCCAGACGCCATTTGTTCCCGGTGAAGCCTATGAATAAGGAACGACAAGAGGGACGCTCTCCTTCCTGCCGCCTGGGAAGACGTGTGCCTTAATATATGGCTATTATTACTAGCTGAAAGGCTGCCGCGATCACGTGTGTCGTTAGACGTCTGCGGGTCTGCTTTATTTAGTCTCGTGAAAATAACAACGGGGTTGAACTTCAAAAAATTGTGCGTCTTCTCAATTCCCCTGGAGATCATTTAAACGTATTTGACAGAGAAACTTGGAGAACAACACATAAATGACGCCGCACGCTTGATTCGTCCCATTTGAAGGTTTACGTAAATTCTTTTTAGCTTTTCTTTTGAGTTCTTCACCAGGTTTATACGGTTGTCTAAGTCTTGCGGAACTTTGAGGATCCGTACAGTCACTTATAGACCTTCAGTGCAGAGAGAAGTATCAGAAGAAGTCGCTCCGACCTCCGCATTGAAAGAAGAAAAAAAGACTTTTTGAACTAAGCATTCCTTATTTTCATTTAATTTATTTTATTCCATTAGTCCTCGAAAGAGGAAATAGGATACATTATAACAAAAAAATTATTGGATGCTAAAAAAATAAACATACAGAACTTAACATAAAAATTCTAAAAATCGGGGGAGGGGGGAAATTTCCCAACATAAAACAACTATATATTAATAATAACAGAAATAATAATTAAAATGGTTTTACGTCTGATAGAAAATAATGAATAAGGAAGATAGGCAATACAGACAAAAAAAAGTGGGTGGTAACATAAATACCACACTACAACGTTTCTGCGATCCTTGTTCCCTTTCGTCAGGTGCTAAAGAAGAGCCTAGAGCGACACAAGTACACTGGTCAGAGATGCTTCACATTAAATCCATCACCACAGCGATTACTGTACAAACGGACACTATTAAACTAGATCCCTTATTGTTATGCTAAACCTTCTGTTTCCCCTTCTTGTTAGGCAACCCCTTCGACTCTCTCATGCGTTTTCGTCGCATTTGAGTGTTGTCAAACTGACCAGGGCAGTTGTGTCACTCTAGGCTCTTCTTAGCACCTGACGAAAGGGGACAAGGATCCCAGAAACGTTGTGTGGTATTTACATTACCCCTTTTTTTGGTCTGTATTGGGCTATCTTCCTTATTCATTATTTTCTATCAGACGATAAATTTTTTTCATTTTATCTTTCATATTATTAAGACAAAAAAAGATACCGAAACGTCGTTACAATATAAATAAAAATGTGTCTGTATGACGTCATCAATTGTTTTATTATCCTGTTTAACGTTAAAACCTTTATGAAAGTACTCAAAACAGTACTGAAACGTCTTTGGTGTATCGAATAAATTTTTTTTATAAGGGTCGTTGATTTTTCCATCGATTAAATTTCTATGTATTTTTCTCTTCTTAGAAGAAAATTAATGTTATTACCCGGAATAGGAGATAAAAAAATACAATGTTTTGATAAATATCGGAAAATTTTATTTAAAAATCTTCTTAGCAGATAAAAGGGAGACTAAGTAGGAAATCCCTCCTCATGTGCGGGGGCGATACAAAGCGACATTCTTGATTCCATACGAGATAGGGAAAAACGTGAGGGAAGAGGGGAGAAAAATACAAACGTTGTGTGGTCTTTATACTACCCTTATCTTTGTCTGTATTGAGAGAGCCGAAGGGGTTGCATAACAATAAGGGGAAACAGAAGGTTTAGCGTAACAATAAGGGATCGTAGTGTCCGTTTGTACATTAATAGCTGTCATGTTGGATTTAATGTGAAGCATCTCTGACGAGTGTAGTTGTGTGGCTCTAGGCTCTTCTTTAGCACCTGAGGAAAGGGAACAAGGATCACAGAAACGTTGTTGTGTGGTATTTATGTTACCCCCCCCCTCTTTTTTTGTCAGTATTGACTATCTTCCTTATTCATTATTTTCTATCAGACGTACATCATTTTAATTGTTATTTTTGTTATTATTAATATACAGTTCTTATACTTATGTTGAACAGGGAATTTCCCCTCCCCCAGATTTTTATGTTAACTTCTAATTGTTTATATTTTTTTCAGCATCCAATAGCTTTTTTTGTTATGGCGTATCCTTTTTCCTCATACGAGGACTAACGTAATAAAATAAATTAAATGAAAATAAGGAATGCTTGAATTCACAAAGGCTATTTTTCTTCTTCTTTCAATTCCAGAGTTCAGAGCAACTTCTTCTGATTCTTCTCTCTGCACTGAAGCTGTTTGTCACTGTAGGGATCCTCAAAGTTCTGCAAGACTTCAAAAATAATAATTCTTTAACTATACTAAGGGCTATAATATATTATTTACAGTACTCAAAAATAAAATCATTACGCACTAGTAAATAAAAATTTAATGATTAAAGAATTAAGTGTCATAACATATGGAAATTACACATCACACAAGAATAAACACCCACACAGTAGGAGGACGTGTCACTTTCACGAAACAGAGGGAAGAGGAATCTGCCCTAGCGTAGAAACACTCGCAGGCCGTCGTACGTGAAACAAACAAACGAGGAGAAAAGAGACTAAGCAAGTTATGAAATAAGTAGCAACATATTCAACACTTTTGCAGTATATCAAATTAAAAAAAAATGATTAAAGTAACGATGAAGAAACTCCTCTATCCGTGACGACGCACTCGTCGGTGTGACCAATATACGAACGCACTCGGTATTAAAAATAAATTAAGGACGTATTTGTCTACATTGGACCACGTGTTGATCGCAACGAGGGTGATTAAAAATAAAAACTTGCTGTGAAAACGTTTATTCGGGCAAAGAGTAAACAATTCAGAGCGTTGCGGAGATTCTTTGCTCCCACAGAGCGCGAAACTCTCTGTTTGTGCGTGAATTTAAATTAATCTCGAGCTGTTATATAAAAATAAATCATCTTGGAGGGGGAAGGGGTGGAAATGTTAAGTAAAGAATTGACCGTTATCGGCCACGAAGAGTCAGCGAACACGAATCTCTGCGGTTAGGTGATTTCCCCCCCCCCCCTAGCGGACTATCGTTGTCCAGTCTACAACGCTGTAATCCCCCATTTTAGTGGATTGGTGTAATTAGATTGATCCAGGAGATGACTAGGCTTCTCCACAACCGACTGATGGTTTAAGCCCCTAGTTAAGTCTTTAGTGGTTTCAGTATCCAAACACTTGGTCCTGTATCAGAGCTGCGATCCGTCTCGCTCACACGACACACAATTAATAATAACTATAATATTTCTCTAACAACGCACGCAAACCTGAACACTCATTTAATTTACAAATGAGGACGATTCAGATTTTTTATGTTATATTAATCTGTCATTAATAGCACTTAGAACTTTCACTGTACAACAAAACCAAGAATTCATTGTAATTGGGGGAAATTATCCATGTCAAAAATAAAAACTCATAGATATAAATAGGTATAACAATACTTACAGAGATTCTCTTCGTCATAACCATCAACAATGTCAACTTAAAAGAAAAACAAAGGCATCTAGAACAACAACATTTACCTGCTTGGAGGTTAAAGACTGTCTAAACGCTTGTTTACAACCCTCTGGTGAGCAGAAGGGGAACTAATATTCGGTCATTACAATACTGTTATTATAAATCTTAATTCAACATATACATATATATGTATGAATAAGGAAGACAGCCAATACAGACAAAAAAAAGGGTGAGGTAATATAAAGACCACACAACAACGTTTCTGGGATCCTTGTTCCCGTTTCCTCAGGTGCTGAGAAAAGCCTAGAGCGACACAACTCTGCACACTGGTCAGTTGACAACACTCAAAAGCCCTTTCTATTTCTAGTTGTGTCGCTCTAGGCTCTTCTCAGCACCTGAGGAAAAGAGAACAAGATCCCAGAAACGTTGTTGTGTGGTATTTATATTACCACCACCCCCTCCCCTTTTATTTTGTCAGTATTGGCTGTCTTTCTTATTCAAACAGAAAAATGATTGGCCAGTACTAAAAAGAAAAATTGTCACAATCGATAATGGCTTGGTAATAAATTTTTGCAACTTCGGGTAAAGTCGGGCGTCTTCGGAAATTCTTCGGCACTTTACGACGTCTAGATTTAATTACTATAGATGAGATCCCTGCGCGTTGTTTGTGCGATATCTGGTTAATAGTTGCCCCCCACACACACACACAAACACACACGCACACACACACACACATGTGTCGCAGAGGGGTAGGTTTTTTTATAATTTCCTGGACTGTGCCTTTCTCGTAATTAACCCCGTTTAAGATCCTCCCTCGTCCCACCAGGACTTCCTTATGAGATTGACACGCGTGTGTCCTGTAGTATTTTTATCAGCGACGTCTATGTGTGTGTGTGTGTGTATTTAATCCGCCGGAACTCCGCGAGGCGTGAGTAGCGCTGGAGCGGAAGCTGTGATACCCTGCCCCCAGGTACCACACAAAAGCCCCCGCACTGATCCGCAAATGTGCGCCTTTTAGATAAACCACGTGGCTCCTTCCGAATATCGCATTAAATCAACACTCACGGCGCGTTAAGCTGAGCCTGTGTGTTCCATCGCCGACGTATACGGAGCGTTTTACCACAATCGGCCGGTAAACGTTTCGTCGCTGTGCAAGAGGGAGACTCCACTATTTTAATTGTCCTCTTGTTTACTTACTCTTCAGCTTGCTATGTTGTTTTTTATTTCTTCATTTTAACATTTCCACACACACATTTGTGGTTCATCCTCACCATCTGACTCAAGAATTCAGTCCAACAAATAAGACTATAGGCAGTTTTCAGACTTTGAAGCTTTTTTTTCTGAAATAAGCAAAGTAGAGTCACGTCCTTCTTTTTCCCGCCCAAACCAGTTCCAGCGGACGAAGAAGAAAACGTATTGTACACGAGTATCTATAATTACACATCTTGCTTGAGATTTAAAAAGGTATTGTCTTTTGTAATCCCCAACCCCCCCAACCCCTTTTTTTCTCTTTTTTTTATCCCTCCCGCCCTTTGAAATGTGAACACAATTAAAATCCCCTTTATATTTCTCCTTTCGCAGCGCCGGGGATATAAAGCTGTTTGTGAAACATTTATTTCTTTTAATCACAGGAAGCTTAGCATTATCCAGCAGCGTAACCATTAAAATAAGTAGCGCTGCGTACAACAGCGAACGGTATCTCTCTACGGGTGAGTTAATAACCAGTAAATTATCCTTATAACATGAACAAGCCGAAAAGTGTGGAATCTCAGCCGGCGCCATAGAAAATAACGCATTAGACAGGATTGTCTTGAGGATTTCCACCAACCTCTCTTAATTGTTCAATGCTGAGATAATTAACTCCCACTACTGCTTTATGTCGCTAAACTAAAAAACATTTATTGTCATAAAACTTTAAAATAAACAGAAATCGAAACTCAGGTTCGCTTCACTCAAGCTCTAGTCTCGACCTACCTGATGCAGGTTTTTCTAGGGTTTGTGTTGAATTCCTTTTAGGCGAATGCCGGGTAGGATCCTCAAACCAAAGCCCGGGGGTCCTAGATAACCCTTGCCTACCTTCCTCCACCCTTCCACATTCCCCCTTTCAAATCCCTTCCTATGCTATTAAAGGGGAGTTGCCACCACGTGGATTACCCTCATGTAGCCTGTTGCCCTAAAAAACAAAATAAACTACCTGATGCAGGAAATGTCTGCGAGGGCTATTCTCTCGCAGGCATTACCTGCGACGGATGTTCTCTCGCAGGCAGAACCTTGTAGGAGAGATACAAAGGGGCTACCTATGGGGATGCCTTCTCCTCTCTCCGTTTTTGAAGTAAGGTTCACACACAAGCCGAGGCACCTCGGCCATGTTTTGAGACGTGTATGTTCCGGGGTCGCAGACCTTGGGCATACGGTAAGAGTTGTTCCCTACTCCCATTGGAACAGTCGGCCCAGCTGCCTCTTAACCTGGCTGAGCCACGGAGAAGGGAATGCTGCGTCGCCACAGTAAACCCCTATCCCGCTATCGGAAGGGCGTTGGACACGTACCAAATTCCCGACGTACCTGATGCAGGTTTTCTAGGGTTTTCCCTGCATCACTTTCAGGCGAAATGCCAGGTAGGATCCTTAAACTACAGCCCGGGGTACCTTAGTTAACCCTTGGCTACCTTCCTCTATCCTTCCACATCCCCCCCTTTCAAATCCCTTCCTATGCTTTTAAAGGGGAGTTGCCACCACGCGGATTCCCGTCATGTAGCCTGTTTCCCTAAAAAAAAGTGGGAATTAAAAATATATAAAATACTCCAAATCGATTTTACAACTGATGATGTCGTAAACTATGGACGAAACGTTACGTTGTACTGTTTGGTTTTCTTCAATCGCGTTAATAATTTTTTCTGACTATTCTGGCAATTATTTGTTAGTAGTAAATTTAAAATACAACAGGTAATTGTATTTATTTAAAATTATATTAATTTTGGGGGGAAACGTGATTTATTTACGTGTAATTAAACCTAATAATTTAACCTGAGCATCGACTTCACACTTGGCCTATTTCCTAAAAGTTCAATTTATCTGAAAAATGTGGATATCATTGCCGTAATATTTGACATTTAACCACAGATATTAGTCTTAAGTAACTGACGTTCGCACATTTCCCCTCCATGGTATTGATATGAATGTTTAACTCTTCTTGCAATAGACATCCCACTAATTTATTTCTTCTAGAACGTCACGTGACAAAAACTCAAATATTCTGCGCGTGACTCGCGACATTTTTTTGGTTTCGGTTCACCGACAAGTGTTGGGGAAAAAAAAGATTGATATATAATGTCTTCTGAGTTTATTTAAAAAAAGAATAATCCCGCTGATTCGAGTGTTTAATTTTTTTTTCTAAACGGGGACAGATTCTGAAAGTCCTGTTTGCTGAATCAACTTAAATAGAGGGTTTTAAAACTATGAAGAAGAAAAAAAATAGACATATTGAAGAAATAACGTCATACCAAAATTAGCAAAGTTCTGTGTGAAGGTAAATAATTGTTATTATAGATTGGCACTACCAAGTATCGATAAACGTTGCAACAGCTTTATTTTGGACCTCTATATATATATATATATATATATTGTAGTGAATAACAACATTAAGGGCCGCGGGCCTGAGGAGGCCTGAGTATGAATACATTAAACGCACACGTGTTTCTGCCTGAGAAGGCCAAAAGAAATCGCGGGTTCGCGGCCCTTTTTTTGCATCATTTGGGGGGGCGGAGTTCGAATAAATACTCCGAGCCCGTGAGGCAAAGAGGCAGACGGGGACGGAGACGCAGGGAAAAGCAGGCAGACGGGGACGGAGACGCAGGGAAAAGTAGGCAGACGGGGACGGAGACGCAGGGAAAAGCAGGCAGACGGGGACGAAGACGCAGGGAAAAGCAGGCAGACGGGGACGGAGACGCAGGGAAAAGCAGGCAGACGGGGACGGAGACGCAGGGAAAAGCAGGGAGACGGAGAGACGCAAGAAGAGACGCAGGCAGACAGGGAGAAGCAGGCAAACAGGGAGACGCAGGGAGACGGAAACGCAGAGGTTTTGAGGGACGTCCATCTTGGGGAGGCCGAAGAAGGAGATCGTGTGCTGACGCCACAAGTAAAGTAAGCATCACAATATATGTAAAGTACATTCAAAAGTAGAATTCTTTTACACAGTGCGGAAATGGACTCTGTTCTTGAATAGCCACCGAACCGCCCACATTACCCTGGTGAGAAGGAGAACTTTTTAATCAAGCCGGAGCTAATTTTAATTTTATGCAGACCAATGTGTAGCTGCTGGCGCCCAACAATATTTTTTAATGTATTTTTGTATTTTATGTAGTTTCTTGGAATAAATTTTATTTTTTTATATTAAGTAATAAAAGGCTAATCATTACAATATATATATATATATATTAGTAACAAAGAACGCAGACAAATTCGCTAATGGCGGATCCACCATTTTGTTGTCTAAAACGGGCGAAGTGTAAAAGCTTCTCAGAATCGTATAAAAACGTTGATGGACTTTACAAAGGGCTGAAACAGAAAGTTTCCAGGAAAACAGGACGTTATGGACTTTTTTTTACATGTGTCCACAACGGAGGGGGGGCGGGGGTTGAAGTCCAGACTCCCGTGGACTGTTATAAAAATATCGCAATGAGGGGCTTGATAAGGTCGCTTAACAGTGCGCAAGTGGCCTACATAACATGTGGCAACATCGCAGACACACACATGCTGCCCCTTACATGCTGCAGCAAGGCATTACACACTCACTGCACGGCCCCCCCGCATCAACTACATCAGCACTGCTGTACAGGTTCCATCGACTCATTCATGACGTTTCTACTAAAGTGTCAGTGTTGGTCGACGGGAAAAGAATCATCAGCATATTATAAACAACTTCACGTCAGAACTTTTATTGAAGAATTCTCTCGCAGGTGGATGTTCCCAGAGGCAGACTACCTTTCGGGATGCCTTCACATCTCTTTCGTTTTTTTTAACTAAGGTTCCCACATACCGAGGCACCGCGGGCTGTTCTGAGAGGTGCATGTTCCGGGGTCGAAGACCTTGGGCATACGGTCTGCTATTCCCATTGGAACAGTCGGCCAGCTGCCTCCTAAACTGGTCCAGGTACGGAGAAGGGAATGCTGCGTCCCCACAGAAAACTCCTCTCCCCCTATCCAGGGAAGGGCGTGGGACAAGTACCCAATGCCCGACCTACCTGATGCATGCTTTTCTAGGGATTTCCCTGCATTACTTTTAGGCGAATTGTCGGGTAGGATCCTTTAACTGTAGGCCAGAGGCCCTAGTTAACCCTTGGCTACCTTCCTCTACCCTTCCGCATCCCCCCTTCCTATGCTATTAAAGGGGAGTTGCCATGAGGATTCCCCTCATGTAGCCTGTTACCTAAAAAAAGTGGCAATTTAAATAAATATATATAAATATTAAACCAAATCGATTTTACAACAGATAAAGTCGTAAATTATGGACGAAACGTTACGTTGTATTGTTTTATTTTTGTATTGTACTGTATTGAAAAATTTTTCTACGGTAAAAATAATTATTTTGATAATAACAAAAAACTAAAATTGAAAAATAATAAGCGTATATTTAAAAATATATATATTTAGGCTATCGAAGAAACAAATAATAAATAAGCATCACCCAATCTTAAGGGAGACAAAAATTGTTTATTAATTTGTTGAGAAATTAAAACAACGTTTCGTCACTCGTTTTGGGACCTCGTCAGTGTTCACGTTTAAAACTACCAAAAGGAAAAAAAAACAATTAAAATGATTAGAATAACATTTTCGGCATATCCTGGAACCTGATGAGGTCTCAAAATAAGCGACGAAACGTTGTTTAATTTTGCAGTAAAAAAAAATTCTGAATTAAAAATGGCTGACGATTATTTATTAATGACGTTTATTTTTAATATTTTACAAAGCATAATTGATTTCCTTCCAATGAGTTTCGTGTAATATTTTGGAGCATTCCACAGACATTTATTTACCATTATCAAAGATGCTTTGGCGTAAACCAGCGACGGAATTTATATTCGAGTAACCCTATACAAAGAATAAAAATAAATTAATATGAGAGAAGTCTGCAGCTAATAATTCTTCCGACTGTATTATCCCGAGGACATGTAGACGAGTACAACAACACCTGAGGCAGGAAACATTATTTACGCCCTCGCTGAAGGGAGAGTGCTCTTAAAGATGCCATAAAGCAAAGAGCTTCGTCGTCGTCGTCGTAAAGAAAGAAAAAATTTAACGTACAAAGCGACACAAATAACAGTCGGTGGAGATTTGTTAAATCGTTTGAAATAATAAAACTCCGTTAAAGAGAGCAACAAATGGAAGGAGATAATTAAAAATTAATGTAGGTGTTAGGAGGAGGAAAGGAGTGTTTGAAAAAAAATAGCGGTGGATAACCCAGGTTGATCTGAGAGACCTCTGTGTGTGTGTGTGTGTCGGCACTAATTTAGTAAACCCGCTTATAAAGTCATTTAGAACACTTGAAGGAGCTCGTAAACCACAAGGTTCGTTTTTAATTAAGAGAGGCCCAAAAGTCGCGGGATAAAGTTGGAAAGGAGGGGAAGGACGGACGCCCGGTTTAAGTAACAACGATACTGCAACACTGCACTGCTAGAAATTCACCCCTCCATGGTAGAGTAAATGAAATTAATTTCCCTTCAAACGAAAGCAAAGGATTTATTCTTGCATCTACAATTGCAATGGAGAACTCCCTAAAATTACACCTGCTTAAATAAAGTACGGTTGGAAGAGTCTCCATTACTCCATTAGTGTCTAATCTTATGTACTATTTACCTCAGCTTAAATAAATAAACAAAATATATTTATATTTATTAACAAATGAAATTAAATATACCGACGTTTCGTCCATTATTTTTTAGGAAATCTTCAGGTTTAATCTACTATTTCAAAATTAATAAAATCAAAAAAATAATCTTTTTTAGAATTATTAATATAATGATTACTTTAATTTTTTAATAGATTAATTAATCGAAATATTTTAGGTTAACTAATTGAATTAACTAATAGCTTGAGTAAATAATGACAAAATATTTTAATTATTTAAATATTAAAAATTAAAAGATTTAATTAATTCATTAAATCGTATAATTTAATTTTTGATTAAAATTGAATTAGTTTTAAATTAATTAATAACGTAATTAGACTTTTGAGAATAACTACATAATATTTTAATTAATGAAATAATATTTAGTGTGTAAAATTAAATAATTAATTTTTAATACATTAATTAAGTCATATATTTAAGGTTAACTAATTTAATTAACTAATAGCTTGAGTAAATAATTACAAAAATATTTTAATAATTTAAAATATTAAAAATTAAAAAATTAATTCATCAATTAAATCATGTAATTTTAATATTTAAATTAATAAACGATTGAAATATTTAATTTTTAATTAAAATTAGATTAGTTTTATATTAATAAATAACCAAATTAAATAGACATTTGAGAATAACATAATACTTAGTGTGTAACATGAAATAAATAATTTTTAATAGATAAATTAATTGAAACATTTTAGATTAATTAATTTAATTAACTAACAGCCAGAGTAAATAAATTTTTATAATAATAACAAAAAAAATTAAATATTAAAAATTTAATAATTTAATTAAATAATTAAATAGTGTAATTTTAATAATTAAATTAATTATTAACTGAAACATTTAGTTTTAAATAAAAATTGAATTAGTTTTAGATTAATTATTTACATAAGTAAATAGACTTTTGAGATTAATCTTATAATATTGTAATTAATTAATTAATATTTAATGTGTAATATTAAATAATTAATTTTTAATGTTTAAATAAAATAATCAATTAATTAATTGAAATATTTTTAATTATTCTCATAAGTCTATTATTAATTAATTAATCTAAAAGTAATTCATTTTTTTTATTCAATGAATAAATAACTTATTCAAATAATTTTTTAATTATTCTTAAAACTCTTTATTTACTTTTGTTATTAATTTATAAATGGTGGATTAAACCAGGAAAAGGTCAAAAAGAACGAAACGTCAGTTTATTTTATTTTTTTACTTAATAAACATAATTTTCTGACTCATGGCTGTTTTTTCTACATTGTTTTACGTTATATATGTCAGATTATTTTTCTCATTATTATTCACCACTATAGTTATTTAATCTCTTTTCTACAATCTTTAACTGTGACGTAGTATCTCTGTAATTGAATAGCGTATTGGGAGGGGGAGGGGGAGGAGGAGATCCTCATCCGGACATTAATTTCATTTAAATTGTAGTCATTATTAATTGTCTTGTTTTTCCCCCCCTGATTAATAATTATCATAAGTTAATGATCCAATGTCATCCTGTTATTTACAGATGCCGATGTGCCTACTGAAGCATAAAGACATTACAAACCTATTCAACCAAACCTTGTACGTGAGTTGAAGCAGCCTTAACTTTTTATTTTTCTCTTTTAATTTTCTTTTCTTATTCTTTTTGATTTTTAAAAAAATTATTTATTATTTTTTCGAGTTTCTGGTTCCAGGTAAATTAATCTTTTCAGGTTAATATGGTTAATTGTTATAATTAACTTTTTAAAAAAGGAAAATTAAAACGTTTATATAATTGTTATTAGGGGTTGTATAAATTAATCATCGAGTCTTTAGATTCACCAGAGATGAAATCTTCAATCTTTATTTATTATTTATTAAATTTGTGTGTGTGTTTTTTCTGTATTCCACATCCAACGTTTAATTTTCCCTTCCCTGTGCTATTAAAAGGGGATTACCCTCATGTAGCCTGTCCACTTCTTAAAATCCTAACTTGCGCATTATTCGGTGTCTTTGGCACGCATCCAGGCTTATCTTTGTTGTTTGTCTTTTCCTTAACGATTCTTCCCGTACATTCCCGTGTGTTGGCTTGATGTCGCCCGTATTCACTGACCCCCGCTGTTCATATCGTGGAGTTAGTTCCCTTACGGGTCCAGAGCAGAAGCACGTGTCCAAGACACAAACAACTGCAGGGGCTTTGGCGTGTTTGCAATATTCTCTGAGCAAAGGCAGTTCCACACAAAGTGAGGATCATCAGCGCCCCCCCCCCCCTGGTACCGTAAACGAAGACACGCACGACGTACACGATCATGCAGGTTGCGGGGGGTTGACGGAGCTAAATAAAACACGGACATGTTCAGCTTTGCCAATATTACATAAAACATCAAATAATAGCGGGAAAATATACGTCTGTTTGTTGAATACGATGCAACGTGGAAGTGAATTCCACTCCCCCCCCCCCACCCTTAACTATTAACGTGAAGTTCAATAGTTAAATAAAATATCCAAATAACAGACAGAAAAAAAATAAAGTCTTTGATATAAATGCCACACGATCGTTTCTGAAATCCTTGTTCACTTCGTTCAGGTGATTAAAAAACAACACGAAGCCGTGAGTGACACAACAGCATTATTATTATTACGTATAACGAATACAATATAACTTCTTAATAATTTATTTTTAGATTTGTAATTGTTTTACTTTACAAAGATAAAAAAAATGTTCTTAATAATTTATTTTAAACATTGTAATTTTTTTATTTAAAAATATTTTTGTAATTGTTTTGTTTTACAAATTTTTTTTAAAATAATTAATAATATATATTAAGCATTCTAATTATATTGTTTAAAATTTTTTAATATATATATATATATATATATATTACAACGATATTTTAAGCCTTGTAATTGTTTTGATTTACCATTTTTTTAAATGTTCTTAATAATTGATTTTAAGGGTTGTAATTGCTTTGTTTTACTATTCTTTAAAAATATTTCTAAATCATTTATTTTAAGGGTTGTAATGGCATTGTTTTACTATTTTTTAAAAATATTTCTAAATCATTTATTTTAAGGGTTGTAATTGCTTTGTTTTACTATTTTTTAAAAAACATTTCTAATTCATTTGTTTTAAGGGTTGTAATTGTTTTGTTTCCCTATTTTTTTAAATTATTTCTAAATCATTTATTTTAAGGGTTGTATTTGCTTTGTTTTACTATTTTTTAAAAATATTTCTAAATCATTTATTTTAAGGGTTGGAATTGTTTTTTTTTACTATTTTTTAAAAATATTTCTAAATCATTTACTTTAAGGGTTGTAATGGCTTTGTTTTACAATTTTTTTCAAATATTTCTAAATAATTTATTTTAAGGGTTGTAATTGTTTTGTTTAATATTTTTCTTTAAATATTTGGAAATCATTTATTTTAAGGGTTGTATTTGCTTTGTTTTACATTTTTTTAAATTATTTCTAAATCATTTATTTTAAGGGTTGTATTTGCTTTGTTTTACAATTTTTTAAAAATATTTCTAAATCATTTATTTTAAGGGTTGTATTTGCTTTGTTTTACAATTCTTTAAAAATATTTCTAAATCGTTTATTTTAAAGGTTGTAATTGTTTTGTTTAACTAATTTTTTTAAATTATTTGTAAATCATTTATTTTAAGGGTTGTAACTTCCTTCCGTTGTGTACAATATTATTTTAACTACTTGGGGAACCGTTTTCCTTGCTGTATCAATCAACACTGGTGATTGTTTGACAAACGTTATCCACTTCCCCCCTGAATGATGCGAGTATCTTCAGCGACACGTTTCGCGCTCCGGAGGGAGGCTGCAGGGAGATTGGCGCCGCTCTCGTGATTACGTGTCAAATCTCCGCTCCTGATCGCCAACTCCTTAAACTTCAATTGTTGTTAAAACGCTGGCCTCCTTAAGAAAAGGGGCCTTGATGCAATCGCCAGAAGAAAGCGGGATGGGGGGTGGGGGGGGGAGAAAAAATTAATGAAGAGGATGTTCTGGAGCAGATAATGTATTTTAGGTGGGGTTGTTTGTGAACGAGCCATAACTTTGATAATTCAGTGTTCGTTATAAAATGCAATATTCCAGCTGCCTTTTTAAAAACAGCAGTTTAACAGCTACCAGATAAATTTTAAAGGTGAACTTTTTCAGAAGAACTTAAAATTCCACTTGAGCGTTATTAAAATTTACGGTATGGGTGCGCAGGTGTCTCGAAATCCTTTATTTATTCTCCCTGTTCAGCATAGATTTTTCCCTTTCCTTAAATCGTGATGATTATTTGCATGTAATTCTTATTTTTATACAACAGTTGTCCTGAAGAAGAAAACTACGGCTCATAAACGATTAATTGATTGAATGATGTTAATCAGGAAGCCCGGGGAAGTCAGTCTCGGCTCTCACGGGTGGAATCTTCCTCCGAAAGGCCTTAGTGGATGCCTTCTTCTCTACTGTGGTAGAAGGAGAGCTCTGGAGAAGGCTACCTTTGGGGATGCCTTCACATCTAAGGTTCCCACAAGCCTTGGCACCTCGGCCCTGTTTTGAGAGGTGTATGTTCCAAGGTTGCAGACCTTGGGCATACGGTAAGAGTTGTCCGCTATTACCATTGGAATAGTCGGCCAGCTGCCTCCTAAACTGGTCGAGATACGGAGAAGGGAATGCTGCGACCCCACAGCCAACTCCTCTCCCGCCATCGTGAAGAGCGTGGGAAAAGTGCCCAATTCCCGACCTACCAGATGGTTTTCCTAGGGTTCTCCCTGCATCACTTCTAGGTGAATTGCCGGGTTGGATCCTTGAACTATAGCCACGGGGCCCTAGTTAACCCTTAGCTACCTTCCTCTACTTTTCAGCTTCCCCCCTTTCAGATCCGTTACTATGCTATTAAAGGGGAGTTGCCACCACGTGGATTACCCTCATGTAGCCTGTTACCCCAAAAGTATGTTCCCACGGCCAGAGGACTATTCTCTCGCAGGCAGAACCTTGTAGGACAGACAGGAAGGGGCTACATTTGGGGATGCCTTTTTCCACTCTCCGTTTTTGAACTAAGGTTCCCACAAGCCGAGGCACCTCGGCCTGTTTTAAGAGGTGTATGTTCCGGGTTCACAGACCTTGGACATGCCCTAAGAAATGTTCGCTGTTCCTATTGGAACAGTGGGTCAGCTGCCTCCTAAACCAGTCGAGGTACGGAGAAGGGAAAGCTGCGTCCCCACAGCAAACTCTTCTCCCGCCATCCTTGGAAGGGCGTTGGACAAGTACCCAATGCCCAACCTACCTGATGCAGGTTTTTCTAGGGTTTTCCCTGCATTCCTTTTAGGCGAATGCCGGGTAGGATCCTTAAACTATAGCCCGAGGGCACTAGTTAACCCTTGGCAACCTTCCTCTACCCTTCCGCATCCCCCCTTTCAAATCACTTCCTATGCTATTAAAGGGGAGTCGCCACCATTTGGATTACCCTCTTGTAGCCTGTTACCCTACTGGTGTATGAAATAAGGTTCCCACAAACCAAGGTATCTGGATCTGGTTTTACGAGGTGTGTGTCCCGGGATTGCACACCAAAAGGGGCAGTTGGAACAGTCGACTAGCTGCCATCTAAAGTGGCCGCGACACGTTGTCACTCCAGTCATCGGAACAACGTGGGACAAGTACCTTAGAGCCACCTAACCAAGCTATAGTTCCTCACTTTCAGGGCGAATGCTGGTAGGATCCTCACACTACAGTCGCGGGGGCCCCTAGTTAACCCTTAGCTACCTTACCGCATTTATTCGTATGAGAGACCCACCTCGTGGATTGCGGATTCCACTCAGGTAACCTTAAAAAAAGATACTTTTAGTATATCCATTAGCCCTGAAATGAGGGAATAGGGGACGTCAAATTAAATTAATATGAAACAGGAACATGTGCGCACAAGAATATTAATACACTACACACGTATTAATAATGAGTAAACAAAGTTTCACAAAGTTCTCAACACCTTCAGGGATGGGTCGACGCCCGTGCTATTTTATTTAGTACCCCTGGACGCGATCCTTCCGCGTCACCACCAGCTTTACGTAAAAAGAGGTTTGTCGGTGTTGTGCTTCGCACGTGTGTTGGGTCGCGCAGCCGGAGGTCGACTTCCCCTGACTTGCGCCATGGTATTTACCACTGTACCTTTGTTATGCTGTTTTGCTGGTGTTTAATTTATATAAAGGGTTGCTTTACAATTGTAGTGATAGTGAAGCCTTGAAGAGGAGTTTTGTGAAGATTCCCGGGATATATTATTATTATAAGCGTAATGATATAAAATTGCTTTAAAATTGATATAAAATAGTTATTTATAATATATATATATATATACTACGGCAGTAAGCTCCGTTATTAATACAAAATGGCGGCGGCAGAAAACGGCTCTAAAAGGAAAAAAAGGCTGACAGAGTCCATTGTGCGAGCAATCTTTGAATTATCTGAGCGTTTTGGGGCTGCGAACGTTGACAAGGAAAGAGGCCTTTAGCCGCGCTCTTCCGCGGCAGGAAACCGGAAAATCGGCCGCCATTGGTCTGGCCCTGGGGGGAAGCCGAAAGCCAGCAGCGGCGGATGGATACACTTTCTGCACACACACACCGGACGGACGCAGTTACAGGCCAAATAAATAAGCCAACGGCAACAGATGGATGGAAATCTTGTTCCAGCAAAGAAACCAAAACCTGGAACATCACAACAGGAATTATAATGGAGGACTTTGTGGGATCATTAAAACTTCAGTCGATATATAAATTTATTTAATGAAAAAAATAATAGAAAGACTGGAATAAGTTAAGTGACATATAAAAAAAAGGAATAAACGTTTAAGTGGAATTTTAACTCATTTATTATATAATTTTAATAAATATCCTGACTATTTTTACCATGTTATACTAATTTAAAGTAACGTTGTTTGAATTATAAATATGTTAAAAAAATTTAATATGATAATGTAATTAATAATGAGTGGTAATAAAAAGGTTAAATTATTTTTATACAATATATTAATCATTTCACAAGGACCACCACAGTAAATACCACTGTGATCATTTAAAACTCTCGGGTATCAGGAAGGCAGGTAATTTTTTTTCTTTAGGTTGGTAGGACTGTCTGTAATATTTGCCAAGCGTCTGTTTGTTAAAAGGTTTAATTATCTCAGAGTCACACGTGTGTGTGTGTTTCTTGTAAACAACCAATGAAGTGAATTTTTCGATTTTTTGCAATTTGGGTGATTTTGTTGAGCCAAGTACTTGCATCAAATTTTGTTTGCGGAACGAATATTCTTGTGCGGACACGTTGAAGGCCTTTGGTGATCAAACTATGGCACAAAGAAAACGTTTACAAGTGGTACAACGAGTTCAAAGACGAACCTCGCGCGCTCTGGACGACCATCAACGTCTACCGACGAGGGCCACGACCAAAAAATCGAAGATTTGGTGCTTGAAAATCGTCTATGGACAATTAGAGATCTCGCTGATGGTGTTGGAATATCATTTGGCTCAGTCCAAAACCATTTTGAAGAATGTTTTGTGTCTCAAACGCGTCAAGTCTCGATTGGTGCGTGAAACTTTGCTGTGAGGACCACTTGGAATGCATCATCACTGGAGACGAGACCCTGGAACCACGGATCAGTCCAGCGAACATCAAGGTCATGCTGACAGTCGTGGTGTGGTGCACTGTGAATTCCATCCGCAGGGCCAAACTGTCAACAAAGAATATTATTTGAGCCTTATGCGTCGTTGCGTGAAACTCTTGGTTCCTTCATCACGATGATGCACCACGTCACACTGCGTTGGTTCTTCGCGACTCACATCGTTCCTCAACCACCGTATGCGACTTCTGGCTATTCAGCAAACTCAAGAGGCCAATGTGGGGCCGCCGTTGTGACACCATTGAGGAGATAAAAACCGAATCGAAGACGGTCTTGAAGGCTATACCGGAAAAAGACTATTCCCACTAATTCGAGGACTGGAAAAAGCGTTGAAAAAAGTGCGTTTTATAGGGACGGGGATTACTTTGAAGGGGATGACATTGATTTGGAAGAATAAATAAAGAATTTATATTTTATAAATAAAATTCACCTTACTTTTTGTTCACAGTGGTATATATGACGTCACTTGTACTGTTTTTTGTTTTCTATTGGCTTCATGACCTCTGCAGTTGTACATTACGGTGGTATAGGTGTGGTGGAGGACCAATAAAAAACAGTACTACAATGGACCCGGGTCCTTAGAAGCGTGACGCACAGATTTGTTTCGTTGTTGTTGCTGGGGGTTTTTTTTTCGGGGTTTGGGGGGGGGGGCGAAATTTTCGGTAGTCAAATTTGGAAACGGTTCGTTAAGCACATAATTAAATATCGTGAGTGTGAGGACACAAAGCAGCCGCGATTCTTAGTGAAAGAAGAAAAGGGACCCCGAGCTAGAATCGAACAGCGGCAAATCAGCTAATTAGCAGGGCGAGAGAAAGTCTTCCAATTACGCCGTCAGACAAATGCGACGTCAAGGGAAGGAGAATGAAAGCGAGAGCGCGGCACCTGGCAAAGGGAATTTTGCACTCCCCCCCCCCCCCCCCCGTAACCTTTGTCTTAAATATTAGTAGCTAATCAAATCAATTCCTCGAAGCACTTTCTCTTCTCTCTCTCTCTCTATATATATATATATTGAAATGTACGGTTCAAATTCCGTTTAATTTCCTTTGACGGTAAATTTTTCTTTCTGAAGAGGTTTTAAGCAAAATGTGAAAGGTGCCGCGATCTTTTTCTCGAAAGCACTGAAAGAGCTGATTTAAAGAAGGGGGGAAAAAATGTATTTGCGTCGCATTCACTAATGACTCCCCCCTTTTTCAACACAGTTCAGAGAGAAGATGAAGTTTTGCGAATTTCTCTAGACAAAGTAAGCTTCAAATCAATTCTATTTATTTATTCAATCAGAAGAAGCGTTTGTAATACACAAGTTCCAAATTATTATAATATTTTATTAATATATGACTTATTTACATAAGTATATAGTATATAGTGTGTATAAATATATATTGTAATATTTTTAATTGCGTCTGAGACTGACTTTAGTGCGAATATATAGTATATATATAAATAAAATATTACAATATATATTTATTCACACTATATACTATATATTCGCACTAAAGTCAGTCTCAGACGCACTAAAATATTACAATATATATTTATACACACTATATACTATATACTTGTAGTAAAGTCAGTCTCAGACACAAATTAATATTACAATATATATTTATAGGCACTATTTACAATATATTGGTACTAAAGTCAGTCTCAGACGCACTAAAATATTACAATATATATTTATACACACTATATACTATATAATGGTACTAAAGTTGGTCTCAGACACACTAAAATATTACAGTATATATTTATACACACTATATACTATATATTCGCACAAAAGATAGTCTCAGACACACTAAAATATTACAATATATATTTATACACACTATATACTATATAATGGTACTAAAGACAGTCTCAGACGCACTAAAATATTACAATATATATTTATACACACTATATACTATATATTGGTACTAAAGTCAGTCTCAGACACGCTAATATATTTATACACACTATATACTATATACTGGTAGTAAAGTCAGTCTCAGACACAAGATAATATTACAATATATATTTATAGGCACTATTTACTATATATTGGTACTAAAGTCAGTCTCAGACGCACTTAAATATTACAATATATATTTATACACACTATATACTATATAATGGTACTAAAGTCGGTCTCAGACACACTAAAATATTACAGTATATATTTATACACACTATATACTATATACTGGTAGTAAAGTCAGTCTCAGACACAAGATAATATTACAATATATATTTATAGGCACTATTTACTATATATTGGTACTAAAGTCAGTCTCAGACGCACTTAAATATTACAATATATATTTATACACACATTATACTATATAATGTTACTAAAGTCAGTCTCAGACACACTAAAATATTACAGTATATATTTATATACACTATATACTATATACTGTTAGTAAAGTCAGTCTCAGACACAACATAATATTACAATATATATTTATACGCACTATTTACAATATATTGGTACTAAAGTCAGTCTCATGCACGATAAAATATTACAATATATATTTATTCACACTATATACTATATATTGGTACTAAAGTCAGTCTCAGACGCAATAAAATATTACAATATATATTTATACACACTATATTGATTGTTGTTATTATTTATTATTCAAAATCATTTAGTCTGTATAAATAAATATATTGTAATGTTTTATTGTGTCTGAGACTGACTTTAGTACCAATAGTTGCTACAGTAAATTTAGTTTTAACTTTTTTTAAATAATGGATTAACTTATTAAATTAAAATTTTTATTGCCAATAAAAACCACAAGTCATATTGCTTTCAATTAACTTCTTAAAGTAGAACCATAATTTTATATGACTAATATAATGAAAATTCCTCCCTCCAAATGTGCTTTATTTTTAAATAAAAAACAACTAACCACGTCTGTGCCAGTTTTATAATTTTTTTAACAATGATTATACATAATTATGATCAATTAATTATAAGTTTCTTCTGAAGAATCCCAGGATTTAAAATTATTGAATAACAATATTGATTTATTTTTATTTTTGCCAGGCTGAGAAACTGTTTTAGGAAAATTGATGGATATAAATAAACTTTGACATTAAAAGATCGTGTTATTAGTGTGGCAGTGTTGCCAATCTGTTTGAATATTGATTTATTTCAAATTCGAATTTTGGAATATAAGCGGAATTAAATATCATAATGTTTATATCATACTTGAATAAAAAAAACGTCACCTTTATAATGTATGAAACTGTACGAATGAAATGAATCATTCTGCGGTGCTGTACCGACGATATTCCTTCGTGTCTCTTAAATAAGGACCGGGCATATATTTCAGTCTAATTGCAAGCCGCTGGGTTGTTGTGCCAAGTACTGTAATAAATAGCAGCTTAAGGAATGCACACTATCACAAGACTATCTTAATTAAAGCTACGAGACCCCGGGGGTTGATGAAAAGGTGACGACAGACTTGTTATTGATCCTCCTCGCTCTGCCAACACGGGGGTGGAAAACTAATGTAATATCCCCTTCATAAGAAGAACTCAAAGTACGGGAATCTCCACTCACAAGTCTGAGGAAGCGTTTACAAACGCCAAGTTAATCATCCCCCCCACCCCCACCCCTCAAGTGCACGAATACAGGCCTTCAAAATTTGCACAAACAAACGGGAGCATTTAGTACCAGTGCCTTATTATTCCCTTGTGTGTGGTGGAGAGGGGGGAGGGGTGGGGGGGGGTTCATTTAAGTAATAATTTAGTTCAATGCTTCGATGGCGGACACGGAAAAGAAAGTGAATGCTGCTGCTTGTGTGTCTGTTGAGTAGCAGAAAAGACCACCACCGGCTGAGCCTTGGGGCACAGCTGCTGGCCTTGCCTTCTGCAATATTAATGGCTGGTAATGGAAAACTGATAGCACGTCATGGGTCCTCTTAAAAGCCGCGCGATATCGATCCCAGTCAAGTCTAGGACGCGGAATTCTCTGAGCAAGTCTTTTAATATTGAGCAGATGCTTGATCATTATTCAAATAAAAGCTATTTTAAAAGGGGGAAGGTGAGGTTGAGGGGGTTAGAAAAAAAAGGAAGGTTCTGTCTGTTTAATTTCTTTAAAAAAAATATATGAAACAGTCCGAAACCCCTAATTTTTGAACGAATCCATAATGTCTTCGCTATTAATCTATTCTTGTCTATGTGTATGTCTGTTTTTTATTTTAAAAAAAGAATAATCAAGTCTTAAAATTGTTCTCTTGGAAAATAATGTAATAATAATTAAAAATAAAAACTGAGAAGAATTGTCTCGGTTTAATTCCACGCGGTTTTGATTCGTTCCCTCTTTTTTCGGGAGGGGGGGGGGGGGCAACAGGCTACATGAGGGTAATCCACATGGTGGCAACTCCCCTTTAATAGCATAGAAAGGGATTTGAAAAGCTGGATGCGGAAGGGTGGAGGAAGGTAGCCAAGGGTTAACAAGGGCCCCCGGACTATATTTTAAGGATCCTACCTGGCATTCGCCTAGAGAAATGCAGGGAAAACCCTATAAAAACTTGCATCAGGTAGGTCGGGCATTGGGGTACTTGTTCTACGCCCTTCCGATAGCGGGAGAGGAGTTTGCTGTGGGGACGCAGCATTCCCTTCTCCGTGCCTCGACCAGTTTTAGGAGGCAGCTGGCAGACTATTCCAATGGGAACAGAGGACAACTCTTACCGTATGGCCCCAAGGTCTGTGACCCCGAAACATACACCTCTCAAAACAGGCTGAGGTGTCTCGCCTTGTGGGAACCTTAGTTCAAAAACGGAGAGGAAAAGGCATCCCCAAAGGTAGCCCCTTCGTATCTCTCCTAAAAGATTCTGCCTGCGAGAGAAAATCCCTCGCAGGTTACCTGCGAGAGAATCCTCTCGCAGGCTTTTCGTATCTGTCCTACACGGTTCTACCTGCGAGAGAACATCCCTCGCTGACGCTTGCGTTCCCTTTCCAATTTTCCTATATTTATTACAACTGTTCAATTATTTTCCCTTACACATTCTCCTAGACTCACTCTTTGACACTGATGTCAATTTATCCAGAATTTCTACGGATTTCTATCGGATATAAAAAAAAATTGTATTTATAAGTCACTTAAGTATAAAACAATAAGTCGGAAAATGGTGGATACATAGGGAATTATTAAGCTCAATAATTGTATTTTCAGTGATAATTAAAAACATGTACATACACACACACGTGTTAGTTTAACAATAAGGTTATGTATAAATATATAACTATAGAATTTATCTGAATTATTTAAATAAATTTCAATTAAATAGACGGATATAAAGATTTAAAGAATATAAAATTTTAAGAAAATATAAAAATTTATAATACAGCCATGGGAAAAATCAACATACAGTTACTTACATATGATTTTTCACACACGTTACGGCCCGTTATATTTTCCCACACCTGTTGAGAGTATTGTTGACTTTAATGTAACAATGGAAATAAGAAATATATATAATATATATACTAAATAGATTTGAATAACAAGGAAGGGTAAATTTCTATTTAAATTATCGGTAGCCATTTTTTTTTTACATTAATGACCAAATAATTGTATTTAATATGCAACGTTTCTCTCATCATGGAAATAATATTGGCATTCTTCCTTTGAAAAGAAAGCCAAATATATATATATATATATATATATATATATATATATATATATACTAGCTGGGTGCCCGGCGTTGCCCGAGATGTCATTTATCTATAACCCCCGATATGACTCCAATTTCGGCTGCTTTTGCGCAATTTTTATGTAACGCTACTCGAACCCTAATCATTATAATTAACTCTGAAAAATATTTCTTCAACGCAAATATCTGCCACGTTTGCATGTTCCAAAATTTGCACCCCGCTACCCCTGCATCTGAGGGGTAAATGCCAATTTGAATGTCGTAACTAAACACAGTGACTTCCATAACCTTTGATTTGACTCCAATCTCGGTTGTATTCGCGTTATTTTACTGTAAAGCATCTCCACCCCAAACCCGAAGGGTGTCCTTTTCACAGGGCGTAGGGGATGAAAATTGTATTCAGATAACATTGGTAGAAACACTATCAATATCTTTGACCCCTAAAAATATTTAACCGACTCAAATATCGGCTGTTTTAGTATGTTTAAATATTTCCCCCCCCCCCCGCTTCTGGGGGTGGAAGACGCGTCTCACCCCGAAAGTGTTTGTTTCCTGGTCGCAAAGACACACGTGTACGAAAATTGGTGAAAATTGCTCGACTGGTGTAGATTTGTATTTTATTTAGAAAACGTTTGTATGGGAAATAGAAAAGGGCTGTTTTTAGGGTTTTCCCGGAAATTATTCGATTGTTTCTCGCCTTTTAAACCTTCCCTAGACCTCCACGAACATTTCAAAACTAAGATAAGATAAAACCGTTCAGCCGTTCTCGAGTTTTAGTGAGACTAACGAACAGCAATTTATTTATATATATATATATATATATATATATATATATATATATATATATATATAACTGTTCGAACACAAGTGAATAATTTTGAACGTTAATGCGTGCGTTGATTCGACTTTTTTCTTATTATTTTTTTTTTAAAAAAAAGAGTCCGTTTCGTTTGGCCGATATAACAAGCATTGCAACATTGATAGATAAAAGTATGTTAATTTTGTCTCTAACATTTTTCACTTTATTATATTGTTTTAAACATTAATCCGAACGAAGTCAATAATTGTACGTTAACCAAAATAAAACAAGAGAAGTATCTATTAAAATAAATTATTCTTAGCCTTTTTCTGTTTTATTTAAAGAAGTGAGAGAAATATAAATGTTGTATACTAACCAACTCCTTGGCTGGACACACAGCCCCAGGAAGGGCCTTGCCCCTACCGATACGGCTGCCAGCCTGACACATTCTGGATTTAGGAGTGACACCTGGTCAGAGTGTCCATTCGCCCAGTGTCTTCCGTGACCAGCACGACCACAAACATCCACGCCCATGGCGGGATTCGAACCCGGGACCTCTGTGATGCGAGGCAATGGCGCTGGCCACTGCACCACAGAAGGCCAAATGTTGTATACCAGCGGTAGATAAATGAGGAAAAGGAGCTTAATTTAATAAATCCGTGGGATATAAAATTTATCACTGATGTCATGCACGTTCATGTATGATTTAAACATTTTATTTTATTTTTTTTAAAAAAATATATATATCATAAATTAAGAATAATGAAATTTGTTATAACATAGTCAGGATGTTGACTACCTGCTGTCAACCCCCCATAAATTCATTTCCTGATTGGTATCCTTAACTGATGCTCTTATTTTAGTATGTCCATGATTTCTTATTTCAAAGGTTTCGAGTTCTTACCAGTTCTCACTCCACTTTCCACTCCCCCCCTCCCCCCTCCCTTCTTCTTCTTCTGCTCCTAACGTGTTCTGCAGTTATTGATCTCTGACGGGAAACATCAGTTCGCTGGAGCTATTACAAATGGAATAACAGACAGACAGACAGACAGACATAGACTCACAGAGAGAGCGAAACAAAGATGGAAGAAGAAGAAGAAGGAGAGAATTCTCAGTAGAGGATTTTTTTTATTATTATTATTTCTTGGCATGCAGCTGCTGGATACTTTGATCTTGATTGGCAGAGACGCTCTTATTCCGTGTATATCACTGACAGCGCTTCAGCGTCTCTCGTTGATTTAATACTAGCTGGTCGCGCGGCGTTGCCCGGGATTTCCTCATATCCGTTACAGCACTAGGAACATAATTAAGCCTGAAAAATATTTTATTCCACGCAAATATCGACCGTTTAACATGTTTTAAAATATTCACTCTGCCTCCGCCGCCCCGTTCACCCCGCCCTGTGGTGTTAAATGGCCGTTTGAATGTCATAATTAAACTCACCGACATCCATAACCCTGGAATTGACTCCAATCTCGGCTGTATTCGCGTTATTTTGTTGTAACGCGCCTCCACTCCCAACCCCTAAAGTTCCTCTACTCCTAAGCCTCCCCGAAAGGGGTTGAAATTATTGTAGACAAATTTTTATGAATCTCATTGATCCCGAAAAATATTTATTCGTCGCAAAAATCGGTCGATTAAAACAAGTTTTGAAAATTTCAACCCCCTCCCCGTCCACCTCCACGGAGCCCCGTCCCACCCTCACCCCCCACCCAAACCCCGCGGGTTGCCCACATGGTTGTAAATAATAATAGTCTTCGACATCCGTAACTCAGATTTGATTCCAATCTCTGTTCTCTAGAGCTACAGTCATCCAGAGGCTGAGGTTGTTGAAGCCCGGACACGTAGCGCTAGAGGTTCCGGCTTCGAGCCTCGCTCGCAGCATTAATATTTTTTCTCTGGATTTTAAATAAATTGACAATGTTGAGGTATTATTATTGGGAGTCAAACATTGTCTTGGAGTAGAAAAAAAAATTGAGAAAGAGAAAAGAGAATAAAAGGAATGAAAGGACAAGAAACAAAAAAAATCAGAAAGAAAGAGGCGGGTCACAGAGATGACGAGAAAGAACAGAAAGAAGACTCTTCCATTCAGACTCTATATACTGTCAGTCTTGGACCAGGCCGAATTTAGTAGGTCCGCCTCGGACTCTCCCTGGGTTTCGAACAAAGTGTTTTTTCAGTACTGTTCGAAACGTTGGAGTTTCTTTAACCTAACTTGTTTCTTTCACACCGTCTCTCTCTCTCTCTCTCTGTCTCTCTCTCTCTCTCTCTCTCTCTCTCTCTCTCTGTGTCTCTGTCTATCTCTCTCTGTTTCTCTCTGTCCGTCTCTCTCTCTCAGTGTGTGAGTCTCTCTCTCTTCCTCTGTCTCTCTGTCTATGTGTGTGTATCTCTCTTTCTCTGTTTATCTCTCTCTGTCTCTGTGTGTGTGTGTCTCTCTTTCTCTGTCTCTGTGTATGTGTGTGTGTGTGTCTATTTCTCTGTCTCTCTCTGTCTGTCTCTCTGTGTGTGTCTCTCTTTCTCTGTCTCTCTCTGTCTCTTTCTCTGTCTGTCTCTCTCTCTCTCTTTCTCTGTCTGTGTGTCTCTCTCTCTTTTTCTCTGTCTCTCTCTGTCTCTTTCTCTGTCTCTCTGTCTCTCTGTCTCTATGTGTGTGTGTGCGTGTCTCTCTCTCCGTCTGTTTTTCTTGCTTCCTTTGTTTTCTTACATATCTACATCTTCTTTTTGATCTTCTGGACGAAAATTCTCGTCATCTCTTTAACCTGCCTCCCTATTTCTCTTGTTTCTTGTCTTTTCACTCCTTTTTTTTGCTTTTTCTCAATTTTTTTTTCTTCGTCAAGACAGTAGAATACCAGATTAATCTCAATAATAATAATATTTTTTCTCTTCCTTATAGGTATTTATTTACCCGTCACGGTCGAGGTTTGCTTCACCTCTCTCAGTGGCTCAGTGGTTACAGTTCATGTCAGCGTGACGCAAATGATTCTGTGCGTGACGGTCACTAAACAAAAATTTGTATTCTTGAAGCTTTTTAAGAACTTTATTGAAGTTTACAAAGCGATGGATCTAATAACAGACGGGGTGTGAATGAGGTTGTTCTTGTGAAACACAGTGTTTTCATTCACATTATATAGTAAAAGCCTGTAGAGTGCACACTCAAATAATTAAACACCTCGTGATAGGACACCAGGTGCTTGGTCAGGAAATTATTCAAGGACTAAAAAGAGGATAAAAATAATAAATCTATTTTCGATTCGATCTCTTTGGTCAACCAAATTTATTTAAAAAATATATATGTATATTATTGTAGACAGTAAACGTCTAGATTCTCGCCCAAAATGTATAGTGACTGGCTTCAATCATCCCTTAATTAAATACCTCTTGCAATTTGGAATTGTAGAATTATTTACCGCGCTTTGAAGAAGACCAGTTGCCATTTGGTATAAAATTAATTTGGCATTTCTGCATTTAATGACCACCCCAGACGTGAATCTGAAAAGAAATTACCATCATCCCCCCCACCCCCGCGCACAATGAAAACAAAATGGAGAATATCCAACGCTTATTATTTTCCTGAAGTAATTTGCTTCCGCGCTTACACACGCATGTGTGTGTGTGTGTGTGCGGTGTTGCCAACCTAAACACCGTGGCTTATGAACAGCAGTGCATTCCCGTCAAGCAGACAGAGCAACTGCCCCCCGAGAACTGAGGCAACACAATGGCCGACGGTAGTTCACGCGGCTAGTTAACTGAGGGCCAGAATACCATAATTAACCTGGTCCTCGGTACTCCTCACAGATTAATGTAGCTTTTACAGACAGCTGCTCTCTCACACACAGACATGGCAACGTCGGAAAACAAGGAGGGGGTGGACAGTAAAATTCAAATATTAAATTGTACTTAAATAACAAAATAAAATTTAACTCATTTGCAGACGGACTTGATAAGAAAAACTCTTTTAACCTATTTCCTAGAAATAGAATAAAAAAAAATATTAAACAGTATTCGCCCTAACCCCCCCAATATAACCTCAAAAGTCAAACTGTAAACTTTTTAAATAGTGAAGCAGATTGTCGATTGATATTAAGCATTAGTGTAAATAATTAACAAAAATGAAGTCATAATATTAACTGACGGAAGTGGATTACTCAAGAACCACATTAAAAATAATTAATAATTGCTAAAAAGATTCTCTATTTTTAAAAATCCTTAACGTTAAATTAAATATATTGTAATACCAATTAAACAGGCTATTAATTGTTCTTAATATAATTTAATTGATGTCGGTACGGGTGCTTAAAGACGACAATCGCAGCGGGTCTTTCTTTGTTAACAATGGAGACTGGAGACCGCGCGCTTAGAGAACTCAGTCTGCGTCGAGAACTGGGACATGGCAGTTCGGTCCACATAGAGAAATAAAAACAGTAAAAGTCTACGGATCCAGAATTATGAATAGGGCTATCCAACAACGAGATATAATAGTTTACGTAAAACGCAAGTAAACAGTTTTGACGGAGAGACTCAGAAAATCGTAGTTTGGAAGCAGAAATTTTGCTTCACAAACTAAACTAATTTTCGCATAGAGAGACTTTGAGGAGACCTACGTCCGAGGGCTGGCTGAGGGTGAGATGATACAGGTTCCAGGATAGCGGAGATCCAGAGCAACTACCGCGTGTGTTCAAAATCTAAAGTGTAGAATCAGTAAATAATGAATGGCCTGTTTAGTGTGTGTTGACTTCAAGCTGCAAGAATCCTAACTGGTACCAGCAGCACTGTCGTGAGTACAAAACTATTATTAATTACTGTAAACGATAATTAAAGGGTATAGTCAGATTTCGTTAGCGTTTTTCTTTTCATTAGTTTTCTTTTGCTTCTTGTATTTTAATTTTGTATTCCTTTATCTTCAATTAATTGAATTTTTAATTTCTTAATTGGAGTGTTCTTATTTTCAAACCCAGTAGTGAGCCTGAGATAATGAGGGATTGTAATGGTACAAGAACTGTATTTTCATAAATGCCACGAATTAATAAATGAAAAATTAAAGTATTTGTTCTTAACTGGATGAAATTTCGTCGTGCAAAATGGATCTTGTACAATGTAAATTTATCAACAATAAGAATTTTTTTTAATTTAAATCTTCAATTAATTTTGTTAATTATTTCAATGATTTAAGACCACATTTTTTAATCATTACATATTTGTCGTCTTCAACGTGTGGCTAACTATCATTAAAATTTTAATTAATTTTTTTTTGTGTTAATTAATTCATTTAATTATACTAATAAGGTGTTTATTACCCTTACGGCTTCACCAACGTGGGGCCAAATTAATCGTTAACCTGCTGATTATTTCATTTATGGCTTCCTAAACGTGGGGCTAATTTAATTAAATCTTGTTGGTTATTACAATATATATATATATATATATATATATATATGTAAATTCTGTAGTGTAACTTTTAATTTGGAAAATATAGGTTAATAATTACTTTATGATTGGTAAAAATTATTATTAAATTACAAGAGAGTTGAAGTTTTTTTAAAAAAATATATTACATTGTTTTATATTTTAAGATAGAAGAATAAGAAAGCATAAATAATATATTAATTAGTGATTTAAAATACTGTAGAAACGTAACAAAAAAAACTGATGAACGTTCAAGAATGTCCTGAAACCTCGTTGAGTTGAATAAAATATTTTAAAATGTCTGTGATGAAGGTCATTAATTTATTTACTTTAGTAACAGGATTAATCTACATAAACGCTGTGAAATATGGGTTCAAACATGTGTCCTCGTTGTTCCTTTCCTTCCTTCCGATTTAATTCCACTCGTTTCACTTTCGATGCCAGTAAGGGTTTGTAACACGTGACGTCACGTCCCTGTTAGTTGAGCTCCTCCTTCGTCTTGGTGGCAGTCTGGGGGGGGGGGGCGGTTCTGGGATACTCGGGGGCTGCGGTTCTGTTTGATGTAGCTGTAAGCCGCAGCTGTAATTAGCAGTTGGGTATCCATAGTTGGCTTCCTCCACTTGCCTCGGTCCATTCAATTGTTGTCTACTACACGCGCCCGTCCCAGGTGATTGTTCCTTTCCTCCTCTGCAAGGGTGATTCGTACATAACCTCTCAAAAGTTGAGTACTGTCATCAGAAGATGATTATCGTAATGTTTGAGGTCAACTGCGCCACTTTATTACCTCACTAGCCTTGCTGCCCGGCGTTGCCACGTGTACTTGTTTATATAAACCCCGAAAAAGTATTTAATTCTACATTAATCTATTAGTCAAGAAGTGCCTTAACCTCAATCTAACTGTTCCTAGTTCCGTACACACTTACGACCTGATAGTGCATTAATTGAACAGCTGTTAAATACATTGAATTTTATTGCATCACTCACAACAACCATACCTTAGAAGTTCTTCTGACATATACTCCTTGAGTATAATTGTCCCTCAGTCTCCAGACATTGCCAAAGATTAAATTCTCAGCTATATTCACAATGTAAACAAATAGTCGCCATCTTGGAGCAACTAAACATGGCGACGTAAAATAACTTACAATTTTCCCGCAAGGATCGTCAAGTATTTAGTATCGTTTTTTTATATTATCATTCGATTGAGTATAAAACTAATACCTTTTATTCAATGAAAATATTCTTGTTTCATTTCATTACGGAGAAAAGGAACTATTTCCTTTGTTCGTCGCGTGGTAACGTCTCGTGACGTCACGGTCTCTTGGCGCGCGCGCAGTAATTTAACTCAAAATGATCACATATTTTTTTTAATTATAATTCTTTCCAGCTTTGTGCTTGGGGGGTTTCTCACCCCCCCCCCTCCCACCGCACAGTACCGTTTCTCGTGTTTCGAAGAATATCCGTACTAAATTTTGTTGCAATCTGTCCACGCGTTTAAATTTTGTATGTGATCATTTTGAGTTAAATTACTTGCGCGCGCGCCAAGAGACCGTGACGTCACGAGACGTTACAACGCGACGAACAAAGGAAATAGTTCCTTTTTTCCGTAATGAAATGAAGCAGGAATATTTTCATTGAATAAAAGGTATTAATTTTATCCAGTGATACTCAATCGAATGATAATAAGAAAAACGATACTAAATACTTGACGATCCTTGCGGGAAAATTGTAAGTTAATATCCGTTGCCATGTTTACTGACTCCAATATGGCGACTATTTGCTTACGTTGTGAATCTATCTAAGAATTTCATCATGGTGTTTATTACATAAATGGCTCCCAACGTGGGGCCAAATTAATCGTTAACCAGTTTATTATTACAATATATTTATATATATTGTAGTGAATAACAACCTTAAGGGCCGCGGGCCTGAGGAGGCCTGAGTATGAATACATTAGGCGTGCACGTGTTTCTGCCTGAGAAGGCCAAAAGAAATCGCGGGTTCGCGTCCCTTTTTTTTACATCGTTTGTGGGGGCGGAGTACTTATAAATACTCCGAACCCGGGTAGGAGACGGAGGCAGACGGGGACGGAGACGCAGGGAAAAGCAGGGAGACGGAGAGACAGAGAGACGCAAGAAGAGACGCAGGCAGACAGAGAGACGCAGGGAGACGGAGACGCAGAGGTTTTGAGGGACGTCCATCGCGGGGAGGCCGAAGAAGGAGATCGTGTGCTGAAGCCACAAGTAAAGTAAGCATCACAATATATGTAAAGTACATTCAAAAGTAGAATTCTTTTACACAGTGCGGAAATAGACTCTGTTCTTGAATAGCCACCGAACCGCCCACATTACCCTGTTGAGAAGGAGAACTTTTTAATCAAGCCGGAGCTAATTTTAATTTTATGCAGACCAATGCTGGCGCCCAACAATATTTTTTAATGTATTTTTGTATTTTTTGTAGTTTCAATGTAATAAAGTTTATTTTTTTTTAATATTAAGTAATAAAAAGGCAAATCATTACAATATATATATATTGAAGTGTGGAGGTTTAGTTACTGAGTTTGGCCTGAGTTGAAGGACGCCATACACTGGGACGCATTACCCCCGGCATAATAATGTAGGAAGTGTGTGATAGCTGCGAGGGATGGTCGGTCTCCTGCGAGCACTTGAGATTTGTCATTCTCAGAGCGAGCCATAAAAGAACGCTGTTCCCTGGAGAAGGCACCCGCGCCATATCTGGTCTGGCATCCCTTTCATTTTCTCAGGACAGAACTGCTTAGGGATAAATTTAGGGCCGGGGGGTGAAGGGAGGGGGACAACACACATTCTTTGGAAAGCCTCATGAACGCCGCCTCAATTTACAATAGTCTCCCTCCAGAGGTAAAGAACAATAATAACTACAAGAGATTCAGTGAAAAGGCCGCGGGTGTTTTACTCAGCGCTGGAGTTTCTTGATCGTTTCGTTAATAATTAATTATTTTTTGTTGTACTAGAAAAGTGTTGAATGTGTTCCTCATGAAACTACTTATTTCATAACTTCCTTAGTTCGTCTCTTCTACTCCTTTGTTTGTTTCATGGACGGCGGCCTGGAGTTTCTATGGAAAGGCAGATTCCTCGTCCGTCTGTTTCGTGAAGGTTTACTTGTCCCTCATTTGTGTGTGTGTGTTCCTCCTAGTGTGATGTGTAATTCTATATCTCATGATAGTTAATTCTCTACTCATTAATTTTTTCTAGTGCGCATTGAATTATTATTTTTATTGACTACTGTAAGTATTATATTGTACCCTTTAGTATAGTTAAAGAATTATTATTTTTGTTATTATTACTGTACAGTGTTCTTTCACTTATGTTGTGAATTTCTATTCTGTTAAACTAGACGTTTGGATTATTAAACTTAGTGTCTGCGCTCCTCAATGTGCAAAAAATTATTTGAAATTCGATGATAAATACGCGTAGGTGTTATTACTACCTCATTACCTCCTTATAATCTATATAATAAATAAAGGATGTATGTATGTATGTATGTATGTATTTACGTTCATCTCTATACAAATTTAAAACACGTGGACAGATTGCAACGAAATTTGGTACTAATATTCTTACAAACTCGCGAAACGGTACTGAGGGGGGGGGGGTGAGAAACCCCCTAGTATAAGGGTGAAAATAATTATAATTAAAAAATGTGACACTGCACGCGCCACGAGACCGTGACGTCACGCGACAGAGAGAGAGAGAGAGACAGAGAGACGTTACTACGCGACGAACGCAGGAAATAGTTCCTTTTTCCGTAATGAAATAAAGCAGGAATATTGTCATTGAATAAAAATAGATAATTTTATCCAGCGATACTCCATGGAATGATAATAAAAAAAAAATACGAAATACTTTACGATCCTTGCGGGAAAATTGTAAGTTAATTTACGTCGCCATGTTTACTGACACCAATATGGCGACTATTTGTTTACATTGTGAATCTAGCTAAAAATTTCATCAATTTAATCTTTGGTAATGTCTGGAGACCGAGGGACAATTATGTCCTGCAGCACTCAAGGAGTATATTTAAGAAGAACTTCTAAGGTATGGTTGTTGGGACTGATGCAATAAAATTCAAAGTATTTTACAGCTGTTCAATTAAAGTATTATCAGGTCGTGAGTGTATACGAGACTAGGAACAGTTAGAATGAGGTTAAATCACTTCTAGACCAAAGATTAATATAGAATTAAATACTACTTAGGGTTTATATAAGTAAGTATAGGTCCTATATTTTCGTGTCACATATTTTAAATACGATTTATGGCCCACTACGAGAACTGATTAATTTATTCATTTAACAGAAAAATTTATATTTCAATATCTAAGACGAGTGACATGAAATTTTCCGCCATTTTTTGTATTATTCTTTTTTTTTCATTTAAAATTGTCTCATGTTAATTTATATTTCATATAGTCAGACTTTAATTATTTATAATAAATAAAACCTTAATAAAAGTGTTCGCTGACACTTGATACTCACCTGAGGCTTGTCCGGGGTCCCTTGCTTCCTTTCCTTGCCCGCCGTCACATCTTCCAAGCGCTCGCGATAATAAAGACTTAATCTCCAAGAATACCGCAGTAGCCGGAAACTACGTCTTCATGTAATTTAATTATGCTGATAAATATCCAGAGATTAAGGGCGGCGGCGGCGGATGCGAGCAAGACGCGACTCGCTGTTTGTTGAGGCAAAATACGGAGGAAGCAAACCAGAGAGTCTCTAACCAGTCTATCAGGAACTCCATACTACGGTTTACTCTGGAAAACACACACACACACACACGACCAGAGATATTATTAAAAATATTTTTGTAAGCTAATATCGTTAAATATATGTCATCATTGTAATACAGTTGTAAAAATTTATAGAAAATAATTAATAATCATGTAGTTTAAAAAATATTAGTTTTATGTTTACCTTAAATTTAAATTGAGAACGGTAAATAAATTCTTTTTGTACTTAAAACTGTGTGCAATGCACAAAGAAGAAATAACAATATATATATAGGACATGCATTCACGGAATTTAAAAACTAGATTATAATGTTCATAAGGGACAACTTTGGAGAAAAGGCGTTTTCAAAACATAAGAAAAAAAGGAAAAAGTGAAGTGGCGTGGGGCTATATTCAAATCTATCTAATAAATAAATAGTGTGTGTGTGTGTGTGAATGATCCGTATACAAAATCTACACCCGTCTTAAAAATTTTACCAAAAAATCGTACACGTGTTCATTTCCAACCGGTAACGAACACTGTGAGGGGGTAAGACAGTTCCAGGGGCGAGGGTGGTGGAAATTTTTAAACAGGCTCAAACGACCAATATTTCCGTCGGAAAAATATTTCTCGGGGATCAATAACATTTATAGTGATTCTCCCGATTGTTTTTCTGTGTATAATTACAACCCCTTCCGACTTAGGGGGTGGCCCTGGAGGGACTTTACAGGAAAATAACGTGAATACAGCCGAGATTGGAGTCTAATCCAGGGTTATGGATGTCGCTGAGTTTAATTATGACATTCAATTTGCCGTTTAACTCCCCCAGGGGTGTGAGGGGGTGAAGGGGGG
This sequence comes from Zhengitettix transpicula, assembly GCA_037074705.1. NCBI lineage: Eukaryota > Metazoa > Arthropoda > Insecta > Orthoptera > Tetrigidae > Zhengitettix > Zhengitettix transpicula. The sequence goes on from CM073593.1 coordinate 93,094,612, forward strand.
ATAGTGAATATTTTCAAACGTGCTACACCGACCGATATTTTCGTCCCATTCAAATTTTTCGGGGTCAATGAGAGGGATAATGTTTATTTTTGTGGATAATTGCAATCCCTTTCGACATCTGATGAGATTTGGAAGGGGCGTTACATAATAATAACGCATAATCAACCGAGTTTGAAGTGAAATCCCGGGGTTATGGAGGTCGCTGCGTTTAATTATGACAACCCCGGGCAGCCCCTTTCGGCATCTGATGGGGTTGGAAGGTGCGTTACATAATACTATCGCAGAATCAACCGATTTTGGAGTCATATTGGGGTTATGGAGGTCGCTGAGTTTAATTATCACAACCCCGGGCAACCCGTTTCGGCATCTGATGGGGTTGGAAGGTGCGTTACATAATAATAACGCAGAATCAACCGATTTTGGAGTCATATTGGGGTTATGGACGTCGCTCCGTTTAATTATGACAACCCCGGGCATCCCCTTTCGGCATCTGATGGGGTTGGAAGGTGCGTTACATAATAATAACGCAGAATCAACCGATTTTGGAGTCATATTGGGGTTATGGAGGTCGCTGAGTTTAATTATGACAACCCCTAGTGTGTTTATGACTATAATTATTCAAATTTTGGACACTAAAACTCAAAATATCCCAATTACAAGCAATGAAGTGTTGTTATAACGTTATTAAATATATTTAACAAAGCTTTTTATGAAAATTTTAGATATTAGGACCAAAGGCTTAATAACAACCCCATTTGTAAGTGTATGTGTAATGTTTGCCTCGGACTCTTTTTTCTAAATTCTGTGAAATTATTAAATATGTATTTATTTTTTGGTTGCAATAAATGTTACAATAATTTGGAGAAGAAAACCTGAAGAAGATACGAATGTGTATTGAAACGTTGTTAATTTCTAAATTAAATTAATAAAGTGTCTGTAAAACATTGCTTTATTAATTATTATTTTTTACAGACCTGAAATATATTTGAGTTATTAAATACCAATCCTTCCTGCGCAAGCGCTGACCTCAGTTCTGCAGAGGCCCAATGATCCATCAAGGAATGTCCCTTGGGAGCTGTTGGGGTCCTGCTAACCCTGATTCAATTGAGAGGCCACGACCCTGAGGTACAGCCACGCCAATATTACGCTGCACACGTTGCTTGCTGGATCCTCACAATCCACAGGAGAAAAAAAAACTTTTGCCACGAATTTCACACGAATTAATCAAAGAATTTTAAGGGTCGGTCCTTTCAAAAAATTAAAAACTGTTAAGAAGGGAAGCTGTAAAAGTAAACGATTAATGTACTAAACGGGGGGGGGGAGCGGTGAGGGGGGGAGAAGGGAGGAAACCCTCTGTACGAACAAGTCTAAACATGCTGCCATCTAGATGTGCGAATTTCAAACACAATTACCACACGGTATTTCTCTAATATAAAACTGTTTCACACAAGTACGACCTCATGTGTGATATTTGTGTGATTATACTTTTATATACATATATATATATATATATATATATATATATAATTGTTTATTGTTTGTTTAAATGTAAAGTTCATTGTTAAAAACTACCACTGTCGTTTCCCAAATTAACCGCATGTATGTAATTAAATCCAGAGCAAAGAGTGTTTGTGTGTGTGTGTGGACAATGTAATGACATTTCAACTATTTCGTTTGTGGTAAATAGCATTTTGAGGTCCACAAAGAGTTTCGAATTGAATTAGTTTCCTGCGATGACACAAGGGTTTGGTTATTCTTTTTTTTTTCTAAAAAAAAAGCACTGTTGACTGATTTTTCAAAAGTTGGTAACGCAATGACGTAATATTAACAGCAATTTAATACTTAATTTCCACATCTGGCTTGGATTAATTAAATTTAAGAGTCGAATTGGTTTTATTATTTGGTTATTTATTTAACCAATCTAGTGTTCGTTAAATAAATAAATTTTTCAGCATGTTCATGTAAAAAAACACACCTCTCTCCCGTGTCATCGGAAAGGCGTGGGACAAGTACCAAGCGTCCGACCTACCTGACTTTGGGCATATGGTAAGAGTTGTCCGCTATTCCTATTGGTCTGCCAGCTGCCTCCTAAACTGGTAAAGGCACGGAGAGGGGAAAGCTGCGACCCCACAGAAAACCCCTCTCTCGCCATCGGAAGGGCGTGGGACAAGTACCCAATGCCCGACCTACCTGATGCAGGTTTATCTAGGGTTTGTCCTGCATTTCTTTAGGCGAATGCCGGGTAGGATCCTTAAAACTATAGCCCGTGGGTCCCCTAGTTAACCCTTGGCTACCTTCCTCTACCATTCCGCATCCCCACAATTAAACCTCTTCCTATGCTATTAAAGGGGAGTTGCCACCATGTGGATTACCCTCTTGTAACCTTTTACCCTACTGGGGTATGAAATAAGGTTCCTACAAACTAAGGTACCTGGATCTGGTTTTACGAGGTATGTATTCCGGGATTGCACACCAAAAGGGGCCAGTTGGAACAGTCGGCCAGCTGCCATCTAAAGTGGCCGCGACACGTCCTCACTCCAGTCATCGGAACAACGTGGGACAAATACCCTAGAGCCCCCTAACTAAGCTATAGTTTCTCACGTTAAGGGTGAATGCTGGTAAGATCCTCACACTACAGTCGCGGGGGGCCATAGTTACCCTTCCCGCATTGATTCCTATGCCATTGGGGGGGGGGAGGGGGGAGTTCCCACCAGGATTCCACTCAGGTAACCTGTTACTCTAAAAATAATAAAAGCGTAGCCTGTTGCTCTAAAAAAAAATTAAAATATAGTTATGTTTTTAAGTTCGTCTCCTGGTTTGTCCTGTTGTGTGTCGATTTTACGGCTCTTGCGTATCTTGAATCACCTGACGAAAGCAACAAGGAACTGCAGAAACGTTGTGGTGGTGTTTAATTTAACACTTTATTTTTGCCTGTTATTCGGCTAATTATTTTATATATTTATACCTAAAGATTTAAAACAGTCACAAAATAAAAAAAACCTTTACACGTTGAACAAGTGTTTATTTAATTTATCAGTCGAAAGAGCCGTAATCGTTTTTTTTATGTCCAAGAATGTTTTTTATGTGTGTGTGTGGTTTATTTTGTGAGTAATTTACACCTGGTGTTAAGAATCAATTAAAATGAATTAATATTGCTTAACTTTTTAAATATGTAGTCTAATAAATGTTATGTTTGGGGTGGAAAATCTGAAATAGTTGCTTATTCATTTAGCTACTTGCTTCTTATTTATTAATAATGTTATAATCTAATTTTTATATACTAATAAATCTTAATTGCAAGCCTGATATTACAGAAACTAATATTCGTTCGTAAATTTCAGGTAATATTAAGTACCACAGTCGTTATTGTAGGTCACCGACGTTCTGCTTGAGAATTCTAAATGTGATCCACCTTCATGATTCAGCTTGTATCCTCGTTGTTTGCTTCACAGAAAATAAGATTCATACGAATAAATAAAGTCGGGTTCGTGTCTATGATTATCAGAATTTATCACGTGGGCTGCTGTTATTAGTTGGTAATATTTTCAGTGACTGATGTTACCTGTCCTCTCCCCCTCCCCCCTGCAAGCGTAATTGGATTTAGACACCCCCCCCCCCGAGTACTGTGGTAATAGGTTCTTCTGCCTCTCCTTCTTCTCTTGGCTATTACGTTTCTACTGCCTTATGGCTCTTCGCCAACGATGGAATTACAGAGTGAAATTAGCCACCACCGTAGCCTTGCATTTTTCATGCCATCTCTGGAAATTTTCCTTCCTAATGACGCTCGCTGTAAATCTCAGCCGTCTTCCTCCTGTTTGTGAAAACAGGTTATTAATTTTCGGAGGAGCGAGAGTGAGAGGTCTTTGGACTCAAGGAAAGGGACCCATTATTGTCTCTGTGTGTGTTATATTTGCATAGAATATATATTGTAGTATTCACAATTATCAAATAATAATTAAAGATGATTTTTGCCTCACGATGAGGTCGTCAAATGTACTAAATAGGTGATAAACAATTAATTATGAGCTAATATTATAATGGAAACTTTTATATTGAAGGAGCATGATTAAGAACATTTATTTAAACTGATTACTACATTTTGGCGCCCAACGTGGGGCCATAATCTTTTTAATTATTATTTTAATAATAGTGATTACTACATTTTGACGTCCTCAACGTGGGGCACATTTTAAATTCTAATTATCTTGATATATATTGTAGTATTCACAATTATTAAATAATAATTAAAGATGATTTTTGCCTAACGATGAGGTCGCCAAATGTACTAAATAGGTGATAAACAATTAATTATGAACTAATAGTATAATGGAAACTTTTATACTGAAGGAGCATGAATAAGAACATTTATTTAAACTGATTACTACATTTTGGCCCCCAACGTGGGGCCATAATCTTTTTAATTATTATTTTAATAATAGTGGTTAATACATTTTAGATCCTCAACGTGGGGCTCATTTTAAATTCTAATTATCTTGATATATATTGTAGTATTCACAATTATCAAATAATAATTAAAGATGATTTTTGCCTAACGATGATGTCACCAAATGTACTAAATAGGTGATAAACAATTAATTATGAGCTAATATTATAATGGAAACTTTTATATTGAAGAAGCATGAATAAGAACATTTATTTAAACTGATTACTAAATTTTGGCGCCCAGCGTGGGGCCATAATCTTTATAATTATTGTTTTAATAATAGTGGTTACTACATTTTGACGTCCTCAACGTGGGTCTCATTTTAAATTCTAATTATCTTGATATATATTGTAGTATTCACAATTATTAAATAATAATTAAAGATGGTTTTGCCTGACGATGAGGTCGCCAAATGTACTAAATAGGTGATAAACAATTAATTATGAACTAATAGTATAATGGAAACTTTTATATTGAAGGAGCATGAATAAGAAAATTTATTAAAACTGATTAATAAATTTTGGCGCTCAACGTGGGGCCATAATCTTTTTAATTATTATTTTAATAATAGTGGTTAATTTATTTTGACGTCCTCAACGTGGGACACATTTTAAATTCTAATTATCTTGATAATCGACGAGGAGGAATGCTACGAGGTGCCCACAATATTGAACTGACCAGTGCAGTTGTGTCGCTCTAGGCTCTTTTTTTGTCTGCATATGGCTGTCTTTCGTATTATTAATTTTCAATCAGACGTAAATGTTTCATTTAAGTTTTGAAAATATATACCGGGTTCTTTCCTCTTGTTCAGTTTCAAATGTCACCTTCTGTTTAGCACTTTATTCGCAACCCCCTGAATTGATAGCGACTGTAAGGCGGCGGCGGCGTCGGCGGCTTTAAGCGTGAGTTGCCTTTCAAGGAGTGACATTCGACGCGAGAGGCCACTTAATTCAGGCGCATTTTTCGCAGGCACCATAAATCACAATCTCATATTATTATTCCTCTCCTCCCCCCACCCACCCCCCGCGAAGAGGGACGCGCTTTGTTCCGTAATACATTCATTCGGGCAATTTCCTGACGCCACGCTGTTGACGACGCCAGATTTAACACTGTCGGAGAGAAGAGTACAAACTAGTCTCAAGTTCTAATATCTCAATATTTGGAAGTTTTTTATTGTAAGAGCTTTGGATAGATGAACAAGTAGTTTGGTAGACTCCATGGCAGTATTTGCCTGAAAACTTTGGCAGTGACCAATGGACCGACCCACACTTGAAAGAAGTCACCACGGTTAAAAAAAGAAAATATAGACGCGGTAGGAATTTATTTAATTTATCTCATAATTTATTTCTTCAACAATTAGTAGATATAATTTGTAAGACTTTTCTACACCTGAAGAAAGGAACAAGGCTTCCAGCAACGTTCTGTGGTATTTATATTCTCACTTCTTCTGTCTGTATTTGGTTATTATTATGTTGCCCAAATTTCCAGTGTGTGTAAGAGTTTTATTTTGAGCTCTCACATAATGTTTCTACACCTGAAGACAGGAACAAGGCTTCCAGAAACGTTGTGTGGTATCTATATTCTCACTTCTACTGTCAGTAGTTGGTTATTATTATATATCGCTACTAGCAATAAGGGATGTTACACTGAATTATTATATACCTGACTAAAGTTAACAATTAAAATATTTTCAACTAACTTAATAATAATCTAAATTAAAAATATATAATACAAAAACAATATTTTAATCGCTTATAAAATAAGGTCAGATATTCGTAAAATTTAAATTTATAAATAGAACAATCGAAAGTTTGGATATTTTACATGCTCTGGCGTTTGTTTTTAGTCACCTGACGATAAGCAACAAAGATTTCAGAACCGGGTGTGAGTTACTTTATGTTATCACTTCATTGTATCTGTGGATGCACAACGTTGTTTGCCCGAGTTACAATTATTAAACTCAGCGACATCCATAACCCGGGATTTGACTCCATTCTCGGGTGGGAGGGGGGTTTTTTCCCGTTATTTTTATGTAACGTCCCACCACCACCACCATGCCTAAAGGTGCTCCTTCCCCATATCCCAAGGAGTTGATATAAGACATCTGGAGAAACACTAACAATCAGATTGACCCTGGAAAGTTTTCTTTCGACGAAAATATCGGCCGTTTTAGCATGTACGAAAATTTCCACCCCTTAGGGTGTCTTATCCCCACAGTGTTTGTTTCAGGTTCGAATAGAACAGTGTACGAAATCTGGTCCACAGTTACAGATTTGTATGCGGAACATAATGTTTACTCTCGTTCAGCCCTCAGTTACAGGGGTTGAAAGTACAACTTAACCGGCAAGTTTAAATGTTGTAATTAAACTAAGCGACATCCATAACCCCGATTCGACTCAAATCTGAGTTGTTTTCGAGTTATTTTTGTGTAACCCACTCCTTCACCCCCCCGACCCCTAAGGGTTCTCCCCTCGTACGCATAATGGGGTTGAAATTATACACAATTAACATCGGGAGAAACACACTACGAATATCAATTACCCCGAAAACTGTTTATCCGACGCAAATGTATACCGTATGAAAACATATTTGGCAATATCAATCCCCGCCCCTGGGGTGGGGGTGGACGTTTCTTATCTCCACAGTGTTTGTTTCCGGTTCGCAAATTTTCTCCACGGGTGTAGATTTTTATGCCCAACATATTTTACTTATTAGAAGATTTATCTAATTAGTATTTCCTGGTGTGATATTGAATTTAATTTAGGTAATAATTAAGGTAATTAAATACAAAGGATCATACAGTAATTACAAGTAACATATATTGATGTGTGTTTAATCTCGTGATGCTATTAAGTGCAGGCGTGTAATAAAACAGAAGTGCGTCGAGCTGGAGGAGCACTTACTTGTATTACCCTTCGCTTCTAAGTGGTCGTGGCGATACTACGGGATGAAAGATTTGTAGGTTTCTCGACTGTGCCTGAGGAAGTGCTTTGTCCGCTTCCATGGCCCACATCGATCTGTCTGCACCTTAGCCGTAATTACTCGCGCAGGGCAGCTGCACCACCGCAAAGTATCACGCGCCTCGCCCGCATTCCTTCACAGGCCGATGCCTTTCAAAACTTCCCAACCACACAGGAAAAATGTTGTATTGTGCCGGAAGTCCTTAGGAGGCTATTCATCTTCAGACGAGACGCTGTCGAAATATTTTTTTTAAAGAAAATAAAAACACCACAACGACAACTACTTCGGCTAAATTACCTTCATGCTGCTGGATGACTTCGATCTGCGGCCGCGGTGTTGGCACTACTGGATTGATTCAAAACTCACAAGAGTAATAAAACTTAATTGTATTCACTTTGAACCTTTGACAGAGGCTTTCATTGGGTTTTCCCCGCCAGCTGGAAGCCAAGATTAGTCGCTTAGAGAGAAAAGAAGAAACATGTTATTGACTGAGGGAGTCGTTTATGTACTCTAATGAATGGGTGAAGAGCAAGCACGAAAAATGTTTTAATTCTATGCACGTTGAATAATAGTTCATTTCATTATGCGTAGGAGGGGAGAACCCTTAGGGGTCGGAGGGGGAAGGAGGGGGTTACACAAAAATAACGCGAAAACAACTCAGATTTGAGTCGAATCGGGGTTATGGATGTCGCTTAGTTTAATTACAACATTTAAACTTGCAGGTTAAGTTGTACTTTCAACCCCTGTAACTGAGGGCTGAACGAGAGATAACATTATGTTCCGCATACAAATCTGTAACTGTGGACCAGATTTCGTACACGTGTTCTTTTCGAACCGGAAACAAACACTGTGTGGGTAAGACACCCTAGGAGGTGGGAATTTTCGTACATGCTAAAACGGCCGATATTTTCGTCGAAAGAAAACTTTCCAGGGTCAATCAGATTGTTTCTGTTTCTCCCGATGACTGATATCAACCCCTTTGGACATGGAGCCGGAGCACCTTTATGGATGATGGTGGTGGTGGTGGTGTGACGTTACATTCAGGTTCGAAAGGAACTCGTGTACGATTTTTGTCCATTTTTTATGCGGAACACAAATCAACACTTTTATTTATTAGATAGATTTTAATATATATATATATACATATATCCCATTTCCAATATTTAGGATGTAAAATAACATTTGAAGAGGATAAAGATGTCACAAATAAAATATACAATTTTCAGAGGATATGTGGGGGACAATAAGAAGAACGTTGAAAAGGTAAAACCAGAAAAGAAAAATTAAATTAAATTTTATAAGGTGATGGCAGTTCCTACAATGTTGTCAGAATGCTGGGTAAGAAAACATAAAGAGCTAAAACAAATAGAGGAAGCAGCTGAAATTAAATTTCTTAGAGCAGTGAAGGGGGTGTACATTGATGGATAAAATAAGGAGTGCTTGAGGCGATCACAGATAAGTTAACAGGGGTGTAAATAAAGGTGGAGAGAGCAATGTATTGCGAATGCCTAGAGACAGTGCTGGAATATAAACCATTAGGCAAAAGGAGTGTTGGAAGACCAAGTTTGAAGCCGTAACAGGCTAAAAGCCTAATCCTGGAAAGCAGAAGAAGAAGAAGATATATATATATATATTGTGATAATTGATTTACAAGTATATATGATATTATTAAAAGAACAAACCTAAGGTTGGTTGCTAAGCAACAGTTTTTGTTTTCATCAGATAATATGATCTTTGGAGACTTCGGAGAGGGAGGATTTTGTCAAAACGAGTGATGTGGAATTGAACAGAATTTATTTGGATTGTGAGAAATAAAAAATAATACACGCCTGAGTGAATAGAGAGAGAGACAGTTTTATGCTTCTACTAAATATTATAAAGTGAAATAATTTTGGTTTTTATAATTAAAAATTTCCGTAAAAAAATTATCTTGTGACCAACGAATAAAATAAGACCGGAGGGTCTAACTGAAGAATAATAGCAACCTTTACAATATATATATATATATATATACTTCTCCGAAGTCTCCAAAGATCATATTATTTGACAAAAACTGTTGCTTAACAACCAACCTTAGGTTTCTTCTTTTAATAATATCATATATACTTCTAAATCAATGACCACAATATATATATATATTGTAAAGGTTGCTATTATATATATATATAGCTTCACAATTATTGCATGGTATTCTGTAAACTGTCTCTTTATTTTCCTATTTTCCCTTTCACACTATGGAGATCTCTCTTTCCCCTTTATATGGTAATTTCATTTCATTAAAACCATGTCCTGTGAATATCTTCCAAATTTTTTCTGACGTCCCTTTAAAATATGTTAAACTTCTATAAAAAATTCTGTGCATTTACTTTTCCACTATCGTTCTCTATTAAAGCTCCACCATTTTCTTGTTTACGTTTTTTTCCCCCCAAACTATCTTTTTTTTATCTTCTATCGTTTTTTTTTTTAAAAAAACTTAAGAATTCCTGTATTATCCTTTTCCTGTGTGCATACAGTATTATTTTCACTTATCACTTTCTCGTTTTTATTCATTACTCTTTTCTTTTAGTGTCAATTGGTTCATGTTCCTTATATCTCTTCAACAATCACTTTATTTTCTCCAAATTAGTAATATAACTCGTTACGAAGTATCGAGGTTGCTTTTGATAAAATCACAGGCAGATATAAGCGTAGTTTACGGAGAGTGTTGTTCTCTGTTACGCGTCTCTCACCGTGACACTTCCGGAAGTATAATTTTACCTCATAACGACTGCAACGAATAAGTTACGAACGTTGTACTTGAGCCTAAAATGTAATAATAACTGTCAGGTCCTAATGGTCTGTCTCTCTCTTCCGTTGCAAGTAAGAACACGGGGGCGGCGTTGTGCTTTGGCGTCACAACTTTAACTCTGCGACTATAACAAGTCAGCCATTACACACACACATGAATAAGTGCCTAGTGTGAATCGATTTCGGTTCGAGAAATTTCTCTTTTTGTTATTTGTTACACTGAAATTCGATTTCGTCTAATTGTTGAAAGGAAGTCCTCCCCCCCTTCCCCCTCCACACACAAAATGGCCGCATTCCCGAGGAAATGTCTCAACGTCATTGTAACAGACTTTTATACAGCAATTATGTATAATTGAGACACACAAAAGCTTCCAATTAAACACTTTATAAGTTTCTGTTGCAGACATTTTTCCTTTTTTAAGATTCTTCGAGAAATTTGAACTATCCGACCATTTTTCCGCGAGCTGCTCACCCACTGGAACTGAGTCGTGCCCGGGACCAATCCACAACACGGGGAAATGTTTGCTACAGCATCATTCTCGTTATTTCTTCTTTTTCTTGTATGTGACGTCGTAATCTATGTAATTAAGGGAAGGGGGGTGGGGGTGAGAATTTTTATTTTTAGCCAGTAGCAGATAATTTTATTTACGATAATAAGTTTATTGTATGAATTCAATGATCCATATTCCTAAATTAACAATTTAACTATGATTTGAGGCTTGAATAAAAGCTCTGTGGATTTCTTTGAATTGTATAACAACACCTACGATGTCCTGAATGGGACATGAAGGATTGAGACATTGTTTATAGTTTTCATTTAAACGTTTTAATTCAGTATTGTTTAAGCAGTTCTTACGATATATTATTGTCCCACTCATTGGTAATGCATGTTGCACAGGTTGAGAATATTATTTTTAAATGAATAAGAAAGATAGCCCAATACAGACACAAAAAAAGAGGGGGGAATATAAATACCACACAACAACGTTTCTGTGATCCTTGTCCCTTTCGTCACGTGCTAAGAAGAGCCTAGAAATAAATTAGAGCTTTGTTGTCAACTGACGAGTGCAGTTGTGTCGCTCCAGGCTCTTCTTAGCACCTGACGAAAGGTACAAGGATCACAGAAACGTCGTGTCAACTGACAAGTGCAGTTGTGTCGCTCTAGGCTGTTCTTAGCACCTGACGAAAGGTACAAGGATCACAGAAACGTCGTGTCAACTGACAAGTGCAGTTGTGTCGCTCTAGGCTCTTCTTAGCACCTGACGAAAGGGCACAAGGATCACAGAAACGTCGTGACAACTGACCAGTGCAGTTGTGTCGCTCTAGGCTCTTCTTAGCACCTGACGAAAGGTACAAGGATCACAGAAACGTCGTGTCAACTGACAAGTGCAGTTGTGTCGCTCTAGGCTCTTCTTAGCACCTGACGAAAGGGCACAAGGATCACAGAAACGTCTTGTCAACTGACAAGTGAAATTTTGTCGCTCTAGGCTCTTCTTAGCACCTGACGAAAGGTACAAGGATCACAGAAACGTCGTGTCAACTCACAAGTGCAGTTGTGTCGCTCTAGGCTCTTCTTAGCACCTGACGAAAGGGCACGAGGATCACAGAAACGTCGTGTAAACTGACAAGTGCAGTTGTGTCGCTCTAGGCTCTTCTTACCACCTGACGAAAGGGCACAAGGATCACAGAAACGTCGTGTCAACTGACGAGTGCAGTTGTGTCGCTCTAGGCTCTTCTTAGCACCTGACGAAAGGGCACAAGGATCACAGAAACGTCGTGTCAACTGACGAGTGCAGTTGTGTCGCTATAGGCTCTTCTTAGCACCTGACGAAAGGGCACAAGGATCACAGAAACGCCGTGTCAACTGACGAGTGCAGTTGTGTCGCTCTAGGCTCTTCTTAGCACCTGAAGAAAGGGCACAAGGATCCGTGAAACGTTGTGTGGTATTTATATTACTCCCTTTTTTGTCTGTATTGTATCTTTAACCAGTCGTAAATTCATTTTAATATTATTTTTTATCTTTTATAAAGTTTGAAAAAAAAATCATGAATGGATAGAAAACCAAAAAAAAAATTATCATATAACAAAATTTTAGTGTCACGCATTACATAAACAAGTAATTTCCATGTACATATATCTTTTAACCTTTCCCGGTTCCAGCCAGTTCTCACAGTTCCAGGCACAATCCTGTCCGTCGCCGCTGCGCTGATGAAATGTTAAGCGTAGGCGGACACCGAACATGAACATTAGAAATACAAAATTCTGTAGTCCAAGGAATGTAATATTTACTTATGTCCAAGCTTCGTGTTGAGACCCACCATAATACAGACAATACCAACGTGGCGTCCGGCTGGCCGTGCAGTATCGCACCAAGGGGGAAGGGGGGGGGGAAATTATTTACAACATACAACCTGTAGATTGGAATTATTCTAGTGTCGAGGTTCGATCATATTTTCCCCTTAACAGAAGATATTAAACATGTAATGGAAATCTCTCTCTCTCTCTCCCTCCCCCCTCTCTCCCTCTCCCTCTCCCTCTCCCCCTCCCCCTCCCCCTCCCCCTCCCCACCCCATCCCTCCCTCACTCCCCCTCCCTCACTCCCTCTCTCTCTCTCTCTCTCTCTCTCTCTCTCTCTCTTACAATAACAATAATAATAATAACGGCTGAACAATGGTCAATAATGATGCGAGTCTTTGTCTCAGGATACGGTGGGGTATCAAAATGCTTAAAATAGCCACTGAATCTTTTTTTTTAAAATAAAAATAAAAATATTCCATTAATAGTGAGGGTTTCCGCATAATCAATGGTGCATGTAAATAATAACTTACAATGGCGCCCTGGTGTCGTCCCCCGGCTGTTGTCCAGGTCCTCCGTTGTCGAGTAACAACTTCGGAAAATAATCCTGTTACTTTAATTTATAGTTTGTCTGATGCCCAAATTCAAAATAACAACTGCACAAAAACGTAAACCTTGGCGCAAACAATCATGGCGAAGAAGCTCCGGCAACAAGCCTCTTTGTCCCAGCGATCACATTGTCGCCAGTGATAATCTTTATGTACACATCAGAGAAATACACTATTTCAAAGAGAATTTAGTTAAATATATTTAAATATTGTTTCCAACAAAATTGAAATTTATTTTCATCGTTTCTAGTTAGTTAAACCTATTTAAATATAAAACAGTATTACCCCTTTTTTTCGCGGTTGCAGGTTGCTGCTGAATGTACGTAAATTGATTTCAAAGACGGGTAGGGGCGTGGGACAAGTACCCAAGAGCCCGACCTACCCGATGTAGGTTTGTCTAAGGTTTTTCCTGCATTTATTTAGGCGAATGCCGGGAAGGATCCTTAAAATATAGCCCGGGGGCCCCTAGTTAACCCTTGGCTACCTTCCTCTACCCTTCCGCATCCCCCCTTTAGAATCCCTTTCCTATGCTATTAAAGGGGAGTTGCCACTATGTGTAAAAAAATAGTTGGTTAGTTTTATAAAATAATAAAAGACCATTATAGGATTTTTAAAATTGTTTTTTTTTAAAAAAAAAATATTTAATTTTGTTTATTTATGAGTAAGGATAAATTACCGCGCCAAGTCCAGACTCTGAAAATGCATAAGTCAAAGAAATACACAATTGCAATAAGGGGGTTCGTATGCAGTAAATTTCAATCTTCATTTTCTAGTGAACGTCTTAAACACGTTTATAACAACAACAACAACAAATTTTTGTTGTTGTTGTTGTTAATAATAATACATAATTATCTCCAGAGTTTTGAGAGGGTCAGTAATTAGTTTAAAGACAGCAAGTAGTGAGTGCGCTGTGACGTAAAACGCGCCCGACCATTAGCACCAGACAGTTATTATGCATTCAAATAGTATCTACGACGTTTTAAATCTATTTCGCAAGGTATTTTAGACTAAATTACACTTGGTCTAGTGTCCGGGCGAGAGTAGACTCCGCCATTAGCATAAACGAGGACTCGAAGCAATATTAAGTACCTCCCCCCCATCCCCACCCACCCCGGCCGCCGCTGCGCAAATCATACACTTTGAAAGTGGTTCAAGCCATACATCGGCGAGGTAGTAATGTCGCCAGAGGGTGAGAGAGATTTTCAACAAAGGCGAGCTGCTGTTCAGCTCCTCGTGCCTGGGCTCGTTCCACTTCACTGGGTCACATAAAGAAAAACACACATATATGTACACACACACAATATTATTTCTTAAAAAAGCAGAACCGCTATTCCTGTGAAACGAAATAACGTGAACCAATCAATCAGAGATTTATCAATTATAATAATCTGACTTCTTCTTCTTTTAAATAAATCAGAGAAACTCGAGCATAACAGTACAGGGGGGGGGAATTATATTGAATTTCGTCAGGTGATTCAAGAAAACGCAAGAGCCGTAAAATCGACACAACAGGACAAACCAGGAGATGAACTTAAAAATAGGCTACGTATTTAAGAGTAACAGGCTACTTGAGGGTAACCCTCATAGTGGCAACTCCCCTTTAATAGAATAAGAAGGGGTTTAAAAGTGGGGATGCGGAATGGTAGAGGAAGGTAGCCAAGGGTTAACTAAGGGACCCGGGCTATAGTTTAAGGATCCTACCCGGCATTCGCCTAAAAGTGATGCCGGAGAAACCCTAGAAAACCTGCGTCAGGTAGGTCGGGCATTAGGTACTTGTCCCACGACCGTCCCATCGCTGTGGGGAGGGGTTTTCTGTGGGGACGCAGCTTTCCCTTCTCCGTGCCTCGACCAGTTTAGGAGGCAGCTGGCCGACTGTTCCAATAGGAACAGCGGACAACTCTTACCGTATGCCCATGGTCTGTGACCCCGGAACATACACCTCTCAAAACAGGCCGAGGTGCCTCGGCTTGTGGGACTTTAGTTCAAAAACGGAGAGAGGAGGAGGCATCCCCACAGGTAGCCCCTTCCGTCTCTCCTACAATATTCCGCCTGCGAGAGAATAGCCCTCCCAGATACTTAATTGATCATTATCACATCTTTTTTTAAAGTTTTGCGTAACGGAAGAGTCCAGCTCTTCAAGAAATGGAACTTGGGATATTTTAGAAGCCTCCGAACGCAACTCAGATACGTTTTGATGACGTCATGTGTCACACACACTATTACAAAAGGCCACTCGTGTACACAAATGGATTAAATGTAATAAAAAAATCCACTTTGTAATACTAATAAATTAGTAGAGATGATTCTAACCTAAAATACCGGTTATTATGTCCGTTTGTTTTTTATTAATACAACATCACAAGCAAATGTTGGACTTTTCCCTCTCTACATTAATATATATATATATATATATATATATATATATACCTAAATTGGCCGCCAACAACGCTCTCTCCCGAATTCAAACTCACTTTCTTATAAAATTGTTTCGGGCACTTTAACATGGCCCACCATCAACGCTCTCTCCTGACCCCTCTGACTGACTGACTGACTATATAAAATTGTTTCGGCCCCCTTAACTTGGCCCTGTGAACCTCCACCAACGCTCTCTCCCAACTGTCTGACTGCTCCTGTCCAACCGTTCTTTGATCTGTTTTCCCCCTCTCCAGAATATTCCCTTATTTTCACAGTTTTTGAGTTTCCACGTTCGCCAAACAAACACCAACTGTTGCCATTCTCACGCTCCGAGAGCCCCTCAATACAATTAAAATAAATATTTCATTTAAATATAATTTGTATGTCCATAAAACTTCTGTCATTATGCATTTATGGTTCCGACCAGATGTCTGTCAATACCATTACCTCTAAGCCGCTAAACGTCCAATTATAGTCCTCCCCTTCTCTAAAAGCCACTTATCCATCATTTTATTATTACCCTTTTTTATATACAAACCACTCAAGAATCCCCAGTATGAGTTGGTAAACAAATCTGATGAACTCAGAACAAAATTCATGTCCTTCTTAACTGGGTATTACAATATATATATATATATATATATATATATATATATATATATATATATATATACTGACCCGGAGTCCATTAGATTTATTACCATGAGAATGTCGCTCCAGAGCCAACAGAACAGGTCCTAGTTTCTCCTCGCAAGTGCCAAAACATAAATTAGTACCTTTTCTCTACCCCCCCCCCCCCCCCGCCCTGTGACATTCATGAACTTGTCGCTGCGAGATCAAGCAGCACTATTTCAGGCGCCCTCTGCAGCAGACGGCGGAAACTTTGCACGCCGATCAGAGAATAATGTCAGGAGGGGAATTCGTTAGACGCAGATCAATAATAATTACCACGTTCCAACGAACATAAATATACAGTTGAACGAAGGAATAGTCATCAACATAATGATTTATTATGTTTGTTTGTTTTATTATGTTTGTTTATTTTATTATTTATTTCGATATAAATCTATTCTTTTTTTTTTTTAAATAATTATTTTATTTTAGTATATTGTAGTACACACCAATGTTTGTAAAAATAATTTAATTTATTCAGTGCGTTAGATGATTGAAATTTTTTTTTAAGGTCACAGTTATTTTCTTTTTTTTAAATAAATTCTGTAAATATTTTATCATAAAAATTATTTTAAACCTTTCACTAAATATTAAAAACTGATCTTGCAAATTTCATTAATTTGATTTAAATTTGTTCTAAGTAATGAACCTGTATAGGGAAGGTAATTTTAAATTTCTTTAAAACACTTTAAAATTTATTATTGCATTTAATTGCTTTTCAAACTGAATTAAAGAAAATAATTTCAAAAAGCCACTAGTTGGTTATTACAATTTATTTAATTCATTTATTATTGATTTATCATTTATTTATTTATTTCATGTATTTATTTATTTACTATATTATTTATTTTATTATTAATATGTATGTAGAACTACAGACTGTTTTCTCCACAGATTATTAAGTTGTAATATATAAACCTCACTAATTAATAATAAAGATAGCCAAATACAGACAAAATAAGTGTGATAACACAGAGATACCTCTTTTTTTTGGGTGTAGATAGGCTATGTATAGGGTAATCCACATAGTGGCAACTCCCCTCTTATGTCATAGGAAAGGGATTTGAAAGGGGGGATGCGGTAGGGTGTAGGAAGGTAGCAAAGGGTTACTAGGGCCCCCGGGCTAGATTTTAAGGATCCTACCCGGCATTCGCCTAAAAGTAATGCAGGACAAACCCTATAAAAAAACCTGCATCGGGTAGGTCGGGCATTGGGTACTTGTCGCACGCCCTTCCGATGACGGGAGAGGGGTTTGCTGTGGGGACGCAGCTTACCAATCGCCATGCCTTGGCCAGTTTAGGAGGCAGCTGGCCGACTATTCCTATAGGAACACCGGACAACTCTTGCCGTATACCCAAGGTCTGCGACCCCGGAACATACACCTCTCAGAACAGACCGAGGTGCCTCGGCATGTGGGAACCTTAGTTCAAAAAAAAAAGAGAGATGTGAGAGCATCCCCAAAGGTAGCCCCCGCCAGAGCTCTCTGGGAAGGTTCCCCCCCTTTTTTTTTTTAGGGCAACAGGCTACATGAGGGTGATCCACATTGGGCAACTCCCCTTTAATAGCATAGGAAGGGATTTGAAAGGAGGGGATGCGGAATTGTGGGAAGGTAGCCAAGGATTAACTAGGGCCCCCGGGCTATATTTTAAGGATCCTACCCGGCATTCGCCTAAAGAAATGCAGGGAAAACCCTAGAAAAACCTGCATCGGGTAGGTCGGGCATTTGGTACTTGTCCCACGCCCTTCCGATAGCGGGAGAGGAGTTTGCTGTGGGGACGCAGCATTCCCTTCTCCTTGCCTCGACCAGTTTAGGAGGCAGCTGGCCGACTATTCCTAAATCACCCCCTGTCAAATATTTGGGTTTTACACATCTCGACAGCAAACTCAATTGGAAAATCCACATAACCAAGAAAAGAAAACAAGTGGATATTAAACAAAAAGAAACGTACTGGTTACTAGGACGCAACTCACACCTCTCCTTAGAAAATAAACTACTACTATATAAAACCATAATTATACCAATATGGAGCTACGGGATAGAATGATGGGGATGTGCCAGTAAGTCAAATACTGCAATATTATCCAAAGATGCCAGTCTGAAATATTAAGAGGCATCGTTAACGCCCCCTGGGTACATAACAAATGATTAAATACACAATGACTTAAAAATACTAACTGTTATGGAAACTGACCATCAAGAGAGTCTTAGTCATCACGTAAAGCTTAAATCCATTATTACAACCACTACTAGAAAATGAAGTAACAAGAAGACTGAAAAAAAAATGGCCGTCACATCTCTAGACAAGATGGAGGGGATCTCATCATGGAATAATATGTAAGTGACATGTTAAACCTACCACATTAGCTTATAGATTAAAATGTAATCTGATTGCTGATAAATATAATATTAAAAAAAAAATCCTGGTGTGAATAAAGCAGCCTTGAGCGACACAACTGCACTCGTCACTTGACAAAACTCAAAACGTCAAAAATTACAGAGAGAGATAAAAAAATGTTCTGTAAATAAAATAAAATGCGTGATACTAAGAGGTGTTGGCAACAATGAAGGGCTAGTAATTTATTATTACCGTGACGCAACAACAGGCTTTGTAACAATCAACCGACACAACAACATTTCGTTTCCGTAGCGAGCGTCGATTGTAATTGCGGATGACAGAAAAAACGAGAAATGTAAATTCTTTGGATATTGAGCTCCTAACAACCCGCTTAATGGCCTTGCAAAAGGACGCGCGGAACACGGTGTTAACTTTAATTACTCAGAGTTTGCTAATGAAAATTTCATGCTTTGATAGGAGGGGAGAGAGAGAGAGAGAGGGAGGGAGGGGGGAGAGGGGGGGAGGATATCCACAACACACGTACGTCACAATCACGCTTTATCACCATGTATCCGATAAGCTAATTTCTAAAAATAAATGTCTGACAGACAATCGGAAAATTTAACCCACCTAACTGGTAAATCCCAACAACAGAACGGACCTCGTTATGCTAACAAAATATATATATATCAAGTAGCATAAAAACACACCTTGGCGTTTTATGTTAAAAATAACCAGAGGATTACAGCATCCATGCCCCAGAGTCTCGTGTTTAATTAGGTGCATGCGTGGTTCTTCTGGAAAATGGAGAAACTAAATAATTATTCCCTCGTTTCCATCCAACACCATATTAAAATCCATGGCGTATAATTTATTGTGTGACATTAATTTGAATATTTATTTATTCTTTCGTGTTAGGGGAAATTCAATTAATCTATTCTCGCCTAACTTGCAGCGTCATTCTTTATTCCTATAACAAGAATTTAACAACTATAAAACGTAACAACTGTTGAATTTGGCTCTTCACCTCAATCTGACACATTTGCAAATTCTAGGTCTGAATTTCGCCCCCCCCCCCCACCCCTTTCCACACGTTTCTCACGCTTTTGCGTTAAAGTAATCATTAATATTATTATTTTTTGAAGGTGTAGCCAGGCTATGTATAGGGTAATCCACATGGTGGCAACTCCACTCTTATGGCATAGGAAAGAGGGGATGAGGAAGGTAGCCAAGAGTTAACTAGGGCCCCCGGGCAATGGTTTAAGGATCCTACCAGGCAATTCGCCTAAAAATGATGCATGGAGAACCCTAGAAAACCCTGCAACGGGTAGGTCGGGCATTGGATACTTGTCCCACGACGGGAGAAGCGTTTCCTGTGGGGTTGCAGCTTTCCCCTCGCCGTGCCTCGACCAGTTGAGGAGGCAGCTGGCCGACTGTTCCGAAGGGAACAGCGAACAAATCTTACCGTATGCGACCCCGGAACAACAGGCCGAGGTGCCTCGGCATATGGGAACCTTAGTTAACAACCTAAAGGAAAATTTGAAGGAACCCCGCAAAGAAAACGAACCAAAGTAATAGAATGTGTGTTATTCTTAACGATATATTTTAGAAACGTTACAGCGGTGAAGAGAAAGTAATTTCATAATAAATAAACTAGTCAAATGCAGCCAAATAAGTGATAATATAAATACCACACAACAACGTTCCTGGGATCCTTGTTCCTTTCTCCAGGTGCTAAGAAGAGCCTAGAGTGACAACTACACTCGTCAGTTGACAACACTCAAAACAAGAAAAGTTCCGTAGTATTTATATTATCACTTATTCTGTCTGTATTTGACTACTTTATTATTATTATTATTAATTCTCAATGAGGCGTAAATTTTTTCACTATGTAATTTCAATTAAATACATTACTGAATGTAAACAATTTTCTTTGTAAATCTTAACTTTGAATAATTATCCAAACAAGGTTCCGACTATGGTTAAAATGGTACGACCACTCCAGTCGTTATTTTAACCAATTTAACATAATTTATTGAGATATTCTTTTTATTTTCGCAAAACATTTTTTTATTTAATCAAAATAGCATATAGAAATAAATTCAGAAATTTATTAGAATCTATCTTGTGAAAATTTAATAGTCTCGTGCGCCGCAACCACATTAAAGTCTGAATTGTGATTTCAGCTAAACAAAGTTTCTCAAAAGTAATTTTGGTAGCCTGAAGAACCCAGACACTTGCAGTTGCGACCTTCCAAAGGGTCAGTCGTCAGACACTTCAAGAATTTGAACACGACGAAATAGGAATTGACGTACAGAACTGAAACAGATCAGGTTCACAGTTTATGTTGACGAGCTTAGGGGACAACTGAGTGGAGTAAGAAACGTATCAGTGTTGCATACTTAACATGACGTAGGCGGCCTCGTACGTAGCGTTTCCGTCGTAAACAAGGTAAAATACGTTGAGCGTACTGACGGCGAACAGGACAGCCTCGCCGGCCAGCCACAGACGAACGAATAAGCTCATTTGCTGCGAATACACATACAGTAATTACAGACAATCTAACAACTGCCTAATTTACACAATTAAATTTTTCATAGTCCACAAACATTTACATTAGTTTAAGCAGACAAGTAAATAACACAATGAAAAAGAAATATAGCCAAATACAGACAAAAAAAGGGTAATATAAATACCACACTACGTTTCTGGAATCCTTGACCCTTTCCTCAGGTGCTAAGAAGAGCCTAGAGAAACACAACTGCACTGGTCAGTTCTTTTGAGTGTTGTCAACTGACCAGTGCAGTTGTGTTTCTCTAGGCTCTTCTTACCATGCAGAATAAAGTGCTACGTAACAGCCCGTGGTTCATACTAAACAGTCAAATACACCAAGAATTAAAGGTTCCGCTTATAACATCCACAGCCTAAGCAGTAACTTTTTCAAAAATATAGTGAAGTGTAAAAGTGCAAAGAAATTAAATCTAGGTCAAAAAACACCCATAAAAGACTGAAACCAAAGCTTCCACAAGACTTACACAAATAATTGTCAACCTGTAAATTCCTGAACCCAATGTAATCAGCCAGAGGTGGGAAATATTCACATAACTCTCTTAGCCATATGATCTCTTATTATATCACAGCAGTGAATTGCATTTTACTTGCAAGGCCCTGCTTAATAAAATTACAAAAAAACACCTGACGAAAGGAACAAGGATCCCAGAAACGTTGTGTGGTATTTATATTACCCCATTTTCCGTCTGTATTTGTCTATCTTTCTTCTTCATTATTCTAAGGATATAATATAATATTTACAGTTCATATAAAAATATTCAATATGCACTAGTAAATAATTTCAACTACTGATTTATCAAATTACTATACTTTTATACTATATTTTTATAATAGAAAGTTTTTATATAGCTTTGTTTGGTTCAATAAATTCTTAATAGTTTCTTCAGTTAACTTTTTTACATTTGAAAAAACGACGTCCGATTTTAATTGTTTTCCATAATAGGATAAATTAAAAGTTTTTATTTAACATATGTTTTGAATTAATTAAACAATTTATGGCCTTATACGGACTCTTGTTATTTTTCATTTACATTGTGAAGACGTTTCGATCCCTTTTTTTGTATCATCTTCTGTTAATACTGTATCCGTCTAAGACCATAAATTGTTTTATTAATAGGAAATTTTTTTTTACCGTGGTCCTATTTATTTCTTACAATATTTTTATTTTATGAAAGCTTTTGAGTGTTGTCAACTGACAAGTGCAGTTGTGTCGCTCTAGGCTCTTCTTAGCACCTGACGAAAGGGAACAAGGATCCCAGAAACGTTGTGTAGTGTTTATATTACCCTTTTTTGGTCTGTATTGGCCATCTTTCTTATTCATTATTTTCAATCAGACCTTTTTTTTTCATTTTAAATGATACAATCGTATTAGTTTCTAAAAAAACTATATTACTTCCTGAGCCCAGAAGACGGAGGCTTAACAATTATTTTTTTTGCGAACCAAAGCCACCCGTAGAGACCGCAACGCTCCAACATACATGGCACACCTTTATACGGAAGTCCCAAGTTACAGGCGAACATACCACAAGGTTATGTGTAAAATACCAACAAGAAAGTAAACTTCTACAAGGTAATAACAACTGCAGTGACAATTTAAAATATTTAACTAAATAATTGGCTCGAGTCAGAGAAGTAATTATAATGTTTATTGCAAAAAAAAATTCACAACGACGTTTCGTCCTCCCTCCCTGGGACCTCATTATAATTTTATATACAATACCTGAGTAAAATTTATAAGCAAGCTTCAGCTGCCTCCAAATTTTACTCATGAAATGTATATAAAATTATTTAAAAATTGGCATACCTGATGAGGTCGCATTGTGAATTTTTTTTTTCAACAAATATTATTGTAACCTTTGTGACTCATTATTTATACCACCTGGTTGTTGGGAGTTCCCCATGTATTTACTTATATGAGCTCGAAAAAGTATTTAATTCCACGTTAATCCATAAGTCAAAAAAGGTTGAATAGCAAAAAATTAAATAAATGAAGTATAATACGGTTACTTATATTAATAAAGAATTGCAATTAAAATATGTACTAATTTTTAATGTTTCTTTATTAATACCAATACATCTGATATACTTCGTTTATTTCTTTACTATTCAACTGTTTACTTCATAGTATTTCTATAATTTTTTAAAAGGTCCGGAATAAAAGTGGAAGGAACGTTACAATTTTTAAGGACTAATAATAAATTCCTCTGACTGTTGGTGAGGCTACAATAATTAAATAAGATTCCACTTTTCCGAGCTTTTACAACCAAGTGCATCTCCTGGAAGTAAAAAAATAAGAGAAACTATCTCTCGAAGGTGTTAAGCCTTAAATAATAAATCACAGAAGTATGAGATTGGTAAATCTGTCGTGGTTATTATTATTTTCGACACGTCCCGCATATTTGTTAAGACTGCTGTAGAGATGTTCTTACCGCAAGGGCCCCTATCACCAATCCAATATTGAAAATCCCGTCGAAAACGTTAACCACGGATGCTTCCAGGCAGTACAGCGAACTTTCTAAAAAAAAAAGTCAATAATAAGCTAAAAACATAAAAACGATAACGGCGGAGTAACATAGAAATAAACATTATCTGGAAATGCCCCCCAAAAAAATATCTGTTGCCAGCACTGAGTTTAGTAACTGAAAAATAAATATAACTGTAACTCATTTATTAAATTTGCTGTAAAAAAGAGTCCAAAATTGACAGTAAAATACTGTTAATGTACACAAAATATTGTATTCTAGACTTAGTAATATTAAAATTTTCTCTTACCGTTCAAGAAATAAAACGGATTCGATATATTAGGCACGATGACGTGTGTGAACACATCCTTCTTAGGATGCTCTTCTATACGTTTTTCTTGATTGATTATTTCATATTGTAAGTGATGATACACACAGTACGTGTTTCTGAATAAAAATAAAGTTGCCAGCATCTGAAATCATGGGAGGGGGAAAACGCTCAAGGTTACAGATTCCGTCATATTTAAAATAGACGGCAAACCGAAATACTTACCAGAAACGAAAACCCGATTAAGAGGCTGCAGCATCTGAAGCCGCTGACTTCGCTATGGCCCTTCGTCATATTCAGTCCGTTTGTCCTAAAAAGATAATAATATATATTGGGCAGTATAAAGTGTCGGCGGACGATATGCGCAGAAGCACGGATGACGTCACTGCGCACGCAACTCTAGTCGTGTAGTGACGTCATGCCAGCAAATTTCAATCCCACTACTGAGAGCTGTAATTGTTTTTTAAACCGCCTTATTTATAATTAATTTACTTGCAAACCAAAATTCGGTTTATTTCCAAAGAATTTACACGGAACTAATTTTTTAATAGCCGACCGTTTTTTAAATAGATCATTTTGAACATGACTGTTTTCAGAAACGATCTTTTACTGGTAATAAAATCAATCACCACTCCTAGGAACCATAAATTTTTCTTTTTTCCAATCAACGTATCCTACGGGAAATTTTTTTACAAACACATGAGATTTCTCAGTCGACGTCTTGTCGAATGTCTTGTTAAGAATTTTGTCTGTGGCTTATGCAAAATTGGGAGGGGACGCAGGAGGGGGTGTTAAAAGTGTTTGCATGAGGGCTTACGTGTCGGAGGGTCTAAGAAAACGCCAATATTCACGATGCGTTTGTTAGGAAACCCCCCAGAGAGCAGCAAACAACAAACGAAATCGTCTCTAACAATACGTATGACAGAAACTAACGTGACACGTTCCAATTTCAAACGAAAAATTGGCACTCGCGTGGTACCAATAGTTAAATAGTAAATAATCATTACCTTATTAATTTTACCAAGTAAAATTAGATTTTTGTAGCAAAAACACCCACGTATATAATATAACTATTATCAAGTTATTTTAAGTTTTGTTTCCAAATGCACGCATATTACAACTTCTTCTTAAAAGTCAATTAAATTTAAATAAAATGACAGGGAAAACCAATTTTTTTACCCGTACTCCTAGTAATAATTGTGGGAGATACGGGAAATTAAAGATTGTTAGCATAAAGTCACTGCACGACTAACGTTCCATGCGCAGTAGCACGGGTGACGTCACCGCGCATGCAACTCTAGTCGTGTAGTGACGTTATGTCGGCAATTACAATTGACCGTACCTCGCGCAATTATCACGAGCACTCGAAAAGACTTATTTTTATCTCGTTTTTACAATTTATTTACGTGAAAACTAAAAAAACTAGATTTTTACAAAGAAGTGACACTGAACATGATTTTTTCCGAACCGCGTGTGTTCGTAATGTAATCGTTTCGGAGGAAATAAACACAGTTAAGAGTCGAAGAGACTGTCAAGAGAACTTTGGGGTTATAAATTTTACATTTAACTATACCTGATTAATTTAAGCAATGTGATAAAGCTATCGCCTTTTCGGTCACGTTTATATTATTTTGATGTCCGGATTACACCACCACTTCATTTATCTTTCAAACAATTATAAAGTAACTTAGATTTGTAAAAAAACAATTAACAGCCTTAGGGTTCTATTATAATTAAAATTCATCAAGAAAAACCCATATTCTAATTCATCAACTGAAACCGAAGACAAAGTAGCAGGAGCTTTCGGCCATATTTGCCGGATCATCTGCATAAAATCTACACATATAATTAATCAAATTGCAAAAGGATTAAACTAAAATATATTACAATTAAAAATTACCTGCTGCATTTGAAGACACATTTAAAAAAATATTCATACAATTCGAACCCGTTCACAAATATTAAACAACTCGTACCGGTTTTAAAATAACATCTAATCAAATCAGTATCACATGACTACTACACTAGTCAAATTGAGCGCTAACAAAATTAAAACTTTATTTTGTAATAATTTTTAAGAACATTGAAGGAATATTTAATGGTTGCGTAATTAAGATATTATTTTGACTAACGTCATGTGATACGTTTGACTTTGTTATTTTAAAACTGGCACACGTATGAATTATTTAAATAATGGCAGCGTAATTAATTAAGATATTATATTGACTAACGACATGTGATACGTTTGACTTGATGTTATTTTAAGACGAATATGAATAGTTTAAAATTTGTGCAGGGGTTCGAATTGAATGAATATTTTTTTAATCTTATAAATTTTATTAATTAGATGGTGTAAAACGATATCTTATAAATAATTAACATAATAAAATACCTGGAACTTTTACTGAGACAGATATCTACAGACAATCCATCGCCACACACAATACTGTCTGTATCTTAAAATTTCAATCTCTTTTTTTACACCAAACATATCTCAAGCACAAAGATGATACTCGTTTCCATCAGCGATAAAAAAAAAGCAAACCCATTACAAAGATATTAGACGTTTGCCGTTATCTTCTGTAATAAACATTCCGCACATTCTTACGTGTCTTTCTGGCGGGAAAAACAAAACTATTACAAGTTATCGAACTCGAAAGTCGACTGAAAGGTAAATCGAATATCGAAGCTGGTAAAGTCTACAGCTTATATATTTTGTGGTATTTAATTTAAAGATCTTAACGTTGTGGTGCAAATTAGTGAAATAAATTAATAACGACTTAATAAATTAAATAATTTAATTTGCCTAAAAGTAATGCAGGTAAAATCATGCATCAGGTAGGTCGGGCATTCGGTACTTGTCCCACACCCTTCCGATAGCGGGAGAGGAGTTTGCTGTGGGGTCGCAGCATTCCCTTCTCAGTACCTCGACTAGTTTAGGAGGCAGCTGGTCGACTGTTCTAATGGGAACAGAGGACAACTCTTGCCGTATGCCTCCAAGGGCTGCGACCCCGGAACATACACCTCTCAAAACAGACCGGCTTGTGGTAACCTTAGTTGAAAAACGGAGAGAGGAAAAGACATCTCCAAAGGTAGCCCCTTCGTGTCTTTCCTACAAGGTACTGCCTGCGAGAGAATAGCCCTCGCAGACCTTCCTGGTCTTTTTTTAGGGCAACAGGCTACATGAGGGTGATCCACGTTGGGCAACTCCCCTTTAATAGCATAAGAAGGGATTTGAAAGGGGGGGATGCGTAAGTGTAGAAGGAGGTAGCCAAGGGTTAACTAGGGGCCCCCAGGCTATATTTTAAGGATCCTACCCGGCATTCACCTAAGGAAATGCAGGGAAAACCCTAGAAAAACCTGCATCAGGAAGGTCGGGCATTGGATACTTGTCCCACGCCCTTCGGATAGCGGGAGAGGAGTTTGCTGTGGGGACGCAGCTTTACCCTTCTCCGTGCCTCGACCAGTTTAGGAGGCAGCTGGCCGACTATTCCAATGGGAACACTGAACAACCCTTACCGTATGCCCAAGGTCTGTGACCCCGGAACATACACCTCTCAGAACAGGCCGAGGTGCCTCGGCTTCTGGGGAACCTTAGTTGAAAAAACCAGAGAGAGGAGAAGGCATCCCCGAAGGTAGCCCTTTTCTGTCTCTCCTACAAGGTTCTGCCTGCGAGAGAACATCCCCCCCATCTATTATCTGCGAGAGAATAGCCCTCGCAGACAATCTTGTTTTCTTTCTGGTCAAAACTTAACGGCAAATAATAAATAAAACTTATAATCCAAGGTGAGAGAGAGAGACAGGGAGAGAGAGAGAGAGAGAGAGAGAGAGAGAGAGAGAGAGAGAGAAAGAGAGAGGGAGAGAGGGAGAGAGAGGGAGAGAGAGGGAGAGAGAGGGAGAGAGAGGGGAGAGAGAGAGAGAGAGAGAGAGAGAGAGAGAGAGAGAGAGAGAGAGAGAGAGGGAGAGAGAGAGAGATTCTCCATTTGGGAAAAAATCCAGTCGGCCATTTCCTCGACGGGATTTGTCGCAATGAAACCCCAGACGAATGTATTCTGTGCAAGTTTGACAACATAATGTTTGATCTTTAAAACCGGGCACGACAACCTACACGACGTCTGAGAGAGTTTACTTTATTTCCGACGAAGGCGCCCGCACTTTCATTTCCTCTCCGCGGAGAAAACTGCCGCATTCTGGCGGGATTGAATCCGCTCGTGGAAAGTCACAAGTGGTAACTCCTCTAGCAGGAGGAGAGAGTGTCTGGTATCGACGTAAAATAAATATCGATTTAATAAATACCTCGCTCAACAACCATGGAAAACGAACCTTATGTTACCCAAATAAATAACTTTGACAATACCAGGACCATCTACCAGAGGGGGAAAAAAATTATTCCTCCAATAAAATAACTTTAAAATTTTTGTTATTGTTAATTGAATTGTCCCATAATTTTTTTAGACTAGTCGTACAACTAAATTTGTTTTTGGTAAATAAAAATGGTGACGGCGTTGCCGAAAGCTTCCTCGATAATATATAAAAAAAATATGAGGCAATAAATATTATCATAATGATCGAAAAAAAATAACGGACATTTGTAATGATATAAATAAATAAACACTTGGCCTTGGTTCAGAAAAATTACGTTTATCAAATAATAAAAAAATACGTGAAAAACGTTTCGTCCTCTTTTCTGACATCTTCAGGTTCAATAATTTTGTATATAAATATAATTGCAACAAAAAAAAGGTTTTAGAGTAACCGAAATAAAAATAGGACGTTCTTAATATACGGAATAATCTGACTTAATTTCGTATATTTATTCAATAAAAATTATTAATGTATCAGTATGAAAAAATTATCAGTAGTTGTTAAATTGATTTTTTTTAGGGTAACAGGTGGCTACATGAGGGTAATCCACATGGTGGTAACTCTCCTTGAATAACATAGGAAGGGATATGAAAGGGGGGATGCGGAAGGGTAGAGGAAGGTAGCCAAGGGTTAACTAGGGGCCCCCGGGTCCCCGGGCTGTAGTTTAAGGATCCTACCCGGCAATTCACTTAAAAGTGATGCAGGGAGAACCCTAGAAAAACAATCTGTTATATCGGGCATTTGGTACTTGTCCCACGCCCTTCCGTGGATGGCGCGAGAGGGGGTTTTCTGTGGGGACGCAGCTTTCCCCCTCGCCGTGCCTCGACCGGTTTAGGAGGCAGTTGGCCGACTGTTCCAATAGGAATAGCGGACAACTCTTACCGTATGCCCAAGGTCTGCGACCCCGGAACATACACCTCTCAGAACAGGCCGTGGGAACGATTTTTTTAGGGTAACAGGAGGCTACATGAGGGTAATCCACACGGTTGGCAGCTCCCCTTTAATAGCATAGGAAGTGATTTGAAAGAGGGGATGCGGAAGGGTAGAGGAAGGTAGCCAAGGTTTAAATAGGGGCCCCCGGGCTATAGTTTAAGGATCCTACCCGGCATTCGCCTCAAAGTGAAGCAGGGAAAACCCTAGAAAAACCTGCATCAGGTAGGTCGGGCATTGGCTAATTGTCCCACGCCCTTCCCTTGATGGTGGGAGAAGAGTTCAATATAATTTCACATTATTTTATTTGTAACCCCATTTTTTAATCCTTTTGTTTTAGTTTATTGATCATTGTGCGTTAATCTTGCTGTAAGTATTGATCCGGTATTCCTTTGTCATAGGAAAATAGGAAGAAGAACTAAGAAAAGAGAGGAGGAATGAGGGAACAAGTAAAAAAGGAATTCTAAAAAAAAATCAAGAAAGATAGAAAAGATGGCAGAGATATGATAATCCAAGCGTATTGTGTTTTATTTAATTAATTATTTCATGTCATTTATAATCTTTGCTGTGTTCTTAATGTGTTTTCTTTTTTTGTTTTGACAAACTGATAAGTATATTAGAGGTTGTATTTTTTATTTCCTTTATTTGGGAAAGTTTGAGTCACCGTATTTAATTGCAAAAAAAAAAACTGACAAGGTTTTTCACTTGAGGAATACAGAAACGGTTGTTCAATGCTCATTCCAAAATGGCTTGGTAAAATAGGAATTGATTAAATGCGATAGAAAGTATTGGACAGAGCCGGGAATCGATCCCGGGACCGCTAAGTAAGTAGACATCTGAGCTATTTATAATTCTAGGATAATAGAAATGCTTTCAACTGTGAAGGTTAAGAGAATGTGTCAAGGAATGAGGATAGAAAGATCACCACAGCAAGGGGAACACGTGGTCGCTCTAACCACTGAGCCATCCTCGTCGTGCGTCACCTGACCACGGGGGTTTTACTGAATTAATTCAAGACCAGAATAAATGTTTTCAATGAGGCTCATCTCGTGTAGGTATAATTGACGTTTTTACCACGCGGCCCCTCCCCTCATCTGTTTATTTATATCGATCACCCTGTCGATTCTGCCATACTCGAGCCTTCACTGCGAATGCTGATGGAGTGCTCATGATGACTGACAGTTTGGAAGGGCGGCGCGGCAGGAAACGTTAACGAAGCAGAACTGTTGCGTTGTGCATAATCCCGGTAGGTACATCGGAGAATGGGAAAAATCTCGTACAACGGTCCCTGGAATTAAACAGGAAGCTCAACAACTTCGCGCAGAAATGGACGATGAATAATACCTGGGACGTTGTGCGAAACGGTACAGTGAACAAGTAGGGAACATTACGTGAATTAGGTTAGTTCAATAAAGTCATGAAAACAGGGAAAACCAGACAGAAACAATTTTAGGAACACCAAAGACGAAGTTTCGTCAGGTGTAAAATGGAGTAAATAATTACCGTACTTTGACAAACTCTTTTAAATAATTTCAACATTTAAGAAGGTTTGGACGATTCTTGGGAAGATTTAAAAATAAAACGAGTACCATAATTACCAAAAGAAGTTAGTTGTAGGTGAGCCTGTTATACAGGTCTATACTATAATAAAGATAGTAAAATATAAAAGATATAATCGATAGTCTCCATAATTTTTAATTTATTTTTTTAATAATAAAGATAGTAAAATATCAATGATATAATCGATAGTCTCTATAATTTTTAATATATCTATTTTCAAAATAAAGATAGTAAAATATCGAAGATAAAATCGATAGTCTCCATAATTTTTAATATATTTTTTTAATAATAAAGATAGTAAAATATCAATGATATAATCGATAGTCTCTATAATTTTTAATATATCTATTTACAAAAATAAAGATAGTAAAATATCGAAGATATAATCGATAGTCTCTATAATTTTTTATACATCTATTTTTTAAAAAGATAGTAAAATATCGAAGATATAATCGATAGTCTCCATAATTTTTAATTTATTTTTTTAATAATAAAGATAGTAAAATATCAATGATATAATCGATAGTCTCTATAATTTTTAATATATCTATTTTCAAAATAAAGATAGTAAAATATCGAAGATAAAATCGATAGTGTCCATAATTTTTAATATATTTTTTAATAATAAAGATAGTAAAATATCAATGATATAATCGATAGTCTCTATAATTTTTAATATATCTATTTACAAAAATAAAGATAGTAAAATATCGAAGATATAATCGATAGTCTCTATAATTTTTTATACATCTATTTTTTAAAAAGATAGTAAAATATCGAAGATATAATCGATAGTCTCCATAATTTTTAATTTATTTTTTTAATAATAAAGATAGTAAAATATCAATGATATAATCGATAGTCTCTATAATTTTTAATATATCTATTTTCAAAATAAAGATAGTAAAATATCGAAGATAAAATCGATAGTGTCCATAATTTTTAATATATTTTTTAATAATAAAGATAGTAAAATATCAATGATATAATCGATAGTCTCTATAATTTTTAATATATCTATTTACAAAAATAAAGATAGTAAAATATCGAAGACATAATCGATAGTCTCTATAATTATCAATATATCTGTTTTTAAAATAAAGATATTAAAATATAGAAGACATAATCGATAGTCTCTATAATTTTTAATATATCTATTTTTAAAATAAAGATAGTAAAATATCGAAGATATAATCGATAGTGTCCATAATTTTAAATATATTTTTTTAATAATAAAGATAGTAAAATATCAAAGATATAATCGATAGTCTCTATAATTATCAATATATCTATTTTTAAAATAAAGATAGTAAAATATCGAAGATATAATCGATAGTCTCCATAATTATTAATATATTTTTTTTAAAACAAAGATATTAAAATATCAAAGACATAATCGATAGTCTGGATCATTTTTAATATATCTATTTTTAAAATAAAGATAGTAAAATATCGAAGATATAATCGATAGTCTCCATAATTTTTAATATATATTTTTTAATAATAAATATAGTAAAATATCGAGGATATAATCGATAGTCTCTAAAATTTTTTATATATTTATTTTTAACCTTACCAGAGTTGGAGGAATGGACTGCAAAATGATGTTAAATTAAATCAATTAAATTATAATTTTTAATCGCCAATTCTAGTTATATATATATATAATTAAATATTTCACGGTGTGCATATTTAAAAAAATAAACTCCGTCTCCTTTAATCAATTTATTACTCACCCATCGCCGCCATTACCAAAGCAACTAACAAAATAAAGATAACACAACACCAACAATAAACCCTAAGATATAACCCCCCTCCTCTCCATCTTCTTCTTATTATTATTATTATTATTAACTGATAAATGTAATTAGTTTATTACAATACTATCGTATATGCACCAGATGGTTTAATGGTGCCATGGATGATTTAAAAATGGATAAAAGTATCATATGTATTTTTAAATGGTTCAGCA
The DNA here is from genome assembly GCA_037074705.1 of Zhengitettix transpicula. Classification (NCBI taxonomy): domain Eukaryota; kingdom Metazoa; phylum Arthropoda; class Insecta; order Orthoptera; family Tetrigidae; genus Zhengitettix; species Zhengitettix transpicula. The sequence continues at coordinate 93,127,318 of CM073593.1, forward strand.
ACGACTGAACTCGTCTTAAATTGAGAGTCGGTCACGAAAATCAACATAAAACACCCGAGAATCATCCGAAAAAAATATTTGGAATTTGGATTAAACATCTTATAAGGGGTTTGGAAAAGGGATGCTTTTTAATGTTTGTAAAATCCGTTACCTGACAAAAATAACAATGTGGAGAACAAATAGAATTAATTCCAATACCATTACATAACACAGCTTAACCTCTTACCGAATCATTAAAATGTCTTCTACTCCAGATGGAAACCACGTCCCGGTTTAAAATAAAAATAAACGTCCCCCGCCCCTATCGATCTAGTGATGCCCTTAAACAGTCGTTTCTCTTTTAGGTTTAAGAGCCACACATGGTCTGTGCTCCTGGCAGAATCGCTACACGTGTTCGTTGTCATTGGTGTGATTTATGGCGAGTAATTTAGCATCCAATAGATGTCCTGTCAAGACGCTTCCAACTAACTCTTTTGTCACTGTCCCGGAGGAAACGGATTGAACCCGAGGAACATCTAGTGTACCCCTCCACGATCTCTTTGACATATCAATAAATCAGATTATAAATTTAATTGATTCTGTGGCTCGAGCCAGAGTTAAGGTTCCTTCTCTCTACGTGTTCAACGCGTAACGTTCATGAAGGAAAGATCGTTTCATTATCTTCGACGAATTCAATCATTATAATAATAATAATAACAATAAAGCTGATTATTCTTTTAATAAAATGAGATACAATTTACATAAATTAATAATAAGAGATTTTACATATAAATAAATATAAACCCCAGCATGAGCCTTTAAAAGACATGTACAGCTTATGTATGGGACGTAAAATAAATATTTAGAATCGAAAGTGTAATACTTCTTTTTTTAAGGTTAACAGGCTACATGAGGGTAATCCACATAGTGGCAACTCCCCTTTAATAGCATAGGAAGGGATTTGAAAGGGGGGATGCGGAAGGGTAGAGAAAGGTAGCCAAGGGTTAACTAGGGCCCCCGGGGTATGGTTTAAGGATCTTACCCGACAATTCGCCTTAAAGTAATGCAGGGGAAAACCATAGAAAAACCTGCATCAGGTACGTCGGGCATTTGGTACTTGTCCCACGCCCTTCCCTGGATGGCGGGAGAGGAGTTTGCTGTGGGGACGAAGCATTCCCCTCACCGTGCCTTGACCGGTTTAGGAGGCAGCTGGCCGACTATTCCAATAGGAATAGCGGACAACTCTTACCGTATGCCCAAGGTCTTTGACCCCGTAACATACACCTCTCAAAACAGGCCGAGGCATGTGTGAACCTTAATTCAAAAAACCAGAGAGACGTTAAGGCATCCCCAAATGTAGCCTCCGCCAGAGCTCTCTGAGAATGTTCACCTGCGAGAGAATTCTCTCGCAGGCTTCCTTCAAGTATAATACTTTTGATTTCCTCACACCTCAATGATTGGTGTTTGCTGTTGACATACGAGAAACTCCAGTAAAATTGTCCTCACGTCAACTTCGCTCTCGACTTTAACTGCTCTCCACAACTGACCTTTCCAACTACCTTTCAGTAGCCTTCACTGTCTATCACTCTTGATGTGAAAATAACTATTCTCCCAGTTTCTTTCGACCGTTTCGTGCAAAGCCTCAAATATTTTTTTTACGCTCTCCTTCTATTCTTCTCCTATACACAATTAACTCGAAGCGTCATTGAACGCCTTCACAACTTTAGGCAAACGAGAAGCAGAATAAAAGACAATATTGAGTAATAAAATAAAATATAATTAGCGGAAATAGGCTTAAGGTCAGAATTTATTTATAACAATTAAAATATGTTATTTATTTATTAAGTTTTTAGTCACATCTGAAGAGTTCCGCAAACCAAAGGGATGAAACGTTATGTAATTTAGTCAAATTACGACTTTTGGCCAATTTTTCCGCTAATTATATTAATCAATACAAGTGAGATATGTACCATTTTTAATCAGAAAATAATTACCACACGTTTTAGCAATCCTATTTGCTTTCGTCAGGTTCGTCAAATGGTTTGTAGCGGCCTCCTGCATTTATTATTTTAATCACCTGACGAAAGCAACAAAGATTGCAGAAACTTCGTGTCACATTTATTTTAACACTGAATATTGCCTGTTATTTATTTATATAATTAGTATACTTACAATAGAGACGCTTTATAATTTATAATTCCATTAATTATTAGTAGAGGTTTGCTTATAATTTACCCCCTTGGACTGTTACGTATTTTAACAGTAATTTCTGAGACTATAGACTACGGTGAATTTCCGTCACCACACGTCCAGTATGAACCAGTGAGTCAGGAGAATTTTCTGCTAGGTGGTCGCGGTTTTGTAATTATAGAGAATGCATGTTCAGTTTGGATCTGTTTGAAATTTCTACGTTACTGTCCCGGTATTTTTCGAAGACTCTGTAGAAATTGTCCACTACTGGGCGGGTTGCTATTGCAGACTGTGCATCACCACTACTTCCATTGCAGACTGGCTTGTTCTCTCTCGACAAACATTGCCGACAATAATGCGTCTGATAAACTACACATTCTTGTACAACGCTGCCTTCAATGCCTGGGCCGCAATGTTACGCTGACAATACAAATATAAATGTCATTATCCACACTGGTGGTCACCACAATATATTGGAGTTTCTGATTTCGCGCGCTCCACATGAAGTCCAATTACCTTATTTTAATATTAGGATATCTGTCGTAAAATTTGTTACTATTTAGGATCGAAGAAAGAGTCTGTCATTAAATTATTTTGTCACGACAAACATCAAATTAGGATTGTTGGAATCACTCAAAAAAAATTTTAAAAAAATATGGCAAATTTATTCTTTTGTAAAACGGTCCCGTGTAGTAATACAATCCTCCGCTGGGGGAGGGGGGGGGTAACCGATTTTTATTGCACTCGTTAAGTGCCTGACACACACACACACACACACCCTGTTGGAGTCCCTGCCTACCTGATGATGAAACACTTTGGGCTTCGCAAATTGTGCTACGCGGCTTCTGATTGGCCGCGCTAATCACTTCGTAATTCGGACGGGGCCCACGCTAATGTGGTCGTATTCAATTATTGTGCCGCCCGTCACCATGGTGACAAGATGTCACGAAGGGGAGCAGCTCCGGGTCAGGGTTGAGGCACGCGCCCCCAAAAAATAAATAAAACGTTGTCGAACGAGACGCGCCAAAATATTTATTTCACTTCGTTCTTCTTTTCGTGGTTAATGTGTTATAAAATATATTTGGCCATCCAGTTCCTGAACGGGGTTGTTATTAAACCACTGATCGGGCACTCCAGCTTCATTAGTGTACCTCTGATTGTTCTTCTTTCCCTGATGACTTAACAGAGTTTCTTTTCTTTGAGAAACGTCGGGGTATTGCCTACTTTCACTCTACATTAACCTTCTTAAAATGAAAAATTTACGTCTGTTTTGAATTAATTAACCGTCTTATTCAGTTCTTCGTCTGAACTATTTCAATAAAACCTAATTTGTTTGGTATATTTCTTCTTTAATTTTCTCTCTGCATTTTCTACCTTCCCCTGTTTTCTACCTTCCCGTATATCTAAAGTTTTCGTTTATTATTTCCGTCTCTTCTACGTTTTTCCTAGTCAGACACCAACACCCGATCAATACTTACAATAACTAGACAATGCAGTTTTCTGACCAATTACAAACAATATTTATTGATTGATTTAAAACAACGTTTCGGTACGTGTTTGTACCTTCATCAGGTCTTTCCTGTTCAACCACGTTTTTTTTTCATCATTATGATAATATTTATTATTAATACTACTGCCTCATATTTTTTTATATAATTTTTTTTATCTAAATAAAATTTGTTTTTACAATTTCATCGCAGGAAAGGCGTGATGAAGGTACAAACACGTACCGAAACGTTGTTTTAATTCAATATATATTAATATTGTCTGTAAGTGCATATTTAAAAAAATAAACTCCGTCTCCTTAAATTAATGTATTACTCACGCATCGCCGCCATTACCAAAGCAACTAACAAAATAAAGATAACACAACACCAATAATAAACCCTAAGATATAATCCCCCTCTCCATCTTCTTCTTCTTATTATTATTATTATCAACTGATAAATGTAATAAGTTTATTACAATACTAACGGATATGGACGGGATGATTTAATGGTGTCAATGGATGATTTAAAAATGGATACAAAGTATCATATGTATTTTTAAATGGTTTAGCAACGACTGTACTCGTCTTAAATGGAGAGTCGGTCACCAAAATCAACATAAAACACCCGAGAGCATCAGAATTTCTTTTTTTTTTAAAATATGGATTAAACATCATATAAGGGGTTTCAAAAATGGACGTTTTTAAGGTTTGTAAAATCGGTTAAATCGGTTTGAATTTAAGAGATACGTTAATAATTTGTAATTTCAAAGTGTAAATGACAAATTATAAATAGATAATAAATAGATTAGTTTTGTATTATATTTCAATCATTTTTACTGGGTTATTAATAAGGGCAGAATTGACTATTAAAAATTATAATTTAATTGATTTAAAGTGACATTAATGTTACAGTCCGATTTTCGACTCTGGGCAGGTTAAAAATAAATATATTATAAATTATAGAGAGAATCGATTACATCTTCGATATTTTAATATCTGTGTTTTAAAAAATAAAAATATTAATAATTATAGAGTCGATCGATTACATCTTTGATATTTGAATATCTGTGTTTAAAAATGAAAATATTAATAATTATAGAGTCGATCGATTACATCTTTGATATTTGAATATCTGTGTTTAAAAATGAAAATATTAATAATTATAGAGAGAATCGATTACATCTTTGATATTTTAATATCTGTATTTTAAAAAATAAAAATATTAATAATTATAGAGTCGATCGATTACATCTTCGATATTTTAACATCTGTGTTTAAAAAATAAAAATATTAATAATTATAGAGTCGATCGATTACATCTTCGATATTTTAATATCTGTGTTTAAAAATATAAAAATATTAATAATTATAGTCGATCGATTACATCTTCGATATTTTAATATGTGTTTAAAAATTAAAAATATTAATAATTATAGAGTCGATCGATTACATCTTCGATATTTTATTATCAGTGTTTTAAAAAATAAAAATATTAATAATTATAAAGTCGATCGATTACATCTTCGATATTTTAATATCTGTGTTTAAAAAATAAATATATTAATAATTATAGAGTCGATCGATTACATCTTCGATATTTTAACATCTGTGTTTAAAAAATAAATATATTAATAATTATAGAGACAATGAAATATATCTTCGATATTTTAATATCTTTATTATTATTATTATTATTATTATCAGAGGGTCCACATTCGGACTGAAACATGTTATTATTATTTTTAATTGCCCTAGTTTTTTGGCCTTATTCATCATTTAAACTATACAGAGGGAAAAAACATTTTAGGGAGTCTTACCACAAGCCTTTCAGTCTGAATCACTGTTATATATAATCAAAACTTAAATATCTATATCTATATCTATATTTATTTATTTATTTTCAGTTTTTAAGCCATTTTGTTACGAATCCACGCAAACGTGAACTAACCTCAATTTATTGATTGTATCATCTGTTACATTATGTTAAAGTACTAATTACGTAATACTTTTTATTATGTGGCACCGTCGTTTCTGATGAACATTTAGGGATTTTTTTCTTAACTGTAACAGCTTTTCCTTAATTTTTCTGCTCCTCAGAAGGGATTTTACTGGAGGGTTCGTGCGACAACAACTCCTGTTCACCACCACTCCACGTGAGCTCTTATCTGGAAAACATAAAAGAAGAAGTTCAACAGACGATTTAAAGTATTTAATTCAAGTTCATATCTAAGTTAAGTATCCGTATAAACTTGTTTTCCGATCAGGAGTATTTTCCTCGCAACGATAATAAAATAAATTTGGCTTCTCGGACTCCCAAGACGTGGTGGCTCCTGGTCCCAGTTTCGTGTTGAACCTCGTAAACATATTTCGTTGTTAAAATTTGACTCATTTAAAGTCCTCCAACGTTCTACTTGATTCGTCCATTTTATAAACAAGAATTTAACCCCCCCCCCCCCCTCATCCCCCGTAAAAAAAATTCTGGAGCTGATCATTCGCGCGCAACCGACGTGAGCTCTTTTAAAGTGTTGGTGCATTTTTTGAATTAATGAAGGGTTGCCAAGGTAAATATCTCGGAATTCCTTAAAAAATAATTTTTGTTTCTAAAGTAGAAAAATATTTGTGAATATTATCTCCAGAGATTGTGTCAGTATAAGCTTACATTTTCATTGTGAAACGTAAACAAGTGATTTTGTTATGGAATTGTGACAACAACATATAATCTATGGACGTAGACGACTTGTCAACCGGTTCAAATATTTTCAACGATTTGTCATCATTTTTTAATAAAATATATATAAAGTTATAAGTTGCTTCTCCTAAGCGATTTATTGCAATTTTTTTTAATATAAGTAACTCATTTTTCCCATTGGAACAGTCGGCCAGCTGCCTCCAAAACTGGTCGAGGCACGGAGAAAGGAATGCTGCGTCCCCACAGCAAACTCCTCTCCCCCTATCGGAATGGCGTGGGACAAGTCCCCCAATGCCCGAACTACCTGATGCAGGTTTTTCTAGGGTTTTCCCTGCATTTCTTTAGGCGAATGTCGGGTAGGATCCTTAAATTATAGTCCGGGGACCCTAGTTAACCCTTGGCTACCTTCCTCTACCCTCCGTATCCCCCCTTTTAAGTCCCTTCCTATGCTATTAAAGGGGAGTTTCCCAACGTGGATTACCCTCATGTAGCCTCTTGCCCTAAAAATAAAATCCTTTCGCATCCCCCCTTTCAAATCCCTTTCCTATGTTATTAAAGGGGAGTTGCCACTATGTGGATTACCTTCATGTAGCCTGTTACCCCCCAAAAAAAATTTTTTAAAAGTTTTGAACGGTCTGAGGAGGCTTATTCTCTCGCAGGCAGAACCTTGTAGGAGAGACGGAAGGGGTTACTTTTGGGGATGTCTTCTCCTCTCTCTGGTTTTTTGAACTAAGGTTACCACATGCCGAGGCACCGCGGCCCTGTTCTGAGAGGTGTTTGTTCCGGGGTCGCAGACCTTGGGCATACGGTAAGAGTTGTCCGTTGTTCCTATTGGAACAGTCGGCCAGCTGCCTCCTAAACTGGTCGAGGCACGTAGAAGGGATTGCTGCGTCCTCACAGCAAACGCTCCTCTGCCCGCTATCGGAAGGGCGTGGGATAAGTACCCCAATGCCCGACCTACCTGATGCAGGTTTTCTAGGCTTTGTCCTGCATCACTTTAAAGCGAGTGCCGGGTAGGATCCTTAAACTATATCCCGGAGGCCCTAGTTAACCCTTGGCCACCTTGCTCTACCCTTCCACATCCCCCCTTTCAAATCCCTTCCTATGCTATTAAAGGGGAGTTGCCACCATGTGGATTACCCTCATGTAGCCTCCTGTTACCCAAAAAAAATTTAATTTTGATTTAATTGAAACTTAAAAATTATAAAACTGAACTTACGGTATGTATCTCTTCCCTTCGGCGAAACACTGGCAAACTTTACTGTAGCAAATTGAACGACTGTCTACTACGCACAGATTCACACAGTCCGATCTTGACTGGCAAGGAACTGATCTCCGTCCTCGGATTATCTCTGGATGCAGAAAGGAAATTTGGTTTTAGTTTCAGGGGTGGAGAAATGCCGACCGAACCGAGAATAGAACCAGGGACCGTCCGCTGAGCTACCCCCGTCGATTCCAGATACGGCGCGAAATTCCTAGACTTTGATTTACGAAATCAAAATTTTGGGATTTTTACATGTAAAAATCTCAAGGAGTTTTAGAATGTTCAAATTCAAGGACAAAGAGAGAAAAACTTTCAGAAACAAAAGACACACAGGTCATGAAATGAAATGGAATTAAAGGATCAGGATGGGGGGGGGGGATGTTTGCATTTCAGTAGTTACATTAGGTGTATTAAAATGAAATACCTACACATAAGACAACAATAAACAAAAATGTCTTGACTAATGGAGTCATCAGGGGCTCTTCATGGTTTCCGTATGATAGAATAAAATGGTTCATTTACATGAAACACGACCAATCTCCATATAATAAAAGAGGATGTATATTTGTATGTATGTATTTACGTTGATCTCTATACAAATTTAAACGCGTGCACAGATTTCAACAAAAATTGGTAAGCATATTCTTCAAAACACAAAAAACGGTACTGTGTGGGTGGGTGAGAAACCCCTAGCATAAGAATTATAATTGAAAAAATGTGAACATTTTGCGTTAAATCACTCCGCGTCAAAGGAACCGTAACGTCACGCGCGCGAGATAGAGTCGTTACTACGTGACAAACAAAGGAAATAGTTCCTTATCCCGTAATGAAATAAAGAATAAATATTGTAAATTGAATAAAACGTATAATTTTATCCAGCGATACTCCATCGAATGATAATAATAAACAATACTAAATATTTTACGATCCTTGCGGGGAAAATGTAAGTTAATTTTTGGGCCATATTAGTGACTCCAATATGGCGACTGTTTGATTTACATTCTGCGTCCTTGTAAAGATATTCTAGCAGGTTTCTTCTCCTTCCTTTCTCAATTCTTTTGCTTATCTCTAATTAAAGTTAAAATATAAAGAACTGTTATTATTATAACAACTATTTTAATGAATTTAATTAACTAGTTTTGACAATTTTGAAATTTATTTAAACTTTTTTGAAAAATCTCCGGAAAAAGTAGTAAGAAATCCGGTGTATATATAATAAAAGGGCATTGTTTCAACGAGGTAGATGAGCTTTAAGTACAATTTCATCAATTTAATCGTTGGTAATGTCTGAAGACTGAAGGACAATTATGTCCTGCAGTACTCAAGGAGTATATTTAAGAAGAAATTCAGGGGTATGTTTATTGAGACCGATGCAATAAAATTCAATGTATTTTTACAGCTGTGAAACTAATGCAGTATCAGGTCGTAAGTGTGTAGGGAACTAGGAACAGTTAGATTTAGGTTAAATCACTTCTTGACTAAAGAATGATATAGAATTAAATACTTTTTCGGGGTTTATACAAATAAGTACACGTGGCAACGCCGGACACACAGATATTTTACGTAACAAAATCATTAAATTACTGCAATTGTGACACAAACCGCTCTCCCGCTGTAGGAATGGCGTGGGACAAGTACCCAATGCCCGACCTAACTGATGCGGGTTTTTCTAGGGTTTGTCCAGCATCACTTTTAGGCGAATTGCCGGGTAGAATCCTTAAACTACAGCCTGGGGGCCCTAGTTAACCTTCGTCTACCTTCCTCTACCTTTCCGCATCTCCCCTTTCACTCCCTTTCCTATGCTATTAAAGTGGAGTTGCCACTATGTGGATTACCCTGTACGTAGCCTGGCTACACCTAAAAAAAACCACTTAAAATGTACACAATTATTTTTATTTTAAACATATAATAATTTATTAACCGTGACACGTACGTTTCCCGATATTTTCCGAGCCGTTACCGTCTGACAATATCAGCACCACGACGAATAAGACGACCAACGTCCGCGTCTCTTGAAGCATTGTTTTTTCAGTGACTAAATGGAGGAGCGTGTGCGACAGTCCTCGGCTTATGTACAAGGTGCTCTTTGGCTATCAGGAAGGTCTGGTAAAACTATAAATTTAATTTTATGGTGACTTTTAACGTTGAACAGTTTTACGTTCTCCGCTAGTCGTCTGTCAAGCGTTCAACCGTTAACCTAAAACATCCACTTAAACTACGTTATCTCTCAGGTGAGCTCTCATAATACGTGGAATGTATTAATTATGATTATTAGTTACGAATACATTTCGAGTGTTTTTCTTTTTTTAAGTATTGATGTTACAGCACCCAATTATGCTGATAAAATGGCGGAAAAACTAGTCGCACAGATGGGAAACAGAATGTATACAGGAAGAGCTGATGCTGTTATTTCCCCAGAAGACGAATAGAACAAGTATACGTTGCGATTTATTAATATTATTTCTTTTAAATAAAAATAAATAAAGCCTCTTATTGGACGTCAATTAGATGATATTTTTTAATAATTGAAAACAGACGTAAAATAAAATACAAAATTATTCCATTATGGATACTTGTTGATATTTAAAACTAATTATAATTGTAGGCTAACAAAAATTATGTTTTTGTTTCATTTGAATAATAGGCCACTTTTTACCGTGGCATATTGTCCGTTTTTCTTTTATTTATTTATTATATTTATTACTTTGCCCGACGTTGCCACGTGTACTTATTTATATAAACCCCGGAAAAAGTATTTAATTCTATATTAATCGTTTAGTCAAGAAGTGACTTAACCTAAATCTAACTGTTCCTAGTTCCGTACACACTTACGACCGTAAGTGCATTAATTGGACAGCTGTTTTTTTTTGGGTGTAGACAGGCTATGTATAGGGTAATCCACATAGTGGCAACTCCCCTCTTATAACATAGGAAAGGGATTTGAAAGGGGGGATGCGGAAGGGTGGAGGAAGGTAGCCAAGGGTAAACTAGGGGCCCCCGGGCTATTGTTTAAGGATCCTACCCCCGTGGCAATTCGCCTCAAAGTGATGCAGGGTAAACCCTAAAAAAAAACCTGTATCAAGTAGGTCGGACATTTGGTACTTGTCCCACGCCCTTCCGATACCGGGAGAGGAGTTTGCTGTGGGGACGCAGCTTCCCCCTCGCCGTGCCTCGGCCGGTTTACGAGGAAGTTGGCCGACTGTTCCAATAGGAATAGCAAACAACTCTTACCGTATGCCCAAGGTCTGCGACTCCGGAACATACACCTCTCAAAACAGGCCGTGGGAACTTTTTTTAGGGCAAAAGGCTACATGAGGGTAATCCACATGGTGGCAACTCCCCTTTAATAGCATAGGAAAGGATTTGAAAGGGGGGATGCGGGAGGGTTGAGGAAGGTAGCCAAGGGTTAACTAGGGCCCCGGGCTATGGTTTAAGGATCCTACCCGGCATTCGCCTAAAAGAAATGCAGGACAAACCCTAGAAAAACCTGAATTGAACAGCTGTAAAATACATTGAATTTTATTGCATCAGTCCCAACAAACATAACCTTTGAATTTCTTCTTAAATATACTCCTTGACCATTGCAACGATATAATTGTCCCTTAGTCTTCAGACATTACCATAGATTAAATTGAAGAAATTCTTATCTAGATTCCCAATGTAAACAAATGGACGCCATGTTGGAGTCAGTAAACATGGCGACAAAAATTAACTTACATTTTTTCCAGCAAGGATCGTAAAGTATTTCGTATTGTTTTTTTTATCATCATTCGATGGATAAAATTATACTTTTTATTCAATGATAATATTTCTGCTTTATTTCATTACCGGAAAAAAGGAACTATATCCTTTGATCGTAGCGTAGTAACGTCTCTCTCTCTCTCTCTCTCTCTCTCTCTCTCTCTCTCTCTCTCTCTCTGTCTGTCGCGCGTAACGTCACGGTCTCTTGCCGCGCCCAGTAATTTAACACTAAATGATGACGTATTTAAAATCATAATTCTTTCCACCTTTATGCTAGGGGGTTTCTCACCCTCCCACACAGTACCGTTTTCTCGTGCTTTGAAGAATATGTGTAGCAATATTTGTTGCAATCTGTCCACGCGTTTAAATATGTATAGAGATTAACGTAAATACATACATACATACATCCTCTTTTATTATGCAGATAGTTTGTCAGATTATTTTAAATATCAAATTATTTTTTTTATTATTTAAATACAGATATTTCGTTAATTATATTTATGAACGTGTCTTACGTATAATTCGATTACGTCTCTTCAAATTCTGAAACGTCGAAAACTCTGTGTCACCTTCGTAACATTAAACTGTAAGTTTATTAATCGAGTAATCGCCACTAGAGCATTATTTCAAACTATGTCTTCAAGGGGGGCGGGGGGGGAGTTAAACGCAGAAACTTCACCCACGCCCCCCTCCCCATCCGCACCAGTTCTGGAGTACCTCAAGGTATTCTGACGGGTCTCTAGCAGTACTTCAGATACTAACTCCCGACATTCCCGACGAGGAGCAACTCATTCAGACGCCCAATAAAATCCTCTGTACAACATTCCCAAAATTGTTAAACGCCGTCTGTTTAGGAACACGAGCGCCAATTGAATTTCGAGGACCCACCCCTCACAATTATAATTAAAAACTTTTTTACGGTGAAATAAGGCCGTGATTTGAATAATTTCACGCTCGCCTGCTTCTTGATAGCTTCGGACACTTTACTTTTAAAACGTGAACTCATGTAAATCGTCAGGGTTTAAAAGGCCGTAATTACAAAAAGTATTTCAATTAAATATTATTTTTCATTTCAGGTATTTTTCTCTTACGCGGATAAAATTATATTACGTGAAATTGTTTTTTTTTAACCTTGAAAAAGATTAATATTTATTTACAAGAGTGACGCTGCTAATAGGCAATTTTATTATTATTATTTTTAATTGATTTATTTACAGCTCGGGTTATTAGCGACTAATTAAGCGGATCTCATTTTTTTGCTTTGACAAGAGTTTTTCTTCTCAGGAAGACACACGGACATCCAAATGCCCGGGACCTCTGTGATGCGGGGCAGTCACGTTGACCCCTACACCCCAGGAGGTCGGTTTAGTTTTCTCGACTACTTACAGTCGGCACATTGTCATGCGCCATCTGAAGGGCGTGGGACAAGTACCCAATCAATGCCCGACCTACCTGATGCAGGTTTTTCTAGGGTTTGTCCTGCTTCACTTGATAAGTGAATGCTTGAGTAGGATCCTTAAACCACAGCCCGGGCGCCGTAGTTAACCTTTTGCTGCCTTCCGCATCCCCCCTTTCAAGTCCCTTTCCTATGCTATAAGAGGGGAGTTACCACCATGTAGATTACTTTATACATAGCCTGTCTACACCTTTTTTTTTAAAAAAAATAATAATAATAATCTGCGTCACAGGAAGCCTGCGAGAGAATTCTCTCGCAGGTGGACCTTCCTAGAGAGCTCTGCAGGAGGCTACCTTTGGGGATGCCTTCACATCTCTCTGGTTTTTTGAACAAAGGTTCCCACAAGCCGAGGCACCTCGGCCTGTTCTGAGAGGTGTATGTTCCGGGGTCACAGACCTTGGGCATACGGTAAGAGTTGTCCGCTATTCCCATTGGAACAGTCGGCCAGCTGCCTCCTAAACTGGTCGAGGCACGCTGAGGGGAAAGCTGAGACCCCACAGCAAACCCCTGTCCCGTCATCCAAAGAAGGGCGTGGGACTAGTACCCTATCAATGCCCGACCTACCTGATGCAGGTTTTCTAGGGTTTGTCCTGCATCAGTTTTTAGGTTAATGCACGCGAAGGATCCTTAAACCATAGCCCGGAGGCCGTAGTTAACACTTGGCTTCCTTCCTCTACCCTTCCGCATCCCCCCACCTTTCAAATCCCTTCCTGTGCTGTTAAACGAGAGTTGCCACCATGTGGATTACCCTCATGAAGCCTGCCACCCTAAAAAAAAATTAAAAAATTATGAATTTAACATGGAAAAATATTCAACGGAGCAGGGAATCGAATCCGGGACAACTTCTTTGTGCTAAAGCAGTTCTATCACCTCTGAGAATTATTATTTTTTCCTACTGAGCCGTACTACAACGTATATCTATGGTTCGATTCTCAGATCCGTCGCATATTTTGAAAATTAACTTCATAATTTTTTTAAAAAAATAATTAATTACAGGATAGGGGACGGAAAAATCTCGACCACACTAGGAATCGAACTGTGCTATCCGCGTCGACTCCAGGCCCCGGCACGGGATTTCTTGATCTATTGTTCCATAGCCAGGGCCCCGGCTTCACCTACAATTTCCAACATAAAGGAAACCGGATCACTATATCCTGGCTACCGGCGCATAAGGACATAGTAGGACACGACAGGGCAGATCTCCGAGCGAAGATGGAAGCTGATCATCAAGGAAGATCCAGCAACCTGCCAATCTGCACCAGCAGAGACTGCAGAGTAGGGTTCAACAAGGAACTGGAGGAAAAGTGGAGTAGACCTGTGAAACCAGAGGAATGCGGAGTCATCCTCTGAAACGTCAACAGCATCAGAGAAATATCAAACCCTACATAACTATCTCGAAGGCAACAGGTTGTTTTAGCCAGAATAAGGACATTGCACTCCAGTTTCCCTCACTCATTCTTGATTTCTAGATCTCCGCAGCTCATGCAAGGAGCCCACAACAATTCCTCGTGTCCTCTTTGACTGCCCCAAATATAACGAGATAAGAAAATCAACCATAGCCGCACATTCAATGATGGAGATTTGCAACTCATCAGCAGCAATAAACAACCTCATAGATTTTACGATGAAAACTGATTTGTTTATATGTTATACAAACGTAGAACTTAACAGATGTAAGTCGCTAATGACCAAAAGGTTAATGCGACGTTAAAGTGTAATTAAAAATAAATAAAAATAAAAGAATCCTCACGGCTTAACTTTAGGACTCAGTCAAGGACGGTTATGTTGATTCAAGGCGTATTAGTTTTAATTCAGGAGAAACTTACATTAATGGTCCTGATCCTTTAATTTTAAAAATATTTCATGGTCAATATGGCTGAGCTTTTAATGCGAGCATCTTCTGATTTTTTTACCAAGGTTCGTAGGACAGAAAAGAACAGCTTCTAATATTAAGCTGTTTATCAGCGCCTTAAATAGCAACTTCACGCGTTACGCCCGATCCGCTAATCCTCTAATTCGTGTGTCACGTTAAAAATAATCGTTTTTAGGAACCTTCACAACAACAACAACAACAAAACAATTTAATAATCGTTGATTCTACACTTTAATTTTATTTTCTCTCTTCAATAACCTCGTAAATTATGCATTAGCATAGACACTCCACGAATGACGTAATGTAGTTAAAAAAAACTCTGCAGCAATAAAAATTATCTGTCGAGGCTTGTGAACAGATTTTTGTTTTATATTAAAAAAGAAACACAGCCTGTTAGTCAGAAAAATTTATTATCATATTTAAAACATAACATTTGGCTTGTCACAACGTTTCGTCCCTGATTGAAGACCTTCTTCAGGTGTCCAATTGAAATTTATTATTATTACAAAATTTATATTAAAATAAATATATATATTTTTTAACGTGCGATTAATGTGGCCCGAAATGAATAATTGTACACCTGAAGATGTCCGCAAGGACAGGGACGAAACGTTGGGTTGTCTGTTAAATATTTATGTTTTAATTTAGGATTATAAATATTGTTTTTGTTCTGACTAACAACAGGCTTTTATCATTTTAAAATGATGTTTTTATTTTTATCTTTCCGTCCTGCTGTTAGCAGATATTATTATTTACGTGCGTTGCTTGTAATGTGTGCAATATACAACGGTTAAGAGAATGTTAAGTGCGTTGCAAATGTCAGAAGGGGGTCTTAATGGTTTTAGAATGGCCTTGTTGATGCGGCAAGAAACACCAATGGTTCCTGCCACTTGTCAAGGACGACTATTACCGTCTACAAACTTCAATACCCCGTGGCACTTCTTCTACTTCTGAACAATGTTATGTGAAACTATGACTCTGTTAAACCCCCCCAAAAAATAAAAATATGAGTATGATTCCTAGAAAAACGAGAATTAAGTGACCAAGTTTGGTTTGAAAAATGTTCCACGGCTTCATTAATAACTTTAATTTAGAGTAATAATCGTGTACAATAAGGAAAGTAATATACTATTAAGTGTTTCATTTATATTATGTACAAGCTTGTTGCCCGGCGTTGCCAGATGTAGAAGATGTATAACAGTAATTATAGTCACATAACATCGGTAGAAACACTATCAATCTCTTTTTTACCCCTAAACATATTTATCCGCCTAAAATATAGGCTGTTGTAGATTTTTTAATGTTTCTACATCCACTCCTATGCATGCTCTCCGCTCATACCGAAAAGGGGTTGAAATTTTACAAAAAAAAAACACGCAGCGAGAAATACTATCAACTTAATTGACCCTGATAATTATTTAATCCACGCAAATATCGACCATTTAACATGTTTGAAAAAATTTCATCCCCTTCCACCCCCACCCCGGGAAGGGGGGGGGCTAAATGGCCAATTGAATGTCTCGATTAAACTGACCGACATCCGTTACCCTGGATTTGACTTCAATCTCGGTTGTATTAGCGTTATTTTCTTGTAGCGCCCGTCCACCCCCACCCCTAACGGCGCTCCTTTCCCATGCTATAAGGGGTTGAAAATTTACAAAAATCGTAGGGAGAAATACTATCAACGTAATTGACCCTGATAAATATTTACTTCACGCAAATATCGACCATTTAACATGTTTGAAAAAATTCCATCCCCGTCCAACCCCACCCCGGGGGGGGGGCTAAATGGCCAGTTGAATGTCTCAAACTCACCGACATCCGTTACCCTGTATCTGACTTCAATCTCGGTTGCATTAGCGTTATTTTCTTGTAACACCCGTCCACCCCACCCCCTAACGGCGCTCCTTTCCCATGCTGTAAGGGGTTGAAATTATACTCATAACACATCGGTTGAAACACTATCAAGTCTCTTTGATCCCTAAAAATATTTATCAGACTCAAATATCGTCTGTTTTAACATGTTTGAATATTTCAACCCCCCGCTCCTGAGGGATGGTAGACGTGTCTCACCCCGACAGTGTCAGTTTCCTGTTCGTAAAAAAACACGTGTATGAAATTTAGTGAAATTTGCTCCACCGGTGTATATTTGTATAAGGAACATACACACACACATACATACATACATACAAACACACTGTTTTATTTATTAGAAGATTAGATTATTTCGTTAATTATTTTATTTATTTACTACTTATTTTATTTTCCTTAATTAATTATTTCGGGGGAAACGTCATTCAGGATAATTGAAAAACTGACTTAACCAAATAGCTGATGGTGTATTACAAGGTAGGGAATTACTTACAGTTTTCATAGCAAACACGTTCAATACCACGGCTGCGGAATACGAATAACGAATTATAATCCCGTCGTCGCCATCGGAAAATGTAGCAGAGGGGCTTATCCCAATTAATCCCACTACCACCAGCCCCGTAAAATAACACTCTGCAAGAGCTCAACCCAAAGGTTGTTTTCACACGTAACAGGGAATTTTATTTTCCTTGGGATTCGAAAAATAAATGTCTTTTTGTGTGTGTGTGTGTGCCGAAAAATTCTCTTACAGCAAAACTAACAGGTTTTTTTTTCCAAAAAAATATTCTCTTTTTTTTTTATTTATAAATTTCGGCCTACGAACCCTTATTAAATAATAAGCCATGAGAAAACATTTTCCGCATCATAGAAAAACCGTAAAAAACTCTAGTTGTCACGGAACGTGATGACCTACCATTTTAATATGATACATAAGCGACCATGTTTGTGTCAACGACGACTTCATAACTGTTTTAGTTATAAAGAGATTATTTGGGGGATGCCTTCTCCTCTCTCTGAGGAACTAAGGTTCCCCACATGCCGAGGCACCTCGGCCGGGGTCACAGACCTTGGTTTGGGTATACTGTAAGAGGTGTCTGCCGTTCCCATTGGAACAGTCGGCCAGCTTGGTCGAGACACGGAGAAATTTTATATGCTTACGTAATTAATTTTTAAATTGTAGACTAAACCTGAAACCGCCCTAAAACAATGACTAAAAGTTGACTTCTTTTTCTGTCGTCTGGAAATACACACGGTTAAGTTACAAAATTAAAGAAAAAAGAGAACAAAACCAAAAACAGACACTAGTTGGGAATAGAGGTCTGCGAGGGCTGTTCTCACACAGTCAGAACCTTTTATGAGTGACTGCGGGGGCTACCGTGGGGGGATGTCTTCTCCTCTCTCCGTTTGTGAACTATGGTTACCACAAGCCGAGGTATCTCGGTCTGTTTTGAGAGGTGAATGTTCCTAGGGCATACGGGAAGACTTGTCCGCTGTTCCCATTGTAACAGTCGGCCAGCTGCCTCCTAAACAGGTCGAGACACGGAGAAGGGAACGCTGCGCCCCCACAGCAAACCCGCCATCGGAAGAGCGTGGGACAATTACCCAAAGCCCGACCTACCTGATGCACGTTTTCTAGGGGGGTTTTCCCGTGTCACTTTTAAGCGAATTTTCGGGTAGGATCCTTAAACTATAGCCCGGGGACCCCAGTTAACCCTTGGCTACCTTCCTCTACCCTTCCGCATCCCCCCTTTCAAATCCCTTCCTATACTATTAAAGGAGAGTTACAACAGATTCTATTTTTCAATATATTAAATTTAATTTTCAGTCTTCAGGTTTTCGAAATTTATTTATTTGCTCCTTATAAATTCCCCACCCACTTATACAAATATTTAGGCCACAAGTTGTAATTTTCTATCTAAACTGTGACTCCACAGCTTTTTCTATTTATTTCCCCGCGACGCCATTGCTGGTCCACCTGGGTTTTGTTATTCTGTGTAGGTGAGTCCGTGAGGCTGGTCTGTGACGTCACTGCCGCAGATATGAATACGAGAGAGTCTCGCCAGTCCCTCGGGGGAGATTCGGAACTGTCGATACGTCCAGCGAGAGCTTTGCCATGGCGGACAAATGAAAGCCTGTCACTTACTCTGCTCGCCGTGGAGCAATGCACTAATCAACGCTTCACGGACGCCCGCGGCAAGGAAACCTCTGTCTTTACACGCGCCTGTCGTCTTACTAATTAAAACCTACGCAATTCGTCTGGACAAAGCAGCAACTCGTAAAGCGTACACTAGGGGCATTTTGCCTATTCTTTATCATATTGCCACTAAAATAAATGTTCTGACTGTTAACAATCAAACCGGGTTAACGAAGTACGAGAAATTAAATGATGATGCTCTTTTCCATTAAAGTTAGTTTCCTTCATTATGAGTCTTGCTTGATTTTTAACGACTTCCATTATAAATTCCATAGTTGTCGTATATAGCTTCCATAGATCACTGGAGGTATTGATGGCCTCTGGTGGTTGCTTTCTTTGGCGGCGCTCAGGAGCTTTGGACCATTCGTTCGGCGACCATTGTTGCAGTAGACGTCCTGATGGCCTGGAATCCACAGCCTTCTGGTTCGTTTCCGTTAGTTCTGGTTGTGATTCTTCTTCTTCGCATGGTCGTAATGGCAGCGAGTGCTTTATTTTTGTAGAGGACTTTACATGATATCATGCAAGGCCGATTGGATTGGAGGAGTGAAGTGGTTGGGAGTGACTTGTTCTCACAGGAAGACCCCACAACAGGACCCTGAGGTAATGTCTATCTGCCTATACGGCACTACAGCCCCTGGCCTCCTTGACGATCAGCCTCCATGCTTCTCGATTCTTGATCATCTACCCCCACCAACCTTTCATCTTCATAACTCTCAAATCCTCCATTACACAATCCATCCACCTCAGTCTTTGTCGCCCTTTTTTTTCCTCGTCGAGCATTTTTTTTTAGGTATTCTGTCTTGCATTCTTTCTACAGGACCCTTTGGTCGTTTTATAAATCTCACCACGTCTTGTCTCTTAATTATTCCATTAATTTTATGATTATATCTTAATCTCCACACTCCGTGTTCCAATTCTTTACGTTCAAATTTCCTTAATTTTTTCTGGTCAGCAGGTTTTTGCACCACAGGCTTTACTAATGTTTTGGATATCAGTATTTTAGATCTGGTAAGCAATTTACTTCTCATTAATCTCATTATGCTTTATTTCCTACTTGAATCCTATCCTTTCCGGTCGTATCCTCGCTACCCTCGTTATCTATTATGTTTCCCAGGTATTTAAAATTAGATACACCTTCAAAGACCTTCTGTCCAATTTCTAAGTTTTATAAAAATTAAGTCGTATTTATTCTCAGTGCACATTACTTTGTTCAACAAATAAGAAGTGCAAAGGCTTATGATGGTATCCCTCGACTTCTATTATGGTCGGCAATGAGAAGTATCAATATTCATGACAAATGGATTAATATTGTTAGTAGAATCTGTGATAATAACGAAAGCCAAAGGTAAAATACAGAAATAAACTAACAGAAGAATTCAGAGTGAATGAAGGCCTCAAGCAGTCCACCACAGATACTATTTAATATTTATTTAGATCAGGCACTTAATCTATGGTATAAAAAAATGTTGTGGAATGGGCGTTCCTGTAGGAGACAGGATCATTGTTGTTCGCCGATGATCAGGAGATGAAGAGGACGTGATGAATAAGCTCAAGAAAAGGATATAAAAAAATGGGGACTGAACAAATATTTACAAGAAGACAGAATGAATGTGTTTAGGGAAAAGATGTAGAAGACATGACAGTCGAAACAGGAAAAATAAATGTGAATTTTTTAAATACTTGGGGGATCAATAATTACAAATGTAGGAGGAACATGTGAATATAGAGATGTACAAACTACAACTGCAATGGCAAAGAGAATGCTACCAAATATTTTACACAGAATAATTTGGAATAAAAATTTAAAACAAAGGAAACAAAAATCATAATTTATAAGAGCATAATAATACAGAACATTCTATGTTATGGAAGTGAAACTTGGCCCCTGATGGAATTACAAAATTAGAACAGTAGAATTCCATTATCTGAGGAGAAGAAGTCTTCAAAAAACAACAAGAGAGGATAAAATTAGAAATGCGCTCCTTTTTGGAATGAAATGAACGTAATCACGTCTGTCGTTAAAAGGATTGAAAATCAAACCCTTAAAAAATAGTATGGCCACGTACAGAGAATGGAAAATGGAAGAAGTACACCAATGGTCACCTCCTGGGAAAAAATAAACGGGGCAGACCCAGATTTAAAGTGGGGAAACCCATGTGAAAACTATTATGGAGGATAGGAATTTGGAAAAGGGAGATTGGAACGACAGACAGAAATGGAAATTGAAGACGGCAAATCTATTAAAAGGGGGGAAAAGCCGAAGAAGAAGCACTAGTTTCAGGTAAAAGACACTTAGAAAAAATAAAAGAAACTGGTCGAGGCACGGAGAAGGGAATGCTGCGTCCCCACAGCAAACTCCTCTCCCGCTGTCGGAAGGGCGTGGGACAAGTACCCAATGCCCGACCTACCTGATGCAGGTTTTTCTAGGGTTTTCCCTGCATTTCTTTAGGCGAATGCCGGGTAGGATCCTTAAATTATAGCCCGGGGTCCCTAGTTAACCCTTGGCTACCTTCCTCTACCCTTCCGCATCCCCCCTTTCAAATCCCTTCCTATGCTATTAAAGGGGAGTTGCCCAACGTGCATTACCCTCATGTAGCCTGTTGCCCTAAAAAAAATAGACTATGAAGCTTCCCAGATGTCCATATATTTTTTTTCTTCTCTCTAGTGAAAAATTCCGCGTAGCTCAAGTTTCCAAAGCTCTAAACCAGGGGGGGAGGGCCGCAATAGTTAAATTATTCAGGAATAAATGTTTTGTCCCAATATTGATACGTGGTGGTGCGTGTGCTCAAGTTTCATTGTGAGCGACGGAGAGCTGTTGAAAGTGGTCTGTTTGTGGCCAGTAATGAGGTCTCCTAATGCCTTTGTGTGTCAGCCCAGTCGGCGCAGATCTTCTCTCTAAATAGGATGTTGTAAGTTCCACCTCGCAGCTGCCATCGCCATCAACCTTATATCTGTATTTACTAACAGATCGTTTAGATTAAATAAGTTCAGTGCTCATGATATTTATTTATAATCATTAAAAGTTTCATATCTAAAAAAAATTAAATTACGTGTGCATGTTTGTATGTATGTATGTATCTGTGTACGTTCCGCATACAAATTTAAACGCGTGGTGCGATTACTACCAAATTTTGGTACACATAAAGAGTTTATGGATAAGACACAAGTACCACCCCTAGGGGGCGGGGGGGACGGGTAGAAATGTTTTTAAACATTCAAAACCGGGCCTACATTTGCGTCAAATAAACATTTTTCGAGGTTATGAGGATGATAAAGTAAAAAAAAATTACATAATTTAAAACCAAAAAAATAAATCGTAACGTTTCTTCGGCCTACATTTGCGTCAAATAAACATTTTTCGATGTTATGAGTATTAAATTTTTTAAAACATTCAAAACCGGGCCTATATTTGCGTCAAATAAACATTTTTCGAGGTTATGAGTATTAAATTTTTTTAAACATTCAAAACCGGGCCTACATTTGCGTCAAATAAACATTTTTCGAGGTTATGAGGATGATGAAGTTAAAAAAAAATTACATAATTTAAAACAAAACAAAAATACATCGTAACGTTTCTTCCCCTTCTATTATAGGTCATCTTCAGACGTTATATTATTAGAGAAACAATTGAAACGTGTTACTCTTAAAATGAAAAATTTACGTCTGATTGATAATAAGAAAGATAGTCAAATACAGACAAAATTAAGTGATTATATAAATACCACACAAGGTTTCTGGAAGCCTTGTTCCTTTCTACAGGTGCAGAAAAAAAATGTAAGAGCCTGGAGCGACACAAGTGCACTAGTTTGTTTTTTCTGCACCTGAAGAAAGGGACAAGGCTTCCAGAAACCTTGTGTGGTATTTATACCATCACTTATTTCCTCTGTATTACGCTACATTTTTTATTACGAAATATATTACAGATGGTGTATTATAAATGCGAAAAATAAATATTAGATTAGAGTAATGTTACAGTATGTAAAAGTTTTATAGAGGTTACGGACAGTCCATAAGCAGTATACTAAACTTGTATTGGTGCTACAGAATATAAATAATAATAATTTACTTACATTCGGATAATTTTCTGCAATCTAATTCAATTCAGTACAGCTGCTTCAAGAAAAATTAATAATTATTCCGCTGTGTGTGTGTGACAAAAAATACGTCCGTTACTTTCCATTAATTAATTATAAGTTCTGAATTCGACTTGAGCATGATATTTATTACACTACGTTGGAGTTCAGACCAGGGTCTGTAAAATGCTTACCTCACAATAACTGAGAATATTCAGTATGAAATTCTGACCCCACTTTTCGTCTTTTAGGAACCTAAATATCCTAATTTGTTTTATGTCCTCGTTATTGATCATGACGTTTCCCATATTGTACTTTGTAATTCTTGGGAATTAAAATAAAATGACTTACGTAGTGAATCAGACGCAATAGAAAATATAGCAGCAATATGGCCGCTGCCTCAAAGAATTCTGGGAGCGTCACCACACCTGTATTTTATAGTCGCTATGTTCCTTACATAACTCGTTTGGCCATTATACTGTAAATGTACGTTTTCTAGGACTTATTTTTAAATTAAATATTTAATTAATTATTATATTATTTATGTTTAACGGGAGAGAGTCGAAGTGGCTTGTTGGTTGTAGCCAAAGAGGTTGTTTGTACATGTCTTTGGTGTGTAGCTCAGTCGCGCTCGTCGCTGCTCTGCTGTTGAGCTCCGTCCTGTGTGACGGAGGACCGCAACCCCAACAGGCGTCGACCCCGGCTTTCTTCCAGACTTTCCCGGCAGCTCTGGTCCTCCAGTCCACGCAAAGCAGCAGCACCGAGCCTCCAGCGACGGCCATCTTGGTAGACGCGCCTCTCACCCCGGAAGCCTCTGGGTTCATTTCCAGCAATGTGGCCGAGACGGTCAACAAGGTAAATGAAAAGTTCACATCTTAATGGAGGGTCCGCGATGATTATTTGTCACTACTGGTAAAACCTTATAGCAAGTGTTTCCTCGTCTTAGGAAAACCCATAGAGAAACCAGTGTTCATTCACAATTTTGAGTTTCTATTGAGGAGAACTGAGTTTGTTACCATCAAGGCTGGAATCTGGAAGAGTATGAAAATAAATACTTTCAAATTACCCAATATTTTTCTCCGTTATTCATGTTATAACAACTTAATTGGTCTCTAATATCATTTATAAAAAAAATACAAGGTACCTCTGATGCCAAGACATTCTAGACTCAATTTCAATTGTATATTTATTCTTATCCTATAAAATTGTTGCTGGAGCGTGTTAATTAACTAAGGTAACTATTTGAAGACTATTGATTTTACCATATTATTTTCTTCTCACTGCAGCTGGTAGCTGCTCGAGGATTGGGTGTAAAACAAGCATCCAGGTTCCTGCTTAATCTCAAAGCATTACTGGGTCGTGTAAGTAAATTTTTATTTCATTTTATTTATGGCTATTGTCCATTTTATGTTAAAACGTTTACACAAAATTACATTGTTATAATATATAATCCAATATTTTCTTATTATAATCATTTATAAATTTAAAAAATCTTATCTTTAATCGATGTTAATAAACCAGAAAATTTTAAATAAAATAAATCAATATCCAAAGCATTCTCAGTATGGGGTTGTTTCAGCTGTAAATGTTCTTTATCACAAACATAAATTTCTATCTAGAGTTTCCAGGTAGGAACTTTAAACTTTGTCTTATCAATTACATGAACTCAATTAAAAATCATTATTAACTAACTTAATCTTCAGAGAAAAGTTCATTTTCCAGAGATGGGATTTACAATGCTGTAGCAATAATTTAATAATTATGGTTATTGAATGTGTCTGTAGAATTAAATCTATAACATATAATTCTAAAAAATTTAAGTTGTAAAGTTTCAATTTAATTGTGACGTGGAAAAACTTTAGTCCCAAATATTGACTCTTGGGGAATAGATTAATTTACATTTTCTTCTAATAGAACCTTAAACTTCTATAAATTAATTATTTTTAAAATAAAATAAATTATAATTAGCATTAATCGACTTTGATAGAGCAAGTTTGTGTGTGTTTATCAAATCATGTTTACACACCACAATCATACATCTTTTCTTCTTCAAAACTTTACAAAACAAAGTTCATAATCACAAATTTGTACCAAAAATATTTTTAATAAAAGTTTTAAAATAATATTTATGTTGGCTACCATTTTGTGAATTGAGTGTGTTTATGATTGATTTAATATACAATATTTCTCATAAATTACATTTTAATAATTTTTTCTTTTCAATATCTAAAATTTCAAAATTGTTCGAATTAAATTCGTGGGGTTTCTTCTAATTTATGTATAGTGCCAACATTATGATTTTAAAGTTTTTGTGATTGCTTTTGTGGGTTTCTTTTAACGTCAGTTTCAAGTGAACGTTTAGTTCGTCCCGTATAACACTGTTTGAACCGTGACATTCACGCACACAATACACGTGTGCATAACAATGTACATGTTCAATTTCAAAGGCTTTTTAATCGTCAAACTGGTCTAAATTGTATTGAAGTGGAGCTGATACAAAGGGGCAGCCTGCTACATTTAGAAACAATGTTAATACAGTGTTGGAAAAACACGTACATAAGTACCTTATTGCCAGCCACCATTAACTTTAAATGTGACTGTGTGTGTGTTTTTCCTGATCTGAATCTGTAATTGTGTAGTTTATATTATTATAATTGTCATATTTGTTATTTAATATGTCATATATTAGCTGTATAAGCAATTATGGTGTTTTAATTAATACAATATTAATCTTTTATATTCAACTTTTCATATACTTAGCAATTAAGTTAACACTTGACTTGTCCTATTCTTGTATATCAATATTTGTGGATTAAATGAATACAATAGTAAGCTAACAAGTAATATTCGCAGACTGAGGAAACACTTACAAAATCGAAAATAAAATTGCTTTCAGTCAGAAACAGCCTGAAGAGGGTCCAAATAAGTACAGAAACGTTGTTGGGTCCTCATGGTGTCTACGAGGGTTATTCTCTCGCAGGCAGTACCTGCGAGGAATGTTCTCTCGCAGGCAGAACCTTGTAGGAGAGACACGAAGGGGCTACCTTCGGCGATGCCTTCTCCTCTCTCCGTTTTTGAACTAAGGTTCCCACAAGCCGAGGCACCTCGGCCTGTTCTGAGAGGTGTATGTCCCGGGGTCGCAAACCTTGGGCATACGGCAAGAGTTGTCCGCTATTCCTTTTGGAATAGTCGGCCAGCTGCCTCCTAAACTGGTCGAGGCACGGAGAAGGGAATGCTGCGTCCCCACAGCATACTCCTCTCCAGCTATCGGAAGGGCGTGGGGCAAGTACCCAATCCCCGACCTACCTGATGCAGGTTTTTCTAGGGTTTGTCCTGCATTTCTTTAGGCGAATGCCGGGTAGGATCCTTAAAATATAGCCCGGGGCCCTAGTTAACCCTTGGCTACCTTCCTCTACCCTTCCACATCCCCCCTTTCTAATGCCTTTCCTATTCTACCAGAGGGGACTTGCCACTATGTGAATTACCCTATTCATAGCCTGTCTACACCCAAAAAAAAATTGTTGGGTCGTTGATTAAAGATTGTATGATAAACAAAAAATTTTTGAATTATATAAACAAATGTTAATGGTACCATATGGATTATATGTTTCCTATTTATGATATTTTGAAACGTGTCCCCCCGCTCTGAAATCATCTGCAGGTAAAAATAAATAAAAATGTCGATACAGAGCGAAGATGAAATTTCGCCACCGCAAGTCGTCGCCCTGTATCTCTATTCCGCACACACGCTCTCTCCTCCTATTCCTTCCGCAATCCCTTGAGGACGCATTCCTGCAACATTTCAAAATCTCTTCGCATATCTGCTTCGCGCGGATGCACACTATTTACACGATTTACCCCCACATCTCTCTCCATCTTGTCTCCATATGTCTCACAACTTTGCATAATCTCAGTCGGGTTGCCCGACTAATATTTAAACAAGCCCGTGTAAATTAATTTCCCCCCACCTCCCTTCATTTTATCCTTGTAAAATACGTCACCTTGTTTGTATGATTCACGTTGAGTCCTTCACCTGCGTATCACCACTGAGAAGCCGTACATAAATCAGGTAACATCGTTTCGTGGATGCGACATTGAAATAAAACAATATAACACACTCGTATACGGCCCATTTTAGGCTTCATAATAAAAAGTCTTCGTATCATAAACGATTCCAAATATTTCATGCCGGATTTACAAATTCTCGTGTGTGGCCCAACTGTTCATAATTTTAAACTGGCAGTTATAATTGCGTATTATAATATTCTAAACAAATACCCTTCCGCCTTCTTCTACCCTTCCGCATTCCCCCTTTCAAATCTCTTCCTATGCTATTAAAGGGGAGTTGCCCAACGTGGATTACCCTCATGTAGCCTGTTACCTAAAAAAAAAACACATGCCGGAACAAAACTGCTGCGAGTGCTATTCTCTCGCAGGCAGTACCTGTGAGGGATGTTCTCTCGCAGGCAGAACCTTATAGGAGAGACACGAAGGGGCTACCTATGGGGATGCCTTTTCCTCTCCGTTTTTGAACTAAGGTTCCCACAAGCCGAGGCACCTCGACCTGTTCTGAGAGGTGTATGTTCCGGGGTCACAGACCTTGGGCATACGGTAAGAGTTCCCGTTGGAACAGTCGGCCAGCTGCCTCCTAAACTGGTCGAGGCCCGGAGAAGGGAATGCTGAGACCCCACAGCAAACTCCTCTCCCACCATCGGATATGCGTGGGACAAGTACCCAATGCCCGACCTACCTGATGCAGGTTTTTCTAGGGATTTTCCTGCATTACTTTTAGGCGAATTGCCGGGCAGGATCCTTAAACCATAGCCCGGGGGACCTAGTTAACCCTTGGCTACCTTCCTCTACCCTTCCGCATCCCCCCTTTCAAATCCATTCCTATGCTATTAAAGGGGAGTTGCCACCATGTGGATTATCCTCATGTAGCCCGTTGTCCTAAAAAAAATAAACTAACTGGTCGAGGCACAGAGAAGGAAATGCTGCGTCCCTGTAGCAAACCCCTCTCCAGTCATCGGAAGGGCCTGCGTCAGGTACCCAATGCCCGACCTACCTCATTCAGGTTTTCTAGGGTTTGTCCTGCATCACTTTTCAGCGAATGCCAGGTAGGATCCTTAAACCTCAGGCCCTTGGTTAAATTAATATAATTATTTTAAAATGTAAGCTAGGTTTAGGGAAATTATTTCATCTATAAATACATGTATATAGATTTATATTAATTAAAGATTAATTTTGAAAAACTTAAATAAAGATTTAAGATTGTACTGGCCTCTGAAAAGAGGAACAGCGGAAAGATATCTGAAAATAGAGATTACCTAACTATCTAAGGAGACAAGTAATGTCAAAAAGAGTAAGAAGGAAGAGAAAAATAACAAATATATATATACAACATTAATAAGGCATGTAATCTTGTATGGATGTGACAGTTGGATACTCACTAAGAATGACGAAGGGAAAAAATTGAGAATACTTGAAATGAAGATCATGAGGAATATTTATGGTCGAAGCTGAGTTAACGGTATGTGGGTTATAAAATACAATTATGACGTGTAAAAAGTCTGACATTGTACAGACTATAAAATACGGTCACAGACAGGTACGAAGAATGGTAGATTTTTACCCTTCACAGAACCAGGAAAAGTAGAAGAAAAGATGATCAAAGCTAAGGTGGCTTGTTGAAGCTTTGCAGGACCGGAAAACACTTAAAATAAAAGCATGGTTGATAGAAGCTCAAGGTAGGAATAGATGGAAGGAAGGTAGGACTCACAAACGGACTGGTAACGCCGGTTTACAAGAAGACGAATGTTTGAATCGTGGCAGCGAAGGTCTGACTGTGAAAGGATCAGGAGATATTTCTAAAGAGAAAAGAATACACGTTTCCATGATGCATGAGGTGGTGTTTTAACCGCACGGAGAAGTGGCCACAGTGTCAGAGGCCATAAAAAAGAACTACACACCATTAATCCATGGTCCAGAAGTTTGGCGCGAATATTCTGGGGGGTTAGCCGATCCAGATTCTATTCCGCAACCAGCAGAGCAACTCACAGAAAAAGCCGTAATCGTAACACAATGGTTGTTAATTATTACTAATTAGACTTTTCACTTAGAGATTAAATACCATTATTCAGTTTGGTACGCGCTCATTATGTCGTCAACAAAAAAAACAGGATTCAATTCTCTTCTCTGAAACGCTGAAGCAGGGAGGTAGATAAGAGATTATTGTCGTAATACGGACAACTCAACTTTCTAGAAATTCATCCGACGAGCTTTATCTAAGAACAGAGAAAACTGCAGCACTTAATTAGTAATTGAAAAGTTTGTTTTTAGAGAAGTCAGTCGTATGGCCGAAGAAACAAAACAAGATGTCTTCTCGGATAAGCTGCAGAGTTCCACTTGGAGGGGGAGAAAAGTTACTGAAATCCCTTTCAGCCGAAAAGAAAGCTCGTCTGATAATTAGGATTACAGACGAATTCCCTACACACACACACACACACACACACAAAAAGTATTATTTTGAGATTAAATAAATTTACTTTTGAATCTCCTCATTTTACTGAGCAGTAAAGTTGTCAAGTCACTAATTCATATCCAACTTGAAACAGCTTCCCTGTTTCCAATAGTAAAGGCACCAAACAGTTGCACTGTGGTAACTGTGACCATGCCAAGTACTTATAATTTTTTATAATAAATAGACTTTAATAATCATATATTTTCAGTATAATATATATTTCTTTCTTTATTTTTTTTTATACTTCTCTCTGTCTCATTTATCAATAATCAGTCTTCTTCGTAACTTACTAATCCTTGTTGGTCTGCCAACAAGAGACTTAATACAGTCAAATTAATATACTTGTCTATTGTCGTTAACTTTAACACTCATTATCAAGCAAAACAAATAACATATTATATATTATTAAATACATGCCGTTCAAATTTGTCAAAGAAACTCTCACTATCTCTGTCACTGGGTCTCAGAAATTTAATAACATAGGAAACACTGGTGTACAATAATCACAAATTAATGAATAAGAAAGATAGCCAATTCAGACACACCACACAACATTTCTGGGATCCTTGTCCCGCTATCTTTCTTAATCATTCATTACTTTCAATCAGATGTAAATGTTTTCAGTTTTAACAAGTACACATTCTTTCACTCACAATCAAGTATGAAACATTAACTAAGGAATTTAATTTAAACGCACAGACGTTTCAAACTTGCAAACTTCTGCAGACAAAAATTATTATGTCGAGCAAATTGTCCAGACAGGAAGACATGTTATAATTGACAAGAACAACTTCAGTCTGTTTCAATGGTTGAAGTTGTCATTAAAATGTTCTTATCCAAATTAGTAATATTAATGACTTTTATGGAGTTTTTTTTTCAATTGACATAGAATTTAATTATCAGCTAAATGGATACTAAATTAACATGATAGTTGAATGCTAATTGTAAGAGCAAACTTCACTCATTTTTTTATGCCCGACCAGTTTCAGGAAAATTCATCGGTGCTAATAACTTGGTTGGTTTTACCTCGGTCACTGATTTTTAATGCTGTTATGTATACATTTTTAAAGGTTTCTTTATTAAAACTCTGCTTCTGTCTTCCTTGCAGGAACTTGATGAAGAGGCTTGAAGCCAACTTTACAAAAAGAAACTGGGAACTGACTGAATGTTTATACTTTTATAATAATTTCGAAACTTATTAATAAATATTTGGTTATGCATGGATTAGATGCTTTTTTTAAAACTCACATAAAAGATTTCTATAAAATGTCTAGGTTTTATACATATAATAATCTAATTACAAGCTATTATCATTTTAATTGTTTCTGTTTTACAAATATACAACTCAAAAGTCTCTAATCAAAGGGAAGAAATGTTGCGATGAATTTTAGTATGCAACTTTAAATGCATATAAATTAAAATTCTGTCTGTTGGCCAATTTCTACCAATTATATTTCATATAAATCATATATGGTTTCAATTTTTACTTAGCAAAAGACCCGTTTTTGATTCCCAGTCTTGTCAAAATTTCCCATTCAGATCTTTACTTTTTACTTATTTAAAATTAATTACAAAAATCAACAGCTGGATCTGTTAAGTATTTTTTTTTTAATTTTAAAGCAGAATTCTTCATGTTTACTGGAGTAAAACATCGGTATTTGAGATATTTAAGTGTAGTATTTGTATCGTAATTGGAATATTTGGTGATCACTGTTTTTTTTTCATAAAATCAGAAAATGTTGGATTTAAAATGTAATGAGAATGATGGACTGAATATACCAAGACACAGATATTCATCGCACTGGATTGGACTGGACCAAGTAGGTGTAAGTGTTGTAGACTCGCCTGCACTGACTTGATGCTTCTTACTATCTCAGGATGAACTGAGATATTACCTGTTCAAAATGTCATCCCTCCCTTTGGACTTTCATCCCTATCTAGATTTATTTTTTTCTCTATACAATTCATATTTAACGTATTTCTTCTCCATACAATGGAACTCATGAATAATCTAATCCGATTAATGGTAAATCTTGTAAACTTAATGAAGAATAAATTTATAGCATTTAAATCAATTACAAAATTATTACGTTACACATTGTACATATACCATACGTTCCATTGAACATTTTCACACTTATTTTATAATTTCCCACTTCAGTCCACTTCTTTTATTTGGTTTATAACTCATTGTTATTGCAAAAAAATAGTAATGAATTAGTCTGTCAATCCAATATTTCTCAATAGTAGCTTTATTTATTCTGTATTTGTTCAAGCTTCACTTTAATCATTTCAGTTGTAATACTTTGAATCAGACATTATAACACATTCTCTTATCCTTAGAATTTTTTTAGTAACTCAACTCTGAAACAAATGTTTTAGCACAATGTGCCACAATCTGAATGTTTTACTATTTAATTATCTGTGTATTTGAAATATTAACATCAACTAAGATTCATAAATGGAGAGATGGGCTGCAGAAGAGAAAACGGACATATCTGAGTGAAGACTGAGCAGTCCTCTGTATTCTTGATGCTGCCACTTGGGTCACTGAAACATGTTTGTTACCGATGTTCATTTTATTTCTGAAGTGTATTAATGCAGAGAGACCACATAAGATAATCTAATTCATATTTTTTTTACAGTTTCACTTCAGTCTTCACAATATAATCAATGTGCTTGCATAAACTGAGTATATAGCGTGGCATAGGAACATTTTACCACGCATGTGAATGGTCAAACAAATTGTGACACATCATATATTTGATTTTCAATATTTTACAAGTAAATTAATTTATATATGAATGTTTTAACCTTTTCAGAATGAGTATTCATAACAAACACGCATCAACTTCAAATATGAAAGTTTGTTTCAGTTATTTGAGGTATATTCTTTTATTATCTATTTACTCTGGTTAAACCACAGAATATACATCTTAAATAGCATAATAATATATATAGCTAGTATCCACACTCAGACATATGACTTACAGTCGATAACAAAAAAAATTATTGTAGGTGTCTGGATGGATTTAATAAAAACATTCATAAAATATTTTTTACTATTTGTTTCAGTAACAAAAGCAATATATCGATGTAGTAATTTTTCTTTTTATTTGAGTTATATTAACTTGAGTTTCATATAAAGCTACTTTTCGACAGGAGATGCAATTACCTGAAAATAAGCTGTAGAGCTTCCAAGAGGAAATTTGTTCCCAGTTTTGGTCCTGGAATTTGGTTTGCTTCACAAACTGCCCTAGAAATGCAGGCAGATCCATTCAGACCTTGTCTGCAATAAAAATAAAATTATATACAGCATCAGTGTTTCCGATATTTTTTGGACATTCATATTGTAATGTTATCTTATTTTTCTCATTAACTAATCTTTTAACTGTGTGGGTAGGTTAATTTGAATGAAAAAAATGATTTTGAATTTGAATAACATTTTACATTTATTAAATTTGCTTTCAAATGTAAATTTACCGAAAAGTATATAAAAAACAAATAAAATGATTTCTTTCAAAACCCCAAAAAATACTAATAAATAGTATTAATATTCAGAGCATTAAGTGTATTTCCTTTCTATTTTACCATCGCCTTGCTTGGAATTATAATTATGAGTCTCAGGGTCACAAGGTGAAGGAGAAATATCTTGAATATAAAAATAACAAGTTGGTATTTACTAATAACTGATAAAGTATATGAAATTGGCAGCCTTTAAAGTGATGCAATAATAGTTTACAATATATCACTGGACACAAGATATGTCTCTGCTGGGCAGTTGCCCTTCCTGATAGCATCGGCTGAGGAATAACAGTGACTCCACAAGCAGAAATCAGATCTCAAGCAGACTCATCGAATCTGGCTCCACTTTGAGACAACTGTGTTTCTCAGTGACCTTATAGTTGAACCTTCTTTAACTCCAATTCTCCCTGCTACTCCAACCGAAACTCCTTCATTCAGTGAGATTTTGTATTGTTCTTTTAAAAAAAAACTGCCGCTCTTCTTTATTCCACACCCTTGCTACCCTCTGTCCCATTTCGGAACTCTGGCTGGATTTCCCATGAATACGTTTGACTTGGACATTATTCTTCTAGCTTTTGGGAACTATTTTCCAGTTGATTGCTGTCTGCGTCTTAATTAATCATTTTTGCGGCAGCCATTTTGTCTGTATGAGCACCGTTCCCATTCCGCAACAATTACAAACTGTTATTAAACATACTGTCCGCCATGTGAGCGAAACTTTCACGTTATGCTTTTCATTTTTATGTATCTATGTACATATATCAGTGTGTGTGTGAATATTTCTCTGTTTATATAAAATAATTTCAGTAGTCAGTTTCGAACATTTGCTCTTGTAACAGCAAAGACATGTTTAAAGTAACATAAATTTGTTTATTAAAAAAAAATACTTTCGTTTGGACAATCTCAGCAGAATACATACTGATTAATTATAATTCAGTTGGAAAAAAGGAGAATGTATTGTTGAATAATAAATGTTCCTTCGATAGTGGATACTTACACGTCCATGAGGATCTCCAGTTCACGATAAATATCTCGCCTCTGCCTCCGGTGGTGTTTTTTCCATTTTTCCCTGAGTCTGCCCTTGTGTTTGTAGAACACTTTGGAGTCAAAGGGCAGCTTGTAGGCTGAGTCGGCCGATATGGCCAAGTTGGCTTGTAGCACAGGCAACATCCTAGTTGTCTGCGATATTCCTGCCTGTCGATCACAACTTTGCATTTCATAAAGAAATATTTCATGGAAGATATGAAAGATAAATAAATAATAGAATGGGTTTTTGCTCAATGATCACTTTGATACAAAAGTTACAATTAATAAATTAAACAGAATTTATTCTATATTGTCTAACAGACAGAAAAGTGATAATATAAGTACCACACAACGTTTCTGGGATCCTTGTTCCTTTCGTCAGGTGCTAAGAAGAGCCTAGAGAAACAACTGCACTGGTCAGATGAAATCACTCAAAAACCTAAGAAGAGCCTAGAGAAACACAACTGCACTGGTCAGTTAACAACTAACAACACTCAAAAGCCAGACAAGGATCCCAGAAATGTTGTGTGGTATTTGTATTACCATTTTTTGTCTGTATTGGCTACCTTTCTTATTCATTATTTTCAATCAGATGTATTTTTTTTCATTTTAAAAAGTTCAAATAATGAATCCAAACATATTGCCAATACTTAATTTTAATTAAGTCACTAAATATTCCTAGTTTCACACTTATTTGATTGGGGTATAATGGCCCAATATTTTTTTCTAAAATATTGGAAACAATCATGAACAATAATAGTTACTAAACTTGTAAAGCTGATAGTTCTGTATTAAGATAATATAAATATTAAAAAAGAGTCAATTTTTTTTTTCAAGCAGTGCAAAGCAACTATAAGTTACCCAAACCAAAAAGGTTGTAATATTCAAACTTTTTCTAAAATAATTCTTTTTATATACAAAGCAGTTTATATAAAAATTTCTTAAGAATATTTATCACAAAATAAAATAATGAAACATCCTTTTTCTAAATGTTACATACTTTGAATAATCATTATGGTGATGACTATTATCTAGTGATCTACGGGTCTTTGGGCTTTCGGTACCAATTTCATTCTCCACCTTCTTCCTTGTTTCTCCCTTAAAGTCGTCCAGCAGCAGCACTTTTCTTCTTCCACAATGACCTGGCACTCCATCCATGTTTCCTTCTTTCAATGATGCCCAGCAGTAAATGATGTCTCCTTCAGGGACTTCTTCAATTTTTTACTATTTTTCAATTATTCCTCAACATTACATTTCAAAATTTTTTCAGGTATTTTTTCTCCCTCTTTCTTTATGTTCATGTTTCTCATACATTTTAAACCCAGTAGCAATTGACCAGATTGATTTGCTTGTCAGTAGAGCTCGTTTCTTTGTGAACTCATGGTTGATCATTGCAGTGATATGATATTTAC
The DNA here is from genome assembly GCA_037074705.1 of Zhengitettix transpicula. Lineage (NCBI taxonomy): Eukaryota > Metazoa > Arthropoda > Insecta > Orthoptera > Tetrigidae > Zhengitettix > Zhengitettix transpicula. The sequence goes on from CM073593.1 coordinate 93,162,621, forward strand.
ATCCAAGACTTCCAAGGTACTTGAACTAATCAGCATTTATTTATATATGTAAGGGCCTCTTTTTTCTTTGATATTTTCAAAACCTTAGATTTTTCCTCACTTTACTCCATGTCAATTCTGTTACCACTCGTCTGCCCTACACTGTCTTGCAGTGTTTCTTTCTTCTTCACCATTAATACCAGGTCATTCTTACGGCTCTTGTGATATTGAGTCACCTGACAAAAGTAAAAAGTACTGCAGTAACGTTGTGTGGTATTTATTTTATCACTTAACTTTATCTGTTAATTGGACAATTCATTAGCTAATTAGTATTTATCACACAAAGATTTTCAATACCAGGTCATCTTCATATTTTATTATGCTAATTAATCTTAATACTATTCCAAAATCTCCAACTCAGTAAAGAGTTTGAATAACGTTAGTATTTTAAGATAATATATTTCCTATAATCAATAAATAGTTCTCGGTATTCACACGTGTTTTCGCATCTTTATATTTAAACGCAATGTTTCGACGACTAAAAGTATATAATATTTATGTCTGCGGCAGTAATTGTGATATTGAAAATTTCATTACAAAGACAATTTTATTAACATGTTAATACTAGTATAATTGTCTTTGTTTTCAGTATTATATTTCATATTCAGAAAAATATTTTTGTAATCGCTACATAAAGAGGTTACAAAACTTGAACTGAAACGTGCTGTGTTTTAAGTTGGGAGATGTTAATTTAAATCTTGAAAAATTTATAATCTTACTTAATATAAACAGAGACCATTTCATTTTTTGTTTAGTTATATAAATATTTTTGTCTATTATTTTTCTGATGACTTGGTTATATTACAAAGGTTTTTTTATTACAAGAAAAAAATATGCACATTTTACTTCATCTTCTTCTTCTTTTAAGGCGCTACGACAACTTCTGTGATGTCTTGGCCTGATCCACAACGTGTCTCCACTCATCTCTTTTCTGGACCTTAGACGTCCACTTTCTAATTCTGAGACTCCTAATATCACTTTGTTCCCGCCTGCAGGAGAGTTCTCGTATTCCAAGAGCCAATAATCATTTTGCCTGTACCTCACTTAGGTCGTCTTCTGCGATCAATCCGGTTCATCCGAGGCTGCGTTGTAGGTCTTTAATCAGTGGATCTTTTTTTACAGGTGATGCAGAGCTGGCCCAACACCCAACATTTTACTTCATCAATAAACTTTTATTAAAACTCAATAACAGTACCTGGGCTCTAGTTTTAATACTCTACATATCTGAGCGAAAGGTCATCTACTATAAATAAAAGGTGTTTACTGATTGAGCTCAATTATTGGCCCACATTAAAACATTATAGAATCTTTAAAGTTCAATAAAAACATTAGAATGTTTCCTCCACATCTAGTGGACATCGTCAGGTGTTTTAAACAAGATGTTGAGGAATCGTGATTTTTAATTTATTAATTTAACTTTTTTGAATCTATACTGTCTGTATGTGGCCAATAATTGAACATAATATTGTAACAGATAAATTAAATCATAAAAAAAATTTCTCTCCTTAAAAATTAAAGATTTTTTTATTTTGTTTCAGTGTAATTAATAATTTTTTCTCCGTTATTCTTGTGGTGATAAAAAAATATAATCGTAACTGTTGGAGAGCGTACTCACAGTGAAGACGCTTCCTTCGGGGAACGTGAGGTACCTCTTCTTCCTGAGCGAGCGCTCGGCGCAGCACAGACCCGCGCACAGGAGGACCACAAGCCACAAGAACCTCATAATTCCGGCCTCACGCAGACACGTGCGTCTTATAAGCTCATCCCCTCCTCCACCACCACCAACATTCACTCCACACCAAGAGAGACTATTGCAATAATTAATAAATGCCCGTAGGTAAAACGGCTCCAATCTAGTTAGAATTTGAAAGGCGAAAATATAGACAAAACAAATCAGGAAGGAGGGGGATGAGGGGGAGGGGGGAGGGAAGATCTCTTGGCCTACATATTGATAAATCACTCGCTCTGGAACCAACGAATAGAAAATTTAAGCAAATAAAAAAGTCACCACAGATGACTCGATCAAAAGTCTCTGACTTAAAAGAAACATGAAAAACAATGGAATATGGAGTGACATACCCATGGGATTGCATCCTGGGAGATGGCAGGTTGTTACTCCTCCAGGAAAGATGGATAGATAGATCCATTCATCCTCAAATGAAGGCAAAATACAGTTTAACAAACAACACTTCAATAAGTTCTTGATGTATCCAGAAGAATCCGTCTGGCTGTCACCGGAGGCCTCGATGTTGCGTGGAAATGTCCAACATTGTCAAAAACAAAACAAATTAGTATGTCCATTAAACGTAATAGTTCTGATGGTCCTTTCCGATGAACGAGAAGGAAGACCATATAATATATTATTATTACTGTCAAACTCAGCAACCCCCTTAACATGATCAACCCACCGTGGAAATGAAGACCGCGAAAAGATGCGTAATTAAAAAAATTAATTTCCTTTGCGAATTCAGCATTTCCGTTGTCGGGGACAAAAATGAACGATTTTGGTTTTCTGTTCTAAGTTGAAGACAGACAGAAACTGCTTAAATAGGATTATCATGAAACTAGGAACGGAGAACAGCTTTGAGAGAAGAACACTGTTAACAGTCTTCGAACCATTCAAAAAAATATTAAATATATCCGGTGCATTCTACTACCCCTTGACCAAATGAGAAAGACTGTTATGTAAATGATTTTATTTTATTTATTGTATTAAAGGGAACGAGCAGTTTCTTAGAGATGGCGGCGACTACGTGAAACAAATCCAGGCCACTGGCGCAATTAGCCGTTCTCAACCAAGTAATTAACACGTTTATGAGGCACCGTTGTTCAAATTCTCTCGACGAGTCTGTCCCTACTGTTTATTTTTCACAATACATTCCTATTGTGGTGCAAATGGCGTCCAGTTTCCACGTCTAACAATGACGAAAATTAATTTTTTTTCGATGCTTGACCGGATTAACAAGTTCAGATGTTCAAAGATTGAAGTCTTTCCCGGTGAAGTTGTTCAATAAATAGTTCTCGGAATTCTCGCGGGTTTTGCATATTTATATTAAGACGCAACGTTTCGACGACTGAAAGCTCTGTCGTCATCTTCTAGGCGAAGTGCCGGAGCCATTCTATTTCATATTACATACATCCTCATTGACTGACAGCAAACTCCTCTCCCACTATCGGAAGGGCGTGGGACAAGTACCCAATGCCCGACCTACCTGATGCAGGTTTTTCTAGGGTTTGTCCTGCATTTCTTTAGGCGAATGCCGGGTAGGATCCTTAAACCATAGCCCGGGGGCCCTAGTTAACCCTTGGCTACCTTCCTCTACTCTTCCACATCCCCCCTTTCAAATCCCTTTCCTATGCTATAAAAGGGGAGTTGCCACTACGTGGATTACCATTTACATAGCCTGTCTACACCAAAAAAAAAATGGTTCCGGCACTTCAGGCAGGAGAGATACGAAGGGGCTACCTTTTCCTCTCCGTTTATGAACTAAGGTTCCCACAAGCCGAGGCACCTCGGCCTGTTCTGAGAGGTGTATGTTCCGAGGTCACAGACCTTGGGCATACGGTAAGAGTTGTTCGCTATTCCTATTTCCTATTGGAATAGTCGGCCAGCTGCCTCCTAAACCGTTCAAGGCACGGTGACGGGAATGCTGCGTCCCCACAGCAAACTCCTCTCCCGCTATCGGAAGGGCGTGGGACAAGTACCCAATGCCCGACCTACCCGATGCAGGTTTTTCTAGGGTTTTCCCTGCATTTCTTTAGGCGAATGCCGGGTAGGATCTTTAAAATATAGCCCGGGGCCCCTAGTTAACCCTTGGCTACCTTCCTCTACCCTTCCATATCCCCCCCTTTCAAATCCCTTCCTATGCTATTAAAGGGGAGTTGCCCAACGGGGATTACCCTCATGTAGCCTGTTGCCCTTAAAAAAAAAGGTTCCGGCACTTCGCCTAGAAAATGACAGAGCTTTCAGTCGTCGAAACGTTGCGTCTTAATATAAACATGCAAAACCCGTGTGAATTCCGAGAACTATTTATTGAAGTTCAGGTGTGTCGAACTAGAAAAAAAAATGTTGATGGTTCACAAAATTTAGAATTATTATTTTTAACAGTAAATAGTTTTTCATCAACACTAATTTTAATTTTAAAAAAACACCCTCTTCAATTGCGGATCTTTCGTATGTGCTACAACACATAAATTAATTTAGTAAAAATTTATCTTTTTCAATTTTAAGAAACTTCATAAAAATAATTAACATGATAAAATTTAAAATAATGAATAAGGAAGACAACCAATTCACACAAAAAAAGTGATAATATAAATACCACACAATGCTTCTGGGATCCTTGTGCCTTTCATCAGGTGAAGAGCCTAGAGAAACACAACTGCTCTTGTCAGTTGACAAAACTCATCGCACCTGACGAAAGGTACAAGAATCCCAGCAACGTTGTGTGGTATTTATATTATCACATTTTTGTGTGAATTGGCTGCCTTTCTTATTCATTGTGTTATTTACTTGTCTGCTTAACGTAATGTAAATGTTTGAGGACTCTGAAAAATTTAATTGTGCAAATTAGCCAGTTATTAGATTGGATGCAGCATGAAATTAAAAATAATTACTCTACGTATATTTGCAGCAAATGAGCATATTTGTTCGTCTGGCCTTTCGTCAAGTGCAATGAGTTTTGAGTTTTAACTGACAAGTTCAGTTGTGTCGCTCTAGGCTCCTCTTCACACCCGAGGAAAGGGACAAGGATCCCAGAAACGTATTGTGGTATATTTATATTATCACTATTTTTGTCTGAATTGCCTATCTTTATTATTTAAAAATAATTAACACTGCAAATCTATGCTTCAATATCAAAAACTTTAAAAATCCCCACCTTACAGAGTATAGTTTGTGCTATCCCGGCTGCAGCACAGCATCTGGCAATTTATTAACAACTGTGCATGCGCCTGTAAAGTGCTTGCTTTGTGCGCTGCGACGCTCACAGCACAACGAAAAACAGCCCTCACAGACATTCTTTATCACTTTATTATAAAACCTAATAATAAGACTGTTTAACAGTAAAAATGTGTTATTCACACTTTTATAACTCAGGTTTTTTTGCATAAGGTGTGTAAAAAAAAGTAATATAAAGGAACTACCAAATAATTTTGTTTCTCTACTCCTTAAAAGGCAATATTTACATTTGATTTCATTTTTAAAACTGTTTATAATGCGATTTCATATCATTTAGCAAGGTTGGCTACAGAATTATTTGACAGTGAATACAATAATGAAGTTATTTTTTAAAAAAAAATCTGATAATATGGACAGACTACGCTGCTACCCTAAGCAATGAGGTGTGTGTAAAAGTAATTGTAAAGATTGTTCAAATTGTGATATAATAGGACAAACTAAAAGAGAAATTAGTCAAATTTAGTCATGTTAAATTTGTAATGTACAAACATACAGTAATTGCAACGTATATTTTAGACATCGGTACATACTGGTCAACTTTCAAATTACAGATAGAGAAATGTGATTATAGTTAAGATTTATATCACACATTTTGAACCAAAAATATGAACACATCAGTCATTAATATAAAATCAAACTATAATTACAAAAGAATCTGATAATTAAACATTTTTTTGTATTATACTTTTAAAAAATATGAAATGTAGTTATTATTTAATTACTTCGTAATTTAATATTTTTAATAATATAGAGATAACACAATTTAAAATAGCCAAACAAATATCAAATACGAAACTTTAACAAGTTTTTTGTAGTTTATTTAAATTAAAAGTCTGTTTCCACAGAAAGGCAGTTTTATTTTTTTGAATAATTGATAAACAGTTTATACTTTTTATTCGTATCATGAGCACTATTTATTCCAAACATCTTAATATTCAACTGATTATCTTACCTTGGCCTATTCTCTTTCCAACAAAGATAAACAATTCTGAATGTAAAACACGTTATCAACATGTGATTGCGGTAAAAGAAAGTTAAGACGACCCAACAAGCAATACAATCATCAAGTACAGAAGCAAAACATCTATGTTTAAGTGATAGAAATAACACCTTGTCCAGATTCTTATAGCTTTCATTTAAAATATGCAAATATAAATTTTCTCATACAAAACTTCTCATAAATAAAAATTTGTATTGTAGAATTTAAGAAATTTAATTTCATTTTGATTTCAATGTTGCTTAAATTATGTTACAGATTTTCTTAGTAAATACATTAAATACATAGATTGAAACACATTTTTGATAAGTACTATTCATCGTATTCATTGAATACATCTACATTTGAGACAACATGTAAATAAATTAGTAACATTCACAAACAGAACATAGGTCATAAGATTTCATTGTATACAAATATCACCTTTCACAACATAATTCAATTCGACTCATATTTGGTGATGGATTTCATACAGTAATAGTTGGTTATCAATATGAGACTCTGAAAGGTGTTGATAGTACACCATTATATTTCTTTAATTACAAATCTGTAACAATGCTGTCATCGTCACGTCTTATGAGAGGATCGTCTTCCAGAAGGGCAATAATAAGACTGAAAAAAAAGAATTCTCAGGCTTGAACCAGACAAAATTAAATTGAACGTAAAAGCAGTGTCATTAATTTTTACTTACCAATATAAATATATAAAAAACATAATGAGGTAATAGAACAAGTAGACCATACAATAAGACATGTGTTTCTTCAGTTGACCTCTGTTATGAATTTCAGTTGGGTCATAAATTCCAGTGTTTCCAGTAGGCACTGTAAATAGCCTGCAATTGGAAATTGACAAAATCATCAAAGTGAAATAAGAATTTTATCTGTAATTGAACTAATGTGTTTACAATTTAGATAAACTATTAAAAGTTCGAGTCATTCAGTCGAACATAGAAAAGTAGTTCAACATAGAACAATAAATTTTTATCACAATACCCAATGTCCAAGTAACTTGTCACATGCGATAGCAGAACCACAATAAACAAAATTCTGTAGAATATGTGAAATTAATTTTTTAATTTTCTTACAATGTATTTATTTCTCAATTTTAAGGTTATTAATGTATGTAAGTTTGTGATTTAACTTTGGATAACATTCGTCACCTACACCAAACCAAAAAGAATTAATCATTTTGGCCAGTCAATTCACGAGGCAGTACGAGTTAGCTTGACTGACGAACCTTCTTTAGTGGTTCTTTCTTACCACAACTCACATAATGTTATAGAATAATAGCTTCTTTACATAAAACATTGAATTAGTATAAAAAAATTAACCTGATTTTGACAGAATACTTATTTTCTAAATTCTAAAAGCTATTTTAAAATAGATTTTACTACAATATAATTTTGAAGATACCATATAATATTTTTTCTTTTTTAATTAAAAAGTGAATGAAACCTCTGACAGCTTTCATTACTCTACTGTTTATTGATATATTCAATACAACAAAACTTGTGACAAGTTGATTTATACATAAATAGCAAAAACATAAATAACAATTAAAATTGCAATGTCAAATTTTTAATTTCACAACAAATATGTTTTATTATGCATATATATTAAAAATATAAAACTTCAAATTAAATACTGTGCGTGACATAAAATAAAGAGACAACTCAAGGTTTACTTACTCGTATCCCAGCCACAGCATCATCGGTAAATTGAAGAGTAGAAGGAACCAATGTCCATTCAGAATGAGGAGGGTAGTGATGAGCACATGAGCAGCAAATTTTGGTAAGGACCACTAAAATTTAAAGGATGAAGATGAAAACTAATTATAATAGATGAAGCAGAAATTTTGAAACATTCAGGTAATTTTCCAAGTATTTCTCTAAATAGTTTGATATAATATATAAAAATTAATAACATTTTAGGAACAGGCAGGGTTTGATACCAGTACCTATAAGCCCCACCCTTAATGTGTCATAAGTCACCCAATAAATACTTGAATAAATAAATATGAGAAATCTTTTTGCAGAAAAACATTCATGTATGCTTAGGTGTTTATTTTTTTTAAGTGATAACAGAAAAAACTTACTATGTTTAGTTTGGAGCAGCATTGTTGAGCATTTAAATAGTCACATTCCAAATCTGACAGAGTTATTACCTGTTACAAAATTAAGAAATTTATAGGGGAAAACATTGAAACAATGAAAACATATTAAATGACGATGATTAATTTGTGCAATGATTATCTTAAGTGAAATTCTTTCATATAAAAGCTCATACTTGTCTTGTTTTCATAGTATATCATATGAAGTTGTAAAAATGGAGTTATTACCATCTCGTAACAACTGTAGTGAAAACTTAAATTATCATACACAAATAAGAGAGATTGAGAGAATTCGGCACATAAAAAAAATTACATATACAACCTATCACACTAAACAGACCGTTTGCACAGAATACATAGTTACATTTGTGAAAGGATACAAAATATACTAATAAAAATAATATTGCTGCGGTATCCAAGAGAGAGAATGTGAAAACCAATGGGTCCGAAACAAACATAATTAATGTACGTCTGTCCTTCCAGTAACTTCTATTCAAGTAATATTTAAATTTCTCATGTTTCAGATATTGTAAGAATCGATTGATAACAGTCTATACATGGTACGTCGTATTAAGAATTAATATCAAAACTGCGTGATAATAAGTATTTCAAATAATCTACACCAAAGATATTAGTAAGATGTATTCACAAATGATAATTTAAATCCCTGCCAAAACCAGCGATGTATTACACTTCCAGGGTTTCGCCTTTGCTAAGATATTCTTCTTCTTCCCGTTCCAACGCAAATATAAACCTAACTCTCCCTCCCTCTCTCATACGTGAATTGAGTGAGAAATATTACATTTCCTTTAAATTCTCTTGAGAAACGTTTTTCGGACATTTAACAACGAAAATAAATGTTGCGTAACCCGACACACAGTAATTCTCTATTTACGACAAATATTATAATTATTGAAATTACTAATGTTATTAAAGTACATACACTGCCATCATACTAAAACATCGCAACTAATTTCCGCTGATCAGACATTACAATACAGTCATTTTCTTTAAAGAAGAAGAAAGAGTACCAAACAAAAAAACAGTTCCCAATAAAAATAAGCGTCGGTTACAAATGAAAAGTTATTTATTTAAATCAAGCGTGCTTGAAGTTTCTGACATTTCTTATTTTTAATATTTGTATGTCTTAATATATAGTCAATTTTTCGCATATCGTAAGAAGAAGAAAACTTTCAAGGATGTGTCAATAAATTATGTTTTCATAGTAGAAATGATTCAATATACTTTACAGCCGTATATGATCTGTTTTTCAATCTAATGGTTATTAATATATAAATGTTAAGTCCAAATAAGTTTACAAATTCTTTTTTGTACTAATTTCAAATTTGTTCATTAAACTTATTAATTTGGCAATTAACATGCTGGCAATGAATTCGTAATAGAGGAGGATAAATGTAAAATAAAGTTATGGGTAATATTATGTTCTTGACACTACCATTAAATCTCTGAATAAATGATTCACACATCTAGTAACGCATATCAATTATTTCTTTCCAGATATTTTAAAACTTCTAGTTTGACGTTACAATATTAATGTCGGTCGAAAATTAATCATATATAAATACAAATTATCATTGAGGCAAATTACAATACAGAGAGCTCTGGCAGAGGCTACCTTCACATCTCTCTGGTTTTTTTGAACTAAGGTTCCCATATGCCGAGGCACCTCAGCCTGTTTTGAGAGGTGTATGTCCCGGGGCCGCAGACCTTGGGCATACGGTAAGAGTTGTCCGCTATTCCTATTGGAAAAGTCGTCCAGCTGCCTACTAACCTGGCCAAGGAAAGGCGAGGGGAAAGCTGCGAGCCCACAGCAAACCCCTCTCCCGCCATAGGAAGGGCGTGGGACAAGTACCAAATACCCGACCTACCTGATGCAGGTTTTTCTAGGGTTTGTCCTGCATTTCTTTTAGGCGAATGCCGGGTAGGATCCTTAAACCATAGCCCGGGGGCCCTAGTACCCTTGGCTAACTTCCTCCACCCTACTGCATCCCTCCTTTCAAATCCCTTTCCTATGCTATAAGAGGGGAGTTGCCACTATGTGGATTACCCTATACATAGCCTGTCTACACCCCCCCCCCAAAAAAAAGGGCAAATTATGTTATGTACCCAAAATCTATAAAGCTTTGGGATGTTTTAAATGGTTTGTTCCAAAATAATTACTTTCTATAGAAATAATTAACGAACTTGGTAAGGTTAACTGTATGTAGTAACTTATGTCATTGTATTAACGTAATTTATATTTTCAAGTTAATAAAAATTGTGTAGTTGTACTTTTTTAAAAAAATATCTCATTTGGTTATTTCAAATATTGAGAAAAATTACTGCACGACTCTGCTTATCAATGTGTATCAAATAGTTTGAATGCTTTGCCCCTGTGACTTTGTTGTAAACGGATTGCTGCCACAAGTCACCTTTGCCTAACTTTCATGTACTACAGCCAAACAAATGTCCCAGAGAATCGGTGAACAACATTGCACAAATATTTCTAAATTGCCTGCCTTTTATGACCAGGCAACCAATATCATGTTACTTAATACTTTCCCTGTAATAAACTGAGAATCTTTTATTCCTTACCGACATGTAAGGTATAGATTATTACAAGGAAAAAAATTCAAACTTTTGAGTATATCAGTCTCAGTGGCATATAGTGACAGCAGGAGCAACCCATCCTAGGCGGCAAAAAATTTTGAAATAAAATACTGAAATAAGGAGGTGGCGAATATGGCCTCCACCCCGAGTAGCCAAAACCCACACTAAGCTACAGGTCATTCTCACTTTACTACAATCTGCATCACTGAAGATAATTAGATACTTTTAATTGCATAGCCCAATATTAATTAATGTAAATATTCTTGTATATTTACAGAATTATTTTTTCAATATACAAATAACATTATGCTAACCATCTTAATCGCAGAAGTTTCTTTTTGATAGGACCCATAATAATAAATATTTAGCTGCATATATAAAAATTAAAGATTTTTATTTATCAGTAAACAAATTTTCAAATGACTTTAAATAAATCAACAAAATATACAATTTCCTCATAACAGATGTGAAGCTATACAGCAAACTAAAAATCATTTAAACCGACTCCAACATTACTACTGAGGTCTTTGTAATTTTTGGACCCTGGGCCTTTGGCACGTAGACGAACCACTCCACTGTCAGAAGCATCTGGCCACAAGGCAAACAGCTGTACTTGAAAGCCTTTTCCAATATCACCTTTTTCATGTGCCGCTGCCAACTGATTCACAACTCTTCTTTCGACTTCATATTTAATTGAACGAGCACCGTAATGGACATCGTAGCCGTCTGAAAGTACCGTTTCAACTTCTCGATCCCACGTCAAATCGATGCCGTGTTTTTCTTTTGCCTGTTAAAAATGCAGGAGCGAATATTAATGACAATAAGTTATCAAAACACATGCTTAGATTGTTAGTTCTAATACTTACCCTTTTTGCCCAGAAAACTAGTTCCCTAGACACCAATTTCTGTAATTCAGAGCGAGAAAATGGAAGAAAATAAACAATTTCATTTATACGACCCAAAAATTCATCTCTACGAAAATGCCTCTTCAGAATAGGTCTCACAACTTCATCCTTGAAGGAACGTGAAATAGTAATAGTTTCCTTTATTTCAGCTTCATCTGAAAATCAAAGATGAAGCTGTTCATGTCAACGAATAATTAAACATATTTAATTATTAAATTTACAGCAAAATTTAAGAATTTGGAGGAAGCCATTTTATTTAATCATTATTGGTAGAACAATACAATACAATTCCAATATATATATATTCATAATGTGATTCAATCTGCACCAATTAAAGTCAATACAGCTCATACTGCAGTCACAAACATTTCTTCTCAACATGAGTCTATATAAATATATAATAGTTTTTTAAGTACATAATAATATCAAATTACAAACAAATTTTTAAGAAATAGTAACATGAATAATTGCAAACAACCAAACTGAGCAGACATACCTAATTTTCCCTGCAAGCGCTGGCTAATTACATTTTCAGTTTCTCGGCGCAACTGCAGTGCATGATTAGCTATTTCGTCACTAGCTAGGTTTGACGTCATGACAAAAACTGCATTCTTGCACTCTATAGTCGATCCCTTTCCATCAGTAAGCCTGCCCTTCACAATGTTAAAAAAAGGATAGAATTGTTAAAGAGTCTCAACATATTTTAAAAGTAACATAATGAATAAATAAGAAACAGTTGACCAACTTTGTGAGTAATCAGTTTACCCATCTTCAGAGGATAACAACTGCCATTCGTCGAAGTATTAGAGGAAATTATATATACTAATTTCAGATTTTATTACCTCATCAAAGAGTTGCAACAGAACAGTAAGTACATCTGGATGTGCTTTATCAACTTCATCAAACAGAACAACTGCAGTTGGGCATTGCTTCAGCTTTTTTGTTAACTGACCACCTTCATCATGTCCAATATATCCTGGAGGCGCTCCTATCAACTTTGCTACCTGTGTATATATTTATGTTTAAATTATTAACTGGCACCAATTTTGTAACCAATACAATAATTTTAATTATACATTTATACAAGAACAACACTTTCCAGTTCCACTGAATTTAGATTATTTTGACAAGCAGTCTGTTATTAGTTAATGATAATCAAATATTATTTTCTAAACAACTGGATAATTTCCAATTGCTGTAAATTAACTGCATGTGAAAGCATTGACACAATATTTTGTGAGCTGGATGATGGAAAAAAGCTTAAATTATATTGGAGTTAATTATTCACCATAAAGGAAAGGTGAATGATTAACATGTAGCATTTGTAATCATTCTGTAGCAACGGACGCTGATTACCAATTGTACAATTTTTAATATCACATTATAGATAATGTTATGCAATAAATTTATTTACTTTACAGATTAAGTATTTTTCTGTATGCAGATTACTGAGGACTTGTAATAAGTATATCAAAAATTGACATATCACTTTTAGGCGAATTGCCGGGGAGGATCCTTAAACCATAGCCCGGGGGCCCTAGTTAAACCTTGGCTACCTTCCTCTACCCTTCCGCATCCCTCCTTTCAAATCCCTTCCTATGCTATTAAAAGGGAGTTGCCACTATGTGGATTACCCTCATGTAGCCTGTTACCCCCCCCCCCCAAATAATAATAATTTTTTCTTATTTTAAAATATATTTTATATCTCAACAATAGTAACACATGACTTCACAATTTAGAAATGCTGGGTTTAACCTTTCCCCCATCCATACATGTACATCTCCCCTCAATTAACCATTTAACAACCCAGTTAATGAGAAACAGTAATAAACCTCCATTACAAAATTGAATAGTTTCTTATGAATCCAATTTTGTAGTATTGTGATATTTACAATGGGTTTTAAAATTATTACCAGTGTACATACAGAAAAGGTAAATCATAATATTTCTATTTTTAACAGAGGATTTAAATAATATATTATGTAACCATTATTAAACTAATTTATACCTCATGCTTCTCTTGGAATTCAGACATGTCAAGACGGATAAAGCCTGATGATTTTCCTCGATGTATGTAGGCTGCTAACTGCTTAGCCAATTCAGTTTTTCCTATCCCTGAAGAACCAAGAAAGAGAAAAACCAGTGGGTGTTCTTCATCGGCCCATCCATTTTCTTTCCTCCTGACAGCTACACAAAAAAAAATTAAAAAATTATAAGAAGAACAAAGTTAAACAAGAGAAATAAATTATTCACAAAGTAACCATAAACAGACAAACATATGCATAAAGTTGCAATTGTTTGTTATATAAAGAATTGGAGGAATGGAGTTTACAAATAATAATCAAATTTCTACTAGATCAAGACCTGTGATCTATTACACTATAACATACAATAATGAAAGTATGGAGGACAGAGTGAAGTTTGGGAGGGTAATGTATGAATTGAATTCAGTCACCCCCACCCTAATTAAGGATATGTGCTCTCTGTATGGCTGCTCACTCCTGACCCTTTCATTTATCACAATAGTTGAGGAACTTGTTGAATACCAAAAGTGTGTATAAACTATATTTAAGTGTTCAGTGTATAAAATATTGAAGTATTACCCGATGCTACAGTTGTTATTGCTGCCTCCTGCCCTACGATGCACTGCTTTAAACGTTGTTCTAAAGGAAACCTTCTCCTTTCTTCAGCTTCTTTTTGCTTCTTCATTTCATCCCACTGAAAATATGTCAATAGTAATTCTTAGTCACAGAAACATTCAAAATAATGTTCCTTAAAATATTAATAAAAAATGTACTACATTCATAGGGATATATGGAATTTTGATGTCTGCCAGAAGGAATGTGACGCATTTGAAGTGTGTTTTGTAATATTAACTGAAGTACCTTCTTCGTGGCTATTAAAACTAGTTGTATGCTTTATGTCACCATATTTAATTTTAATTTTGAATGCATTTTACTTTCTCATAATAACAGCCATTTACCTTTGCTGTATGTTTTTCCAAAATTTTACGAATTTCAGCAGTACGAGCATAGGAATCTGGAGGATGTCCTCGGTCATTTTCCAAAGTTGGATTAGCACCATGTGTAAGAAGTAATTCAATAAGCTCTTCATTATCTGCCAGAACAGCATAGTGCAGAGCTGTGAAACCCCGAAAAGAAGCACGACTGCTGAGATATTCACTGAATTCATCTTCTCTCTTAGCCAAAACTGGAAAGGAAAGATAGTTTCCTTGTTATTAAGTCTATGCACAGTTGTGTGGACATTTAGTTAAATTTAAACACCAAAGAAAAAAACATAATATTATGTTGTTACAAATTTTACAAAACTGGAAATTATTTAAATTACTTTGGTAATATATAGAATATCAAAACACAAAAAATAAATTAAATCAGAAAAAATTAATTACTGTATATAAAAGATATAAAAATGTAACTTTGAGAATAAGAAAAATATAATTTGTACCAATTAGAAATTAAGTATATAAGATGTATGGTTCAACTAATTCCCAATTGACAAACAATTAAAATAGATGACATATTTAATTAATCATATAGTATGAGATCATACCATCCATAGTTCTCAGTCCTTTATCAATGGCAGTTCTATGAGCATTGAAAAAATCATCAGCAATATTTGGATCAGCCCCCAGTTCAAGCAGAACTTTAGCTACTTCGGTTTTACCATTGATTGCAGCTGCCTGAAGTGTTGTCCAACCAAGAGTATGTTTGCGATTCACATCGAATCCACTCTTTATTAACCTAAGAATAAATTAAACAAATAAGATAGTTCTGAATCACTAATAATTTCAAAAAACAAGAGCTATTTTAAACTGAGCTAAAAAATTTGTTCTGTTAAATGGATATTTTCTCTCTTTCCGACCTACAAGGGTAGGTAGTACGTGGAAGCACCATATGATAAACAGCATTGTCATAATGATGCAAACAGTTTATATGTGACAAAATTTGTATTATTCCATTTAAATGTGCTCCTAAACAGACAGCTATCAATCAATTCTGGGTTCCAGTTTACTTAAGATTGAGTGAATTCCTTCATTTCTGTATATCTGTGATTCAAAGACTCCTTCAGAAAGATTTACCGATATATATACAATATATATCTAATACTTCATTCCCTCTACTCTATCCATTCCTCCACTAAAAACTACTAATTGTCCACAATAAGACTGTCTATATTTGCATGGTCAGGAACTTGACCCGGTGGCCGAGATGGTTAAGGCGTCTGTGAACTGAGCAGAATACGTGGGTTCAAGTCCTGCCTGGGTCAAATATTTTCAGTCTTTCCTTCTTCTTCCATCCTTCTCTCTGCTTTGAACATATGCTTTTCTATGTGTGTAATTTTTCGCCCGAGCATATGACTTCACATAAAGCGTAATCCTCCTATTTCTTCTATTTATTTCTATCCTTCCTCACTATCCAAGTTTGAATGTGACTTTGTCACCAAATATATTTATATATATATATTGTAACATGATTGTTGCGAGGTACGGTCGAGGGCCTTTGGTGGTGGGGGGACTGCAGTTTGTATGCACATGCAGGAAAGGCGATGTTGTTTTAGGCGCCAGCCAAGGGGAGAAGCGTAGGGGTCAGTTCCAAGCTGGACTCGACAAAGGATGGACGTGCTACAACTAAAGACAAAGTTTGATAAACCACGCCTTGCTGATAATTTATATCTCATGTTCGTTTAAATAAAAGTAATGAAATATTAAAAAGTTGTTTTGGTGATTTTCTCCCAAAAATTACCTGGCGCCCAAACATTATAAATAATCAACGAAAAACGCTATGTGGGTAGCGGAGCGGCTACAATATATATATATATATAGTTTATTTGGTGTCATATATATGTATATATGACACCAAATAAACTGCGCCCTCAAAAAAGTGAAAACTTCTCCTTCATTTATCACTTAAAAACCTAAAAAAATCATCTAGAACAAAATATTTTTGCATTTGAGAGTAGGTTTTTAAGCACTGAATTAAGGCAACATCCTTCTGAACAATGCGTGTTTTCAGTATCAGTGTGACGTCATTGCGAACTGCTTTGTGACCGGTTTACTCAAACTTTAGCCAAACCCTGGATTCATTAGCATGTCCACTTCCCTTCTTTAAAAAGATTTTCTAAAAAAAAACAGATCCTTACAATTTTTTAATATAAGCAGACCAAGATTAATATTAGTTTATGGTTTGAAAAGTTCTACCAGTTTGTTTTATATATAAATTTTTAACAACACTTTTCATAAATTAATACACACTTATGAATGGAATATGCATCAATTGGCTATCAAGTCAATTTTTTACAACAAAACTACATACGATCTAATCAAATTCCTACACATTTAAAGCATTAATATATTTTACCGTTTAACTTCTGGAATATTTCCATACTTGACAGCTCGAAAGACTTGTTTTTCTGAAATAAGAATAGCAAGTATTATTTTAATTTTTATATTAATCAGTACCATAATTATCCAAGCTAGTCATCTATTAAAATCTTATAAATAACTGTTATTGTGTAAGACCAGACTTACCCAGTAAAGCGTCATGATGATCTGAACAGTAGTATAACAAAAGTGATAAGCTGCAAGCACTAAGTACTCCTGTGTAAGTATGAAAGCGATGGTAAAACTTTCCACTTGATCCTCTGAACTTGTGGCAATGAATATATATGTCTGCACAGACTAAGCTTTTTGTGTATAATAAGGAATATTTGTTATACAAGGATCTGTTGAATGCTGATGGAACCGGTTGAAAATCATATTTTGAATGTAATTTGCAAGGTCTTTTGAACCGACCTAACAACATGCAAAAACTTCTTGCAAGCTTTGTGATCATTGTTACGAGGACCTTCCAATAAACATTTCATAACAGGAGAATTGATAAACTGAAACGAAAAATTATTTGTAAAACATATTTAAATTCGTGCGCAACTTAACACAACTGAATTCAAGTTCACCCCCTTCGAATGGTATTTAAACAATTTTTTTTGGTGTGTCACGATTTCCGTTTAGGAGAATATCACATATTTGCTGATTAGTATCCTTAATGACAAATCTATTCAGGAACATTAATGTTGCAAATTTTGAAACTGTTCAACATTGTAAGATATATTAGGCTTATTACATCCATTCAAATAAATTAAGTCAAGTTTTCAACCATATGGTTTTCCATTTTCATAGTGACAACGTTTTATTTACATACAGAGATTCAAAATATCTCCTTTCATAACCTATTAAAGCGGGTGACGTAAACCAAAGGTGAACACATATTTTTTGAAGTACACTATCCTTCAGTTGTGCCAACGTTGTAAGTACATATATATTTATATTATAATAAACTAATTATAATACTCCAAAAGACATGGGGTATAAATTCTGGACATATTAATTAAAATTTCAACGCTCAAATTAGTTCAGATTATAATCCAGGGTGACATTATTCTTGCTTATTGACTTCTTTGACGTACGCCGATTATTTTCATTTCGATTTAAGGGTGTAGATTTAGTCATCAACAACCTTCTAATTTAATTACCAAGAGAAGATTGACGCTGCATTTAAATTAATGATACAGTTTGTTATTCTAAACCCAAGTTCTTCCATGCGCATAATAGTGTCGATTATTTTCCCCCAAAAATTTCCAGAATGTGCAATCTTTTTACAAGTGAAGCTTCTCTGCCTCAAAGTTTGTCTAAATTATCTATGACTCCAAATACAGACAATTAAAAATTATAATTGATTAATAACATGGTTCATCGT
Organism: Zhengitettix transpicula; assembly: GCA_037074705.1. Lineage (NCBI taxonomy): Eukaryota > Metazoa > Arthropoda > Insecta > Orthoptera > Tetrigidae > Zhengitettix > Zhengitettix transpicula. The sequence continues at coordinate 93,181,014 of CM073593.1, forward strand.
GTTAATTTATCCACCATTACACAAATTTTGAAAGAACATTATGATAAAAACAAGACGTAGTTTAAACTGTATTCATTGCTCTCTCATATACGTGTTAGGTAAAGACAGCAATTACAAATCCAGACTAGTTTAAGCATGTTCTCTCTAGACCAAGTAAGCCTGCGAGAGGATTTCTCGCAGGTGAACCTTCCCAGAGAGCTCTGGCGGGGGCTACCTTTGGGGATGCTCTCACATCTCTCTGGTTTTTTTGAACTAAGGTTCCCACATGCCGAGGCACCTTGGTCTGTTTTGAGAGGTGTATGTTCCGGGGTCGCAGACCTTGGGCATACGGCAAGAGTTGTCCGCTATTCCTATTGGAATAGTCGGCCAGCTGCCTCCTAAACAGGCCAAGGCATGGCGAGGGGTAAGCTGCGTCCCCACAGCAAACTCCTCTCCCGCTATCGGAAGGGCGTGGGACAAGTACCCAATACCCGACCTACCAGATGCAGGCTTTTCTAGGGTTTTCCCTGCATTCCTTTAGGCGAATGCCGGGTAGGATCCTTAAAATATAGCCCGGGGGCCCTAGTTAACCCTTGGCTACCTTCCTCTACCCTTCCGCATCCCCCCTTTCAAATCCCTTTCTATGCTATTAAAGGGGAGTTGCCACCATGTGGATTACCCTCATGTAGCCTGTTGCCCTAAAAAAAAAAAGCATGTTCTCTCGCAGGCATAACCTTTTAGGAGAGACACGAAGGGGCTACCTTTGGGTATGCCTTTTCCTCTCCGTTTTTGAACTAAGGTTCCCACAAGCCGAGGCACCTCGGCCTGTTTTGAGAGGTGTATGTTCCGGGGTCGCAGACCTTGGGCATATGGTAAGAGTTGTTCGCTATTCCCATTGGAATAGTCGGCCAGCTGCCTCCTAAACTGGTCGAGGCACGGAGAAGGGAATGCTGCGTCCCCACAGCAAACTTCTCTCCCACTATCGGAAGGGCGTGGGACAAGTACCCAATACCCGACCTACCAGATGCAGGCTTTTCTAGGGTTTTCCCTGCATTACTTTTAGGCGAATGCCGGGTAGGATCCTTAAAATGTAGCCAGGGGGCCCTAGTTGACCCTTGGCTATCTTCCTCTACCCTTCCTATGCTATTAAAGTTAAAGGGAAGTTGCCACCATGTGGATTACCCTCATGTAGCTTGTTGCCCTAAAAAAAAATTTATCAATTTGGAATAATTTAGAATAAATCATGATATGTAATCTTTATACTATTATATTTATCTTTGTTAATTCGCATATTTTTTTTTATTATATTCGACTATCAGTTAATATCTTTGTACAAGTATATGTATGCTTTAACATCGTTGTTGTACAACTGTTGAGTGTCCACATTAGAACTGAAACATGTTGTTAAATTTAATTATTTTAATTTTCCGATTTAGCTTCATTAATAATTAAAATATATAGTCGAAAATGTGATGTTTATTATTGACGCCATTTTAGAAAATTTTATTACACACATCTCTTGAGTGCATTAACAAATATGTATCATAATATTCAGAGTTTGAGTAAGCAAATGATGGCTGTTTTTTGGGTCATTCTGAACGGTGCCCGTTGAAATAGACAATGGTGCGAAAATAGATGCTACCATCATTGATTTCGATGAAGGATTTGACGTCGTTTCACGTGACACCATGATAGAGAAACTAGACAAGACAGGCGGGTTGTGCTTTGGATCAAGGAAGTTCTGAACTGGCGACGAGCTCAAAGGTGTAGTTGCGTATTCAAGGTAATAGGTGTGCCTCAAGGATCAGTAATCGGGCCTTCATTGCTACTGATATCTATTAATGGTCCACCAATTAAAATCTGTTTTAAGATTAAACCCTTTTTTTGCTGTCGATTGTGTTGTCTATGGAAAGATTAGATGAATTGGAAGTACTAAACGATTTATTTAAACTAAATAGCTAGGCTAAACCAAATAAAAGAAAGTTAAATAGCGGAAAAAGCGAATCATTAACGTTCAATAAATTTCGTACAGATATACGATTGTGTGTGTAATATAAATGGGACGAAAGTTACTCAAGTAAAAACGACTACAAATATCTGGGAATCATTTTAAAACTGAAATTTAGGACGAGAAAAGTGTGGAAATTATTTGTATTGAGAATTATATAAAAAAAGTCGAATAGAAAATGATAAATAACTTAAATGAACATCTCTGGTTCGTCCCATCGTCGAATATGGTGCAGGTTTATGGGATCATCATAGAAAACAACCAATAGAAGGCCTAGAAAAACTTCAGAGGGGAGCAGAAAAAATATGTATATCGATCTTCTTTATGAACGCTTTAATATAGTTTCTTAAACATTTATTTGGTTTTGATCTCCTGATGCCCTGCGTCACAGCACGCTGGGGGGGAGGGGAGGGGTGGTGGGTTCTTCTTCCGTTCCCCTGTGCTCTCGGCGTCGTAGCACACAAGCCTAGCACGAGAGTGGCGCATGCGCAGTTGTGCCTAAATCACCCCCGATCCTGTGTCGCACTTGGCTGTTCCAGCTGGCTGTTTCTGGAGTTGTCGCAGGGTTGAAACGCAATTGTTATTAAGGTCTTTGATAAATTCGGGCTGGGAATCATTGGCAACCAGAAGGAAGAGAGATAGACCCAATTCAATCATACACGAGGGAAAAAAAGTGTAGAAAGACAAACAAACTTACTTTGTGATATGAAATTAAAAATTTGAAACGAAATCGTAAAAACATTAAAAACAGGCGAAGGAAATTTTTGAGTCTTAAACAGATCGATAAGTGAAGTGGAACAGTTTTCCTGCAGTTTGAGGAGCTTCATCCAGAAACAAGAAGGTTTAAAAATAATCTATAGGTTCCCCTTCTTACGTGTTTATTTTCTTTTGGTGAAGTGTTTAAAGCGTGGACATATTTTCTCGAAAAAAACTTTTTATTTACACAATTGTTCCTATATATATATATATATATATATATATATATATATATATATTCAATCTGTCTCTGGGCTCCATCCCTTACGCAGCGAATGTTATTCGACCACAGTTACGTCACGGCAGCTTCCTGACAACACAGCAGTGACATGTGGGTTGCCTAACTGCCAGGGGCGAAACCTCCTCCGTGACTTATTGCCTACAGCCCGAGCTGTCGCATTAGCTTAACACCATAATTTCGCACCGTTTTCAACCATTGGCACGACATTACAATGCGATTAGATTGTTTACCGACTGACATTTGTTTTTTCTGAGTGTAAGTGAAGAAACTTTGTTCCAGTTTCAAGCTAAAGTAGATGGAGGGGCTGATAAGTGGGATGAAAAGAAGTTTTCCGATGTATATGTACTCAACAGAGCAGCAAATACAGAGGCAAGAAGGGTAGAAACGGAGCGAATTCCATTGGCGACAGAGCAGTAAATGGGCTTTTTCGTTTTATAAAGAGAAACTTTTGACATGAGTGATTCTCCGCGTTCTTGAAGGCTATCGGACTCCGAAGAAGTTGTTACGAACGCTTTAGTCCATGATGGTCCTAGTCACTCACTCTGAGAATTAGCATATTTGACAAACTGTAACACGGCAAACATCGTTCTATATATATATATATATATATTGTAATGGGCAAAAATAAATAATTTATTAAATTGCCCCACGTTGTGGAACCAAAAATGTAATGAGTAAAAATAAAGGTTAATTAAAGGAATTACTTAACAAAAAGATTAAGTATAAAAGAAAGCTTTTTTTAATTTGCCAAACATTAATTTAACAGGAGTTCCTTGTTTGTCACGCCAAATTCAGTAATTTCAAAATTAACAAACAAATACTTTTTTATTTATAATTGGTGGCGTTCAAAGTAAAATACAATCTTTTATATTTCACAAACAATCAAATTTAATAACTCTTCTTCTCAGGGTCTTTAACTGGGTTTGAAAAGTAAGAACAATCAAAAATTATAAATTAAATAATTAACAATTCATCCAAATAGAAACGAACGGAATACGAAGTCTAACAAGAATCTGACTGAAACCCTTAATTACCGTTTACAGAGTTTAATTAGTTTGGTTTGTACTTACAACTGTCCTGCTGGTACCAGACTTAGTTTTCGCAGCTTGGGGACACAATTCACTAAAAAAAGGCCATTAATCACTGATTCTACACATCACGGTCAAAACACACGGTCAACAGTCGGACGTATTATTTCTCAATGAATTTATGCGGAAAATGTTATTTCGGTACTCGTATGTGTCTGAACGTGGTTTTATTATAACGTGTCTCTCCGTCCAGATCTTATTACTTGGATTTTTGAAACATATAAGTCTCTGAGTTGAATTTTTAAGCTTGGGCCGCGCTGTTCGTACTCTTAAATTCTGCTCCCTCTCTCGACCACAATATCCGCCAGACTGCCTTCAGCCAGTCCTAGCAGCTCGCGACAAAGACCCTGCCGTCATTGTCGTCTTTAAGGATTTGTACCACTAAACAATCCAATTATTTAAACAATTAATGGCCTCCTTAATTAGTATTACAATATATATATATATATATATATATATATATATATATATATATATATGTTACCAAAAAAAATGGCGCGTGATTATGGGGCGCTTTAAGCTAATAATTGAGTGGCCGTTTGTGAATTTATTTTTGCTTGAGATGAATGGTATACACCATGACGCTTGGAAAAGCAGTCTGTTCACCACGATAGGATATATTTTCAGAGAAACGGTTTCTTTCTATATAGTCGTGTTTATCGATGGTTTAGGGAAAAAACGAAACGGACGTCTTGGAACAGTCAACGCCATAAAATTCCAAAACCCTCCTACCGTACTCCGTCTCTTGAGTTTTAAAGACTTGTGATGAAGCTGAACGATCAGTCACTGTCACGACGACGAGATTTCTGTCATCCCCTCAGTGTCGTCACAGTTCGTGGACGGAATTATTTATAGGTCTGACCGGGGGGGAGGGGGAGGTTTCGTCCAAACGATTCCATTCTGAGGGGGGAAAAGGGGGTTTGCATGGCAACGCACTCGAACGTCCGTCTCCTGAGGTAGATTTCAGCTTGTAAATGATTTTTAGCAGCAAAGTAATTATAATTCCAGTTGAGAAATGTTTTTATTTAAATAACTCCTAATAAATAAATAAACATCAGCCAATTTTAAGTCAGAAAAAAATAATTTATTAAGGCTAAAATTAAAAAACGTTTCGTTACGACCTCATCAGCTTATTCCCTACTTTCTTGACATATTCAGAGATCTTATTGAACAGTATTGTTCCTCGTAACATATGAATGTTTGTCTTTGCCCCTTTTATTTGTCCTGATTCTTAAATAACTTCTCTTACCCCAGAGTATTGATACCTGTTATTTCCTTTCCTTTGCATACTTTATCATTATCTTCTTCTTTTTTCCCCCAGCATAACTACTTTGTACACATATAGAGCATGTACACATAGTATGGAATTTGATCCGAAGGCTTTTTTTTACAAGATTCTGCCCTGTTTAGTTCCATTATATATTGTAATATACACAATTTACAGGTCGTTTAATTAATTTAATGAATTTGAAGAATTCGAGCCCCACGTTGTGGAAGACAAAATGTAAGATACAAACGGATAGCTTTTTTTGGCGCCCAACGTGGGGCTCGAATTCTTGAAATTCATTAATTTAATTAAACTACCTATAAATTGTGTATATTACAATTTGGCGCCCAACGTGGGGCACTTAATAGGAGGTAAACTCTTTAAAAATCTTTAAATTCAATTAAATTAAATTATAGGTTGTTTAATTAATTTATTGAATTTGAAGAATTCGGGCCCCACGTTGTGGAAGCCAAAATGTAAGATTCAAACGGAGAGCTTTTTTTGGCGCCCAACGTGGGGCTCGAATTCTTCAAATTCATTACATTAATTAAACGACCTATAAATTGTGTATATTACAATTTGGCGCCCAACGTGGGGCAATTAATTGGAGGTAAACTCTTTAAAAATCTTTACATTCCAATTAAATTAATTAAACGACCTATTAATTGTGTATATTACAATATATATATAATAACTCTTTTCTGTATTGTAAGAAAACGTTTCATGTTGTTTTTTACTGAGGTAGCGCCCTAAGTTTTTATGTGGGGGAAATACAAAGCCATAGTACGGCTTGAGCCAGCGTTCTAAAAAAATTCTTCGGTAATATTAATACGGATTTAAAAAAAATTATTAATGAAATTCAGACGAAAAAAAAGAAGCTTTTGAGTGTTGTCAACTGACGAGTGTAGTTGAGTCGCTCTAGGCTCTTCTTAGCCACCTGGCGAAAGGAACAAGGATCCCAGAAACGTCGTTGTCTGAATTGCCTAACTTTCTTATTAATTATTTTAAATCAGACGTAATTTTATTAATTATATTATTAATAGATAACTGGGATCAACTAGTTATGTCAAGTCCTTATTCCGTGTACCATTATTAAATTATAAAATGCTGTAAACGTTTAAATTTAAATAAATAAAAAATTAAGTAAAATAATTTAGATCTTCTCCAGTGATTTAAGTCTAATATAGTTTCAAATTTTGTTGATTATCCTCAGTAAATATTTAATAATAACTTTTATGTCTTCCATTGCAGTCAGTTATTTAATTGTATATTTATTAACGTCACAAATTAATTTGTTTTTTTAAAAAAAATAATATAACTGTATTCTTAGAGTTGTTATCCGGATAACTCAACATAGTTTCTGATAAATATTTATAATTTATTATTGTCAGGACGTATCCCTATTTTCCTCAACATGGGGGACTTGACTTATTTAGTCCTCGGGTGAGGAAAAAGGGAAATACGTCATTACATATAAAATAATAACAATTAGATGTAACTGAAAATCGGGACACACACACATAGTTTCCTATCCTACATAACTAAAAGCACAATATAATATTTAGTACAACAACAGAATCCTTTAACGTTACTTAGGGCGTAAAATAATATTTACAGAGCACTCAGTGAAATAATTATGACTTTTAATTGGCCGTTTAATCCCCAGGGCTGGGAATGGACTAAGTGGAATCGTCGATATTGTAGACGAATAAATAAATGCCAGGGCCATTGACGTTGATTGTATTTCTACCGATGTTGTCTGTAAAAATCCTGTTGTGGCCAGCGTCATTGCCTCGCATCAGAGAGGTCCAGGGTTCGAAAGCCGGCATTGGCGTGGATGTCTGTGGTCGTCCTGGTCAAGAAAACTAGGGGGGTCAAGGCTGTAGGAGAATCGACACTCTGACCAGGCGTCACTCCTAAATTCCTAAATCCAGAATGTTGTCATGTAAGGTGACAGGCTGGCAGTCGTCCCGGTAGGGGCAAGGCCCTTCATGGGGCTGTCGAGCCAAGGAGTTAGTTAAGTGAAATAATAATTATTTAGACAACTATCACAAAAAAAAACTAGGGACAAATGTAATTGATATAATCTGATTCTGACTTTATTTATTCAACTGTTGGTACGTCGATTTTATACTGCGTGCTCGAATCCACGGGCCAACTAAGGTAAGGACACCAGAGCGGTCATTACTGAAGGCCTAATGGAGAATATTGATATAGGGGATGGGAGGGATGGGAAGGGGGGAGGGTGGTTTCCCAGGGAATTTCTCATGTCGATCTGGCCATTTTATTCCCTGTTTGCTGAAGTAAATGAAAAAAACCAGTAGAATTTAGACGTCGTGAACTTAAAAGAAATACGTCGTGTCCGAAAAATAATGGTTCCCCTTTTCAAGCATATACGAAAGAAGGAAACAAAATCAGCTAATTAGAATTATGACAAAATTTAAAACATTATAAACACTACGATTCTAACTTATTAGTAGGAGAGACACGAAGGGGCTACCTTTGGGGATGCCTCCTCTTCTCTCCGTTATTGAACTAAGGCTCCCACAAGCCGAGGCACCTCGCCACTATTCTGAGAGGTGTATGTTCCTGGGGTCACAGACCTTGGGCATACGGTAAGAGTTATCCACTATTCGCATTGGATCAGTCGGCCAGCTGCCTCCTAAACTGGTCCAGGTACAGAGAAGGGAATGCTGCGGCCCCACAGCAAATCCCCTCTCCGCCATCATAAGGAAGGGCGTGGGACAAGTACCCAATGCCCGATCTACCTGATACAGGTTTTTCTAGGGTTTTCCCTGCATTAATTTTAGGCGAATGCCGGGTAGGATCCTTAAACCATAGCCCGGGGGTCCTAGTTAACCCTTGGCTACTTTCCTCTACCCTTCCACATCCCCCCTTTCAAATACCTTCCTATGCTATTAAAGGGGAGTTGCCACCATGTGGATTACCCTCATGTAGCCTCCTGTTACCCTAAAAAAAATCTATACCAGAGGGACCAAAAATTTTAGGTATAAAAAACAGGGTTTTATTATAAATTTTTTAATTTTTTCAAAAAAAAAATTTCTGTAACTGTTTTTAATAACATAATAATCCTACTGAAGATCTTTTATTTATTTTTAAATAATTTTTAATAACATAATGTCTGAAAATTCCAAGGAAATTAAATATTAAATTTATTATTATAATTTATAATTCAATAATGATAATAAATTTTGTTTTTAATTTTTCATAATAAATTTATTTAATTTTTGTTAATAAAAATAATTGTTATGAATTTTTTTTGTTAATAACATAATTTTCCGACTCAAGACCTTTTATTTTTTTTAAAAAAAAAATAATTATTAATAACTTAAATCCTATCTGAAGGCCATCTATTCTGAAAATTTCAAGAATTTTTTTTTTACAGACATGATTATTTATAATTCAACGTTGTAAATAATATTTGCTTTATTATAACGTTTTAAATTTCTTATAATAAGTTTTTTTTGTAATTTTTGTAACGGCTCAAGTCCTTTTATTTTATTTTATTTTTTTAATTAATTTTTAATAACATAATTTTCCGCCTGAGGGCCGTTTATTTACATTACAATAAAAGTATGATATTTTCTCATCATTAAATGACAAATAATTAATCTGAAAATTCCAAAAAAAAATAATTTATAATTCACTGATATAAATAAATTTTGTTTTATTATAACTCTTTAAATTTTTTTGTAATAAATTTCTGTAATTTTTCTTAATAACCCAAGTTTTGGACTCAAGGCCTTTTATTTTTTTTAAAAAATAATTTTTAATATCATAATTTGTATCTCAAGGCCGTTTATTTATATTATTATAAATGTCTGTTATTTTTTTCATCCATAGATGGCAAATTATTGATCTGAAAATTCCAAGAAACCTAAATTTTACTAATATGATACCTTGTAATTCCATAATGTAAATAAATTTTTTATAATAAATTTCTGGTTAATTGTCTATGTTTTTCCAGTTTATTAGCACTAGAGGGGTGAATGTATTTCTTAATTTAAGAATATGGTGGATGTTGATCCTGCCCGTCTCAGCAACTGTCCCTCGTCGTTGCTGCTGTAATACTCGACGCCGTGCCTGAGCAATTACCGCAGAGTGCTCGTACGAGTAGTGTGTTTGTGTACGGGTGTCTCGGCGTACCGCAAGGGTCCTAACTAGGGTAGCGTCGTCGTAGGCCCGCGGAGCGGAGCGGAGCAGGTAGGTCAGTGAGTCCCAGCCACAGCGCGTCTATTGATCGCAGCTCCCAGTCTGCGAGCGGCACAGATCCGGACCGCACGCACGCATCCCCCAAGCCTCGCGATCAGATGCGGATCCTTGTCGGCTGTGCACTCTCCATTCACTAGCGCGGGAAACATATCGTTACAATTGTTGTTGTTGTTGTTGTTGATACATATCTTATATTTCACCCCCCTCCCCCCCTCTTACCTTCCGTTCGCGAGAGCCCCGGTAACGGTCGGAGAGCTTCTATTTTCGTACCTGTAAAGTAACGATGGCAATGGACAACACAGCGTCACAGAGGCCCATAGAAGAAGAGGAAGACGAGGACGAGGAGGAGCGAACGGCCGTCGAGACGTTCAGGATGCGGCCCTACCTGGACCTTTGGGACGTAAGTCTCCTCCGGCAGGCGTCCGTTTAAAATATTATCCATGTATCAGTTCACCCTCACCCTTGAAACTCGCTGGTTTACAATGAAAAACCAACCAACGATCGATCTTCAATCACATTCATAATTACATACCTCCCTTCTTGAACCCCCCACCACCATCACCACAAAAAAAATAATTCCGAAGCGTAATGAGGTTCGTTGAAACACGAGTCCTGTTGTTACAGAAGCCGGTAAATTATAACATCTGAATAAACTGAAACCAAGTTAGCCAACAGTGAAGACAAAAAACCCCTATGAATCTCGTAATACCTTAGTTAAATTATCTAGAATTTACTCAACAAAAACGGTACGTAACGTTATATATATATATAAACGCTCAATTTCAGTGTTAATAAATTAGAAACAGAATTTTGACAATTACAAAAAAAATATTAATTTCGCCTAAATAATATCGCTAAATACACGGATGATTAAGCAGGCTCAAATTTAAGTTGGTAATGCTACAGATAAATAAATATTATGTTCATATCCATAACCTCAATGATTTATGTCAGTCGCCAATTTTTATTGTTATTCCAAAACCATTTGCCTTAAGGATATTAAGATAATAAATATCAATAAATAGTTTTTTATAATTTGGAGACCGTTAACAACCATTGGTATTATAAACCGTATACTATGAAAAATAAATATTATAAATATATTTTATTAAACTGACGACCCGATAAAAAAATAATTAAGGTAAGGATATGAATAGAAAAAATAATAATAAAAGTGGTTTGTAATAAAGAAATAAACATGATAGAAACGGTTTCGAATCAAGTGTTTTAAAATTTTTTTTATATATATAAACTAGTGACCGATAAAAAAAAATAATCTTGATAAGGATGTAAACATAATAAATAAAAACAGTTTAGAAAATATATATATATATATATATATGTATATGTAAGTTTTTTGTATACTGGCAGCCGATAAAAACCATTGGAGCAAGGATATAAATAAAAACAGTTAGAAAAAATTATTAAAATAGTTTTTTGTATATAAATATGTGCCTGTATATATCCTGGATAAGGATATAAACATAAAAAATAATTTTTTCCGGGAAAAAAATTATTATAAAGTGGCGGCGACTGATAAAAACCCTTATTTGGGCTGTGGGTGAAAGGTTAATATAAAAATTAAAAACAATTCGAAAATAAATTATTAAAAATTCAGAAAGGACAGGAGAAAAAGGACAGTCATGTAGGCGATAAGGATATAAGGATAATAAATAAATAAAAACAGTTAGAAAAAAATTATTATAATAGTTTTTTTTATATAAATATGTGCCTGTATATATCCTAGGTTAAGGATAGAAACATGAAAAATAATTTAAAATGACTCCGGGAAAAAAATTATTATAAAGTGGCGACCCTTATTTGGGCTGTGGATGAAAGGTTAATATAAAAATTAAAAACGTTTCGAAAATAAATTATTAAAAATTCAGAAAGGACAGGAGCAAAAGGACAATCATGTAGGCGATAAGGATATAAGGATAATAAATAAATAAAAACTGTTTGAAAAAATATATTAAAAGATTTTTTATTAATTGAAGACCGATAAAAAACATTGAGATAAGGATAGAAACATAGAAAGTAAATAAAATCATTTAGAAAAAAAAATTATAAAATGGTGGCATTAAAACTATCATCATAACATAATAAATAATCACTCATAATAATTATTTTGAAGTATAGTGGAGAAAAAACATTAATAAAAATTCTTAAACAAACACAAAAATAATTCAGCATTTAAATTAATAAATATATATATATATATATATATATATAAAAGATTATATTAACATTCTTACTGTATTTTATTACATTTATTTACAGTTGTCAGGTGGACACACTAATTTTTAATTCATTAAAAATCCCTACAGTGTTTTTCAGCCAATCACTATCCTTAGAAAATGGAGCCGTAATAATTATTAAGACAAAAAATTAAAGTGGAAAAATATTACCTGCCTCGTAACGAAACTTTAAGATATTCTTTATTTTTTATTTTTTGATTGATCACGTGAGAAGGTCTGTAATTAAAATAATTTCGGATAGTGCAGAGTTCCAACACGGAGGGACAGGTGCTACGAAATGCTTTGATTGCGTGTTGGAGCGACGTTAACAAAAATAATAATAATCATGCCCGCAATCCAATTTGAATAACACTCCGCAAGAGCCAGCCAGACACTTTCCACGAAATGCTGGTTTTTGCCATCGATCTGTGTACACATCGACCAGTTCGGATCGATCTCAAAACGACAGAGAGAGAGAGAGAGAGAGAGATAACATAAACAACATTTGGTTAATGTCTTGCTCTGGAACTACTCTAAGGTCTTTGAGGAACAACAGACTTTAGATGCTGAGGTAATTTTATTTTTTTTTACAATTAATTTTATGAAAAACAACGGATACAAAATTTTTATTATGAAAAAAAAAAACAATACCTAACGGTAGTTTAAATGCACCCGGATATATATATTATTCATTACATTCTGAGGGGAAAATATATATATATATATATATATATATATATATATATATATATATATATATATATACATACATAGAGTGAGAGAGAGAGAGAGAGAGAGAGAGAGAGAGAGAGAGAGAGAGAGAGAGAGAGAGAGAGAGAGAGAGGAAAGGTTATGACAGGAAAAGGCAGCTAATTTTATGTACAATTTTTTTTTAGGGTAACAGGCTACATGAGGGTAATCCACATGGTGGCAACTCCCCTTTAATAGCATAGGAAGGCATTTGAAATGGGTGGATGTGGAAGGGTAGAGGAAGGTAGCCAAGGGTTAACTAGGGGCCCCGGGCTATATTTTAAGGATTCTACCCGGCATTCGCCTAATGAAATGCAGGGAAACCCCTAGAAAAACCTGCATCGGGTAGGTCGGGCATTGGGTACTTGTCCCACGCCCTTCCGATAGCGGGAGAGGAGTTGATTTTTACACAATGATATATATATAGAGAGAGAGAGGGGGGGAGAGATAGAGGAAAGGTTATGACAGGAAAAGGCAGCTAATTTTATGTACGATTTTTACACAATGTAATGAATAATATATATATAAAGAGAGAGAGAGAGAGACAGAGAGAAAGAGAGAGAGAGAAATAGAGATAGATAGAGAGGTAGATATATATATATATATATATATAGAGAGAGAGAGAGAGAGAGAGATAGAGATAGGGATATGGAGAGAGATAGAGAAATATATATATGGAGAGAGAGATAGGGATAGAGAGATAGAGAGAGATATAGAGAAGGAGAGAGATAGAGAAATATATATAGAGTGAGATAGAGAGGGGGTAGAGGTATATAGAGATAAATAGATAGATAGATATAGAGAAAGAGGAAGAGAGAAATAAAGAAAAAAATATACATATATATATATATATACATATATATATATATATAAAGAGAGAGAGAGAGAGAAAGAGAGAGAGAGACAGGAAAGGTTACGACAGAAAAAGGCAGCTAATTTTTTGTACGATTTTTACACCAAATTATTAAAACTGTCTGAAGAAATCCATAAAAGAAAGGACGAAACGTCGTACAATTAAATTTTTGGTAATAAACATAATTTTTCTTGACTTAATGCTGTATATATTTATTTATATTATTATTATTAAAGTCAAAACAATGTTATTATATTGTTCATGTATTTATTACATGTTAAGTCTGCGTCGAGGGTGGAAAATTTTCAAACAAGCTAAGGACGGTCGATACATTGTACGTACACGGCATATAAGACGTTTTACGTTCATCAGCGCACACTCTATAATTATAATTTTTATTATTATTTTAATGTACTTGATAAAAATTGCACTTCAGTTCCTCATCAATCAGAATATATATTTTATCACTTTCACTGCCAAACCACCACCACCACCATTTAAAATTTAACCACTCCGTCCCAATCAATCAATATAAAAATCTCTCTCTTGATGGATAAAATTAAATTTTATATAATAGTTTTTTTTTACATTTAAAATTCCTCATATGTCACTCATACATACATTAGAACCTCCGTCCTGTTTCCAAACATAGGTAACGTTATTTTTCAAAGAATACCTGTAATGGCATCTACTGGCTTGTATGACGTCATAGCCTGCTTTGCGTTTAAATATTATACATGAAGCCCTTCACAGACATATTTTTTAAAATCTTATAATTATTAAATAGATATAAAATAAAAAATAGGGAAAAATTGTGTTTCAATTTCATGAACAAATGTAAGAGTTTCTCCATTAGTCGTGATATATATTTTTATTCTATAAGTAATGTTTTACAATGGATCAAAGATTACAGTCTTTCCCGGTGAAGTTGTTCAATAAATAAGTTCTCGGGAATTCACACGGGGGTTGTGCATATATTTATATTTAGATGCAACGTTTCGACGACTGAAATGCTCTGTCGTCATCGTCTTGGCGAAGTTGCGTCTAAATATAAATATGCAAAAACCCCGTGTGAACTCTGAGAACTTATTTTATTGATCATTTGTAAGTGGATAGTAAGAAGAAGAAGAAGACTTGGGCGTTTATCTTTGGGTTTGTTCTCAGTTTCGTTTTATCTTTGTTTTCGTTTAGTTGCTTTGGTTATGCAGAGGCGTGAGTAATAAATTAATTATCCATATTAAGTTTATTTATTTAATACGCGTACCGTGCTATATATATATATATATATATATATATATATATATATATATATATATATATATTCGGATTAATTGAACCCTTAAAGTTAAAAGTATTAATAATAATTAACGTGATTATTACAGTACAGAATTTAAAACATAAATTCAAGGTTAATATTTCCAAATTGTTCTATAAAGTTTCTATTGATTACGGTACGGTAATTTTAATTTCTTCGTTATTATTTTTAAAAAAATCGTTTCTTCGTTCAAAACAAATAAACGAAATTATTTTTTTAATATAAATAATTACTGTATAAATATTTTATTTTATCTGTAGAATGAGTCAAACGAATGTCTTCCTCCCCAAAAATTTCATTTAATTACTAATTGACTAGTTTTAATTAATTTGTTATTGTATTTTACAAGACGATTATGGCTAATTATTTGCAAATTTAAAATAAAACTAATAATTATATAGCGACTGTCGAACTGATATATAAATCTCTGGACAATACGTAATTATAACTTTATTCATACTGTCTGACATATTGAAGTATCTACATATGTTATAAGAGTTACATAAATGTAGTACAATTTTAGAAAGTGTAGAAAAAGGATGTTGTGTAAGTGGAAAAATAACGAAGATATTTTCTATGTTACGCAAGTTACGTTATGAAAAACACAACAGAATTACGCCACTTGGATTATATATATATATATATATATATATATATATATATATATATATATATATATATACATCTGACAAAAGAGGATAACGACTTTGTTGAATTCACGGACTGAAAAGGAAAGCGAACCTTTGACCGTTGTTGTTTTCTCAACAAATGCATCAGGAACTTATCAGCTGTTTAAGAACAAGACGAGAAAGATGAATGGAGGATAATATTTACGAAAAAAATCATAATAATTGAATACATTATATACAGAAAGTAGGTCAACATTTTTTTTAGGGCAACAGGCTACATCAACGTAATCCACATGGTGGCAATTCCCCTTTAATAGCATAGGAAGGGATTTGAAAGCGGGGATGTGGAAGGGTAGAGGAAGGTAGCCAAGGGTTAACTATGGCCCCCGGGCTTTGGTTAAAGGATCCTACCCGGTAATTCGCCTAAAAGTGATGCAGGGAAAACCATAGAAAAACCTGCATCAGGTAGGTCGGGCATTTGGGTACTTGTCCCACGCCCTTCCCTGGATGGCGGGAGAGGAGTTTGCTGTGGGGACGCAGAATTCCCTTCTCCGAGTCTCGACCAGTTTAGGAGGCTTCTGGCCGACTATTCCAATGGGAACAGCGAGCAACTCGTACCGTATGCCCCAAAGTCTGCGACCCCGGAACATACACCTCTCAAAACATGGCCGATGTGCTTCGGCTTGTGGGAACCTTAGTTCAAAAACGGAGAGAGGAAAAGGCATCCCCCAAGGTAGCCCCTTCGTATCTCTCCTACAAGGTTCTGCCTGCCGGAGAACATCCCTCGCAGGTACTGCCTGCGAGAGAATAGCCCTCGCAGACTGTATGCCCGAAAGTAGGTCAACAACATTAATTACCCACTTGAACCTTGAACAGACTGATACAAATGTGTGAGAGAAACACATTTCTAGATTGATAATGTCCGTTTCAAATATAAAAATATATAAATTTTCAACAACCATTTGAGAAAAAAAAAACGCCTGAAGAAGGTACAAATACTTACCGAAACGTTGTTGTTGTTGAATAAATTAAATAAACTGTCCAAAAAAAATGGCCATTTTGATATTTTTTTATATAATTTCAACCCCTTTTGGTAAATTAGGCGAGTACCCTTACGGGTTCGAGACGTGTAGTACGTAAATAAGGCAAAAACAACTTATATTGGAGTGAAAACCGGGGTTATGGATGTCGCTGAGTTGAAATATGACATTCAAATTGCCGTTTCATCGCCAGGGTCGGAGGTGGACGGAGTATTACGTTTTGAAACATCATCAAACAGCTGATATTTGCGTCACAAATATTTTTTGGGGGTCAACGAAATTGATAGTGTTTCTCCCAATTATGTTTTTTTTTTGTATAATTTCAACCCCTTTCGTAAGGTAAAGAAGGCGAGCACCCTTACGGGTTCGAGACGTGTAGCATATAAATAACGCAAGAAACGACCAAGATTTGAGTCAAATCTGGGGGTGTGGATGTCGCTGAGATTCAGTATGACTAGTCGGGCATCCAGATGAATATTAAACAGTTGTTTTGGAAGCTCCTGCTCGACGGCTTCCTGTCAGGGTGAATTAATTTTAGTCAGTATTTTAAATCAGAGTATATTAAAAACAATTAATTTAATGAGTTTGTATATGCCAATTTCGCTTATCTATTCTAAACAGCCCCGATAATATTAATTACTCTGCTGTGTGTCTTGACCTCCTTGCTACTTGTTCTTCTCAGAGGCTGGTTTGTTAATGGAATCGTCGTCGCCGTGTGTGTTGGGGGGATTATTCGCGAGGAGAAGCCCGCGGAGGGTTGCAAGAGTAATGCAATCGTCCCCATGAAGATGCTAAATGCGCCTGGGAGTCGTTAATCACAATGACAGGAGCGCGCATCAGCAATTTGCGTCCGGAAATTGTATTTCGAGCACCGTTCGACAGAGTTGTTTCCGGGCGCGTCGCGTCCACATTCAGAAACACCGTCTTCTCGGCCAGACGCGGATGAATAAAACCATTACTAATGTGAATCGCCAGGTTATATTTAGCTCCCATTCAGAACGAAAACATCACGGACTCTATTCAGGCCACTACGCCTCGTGTTTCGTAATTAATTTGTTTCGCTTTTACATCAACAAGTAATTGATGCGGTCGTTTCCAGAGCCACTGTCCTCCAAGTAGTTTAACCATTCCGGCACAGGATTTTTTCTATTTTTCCGCTATTTTTCCACTTTCTAAAACAACTGTTTAATATTCATCTGTAAATTCTGGATTCCCGGATAGTCATAATGACTATCATCAGATGTGTGTGTTCTCCTGTTCCTTATTATTATTATTATTCCATTAATTACTATCTTGGTGCCCGGCGTTGCCACGTGTACTTATTTATATAAACCCGAAACTGTACTTAATTCTATATTAATCTTTAGTCAAGAAGTGACTTTACCTAAATCTAATTGTTCCTAGTTCCCTACACACTTTCCACGGATAGTGCATTAATTTAACATTAATTCCATTGCATCAGTCCCAACAAACATAGCCTCTGATTTTCTTTATGAATAGTATACTTAAATATACTCCTTGAGTATTACAGGATATAACTGTCCCTCAGTCTTCAGACATTACGCAAAAATTAAATTGATGAAATTCTTAACTACGTTCACAAGTCGCCATATTGGTTGGAGTCACTAAAATGGCGACGAAAATTAACTTACATTTTCCCAGCAAGGATCGTAAAGTATTTCGTGTTGTTTTTTTATTATCATTCGATGGAGAATTACTGTATAAAAATATATTTGTTATTCAGTGAAAATATTTCTGCTTTATTTCATTACGGCTAAAGGAACTATTTCCTTTGTTTGTCGCGTAGTAACGTCTCTCTCTCTCACCTGCGTGACGTCATAGACTTTTGGCGCGCGCAGTAATTTAACACTTAATGCTCACATTTTTGAATTTTAATGTGATTGACTTTAGGAGTGAAAGCGACACGTCTACCAACATGTAAACTGCATGTGCAAGAGCTTGCAGGAGCTGCGCCGTGTCGAGGCAGCTTCTCTGCGTGACGCAGACGCTCGGCGTGTAGCCTATGTGACGAACCGCAGGCGCAGTGCATTTTGTCTTTTATAATCAATTATTTACAGAAATTTCTAAAACTAATTCCATTTTATTAAGTACTGGCTGGGTGCTTATTAATATAAACCCGAAAAAGTATTCAATTATAGATTAATCTTTGGTCAAGCAGTGATTTAACCTAAATCTAACTGTTCCTAGTTTCGATACTGCATTGAACAGCTACAAAAATACATTGAATTTTATTGCATCAGTCCCAACAAACATCCCTTAGAAGTTCCTTTTAAATATACTCCTTGACTACTGCAGAGATATAAATGTCCCTCAGTCTTCAGACATTCCGCAAAGATTAAATTGATGAAATTGTTCGCTTGATTCTCAATGTAAACAAATAGTCGCCATATTGAAGTCACTAATATGGCACAAAAATTAACTTACATTTTCCCGCACGGATCGTAAAGTATTTCGTATTGTTTTTTATTATCATTCGATGGAGTATCGCTGGATAAAATTATAATTTTTATTCAATCAAAATATTTACTGCTTTCTTTTATTACGGAAAAGGAACTATTTCCTTTGATCGTCGCGTAGTAACGTCTCTCTCTCTCTCTCTCTCGCGTGACGTCACGGTCTGTTGGCGTGTAGTTATCAAATTTTTTAATCATACTTATTCCCACCTTTATGCTAGGGGTTTCTCAACTCCCCCCCCCCCCCCGTACCGTTTTTCGTGATTTGAAGAATATGTGTACCAATTTTGGTTCCAATCTGTCCACGTGTTTAAATCTGTATAGAGATTAACGTAAATACATACACACACAAATATACATTCTTTTTTATTATACAGATACCAGCTGGGTGCCCGACGTTGCCCGGATTGCAATATACATCCATTACCCCCGATTTGACTCAAATATTGGTTGCTTTTGAGATATTTTTTTAACGCCTCTCCACCCCCACCCCTTAAGCGTGTTACTCACCAATTTCGAAAGTGTTTGAATTTTTACAGAAACAACATCGGTAGAAATATTATTTCTGCCACTGACCCCGACAAATATTTATTCGTTTAACGTGCTTCACAATTTCTACCCCCGTTCACCCCCGCTCCTGTGAGTTGAAATTGCAAGTGGAATGTCATAATTAAACTCAGCGACATCTATAACGTTAGATTTGACTCGAATCCCGCTCGTATTCACGTTATTTTCTTGTAAAGCCCTCCCCGCTTAGAGTGCTTCTTTCTCATGCCATTAGGGGTTGAAATTATGCACCCATAACATCGGTAGAAACACTATAAATCTCTTTGCGTCCGAAAAATATTTATCCTACTGAAATATCAGCCGTTTTAGAATATTTTAAAATTTATACCCTGGCTCCTTGGCGTGGTAGGAGTGTCCCACCCCCACAGTACCGTTTCTCATGTTTTGAAGATTATGTGTACCAATTTTTGTTTCAATGTGTCAATGAGTTTAAATGTGTATAGAAATTAACGTGAATACATACATATATACATACAGACAAACATACATCCTTTTTTATTATATAGACTAGCTGGGTGCCTGTCGTTGCCCGGGTTGTCATATACTCCAATTTCGGCGCGTTTCCCTCGAATTCTGTAAAGGGTTGTAATTATACAGGGATGACATGGGTAGAAACACTATCAAACTCAGTAACCCTAAAAAAAAATTATTCAACGCGAATATCTTCCGAGTTTTCATGTTAAAAAATTTCCACCCCCGCATCTGGTGGTTAATTGGCAAGTTGAATATCAGAATTAAACTCAGCGACGTTAATTACCCCGGATTTGACTCCAATCTCAGTTTTATTCGTGTTAATTTCTTTCAAAGCCTTTCCACCCCTACCCCTAAGCGTGCTACGTTTCCATGCCATAAGGGGTTGAAATTATTCACCCATAACACTGGTAGAAACACTATAAATCTCTTTGATCCCGAAAAATATTTATTCGACTCAAATATCGGCCGTTTTAGAATGTTTGTAAATTTTAACCCCCGTTTCTAGGAGCGGTAGGCGTTTATCACCCTCTCTGTACCGTGTCTTGTGTTTTGAAAAATATGCGTACCAATTTTTGTTGAAATCTGTCCACGCGTTTAAATTTGTATAGAAATAAATGTGAATACATACAAACATACATCCTTTTTTATTATATAGATTTTTTTATCATTCTTGAGATCAGGTCTACCTGGTTTATAGTTAAAATAATACAACTGTTTGACACACCGAACCAACCGTCATCGTCCGTTTCCTTCACTTGCGCCGATCCGTAAGACTCGTCTCACCGTTCGTTAATCAGATAAAGTGGTGACAATTGAGAACAGAGCGTCATTTGTGAGTTTTATGGATTTACGTTTGCCAAAGCCGGTGTTTTAGCAGGGCTCCGGGGGAGGGGGGTTATTGCAGACTGAGAGAGAGAGAGAGAGAGAGGGTTGGCATGGTTACACCTTTGTGACATCCAGCTCCAAGGACTGGAGATATCGCCGGACCGGCCGCTGCATTTTAAATCCATTCAGCCACGTTATGGATAAACGTGGATCTTCCACCGGGTCCCACGCTGTTAGGTTGATCCTGTAGTGATTGAAACGGGATGATCTGTAGCGAAACATCTCTTTATGCGACATATTCCTTCGCCAAAAATTCAAAGGGACATGGTTGTAATTGCGTTTACGTTATATTTCGTTATTTTATTATGGGAAACGAACGTTTATCTGCAGTTCTTTTAAATTTATCTCTAAGTAGGTAAGCTTCAGAGTAATCAAATACTCGAGTACGGAATTCAAATGTTTCTTATATTTCTTAAGTTGGTAAATTACACCAAGTATTGCGAGATTAAGATAACAGCTTCCTCATAAAGTGACCCAAATAGAGGTTATAATAGTCTCTCTTTAGCATTTTCCTTTACATCAGTAAACGTCGACCTGTAAACTATCAGAAGATAGCCCGTTGTTGTTTGAGAATAATTTCAACCCCTTGACCTATTTTTTTTGGGGGTGTGGCCAGCCTACATGAGGGTAACCCACATGGTGGCAACTCTCCTTTAATAGCATAGGAAGGGATTTGAAAGGGGGTGATGCGGAATGTTAGAGGAAGGCAGCCAAGGGTTAACTAGGGGCCCCGGGCAATGGTTTTAAGGATCCTACCCGGCATTAGCCTACAAGTGATGCAGGACAAACCCTAGGAAAACCTGCATCAGGTAGGTCGGGCATTGGGTACTTGTCCCACGCTCTTCCGATAGCGGGAGAAGAGTTTGCTGTGGGGTCGCAGCATTCCCTTCTCCGTACCTCGGCCAGTTTAGGAGGCAGCTGGCCGACTGCCCCAATGGGAACAGCGAACATCTCTTACCGTATGCCCAAGGTCTCCGACCCCGAAACATACAGCTCTCAGAACAGACCAAGGCTTGTGGAAACCTTAGTTAAAAAAACCAGAGAGAGGAAAAGGCATCCCCAAAGGTAGCCCCTTCCTGTCTTTCCTACAAGGTTCTGCCTGCGAGAGAATAGCCCTCGCAGGCCTTGTTTTTGGCCTTGACCCATTACGATGTACCATAAAAATGGTAGCACAAAATGGCCGTGCTGCTGTTAGCGTTAATGCTTGCTTTCGTATTTCTCTCAACACCTCTCCTAAATTTTATTTTTAAATTTTTTGCTGACCATTTGCTGTTCCGAAAAAAATGACGTTTATTGGAAATGACAGGCCGCGGCTGATTCGCTGACGTAGTGTCGTTGGAACGGACTTTGCAAAATTAAATATGGCCGTTACACTAATCTCATCCCAACACCCCCACCCCCCCCTCTCTCTCTCTCTCTCTCTGCGCGAGTCCAGAGTTTCGCAAGGTCGACAAACCCAACCACCCCGTTTTTTTATGTTATTATGAGACTAAGGCAAAGCAAAGAATAAGTTAAAATTAATATAAATAGAAGAAAAAATAATTTTTTTAGTCCTTAATTTGAGACTTTAATCAGGGGAACGTAATAACAGTCGACAAAAGATGTGAGTTAATTTTTTTAATTCAAGGATAAGGAAATCTTAACGAAGCCTCAGGCTTTAACATTTACCGCAAGCATCAAAATAATTAATTTTTTGTGTGTGTTAAAAAAATTACTTCCACCATGAAATTTTTGCCTGAGAGAGGATTCTCTCGCGGGTAACCTGCGAGGGGTTTTCTCTCGCAGGCAGAACCTTTTAGGAGAGACACGAAGGGGCTACCTTTGGGTATGCCTTTTCCTCTCCGTTTTTGAACTAAGATTCCCACAAGTCGAGGCACCTCGGCCTGTTTTGAGAGGTGTATGTTCCGGGGTCGCAGATTTTGGGCATACGGTAAGAGTTGTTCGCTATTCCCATTGGAATAGTCGGCCAGCTGCCTCCTAAACTGGCCGAGGTACGGAGAAGGGAATTTTTCTAGGGTTTACCCTGCATTAGTTTTAGGCAAATTGCCGGGTAGGATCCTTAAACCATAGCCCGGGGGCCCTAGTTAACCCTTGGCTACCTTCCTCTACCCTTCCGCATGCCCTATTTCTAATCCCTTCCTATGCTATTAAAGGGGAGTTGCC
Organism: Zhengitettix transpicula; assembly: GCA_037074705.1. Classification (NCBI taxonomy): domain Eukaryota; kingdom Metazoa; phylum Arthropoda; class Insecta; order Orthoptera; family Tetrigidae; genus Zhengitettix; species Zhengitettix transpicula. Next base: position 93,203,973 of record CM073593.1, read on the forward strand.
ACTATGTGGATTACCCTCATGTAGCCTGTTGCCCTAAAAAAAATTACTTTTACAGGCAACATTAACAATAATAATAATAACAAATATGAATTTAAATGTGTCTCAATTACACACAGTAATGAATTTTGTAACGATGACATCGATGAAGGAAACTAATCAGCAACCCCGCGAAGCACTTGTACATTTGTTTCCTCACTGGTTAGGTTCATTGACTCACTTTCAGAAACGGACGATGTTAAATCGTTAAATTTTTTGTCCACGTTCTCGGCCAGCGACTGGCAAATATTAAAAACTTAAGGACTTAGCGAAACTGAAAGTAGATTTTACAGGAAGCTCCTTTGAGAGGATTTTGTAGAAGCAGTGAGAATGCAACCAGAACAAAGAAGAATTCATTTATAATGGCGTAATGAAAAATCTGTACCAGTGCAGTGACTGTTTGATGTGAGAGTTCCACAGCTTCTTTCAATATATTAGGAAATTTACGTTCAACTTAATAGAGTTGTTTTAATTAAAGTCGCAGTGTTGCTGAACATAATACATGCGGTGCAGTCTCTCAAGGTTCCAGATGAGCGAATCAGATGGAAAACCTCATTTTTATTGGACAATTCTCTCTAAGAACCGTCGTATCTTGGCCTGTCGCAAAATACACTGTGACAGTGGGATTGTCATCACCATTAACACACATAAACTTTTAGGACATTGAATATTTATTAATAACTAGCTGGGGGGTGCCCGGCGTTGCTCGTGTACTTATTTATATAAACTCGAAAAAGTATTTAATTGAATACTTAAATATATTCCTTGAGTATTTCAGGATATAATCGTCACTCAGTCTTCATACATTACGAAATATTACATTGATGAAATTGTTAGCTAGACTCACAACTAATTAACTTACATTTTCCCCAAGGATGGTAAAGTAATTCGTATTCTTCTTTATTATCATTCGATGGAGTATTTCTGTATAAAATTATACTTTTTATTTAAAAAAAATATTTCTGCTTTATTTCATTCCTAATAAAGGAGATATTTCCTTTGTTCGTTGCGTAGTAACGTCTTTCTCTCGCGTGACGTCATTGTCTCTTGGCACGCAGTAATTTAATATTTAATGATAATGGTTTTTAATTATAATTCTTTCCACATGTATGCTAGGCGTTTCTCACCCTCACAGTACCGGTTCTCGTATTTTGAAGAATATGTGTACCAATTTTTGTTGCATTCTGTCCACGCGATAAAATTTGTATAAAGAACAACGTAAATACATACATACATACATACAAATATACATATTGTCATTTAATAATAAAAAATTAATTTAATTCAAAGGTTTGAATAATAAATTAATTAATAAAAAAAATTGATTAAAGTTAGAATAAATTATTAATTAAACAGAAAACAATCAGTTGGTCACAAACCTTTGTTTATTGATCAAATCAAAAATTCATTACAATTTTTGTCGCTGGTTTTGATTAATTGAAACTCTTTTTGATATATTGTCCGATTTATTTATTTATTAATAATTAGTTTATTAATTATTTTATCCTTTTTTATTGATCTAACGGGTGTTTCTCTTAACCATTGTTCTTCCTGTACAACAAGAATTTTTTTTTTGGCATGTAAAAATCCATCCAGCAAAAGTTTATTCTTTTACCCCCCACTGCGATAAAAGGAGGGGGGGAATGGAAAGCACTGTTACTGTTACCCTTTACTTAACATTTTTATCAGACAGTTATTATGAATCAGATATATTTAATGACTGTTAAGATTTGATACTTTACATATGGTTAATAAGTCAACCATTTTTTATGATCATCTTTGAACCCTCTTAAGGTTGTTTTTGACTGAAAGGTTTTTTCATGATGTTGTAAAAGTCTCAGCATAAACATAAAATAATAAAATTGAAAACCAATAACAAAAATACACAAAAAAAACATATGATCTTAATTTTTTTGCTAAAGTATTTATTATAATTATTATGAAATTACAAATACAGGATTGCAAATATTAAAATTGTTAAGAATATTTTAATTAATAATAATAATAATATTAAATGTTCAGAAACGATGTTGTGTTTTTATTAAATATTTATGAATAATACAATTTTTAATTATAAAAAATAATAATAATTCGTGGAAATTGGCCAAAATTCAGAATTTATTAGTAAACAATTTAGAAATTTAGAATGAACTAAAAATACATCATATTTAATCCCTTTATTTAGGGACCTCTTCAGATGTATCTAAAAATTAATTAAGAAATATGAGGATACAAATCAAAACAAATAAATAAATTAAGTTTGATGTGGTGACTTAAATTATTGAAGGGACAGTCAAAAATGTTGTGCATTGGAATAAAAACGGCATAACAGAAAAATTTAGACATCCTCAATCAACTGCCAAGGAGGAAGTGAGAGAAAATAAACAACAATCAAACACTTCACAATGCTTTACATTGTTGAAACTGAATTATTTTAAACGCAAGAATGAAGCATTCATAAATTCAAACAATAAATTATTTTAAAACAGGATCATGAATGGAATTTAAATTTAGATACAAGTCAAATAAAGTTCAATTTTTAATTTTAAAATTATAAAGTATTTGTTGTCATTGACCAAGCCTCATTTAACTTTCACACCTTTAAGGATTTTATTTTTGCCCTTTAGAGAATTTTAAATTTTTTTAAAATAATTTTGTCAGCACTTACACTACTTTACTTTCTACTCCAAATTTATTTTTCAAGCACACTTGTTCTTATTTTTTTTTATCATCATCATCGTTGACATTACAGTCCTGGTGTAGGTCTTCTTAGCCTTCTTCAGAAGTTCCTTCCTACTCATGACTGTGGTCCGCCAATTCTTCTTCACTGTCAACATCCTGATATTCTGGGTCACTCCATCTTCCCCACTTTCCTTGATCCTTCTGGTCTTGCTGTTAAACAACTCTATTACTTTCCATTCTAATGAGGTTCCCTGCCCAGCCCAATCTGTTAATCTTTACATATTTAACTACATCTGGTTCATTAAATAATTCATACACTTCATAATTGTATCTTTTCCTCCAGAGAGATCCTTTTCCTTCACCGCTCCCAATATTATGCTTCTCATGGTTCTCCTCTAAAAGATGCCAACAAGTGCTTTTTCCATCTGACTGCTTCAACAACCCCAAGTTTCGGATGCATGTGTTGATGCAGGTCTCACAAGTACTTTGTACAACATTATTTTAGTCTTCCTTGACCTGAAGTGTTCCCTAAGACCATAAAGAGCCTTGTTTGCAACTACAACACTATGCTCTATGGATCTCAGCACTTACATTATTTTTGCAATTAACTTCAGATCCCCAGATTTACAAAACTTTTAAGAATTTCAAACTTGTGTGAGCCCAATCTCTATAAAGTTTCTACCATATCTTCTTTTCTTATTTTTTTATGGTCCAACTTTATAATAAAAATTTTTTCTATTTTGGTTCCTTCATTTTACTTTGAAATTAAGACCACTTCTACCCAAATAAGTAGCCATTTGGATTCCATCTTCATGGCCTTTGAATAGTGTATTCAGACTTTGTCTAGTATATTTGTAGTGGAGTGTTTTATTGTACAGGAGGATGGTAACTTTGTTCCAGACGGACGACAAGTGTTCGGTGGCGAACTCGCAGGTGCCGCTGAACCCCGCCGACGACGCCACGTCCCACGGTTCCGGCCTCACGGAGCAGGAACCAGAGAGGGGCAACTGGACCGGTCGCTTCGACTTCCTCCTGAGCCTCCTCGGCTACAGCGTCGGGCTCGGCAACGTCTGGCGATTCCCCTACCTCTGCTACAACAACGGCGGCGGTGAGTTCCACAGCCTTACCCAGCCGGTGCTGTCTGTATATTTATTTTTTTTGGTTAGAGATCACCTCACAAATTCTTTCATGACTGAAATTATCACTATTTAATCTCAGTTACATTGGACTATTATAATGTCACTGAGAATCCCCTAACATCCGCATGTTACTAATCCAGAGAGTTTTGCCATTCATGCGATACAACGTCATCAATGTGACGAGGGGCGTGACGTCACTACTGGGGCGGGGGGGGGGGCGGAAAAAGGAAAATACTCCGCGTCCTTAAACAGGACATTCGGAAAACATGAGCCTTTGTTTCCATTGCTTATTTTCCTTTTAATATATAACATAATTGGACAATTATCATTTGATAAATAAATAAAACATTTCAGACGATATGTCGGAAAAATTTATTAATTAATTTATACGACAATTTTGGGACATCTTCAGGTAAACGGATAATGTACAGTTTTTTAATGTATGCATGCTAAATTAAAAGAAATATTAATTTAGAGCCGCGGACTGCGTCCTATGACTAAAAAATAAAAGAAAACAATTTTTTTTCACAAAAATATGAACATTTATATATATGACTTTGTAAGTAATGTGCATAGTAAAAAAAAGGATGTATATTTGTATGTATGTATGTATTTACGTTAATTTGTATACAAAGTTTAACGTGTGGACAGATTGCAACAAAAATTGGTACACATATTCCTAAAAACACGAGAAACGGTACTGTTGCTGTTGGGGAGGGGGTGAAAACCCCCTAGCATAAAGGTGGAAAGAATTATAATTAAAAAAGTGATCATTAAGTTGTTAAATTACTGCGCGCGCCAAGAGGCCGTGAGGTCACGCGAGAGACGTAACTTCGCGACGAAGAAAGAAAATAGCTCCTTTTTCCGTAATGAAATGAATATTTTCATTAAATAAAAAGTGTAATTTTATCCAGTGATACTCCATCAAATGATAATAAAAAAAACAATACGAAATACTTTACGATCCTTGATGGAAAAACTGGAAAAATTAAAGTTAATTTTCGTCGCCATATTAAGTGACTCCAATATGGCGACTATTTGTTTACATTGTGAATCTAGCTAAGGATTTAATCAACTGAATCTTTGATAATGCCTGAGGACTGATGGACAATTATGTCCTGCAATACCCAAAAGTATATTTAATAAGAAATTCGGAGGGATGTTTGTTGTGACCGATGCAATAAAATTCAATGTATTTTACAGCTGTTGAATTAATGCACTATCAGGTCTAAAGTGTGTAAGGGAACTAGGAACAGTTAGATTTAGGTTAAGTCACTTCTTGAATAATTAATATAGAATTAAAGACTTTTTAGGATTTATATAAATAAGCACCCGGGCAACTCCGGGCACCAAGGCTAGTGTTATATAAATTTCTGTTCTACATAATTGTATAATTTTTGTTTAGTTTGTTTTGTACAGTACGAATTTATATTTTAATTAATATTTATACCTAAAGAGGTCCCAAAATTGAGGGACGAAACGTCGTTTAAAATTGATCTTAATAAATCCTTGACTAATCGGCTGAAGTTTTTTCTTTTTTTTTTCTTTTTTATTCCACATTTGTATACAGAATAGTAAACATGTAATTCATATGGAAGTTAAGACTTGATGCAGTCCATGAACTGTCCTGAAACCACTTATGTTAGGAAGTTCTGGATGTGGTTAAAGGGGAATCAAGGACTCTCAGGATTCTCTTCCTGATGGTTGCTTTGGCCATGGTGGATAAGCCGTTGTGTTACTTACTGGCGTTGCTGTATTAAATCAACCTTATATTCAAGTTGGTTCTATTAATTTAGGGAGTGATGAAACCTCTCTTAGGATGAAGAGATGTGACCTTGGTTAGAAAATTACATGCCCGGAATTTAAATTAAATGAATCACGTGAGCGAATAAAGAATTATAGATATATTTGTTTGGTTGTTGACACGCAGATGTGTCTTGAGTGCTGAGCCTCTGAAGTTGCATGTATCACGAAGATGTTATCCTTCGTGTGTTGTCCCAATAGAAAGCCCCCTTCACCACTTATCAAGATTCTGGATGTAATGACACGAACAGCAAAAGCGCCCGTGGAAGAGCAACAGGTCCAATACATTTTCGAAGAGTTTCTGTAAGCCTTGCCAAGACAGAGACACGTCCTCGTCGTTGGAAAAGCGCCCAGTTTGCTGCCGCCGACATCCACTTGTGGAACGTTTAACTGTGATTCATTACATTCTCATCTATTGAGTGATTGAGAGACCTGAAATATAAACCATCGTTGTAAATGGAAGATGAACTAAATTTTTTACACCTATTGGTGGATGTTAAAATTACCTGGTGTTTGAGCACGAATAGAGGATTCTTTTTAGATCGACAGGTGACCATCATTAAGGTCATCCTCGTGGTGGCATCAACTATGTTCAAGAATCACACAATCTCGTGCCTTACGATGGTGGCCAGGGATTAGTTACCCGACGTCTTGGCGCAGAAAATTGTCATGGTCTCAAACCTAGAGATACTATTATAAATACTACAACGTATTATCAAAATCCAAATCTATCTTATCCTCTGACGATAGGGCTAAAAATTATTTGAAATTATGATATATGAACATTAAAAGAGTCAGAAGTTCTGTTAGTATTGCTGATAGGCTGTAAGAAGGAAACCAATAATCCTTAGTTGTTTATACTTAATTAAAACATTGACAGAAGCAATAGTCACTATAAACAGCGTGGTACAATAAATCTCTTCCAATTGTAACATTCATCGACTGAAGTCCATTGGAAATAACAAAAATTTTAGTGGTATAATACATTAATTAATGACAAAAATAAATGGGTTCATGGACTGAAATACATTACAATTTTAGTGTTATAATATAATAATTAATGACCAAAATAAATGGATTCATCAACTGAAGGCATAATTTTTAGTGATTTAATACATTAATTAATGACAATTAATGGATTCATCGACTGAAAGACATGACCATTTTAGTGATATAATATAATAATTAATGACAAAAATAATAATAATGGATTCATGGACTGAAAGAAATTACAATTTTAGTGATATAATATAATAATTAATGACAATAATAATAATAATAATGGGTTCATGGACTGAAAGACATTACAATTTTAGTGATATAATATAATAATTAATGACAAAAATAATAATAATAATGGGTTCATGGACTGAAAGACATTACAATTTTAGTGATATAATATAATAATTAATGACAAAAATAATAATAATAATGGGTTCATGGACTGAAAGACATTACAATTTTAGTGATATAATATAATAATTAATGACAAAAATAATAATAATAATGGGTTCATGGACTGAAAGACATTACAATTTTAGTGATATAATATAATAATTAATGACAATAATAATAATAATGGGTTCATGGACCGAAAGACATTACAATTTTAGTGATATAATATAATAATTAATGACAATAATAATAATAATGGGTTCATGGACTGAAAGACATTACAATTTTAGTGATATTGTATAATAATTAATGATAATAATAATAATAATGGATTGTTCGACTAAAATACATTACAAATTCAGTGATGTAATACAATAATTAATGACCAAAAATAAATGGATTAATGGACTGAAAGAAATTACAATTTTAGTGATGTAATCCATTAATTAATGTTAAAAAATAAATTGATTTCAGCCCATGAATATACCAGTTGAAACAGATTTATTGTATGTATGTATGTTACCAGTTAACCTGGTGGTAGATGCATGAAATTACAATGTAATTACAAATTAAATCAAGGAAGTAACAATAAGGGAAAATAGAATAAATTAATATAATTATTATATATTATAAGCTAGGTTTAAGGACATTATTTCAACTATAAATACATGTATAGAACTTTATATAAATTAAAGGCTAATTTTGAAAATATTAAAGGAGGAATTAATATTGTACTGGCCTGAAAAGAAGTTAAGTGAAAAAATATCAGAAAATAGAGGTGATGTAACTATTTGACTATAATAGGAGACATGGAATGTTTTTAGTTTATAACCGAGCACTATCACTACACTATCCTATAGTCACCAGAGGGTTCAGATTTAGTATAATTTTCTTTCCATTAGAGGACTTTCTTGCAATTAAATTGTTCCAGTTATTTAATGTCTTATTTAGAAATGAGAAGGGAATGCTGCGTCCCCACAGCAAACTCCTCTCCCGCTATCGGAAGGGCGTGGGACAAGTACCCAATGGCCGACCTACCTGATACAGGTTTTTCTAGGGTTTTCCCTGCATGATTTTTAGGCGAATTGCCGGGTAGGATCCTTGAACCATAGCCCGTGGACCCCTAGTTAACCCTTGGCTACCTTCCTCTACCCTTCCGCATCCTTCCTTTCAAATCCCTTCCTATGCTATTAAAGGGGAGTTGCCACCATGTGGATTACCCTCATGTAGCCTGTTACCCTAAAAAAATAACTTTAACAGCATCACGCTGTTGATAATGGCCATTGCCGAAAGTTTCTGTCAATCTTTTAATAAAGAGTAAAGATTTAAGGATTATTCTTATATGAAAAATAGAAATCCTTTCATTGACAAATAAATAAATGTTATTATTGTTTGATATATGACATTTTATTTAATGTATAAACAACAAATTAATGCATTTCAATCATGATGTGTGTGTGTGTATAAAGTCTCTGGATAATAACGACGTGAACTAGTGAGTCGTTAAAAAATATCGATCCGATCGGCACGTAAACAACCCCTGGGAGCTTCCGACTCCGTAAATTGCGGGACTCGTAAACCAAACACACACACACACACAAAAGCAATCCACAAATTTTATTCTTCCCTCCTCTCGTGACACGAAGTTTGTTTAGCACGAAATCGAACTAGAAATAATGCAGGGAGGATGGACCACTAAAGCGTTAACTCCCACGCGGGGCGCAGGTGGTCGGTTGGGCGGAAGATCATTATTTAACCCCACCTCAAGCTTCCCCCGGTGCTGAAAGTTGTCTCGCAAATCAAGTTGAGCGTTGTTTATACGTGCACCGTAAAGCTGGACATTTACCAAATGAAGGACTCGTCCCTTCCGAGCAACAAAAGACCTACAAACCAAAATTATGTTTGCTTTGTAATAAATTTAAAAGAACGACAATTTAAATTAGTCTCTACGCTGTGTCTTTAACTCTTTGGAAGTTTCATGGTTACATTCAACAGAAGCTGCATGAAACCACCAACAGAAGAAAATAAAATGCTTTGCAAGGATAATGAGAGAGCGTATGTAAAGACGTTTCCAAGACTACATTTATAAAAGCAAGAGTTAATCCTTGATACAATAATCCAGTACCAAAGTAACCAAACAGCACTCAATTCAGAAAATATTACCTCACAGAAACACAACCGAAAAATTACACGACGGTGTGATCATTTTTAAGGCAGAAACTGCTTAATCATAGATAAGCATACGAATTCGGTCATAGATATCACGTTAACAGACCTGTCATTGTTATCTTTTCATTACCTTGCCAACTTTTTTTTTTGGGGGGGGGGTGTAGACAGGCTGTGTATAGGGTAATCCACATAGTGGCAACTCCCCTCTTATTTGAAAGGGATTTGAAAGGGGGGATGTGGATGGGTAGAGCAAGGTAGCCAAGGGTTAACTAGGGCCCCGGGGCTATGGTTTAAGGATCCTACCCGGCATTCGCCTAAAAGTAATGCAGGACAAACCCTATAAAAACCTGCATCAGGTAGGTCGGGCTCTTGGGTACTTGTCCCACGCCCTTCCCTGGATAGCGGGAGAGGAGTTTGCTGTGGGGGCGCAGCTTTCCCTTCTCCGTGCCTCGACCAGTTTAGGACGCAGCTGGCCGACTATTCCAATGGGAATAGCGGACAACTCTTACCGTATGCCCCAAGGTCTGCGACCCCCGGAACATACACCTCTCAAAACAGACCGAGGTGCCTCAGCATGTGGGAACCTTAGTTCAAAAAACCAGAGAGTTGTGAAGGCATCCCCAAAGGTAGCCCCCGCCAGAGCTCTCTGGGAAGGTTCACCTGCGAGAGAATCCTCTCGCAGGCTTCCTTGACCTTATCAACTAATTGCCCTTTTTAGAGAAACGAAAAAAAAAACGTGTTTTTGACTGAGGGAGTCGTTTATATATTTCCAACGGAGTCAATTGTCGCGAAACGTGTTTGGACTGAAGGGTTCGTTTTAGTATTTTGATTGTTTTTCCAATTTTTATTTACTATAGAACCATGGAGGTCGGAATTACAAGTTTTTATTTCATATTTCTGGGTCACAGGCCGCCAGGTTGGCTAAACTGGTCAGCTTCACTTCTCCCGTTGCTGTCCGCCATTACTGCTGTTTGTCGGTGACCGGAACACACCCACGACAATCATTCCATTAAAATTTCATAAACGACAACCTCAGTCAAAATAAACAGCTTTCCTCTTTCTTCTCTAAACTGCAATTAATTCTTGACACACACTAACGAGGTGAACCAAGGATATCAATGTGTGTCTGCCAAAGAGATATGACTCAAGGCTCAAGGCGAATACTGGTAACGTCGACCTTGAACTCAATAAAATCACACATGGATGCACGAGAATTGTAGGGTGAATTACACAGTTGTAATAATGATATCGTTGTAAGGTAAATTTCTTCTGATTCACAGAAAATTATAGAACTCAGCCATTTTGCAAGCAATACAGTTACTGTAATGACAAAGAGTATCGTTGTTTGTCAGTGACTAATTTGAAAGACGTTTCCAAGGCTACATTTATAAAAGCAGGACTCCAACCCCCAGATGTAATAATCCAGAGGCAAAGAGAATAATTATTTTTCGCAGACATTCGAAAATTAGATGACATGGTAATGTCTTAACTTGAGGTCTCTTTGATTTACCGCGTCAGCGTGTGCCAATAATTAAATTTGTCTTTTGGATAGGAACGAAGAAATAATTTTTTTTTGACTGAGGGAGTCGTTTATATATTTTTAATTGGATACTGTCGTGTGGGGTTCGATCACACGCAGAAAAAGGTAGGCAGAACCAACGACAAAACTTTTGTTGCCAAAAGGTTAAACTAAATGACACCCCCTGGGTTAAGAAAGCTTGCTTCAACGCGGGATCAGAGAGAAGAGGATTTCAAATTAGAGACACGGCAAAGTCCTTGGCAATATTTTCTGTCTGTTGAATTTCTAATGTCAAGTGAAGCGCTGTTATAAGGGGGAAGAGAATGAGGAGTCGTGCACACGTGGGCGTGGACAGTTCAGTCTGCGAGTGAGTGAGTGAGTGAGAGCAGCAGCAGCAGTGACCTGTGACCTATGAGGCCCACACACAGTTGGATGTCGGGAGAATATATGTGCCCATGATGCAACGCGCATGCGCTGTCGAGGTCCAATACGCCCCCCACCCCCTCCCCTTTCTCGCTACACTCACGCTTATATCGAGTATTGGCGTCGTTACTGAAAGAGAATAATTCCAACTACCAGACTGTTTCCCAGAAATGTCTGCCACACAAACCCTCGGTTGAGATTCAATATATATATGTATGAAAACGACAGAAACGTGCCACCTTATATGTAGAAGGGATTTAAAATAAAATGAGACAATTATTACATGAACGTGGTTGGTTGATAAATAATAAATATATTGTAATTATCACTACTACTTCACTTTACTGAAAAGAAAAGTAATTAATAAAATAGAACTATTTAAAGGGACTAAGAGTAAAAGAGTCTGCGAGGGCTATTCTCTCGCAGGCAATACCTGCGAGGGATTTTCTCTCGCAGGCAGATCCCTTGTAGGAGAGATACGAAGGGGCTACCTTTGGGGATGCCTTCTCCTCTCTCCGTTTTTGAGCTAAGGTTACCACAAGCCGAGGCACCTCGACCTGTTTTAAGAGGTGTATGTTCCGGGGTCACAGACCTTGTACATACGGTAAGGATTGTCCGCTGTTCCCATTGGAATAGTCGGCCAGCTGCGTCCTAAACTGGTCAAAAGACGGAGAAGGGAATGCTGCGACCCCACAGACAACCCCTCGCCCGCTATCGGAAAGGACGTGGGATAAGTACCCAATGCCCGACCTACCTGATGCAGGTTTTTTCTAGGGTTTGTCCTGCATCACTTTTAGGCGAATTGCCGGGTAGGATCCTTAAACTATAGCCCGGGAGCCCTAGTTAACCCTTGGCTACCTTCCTCTACCCTTCCGCATCCCCCCTTTCAAAACCCTTCCTATGCTATTAAAGGTGAGTTGCCCAACGTGGATCACCCTCATGTAGCCTGTTGCCATAAAAAAAAATTAAAAAAATAAATAAGAGTAATACGATTTTTAATATTACAAAGCTTAAAGGTAACATAATTTTCAGTGGTTTTCCGGTGAAAACAAAATAATTACGCATGTCATCGTACAAGCAAAGATATATATATATATATATATATATATATATATATATATATATATGAATACACAGAATATTACAAGAATATTCAAGTTCGATTGAGTATAAATAACAATAAGTCCCCAGTACATATATAAAGGTAATTAATAATAACAGATTATAACAAATATTTTATTTTAAGGAAACATTAGGTGTGTTGAAACGACGTTTATTATTTAGATTTTCTGATAAACTCTGTTCCAATGCCAAAAATTTCCTCTCAATATTCCAAACAAATTCATGTTGTTTTCTTTCCACATTTAAAGTTTCCCAAACTGTTTTTCTAAGCTCCTTTAACCTACTTTCAAGAGATTGTTTAGTTTGTTTAGACTATAATGCTTGCTATATTGGCCAAACCTTGCGGCATCGGTGGAATAGTATAGGAAAGTCGGATGAAGTTACGGGTTGGCACCTTTAATACACACAGTCAATTTTGGTTCATTTCATTTTAATCCTCTGTCGTGTTTTACACATTTTATATAATTAAATGTCCAGTCGAAAAAAAAACTCCCCAACTTTTCAAGTCTGTTTGGTAGAACGCCTGCGAGAATTTCGAACACAAAAGCCGACAATAGTTTCCTCCCTCCCTCCCTCCCTCTTCTTCTTCACCTCTGCGTGGCGTCATGTAACGGAAGGGCAGATTTGAAATTAGCTCGCGTGCTATCTCAAAAACGCACGAATGCTCGTCGGTGAATTGTGTGTTCCTCCGTCGGCAGCCATCGATCAAATAAATTGGTTCGTGGAGAACAGAATGTCGAGAGTTGTTCCTCTGTACCTCAAGAGGTCTAACTCGCTCGTTATTTATGTAAAAATTAGGATAACCCGGGGACCCCTAGTTAACCCTTGGCTACCTTCCTCTACCCTTCCACATCCCCCCCTTTCTAATCCCTTCCTATGCTATTAAAGGGGAGTTGCCACCATGTGGATTACCCTCATGTAGCCTGGTACCCTAAAAAAAACTGCCTTACTACGGACTAATTATTCCTTATTAAGATTTACTTTTTTTATTATCTTTAATAATTCCACAAAAAAATTTTTAACCCTGCTTTTTCACTGATTGAACCGAAAATAACTTGAATTAAAGAAGGTAATTAAAAATTAAAGTTGTTAATATTTATAATAATAATAATAATATTAATCTGACTTATTTTTAAATAAATATTTAAAACACCCGCCTAAATGGTCAGGGATATCATCACATTTTTTAAAAAAATAATATTTTAACAAACACACATCGTTTCATTCCTTATTTGTTGTATCCTCTTCAGGTCTACAATCACAATTAAAAACGCTTATAATTTTTATTATATGAAACCTTGGATTAAAAAAAAAATTCTTGTAAGTGCAGTTTCCACATACGCTGCGGCCGAAGACGTCCCCAAATCAGGGATGAAACGTTGTGTTTGTTAAATATATATATATATATATATTTAAAATGTGATAATAAATTTTTCTGAGTAATTATAGGTTGGTGTGTGTGTGTTTTTTAAAAAAAATAATTTAAAGTTTCAAATAATTATTTAAGGAATATTACACTGAAAATAATAACTAACCGAAAACTCCTGACGGAATATTTTGTCATTTTAATGTTATTTAAATTGAAATAAATATTATATATGTGACTGTGATAAAAAAAAGGGTTTAATAATTTATAATATGAAGAATAAACATTTTTAATGGATATTTAAAAATAAAGAGTCTACCATATTGTCACTTAAATAAAAAAAGTGGGGAAACTGTTTTAGTAATATTATTTCTGTTCATAAATTCAAGTAGAATATTTGTATTTAAAACCTTCGAATCATAGGATCGTTAGTTTTATATATAATTTTTTTTAATGAACCTACCAAAACTACCCTTAATTTCGCGGGAACAAAAGAGAACGTAGCGGATTTTCGTAAGGACTGTGCAAGGTCTAATACGTGGTTGAAACCATGGGGAAAAATATATACAGGTTCTAACGGGTTAAAATAGTTCAAAGTCTTGATTGCAGCAGGTGTAGAACACTCGTCAATATGTAGATTAAACGGTTAAAGATGTTTCGTTGGAAGGAGGCCTGCGAGAGTATTCTCTCGCAGGTGAACCTTCCCAGAGAGCTCTGGCGGGGGCTAACTTTGGGGATGCCTTCACATCTCTCTGGGGTTGTTTTTTTGAACTAAGGTCCCCACATGCCGAGGCTCCTCGGCCTGTTCTGAGAGGTGTATGTTCCGGGGTCACAGACCTTGGGGCATACGGTAAGAGTTGTCCGCTATTCCTATTGGAACAGTCGGCCAGCTGTCTTCTAAACTGGCCAAGGCATGGCGAGGGGTAAGCTGCGACCCCACAGCAAACTCCTCTCCCGCCATCGGAAGGGCATGGGACAAGTACCAAATGCCCGACCTACCTGATGCAGGTTTTTTATAGCGTTTGCCCTGCATTACTTTTAGGCGAATGCCGGGTAGGATCCTTGAACTATAGCCCGGGGGCCCCCTAGTTAACCCTTGGCTACCTTCCTCCACCCTTCCGCATCCCCCCTTTTCAAATCCCTTTCCTATGCCATAAGAGGGGAGTTGCCACCATGTGAATTATCCTATACATAGCCTGTCTACACCCAAAAAAAAACATGTTTCGCATATAACAACTAATAGCAGATAAATAAGACATTGGAACTGTTTCAGGAGAATCTTTTTGAAGGAAGAAATTTTTGAACTCGTGTAGTGAATTAATCGAATTAGTAGAAATTTCCAGGAAGGCTGCTCGCTAGGGGGTCGATACTTGCCCGCAGCACACGTCCCTTTGTCGCGTGTCTTATTCATCGTGGAAGTTATTAATAACTCCTTTACTTGACGAAAATTTAAATTCTGCCATCTTTCCGACATTATAATCTATAAACGACAAAAATGTCCTTTTGTATAGAAAGTACGTTGTTCAACGTTCATTAAACACACTTAAATATATTGTAACCAACGGTGTCAGTTTTTGAACGAAATGGCCGACTAACAAAATTAATTACAGCCTAAATAAGTTGATGACGGTCAAACAGAGTAAGAATAAGGACTAAAATAAAAATATATATGCAACATTCACAGATCACACACACACACACACACAGCCTCATACATCTGTTAACAATTTCTTTTATATAGGCGGAAGATTTTGATTTTTTATTAAAAAAAAGGAAAATAGTTACAATTGAGCAAGAAAAAAATTTTAGTAATATAAAAATATTTCCCACTATTCTATTTTTTTCAAAATTAAATACAGTGTTTGAGAAATTATTAATTTTATTGTTAACATGTGTGTGATAAAAAACCGAAACGTCAATACATCACATATCATAAAATTTAAATTCTACAATAATTTTTAACGGTTACATTCAAAAACTGAGCTTTGGCAATTCCTTCTTCTCTTTCAATAATTCTATTTCCACATAAACTTGGAATCTTAATATAATTATGTTAATTGTGTTTCAATTATTTTATTATTAATAAATTCTGTTCAACACGAAAAACTTTCCTTTTCAATATTCCTATCATATTCATGTTTTTTTTTTTTCCCCATCTACATTTAAAAGTTTCTTATTGCTCTTTTTAACCTCTTTAACCTAGTTTCAAGAGCACGTTTAGTTTGTCCCATGTCCCACGATTATTTTGAGCACAATATTTTATAAACGTTATGTAATTTTAATTTTGTCTTTACGTCAGTTTATAATTTTTTAATTTATTTCAAGCACGACCATAAAATTAAAATTAAATTTATATATGTTTTTTTTACAAATACTTTAGACTGAAAATAATAATTAAAATGATTTTGACTGTACAAATTTTAATAATATACTTAGTACGTTGTCTTATTATAAGTGTACACAAGTTACAGATCCTAAACAGTGTAATATCTCTGACTCTTTCCACGTGCTTTCCTTCTCATCAAGGTCCATGGAAAGTGAACGTACCCTATTCCAGTACGTCTTTGTGGGTCGTGCACTTCCCCTGGGGAAATACTAGATTGGCACTCAGTGTATTGGTGGCGTGCATGCTTTAATCTCCACTTACGCAGACCCTTCAGATCTCTTGGATATCGCTACCGGAGGGGAAAGTAGGCGAAATGAAACCGACACACACACACACACACACACTAGGAACCCCATTGTGATAAAAATAACTATTTCCTAGGCCAGTCTCCTGTCACATAACCGCATTGTTTTAAGGAGAACGACTCGGCAACCTTGTGATGAAAAGTCTACGTTAAAAGAAGAAAAACCCAACTAGTATTGATAATAAATAATAATTTATTTTTAAAATACCATTCAATTTGTTCTCATTACAAACATATTTGTGGTTGCGTATGCAATGAGAAGTCTTTACGGGGTACGAAATAATTTTTTTTTACAATACCCTTTTAAAATATGACAAAACAACAGATACTATTCCACCGATGCCGCAAGGTTTGGCCAATATAGCAAGCGTTATAGTCTAAACAATAAATTTTATAAATCACATTAGTTAATGTGTTCATTTTAACAGAGTAACGACTATTCTCTTATCTGTTTCTCGCCGACACTTTTATGACGAGCTGATAAATAAAAGTAACCCTTAACTAGTTTTCCTTCTGAGGCTACAGCGGCCGCGTTTGTTTTACAAGGTTTACTCTGCCGAGCGAACTTCGTCAGCTTGATGGCTCTGTTAACGACAGGGTGTGGTGGACTGAGGTTACACGCTTCGCGCAGATAGAAATGGGATTATTCCTCACTTTCAATTTGCTCCGTTACCACCACGTGGACGTTTCTTATTTTTATAAAAGTAAAAAAAAAATAGTATTAGAATTATCACCTTTGTTATTTACCCCCCCCCCCCCTCCTCCGATGAAGATATTGCATTACGTGAGGTTGGCCAATTCTTACTGGTTTACTCCGGCGACTTTTAATATTGGCAATTATCTTACAACCTCATACAAAACTGAACCCATAATTGTGCAGATGTTCAAATTTTAATGTAGTTACCTACCCAATGAGTAACGGTTAATTTTTATGAAAGGCTTCACTACTTTCTATATATAATAAAATATATTTATTTTATATTACATTTAAAAACTCAACTTTTTACCACCCTTCTATTAATTACAATTACTGGAAATAGCCCAAAAGTCAAGACATTATTTATAAATATAAAAATTTACAATAAATTAAAATACACAACGTTTCATCCCTTAGTTTAGGAAACTCTTCAGATGTATCTAAAAAATTAATTAAGAACTATATATATATATATATATATATATAAAGAAACTGATAATAGGTTAAATCCCAAACAAGTTATTAATTTCTATGAAAATAAGTGTTATGAATAATTTTTTATTCATTGCCAGTGATGTTTAATTTATATCTTTCAAAAATTAATATTGCAGAATATAATATACAAATTTTTATCAATAAATTCACATAACACATTGTGGTTTTAAATTATGACATAAATAATAGAGAAAGATAGCCAAATACAGACAAAGAAGTGATAGTATTAATACCACACAACGTTTCTGGGATTCTTGTTCCTTTCGTCAGGTGCTAAGAAGAGCCTAGAGCAACACAACTCCACAGGTCAGTTGACAACACTCAAAGGCTCTTCTTATCAGGTGCAAGAGCCTAGAGTGACACAACTGCACTCGTCAGTTGGCCTTTTGAGTGTTGTCAACTTCGTCTCTAAGAATATTTTCAGAGAGAGGGCATTAGAAAAAAACGAAGCGTGTTCAACGTCTTCCTCCTCCTCCTTACCACAGACGGGCTTTTTTCAAATGGTTACAACCTGAAGATCTCTGCTAAGGACGAAATTTATAATACACCACGTTATTCTTAAATTAGAAATGTATAAATAAATATTTATATTACCTTCGACTAGAGAAAACAGCGGAAGGAACACGGCGACTACTACAGAACTCCTAATTACAAGCTAAGTTTTTATTCTGAAGAATAATGAAATAATTTACTTATATTATTATAAAAAGGGAATAGTTGACATTTCATCAGATATATTTAATTGCCGAGGGGAAGGTTAAGGCTACTTACTGTTGTTGGTGGAGAACATAAATACAATGTACAGTACACGTGCAAATGAGGACATTACAACGGTATTGCGCGTGTTAGACTCTGGGAAGAAGAAGCTCTATTCTGAGCCACGAAGGAAAGTTCGCATCGATCGCAGTAGTGAGAGTAAAAGTTCACTGACTGCTTCAAATGGTTTATTCAACCACGCCCAATCTCCGGACTGTTTCGTTACTCGCTAAAAATAAACCAGAACAACTGTCGTGAAAGTCCCATATATTCACACACATTGATTGCCACACCCTTAAAATAACATTTAACACTTTAATCACTGTAGGGTGTAATTTTTACGGCAGGTGCCTTCCTGATTCCGTTCACCGTGATGCTGGTGATCGCGGGTCTGCCGCTCATGTTCATGGAGCTGAGCTTCGGGCAGTACGCCAGCCTCGGGCCCGTCGCCATCTACAAGAAGTTCTGCCCCCTGTTCCGGGGCTTGGGCTACGGGATGGTCATCGTGTCGGCCATCGTCATGCTCTACTACAACCTCATCATCGCGTGGACCATCTTCTACATGTTCGCCTCCTTCAGCAGCGTCCTCCCCTGGCAGAATTGCGAACCTGAGTGGAGCACAGTCCGTGAGTAGCTTGCACTCCACCAACTTCGGAAGTAGTGGAGCAGTATTTGCTTCAATTATTTCATAATAAAACAATAAACGTTTTATTGTTAATATTATCATGTTTATTTACAATAAGTTTTATTGTATAAAAGCAGTTATAAAATAATTGAAAAAAATATTTAAAATACTGCTCTAGTATTATAAATATTTTTTCAATAAAGTTATTTGTTTAAAAGCAGTTATTATGAAATAATTTTAAAAAAATTAAATACTGCTAAAAATTTATTGTTTAAAATCAGTTATTATGAAATAATTGAAATATATATATATACATATAAAATACTGCTTCATTTAAAAATGACAAATATTCCCTAATAAAAAAAATAATTTTTATCTGTTTTTATTAATAATATAGAATAAACAAATTTAACCACCTTTATTTATATTCAATGTGGCAACAACGTTTTAGTACCTTCTTGTACTTTCATCAGATTTTTAAATTTTAATTAAATCATTAGTTTGTTAAACACAATTAAAATATTTTTAAATCACAAAATTTACATCACATTTATATCTTACACCTTAAAATATAGAATAACATAATATTTTAAATCAAATAATATATTTTCAACATTCTTGCAATTTAATACTAATTGTCATCATCATAAAGTAAAATAAAGAAATCAAATGTAATTTTTTTGAAAAATTAAAATTTATACTAAAATTTTTTTAAAAATTTATATCAATAGTTAAAGAATAATGGATTATAAATATTACCTAATTTTATGGTATAATAATGTATATGTACTGTAATTAAGTAATATTTATAATCGATTATTTTTTAACTAGTGATGTAATTTATTTTATAATTTCTTTAGAGAAAATTTGAAATTTTAATTTGAAAAATATTTTGGCTTATATTTATTTTATTTTATTATAGGTAAATTATTAAAAAAAAACAGCAGACTGAACAAAATCCAACATCCTACTGTCACTCGTCCCCAAAACTCCTCAAGCCAAATTTTTTTCTCGTACTCCCTTATTACAAATTTCTACATCACAAATTTGTCCAAATATCAAATATCCATCATTTACAGATCCACTAACACCCTTTCATACTTGATTAAAAACCACACAAGGACCTACTTAAGACCTGCAGCACAAACATTGTGTGTTGTTTACAAAAATCTCTTGCTCTAATCGTAATTCCTGCTACATGGGGCGAACAAAACGTTCCCTTAATACACGTATCAAGGAACATCAAACTTTCCCACTGATAAACAGTCTGTAGTCTCCAAATTACAAGAATGTTTTTAAAATCATTAATTGATTTAAAATACTGTAAATTTGTGACTTAAAATATATTGCATAATGTTTATCAAAATATAACAACTTTATTAAAAAATAAAAACCTGACTAATGTACAAAAAAAGGGTACTGAAACGGCGTCGTTATAATTAATAAAATATATTGAAATGTCTGTACATAAAGTACATAGTTAATTATTTGATTTCTAATGCAAGCTATATTTATGTATCTAACAGAGCGATTCTTCCGTATCCCAAGATAGTTTAGTCCCTTTCGTTCTTAAGGCATGAAGCGGCAACATTGTACGGCCAATTTGGGTAAAAGTTAAAGTCTCGTTATTTTACCCAAAGTATGTGGAATTAAACACGGATTTTTTTCTCTTTATAGGTTGCCGAATTATTTATTCAAGTGTCCGATTGTGCTCTTACTGATTGATAATTAATATTGCAACGTCGCTGGATATTCATATATATGAATAATATTGCATTTTTAAGCTGATTCTTTGCTTCAATGAAAGATTCATTTTAAACACAACGGCCTGCAAAATTCATCTGGTTGTTTAATGATCAATTGACCCGGTCGATAAAGCGAGAGCCTTTCATTAAATCAATCGGTTACTCGACTGACTGATTGATTGATTGATTGTTTGTTATTAAACTATTCCCGAAGCGTCAGGCTGGATGGTGGGGTACCTGGCAGGGAACGGAGAGGAAGTAGGTCAAAGCTCAAGGTCCATCGATCGCAGAGGCATCTGTCTCTCTTCCCTGCTCAGGTCGGCTGCTCACAGCTGCAATCAATAAGCCCGAACCGTCAGCGGGTGCTGTGCAAGTCCAATAACACTAACATCGGCCGACCATTTCCTCCTGCTGATGGAAAATCCTAAACACTACGACGTTGGCCGGGCCAGTCCGCTGGGGATAAAAATACACCTTACTCGACTCTTCATTTAAACCCAATGATGCGAAATAAACAACGCAATCAACATATTGATCAGGAAAATACCCCTTGATCACTTGCAGTTTACTGAAATATTATTAACAAAATGCAATTATATAAAGCCACAGAGATTAATAATGATTTTAAGTCAGAAATCTTGAAATAAACACAAATCGTACCTCAGGGTGATATTGTGGGGCTTTCTGCTGAAATAAAAAATTATGATAGTCTTTGTACAAGCATGTAAAATATATAAAAATAAGTTTTTACAACACCACCACTTTACAAAACGAAATTGGACTCCGATCACAGGTGACGCGCAGTGGTGGCAGACAACAACGGCAAAACTGAAAAAATGATCAGAGTCCACCGTGGCCTTCTCTAAATTAAGCCGACAGGAAGCAGAACAGAGAGTTGGAATATTTAAAACAGTGTTTCTTCCTCACTTTCCGTACGACAATTATATATACGACTCCCTCAGTCAAAAGTTCCCTTTGCTAAAGCAACCTCTTGAGAAGTTACATTATTAAAGAAGAAAAATTAAAAAAATTAACGGCCTATATTTACAGACAGTATAAACTATTTGATTCAGTATAAAAACGACGTTTCGGCACCATTTTTTTTGTATTTTCATCAGATATTTACTTTACTCAAATTATTGTTTTGCTTCTACTGGAACAAAAAATTTTTTTTTTTCGTTTTACACGCAGAAAAGAACTAAGAATTATTTTAAATATCAAATTTAGACATTAACTTCTTATTTTTCTTCTACCTTAAAATGTAATATTATTTAATATCTAACCTGATAAACGTTAAAAGCTAATGAAAGTACAAAAATGTTGTTACAATGGATAAAATATTTTAATACGTCTATAAATAAGGTCGTTAATTTATTTATTTTAATTTTTTTTAAAAATAATTGTCCGCTGAACAAGGGGAAGAAACGTTACGTTGAATTATTGTCACATATGTAAGTTTTAATCACAGCCAAATAACGAACTAAAATACGTGCTTAATTAAAATAACCTCACAACGTCTAAGCGGTCCTTGTTGCTTTCATCAGGTGATTCGCAACACAGCAAAAGCGACACTCAACCATCCCCCCCCCCCCCAAAAAAAAAATAATTAAGGACCAAGCGTAGTTTTAGCGGTATTAATTTCATTGAGAAATCTTTTCTGATTGTCTGGGGGCATTATATTTATTAATTATTTTCCTGATTTAGTGTGAGTAACTTGAATACTCGAAACGTTGAATTTTATTACTCATGTTCATTATTAAAGACCGGCGGCTTGTAACACTGAAATTTTATTATTAGTTTCCAAATTATCTTCGGGGTAGGTTTTTTTTATTTGAATTACTGCAAATTGTGAATGCGTCCAGGTCCGCATTTGTTGTTTTTTGTTTCCATCTTCAGATTAATAAGCAATAGAATCGAATGGCGTAGATTCTAAAAGCCGCTATTTTCAGAGGTAATGCGTCACTTTTTGCGCTTTTTAATGGCTCCTAATACTGCGCCCATAAGTGAAGGTAATGCGCTGCGAAACAAGTGATAAGCGATCGTTACGGGAGCGGAAGCGTTTTAGCTGACGATCTGCGGGGGCGTGGATTTTGCTTGCCTCGCTCGCTCACACTCAGCTGGCAAAGTTTATATTTACACGTTGTGGGAAACCGAAAAATAGGCACAAGTTCATTCAGTCTCGTTGTTTTGTGTCTCGTGACCGCATCAAGAAACGTCATCACCAGTGTGTGTGTCCCTGTCACCAAGTACGGCAATTACGACGAAAACCAATGCGTCAGCAAACGTCCCGACCACGTCACGTTCAGCCGGAAAATAATTCACATACAGACGTCGACAGATAACAGCATAAATGAAGAAGGATTGCAGGCTGCTTACTGGGCCCCTAATTAAGACTCTCAAGTACACGTAGTTTCAACAGGAAAACTGAAAGTGGACTGTTTATAGAACAATGACAAGACCGGTGGCTCAAGGTCTGCGAGGGTTATTCTCTCGCAGGCAGTACCTGCGAGGGATGTTCTCTCGCATTTAGAACCTTGTAGGACAGATACGAAGGGGCTACCTTTGGGATGCCTTTTCCTCTCCGTTTTTGAACTAAGGTTCCCACAAGCCGAGGCACCTCGGCCTGTTTTGAGAGGTGTATGTTCCGGGGTCACAGACCTTGTGCATACGGTAAGAGTTGTCCGCTATTCCCATTGGCATAGTCGGCCAGCTGCCTCCTAAACTGGTCGAGGCACGGAGAAGGGAATGCTGCATCCCCACAGCAAACTCCTCTCCCGCTATCGGAAGGGCGTGGGACAAGTACCCAATGCCCGACCTACCTGATGCAGGCTTTTCTAGGGTTTGTCCTGCATTACTTTAGGCGAATGCCGGGTAGGATCCTTAAAACCATAGCCCGGGGGCCCTAGTTACCCTTGGCTACCTTCCTCCACCTTTCCGCATCCCCCCTTTCAAATCCCTTTCCTATGCTATAAGAGGGGAGTTGCCAGTATGTGGATTACCCTATACCTAGTCTGTCTACACAAAAAAGAACGGTGGCTCGGAAACATGGACAATGACCGCGGCAGGAGGAGAAGTGTTTGAGAAGTTTGGGAAGGAAAATATTAAGAAGGATTTTTTTGGAGCGGTAAACTAAGCAGGGAAATGGAGAAGACGAAGAAGTAGGGAACTGGAGGAACAGTATGGGTATGCATGAAGACATTGTATTGGAAATAAAAGGGGGAAACAGACTGAGATGGTCGTGGCCATGTACAGCGAATATCAGAAGACAGGGTTGTCAAAAAGATCTACAAAGGAAAAATCCAGGTGGCAGAAGGGAGACCACGGAAACGATGGTTGGACGATGTGGAGGACGAGGGTGTTAGAAGATGGAGGGAACGAGCAAGATTGGGCTATGACCGTCAGAGAGGCCGAGGTCCTACATGGACTGTGACGCCGAGGAGTAGAGTAGTAGTAGACATCTACATACAGTTATCACAATTTCACAACTGTAACACGCTACCTCGTCTCAGGGCAATACGTGTGTATGCAAAAGTTATTAAAGCTGTCGTTTGTATTTTTTTTTCAAGTTTACGCACCAGTTTAAACGTACATCACGACACAGATTTGTTTATTTTTATCGCCGTATTTTTTTTGGGGGGGACGGACTCGTAACTGGTACACCCGTGTGGCGACCTCCAAGGATGACGTCATCCGATGACGTCACGCAGCACAGCCAAGTGATTGCCGTCATGTGAAATTTAAAACTTTAAAAAAATATTAATTCACTGGCAAACAAGTAAAGCAGTTACTTGTAGATAATGTCTATGCAAAGTCTTAGTGTGGCTCAGTTTCTTATAGTTTTATAATATTGAAAAATTATTACAAGTATAATCAGTTAATGTATTATTCAGCTTACAAGGGATGTTTTCCATTCATCTACTTAAAATTGAATAAAAAAGTAATATTTCTAATTAATATTCAACTATTCTTGCTTATAAAGTGACTATTTCTAATATTGAAAACTGATTAATAGTACAGCCAGTTAATGTATTATTCAGCTTATAAGGGATGTTTACCATACATCTATATAAAATTGATTAAAAAGTAATTTTTTAATTAATATTCAACTATTCTTGCCTATAAAGCGACTACGGAAAATACTGTAAGTATTGTACCTTAAAGTACCTCATTATACCTTAGCAAAAAAGTAGAAAAGTGACACTTGGTTACCCTACAATTTTCCCCACATAACACAATTTTTTTTTACATTTATCTGAAATAATGTCAACCATTAGTGAAATTTATTAAACTGTAATGTTGGAAGTTTGTAAAAAAAATAATTAATAACTTGAATTTCTACAGAGTGAAGTGTATAAACTCCATGTGGACTTATAACAGCTGTGTGACCCTAAAAAAAAGTTAATTCTGTGTTTGAACTGAAGACACTTTGAAACAAACAAAATAAGAAAAAGTTCCCTTAAAAAAATTTATAAGATGTGTAATACAGTCTGCTTAACCTACTTGCAAAGCTATAAAAATGTAAAATTAAAGAACAATAATAAAATAATAATGTTACCTTTTGGTACATGGGAGGCTGGATGTAACTCACAGCAGACAAAAATGCTATAAAATGGCCTATCAGCACATCTATTTATCAGCATTTTCATATCACAATTTCATGATTTTTGGTAATTTTTTTTTTAAAAAAACACAACAATTAAATAAATTTAAGTGAAGAATGTGCTTATGAAAAGTTGGAATGCTTCCAGACTTCTTTTTCGAATATACCATTTAGAGAGCTGTTCGTCTTCAAGTCCTCGCTGTCCCTGAGTCGTCAAACACTTGAATAGAAAACTACAAAAAATCGCTTTGTTTCGTGCCAGAGAAACTGTAACTATATTTCTACTTTTTTTTCTTTCTTTGCAGGAGGAGTTACACAACTTTTAAAAATCGTCGAAACCATTCAAACGTCACAATCCTTAATTTAATCTTTAATCTTCCGGAACCAAATACGACATTAACTTAATTTTACTAACGAATATTCGCATTTAAAACGTTTAAACAATACGTTACGCGCTCGCGGTCTAAGATATTATTCTTGCCAAGGCGGTTATCGTCATAGACATTCTTTTACCGCAGTCTCTAAGATATTATTCTTCCCAAGGCGCTTATCGTCACAGACATTCTTTTACCGCGCAATATTTGTTACTCTTTGAATGGAATCAAATGGCGACTGCAAAATATCGTGTCAAAAAGATCGTGTCTGAAAAGCAACAGTTGTTGGCTTCATCTGAGAATAATTACGCAGAAGTCGGTGAAAAATGGCGGTTAACTGTTTTAGAGACGCTTCGAACGTCGGCCATATTTGAGGATCATATGTGAGTACTTGTAAATTACGTCATTTAGAAATCCTGTAAAGCAGTGAATGAAATTTTCTAAACATTGTCCACTCGACTCAGAAATGTATCCGATCTCCATATTGGTTTGTAGCTCATGTACACATTGTGCCATCTTTGAAATATTTCACTGCTCACTTTAGATATCTTTCCAATTTTAGAAAACGTGATATTTTCCGGTCAGGGTTGTTCCCGGAATGCGGAACCATGGGACTGACCACAGTCTTGTAGGCAATATGAAGAGTCGTTCGACAGATTTTTCACTTTCTTTTCCGAATTTTATTTGACTGTCTCCAACCAACTCCTTCCGGTGGTCCGAATTATAAGTTCGATGTTGATCTCAACCGTGGGATGTTAATGTGCCCCGACGAGACTGATGGTTTTGAAGATCTTCCGTGGTCAAACATTCTGTGGCTGCACACGAGTTTAATTTCTTCATTTTCCCTGTCTGTAGACTCTTTCGTGAGCAATGATCGACCCTGTCCATGTTTCCATCAGCAATGGATGAACAAGGTTCCTTGACCTCACTTCCCCCCCCCCCTCCGACCCCCGCCCAAAGCACCACGGTCTGCAACGACCTCCTGAGGGGAACACTCTTGTTGAATAACTCAGAACTTTCCATAAGTTCCATATGGGGAGCCCCGTGGGTAACCCCGATATTGCTATGCTCCATGTGTAATATTAGTTCGTCGATCAATATGCGTAGCTAGGCTGATCGTAAATAGAACGACCTCAGCGACACCAGACGACGACGTTAGGCACATTAATGAGCTTCAATGGTAACTGCACGGTCACATTAAACTTCACCATCAATTCATTGGAAAAATCCAAGTTTATGTTTTCAAGTAAATTAATTGAAAAGATAAGTTTATTAAAAAAAATTATTCGAGAGCCCCCAGTAATTATGACAGATACGGGCAATTGAAATTACTAACACAGCAGTGACGTCATCCGTGCCAGGTCCTTGGACTTGGTCTGTAAATTTCCGTCCACTCTCCTCAGCTTCTTCCTCGTTTCTCACATCAAGTCTCATCTAAGACCTGGACCTCTCGATAATGTAATTAATCAAAATAATTCTTCTTATAATGTGTCCAATCCAGATTTCCTTTCTCTTAAAAACTCTTTGTCAATTTACTCTTCTTAGAACCTCTTTTATTTCTTACCATATCAGTCTACTTTATTTTATTGTAATTCTTCTCGCAACTCCATATTTTTTTAAACTTTCCAAGTGTTTCTATCCTCTGCTTCAATTTCTGAGGTTACAGATTCAATTTTCTACTCATTAGGGTCCTTATATTTTTTTTAATGCATCCTTTGACCATTCCTTCGTGTTGTAGTCTTCATTAGTCAAAATACTTCCAAGGTACTTAAACATTTTATAATTGTTTGTTTCCCACTGCTATATATATAAAAAAAATGCCACTGGTTTCTGATATTTTCATCACTTTGGGCATTTATATATTTACCATAGTTTAATTTTCGTGTGGTTTTTTTATCAATAAAAAATAATGTCAATTAATTAACGTCCCTTTTACAAGACATTAAATAAAAATTTCCCAATATAACGACATTACACTGCCTTCTTTATCTTTGATGAGATTTTAAAACTTTAACAAAGTTATTATGTTACTATGGAAAAAAAAATTGAGAAACATGGTGAAACAAAACAAACAATATTTCAAACAACAAACTTACTTTCTTATATTTTATTAGACTTGTGTGTTGAAATAAAAGAAACAATATAATAATTAAAGTAAAATCATAAATATTGAACATTCTTTCAATTTAAGAATAAATGCTGTCAATAATAAAGTAAATATGAACCTATTATTTTTTTCAGATTAAATTGACCAATAATAAAATTTAAAATAATTATATTAAAAATTTAAAGGAATAATATTACTTATTTTTAAGGTATCATTACATGAAATTGTATTTTATTGTCACCTTTAAAATTTCTATTAAAAAAAACCCTTCGAATTATAAACAGAGGTAAAGAGAATAATTAAAAAAAGAAAAAATAACATTATGTCATAAAAAATTAATTGTGGGTCAACACAATGGTGGAAAATGTTACATAGGGCAAGCTGAAAAATTCTCTTGAAAATAGATTAAAAGAACACAAAAACAATTAGGAAACTTTATACAATAATGTTGTCACTGTACATAAATTAGAAGAAAAACCAAGCATTTGAATTTAGTGATGTTGACATTTAAGAAAATTTAATAGAAATGAACAGTCATCACTATCAGTAATGTTACTTATTAAAACAGCTTCAGGTTGAGTAATATTTATAATCCATCATTTATGAACATTTAAATTTTTATAAAATATAAACTTTTTATTATAAATATGAAATTTAATGTTAGAAAAGGTTTTGGTTCGTATTTACTTTATGAAAGATGAAAATTTATTATTCATTTGCAGAAATGTTGAAAATTTCCTATTTGTTTTTAAATATAATATTGTTTTACATTTCAATAATTAGAAGTTGTAAATTTGTGATATGAAATGTTATTTGTCCTTTTCACCATGAATGACAAAAAAAATTGTTACCATGGAAACATAAAAACTAGATTAAAGTTTAACCTGATCAACGTTTTTTTTTTTAAAAAAATGGTTCTGAAACGTTGTCGTTGGGTTGAATAATATAGGTTTAAAATGTGTCTATAAAAAGGTCCTTAATTTATTTAATTTTGTATATTTATGTTAATCCCATACTTTCTTCCCCTAGTCTTTCCAATGTTTCTTGCCAACAATAATAATGTTTCTCTGTTTATTTGATGGTGTTAACTGATCTTCCTTCTGTCCTTCCAACAGGTCTTTGGTTATCCATTCACCATAGAGGTTGAACATCTCCATGTTGTTGGTCTCTGACCCCCGCCTTCATCCTCTGTCCCAATTACTAATTCTTGATTAACTGAATACCGCCAAAAAGAAAATTGTTCTTAAATAATCCTTGTGACCTGATTGGGAGAAGGGGGGGTAATTAATATTATCTGTGATAATTCTTTACCATTATTAATTTTTTTTATATATATTTAAAGGAGCCACCCAGAATCAGCGCTAATGTCGTGTTATTGATTCTCAATCATTCATTTTAAATATTTCTCTACTGGTAGCGTGACTGTCATGTCATTGACTAAAATAAAAAGTATGTGTATGTATATATATATATATATATATATATTAACGCGTCAGAGTTTTTGTTGTTGTTATCTGCAAGCTATCTATCTCCCTTGAAATGCATTCGCGGGATTCACATCTATCAATATTCGCTGTCATGGCGCGTTTCAGATACGACACTGCTCTGACGCCGCTTTAAACTTTGACCTTCTGCCTCGTAACCGTATTTTCCAGACACCTCTTTTTTTTTTCGTTTTTCACAGCGGCCGAGCCAATATTATTATATACTATCTGGGTGCCCGGCGTTGCCCGAGATGTAATTTATCCATAACCCCGATTTGACTCCAATCTAGGTATCTTTTAGGTTATTTTTATGTAACGCAACTCCACCACTATCATTAAATGTGTTGTCGGCCGGTTACATTGTTTGAATATTTATACCCCCACCCCTATGTGTGCTTAGCTCTCATGCCGAAAGGGGTTGAAATTTTACAAAAGCCATTGGTAGATATTTTATAAACGTCATTGACCTCAACAATTATTTATTCCACGCAAATATCGACCATTTAACCTGTTACAAAAATTCTACTCCCGTGTAGCCCCGCCCCTGAAGGTTAAATGGCGGATTGAATATCATCATTAAACTCAGCTACATGCATAAAACTGGATTTGACTCCAATCTTGATTGTATTAGCGTTATTTTCTTGTAATACGCGTCCACCCCCAACCCTAAAGGTCCTCCGTCCCCATGATGTTGTAGTTTGATAACATCGGTAGAAACACTATGAATATCTTTCACCCCTAAAAATATTTATCCGACTGAAATATTGACTTTTAAGCATGTTTAAATATTTCCACCCCCGCTTCTTGGGGTGGTAGACGCGTCTCACCCCGACAGTGTTTGTTTCCTGGTCGCAAAAAACACGTGTACGAAATTTGGCTAAATTTGCTCGACCGGTGTAGATTTGTATAAGGAACATACAAATATATATACAAACAAACAAACAAACAAACGCTCTTTTATATTTATTAGATTACATTTTAACAGAAATTTGAAGCTTGTGTGGGGTCTTTCCAATTTTGTCCTTAAATCCCAATGAATTTCGTTTGATAAAACATGAATATTAATTAAGGAACGTAGGTTTTCCCGGTGTAGTTGCTGGATGAAGTTTTCTCGGGATTCCCACCGGGTAGCGTCGTTTAAATCCACAACGTTTCCATATCTTGCACCAAGAAAACTTTATCCATGAATATTAAATATTTTCTTAAAAAAAGAAAAATACGTTTTCATATCTATACTACTCCTCCTCCTCGGCGTTACAGTCCATGTAGGATCTTGGCTTCCTTATATCCCAATCTTGCTCGTTTCCTCCATCTTCTAACACCCTCGTCCTCCACATCGTCCAACCATCGTCTTCGTGGTCTCCCTTCTGCCACACCTGGATTTCCTTTGTAGATCTTTCTGACAACCCTGTCTTCTGACATTCGCTCTACATGGCCCCAACCATCTCAGTCTGTTCCCCCCTTTTATTTCCAATACAATGTCTGCATACCCATACTGTTTCCTCCAGTCCCCTATTTCTTCGTATTGTCCATTTCCCTGCTTCGTTTACCTCTCCAAAAAAAATCCTTCTTAATATTTTCCTTTCCCCTATCTTCTCAAACACTATGCAACATTTTATCAAAATTTCAGATATCATAAATAATATTTTCGTCAATTTTTCAATCAATGTCAGGCCAGATTATTGTGACCTGGTGCCGATTTTTGATGGGAAATTTAGCTACGATATCGCTCTGAAACCGATATCCCGGGGGCCCTAGTTAACCCTTGGCTACCTTCCTCTACCCTTCCGCATCCCCCCTTTTTAATCCCTTCCTATGCTATTAAAGGGGAGTTGCCCAATGTGGATTACGCTTATGCAGCCTGTTGCCCTAAAAAAAAAACATTTGATATAAGAAAAGCAATAAAGTACTTGCATCGTTAAATGACACATTTCTATTACTTAAATAACTTATAAAATCATCATTATGCCCGTGTAAATTCGAATAATCTGCTTCTCTTGACATTAATTTGCATTTGATTTTCTTTATTCCAACTACTGCACTTAATTACCTCAATAATCCTATAAATGATGTTGGTCATCCGCGAAAAGCCTGATTTAAGTTGTTTGGCTGATAGTTTATAAATATTAGCAAGAGTCAATGGCCGGATTATTGATCCTTGAGGAACTCCCGACGTTACAATCCCTAGGCCTGAAATATGTACTAGACCGTCCTCAGCCTTAACCTCCAATATTCTCAGGATTTATCCAATCAGATAATCGCACAGCGTAAAGGATTTCGTCAACAATACCACACAGCTAGCTATTATTGGCCGCTGATTCCAAACAATGCCTAACTGGTAATGTTCAAAAATAAAAGAGCATAATTAACGTCTGTAAAGACAAAATTAACACAAGAAATTAATGAACAGAAATTAATTTTAAACCATACATATTATAAAATTGAGTAGACGTTTCGATCAACTGTTGTGATCTTTATCAATACTACAGCCAAAGCAAAAAAAACACAAATAATATAAGATATAGACTAACAAAAAACTAAAACTATCAGTTTTATTGTTTCCATATTATGATTGCTCATCTACAAAATTAACAATGTTATTTTTTTTTTAAAAAAAAAGTAAATATCTATGTAATTTTCAAATCTTTCTCATATTTTCTTCAAATGCATAAAGATAGTCTTCTAATGTTACGGACTCCCATAATGTTGTCAATAAAATTAGTTGCAGTAATTCCTAATTTTTTGTTATATCGGCCACACTAAACGATCTTTGTCAACTATAAGTAAGATATGAAGCTAATGTAAAAATTCCACTTTATAAACATTCTCCTTCGGTTATGATAAATATTAGGAAGGGAAGTGGCCAGATTATTGACCCTTGAGGAACTCCCGATTGTTTGAAAAAGGTTCACCTTAGAAATGCTCCAACAAGTTTTATTTAAATGTACAAGACAGGTGTCGTTTATATACTATTCAAATAACATTTGTGAGTTTATATCTTGCATTCATATTCTTTGTATTATTATTTTTTACCCTTGGGCCATATTTCAGTCTGGGTCTAGTATTGACGAAGACCACAACAGTTAATCGAAACGTCTACTCAGTTTTAAATTATGTATGGTTTAAAATTAATTTCTGTTATACGGATCGTTAATTTCTTGTGATAATGTTCCACAAATTGTCAACAAAAATTCATAATAAATTGATTTAAAAAATGGAAATAAGTCAAAATAAATAGGCCCGTATGCAAATTTTTCACATAAGCGACACCTGTCCGTTTACAGTTTACTGAATAAACGAGTAAGATGTAAATTACAATTAGTATATATATCGTCCGGATTTAATAAATTTGCTAACCTTATCACCCACACACACACACACACACTGTTTCAATAAAGTGGTTACCGCGAAACAGCGCACAGTAAAAAGACTTGCATTATCGAGAAACGTTTCCGCAGAGAGAAAAGCTGTGTACGCAAGAAGCCAGGGGAATTGCAGATAACAATTAGGGGTATGGAGGCGGAGGGTTTCCTGCTCTCCATCTACACAGAGAGAGAGAGAGACAGAGAGAGAGAACTGCGAAGCTAACGAGCCGGAATCTGACGTCACGGCGCGGGGCTTAGACGATCAAAGTGCTCTGGATTTGCTTGCCCAGGGTGAGAGGGTGGAGGAAACCTCCTCCAATGCGTTTATGCGAAAGTATAATCTAGTGCTTGCTAAACCTGACGACAAAGAAAACTGCTTGTATTTTTTTTGGGGCGGGGGGGAAGTGGGGGACCCAAAAACGGGTTCGTAAAATTACTATTGTAAACGATAAAAGCCCTTACAAACACGGTCACATATAAAAAAAATTATTTTAATGTTATTTATATTAAAATGTCAGGATTTGGAGTTTTGTACGTCAGAAGTTTTCGGTTACTTTAGCCATATTAATCAGTCAAATTGTTAAGTACATCATTAGATTAAATGATCACATGGTCCTTGAATAGCACTACTATTCACACATGATGGCGTGGATGATTATTGGAAAGCCCCGGGGCCTGTTGGTGACGTCACACAAGGACGGCACACCTGCAATTAAGCCTATCTTCGTAAGTATATGTTGTCGCAAAAAATATATATTGTAGTAATTGGTAATTAAGACATTGTTCTAATTGGAAAGTTGGATTGTAGAGGACACATTATTAGTGGATATAGAGCGGACGCCGCAACAATCCGGCAGGGCAAAGAAAACATTGTTGAGGAGTCGAGAAGGTTCTACGCGCTCAAAAACTTAGGAGACGAACGAACATTCTGGAAATGTACAGCGTACAGCGTAGGCAGCGATGAGAAAAGACTAAAATTCCAAGTCATGAAAATTTGAACAGTACAGTCGGGCAGCAGACAGCGAATAGATCAGACGAAAATTTTTACAGTCGGCAGTCAGAACGAAAGAATGTGGTCCAGTCACAAACATGCCTTCAAATATTAATAAGTAAAGCAATATTCAGTCTGGAAGGAGCCAGAGCAACTTGTGTGTATTCGGTGGTCGAGCGTAGATTCATCATGCTGGCCATAGACAAACCAATGAAGTCCATTTCCAACTAAAGTCACGAGATCTACAAATCCAGGTTGCAGTTAAGCATCGAGAACCAACCAATTTGTGTTAAACCAACTAACAAACAACGCCAATTAGAGTCTGTGAGAACTTAGAATCAGTGATGTCCCCAAAATTGTGCACGAAAAACTAAAAAATGAGACCTGGGCGGCCGTAAGTAGAGAAAAACTTTAAAAATCATTTGTAAACCATGTTTAAAAGATAAAAGTCAGATCGTTCTTTAATTATTTAATTATAGATAAAATGAGATCCTTAATTCTTGATAAATTTAAAACTGTTTAAATTCAATCTTTAGTATTATTTCTTCCGCAACAAATTTTGTCTATGTTCAGACGCATTGATTCCCATAAAAATAAATGTAAGTTTGATTATATAAATTCTGCCATTTATCAAACCCAGTTCAAGACCCTGAGATCCCAAATATTTTGTGTATTTTATACTTGTTATAAAATTGATAATAAATCTTGTTTAATAGTTTTCACTTAAGTTCTTTCATTTAGAAACGCCACAATCAGCCACCATTAATTTAATTATTACAATATATTTAACAAATCGACTTGTAAATGGTCGTAAAGTCGTTTACGATGGCTGATACTTTAATCGTTTTCATTGCCATTTGTTCGATATTAGTCGCCATGTCGATACATTACGGAACAGAGATTTAAGTATATTTAACATACCTGATAATTTAATTAAAAATATTTACTCAAGCCAAATTATTTCCAGACATTTGGTTTAATATCACACATCCTGTTGTTTAAAATATTCAATGGCCGAGCCCTAACTGACCGCTCGTGTTGTTCCTTCCACAACAAACTGCCATATCGATTTTTTCCAAGTATATCGATTGCAGACAAATGACTGATTTTCCAAAATCACCTGTTTCGTTTCTAGTGTTCATATTTATTTGATTATTTTTTTGTAAATATATATAAAATATTGATTGCAAAATTTTTCATTTTTTTTTGTTAATTTGTAAAATCATTGAAAATTTTTAGGATATCAAATTTAATATAATGTTTCTGTGCATTACAAAAATAACGAAACATAATATTTCATTTCTAGTGTTTATATTTATTTGTTTATATATATATATATATATTGTAATAAACAACTGGATTTAATTAAATGAATCAATTAACAACATTTACTAAGCTTAAAAGAAATTTATTATTGTTGATATATTCTACAATTTACAAAACCTATTTTCATGCCGAATTTCATCCATTTAAACAAATACTTTAATTTTTATTTATTAATTCGCGGCATTTTTGAACACACAGTTCTTACATCATTACCATCAAATTCGTCTGATCTCTATATCTCAGGGCCATAACTGGGTTTGATAATTAGAACACAATCTATGTATAACCTGACAATTAACAATTCAAAATGTAAAAATAAGTGAAAAGAAAACTGAACGAAATCTGACTCTACCCTTTTAATTATCGTTTACAAATTTATATCAAAGTTTTGGGTTACTCACGGACCGTCTGTCTGGTCCAAGATCTCTCTCTTGTAGCTTCAACACTAACACACTGAAAGGCCATTTTTAGTTACACTGACTCTACACTTTATTACAATATTAATACACACGCTTGAATTTCTCGTCCTCAGCTATCTGGAACCTCGGATGAGCCTCCCCTCCTTTCTGGTCAGCTAGCGGATGCCGGATTCCTCAGTGCGAAAATTGTTCCATCAGCGTGACGCAACCTTTTGCTAAACCCCGTTTGCAAATTGTTATGGAAATCTCTCCGTACAACTATTTGCTTGCTTCCATACAGGAACTCGCGATTTTCAATTTATATTTGCAGACTTTACTGTTTGATGCTCCAAGAGAACTGAACTGTATTATGTCTCTCGTACTCAGATTTTAGCCTCCTTTCTCATATCATCGCCGATTCCAGAAGGTTCCCACATGCCGAGGTACCTCGGTCTGTTCTGAGAGGTGTATGTTCCGGGGTCGCAGACCTTGGGCATACGGCAAGAGTTGTCCGCTATTCCTATTGGAATAGTCGGCCAGCTGCCTCCTAAATTGGTCAAGGCACGGCGAGGGGAATGCTGCGTCCCCACAGCAAACTCCTCTCCCGTCATCGGAAGGGCGTGGGACAAGTACCAAATGCCCGACCTACCCGATGCAGGTTTTTTATAGGGTTTGTCCTGCATTACTTTTAGGCGAATGCCGGGTAGGATCCTTAAAATATAGCCCGGGTGCCCTAGTAACCCTTGGCTACTTTCCTACAACCTACCGCATCCCCCCTTTCAAATCCCTTTCCTATGCTATAAGAGGGGAGTTGCCACTATGTGGATTACCCTATACATAGCCTATCTACACCAAAAAAAACAACTTAATTCCTTACGCGCGCGCATTTCCCATTTCGGCTTTCAACAAAGAAACAGAGCTTGGCGTCATTGTCCTGCCGCTACAATTCAATTTATATCCGCTACAATTCAATTTATAACAAAACAATTTAATGGCGTAATTAATTATTACCACAATATATATATATATATATATATATATATATATATATTGATTCCAAAATTTTTCATATTTTTGTTAATTTGTAAAATCTGTGGAAAATTTTTAGGTTATCATAATATAATATAATGGTTCTCTGTGTTACAAAAATAACGAAATATAATATTATAATTAATAGTAAAATACAACAGTATTTTATCGGTTAATTAGAGAATTATTCCGACTAGTCTTACATCGAGCTAAACATGAAACTCATTAATTAGTAACGTTTTTAGTTGATGAAGTTGTAATTACGCTCAGGAGATTTTTAATGGGATACTTTAATAAAAAAAAATGAAAGAAAAGTTTTAGCTGCAAATTAGGAACTATTTTTCCGTCATTTTTTTTAAAAGACCGGTGTAAATAGTGCGTTCCAGCCAGAGGATGACGTGCACAGTCATCGAAACGTCGACGAACTTATCCCGCTGTGTAAAGACGTTTAGGAAATATTGATAAAAAAACTAACGTGATTCAAAATAAATTTTTTCAAGTGGAAAGTTACTAATCACTGTACTTTAATTTGATATTTTCAACGTCC
Organism: Zhengitettix transpicula; assembly: GCA_037074705.1. NCBI lineage: Eukaryota > Metazoa > Arthropoda > Insecta > Orthoptera > Tetrigidae > Zhengitettix > Zhengitettix transpicula. The sequence continues at coordinate 93,240,856 of CM073593.1, forward strand.
AAACCTACATTTTTTCCCCCCCTGTTCTGCACCGTGTAAGCGGTTACCATGGAAACGAACCGCCTTCTTGTCTGCAACACGCGACACACGTTCGATCCCGATTGTTTATTACGTGGGACGAGTCTAAACAAATGTGACGCTATTCACACAGGTCGTCAATTAGATGTTTTAGAAGAGTTGAATTGATAGTTAAATTGTCTATTTATTTATTAATATATTTAGTGGAATTAGACGAACAGTCAGAATATTTATATATGAACGTCAAAAATTTCATAAATGAACTAAAAATGCATTTCAACGTTTCCTCCGTGTGAAGAAATAATTTAAATATGTAATAAATTTAAATAAGGCAATTTAAATAACTACAGGATTGACTGAAACTCCATTAGTAACTGTTTTTTTTTGGGGGGGGGGGGGCTGTCGTGACACGTATGTTTTCGGCGAGGTTGCCAGCGTTTCGCTGGTTAACTCCAGGCATTTTCAAGGCTAGACCAAGAATGGTGAATACTGTGCGTCTGTCCCCTTAACATAGTCACCCCGGCGTTCAAAGTCACGGACAAACTCAAAAGGTTCGCAAACCGGGTCAATGAAATATTTTTTTTTAAAAAAAAAAATAGTTTCCATGGTTTGTCATGCCATCTTCGCCAGGATGGACATTGGCGCCGATAACCTCCTTCTCAGATTAATTGTCGTTTGGAATGCAACGGGGAGAAAAACATACTTTTGACTGAGGGAGTCGTATATAATGCTTTGAATATGCCTTGCGGGAAAGCGAGTTCTACTTTGTGGGGTGTGTCCGTAGAAAGAAATATTAAGTTTTATACTCGGTCCTGTTTATATTATCCATGCGTTTCTACTTGATCCATTCGGATGCTTTATGCTACATCAAACCTTGCGACGTGGACTATTTTTTTCGTAGCGTCCAAAATTGCCAAATTTAATAATTCTTTAGCGTATTGGATTTAATTTTAATTATGTTGGCTCTGTTGAATGGTTACGTAAATCCAGTTTTTATTGTTTTTTGGGTCTACTGTGGAAGGGACAAGTAAGGTAGATGTGCCCATGTCAAGGTCAGCTGAAAGAACTTCTCTCTCCAGCTCTCGGATGACGACCTAGGAACGACGGCCTCGTTACTTGACGAGTGTCGGGATGGTGGAAGCCTGAATTTAAATTAACCCGCAAGCATATGAAAATAATGAGCCGCCATCTCTTTTCAGACGTCACTCCTCCGTGTCTCTAAATACTAAAAATACGCATTAAGAGGCGTCGCGGAGGAGGGAGAGATATGGCAATGTCCCCGAAATGGCCGCTCTCGGCGGTGACGTCACGGGTCGATCCAGCCGAGCCCATTGAGCTCCTGGCGGGAAAAGACCAACTTGAAAGAGCGCTGCAAGGCAAGAGCTTTACGATGGCTCATTCACGGCGTCTGTGAACAAGTGAACAGCGACCCGCCCCGACGACGGGGAGGAAGAACCCCCAATTTTCATTGCGAAACACTTGCGACGGCCGACGAAAAGGAATCCCACGGTTTAGATGTTTCCCCATTCAGTCTCGGACCTACGAGACACTTTCAACCAGTTCACATCATCTGATAGTTATGGAGATGAGTGGGAATAAAATAAAAAATAAAGTTTTACTACTGTATAAATAAATTTGATGATAAACAGACAAATCACAAAAAATACTTTTGTAATTAATTATTTATTACATTACGGCATGTTTCAGTCCTGATGTGGACCATCTTCAGGCAAATATAACATACTAAAATATATATATATATATTATTGTAGGAAAAAATAATTTATAATTATAAATAACATAGTACGAAATTACTTCAAAACTCACAATTCATAAAATATGGGTTCATTTAATGATCCTGTATCTGATTTTACATTAATTACAGAAATTAGTCTGAATTGATAATTGTCCAAATTGATCATTTCTTAAATATTGTTTTATACAACCGATAGATTATTCAGCGTTAAGTTCACATATTATTATTTTTCTGTATCATATATTCATAATTATAAATTATTTTTACCTACAATAATATATTTATTATGTACATATATTTGCTTATCTTTTCCTGAAGAGCGTCCACAGAGTTGACTGAAATATATATTAATAGTTTTAGAAGAAAGAAATCCTACAATATCATCTCTGTATTTTGCTTATCTTCGCATGAAGAGCGTCCGCAGGATTGACTGAAATATATATTAATAATTATAAGTGATTTTTACTACAATATCATCTCTGTATTTTGCTTATCTTCGCATGAAGAGCGTCCGCAGGATTGACTGAAATATATATTAATAATTATAAATGATTTTTACTACAATATCATCTCTGTATTTTGCTTATCTTCGCATGAAGAGCGTCCGCAGGATTGACTGAAATATATATCAATAATTATAAATGATTTTTACTACAATATCATCTCTGTATTTTGCTTATCTTCGCATGAAGAGCGTCCGCAGGATTGACTGAAATATATATCAATAATTATAAATGATTTTTACTACAATATCATCTCTGTATTTTGCTTATCTTCGCATGAAGAGCGTCCGCAGGATTGACTGAAATATATATCAATAATTATTAATTATTTTTTACTACAATATCATCTCTGTATTTTGCTTATCTTCGCATGAAGAGCGTCCGCAGGATTGACTGAAATATATATTAATAATTATAAATGATTTTTACTACAATATCATCTCTGTATTTTGCTTATCTTCGCATGAAGAGCGTCCGCAGGATTGACTGAAATATATATCAATAATTATAAATGATTTTTACTACAATATCATCTCTGTATTTTGCTTATCTTCGCATGAAGAGCGTCCGCAGGATTGACTGAAATATATATCAATAATTATAAATGATTTTTACTACAATATCATCTCTGTATTTTGCTTATCTTCGCATGAAGAGCGTCCGCAGGATTGACTGAAATATATATCAATAATTATTAATTATTTTTTACTACAATATCATCTCTGTATTTTGCTTATCTTCGCATGAAGAGCGTCCGCAGGATTGACTGAAATATATATTAATAATTATAAATGATTTTTACTACAATATCATCTCTGTATTTTGCTTATCTTCGCATGAAGAGCGTCCGCAGGATTGACTGAAATATATATTAATAATTATAAATGATTTTTACTACAATATCATCTCTGTATTTTGCTTATCTTCGCATGAAGAGCGTCCGCAGGATTGACTGAAATATATATCAATAATTATAAATGATTTTTACTACAATATCATCTCTGTATTTTGCTTATCTTCGCATGAAGAGCGTCCGCAGGATTGACTGAAATATATATCAATAATTATAAATGATTTTTACTACAATATCATCTCTGTATTTTGCTTATCTTCGCATGAAGAGCGTCCGCAGGATTGACTGAAATATATATCAATAATTATAAATGATTTTTACTACAATATCATCTCTGTATTTTGCTTATCTTCGCATGAAGAGCGTCCGCAGGATTGACTGAAATATATATCAATAATTATTAATTATTTTTTACTACAATATCATCTCTGTATTTTGCTTATCTTCGCATGAAGAGCGTCCGCAGGATTGACTGAAATATATATTAATAATTATAAATGATTTTTACTACAATATCATCTCTGTATTTTGCTTATCTTCGCATGAAGAGCGTCCGCAGGATTGACTGAAATATATATCAATAATTATTAATTATTTTTTACTACAATATCATCTCTGTATTTTGCTTATCTTTGGCTGAAGAGCGTCCACAGGATTGACTGAAACATGTCGCAATTTAATAATTAATTAATAAAATATTTTTTTTCAATTGTCTGTTTATCGTCAAATCAATTTTAAATAAGTTTGAAGGTCAGCAAAATCGTACGTGGAGGATGTTAATTACCCTGGCAATGTAGACAGACCAAGACTAAAATATTTATTTCTTCACGTGTATTATGAATGCAAAGTATAATATGTCACTGGAACTATCAATGATAATATACATATTATTTTTCGTCCTTAAATTTAACATAATAACGAACTGAACGAAGAAGACTTCTCTGTATCCGTTACTGCGGGCAGGTAATATGTCACAATCGTTCATCCATCTGCATATAAACGAGAGGGGGGTGTATTCTGAGCCCCCCCCCCTTCAACTGTCGTTTTAAATTTATTATAAACCTTCTCCTCAAACTGTTCGGTCATCACGTACATTCCTCGTCACAGGAGCCACGGCGCTGGTCCATGTCAGATTTGCCAGGTTAATTCATCTCATAATTTCATCCCTGCGTTTTACTGCCCTCGGGGTAATGATACTTTCCATCCCGATCCTTCAATTCAGTTTCATTGCAGGATTGGTTTTAGTGAGCCACGTGTGGTCAGCCTGTCATTCTTGACCACCCAGTTTCCCTGACCATTTCCACTTTGAAACCTGATGCTATCAACAAAGAATACGCGAAAGTCACACAGCTCAGGCTGGATCCAATATCACTTGAACCACTAACGTGATGGAGAGGTTCTGATACTTTTGTGTGTACCCCCCCCCCCCCCCCCCGCCGCCCCGCAGGTCGCGAACAGGTAGTAGTTCATCTGCTGAGAGGCGGAGTGTTTTAATTGGCTTTTAATTGGACGCTCCGAGCGCACCTCCTTTACCAAGGCTCTTGAAAATGAGTAAATCATTATAGACAACAAAACTGCTACACGGACTGTGCTCTTCATTTGTTATGCGAAAGGAAAGGTGTTGGTCGGTCTTTGGGGACGGAAAAAATTTTTGGGACCAATTGTAAAATTCAATTAATTAATATAATTTGTTTTCTTGGAACGTTTAGATTACGAATTCTATTTTTTTTTGTTTTCATGTAGTTTTTAGTTTTTTCTCATATTTATAGATTTTGAATTCCGTTTTTTTTTAGAATTATTTCATTAGAAATTACATTTTTAGTTTGGTCGGAATCTTTATATTACGAATTCTACTTTTTTTATTCTATTTTTTTTATATTTCAATTTATTCTATTTTGAGATTACGAATTCCTTTTTTTTCATTTAATTTTGACATTACGATTTCAAATTTCTTTTTTCCTTGGAATCTTTAGATTACGAATTCTATTTTTTTTATTCTTTTCTTTTTTCCAGATTTCGATTTTCAATTTATTTGTGTGTTTTATATTTTGAGGTTACGTATTCCTTTTATTTTTCATTTAATTTTGACATTACGATTTCTAATTGTTTTTGTCCCATGGAATCTTTAGATCACGAATTCTATTTTGTTATTCTATTCTTTTTTCAGATTTTGATTTTCAATTTATTTGTGTGCTTTCTATTTTGAGGTTAAGTATTCCTTTTATTTTTCATTTAATTTTGACATTACGATTTCAAATTTCTTCTTCCTTGGAATCTTTAGATTACGAATTCTAATTTTGTTATTCTATTCTTTTTTCAGATTTCGACTTTCAATTTATTTGTGTGTTTTCTATTTTGAGGTTACGTATTTATTTTTATTTTTCATTTATTTTTCACATTAAAATTTCCAATATATTTTTTTTCCCTTGGAAATTTTTAGATCACGAATTTTATTTACTTGTGTTGGTTAAATTTTTAGATTTGAAATTTCAATTTATTCGTCTGCTTTGTTTGTAGAGATTACAAATTCAATTTTTTTTGTTGTTTTTTTCTTGGAAATTTTTAGATTAAGAATTTTGATTTTTTTTTACTTGGAAATTAATTATTAAGATTTTCTTTGTTTGTTTTCTTGGAGATTTTAGATTACAAAATTCTTTTTTTTAAAAAAAATACATGATAAATTCAAACAGGCTTCAAGAGGACCAGATGGACATTTTTGTTTTCTTTCTTGAAAGGGACGCTGTGACCTCTGATACATAATACGGTATAAGGGAAACTGTCAACCAACCCAGACGAAGGCGACAAGAAAGTCTTCAGCTAAAAAACGCTTCCTCTGGGTAACGACCGCTTATCACTTGTTTACCCTCACTGGCGCAACAAAGCGGCAGGAATTTTGCATTGTGTAAAAAAAAAGGGGGGGAGAGGCACGTCGAGCTTATTTTATATCCGTAATCGATCATTTTACAGATTCCTCACTTCTTTTTTTGCTTTTCCATATTACTGGTGTTTCGCAGAAAAAAAAGAATTCTGCTTTCGTTGTAATTCAATTCCCCCATCTGGTTTCTATTCTTCACCCTGTTACAATGTTCCACGCGGCGTTTCCAGTCTTTCGATAATCGATCCGACCTTGCATTGCATAAATTTCGAGACGAACTGCCTCCAAATGATTTTTTATATAAAATAATTAATAAGAGAAAGTATTGAGTACAAAATTATATACAAAAAATTTATACCTGAAGACGTCCCAGTACAGGACGAAACGTCCTCGTCGTTGTTGTAAATTGCATATATTTTTGGTAATAAAAGTGGTATAAATATTCTTCTGTCTCAATGCCATTTATTTATCTACTAGCTGGGTGCCCCGGCGTTAAACTCAGCGACATCCATAACCCCGGATTCGATTCTCGGTTGTGCTCCCCCTCCTATGCTGAGAAGGGGTTGAAATTATATACACACACAGTACCAATCTCTTTGACACCGAAAAATATTTTTTCTGACGCAAATATCGACCGTTTGAGTGTGTATGAAAATTTCCACCCTCCACCCCTGGGGGGTGGTAGACGTGTCTTACCCCCACAGTGTTGGTTTGCGGTTCGAAAGGACAACGTGTACGAAAAATTGGGGTCAAAATTTTCTCCGCAGGTGTAGATTTTCATGTGGAACAAACACACACACACACACACGTACAGTCTGTTTTATTTATTAGAGGATGAAGGTGTTTAATACGCAAGTGTTGAAACTCTAGTTCTCATTTGATAAATCTATCATAGTTCTGTCACTTACGAAGACATAAAACATGACAAATATATATAATTTCCGACAAAGAAAGGGGGTAATATAAATACCACGCAACGTTTCTGGGATCCTTTTCAGGTGCTAAGAAGAGCCTAGAGCGACACAACTGCACTGGTCAGTTGACAACATTCAACTCCGGTTTTTTTTAGTGTTGTTGTCAACTGACCAGTGCAGTTGTGTCGCTCTAGGCTCTTCTTGGCACCTGAGGAAAGGGGGAACAAGGATCCCAGAAACGTTGCTGTGTGGTATTTATATTACCCCTTTCTTTGTGTCCGTATTTGGCCATCTTTCTTATTCATTAATTTCAATCATACGTAAATTTTTTTCATATATAATTTCCTTTGAATATATTTCACTAGACTTAAAATTTCGCCAAGCAAAGAAACTGAAGGACGTCGTGATTTCGTTCTTCAAAAAATATATAAAAATTATTGTTACAACTGGAAAAAAAAAAATTATTTTTTACTCATTAAATTATTTTTATGTTCAATAATATTTTACGTTAAGTTTTTTTTAAAAAAAAATAAGATAAACTATATTTTTTACACAGTCATTTTATTCAACACAGCGACGTACCTTTCAGTACTTTAAATCGTATTTTGTTAAAAATTAAATAAAACGTAAACAAAAACGTCGTTGTGGGTATTGAGGGTATTGTGTTGTCCGCAGACTGCTACTCGTACGAAGCGGCGGACAAGTGCGAGGCGCAGAACGGGACGTACTACAGACAGCGCTGCTACAACGCCACGGAGGCCGCCGCCAGCAACGTCGTGGACCTGGCAGACAAGGCCGCCAGGAGGCCTCCGGCGGAAGAGTACTTCTCGTAAGTCAGCAGCAGACTGTGAAATACCCGCGACGAGGAAAGAATGTACGGGGTTTAGACCAACAATATGCCACCCATAAATAAAGGAAGAGGAAATGCTGATGGGCTTGGAACTACAAATTAATATTTTATTTCTTATTATTACTGACACTTCATTTTGTTGAAATATTATTAATAAAATTAAACAACTGTATCAAGAGACAAAGAATAAAAACGATTTTAATTTTTATGAAGGTTGAAATAAACAAAAAACCGTACCTCAGGGTCATATTATGGGTCTTTCAGTTAAAGCAAAATTTATGATTGACGTTGTACAAGTCACAACTTCACAGAAACATGATATTGGACGTATTCACTCGACTTCTGCCCCAGTGTGACATTCTGCTATTCCCGAGGATTGAAAATCAAATAACTGGGGGGGGGGGGCGAAGGTTGGAAACGATATTCAATAGTTACTCAAAATCTAAAAACATCTTCCAGGAAGTGAATGAGAAAGACAGCCAATTCAGATAAAGAAGTGATAATATAAATCCCACACAACGTTTCTGGGATCCTTGTCCCTTTCGTCGGGTGCAAAGAAGAGCCTAGAGCAGCACAACTGCACTGGTCAGTTGACAAAACTCAAAAGCACCTGACGAAAGGGACAACGATCCCAGAAACGTTGTGTGGTATTTATACTATCACTTCTTTATCTGAATTGGCTATCTTTCTCATGCAGTATTTACAATCAGACATAATTTTTTTCATCTTCCAGGAAGCTTTCAGTTGATAGAGAAACCATTGTAAACTGCAAAGGGAATTATTTGGAATGAGATCCAGAAGTAAGCAAAATTTTATTTAATTCAAGTATTCTTAGAACATCTTAGTTGCAGCCAGCCAGGACCTTATCGGGTGAGATTTTTTGGCTGTGTTGCCATTTACATATTCGACAGGTGATTATTACCATTGTTGACTGTTGGCAATACTGTTAGATTTGTGAACTTGGTCTGTAAATTTTCTTTTCCAACTTGCCCTGTCCTTAGCATCTTCCTTCTTTCTCCCTTCAAGGTATCTAGCAGCTGCAATTTTCTTCTTCAACAACCTGGAACAAGTCATTTCCTCTATCAACAGAGAATTTAAGTAACGATGAAGGGTGCTGAGCGTTTACACTCCAGTGTTTGGATGATGTTAGCTTACTCTCCTCGTTGATATTTGTTGGGCAGGGATTGTGGGTGGTGATAGATTTATGTCATCTATCAAACTTCCTGGAGATGTCTATAGGTGCGATAAATTATTTGTAATCAACGCCGATTGTTTTTGTACAGGAACTACGTCCTTGGGTTGTCTCCTGGCATCGAACATACTGGGGAGATCCGTCTCTCTATGGCCATGTGTCTCCTGCTCGCCTGGATCATTGTCTTCCTCTGCCTCTGTAAAGGTGTGCAGTCGTCAGGCAAGGTAAATAGAAATGCTGCCTGTAACCTGTGGTACAATTTTAAGAATACAATGGAATATATCTTTTTATTTCAAGATGCACAAGTTATTAGTCACAAAATTTTCTCGAGTGATTTGCAGAATGTTTGTAAATCAATCACTTAGATGCTGTTGGTAAATATGGAGCATCACATTTTTTATATATAATATTCTGTAAGAGTACACTACTGGAATATGCATACGTTATTTATAACATTAGTTCTCTCATTTTCTTTCTTGGCCTGATACATGCCCTCTCAAAATTACAGTGCTACATACTAATAATCAATACAGAAATTAACATTAAGACGATAAATTAAACAGCATCCAACCAGAAAATAATTTTCTTGATATAAGTTTTTTGACTTTGTCGTGAATACATATTATTATTGTTTTTCATCGTAGCCCTGATTTACATGTTTCAGGTGGTTTACTTTACTGCTCTCTTCCCTTACGTTGTACTTGTTATTCTCTTCGTCCGTGGGGTAACACTCCCTGGAGCGTCCACAGGAATACTCTTTTACCTCACACCTGACTGGAAACGCTTAGCAAATGCTCAGGTAATAATGTCATTTATATTATCACAAAAATGTATGTTGTAGATTATCCCTGCTTACTTCCTTATTTATTAATTATTCCCCAATATTCCTTTTTTTTATTGTGATTTTTTGATTTAATTCTCTGGATAAATGCATTCAAAAGTATCAAAGTTTCAATTCAAACAATAATTTTCAACAGTAGAGGTGAAATGTGTTTATGTTAAAATCCTATATCTTCAGCTTGACTTTCAATGGAACTTGTTTTAGGTCTGGGGAGATGCTGCAGTCCAAATTTTCTTTGCTCTGAGTCCTGCTTGGGGCGGCCTTATAACACTGGCATCGTATAATAAGTTCACCAACAATTGCTACAAGTAAGTACTCAGCTCATAAAACACTTACACGCTGGAATATAGATAGCAATTCACCATTTATGGGAAAACTTCTTTGAAAACAAAGTTGTTTGACTGCATTAAAAGGTATATCTAAACTTCAGATTTCTGCCTTACCACTAAGTCCTGAATAAGAAAACACTTGTAGATTTTTATAGAATGAATCCAGATTTCCTCTGAAAAATCAGTCTTCATATTTCACTATTTTTTTCCCCATAAGTATATAATCTAAATGAGAAAAAAATAATTTAATTTGTGAATTTTAAAAACTACAAGCTGGAATATACAGTTTATTGAACAGCTATTTAACTGTATTCTTGTTTAGAAAAAGTCTTCGTAAATTTGTTCTCTGCTCTCTTTGCCACCTAAACCTATTTTATCTATATAAACAAGCTTTCACAAAAACATTTTATTTTCAAAAAAGAAAATTAAAATAATAGGGTAATCATTTTTTGGGAGTAATTTCTGTGTAAGTAATAAACCAAACTCAGAATAGAATAAAGTGAAAGAAAAAGTAATACAAGTCATATTAATTCTGATTTATTCCATGAAATTTTTTTGTCCCTATAATCTCAGATACAATTTGTAAGATCCCTTTAATGTAATACAAATAATTAACTTTTGGAATATACATTAAATTGTATTTTTCTAATTCTCCGAATGTTCCATTAAGCAGTCAATCGTTCTTATTTTAACTATTTAAAATAATTATTCTAATCGAATATCCAGTTTATTAGTTAGATCATAAACTACTTGCATCATGATTGACAGTAAAAATAAAGTAGGCATAGAGCACAACACTCTTAGACTAATTGGTGCATTTTTTTAACAGATAGTTAATGAAATGAAGACAAAAGTATAGACAATGCAGGAAAAAAATATTTCTTTCTTCATTTATCCTCCAAAGAATTACACTGAACTGACAATACGTAGCTACTTTATAAATAATTGAAAGTTAGAATTGTCTAAATAGAAAGATTTTATTTTAAAATAGTCGTAATAATTTTAGCAATTAAATTTTAATTCTGTTGGGTCTTGAGTATTATGTCAATAGGCCTACAGTGCAAAAAAAAATAATTCCTATCAAGCAATTAATATTACATGAATAATTTATTATCAACTTCTTCCTAACAAGAATTTTAAATGTAATTTATTGTAAAGTTCATATACCAGCAATTCTTGGAGACTTTCAGATTACTAATATATAATATGCAATGTATTTTATAATACTGTGATGAATATGAATAATTTTATTTGATACTTCTAAAAGAATTTTGTAACAAAAACATACTTATTTTTCACTTAATAATAAAAAATCTTAATCTTTCTGTTGTTAGGGATGCTCTCATTGTGGCTATCTCCAATATTTTAACATCTTTCTTTGCTGGGCTTGTTATATTCTCTGTTATTGGATTCCTTGCTCATGAGCTCAATGTGGAAGTGAAGAAGGTGGTTGACCAGGGAGCAGGATTAGCATTCATTGTTTATCCAGAAGTAGTGACACACTTGCCTGTATCACCTCTATGGTCTTTACTTTTTTTTGTCATGCTCCTTACTCTTGGTCTAGACTCACAGGTAGGCTTATATGTTTGCTCAAACAAATTTATTGTGAAAAATTTTTTACTTTTAAGTTTAAATTTGTTTCTAAGGTTTAATTCTCATAATTAACTAACTTTTCAGTTTGCGTTAATGGAAACAGTAACCACTGCTCTACTTGATAGGTTCCCCAATCTTAGGGATTATAAGATGTGGGTTGTTCTCATCGTAGCTATCTTTGGATACTTTGGTGGACTCATATTTACAACAAATGTAAGTTAAGTTTATCATCGTTCACTAAATCATAATTTTCCTAATTTAATGACGTAATACAATAAAATTACTTTTATCGTAATTCTTCTGGGGTAGTGTCGCCTCCACGATAGAATAGACATTCATCACATGTTCAGCTTTGAAATTAAAATACTATTTTTGCAGAGTGGTACAAATTTATAAGCTTCATGATGTTAATAAAATGATAATCTAAATTTGTTGTAATTTTGTTCTGTACCTCATTAGTTTCATACTGTGAGCTCAGAAAGTAAAGTTTATGTGTAGCAAAATATTTCCTTGAATAAATTAATATATTGATATTTTAATACTTAAATTCTTATTTTCCATGCATGAAAATATAAATATTTAGGTGAAAGAAGAGTTGTTACTTAAGAAAATATTCTTTAGACATTTAAATAATTAAATACTTCTAAGAATTTGGGAATTTGAATAAGAATAAAATGCAAGGCAAAATCTAACTGATGACCCCAAAACGTTTTCTATACACCCATAGTCAAAACCAGAGCTGACTGAAAGGAATGCCATTAATCGTTGCCATAAACCCTCCACTTGTATTTAAGAGTTATAATATTCTGATATGACTGATGACTCAATTATATTTGTTAAATAATATCTTATCTAAATTCATTACATTAATGTAATCTCAAGTAATAGTACAATTTTTCAAATGTTCAGATTAGTACTTTACAAGGACAAACATAAGATTTAGAAATAACAATAATAGTAATTGGACTAATTATAATATAAATTTATATTTTGTAAGAAGAATAAATTTTCATTTCACATACCACGTATATTTTTCAGAGTGGTATGTACTGGTTGCAGCTTGTTGACAAATATGCTGCCAATTGGTCAGTGTTGCTTATTGCAATTGCTGAATGCATAATTATTTCTTGGGTCTATGGTGCTAATAGGTTCCTTGCAGATATTCAGGAAATGATTGGACCTCAATCAAATTGCTGGAAATTCTTTTGGAGGTGGATGTGGAAAGTTATTACTCCAGCAACACTTCTAGTAAGACACTAATTAACTGATGTACTGGAATAGTATATTTTAGCATATTTTACATAAGTTTTAATCACTCCACATTTTTATTTAATCAACAGTTTATTCTCTTCTTCAATTGGGTTGAATATGCTCCAGTAACATATGGTGAATACACATACCCTATATGGGCAGACGCGGTTGGCTGGTTTATTGGAGTATTTCCAGTATGCATTATCATTGGAATGGCAGTTTTAAAGATTCGATCCATGACTGAAGGCACTTTCATAGAGGTATATTGTTTAAACTCACACTAGAGACTGTGTGTTTTATTAGTAGTAGTATATTGGTCCAGTTGGTCATATACAGAATATGTTTGGACAAGTCATAATGCACTTTCTCTTTCTCTCTTTTGGATTAATATTTAGCCTTTGAATTATAATAAAACTTAATTAAATAATTATTTAATAATATGTAATGGCCAAGGAATCAGTTAAGAATTAATTATAAACAAAAATTACTTGCACATAGGGATATTAAGAAAAACTTATGCGAGTAATGTTTTTAATAATTAATCCTTAACTGATTCCTTGGCCATTATATATTATTAATTTTCTATGCCAGTTACAACAATGAAAATAATTATGTTTCATATAATTTAACAATTACAAATTTTTCAAAAAGAATTTCTTAATTTTTCACATAACGTTATAAAAATTGAAATATGGTGATTAGTTTCTTATTCAGTGGTTTAATAGTATTTTTAATTCAATTAAATTTTACCATTTTATCCTATTTTTTAATCAATTTATCCTCTATTGATTAATTAAATCAATTACAGCTGCAGCTGAAATTGAAGTTGACACAAAATCATTTTAAAATTTGTTTAATTTGCAAAATTATCTGACCAGTGCAATAATAAACAAAATGATATTTTTAATGTCTTTTCTCATTTGTAAACGTAATTTTAATTCAGTTTTTTTTTATGCTGTCAATGAAATTTAGATGATAAATTGTTATTCATTTTGTCCACTAACATAAAAGAACTGAACTGAAAATAATAATACGAAAGATAACCAAATACAAACAAAATAAGTGATAACATAAACTCCACACAACTTTTCTGGGATCCTTGTCCCTTTCATCAGGTGCAGAATAAACGCAAGCTGACTTAAATTTTTCATTTTTGAACAGAAAATATCAAATTTAAGATAAAAATTAACTTTCATGTTTTATGTATTCAACCAATTATTTAATTGAAATTTGGTAACCATTTTAAAGTAATTTCTACAATGTATTAATTTATATGACTGTATGTCATTTGATGTATTCCAAAAGTAACCAAGAGGTTTTCACATACTTATAAGACAAGAATTTAATTTTTCCTTACTACAAATTAAATTAGCAGGAATTTGACTTAACAGTAACTTAATCTTAAATTATGTATATATATTTACACATCATATATTAGAACCATACAGATACTAATATGGAAGTATCAGTCATTTATTATTTATAAATAGTATTTTTCATGCTTTTTATAATTTTCTGAAATTATTTTTATACTCATAGGAAACATTATTGAGGTTATTATTGTGTCTTATAGTTCAAACAAAAAATTAACTGTCTTAAATTCTGTCTAATTTACAGAAGGTGCAATTCCTTGTTCAACCGACAGCAGACTGGGGACCAGCACATTGCAGAGCTGCAAACCCTCCAACGTATGAAAGTGTCCGTAACACTATTGTACTTGTAAATGGTCTTCCTGTTATCCGGGAGACACAGCATGTTGACCCTCTTGCAGACAACAGACTCTGAGAGTGGGCCCCCCCGCCAACGGCATTAGCTCCTACAACTGGGACACAGCCAGGCCCTAGCATTCTTAAAAAAACAGGAACTAGGGAAACAATTGAAGCTAAGCCCGTGTAGCAATGGTGGGGGGTCTGTGAGATTTCCTTATTAATAGTGATGAATTCTGGTAAAATATGAAGCAGGTTTAATGGAGGTAATTACAAGCACCTTAGAGACATGTTTCAAGCTATAGATACAGTTACAGTATTATATAAAGTATTGATTGGGAGTTGAAATTTATATTGCTTACAAACTAATTTGGTCTTTAACTTTTATTTTTAAGAAACATGAATTTTTTTTATTAAGAATGGAAATAATTGCTAGTATATTCACTTTTCTGGAAAATTATTTACCAAAAAACAATATCCATAGAATAGTTCTGCTGGTGAAACTATTGGTGAAGTACACACACACGTTTTTTGGATCTGAATGGAAAAAGTCAAATGTTCATTTCCAATGTCAATAACTTATATGACTTGATTAAAAAAAAATAGATACTTTATTATTAGCAACTAACAAAAACCAAACTGCAAAAATGTCATATATATACACTATCTGAGTGCCCAGGTATTTATTTAAATTAGCCCGGAGAAGAAATTGTTTGACACTAACCTCTTGGTAAACATTTCAACCAGTGTTTTTAACCTCTCAGCATCTAACTTCAATATACCAGGATTATGACTGACCGTAATAAGAGTGTCCAAAAATGCACACCAAATTAAAATTGAAAAATACTTAATAAAGTCAAAAATACTCCCCAGTACCTTAAAGAAGTAAGAAAATACCACCTTTAATTAAACAGAGACCAAAATATGCCTGGTACCTTAAGATTACACCTGGTTCCTTAAGAGGATAAAAATTACTCCGGGTAACGTTTTGTCAACCACGTCCACCTATATGCCAAGAAATTGTAAAATTCATTAAGAACCATGGTTAATGAGAGAATTAGGCTCAGTGACTCCTATAACCCGGGAATTGGCACCAATCTTGGCCCTTTCCATTATTTTTATGTAACATCCCTCCACCCCCTTCCTTAGTGGCGCTGACTTCCCATGCTGTAAGGGGTTAAAATTATTCACTAAAACATCTGGAGAGAAACTATTAATGTCATCATCCCCATAAACTAAATATTCAATGCAAAAAATGGCGTTTTTAGCATGATTTTAAATTTCACCACCGTTCATCTCTTGGGAGTTTTCTGAAGCTTCAAAACATCAAGACAAACCTTACAAGCATGCACACAGTACCTCACCAAAGTTTCATCATAATCAGATGAATGGTTTCAGAATGTATAGGGAACACACAGTCAGTGGATTTTTATGAGTAATTCAATTAATGGGACTCATTTTTTTTATGCATTAAATGGTAAATTTGATAGGATACTGTTTACCATATAGCTTTAAATATGTCTTGAGAAAGTCTTGAAGTAAATGCAATTAAGTGCAACTAGTATGTACTATGATACAAATTAGAAGCATATTTAATTTTAGAGAGCACATTTGCTTTTAATATAATTAATATCATACAATAATAAGCTGAAGATTGTGTATGATTTCAATAATTCACAGCTTTAAGAAAAAGTAAGTTATTAAAACTGCACATAATTTGAACTTAGCCTTGAATGTAAAATTAAGAAAATGTCCTTTAGTACCACAATGAATGAACTTCCGAAGACAGGTCAGAGCGCTTAATCATTAGAAACCACCGGTTGTCAGAGTAAACAGGTAGAGATGTTATATTAAACCTATTTCATAATAAGACTTAACCGTATGAAATTGTAAATATTGTAGAGATATTATAGAAAAACAGAGTGTATATATACAAATTTATGTGAAAATAGAAGTGATTCATTAGTGAATCAGTTATTGTGCTGTGATTAAATCAGTTATTTCAAGTAACAAACAGTTATAGGGTTCTTAACATTGCTTGCACATACATAAACACTTAAATGGTTCGACCTTCATTATTAAAAACCTTAGGCACTTTATTAGCACTTGACAGGAAATAATCATAGGCATTTTTATTGGTAATTGTTATTTGTGTACATATAGTTTATAAAATCTCAATTTTTGTCAATAATAGGTGTAAATAATGCAAAGACATTTGGTTATCATTATTTATATCAAATTACAATTAATGTGCCAACTACAAACATTATGTAGATTTATTATTATCTTAAAACTTTTTCATTTGTTACAAATATTATGCAAAAGCTTTGATGGAAGAAAATGACAATATTTTATGAATAATAAGCATGAAAATACAGTGTCAAGGCATGGAAATCAAAATTGTAAATTATGTTATAAGTTAAATCAGAAGCAAAATTGAACGGGAAGAAAATTCACAAAATTATTTTATTAACTTTACAACTTCTTCAAAAATATTCACCAAGTATCACTCTGGAATATAATTAATAGTTATTATAACATCTTTTCACAAAAATCAAATTGTAGATTCCTATATTTTTTTGATCCCTTTTAATCAATTTAAGACAATATGTTAATTTAAAGGGTGCTGTTTGATAATATGTTTTATTCTTGAAGTAAATATATAAAGATAAAACAAAATAATTTTTAAATATAATATCAAAATTTGAAACCTCTGCAGATATCAAATATATTTTTCTACAATGTTTCAGTTGTATTATAATAATTTTAATGACAAAAACATGTTCCTGTATAATTTGCAGAATATTTGAATAGTTCAGCCATTATTGGCCCAATAACATAAATCCAAATTTCTTCAATATATTTTTGTTGTTTTCTTTTACATGCATAAATACGTTCCATAATCATACATTGGATGCCATTATGAAGAGAAGACTGACTATTAAGAAACCTAAAGATTGTTCCAAATCATTACATTTAAAATATATCAATATATTCTTACCATAAATTTTATTACACAACAAATTTCAAAATTCCAATACAAGACATCAATTGGATGCTTGCCTCTAATATGCTCAAACACTGACAGATTTTCTAAAAGTATTACTTCCCTATCAAATGTTTCCAATAACTCATCACCAATGGTAACATAAATAATATTAGGACTGAGTTGTAAAAGAAGCAATACTGAAAGAAAAATTATGTCACTTGTTTTATAATTTCTGGTACTTAAAATGATGAAGTATATATATATATATATATATATATATATATATATATATATATATATTATTAATAAGGATGTGACATTATCAAAATAATTGCAATATTGCTATGGAGAGGACAGAGAGATAGGTTGTGGCTTACCTGAAAGTGAAGTGTGGTGTCGCCATAAGGAACTGAAGGTACTTCTTCAAATTTTCGGAGGCTCTCAGCCTCCTTCTTCAGGAAGGAGTGTAAAACAAGAAGAACAACCTTCAGTTCCTTATGGCGACACCACACTTCACTTTCAGGTAAGCCACAACCTATCTCTCTGTCCTTTCCATACCAATATATATATATTTATATATATGAGAATGTAATATGGCATTGTCAAAATAATTGTGATTGTTGGTATGTAAAGGAAAGAGAGATAGTTTGTGGTTCACCTGAAATTGAAGCTTCTTCAGTAAGGAATGTTACATTCTGTGAACAAGCCGGCTGTGGACTGTGCACCGAATGTAACACAAAAATCTGAAGAACTTCCTTCTGTCCCGAGTGGCGACACCAAGCTTCAATTTCAGGTAAGCCACAAACTATCTCTCTTTCCTTTCTCGCTCTCTCTCTCTCTCTCTTCCCTTACATGGTGAATTTATTAATTTGAAGATAAAGATATTACTTATAAGGGTAAAACCTTGTCTTCAATTTAAATATAATTTAATGTTATATCTAAGTAAGATTAATTTCAACAAAAAATGCCAAAGAATATTAAATTTACCATACTTAAAGCACGTGTCAGTAGTTGAATTATCAATGTTTCAACTATGTGAATATTGTTAATATTGCCATTAAATATTAAAATTATCTTACCATTGGTGTCCTCCCCAATTAAAACATTGATGTGTTCACTTACAACAAAATACTCCACAATGTTAAAATATATCCAATTGATTTTTATAAATATAAATTGTATCCTAAAATATATTTATTCATATAAATATCTATTGAAGTATCTGATAATATAAAGACTATATTCAATAAAGATTAGAAAATTTATATTCTTCCTTAAAATTCAATATTTATAATAAATTATTTTTGTGACCCGATTATAAAATAAAGATGCTTTTTCTTAATTTTGAGTGATAAATATAGTGCCATTCCTAGTACTTAAGTAATATACTTTCATATATTCTCTGAATTCCAAGCACTGTAAAACAAATAAAAAAGCATTGTAATTATGTGTTCCTGGAAATGTAAATTGTATGTTGCAAAAGACTAGGGTGAAAATTTTTCTTCATAACCTCAATCACCCACCAATCTTTTGCAAGATAAAGTTTGAAAGGTATGCAGGGATTAGAAATATTTATTGTCAAAGATATATTTTGCCAATCTTGACAAAAGATCTAATTTTAACAAATTTTAAACTCTCAGTATTCCAAAATTATATTTTTAGTTATTGCAAAAAACTTAAATATATGGATACAAAATATTGTAGGCCTACTTGTTAAAGTATATTAAACTTTACACAAGGCAGAAGTATGAATATTTTTGTAGAGTGAGAAAAGATATTTTATGGCAACTGTAACATATTACTTCTAAAAATTATTTTTATGTACTTTATCTCCTACACTAATATACAAAGAGTCTTCTATCCATAATTAAAAACTGAACGAAACAACATTACTTCAGGTAGTTCCAGTCTCCCAGTCACTTACAATTACTCTAAAAAATTAGTTACACAACATCTCATTAATGTTCAATACTAAGAGAATCCAATGTTTATAATTTTTCCCAATAGGTGATTACAAAATAAAATGATTTCTTAATACAACTCTGAACTAATTTACCATCTATCTACACACCTGATCCTCCAGATTAAAATATGAACACTCAAATATCACAAATTTATAATTTTCTACTCTTATTAATTCTGTCTATATCCATTTGCTCAATTAGTATATAAATAAATTGCAAATAAACCTTTACCGAGTATAGAATTATTTTAATGCTGATAAGTTACACATTGAAATAACTGCCTCCGTGTTTGTCACATCTATTCATTTATATATAATGGTATTTAGTGAAATCTCTAACATGAAAATTATAGTTTGGGCTTACCTCTGTGATTGGCTAATATATATATATATATATATATATATATATATATATATATATATAAACTTGGATAGTGAGGAAGGATAGAAATAAATAGGAGAAATAGGAGGATTACGCTTTATGTGAATTCATATGCTCGGGCGAAGAATTACACACATAGAGAAGCATATGTTCAAAGCAGAGAGAAGGATGGAAGAAGAAGGAAAGACTGAAAATATTTGACCCAGGTGGGACTTGAACCCACGTATTCTGCTCAGTACACAGACACCTTAACCACCGGGTCAAGTTCCTGACCAGATCCACAATAAGACTGTCTATATATGCCTGGTCAGGAACTTGACCCGGTGGTTAAGGTGTCTGTGTACTGAGCAGAATACGTGGGTTCAAGTCCCACCTGGGTCAAATATTTTCAGTCTTTCCTTCTCTTCCATCCTTCTCTCTTCTTTGAACATATGCTTTTCTATGTGCGTAATTCTTCGCCCAAGAATAAAGCGTAATCCTCCTATTTCTTCTACTTATTTCTATCCTTCCTCACTATCCAAGTTTGAATGTGACTTTGTCACCAAATTAGTTCCAATTCCTTAATGGATTCTCCTAATATTGTGTATATATATATATATATATATATATATATATATATATATATATATACTTAATTTGGATTGAAAAGAGAGAATCCTTGCTTAATTTTACAAATTTTTTTTACTACCCAAGTCATTTAATAAAAGTATATACACAATATTTAACTTAATTATCATTCATGCCACGTTTTAACACTGTTAATTCTTTTTTACAACATCCTTTGATATATTTTATGAACAATTGGTTATAAAAAGTTTTTCTGAGAACACATAAAACGCTGTAATGTTCTAATTAAGTTATACTTCAGTTATATGAACTGTAAATGTAGTAATGCATGAAATAAAAACAAAACAAAAAATGAAATGTATAATCCAATGTGAAAGAAAAATATTTCTTGTTGAAACTGGAAACATCAAATTTATGACTCAAGGAAACAAATTACTGCCACTTATTTTTCACATTATTCCTCTTAACCCTCAACTTCAACTGCCCAGTTGCATTCTCTTTCTAATGTTTGTACAACTTATTGCAAATTATTGATCTTGTAAGATATCTAACGAAAGAAGAAGAAGAAGGTGTAGATGGGCTATATATAGGGTAATCCACATAGTGGAAAGGGACTGAAAGGGGTGATGTGGAAGGGTAGAGCAAGTTACTGAACTTTTAACTTTAAGTTAGTAAATACAGAATATACCTGAAATGAATATATCAATTAATTATCATGTATTTCAAGTTCCAATTTCACCTTACTCAAAATTTAAGTATCATATACATACACCAAGCAAAAGTGTCTTGTAAAACATTCAAAATTATAAAATGTGTTAATTAATTTTTTCTTCAATTTTACCAATAACAATTATTGGTATACATTTCATGGTTCATCAGATATTCAGATGTTTCTGTAACGTAACTATCAATGCTGCATATCAGTTGACTGGAATATGCATCCAAAGCACAACAAACCTGTTCATCAACCTTAGTTACAAAAATTATCATTCTGGCTAGAAATTCTTGTTGTGCTGAATCACAAAAAATTAGGTAAAATATGGAAACGCTAAAAAAAATTTAAGTAGTCCATTAATTTTAATGTTTTCTTATATACTTCTACATCAATTATAGAATGTAATATACTTGTTGCTTGTAAAAGTTTTGTTGTTAAAGATTTCAATATAAAACACTAAACATCGTTGCCTCTGTACTTTCATACCATTAAAACAATTAGTCTCTTGTCCAAATCAAATGGATAAAAACTGATTTCAATTATTTCAGTAACTACTGTTCTTGTTTTCTGCTCAAATTTTTTGTAAGAAAACAATATATTTGTTTAATAAAAACTGATCTCAAGTTGAGTGTAACTTATTTTATAACTGTTGTTCGTAGTATACACACATTCGTTTCATTAATTATAATTTTATTTTGATTTTTTTCTATTAAAACATTATTTCATGCTATGTATTTGGCAACCATTCATGTTTCCTTCCTGAGGTAGTTTTCTGATTAGAAAGAGTATTCGTATTGAAGAAACTGTCAATGAAAAAAAAACCCTGTATGTGGCATAGTTGTGAGTCCATTGGCATTAGATAATATATATATATATATTCTTCCATTATTGTACAATAGATGATAAAAGATATGTTAACTATGAAATGTATACAAGGCATAATAGAGTTTTTTTTAAGTGGAACGAACCAAAAGTTGGGGCTCTAGTGATTAAATGTATTAATTTTGTTAACATGTAAATAAGTATTTGTTCATGTGCTGAAGATATAATCATGTGGAACAAGTTGCCTTATCGTTCTACAAATAAATTGGAGAGACAGTGAAAAAACTGAATGTCAATTTTTGCACATTAGTGATATGGATGTTTTAGATACCGTTGTTATTGAAGAAACAATTGTAAACTGTTTTGTTATAGTGAAGCGTTAATCAAAAATATGTACATAAATATTACTATATAACATTCCATTGACACACTGTTAGGTCCACTGGAGTCTTATTCAAAGCAGAGCTCAGCAAAGGAGATTCATTTCTTTTTATACTGACAGTGAATGTATTAATTTTTTCATAAGTTATTGAAATAAAGTTTAATTCAAAATGGATTGAAGTATTTGAAATATGTATAATGTGGGAAAAAATATAGGATATTAATTTTTTCACCCAAAAAGAACCAACTAATTATCATTAAATTAGTCCTTTATTATAATGTTTATAAGTTCAATTATTTGTAATTATTTATAGAAACTAAAAAATTATTTGAATTATTAATTGTTCAATTTGTTTAGGACTTCTGTTTTAAACAGTCATAGGGTCATATTTGAAAAAAATAACAAATTGATAGCTTTGGAAGAATTCAATTAATTTAATTTGATTAAAATAAAGTTGGAAGAGCTAATTGATATTCCTTCGAGTTTTGTTATCATAATTGAGATGAAGATGACATCATTTGTGCATTTAACTTCTGTGTGTGTAAATGACTGTGCTCGTTACAAATAACTCAATGTAAATGTTGTAAATACTATTTATAAATTAGCAATATTTGTCAGCAGGAGCAAGTATTGAGAGTAACTGGAAACAGAAATATATACCCACATGATGATAAGAGAATATTCACCTGAATCTTCGCCCTCTCTCTGAACTTCACATGATTAATGATAACGCTGAAATTTTTTACGTGTGAGACAGATGATAAAATGTTTCTATTTTCAGATAAATCAATACACGACTGTTTGTTGAAATGTCACCTGACATTCAAAACTTACTGACAAAATGCAGACTCGGTGTTTTTTGAAAATTTTTATTTCACAAAATTAGTTTTTGTAACCCTCTTTTTATGAGTCGTATTTGTTGAACAAATAAGTGAGACTTCAAACTTGATGGCATTATTTAAATTTATTTGCCAAATATTTAATTTAACTGTAATATATGTTTTAAAATGGAATCAATAAATACTCTAGAAGTATTATTATAAGACTTTGTTATTCATTGTAACCACTTTATTAGTGAAAACACTTTGTGCGGTGCATAGGCCACTTACTGAATACAAAAAAAAATCTACCAGAAACTGCAAGAATTAATGTCTGATGGGTTCATCTGGCCACTCAACATTAATTAACCTCCATCTCCCACATTCCAATCAATATTCTTCTTCCTCTCCAGAGACTCTGGAGGACTATAACTAGTTTCGGAATATTTTCCCCACCTTTCAGCCTGCATTAAAATGTGTCCAATATGTTAGATTGTAGTTTATTTTCTTAAATTGTATGGTGTGATTTTTTTCTTATTGTTGTAGAGAGAATGCACGACAAAAAATATCATTAAATGTGTCTCCCATCCTCCTCAACTCTGTCTATCCATCGTAACTGAGGTCTTCCTCTTATTCTTCGTCCCTCCAGGTTTCCACAACATAATTTTCTTAGGTATTATATTATTCCACATTCTCCCCTATCATTCGCCAGTCGTCTTCCATCCTCCTCAACTCTGTCTATCCATCGTAACCGAGGTCTTCCTCTTATTCTTCGTCCCTCCGGTTTCCACAACATAATTTTCTTAGGTATTATATTATTCCATTCTCCCCTATCATTCACCAGTCGTCTCCCATCCTCCTCAACTTTGTCTATCCATCGTAACCAAGGTCTTCCTCTTATTCTTCGTCCCTCCAGGTTTCCACAACATAATTTTCTTAGGTATTATATTATTCCATTCTCCCCTATCATTCGCCAGTCGTCTCCTATCCTCCTCAACTCTGTCTATCCATCGTAACCGAGGTCTTCCTCTTATTCTTCGTCCCTCCGGTTTCCACAACATAATTTTCTTAGGTATTATATTATTCCATTCTCCCCTATCATTCACCAGTCGTCTCCCATCCTCCTCAACTTTGTCTATCCATCGTAACCGAGGTCTTCCTCTTATTCTTCGTCACTCCAGGTTTCCACAACATAATTTTCTTAGGTATTATATTATTCCACATTCTCCCCTATCATTCGCCAGTTGTCTCCCATCCTCCTTAACTCTGTCTATCCATCGTAACCGAGGTCTTCCTCTTATTCTTCGTCCCTCCAGGTTTTCACAACATAATTTTCTTAGGTATTATATTATTCCACATTCTCCCCTATCATTCGCCAGTCGTCTCCCATCCTCCTCAACTCTGTCTATCCATCGTAACCGAGGTCTTCCTCTTATTCTTCGTCCCTCCAGGTTTCCACAACATAATTTTCTTAGGTATTATATTATTCCATTCTCCCCTATCATTCGCCAGTCGTCTCCTATCCTCCTCAACTCTGTCTATCCATCGTAACCGAGGTCTTCCTCTTATTCTTCGTCCCTCTGGTTTCCACAACATAATTTTCTTAGGTGTTCTGTCCTCACCCATCCTCATCTCACGTCCAAACCATGCAATTCTTCTACTCTTCACGTGCCTTGAGATATTTGCTCGATTAATCAGATTGTCCAGCTCACGGTTCATTAGAATCCTGTAGCTACCATCATTATTCTTTTTAGGGCCGTACATCCTTCTCAAGATCCATCCGTACTTGTCATGGCCCATGTCTCACATCCGTAAGTCACAACCTTGCCTTATTATTAATCCGCTTTTATTTCATGTGAAAGCAGAAGCAACATTTTCTCACCTCCATCATACAAGTTGTATATTACAACAAAGGTACAATTGAGGGTGGTCTGACAAATCCCCTTGCAGTGTTCGGTGAAGCGGCAAAAACGAATAAGTGATACTTAAAACACAATGTACACTGCGGTACTTCTCTTTTTATTTTTTGTAGTTCAATCTTCTAAGTGCAAAAGTCGATTAGAGAGGGGCCTTTTGAAATCGTACAAAGTGGAGGTTTTGATATGTGTGTAAAAAAAAGGGTGGGTGGGGGGGGGGGAGAACCTTTCTGATGGGCATGCGTTTCCTGCTTGCAAAGGACCAAAGGGATTCCCCCCGCCGGCCTTAATAGACGCGTGGCAGTGCGCACGCGCAGAGCAGCTGCTATGGTTGGCACAATGGTCACGTGTCCGGTGGACAAAGCGGACCTTAATTCTGTCATGTAAATCAATATGACAAAGGGTTCGCTGCTATAAGAGGGCTTGGTGATTTCAGCTAAATACACGCATCCTTCCGCGCCCGCTCGTCGTACGAGCGGGAGCAAATCGCCCAAAGCGCAAATTGTTCCCCTCCGAGGACCCTCAAAGGTCGCTCTTGTCTTTGTTTATTCTTGCATTTAAAAATATACTGTAATGAACACTACCTCTACCTCATTCGAAAGAAATTAAATATCAAACAATAATAATGATTTTATTATTATAACACTTAATAATGGCCTCAGGCTCACACAAAAATTATCGTTGTCATCCGACAAGTAGTTCTGACTGACTCATGATTCCATGTTTGCATCGACGCAAGACCACGCTTTTTAATTTAATAAAAATAAATGTTTATTGTAACCCACTAATTGAATATGTTACAAATGAATACAAAAATTTCAACTTCACTGAAGAAATTTTCGAAATGATGGCTTCTAATCTTTCGTGAACTATTATTTTCACCTGATGAAGTTCCTCAGTATTAGTTTATTTATTTAAATGTCAATGTAGCCAATGATGTGGCTGATATATTATTATTTACTATTTCCATTTCTTTACTGTTTAGTCGCGTGGTGACGTCATCGGTGTTACAACGCCAAGTAGGATGCGCAGTGACGTATTCCGTGCTACTGCGCATACTCAGAACAAGGCTGTCAGGTAGATAAAGGTTTTTCTAATTCAACTGGAAATTAAATGAGTCATAAATTATTTTTTTTCCCACCCTTATTTCAATTCAACCGGTGATGCGGACGCTAATGGTGTAGAAGCTTTACGGTAGATTAGCTACGCGGAATATTTACCAGGGTTTTGGAAGCAACAAAGAACGCATAGGAAGGGGGGGGGGGGGAGGACGCTTGGTAGTGAGGGGTTTATTCACTGTGCTGCTACTGACTAAATTGCTTCCGAAAACCAGAGATGGATTACTGACACGTGGATCGCTCCAAAGCGCTGAAATTGGCTGGTTTTCACTACACGAAGAACTGCAATCATATTTTATACATATATATACAAAAACAAACGGTTGTTCACATTATATATATGATTATTTTAAGTTATATTAGCTCATAATTACGCAATAAGGAGCAACAACAATGGATTATGAATACTATTTTTACAAAAAAAACTCATTCCATTTGTTGCAAAGTGTTTCGCATATATTTTATGATACGAAATCTTTAAGGGGAATCAGTCTATGAGGGACCCGTTTGAATAAGTTAAAAAAATAAAAATGGTAACATATCCCGCTCTTTCAGGCAAAAGTGTGTCGAATACGACTTACATGGCTTTTAAAACATCAATAACATAAATAATTGTACTTGAATCGATTTCCTTTGCAGTATTTTCAATTTAGATTAAGCTCAAAACGGAAAAGAAAGTTAAAGCCGGGAGTAAAAATATTCGCTGCGGACAGGATTCGAACCTGTGCGGGTAGAACCCATTGGATTTCAAGTCCAACTCCTTAACCGCTCGGACACCGCAGCTCTTGCTAAAATGCGACTTTAAACTGCTACACTCTGTGCATTACGTTAACTTAATATACACAAAGTATTTTACAAGTACTGAAATGAACTCTTACGAATGAATAAGGAGAATAATACAAGCGTTTCCGTTTGTATAGTCACTGTGAGAAGATAACAGAAGAAGTAACGCCTGTGTCGATTTGGTTTAGATTTATTGATTCTCACGGTTACTCTTGTTTCGAGGTTATGGACGTAAAGTTGCACTGTAAAGGATCACAGAAATAAGACGACTGGGAAACAGACATTTAAAATGATTTAAGAATTTGTGTCCTCCAACCTTGTAGAAACTAGACACGGAGGGAAATGAATCTTGACATTCAAAGATGAAAGTAAAAGTGTATTTTCAGAGCTTCGGCACCTTGAAGCTACTTGGGGGTCAAGGTCGCAATTTAGTAAGTGATTTCGTACAACAATTTGATTTTTACTACACTACTAATTATATAATTACAATTTTGACGGGATACAAAGTTCATTTGCTCCTACAACTATTGAAGTACGTTTAAAAACATACTAAGTTTGTTTTTCAGCAAAGTCGTTAAAGCATTCGAATAATGTAACGTTTTTATTATATCAAAATTAACGGTGATTTTTCAGCACTCTAAATAAATTTCAATGACATTCAGAATAAACAAATACCCGCCCTCATGACAGAAAATCATTAAATAAACATGAGCTTCACTCATTTGCCTCGTTAAATTATGTTTTCAATGATTCATACATAAAAATTATTAATTCTGAACAGGTCCTGAAAAACAGGACGAAACGTCGTTTACTTATTATTTGTTAATAAAGATAATTTTTCAGGCATACGGGCGTGTATTTGTCTGTTTATATTTTTTTAGTTTTGTCCGCCATTTTTTTAAAAAAACCAATCACAGTGTTCTTTACGATGAACAAGCGTACGAAAATTGAGTTTAATGCTACTTTGTTAATAGCAAACAATTATACCGATTCAACCAATTTTTGCGGTAAATTAAAAGTGGCCCCCAACAATGGAAGGTGAAGGCGAAGTAGTTGTCCGCAACAATGGACCGCTGTCTCTCTCTGTCACACTCACTATATGAACGCGTAGTAATTCGCTCAAATAACAGATAAATCGAGGTGATATTATAAATACCGCAGACTAATAGGATTCTCTCGCAGGCAGTACCTGCTAGGGATGTTCTCTCGCAGGCAGAACCTTTTAGGAGAGATACGAAGAGGCTACCTTTGGGGATTCCTTTTCCTCTCCGTTTTTGAACTAAGGTTCCCACAAGCCGAGGCACCTCGGCCTGTTTTGAGAGGTGTATGTTCCGGGGTCGCAGACCTTGGGCATACGGTAGGAGTTGTTCGCTATTCCCATTGGAATACTCTGCCAGCTGCCTCCTAAACTGGCCGAGGTACGGAGAAGGGAATGCTGCGTCCCCACAGCAAACTCCTCTCCCGCTATCGGAAGGGCGTGGGGCAAGTACCCAATGCCGCGACCTACCCGATGCAGGTTTTTCTAGGGTTTGTCCTGCATCACTGTTACGAGAATGCCGGGTAGGTTCCTTAAACTACAGCCCAGGGGGCCCTTGTTAACCCTTGGCTACCTTCCTCTACCCTTCCGCATCCTTCCTTTCAAATCCCTTCCTATGCTATTAAAGGGGAGTTGCCACCATGTGGATTACCCTCATGTAGCCTGTTGCCCTAAAAAAAAACCGCAAAG
Organism: Zhengitettix transpicula; assembly: GCA_037074705.1. Lineage (NCBI taxonomy): Eukaryota > Metazoa > Arthropoda > Insecta > Orthoptera > Tetrigidae > Zhengitettix > Zhengitettix transpicula. The sequence continues at coordinate 93,269,718 of CM073593.1, forward strand.
ACGTTTCTGAGATCCTTTGTTTCCTCTCGCCAGGTGATTAAAAAACCCCAACAAGAGCCCTGAGTGACACAAACACCACACGCACACAATCCCTGTTGACGAACTCAAAAGCAGAAACTAAAAGGCAACAACAAGACAGAGTGGTGGTTCGCGGGTAACAATAAGGGATCATAGATATTAATAGCACTGAAAAACGACAAAACAAACTGTAGAAAATAGAGGAACTAAAAGTAAAGTTAAGTGAACCACTGTTGTTTTTCATTTTTTTTTCGGTCACGACAGTCAAAGGGGAAATTAACCTGATTAACAATCAATTATTTTTTTTATTTAAAAAATCTTGAACCTGAAGAGGTGTCGCAAACTAAGCGACGAAACGATCTTAATTTAACAGAAATATTTTTTTTTCAGACTTCAAATTGGCTGTTGTTTATTTATAAATTTATTATTTTTAATTTTTAGAGATTTTTAGTGCCAAGTTACATTTATACAGACATATACATATATATACATATATATATATATATATATATATATATATATATATATATATGTATATGTCTGTATAAATGTAACTTGGCACTAAAAATCTCTATATTTTATTAATATGTTTTGTTTAATAAACATAATTTTCTGACATAAGGGCGTGTATTCGTTTATTTATATTTTTTTGTTTTGTCCGCCATTTTGAATCTTACTTGTTTAGCCTATCTTCCGTAGAGTACGTTAGTATTTTTCGAGGAAAAATCGTTGCATTCCCTAATAATTCTGCTCCCCCACTTTGCTAATTGCTGCAGCTTGTTCTCTAGTGACGGTTAAACCCAATACCGTTTCAGTACACTCAATATGTGTGTGTTGTCATTTGAGAAAGTAAACATTAGAAGTAAAGGGGAAAACACTCACCCAGTTGATTTACTTGAGGCCTAATTAGTACAAGTAGATGTCGCCCTAGTCGCCGGGAATATAGCCAACAGACTCATATTGGTTTTTTATTGAGGAGGAGGGGGGGGGGGGTAAAAACAATTTTTCATAAACTGATACTAAACATTTAGAGTTGAAAAAAGGGAAAGAGCAGCGAGGGCTATTCTCTCGCAGGCAGAACCTTGTAGGAGAGACAGGAAGGGGCTACCTTTGGGGATGCCGTTTCCTCTCTCTGTTTTTGAACTAAGGTTCCCACAAGCCGAAGCACCTCGGCCTGTTTTTGAGAGGTTGTATGTTTCGAGGTCACAGATCTTGGGCATACGGTAAGAGTCGTTCTCGGTTCCCATTGGAACAGTTGGCCAGCTGCCTTCTAAACTGGTCGAGGCTCGGAGAAGGGAATGCTGCGTCCCCACAGCAAACCCCTGTCCCACTAACGGAACAAGTTCCCAATGCCCGACCTATGCATGTTTTTCTTGGGTTTGTCCTGCATTACTGTGAGGCGAATTGCCGGGTAGGATCCTTAAACTATAGCCCGGGGGGCCCTGGTTAACCCTTGGCTACCTTCCTCTACTCTTCCGCATCCCCCCTTTCAAATCCCTTCCTATGCTATTAAAGGCGAGTTGCCACCATGTGGATTACCCTCATGTAGCCTGTTACCCCAAAACAAAAAATTGGAGTTGAATTCCTCCTTCCAGTTCCCCGCGACGATACCGTCGTGCCGCTGGGGTTGGAGTGTTATGGTCCCTTCCTTCCATTTTGACAGATATTCAGTAGCTCGCTGGAGGCTCCCCCCCTCGTCTATTATGTTACAAGATTACCTGCGACGGAGACGCAGAAAAAAAAATGGTGGGTGAGTGTGGGCTGGAATGCAACAGCACTTGGCGGTGGTTCTGATCGCTCACTTGTGAACCGTCTTCAGAGTAACCTACGCGCTGCTCACGTCAAGGAAAGGAAGGAAGAAGGTAATGGAGAGGCACAGTGATCAATCACGCGTTAATCCCCCCCCCCCCAGATGACCACAGGACAGTCACTGGAGCTGACGGTGCCACATCACACGGAAAGGGAACATGTAAAACGTTTTCACAGTGAACAACTTATTATAAGTAGGACTAATGATTCATCCATTTTGATTCTCTCAATAGTGTTCAGGCACTGGTACAGCAACTCTGAATGTTCTTATTACAGTATTCTTTACTCAGTTCTTCTGGACGATTTATTACTTCCTCTCTGTTCACCATCAGTAGAAAAAATTTATATAATTATTTTCCTTGCTTCTCCTATTTTTCTTATTGATTTTCCTCTCTGCTGTATCTCCAACTTCTTCCTTTTTTCAAGGAATAATTATAAAGTGGGAGAGTTGGTAATGAGCCAGCAGCCATCTGTAGATGGTTTAAAAGGAAAAACTCAAGTGTTGGAAGTAGTTGATGAAGGTTTCTTACTATCAAGAGGGATTCTGAGTATGTTTATATGCAGCAGGTACCTTGATGATGTCCAGATGCCACACTTGCTCCATGTATGTATGTATGTATGTACTGCCATTGCTGTCTGTAATAAATCGATCGTTTAGATGGATATGATGTGAACTCTTCTTATTTTTTTTTCCTTCCAATCAAATCATATATTGCAAACCTCTGACTGGTATGTATGTGTGTATATTATTAGATGTTATTTGGATCATTCCCAGTAGAAGTGTTAAACAATTATATATCAACAAAAGTATAATTAATAATTATATAAAACAATTTTGGAAAAAGAAACAAAAAATAAGTCTTGGAAATTTGTCCTCAAAATTTATCCACACTTCACTTCATTTCTATAAAGAAAAATACAGACATTAACTTATATAACAAGATGTATTATATTATATAATAAAAACACTTCACTAATTTATTTATATTATTCTTAAACCATTTTATTGGAAGATTCTCCTGAAACACTGCTGCAGCTAAATTATTCCAGTCGCCCTATTGATCAGTTTAGGAATGAGAATTTTCCCTACGTCGGTCAGTTTCGTTCTGATTTTAAATTTTTGATCACCTTTGCCAATGTAAGTTGGTGTTTTCGATCTTATCGCCCCTGTATGTCTTTCCACGCTTCTTTTTTACCCGTATATGATTTAAATAGAGCGTTGAGTCTATCCTTCTTCCGTTTGGTTGACAAAGATTCCCAACCTAATTTCTCTACCTTTTCTCGCCCGTGACCGTATTAAATATTTTGCCGACCCCCCTCTGAAGTTTTTCCAGGTGTTTTCTATCTCCAGAAATGACGACTTATTTTTCGAGCAACGAAATATCTTCATGGTGTGGTCATCAACTCACCTTCTGAAGACATGCACAATCAAAGACTTCAAATTGAAATAAATGAAATCAAGAGAGTGATTCCCCCTCCCCCCCCCCCAAAAAAAACATGGAATGTTTTGCTAGTTCTATGCTACTGTTATTAAACTACCAGGATATGAAGGAACTGCTGCAGGATAGAAACACTAATAATGAGGGGACTTCAATCATGATTGGTCCAAATTGTGAAGGAGGATCCAACTGTGGAATGTTTACTCAGGCAATTGTGTGATTTTGAAATATAGTAGATGGTTACCAAGGCAACTAGAAAAAACAAAATTCTCTTTTCTGGGATATTTTTCCTTTTTTAATGTATGTGTATAATTTGTTGTTAAATCCTCCTAAGTCTTCTGTATCTTTAGTAGGTTCTACATCCGGTTCTTTGGAGGTTTTATTCTATCTTACTTCATCAATGTAATAACAAATTGAGCTGCTTTAAATAAGTGCAAACAGTTATCCCTAAAAGCACCGGGGGATTTATATAAAAATTAAATGCTATTAAAGACACAATATATTTTATATGTTTGTTCACAGGCCAATGCCTATTATACTATGATTGCATTTTACTTTAATAAATGGTTCACAATAAATCAAATTAATGCTAAAATTGACAAATGATGTGAGGTCAATACATGTACATATAGTTTAATGTTACAGTTTATTTAAGGTAATTTTCAAATTATTTTAAGTAGTTTTAGCAGTTCTCATAACTCTTCTACTCACAAAGGACCTATATAGAAAAAATAATTATTATCTTTGAGAAAGTAGCAGTTCTCATAACTGTACTCACACAGGAGCTGTATAGAAACCACAATTATTATCTTTGTTAATTAATATTGATAGTAGCAGTTCTCATAACTGTACTCACACAGGAGCTGTATAGAAACCACAATTATTATCTTTGTTAATTAATATTGATAGTAGCAGTTCTCATAACTATACTCACACAGGAGCTGTATAGAAACCACAATTATTATCTTTGTTAATTAATATTGATAGTAGCAGTTCTCATAACTATACTCACACAGGAGCTGTATAGAAACCACAATTATTATCTTTGGTAATTAATATTGAAAGTAGCAGTTCTCATAACTATACTCACACAGGAGCTGTATAGAAAATATAATTATTATCTTTGGTAATTAATATTCAAAGTAACAGTTCTCATAACTGTACTCACACAGGAGCTGTATAGGAAATATAATTATTATCTTTGGTAATTAATATTGAAAGTAGCAGTTCTCATAACTATACTCACACAGGAGCTGTATAGAAACCACAATTATTATCTTTGTTAATTAATATTAAAAAAGTAGAGTAATCTCTGACAAGACAGACCGCAAACTTGAGCTTTAACAGACGAATGGGAAGAATGTAACAGATAATTAACAAACATATCAGTGTACAGAAGCATAAAAATGCGAGTCACCGCACCCGTCAACGATAATTGATTCCATTGAGTCATCTGGCACCGTGTGTGAAAGACAAGAGGAACACATGGGTGGGTGTGGCAGTGATAAAGAAAGCACAAGTGGTTCTCAAGCCTCTTCCTACGTGAAGAACTCGCTAAAAGAAAAAAAAAATCGTCCCCGCAACATCGTTATCAGATGAAACTGCGCGTAACATGGCGGCTGTCGTTACGTAATGGAATGTTGTGGTAGCGTCGTCGTCGGCCTTGCGTGCTACTGTTGGCCTACTCTGCGCCAAATCTGTGACACGTTGGAGTAGGACCGGAAGTTGGCGCAAAAACTCTTGCACGCAGCTTCATCACGTGGCCGCTAGATGACTCGCCATCCCGTCTAGAGATGCCTTCAGACCGAAGAACTGAAGCAGGTTCTCCTATAGTCCTATATCAAATACTTCCTTTGCAAAAGAACGTATCACTAATGCTTCGCAGTACGAAAAAATAAAATACAGCAATGGTACATAAATAATTGTCAACTGACCAGTGCAGTTGTGTCTCTCTAGGCTCTTCTTAGCACCTGACAAGGATCCCAGAAACGTTGAGTGGTATTTATGTTACCCTTTTTTTGTATGTATTGTCTTTTTTGTTGGTCATTAATATGGTGAACCTCTTGGTCAAGTGGTAGGAGTTTTATTTGGTTCAAAATCTCTTTGAACAGACACTAGAAAGATTCAAAATATTCTATAAATTAATAGTAATTAAAATATTATATTATCTTGAAATATGAAATGATTATATTTACAGTAAATTTATTGTTTGGTAATTTCTAAGCAACAGTTATGAGAACTGCTACTATCAATATTAATTATCAAAGATAATAATTATGCTTTCTATACAGATCCTGTGTGAGTATAGTTATGAGAACTGCTACTATCAATAGTAATTATCAAAGATAATAATTATGTTTTCTATACAGCTCCTGTGTGAGTATAGTTATGAGAACTGCTACTATCAATATTAATTATCAAAGATAATAATTATGCTTTCTATACAGCTCCTGTGTGAGTATAGTTATGAGAACTGCTACTTTCAATATTAATTATCAAAGATAATAATTATGTTTTCTATACGGATCCTGTGTGAGTATAGTTATGAGAACTGCTACTTTGAATATTAATTAACAAAGATAATAATTGTGGTTTCTATACAGCTCCGGTGTGAGTATAGTTATGAGAACTGCTACTTTGAATATTAATTAACAAAGATAATAATTGTGGTTTCTATACAGCTCCTGTGTGACTATAGTTATGAGAACTGCTACTTTCAATATTAATTATCAAAGATAATAATTATGTTTTCTATACGGATCCTGTGTGAGTATAGTTATGAGAACTGCTACTTTCAATATTAATTAACAAAGATAATAATTGTGGTTTCTATACAGCTCCTGTGTGAGTATAGTTATGAGAACTGCTACTTTGAATATTAATTAACAAAGATAATAATTGTGGTTTCTATACAGCTCCTGTGTGACTATAGTTATGAGAACTGCTACTTTCAATATTAATTATCAAAGATAATAATTATGCTTTCTATACAGCTCCTGTGTGAGTATAGTTATGAGAACTGCTACTTTCAATATTAATTATTAAAGATAATAATTACATTTACTTATTGAGCTACTGAAAAAATTGGAAACCGGATATTCTTGCACTCAATAAAAAAACAGTGATATAGTAGAATTTTTTTTGTCATGAATTCATATTTTTAATATTTCCTAAATAATACTCCTAAAATACTCCAATGTACTACACCTGATGAATTCCCAAAATTGAGGTCTAAACGTTGTGTTTTTTTATTGTGGGGGCACTTAATTATAGAATGACATTTTCTCAGTCTCTGATTTGACAATTTGTGTATTTTAGGAGTAAACCTTTATTATTTAATTCTGAAAGATTAATTTTTATCATTCTTTTCTGCACTATGAGTATCTTGTGACAGTTGGAGCCACGGAATGGTACTTCATAAGTGATTGTGGAATTTATCATTGCAAAATAGACAGAACTCAGACTTTGCTGATAGAGAATCCTATAAAGTGCCCATATATATATCCAGGAAGCATTTGGAAAAATATATATGTATATTTAATTGTTTATAAAAAGATATATACACAATTTTATAGGCATAAAATAAATTCCCAATAGAAAACCCAAATCATGGAAAGACACACAGAGGGGATAAGATCTAAAAACCAACTTACATTGTCAGAGGTGATCACAAATTTAAAATCAAAGAAGAGACCGCAAAGAAAAAAACCGACCTAGGGAAATTCTTATTCCTAAACGAATGGAAAGGGCGATTGGAACAATTTACCTGCAGGAGTGTTTCAGGAGAATCTTCGAATAATAATAATATTTAAAAATAATATAATTAAATTAGTGAAATGAAGTATATATTTTTAATATTATTCTCCGCCTAAAAATAAGTTTATTTCTATATTTTTCTTCAGTGAAATGATGTGTGGACTAATTTTTAAGACCTTATTTTATTATCATTTTAATTTGATTTTTCTTCTTTCACAATTGTTTTATTTATTTATTAGTTATACTCCTGTATACTTCCACCGGGAACGGTCCCAATCGCATCTAATAATATACACACATACACACACACATACCTACCACTCAGAGGTTTGCAATATATGATCTGATTGGAAGGATACAAAATAAGAAGAGTTCACATCATATCCATCTAAGTGATCGATTTATTATAGACAGCAATGGCAGTGAGAATCCGAGACTTGACCCAGCTGGCTGCATTAGCGGGAGCGAGTGCGGGCAGTTTAAAAAGTCTTCGACACTGCAGCAGAAATTCGCACCGTTACGACACAATTATAATTATTATTATGAATATTCTTAAAATTAAGGAAAATTAAGTCTTTTTAAATTAATTTATGTGTTGTAGCCCCGGGCGCCATCTCGGTTTTTTCCCTGAACTTTTTATGACCGTGTACATGTTAAGATTATTTCTGATTTTCCAAGTTTCTTGTCTGTTGTAGTTGATTAACATAACGTCAACGAGAAGACTCGTGTATTTGAATGGTTCTTCACATGAGTTACATCCGCTTACGTTTTGCGTGTTTTGGTTATTTTATTTATGAAAACAGGTCTCGATGTCGTTCAGTATTTTTTTAAAGCACGTACTTAAGTGAAAAACGGTGGAATCCACAGTCAAAATATAGAATATTTACAGAAAGGGTAGTTTTTACTGGATGCTACAGAAACCCCCTTCAAATGTTGAAAAGAGGGACAAACGTCTGGTAGGCCAAAGGTACGACGTTGTCGGTCAATGTTTAAAGTGGGGGGGGGGGGGGGGAGGTCGGGACCTGTCGCCATTCACATGGAGATTACGCAGGTGTGTTGGTGGCTTCTGTCTGTTGTTCTCAAGAAGTCTCGGGGAGGGAATGTGAACTGAGGTGGCAGTCATCCTATCTCTGAGGCACTACAGCCAAGAGGAGGTCCGGACACCCAAAGAGAGATTTCTTCTTACCTTTCGCAGAATTAGGGTTTTAATTCGTTTAAACCAGACGTTTTCGAGGTTAACAATTTTTTTTTCCTTTTGGTAATACAAAAATGGGGAGCGGGAATCGTCGAATTAAAAGTTTCTGGATGGAGGCGCCCGAGTCATCAGTCAAGACGACTTCCTCGCATTCCATATTTCATCTCAGATCCTAATTACCACTGGAATGTCATCCTCGATGCGAGTGTGTTGTCACGTTCCGTCACTCAAGACAACATTCAGAATATTATTCCAATGTTCCAACTGCTCATGAGAAGACAATAAACTGGACCAGGAATTCAAATAATCGACCCTGGTCCTCCTCATCCAATCCCCTGAGAATAATATTTTTTTTTAAAAGAAAAATATCACTGAAAGAATAGATGACACCACAGCTACAGCTACTGGTCACCTGACTGATCTCTTCCGTGCGCGGGCAACCTCTTTATTTTTAGGGTAACAGGCTACATGAGGGTAATCCACATGGTGGCAACTCCCCTCTTATAGCATAGGAAGGGTAGAGGAAGGTAGCCAAGCGTTAACTAAGGCTCCCGGGCTATGGTTTAAGGATCCTACCGGGCATTCGCCTAAAAGTAATGCAGGACAAACCCTAGGAAAACCTGCATCAGGTAGGTCGGGCTCTTGGCTACTTGTCCCACGTCCTTCCGATAGCGGGAGAAGAGTTTTCTGTGGGGTCGCAGCATTCCCTTCTCCGTGCCTCGACCAGTTTAGGAGGCAGCTGGCCGACTGTTCCAATGGGAGTAGCGGACAACTCTTACCGTATGCCCAAGGTATCTGTGACTGTGGAACATACACCTCTCAGAACAGGGCGAGGTGCCTTGACTTGTGGGAACCTTAGTTCAAAAACAGAGAGAGGAAAAGGCATCCCCAAAGTTAGCCCCTTCCAGTCTCTCCTACAAGGTTGTGTCTGCGAGAGAACATCACTGACAGGTACTGCCTGCGACAGAATAGCGGTTAGCCGCGGGCAACCTCTGACAGTCTCTGCTGAAATAGAACGTTCTAGAAAGCCGAGTGCAAATCGGTAAAATATAACTAATAGGAATGGATAACTGTGACTATTTCCACTCCATATCTACGGATTATAATTATTAAAAACATTTGATGACCGGATACAGACACTGTTTATTTATATTGTGACGACGTTTCGATACCCTTATTGTATCTTCTACAGGTATTTTCCTACACGTTTTACGAATGAATAGATTTATAGTATAATATTTTTTTTGTGTAGTTTATTTTGCCGTTGTACAATCATACTATAAATCGGTGGGGGGGGGGGAGATGAAGTGAGTTGGCAGTCATCCTATCTCTGAGTCACTGCAGCCAAGAGGAGGTCCGGACACCAAAAGAGAGATTTCTTCTTACCTTTGGCAGAATTAGGGTTTTAATTCGTTTAAACCAGACGTTTTCGAGGTTTGCCACCATTTGTTTTTACCTTTTATAATACAAAAGTAGGGAATTTCTTGTTGGAGTTGCCGATGGAGTTTCGTCTTTTCCCACGGCACAATTTGGAATCCACACACACACACACACACACACACACACACATCAAGTCGCTATTTGAGTTATTTGCAACTTGGGTTGTTTGTTCCCCCCCCCCCCAGATGTGTGTGTGTAAAACGCCTTGTAGCACATTCTGAAACAATTACAGGACGGAGGAACAAATTGAGTTCCTCGTCGGCGCGAAGAAGTTGCCCGACGAGTCTGGTTGCCACCGGAATTTCTCTAAAACGTGTCTGTACAGATGGCAAGAGAAAATGGCGAGCATTGCCAATTAAACTACGAGTTTACTCACGTACTCTCACCCGTCTCGCAGCTTGTTAATTATGTTCATATATTACTCATATTTGCTATTAAATTCACCCCCCCCCCGCCCCCCCTAGGGGCACACGAACACGCAATATATATACATATATATGTCAACGCTCCATATCACAGCTTTTTTAAGTTTCGCAAGTGAAGCCAATGAGAGTTGATGATTCATGGTATTCAAGCAGGTTAATTACTGACCAGTCCAACCAAACAACTGTTCATGATATCGTAATTGCTGTTACACATCTTTCTTACACATTCTCAGATAGTTACGAGAAGGCACGTAATCTTTGGAAATTATATTTTAACTTTACCTCTGCTTTGTATTAATAAGATAAATTGAACAAATTAACCGCCATTACAGTAGACATTTTAAAATAAAAACTGTTATATAAATTTGTATAATAATATTTTTAATTATTATATATATATATATATTTCAAATTCAGGATTCAATTCAATTTGAATATACATCAGAGCGTCCATGTTAATGTTGCTCACGCCTCTACATCACCATGGCAACTAAACAGAAGCAAAGATGAAACTAAACTAACGCAAAGATACAGCCCCACCCCACTTCTTCTTCTTATTGTTATTATTATCCACTTGATAACGTTAATAAACCATTTGTGACTTGGAAATATTGACATTTATGTCGCTGGTGATGTAACAAACAACTTGTACGAAAGGATGTTGAAACGTCGTTGTGTGTGGAATAAAATATTGTAAAAAAAAAAATGTCAGATTCAATTTTACCGTGGTTAGAAACCTGGTTTTAAGTTACAAAAAAAAATATAACGTACTAAAACATCATTAAATAAATATATTTTAAAACGTCTTACTTATTTTTTAAAAGAATTTAATAAAAACAGACGAAAATTAAAATATTAGTTCAATTATTTAATTTATCTTTGCAAATTATTGACCCTTGAGGTTAAATTAGTAATAATAAATTATTTATCTCTTAATTTTATATTAAGTAATAAAAAACAACAGCATTTTAGCCAGAAAAATTATTATTATTCTATTTAAAACGTTATATATATATATATATATATATATATATGTATATATATATATAAAACACATCGTTTCGTCCCTGATTGAGACCTCTTAAGGTGTGCAATTATATTCAGTTACATGAATGGCCTGAAGAGGTCCCAATCAGAGACGAAACGTTGTGTTTGATATATATATATATAATTTTTTAATAAATTAATAACAGACTATTTTTTTATTGTATGACATTTATTTTTAATATTACGATAAATAAATAAATAGAGCCTTCAGTTGATAAAGCGATTGATAAATATATAATTACACAACGTTTCGACCTTGGCCTGTTTTGTATGTTCCGGGGGTCTCAGACCTTGGGCATACGGTAAGAGTTGTTCGCAGTTCCCATTGAAACAGTCGGCCAGCTGCCTCCTAAACCGGTCAAGGCACGGAGAAGGGAATGCTGCGTCCCCACAGCAAACTCCTCTCCAGCCATCTAGGGAAGGGCGTGGGACAAGTACCCAATGCCCAACCTACCTGATGCACGTTTTTGTAGGGTTTTCCCTGCATTACTTTTAGGGTAATTGGCGGGTAGGATCCTTAAACTATAGCCAGGGGCCCCTAGTTAACCCTTGGCTACCTTCCTCTATCCTTCCACATCCCCCGTTTCAAATCCCTTCCTATGCTATTAAAGGGGAGTTGCCACCATGTGGATTACCCTCACGTAGCCTCCTGTTTCTCTAAAATAAAATACCTTCATTTATGGATTCATCAGGTGTACATTGGAGTATTTTAGGACTATTATTTAGGAAAAAATTATTTTAAAATGTATAGGATATTATTGTTAATTTATTAAAATGATAAAATTTTGCTAAGAATATTATTTTAGGGTGGAAAATTGAAGTATCTTCTTCTTATTTTAATTCCAAGGGGCCTTTTAATTTACTATGATTTGCTTTTATTTGGTTAATAACTACTTTAACAGAAAAAATTTCATTATAAGTCTATTATTATTTATTATATAGACTATCGTTGGTGCCCGGCGTTGCCAGAGATGTCATTCATCCACTACGTTCCTTTAATGTAACGCAACTCGCCCCCCCTACCCCTAAATGTGTTATCGGCCAGGGTTGCATTGCTTGAAAATTGACTAAATTAAATTAATAATGTGGTACTTAATTTAGTAATTTTCGAAATTAAATAATTAATTTTTAATTAAAATTAAAAACTATTTGTTTAATTTTATTTAGTTTTCTGCAAATCAATTTTTCTTTTAAGCGGGATGATGTTGGCCTTTCCCATATTCAGCTTCTTCGTATAATCAGTAATCACTACACTTACAATAATTACACATGTAAAATTATAGTTAATCGTTTTTGTTATTCGTTCCATAAGTTTTCATATAAAGTCCCATAAACACAATTAAATGGCTGTGTATAATATGAAGAAGAAGAAACAGTAGGTGTCTAATGCAGTTCCCAATATCCACGTGCATTTCTTGTTCTCATCTTAAAGATGTGCATCTTAAATAAAATAACTTCCTGAATAACGCACAGACTCTCACAACGGACATAATCTTAATAAGGAAGACAGCTTTATTATTAACTAATTATTCACGGTTACGAACCACGCGCAGATTCCTCGACGTTGACGTTGTCCACCGTTGTCTAGAAGACTGTGGCGCTGCGTCACGTGTGCCAGCTATACACAGTGCCGGACATGCTGCGTCCTGATTGGCTGCCGAGGATCGCCTGACAACAGCGTCAAGGACACATGTTTCTCCATGCCGCGTAGTAAATGTCAGGCGATCCTCGGCGGCCAATCAGGACGCAGCTTGTCCGCCACTATAAATACCCCGAGCATACGTCACGCAGAGCCACAGTCTTCTAGACAACGGTGGACAACGTCAACGTCGAGGAATCTGCGCGTGGTTCGTAACCGTGAATAATTAGTTAAACATATAAATTGTTACATTAGGAGACGACGTCAGCAGTCATAATATACATATATATGTCACAGAATGTATCAACGTTTAAATTACACTGTGACCAAGTAGATATCTGCAACGATCAATCAACATGACTGAGCAAACGTCGAAAAGCATCAAAACAAACCTTTCTTCCACTCACGAAGCCTGACGATGTTACAAATATGTACAGAAACGTTTTTTGTGTTGTTAATTAAAGATTTTTATGAATAATAATTATTTTAAATTACAAAAATCGTCATGTAGCCTGCCTGTTACCCTAAAAACCATTTTTTTTAGGGCAACGGGCTACATGAGGGCAATCCACTTAGGGCAACTCCCCTTTAATAGCATAGGAAGGGATTTGAAAGGGGGGATGCGGAAGGGTAGAGGAAGGTAGCCAAGGGTTAACTAGGGGCCCCCGGGCTAGATTTTAAGGATCCTACCCGGCATTCGCCTAAAGGAATGCAGGGAAAACCTGCATCGGGTAGGTCGGGCATTGGGTACTTGTCCCACGCCCTTCCGATAGCGGGAGAGGAGTTTGCTGTGGGGACGCAGCATTCCCTTCTCCGTGCCTTGACCAGTTTAGGAGGCTGCTGGCCGACTATTCCAATGGGAATAGCGAACAAATCTTACTGTATGCCCAAGGTCTGTGACCCCGGAACATACACCTCTCGAAAAAGGCCAAGGTGCCTCGGCTTGTGGGAACCTTAATTTTTTTTTTTTTTAGGGCAACAGGCTACATGAGGGTGATCCACATTGGGCAACTCCCCTTTAATAGCATAGGAAGGGATTAGAAAGGGGGGATGCGGAAGGGTAGAGGAAGGTAGCCAAGGGTTAACTACGGCCCCCGGGCTATGGTTTAAGGATCCTACCCGGCATTCGCCTAAAGAAATGCAGGGAAAACCCTAGAAAAACCTGCATCGGGTAGGTCGGGCATTTGGTACTTGTCCCACGCCCTTCCGATGACGGGAGAGGAGTTTGCTCTTAATTTTACTCTCTGGAAGTTATTATTTTTTGTATTTTTATATACACCTGTGCGTGTTTGTCTAATATCAGACTGGGGGGGGGGGGGCTGAATCAACACCCCGGAACCGGCTTCTTTTGCGTTTTATTTGGGGATGGTGGCCAAGCTGTGGCAGTCTGGTTACTGGTTAGTTCATTGTAAAAGAATATAACTATAAATAAAACATTTTAAAACATCTCTAAACTCTTTGCTTCTGTTTTTTATTCGAATCACCTGACGAAAGCAACAAGGATTACATGAACGTTCTGTGATATATTTTTCAGTCTGTTATGAGTCTAGTTTTTTTCTCACGGAACCGTTGTATATTTTAATTTCAATGAGGTTTTTTTTTAATGTATCAATTTCATGTAAGAATAATCGTGTAATTATTACACAATATATAACATCAAATAAGCACCTGCGGAGGCTGAGGTTAATTGGTATTCACATCCAAACCGGAAGTGACGCAAAGCAACAAGTCTATAAGAAGCCTATCACCCGAATTTCCAGTCACGACCTTGGGTATAAATTTTGGCCTCATTGAGTTTTGCATCAGTAATTGGCCGCCATATTGGTTTTTTTCTTCTTCTCTCAGCTGGGATTCGACCCAACGTCCTGCTTTGCAACCTTGGAGGAAAATACGCCGCAGGTGATCGCCGAAAATTATACGAGCACATAGAGGAAGCATTATTCTGCCTGGCTCAATCCTTCTCCTTCTTTTATACATATATATATATATATATATATATGTACATATAAAAGACACGTTCAGCAGTCAGTAGTTGAAAGGATTCAAATGACCTTAATCAGGCGGAGAAACGAGTCGTTGTTGGCAGAGTTAACGATCTGCACAGAGGACCGACTGTGCCCTCAGCAGGCGGAAAGTCGGGCTTGGGAATATCCGGGAAGCCAAAAAAATAAAACATTATCAAAGATAAATTAAACTATACAGATAAAATGAGAAACGTAAATTACCCTTACACAAGTAACACTACAGAGAGGAATTTTTCTGGTCTTAAGGAGGGGAGTGGGGAGGTGGGGGGAGGAAATCATCTGATGGAGAAGTGCCAGATGATTATTGACAGGGAATCGTTATTTCGAGGGAACTGATTGGTCCCTCCTTCCCGGGGTGAGAGGAGAGGGGTAGGGGGGTGAAGATTACGATGTCATATATAATAATGAAAAGACTGCGGTCGCAACTTAATGGAGAATGATGGAGCGTCGTCGTCGTCGTGGTGGTGGTGTCAAGTCCATCAGAAGACCAAACACCTGTTAAGCCTCAAGAAAATAACGGAGAAGGGGGAAAAAAATTCCACCCCCCCCCCCACTCTGGATGGAATCCCTCGAATAGAGATGACATAGAAATCCGTTTCGGAGGTAAAGGGTCGTTGTTGTCATTATGTGGTTATCTTAATTGAACCGCCTTTCACGTGAATGAGGTCTTCTTTCCTCTCGGCGGGTTGTAAAGGATGAAGTCTTTGGAGGCTGCTGCAGAGATTATTCGAAGGGTTTACAAAAGGTAACTTGGGAACTAATGAAAAAAAAAAGTTACCTGTCGAGAACTAACAAGAAAAAAATCAAAACTAAGAACGAAAAATCGAAATTAACCAGTAACCAGACTGCCAAGAGCTTGGCCACCACCAATAAAACACAAAGGAAGCCGGTTCCCGGGTGTTGATTCACCCCCGCCAAGTCTGATATTAGACAAAAACACAAAGATGTATATAAAAATACCAAAAAAATAACTTCCAGACAGTAAATTGTTTTTTAGGGTAACAGGCAGGCTACATGACGATTTTTTGTAATATAAAATAATTAATAATCATAAATATCTTTAATTAACAACACAAAAACGTTTCTGTACATATTTGTAACATCTTCAGGCTGTGTGAGTGGAAGAAAGTTTTGATGTTTTTCAACGTTTGCTCAGTCTGATTTTATTTTCATGTTGATTAATCGTTCAATAAATAACTTCTTGGTCACAGTGTAGTTAAAGGGATTTGAAATGGTTGGGATGGGGAAAGGTAGAGGAAGGTAGCCAAGGGTTAACTAGGGGGCAACCCGGGGGCTGTAGTTTAAGGATCCTACCCTGGCAATTCACCTAAAAGTGATGCAGGAAAAAACTCTACAAAACCTGCATCAGGTAGGTCGGGCATTTGGGGTACTTGTCCCACGTCTTCCCCTGGATGGCGGGAGAGAGAGGGGTTTGCATTCCCTTCTCCGTGCCTTGACCAGTTTAGGAGGCAGCTGGCCGACTGTTCCGATGGGAAACAGTGGACAACTCTTACCGTATGCCCAAGGTCTGTGACCCCGGGAACATTCACCTATCAAAACAGTGGCGAGGTTCCTCGGCTTGTGGGAATCTCAGTTAACAAAAAAAACAGAGAGAGGGAGGAGGAGGCATCCCCGAAGGTAGCCTCCTACAGAGCTCTCTGGGACGGTTCACCTGCGAGAGCACGATCTCGCCGGCTCGTTTGTTCTTTTTAAATATTTATTAACCCCTCCTCATATACAGACCTTAGGCATACGGTAAGAGTTGTCCGCTATTCCCATTGGAAAAGTCGGCCAGCTGCCTCCTAAACTGGTCGAGGCACGAAGAAGGGAATGCTGCGTCCCCACAGCAAACTCCTCTCCCGCTATCCAGGGAAGGGCGTGGGAAAAGTACCCAATGCTCGACCTACCTGATGCAGGTTTTTCTAGGGTTTTCCCTGCATTTCTTTAGACGAATGCCGGGTAGGATCCTTAAACCATAGCCCGGGGGCCCCTAGTCAACCCTTGGCTACCTTCCTCTACCCTTCCGCATCCCCCCTTTCAAATCCCTTCCTATGCTATTAAAGGGGAGTTGCCACCATGTGGATTACCCTCATGTAGCCTTTTACACTCACCCTCCCCCAAAAAAAGATTATAAATAACATTTTTACTTGTAACTCCAAGAGGTGATATAAATCAATGTTGACCTCCGCCCTTGACCAAACAAATTTTGTTAACAACTGTAGAAACATGGTGATATAAATTCCTCTACGTAGAACGTAATAGACTGTCCCCCGCGCGCGGTGATCGATATCGAAAAGTCTCTCCTTTGGAAAATCCAAACCCCTAAGTATAGTTAAAAGGAAGATAAACAGAATAAATAAATTGTTCCATCGTCAGTTACATTTATTTTCTTGTCTTTTATCTGCAGACGGCGGCCTTCTAGAACGTTCTATTACCACAGAAACGCTGTCGAGACTGTCAAAGCTTTGCCACGCGGGCACACATTGCGGATCAACCCCTTGAGTAATAATAATAATAATAATAAAGTTTTCAATTAAAGAGAAGTACGGTGGTGGTTGTTAACACACTGTTGCCACGTGACTTACTGTGATTTTGAAATCCCGTGGGGAAGAGAGGGAGGAATCCAAGGGGGTTAAAAAAACGTGGTATTTAATTTAATCAGACAAATTATCATTTTATAAATAAATAAAGAAACAGCCCATGTGTATTAATTAATTAATTAATTCTAAGCCAGAACATTGACCAATTAAGATTCTCAATTTTTTAAAAAATATATATAGAAAAAAAATTAATTAAAACAAAATAATCGCTACTATACGACGTTGGATTATTTATTTAACTACATTTTTAGTAAATTTAAATTTCTAACTTATGTGTATAAATTTTGGTGAATTTTGTGTACATTACCTGAGGAAGTCCGATAATTGTGGCCGAAACGTCGAATTGTAATGATTTGTTTTTTGTCTGTTAAATCACTAATACAAGTTTTTTAAGGGCCGTTTTGTTTATTTACTAAACAATAAAAATTCTGTTATTAATATTAATACCTATTAAATACATTTCTCTGTATCTTATTTGCAGACGGCCTTCTAGAACGTTCTATCCAGCTGAGGCCTTCGGGGCTTGTCCACCCAAAATAGACCAATTATTGAATTATTTATTTACCTGTATTTTTATCAATTTAAATTTCTAATTGATCGTATAAATTTTGTGTACATTACCTGAGGAAGTTCAAAAATTGTGGACGAAACGTCGTATTGTAATGTTTTGCTTTAAATCACTAATGTAAATTTTTAAGGGCATGTTGTCCCTTTTTGTTTATTTACTAAACAATAAAAAATTCTGTTCTTCTTCTCCTTCCATTAATACCTGTTAATTACATTTCTCTGTGCCTTATTAGCCTTCTAGAACGTTCTACGCAACTGAGGCTTTATTAGGAGCTTGTCCACCCGACAGCCATCAACCTAGGATTCTCGTGGCTTCAGTGGGGACTTGATAGATTCTTCCCTGAGCACGACGACGACGGACCGCGTCTCAGTTGCCCGCTCTGATGACTTATTATCGGCTTCGTTTCAAGGGGAAAGGTTAACGCTTGTCGAGAGATTTGCGTGTCTTGCGTGGCCTTGAGGCAGCATCCGCTGGTCCCGGAAGTGCGTTGTGCGTGGGAACGCCTGTACGCTCCGTGTGAACACTTCTCTCAGCTGATCAAAGTTCAGAGTTCACTGCTGTGGGGTGAGTAACCTCCACGTCACCAATGCATCACAAGTAGCTCCGGGATCGGGCTCGAGAGCTCCACTTGTCTGGCTCATCTTCAACGGCGGCTGATCGATCGTGAACTGAGCCTCGTCCAACGCTTGGTTAATCACGTGAACTCTGGTCCTCCTCACTCGTCAGTCAAGACGACTTCCTCGCATTCCATATTTCATCTGAGATCATAATTACCACTGTAATGTCATCCTCAATGCGAGTGTGTTGTCACGTTCCGTCAATCAGCAACTGTCGGATTATTATTCCAGTGTTCCAACTGCTCATGAGAAGACAATAAACTGGACCAGGAATTCAAATAATCGACCCTGGTCCTCCTCATCCAACCCCCTGAGAATAATATTTTTTTAAAAAAAAATCATTCAAAGAATGGATGACACCATAGCTACAGCTACTGGTCACCTGACCTACCTCTTCCGTCCGCGGGCAACCTCTTTTTTTTTAGGGTAACAGGCTACATGAGGGTAATCCTCATGGTGGCAACACCTATTTAATAGCATAGGAAGGGTAGAGGAAGGTAGCCAAGGGTTTACTAGGGCTCCCGGGCTGTGGTTTAAGGATCCTACCGGGCATTCGCCTAAAATTAATGCAGGACAAACCCTAGAAAAACCTGCATCAGGTAGGTCGGGCTCTTGGGTACTTCTCTCACGTCCTTCCGATAGCGGGAGAGGAGTTTTCTGTGGGGTCGCAGCATTCCCTTCTCCGGGCCACGACCAGTTTAGGAGCCAGCTGGCCGACTGTTCCAATGAGAACACCGAACAACACTTACCGTATTCCCAAGGTCTGTGAATCCCATTGGATCCTCTCCCGCCGTCCAGGGAAGGACGTGGAACAAACACCCAACGCTCGCCCTACCTGATGCAGGGTTTTCTAGGGTTTGTCCTGCATTTCTTTAGGTGAATGCCGGGTAGGATCCTTAAAATATTGCCCGGGGTCCCCTAGTTAACCCTTGGCTACTTTCCTCTACCCTTCCGCATTTCCCCTTTCAAATCCCTTCCTATGCTATTAAAAGGGATTACCCTGTTACCTGTTACCTAAAAAAAACCTTCTTTACGTACATGGCTCGGAAGCAACAAAATTGATTCTGCTTATTTCTAGAATTATTTCTTGATTAAGAAGAGGTTTTTTGTTTGTTACCGGTGGACCTTGTTGAAAACTCCCCCCTCCCCCCCCCCACCGACGAGAGGAATCAGTTGTAAGATTTGTAATGGACACAAGGCTGGAATAATTGGAATTTCACGGAACAAAAGGTAACTTTTACCCAGTGAATCGACCGTATTTTCCGCTGTCCGGCAGCGAGTCTCCTCCAGAAATAAAACGAGTTACTTACTGCAAAGATGCCGGTCAACTGAAATAAATGAGTAATTAGGACGGAGGAGGGGGGAGGGCAAAGCTGTAAACTGATATCGTGGTGAGACACATTAACATTTTTTTAAAAATAAGAGTGCCAAATGCTGCGACTGGAAGCGGAAAGATTGTGAATACCTGCTTCTGCTTTGTAGGACTGCAAATAGGGGATTAGGACAGTCCGCAAACAGTTAAACGAGGGGGAAAAAAATCGGAACATAAATATAAATATCCGATGCTAGTATAAAATGATTTTTTGGGTATGGGTTGAAATTCAAAAACGCACCAGATCATTCTTTAGATTGATTAAAATTTATTTATTAACTAATATTAATAAAAGGTTTCCGACAATAGTATAAAAGGATTTTTTGGGTATGGGTCGAAACCCTAAAACCCACCAGCCCATTCCTTATATGGACTAAATTTTATTTATTAACTTATATTAATAAAAGGCTTCCGACGATAGTATAAAAGGATTTTTTGGGTATGGGTCGAAACCCTAAAACCCACCAGCTAATTCCTTATATGGACTAAATTTTATTTATTAATTAATATTAATAAAAGGCGTCCGATGATAGTATAAAAGGATATTTTGGGTATGGGTCGAAATTGAAAAACGCACCAGATCATTCTTTAGATTGATTAAAATTTATTTATTAACTAATATTAAAAAAAGGTTTCCGACGATAGTATAAAAGGATTTTTTGGGTATGGGTCGGAACCCTAAAACCCACCAGCCCATTCCTTATATGGACTAAATTTTATTTATTAACTAATATTAATAAAAGGCTTTCGATGATAGTATAAAAGGATTTTTTGGGTATGGGTCGAAACCCTAAAACCCACCAGCCCATTCCTTATATGGACTAAATTTTATTTATTATTTTATATTAATAAAAGGCTTCCGATTGTAGTATAAAAGGATTTTTGGGTATAGGTCGAAACCTTAAAACCAACCATCCCATTCTTTAGATTAAGTAAAACGAGTACTTCTCACATCGAAGGAATCGGAATCCACGTTTTTATCGAGATTTAATTCGATAGCTCGTTTACTTACACAGTTACGAAGAAGGATACAAGGATTATAAAAATAAAGTGAGGTTGGATGGTTCAGATGCCAAGTAATATTGCACAACTCTCGCCATTAACAAAGGCAACTAAAACTAAACAAAGATAAAACAAAGCCAAAGATATAAGTCCCTCTCCTTCTTCTTCTTATTATTATCATCACTTATGAATGTAATAAATTTATTACAATGTTTTATTCCATTTGTTACGACCTAAAAGAAATTGCACCGTAGAAGCATGAAAAGCATCCTGATGACAGCACTCAAAAAGGTATTGAAACGTCGTTTTGTTGAATAATAATTTTACTATGTGAGTAAATGAGGTAGTTAATTTTTTTGTTATCGAGGAAAAGAGATCGTAATAAATCGATTGTCACGGTGGTGGTGGTGGTGGTGGGGGGGGGGGTGGGGAATTTATAGTTTAACTGCAATAAAATGATCTAATTACGTAGCTGTGTTTTTCTTCTATTTTTCCACATTGCCGTGGTCGATTTTCCACGTGTAATTAGGGGGTTAATTGATTGTAAATTACGACTAGGAAGCCGCATATAGGAATTAATATAGAAGTATACAAGGATTTTAAAGAGAAAAGAGCTTGGATGGTTCAGGTGTCAAGTAATATTTATACCAGACAATTATCCTCTTGTTTAATCGCAGCCGTCAACCTTGGCAATCGTAAATGATCTTCCGAGACGTTTACTGCTCATCCGAGCCAAATGAAGAGATTGTTTCCTTTCACCCCTCTTCCAGGTCACGTTGTAATATAACAACCTTTTAAATGAACAACGATTATATGTGCACGTGACGTAAAATTATCGGCTATAACATTACGTATAGTTAAAGAGAACGTTGAATAAATTACACAGATTTCTATTAATAGCTACTAGGAAATAGACGAAGCCGTCCTTGGAGCCTGCCAAGGTGAACCACAGACACATGATGACGAGACCCGCCCCCCTTCCCCCGCTTCCCCAATGTACCGTAGTAGGCCTACGCAAGAATCCATCCAAACCACGGAGCGTCGTTCACAAGACGCGCGTTACGCGTACCGGAAGTCGTCAATTGTAAGAGAGATGCATGGCACCAGCAGCTGTTTCCACTGTTTCCCAGGACAAGTCATGAGGTCGATACCCAAAAAAAAACCAAATTAATTCCTAAATGCGGCTTCCTAATCGTAATTTACAATCAATTAACCCCCTAATTACACGTGGAAAATCGACCACGGCACTGTGGAAAAATAGAACAAAAACACAGCTACGTAATTAAATCATTAAATTGCAGTTAAACCAGTGACATTTGGTTTATAACGATCTCTTTTTCTCGATAACAAATAAAATTAACGACCTCATTTACTTACACTGTAAAATATTTTATTCAACAAAAAGACGTTTCAGTAACCTTTTTTGTGTGCTGTCATCAGGTTGCTTGTCATGTTTATACGGTTCTATTTCTTTTTAAGCCATTCCTAATGGAAAGAAAAACAATCATTCTAATAAATTTATTACATTCATAAGTGATGATAATAATAATAATAAGAAGAAGAAGAGGGACTTATATCTTTGGGTTGGTTTTATCTTTGTTTAGTTTCAGTTGCCTTTGTCAATGGCAATAAATTAATTTATTAAAGGCGACACACCAGCATTAAAATGAATGTGAACCTTGAGGTATGAAGTTAAAGTGTTTATTAAAACACCAATATTTTATAGAACAAATTTATAATTTATTTCTTCTTATTCTTATATCATAAAAATGTGAAACCATATAATATTTAATAAGGAAGTAATAAATTTTCAGCACTCTTGATATTTTAAAAAGCAATGTTACCAACCACGAAGTAAATAACTACCTAATTTATAATTTTAAACTTTCTATTTTTTTTAAAAAAAAAAATTCTATTGTAAATTAAAAAAATATTACTTAATTTTTAGTAAAAAACCCTCCCATGATTTTAAAGTGTTTTTTAAATTTATAAAATTATAATTTCT
Organism: Zhengitettix transpicula; assembly: GCA_037074705.1. Taxonomy (NCBI): domain Eukaryota; kingdom Metazoa; phylum Arthropoda; class Insecta; order Orthoptera; family Tetrigidae; genus Zhengitettix; species Zhengitettix transpicula. Next base: position 93,292,674 of record CM073593.1, read on the forward strand.
AATAATTTACTGTTTAATAATCTTTGTTCAGTGTTTAAATGTTCAAACCTTGTTTTCTTATATTTTATGTGTAGTTACAATAATATGATTGAAAGGTGTTGTTGTTGTGTTCTTTTAATCTAATTATTTACTTTATTTTCTTTTCGATTATTATTTTTTTGGTTATGACAAACCTCCAAAGGAACGTAAACATTTCCCTCGCCCCCCCTCCCCCCCCAATGGCTGTTTTTCATGTTCTATTTCATGCATCAATATAAAAAAACATTAAATGGGGTACACTTGAGCACCCTCCGTGCGAAATTCCTCGCTTCTGAAAAAAAAAAAATGTTAGTCACTAACCCAAATTAATATTGCGACTAAATGTTTTCACTAAAGCATGGAAAACTCGGAGATTCTGAAAAATTAGATTTATTGGTTCAATCAGTCCAGTGATGAGGTAATAAGACGAGTGAGAATTGATATCAGTTACAAAAATTAATAGAATAATTTATTTTTAAAGACAACAGATGTTGAGGACTGTACATTGATGGTGATATGCAGAAACACGGGAGGAAACATTAGGATAAATGTCACTGATACAAAACAATATTATATACGTAATTGTGGAGGACCAGAGAGTTTAGGTAGCACAAAGAGCACCGAAGAATATTGCAGAGTGATGAACGCGACGACAATCAGAGACGTTGGATTGTAGCGTGTGATGAGCCTGTGACAGGTAGTTTTATTATATTTAATCCGCGAGGTAATTAATGGTGCCTAAAGTAATTAAGAGAGACGGTAACCATTATTGAGCAAGTACGCAAGAACATCGCGTGTTAGGGTTAGGGTTACCAGTCTTGTTGTAGAGTCAGAAGGGATTCATCAACCCGGAGAGAGCCGCTCCGACGAAACTTTTCATTGCTCTAAATGAGTTGAGCTGCAGGAGATAAATAATGCATTTTATGGAAGGTTCCTAATTTACGACTGGGATTTTAAAACTGGAAAGCCATAAATGAAGGGGGGGGGGATATTGTCTTAACGTAAAATTAAAGGGAAAAAAGGGGGGGGGAAATCTGCTTGGCTAAAATAATGGTTTTTTAAAAAAAGAAAAAAAACCCTTAAGCTGGCGAATATACGTTTCCAGTTATTATTTGGCAGTTTTGCATAGTTACGGGCCGGTTCCATTTATTTTCAACTAAAACAACCACGTTAACATGAAAATTTTTTTACGTCTGATTGAAAATAATTAATAAGAAGGACAGCCAAGTGATCTTCACAGTCTGTAGTCTCCAGACACATCATCAATTCTAAACGTACATTTGATTGGCAAAATGCTAAGATTTTAGAGGTTGACAACAGGTACAATTCCAGAGATGCTTCACATTAAATAATAAGAAGGAGGTGTAGACAGGCTACATGAGGGTAATCCACATGGTGGCAACACTCCTCTTATAGTATAGGAAAGGGATTTGAAAGGGGGGATGCGGAAGGGTAGAAGAAGGTAGTCAAGGGTTAACTAGGTTTTTTTTATTATTTTTTTTAGGGCAACAGGCTACATGAGGGTAATTCACGTTAGGCAATTCCCCTTTAATAGCATAGGAAGGGATTTGAAAGGGGGGATGCGGAAGGGTAGAAGAAGGTAGTCAAGGGTTAACTAGGTTTTTTTTATTATTTTTTTTAGGGCAACAGGCTACATGAGGGTAATTCACGTTAGGCAACTCCCCTTTAATAGCATAGGAAGGGATTTGAAAGGGGGGATGCGGAAGGGTAGAGGAAGGTAGCCAAGGGTTAACTAAGGCCCCCAGGCTATATTTTAAGGATCCTATCGGCATTCGCCTAAAGAAATGCAGGGAAAACCCTAGAAAAACCTGCATCAGGCAGGTCAGGGATTTTGGTACTTGTCCCACGCCCCTTCCCTGGATGGCGGGAGAGGGAGTTCGCTGTGGGGTCGCCGTGCCTCGACCAGTTTAGGAGGCAGCTGGCCGACTATTCCAATAGGAATAGCGGACAACTCTTACCGTATGCGCAAGGTTCTGCGACCCCGGAACATGCAACCTCTCAAAACAGGGCCGAGGTGCCTTCTGGGTAAGCTTAGTTCAAAAAACCAGAGTGAGGAGAAGGCATCCCCAAAGCTCTCAGGGAAGGTTCACCTGCGAGAGAATTCTCTCACAGGCTACCTTGATACATTAAATCAGACATCACAGCTATTAATGTACAAACAGACTCTATGAAACGCAACAACTGCTACGATCCCTTATTGTTACGCTAAACCTTCTGCTTTCCCGTTGTGGTTGTTCCCTTATTGTTATGCAACCCCTTCGGCTCTTATAATTGTCGTTGCGGTTTTAGGGGTGTTTTTGAGTTTTTTTGTCAACTGACCAGTGCAGTTGTGTCGCTCTAGGCTCTTCTTCGCACCTTACGAAAGGCGACAAGGATCCCACTCATTTTGTCTGTATTTGTCTATCTTTCTTGTTATGAGACTCATTTTACTTCTATTTCAAGCAAGTGTGTGCGTGATCCTGGTTTAAGCCACGAAAATGTGGCATGTTTTTTTTAAAAAATAATATGAAGCCTGTTAATTTATAATTAAATATATCTCATCGTAATTAAAGTGGAATATAATGGAAGAACCTTTATTACTCGAGGAGCAGTACAATGGCAATGGAAGTATTTCAGGCTTCTACATGAAACAACGGTGGTGGGAAACTTTGTGATATTTTTTTTTGTGTCCTGCATCAAGTGTTGAGAGCGTGTTTACTATTTGCTTGTCATCAGCAGTGCAGTGTTGAGATCAGCAGACGAAGAAGATCCGCGCACTCAGCTCCACGACTGAGAGCGGCTTCTGTGCGCTGCGTTTCTTTTTTTTTTTAACGCGAGTTATGTACAGACGTGATTATGTGCATGATAATGGGATGGAAACGTTAAGGCAGTGAATAATGATGTACACTGTTCGCAGAGGATTTGTGGCGGTCAGTGAAAGCGATGGAAATGGTCATGCAGATACAAGAGGCACGGTCAGTGGTTAAATTAGGAGAAAACAAATATTGTAACAAATAAATTTTAAGACAGAAAAAAGAGTTTATTAAATTAAAACCGTTTATTCGATTAATTTGAGACATCATCAGGTTCAAGTTTTTTTTAAAAAATTTTCAAATTCATTTCAATCCGTTCCCGGCGAGACGCACTGTCACAGCATATATTCAAGATGGCTGCTGCGCTTGATACACGTGCTGTTGTAGTATTCCTGCGCTGTATGTGAGAACGAGATGGAGGGAAAAATTCCACACGTGGTTGCAGTACAGTTAGCCACCGGTGGAGAAGCTTGATTACGTGGTGAAAGAGGGCACGCCAATATTCGGGATACACCTCTCACAGCGGATTAACCGTGTGCATCGGGCAGTTAACAGTGATGGAGATTATGGGGAAACATGGAATTCTCCCCCCCCCTCCAAGTGTTGCATCTACAAACTGTAAAAATAGGAAAGCGAATAAATGTTGGAGTGTCCTTCGTAATAGCAGATATAAAAATAAGAAGATTGCAATGACATGATTAGAATGATCGTTAGTAGACAGGCTGGAAGAATGGGCGGAGAATGTGGGAAAGGGACCTAAGAGTGCTGAAAGTGGGAACATGGAGAAGGAAAGCAGCGAATTGTCTTGAATAGACCATTATTCTTAAAGGTACCAAGGCTCTCATGAGGGACTTACAACCAAGGAGTAAAATAAAACTGGAGCCAGATTCGCTGTCCAGAATTTAGAGCACTCCAACCAGCTCTTCCGTTGGAGGGACTCACGTGTTCCCTACGATGCACCCTTCTCTAATAAGTCAATAACAGAAAAGACCTGGAGCTGAATTAGAGTCTTGGACTGCTTGTCAAGATGGCTGCTGCACTTGATACACGTGCTGTTGAAGTATTCCTCCGCTGTATGCGAGAACGAGATAGTGGGGGAAAATTTCACAAGAGGTTGCATAAGGTGTATGGACATGCTTGTATCTATCGCAGTACAGTGGACAAGCTTGATTACGTGGTGAAAGAGGGCACGCCAATATTCGGGATACACCTCTCGCAGCGGCAGACCACACAGCTGATTAACCGTGAGCATCAGGCAGTTAACAGTGATGGAGGTTATGGGGAAACATGAAATTTTTTTTTCCCCCCGTAAGTGTTGCATCTACAAACTGTAAAAATAGGAAAGCGAATAAATGTTGTGAATTACTGTTTGATTGACCTTCGTAATAGCAGATGTAAAAATAAGAAGACTGCAATGACATGATTAGAATGATCGTTAGTAGACAGGCTGGAAGAATGGGCGGAGAATGCGGGAAAGGGACCTAAGAGTGCTGAAAGTGGGAACATGGAGAAGGAAAGCAGCGAATTGTCTTGAATAGACCATTATTCTTAAAGGTACCAAGGCTCTCATGAGGGACTTAGAGCCAAGGAGTAAAATAAAACTGGAGTCAGATTCGCTGTCCAGAATTTAGAGGACTCCAACCAGCTCTTCCGTTGGAGGGACTAACGTGTTCCCCTATGGATGCACCCATCTCATACATGTCAATAACAGGAAAGAACGGGAGCAGAATTAGAGTCTTGGACTCCTTGTCAAGATGGCTGCTGCACTTGATACACGTGCTGTTGAAGTATTCCTCCGCTGTATGCGAGAACGAGATAGTGGGGGAAAATTTCACAAGAGGTTGCATAAGGTGTATGGACATGCTTGTATCTATCGCAGTACAGTGTACAAGCTTGATTACGTGGTGAAAGAGGGCACGCCAATATTCGGGATACACCTCTCGCAGCGGCAGACCACACAACGGATTAACCGTGTGCATCGGGCAGTTAACAGTGATGGAGATTATGGGGAAACATGAAAATTTCCCCCCCCCCCCCCCCGTAAGTATTGCATCTACAAACTGTAAAAATAGTAAAGTGAATAAATGTTGTGTATCACTTTTGTAGTGTACTTCGTAATAGCAGATATTAAAATAAGAAGACCGCAATGACATGATTAGAATGATCGTTAGTAGACAGGCTGGAAGAATGGGCGGAGAATGCGGGAAAGGGACCTAAGAGTGCTGAAAGTGGGAACATGGAGAAGGAAAGCAGCGAATTGTCTTGAATAGACCATTATTCTTAAAGGTACCAAGGCTCTCATGAGGGACTTAGAACCAAGGAGTAAGAAAAACTGTAGTCAGAGTTTAGAGGAGTCCAACCAGCTCTTCCGTTGGAGGGACTCACGTGTTCCCCCTACGATGCCAATAACAGCAAAGAACGGGAGCAGTCTTGGACTCGTTGTCACCCACCACCCTGAGCAGCGACATTCCTGAGCAGCGGGCAGCGTGCGCGTGAAAGTTGTTGTTGACCTGATGGCAATCTACTCCAGGTACGGCAAAACTGCACCGTTTGGTCCCGCTGTGAAAGTGGTGCAACGATCGCGTGGTACGATAAACATTAAACTGCACACGTTGGAAAGTGAGTTTTGCTTCAGCGGATCTGTCGATGGATAATCCAGGACAATTCTTTGGTAATGGCAGAGAATAATTCTATGGACAGCGCATATTTATGGTGGCTAAAAGAAAAAAATACCAATAGTCTAAAATTATGAGAAATTGTGACGTTCAATATTATTTTTCGTATGTCTCTCAATGTTTTAAACCTAAAATTCGGGTTTGAAACATAATTATTAGGCCCTTGCCCATAAATTTCGGAACATGGCAATTATGTTATATTTTGCCAGTCTTTTGGAAGTCGTTCTGTAAAACTGTAGTGTTTTTTTTTAAAAAAAAACAATATTTATTAATTAAAAACGCAGAAAGTTCCTTAATTTTTATTTCTATTAAGTTAGTAGCCGTGGATAGATTTTTCTTTCACAAATATAATTTTTTAACAGTCATCAGCGAGCTGAGTTGTCGAGAGCAATGAAGAAACGTGTTTTTGACTGAGGGAGCCGTGTATGTACTTTGATTAATGTATTTTTCAATGACATATATATAAATAAATATTCTGACTATTGAAAAAAAAACTAAGAAATAATTAAACACCAGCCCAAAAAAAAAATTGAATTTCAACCTGAATAGGTCGCAACATAAGCGACGAAACGTTGTTTAGTTTTAACATTAATAAATTATTTTTTCTGTCTTTAAATTCTTCTCTTCTTTCTTTTATTTGCACTGTAACCCAATGTGAGTTTTGGCCTTGTTTACAATTATCTTCCTGTGTCAGCCTCCAGCCATCCTCTTACTTTCATGGTTTGTTATATCCTTCTCAATGTCATCTACCCCTTGTAGTCCGGGGTCTCCCCTCTTTTCCTCCTCCCAACTGGCTTCCAGTCCATAATCCGTCTATGTGTTTTTTTGACTGAGGGAGCCGTGTATGTAATTTGATAAATGTATTTATCAACGGTGTATATAAATATATATATATTGACTATTGAAAAAGACAACTAATAAATAAACAAACATCAGCCAATTTTAAGTAATCAAAAAAATCATTTATTAATTAAACAACGTTTCGTCGCTTATTTTTGCGACCTCAAAATTTTTTTAAAAAAACTTGAACATTGAATAGGTCGCAACATACGCGACGAACCGTTGTTTAATTTTACATTAATAAATTATTTTTTCTATCTTAATGTAGTTATCGTTCGGAGAGGGAAACATTATTTGACTGAGGGAGTCGTTTAAGTTTTTTTTTTTTTCTTAACTGAGCGCAGTCCGGTTGAACTGATGCATGACTTTCATGGACATTGTCATTAGGGTAATTACAAGTTATCTTATTTTCAGATTCCCCAATTTCGGCTGTAAGTGAAATTTAATGGTCGTTTAAGAGAGCAACGGGACACATGATCTGATTAAGAGAGTTGTACAGCTACTTTAATTACTGTAATTATCGTTTTATTTTAAAGTATCGAAGAAACTTTTTACTGACTGGGGGTGTTTTTTATTTACGGTAACAGGAGGCTACATGAGGGTAATCCACATGGTGGCAACTCCCCTTTAATAGCATAGGAAGGGATTTGAAAGGGGGGATTCGGAAGGGTAGAGGAAGGTACCCAAGGGATAACTACGGCCCCCCGGGCTGTAGTTTAAGGATCCTACCCGGCATTCGCCTAAAGAAATGCAGGGAAAACCCTAGAAAATCCTGCATCAGGTATCTTGGGCGTTGGGTACTTGTCCCACGTCCTTCCCTGGATGCCGGGAGAGGAGTTTTCTGCGGGGACGCAGCATTCCCTTCTTTGTGCCTCGTCCAGTTTAGGAGGCGCCTGGCCGACTGTTCCAATGGGAAAAGCGGACAACTCTTACCGTATGCCCAAGGTCTGCGATCCCCGGAACATACACCTCTCAGAACAGGCCGAGGTGCCTCGGCTTGTGGGAACCTTAGTTCAAAAACGGAGAGGAAAAGGCATCCCCAAAGGTAGCCCCTTCGTATCTCTCCTACAAGGTTCTGCCTGCGAGAGAATAGCCCTCGCATACCTTCTTACTGACTGAGGGAGTCGTGTATCCACTGTAGTGGATTGAATATTGTCGTAGGAACTGCGAGGCAGAAGCTCTGGGTTTAAGAATCCAGTACCTGAACGATTTTTCGGCATCATGAAGGCCAGACTGGACCCTGATCAGCTTGAGCCTTGTGGTCGTTCTCTGACGTTCTTATGCACGCCACCGGTGACCGGAGATCCCATCACGTTTCTGAGATGTAAACTACTCCCGCGAAATATTTTTCTTTGTTTGTACAGCAACGGTCATAATTTTTTTCAGTCACCCAACAGGCTCTCTCCAAACCCTTGAGATTGGTTACAGACATTACAACAATATATAAACTACTTTTTTCCTCACTAATGCAGACGTAATTAAATTCGTATGTTTGATGCTGTTAGGGGGAGAAAGTTATGGAAAGTAGGACAGTCGACTGACGCAAGCACAGGCGTTAGCAAAAATCCGGAAGTGCTGATGGACATCGGCCTGTGTGGCTATGGAGAACGTATTGTGAGCACAGTGTTGCCAACACACAGAAGAGAAACATAAAATCTCGCGATAACTACTTGTCACTCTCTCGTTGAAAATTATATTTCAAATATATGGACTCTTACACTTTCATGTAGGCTCCAGCAACTCTCTTTAAAATTCATTAAAAAGAAAACCTTTAATCTTTGGAACGTTTCGGTTTAAGTAAAAATGGTTACTCACGAATTCGTCATATTTTAAATTCAGAATTTTATTACAAATTTAATATTTTTATACGTTCATTCCACGGCTTTTTTGTGAGACTCTTGATGTCTCTCGGTTCGCTTCTTCCGGCCTCTTAACACTTTTCCTAGAAAACCTTATTCGTTTGTTTCCTTCAAAAATATCGAGAAAGTGGGGGGGTTGAGTATCCCTTGAACTGGAGACCCAGCTCCATTCCCGACCCATTGGAGACTGACTCACTGCTAACCCGCTCTCGGTCAACCTCCCATCGTAGACTGAGTATTTTTGTGAAAGCTTTCAACATCACACACGTCGCCGCCGACGACAATACAGACTGGAAACAGTCCAAGTTCCGCATTATTACGCTGTGTTGACTGTTACAATAGCCAGGCCGGACTGTGCTCACTTACAAAAAAAAACTTAAACGACTCCCTCAGTCAAATAATGTTTCCGTCGATGCTCTCCGAACGATAGCAACGTTCAGCCAATTTAAAGTCAGATCCTCAGATTATTTTAATGCAAGATACTGAGAAGGATACACGCACCTGTATGTAGGAATGGAGAACAAACAGCGAACTAGAGCAGCTCATGAAGAACGAGGACAGTGTTAGGTTCATCAAGAGCAGAAGGTTGGCCGGGACGGGAACACGTACTTAGGATGGATGAATTCAGGACACCTAGACGGATTATGGACTGGAGGCCAGACGGGAGGAGGAATAGGGGGAGACCCCGGACAAGATGGGGTAGACACATAGAGAAGGATATAACAAACCATGAAAGCAAGAGGGTGGCGGAGACTGACACAGGAGAGGGCGGAATGGAAGAAAATTGTTAATAAGGCCAAAAACTCACATTGGGTTATACTGCCAATAAAAGAAGAAGACGAAGAGGATATTAAAACCAAAATAAAAAAAAATTTTGGTTAGTAGAAAAAAAAGGGATAAGAGAGGCGTCGTGGTCCATCTGCAGACATTCTTGTGACGGGATTTAAATTACCTAACAAGCTGAATACATAAGACATATAATATATGAACATAAGCGGGATGAATCAGTCTTTACAATGAGGACGAAAAAAAAATCGATTTATTCACCTGAATGTTTTCAGTCACTGTAATTAAATAAGAATTAAGAACAAACAGAGAACTAGAGCAGCTCATGACATTGTTAGGTTTATCAAGAACACAAGGTTGGCCTGGATGGGACACGTACACTTAGGATGCATGAAAGCAGAACACCTACACGGATTATGCACTGAAAGCCAGTCTGGAGGACGAAAAGGGGGAGACCCCGGACAAGATGGGAAGGATATAACAAACCATGAAAGCAAGAGGAATGGCGGAGACTGACACAGGCAGAAAATTGTTAACAAGGCCAAAACTCACATTGGGTTACAGTGCCAATAAAAGAAAGAAGAGAAGAATTTTAAGTCAGAAAAAAATAATTTATTAATATTAAAACTAAACAACGTTTCGTCGCTTATGTTGCGACATATTCAGGATAATTTTTTTTGGCTGGTGTTTAATTATTTATTAGTTCTTTTTCAATAGTCAGAATATTTATTTATATATATATCATTGATAAACACATTAATAAAAGTACATATGCGGCTCCCTCAGTCAAAAACAATGTTTCTCCAGAACGGGCAACTCAGCTCGCTCATGACGGCTTAAAAATTATTTTTGTGAACGAGAGATCAATCAACGGCCCCAAACTCAATACCAATAAGAGTAAAGGACCTTTCTGCGATTTTAATTAATATATAAATTGATTCGGTAGATACATCGGTGGTCATTACAATATATGTATATTAGGTTTAGCTCAGAACTTTTTTTTCTTTGACGTTTCAGCCTCTAGTAAGGCACGATGTAAGGAATTTCACGCAGTTGCTTGAAATGAACAGGTTTTCTCCGTGGACAACAGGAGCGACACCACCCTGTGCAGAGACAACATCGTGTAAGGAACACGTGCTGGAAGGCGCCAACAACCTGTTCTCCCAGGAGGTTCACAATGTCCTCTCTTCGCTGTTCGGAATCCAGTTGTGCTTTGCCAATTCGGTATCGGCCCGACGCGGCTGGCTCTTGGTGAGACATCGTCATCCTCGCTTTAAGGCCGCTGATTCATGACCATTTGGATAATAATTTTTTTTCTTTACCTTTCACACCGTTGCCCTATATTTAAACTATATTGTTATAGCAAGCTTAGTAACTATTTATTCTTTACTGATTAATCGCTTCGCGGTTAAGTCATACTTGGTGGTTATCCTTGACTCCACCAGAAGAACCTCTGTATTATATAAGTTAGACTTCGGCTCAAATATTAGTCTGTTGGTAGTGAAAGATTAGTTCTTTACTTTTCCAGTATATATTTTTTATTTAATACTTTTGCTTGCTTACTCACTCTTTCTACAAGATTCCTCCTATTCTCGTCAACAAAGACATGGTTTACCTCCCAATAACATGCTATATTTTAAGGTTTAATCATTTCGTTGAAGAAAATTTAAGATTTTTTTTAGGCTAACAGGAGGCTACGTGAGGGTAATCCACATCCCCTTTAATAGCATAGGAAGGGATTTGAAAGGGGGGATGCGGAAGGGTAGAGGAAGGTAGCCACGGGTTAACTAGGGCCCCCCGGGCTATATTTTAAGGATCCTACCCGGCAGTCGCCTAAAGCAATACAGGACAAACCCTATAAAAACCTGCATCTGGTAGGTGGGGCATTGGGGTACTTGTCCCACGCCGTTCCGATAGCGGAAGAGGAGGTTGCTGTGGGGACGCAGCAATCCCAAATTAGATCTTATTTTCCATCCAAATGGTTACGTTTCCGGACATGAGGTTTTCCCCCCACCACCACCACCATCTCCTTTATTTTTCGCTGCCAGGTTTTTTTTTTAATGATCTGACGAGTTCTCCCGTATGGAGTCAGTTGTTGTTTTTTCTTTTCATTTGCAATGTTGCAACTCCAGGTTTTGTCCTATTCGTAGTAACTGGCCGTAATTACTCATGAAGGTGGTTATTAAATTATCAACGTATATAAAATTGTCTGTCATTACTTTAGTTTTCCTTTTATTGTGTTGTTGTAAAGTAATTCTTCCGCGAGCACCTTGAGTGGTCTGCATTTGATCCTCTGGCAGCTTAATGCTTTTCTCCCTGCACTTGTGTAATGAGTTCCTCAAGCTGTTGCCCAGAAGCTATATCTATTATCTTTTTCACGAGTTATTAGCTGCTTAATGACTTCTTTGTGGCGAGTTCCTTGAGGGCCGTTTTCTCTCGTTCTCTCTCTCTCTCTCTCTCTCTCTCTCTCTCTCTCTCTCTATATATATATATATATATATATATATCTATCTCTCTCTCTATCTCTATCTGTATCTCTCTCTCTTTCTCTCTCTCTCTCTCTCTCTCTCTATCTCTATCTCTCTCTATCTCTATCTCTCTATCTCTATCTCTCTATCTCTATCTCTATCTCTATCTCTATCTCTATCTCTCTCTCTATCTATCTCTCTCTCTCTATCTCTATCTCTATCTCTCTCTCTATCTCTCTCTATATCTCTCTCTATCTCTCTCTCTATCTCTCTCTCTCTCTTTCTATATCTCTCTCTCTATCTCTATCTCTCTCTATCTCTCTCTCTCTATCTCTCTCTCTATCTATCCCTATCCCTATCTCTCTCTCTTTCTCTCTCTCTTTCTCTCTCTCTTTCTCTCTCTCTTTCTCTCTCTCTTTCTCTCTCTCTCTTTCTCTCTCTATCTCTCTATCTCTATCTCTCTCTATCTCTCTCTATCACTATGTCTCTATCTCTCTCTATCTCTCTATCTCTCTCTCTTTCTATCTCTCTCTCTCTCTCTCTCTCTCTATCTCTCTATCTCTCTCTATCTCTATCTCTATCTCTCTCTATCTCTCTCTCTCTCTCTCTCTCTCTCTCTCTCTGTCTCTCTCTGTCTCTATCTCTCTCTCAGTGTGTCTCTTTTGAGCTTTCTTTCGCGATTAAGTTCACTGCTACGAGTCCAGTTCGCCTCGTGGATTACAGTCAAGAAACATGTCCGCCAGTATTACATATAAAATATTAAATTGTTATTATTGATATATAATTAAATAAAGACTCGGAGCAGCAAGGTGAAGATGAACGGAACACGGGGGGGGGGGGGGGCGAAACCCCACAACCATGATATTGATTTTTTTGTTACACGTGATTCTTAATCAAACTTCCTTTTAGAGTAAAAAATACGCGTCTGTTTGTGTGTATTTATTTAATCTACAAATGGACTTGTTTTCCCGGTGGCAGATGCATGATATTAGAATTTAATTACATATTAAATAAGGGAAGTTACAATAAGGGAAAATAAGGTAAATTACTATAATTATTATAAAATATAAGCTAGGTTCAGGGGGATAATATTACTACTATAAACACACGTGTATAACATTATATAATACGTCATATTACGCCATATTACGTGTCATATTTTACCTCTCCAACCAGAGACTCTTTCTCTAATCACAAAGATGTACACAATCTTTCTTTTTCTTATTATTCTCTAGACCAATGGACATGCCACAATGTATATATCTTTGAAATTCAAAATAAAATTCATTAATTTATATGTTAATAATGGGATAAAATACTCAAACGGCCAAAAAATTAAAACACAAGAGCCAAGAGTGACACAACCGTAAAATACACGTGACAAACTCAAAAGATTTATTTATATCATCACTTCAATTTTGTCTCTCATTGGAATATTTTCTCTTATTCTTCATTTTGTCTGTCATTGGAATGTTTACTCTTATCCTTAATTTTGTCTATTATTTGAATATTTTCTCTTATTTTTTTATCATCACTTTATTTTGTCTGCCATTCAAATATTTTCTCTTATCCTTAATTTTGTCTATTATTTGAATATTTTCTCTTATCCTTAATTTTGTCTATTATTTGAATATTTTCTCTTATTTTTTTATCATAACTTTATTTTGTCTGTCATTCAAATATTTTCTCTTATCCTTAATGTTGTCTATTATTTGAATATTTTCTCTTATCCTTAATTTTGTCTATTATTTGAATATTTTCTCTTATCCTTAATTTTGTCTATTATTTGATTATTTTCTCTTATTTTTTTATCATAACTTTATTTTATCTGTCATTGGAATATTTTCTCTTATCCTTAATTTTGTCTATTATTTGAATACTTTCTCTTATTTTTTTATCATAACTTTATTTTATCTGCCATTCAAATATTTTCTCTTATCCTTAATTTTGTCTATTATTTGAATATTTTCTCTTATCCTTAATTTTGTCTATTATTTGAATATTTTCTCTTATTTTTTTATCATCACTTCATTTTGTCTGTCTTTGGAATATTTTCTCCTATTATTTTTTTTTATCCTTACTTCATTTTTTCTGTCATTTCCCTATTTTCTCTTATTTTTATATTTCAAAACTGACGTATTATATGTTTTCTTTTCAATCTAATCAATTGTGGGGTATTATTTATGAAATAATGTGGCAATTCATGGAAAATTAATTACAAGAATATCCCCCCTGATGTTGATCTAAATTCAGGACGAAACGTTGCGGACTTTTGTTTCCTTTTTTTTTATTAATTACATCGGTAAAAATTTCTCTGTGTTCTAAGATTTACTGTAATAATGATTTAGGCTTGTGAATAATTAAATTTATTTATTCGCTAACGCAAGCAATACTTTTTACTTGTTTGGTTATAATGGCCTTGTTGTGTCACATTTATAACCAATTATAATGACCCTCTTGTCTTGACGTCACAGGGGTGGAATCTCTGGCAAGGGGGAATTAATTGCAACTTTAGATTTAGAAGTTGTTCTCAGGTTTTACAATAGTCATAATTTTTTTTATCTTTGGTGTGTAACGTTTCTGTATTTAATTATCGCTGTCCCAAATCCTTTCTGAAGGCGTGAAAAGAATTCTCCGGGCGATAACGAATTTGGCAAGAGGGGTTTTTAAATGTTTTCCCTGACACGTCGCTAAGCAGCGTCCAGGATGCGACGTCACGTTCGTCTCCTCAAAGAGTAAACAGGCGCTGCCGCTCGCATTCCACGAAGATCGCCTTACACTTGCTCCTCCAGAGGGGGTGGAAAAGGGAACATTCCTCTCACCCTTAGAGTAAATAAATGCATTATAACAAGAAAGATCAAGAAAATATTTAACAGGAAATTGACGCTGAATTTTGGTAATAATTAACGGAGTTTATTTTAGGGCAACAGGAAGCTACATGAGGGTGATCCACGTTGGGCAACTCCCCTTTAATAGCATAGGAAGGGATTTGAAAGGGGGGATGCGGAAGGGTAGAGGAAGGTAGCCAAGGGTTATCTAGGAGACCCGGGATATGGTTTAAGGATCCTACCCGGCATTCGTCTAAAAGTAATGCGAAATAATATACAGAGGGGCCCAAAAAAATGTATCCACTGGTTAACAGTCCATAACTTGCAAACTTATTGACGAAGTTGTCTCATTTTTGGTAGTGTAACAGTTTGTAGTTCCGCCAATCGCCACATAAACGTTGCGTTGCGTTTTTTTTTGTCAGAGTCCAGTCGCCAGGTAGTTAGTGTTTTATTGTTAGTTGTTCCCTGTTACTCGAGTAAACAGAGCCACCGACACGTTTAACGATTCGTCGCATTCGAGACAAATTTGAAGCCGAAGGCTGTGTTAAAGATGTTCACAAACAACGATCTGGACGACACGTAACAGTAACAAGTCCCATCTTGTGTTACAATTCACCCGCTCACCACAGAAGTCTGTGTGTCCGTGAAACAGGAGTAAGTCGCTCAAGTGGAAGTGCTACATCCCAAGATTGGTACACGCAATGAACGAGGACGATCCAGATGGATCACAGCGAGTGGTTTAATAACATGGTGCGCAACGGTGAAGAGCTTGCGGAGATGATGGTGTGGTCTGATGAGGCACAGTTCAAACTCAATGGTACAGTAAATCGCCACAATTGCATCTACTGGGCCGCCGAGAATCCAAACGTCCATGTAGACAAAGCCAGGAGTAAATGTGTGGTGTGGGTTGTCTTACCGGGGCCATTCTTCTTTGACGGGACAGTTACCGGTGAGTTGTACCTTCAGAAGCTTCAAACATCTCTTTTACCTGCCATCCAAGACTTGTATGGAGACGAA
This sequence comes from Zhengitettix transpicula, assembly GCA_037074705.1. Lineage (NCBI taxonomy): Eukaryota > Metazoa > Arthropoda > Insecta > Orthoptera > Tetrigidae > Zhengitettix > Zhengitettix transpicula. Next base: position 93,307,978 of record CM073593.1, read on the forward strand.
AGATTTTACTTTCAACAAGATGGTGCCCCAGCCCACTACCACAATCGTGTTAGGGAAGATGGATCGGCCCGTAGAGGTGCTGTAGGGTATCCACCACGTTCCCTCTGGACTTTTACCTGTGGGGAAACACTAAAGGACGTCGTTTATCGACAAAAGCCACGCACATTGGATGAACTTGGAGAATCCATCGTACTTTAATGAACACGTTGCAGTCAGTAGTTCGTGCTGCAGTTCGGCGACATCGTTTGTGTGTGGATGTGTTAATGGTGGCCATTTCGAACACCTACAGTGTTATCTTTAAGTTGGACTTGAAGAGCTACACTTTCACCAAAAATGAGACAACTCCGTCAATTAGTTTGCAAGTTATGGACGGTTAACCAGTGGATACATTTTTTTGGGCCCCTCTGTATATAGAAACAAACATACAAACAAACACTCTGCTTTATTTATTAGATTTTAAACGATTGGTCGTCCGTACATAGAAAAATTATTTTTCAATTCGGAAGGAGGATTCTCTGTGGTACTGACGCTTTGAAACCCGGAGATTCTATACTGGAGTTTGCAGTAAATTATCGATACTTTTTCTTCCGATACCAAATGCATATGTACTATTTTTTTGGAGGGGGGGGGGGGGGGCAGGGGGGGCCAGGAGGGCCGGGCTGAGAATCAAGGGACCAGGAGGAAGCTTCTGTACAGCCGTCACTGGCAGCGGAAGGAACGTGTTTGCAGAAGTGTGTTGACTCTTGTGCTTACTTTGGAGGCGGCCCGCACCAGTAATAGTACTCGTCAGGTGTGGCAGCAGGAGTCACCTGCGACGGGGGGTTTTTTTGGGGGGGGGGGGTGGGGGAATGTGGCGGGGGGGGGGGGTGGTCAGACCTTACATTTTATAATTTTTATCTAAAACGGTCTGTTCATCCTCCATGGTTCAACTTCTGAACTGATTCCAGGGGGGTTATTGATTCTTCTGCCTTGCAACTACTCGCCTACTACTCTTCATTATTCCAGCAGTTAGTATATTAGTATATTGACTCTGTCTGGCCTCAGTGGTCCCTGTTACCATTGTGGGGAAACCAGAAATATTATAATTTTTATCTAAAACGGTCTGATCATCCTCCGTGGTTCAACTTCTGAACTGATTCCAGGGGGGGTTATTGATTTTCCTGCCTTGCAACTACTCGCCTACTACTCTTCATTATTCCAGCAGTTAGTATATTAGTATATTGACTCTGTCAGGCCTCAGTGGTCCCTGTTACCATTGGGGGAAACCAGAAATATTATAATTTTTATCTAAAACGGTCTGATCATCCTCCGTGGTTCAACTTCTGAACTGATTCCAGGGGGGTTATTGATTTTTCTGGCTTGCAACTACTCGCCTACTACTCTTCATTATGCCAGCAGTTAGTATATTAGTATATTGACTCTGTCAGGCCTCAGTGGTCCCTGTTACCATTGTGGGGGAAACCTTAAATGAAGGCCGAACGCAGACTTCCCGGTTAATTTACAGTATTACCATTGCACGTGAACGCAGTTTATTTATTCCGGTGTATTTTCGTGTGTGTGTATGTGTGTGACGTGGAGGAGTTTGGTGTCGCGTGTAAGAGAGGCAGGCGTCCACGCACGAGCCTTGTTTACAGCAGAGCCCTGCGGACAGGAAAGAGCCACTTGGGGTGCAATAAGCCGCTTCCTGGGAATTCGCCACATACTAACTTGTCTATATATACAACGGCTGTCGCTTTTGTGTACGCAGTTGAGACGGACAGGGGGTTAAAAACCTGCGGGCCTTGCACAACAGCTTCCGCTCCAGAAGCAGCAGCAGCAGTTGAAGAAGTCGTCGTCGTCGTGGCGGCGGAATCGAGCGATTGGGCCTCACGTGGCAACGCGGCAAAACCATCATTCATATTGTAATAAACTCTGTAATTATTATTGCACTTCAGGGGTTCAATTCATTTGATTATTTATATATATATATATATATATATATATATATTGTAATATTTTTTTAAAAAATATTAATTATTCAATTTAAATAACCCCACGTCGAGGGGGAAAATGTTAACCTCATCACGTTGGCAGCTCGAAATGTAATAATCAAATTATTAATTTAAATTTTAAATGAAAAAATTATTTAAAAGGGTGAAGTGATAGGATTTTAAAATGAAAAAATAAACAACAACAAAGAATTCAAAATATAAAACAAAGTTAATTTAATAAAAACAGAGTCTTATCAGATTTGAAATATTTTTTTTTAACTAGTTGGTAATGTTGTGCCACGGCCTTTTTTTAGGGTAACAGGGGAAGGGTAGAGGAAGGTAGCCAAGGGTTAACTAGGGGCCCCCGGGGCTATATTTTAAGGATCCTACCCGGCATTCGCCTGAAGATATGCAGGACAATCCCTAGAAAAACCTGCATCAGGTAGATCGGGCATTGGGTACTTGTCCCACGCCGTTCCGATAGCGGGAGAGGAGTTTGCTGTGAGGACGCAGCATTCCCTTCTCCGTGCCTCGACCGGTTTAGGAGGCAGCTGGCCGACTGTTCCAATGGGAATAGCGGACAACTCTTACCGTATGCCCAAAGGTCTGTGACCCCGGAACATACACCTCTCAGAGAGAATAGCCCTCGCTGGCCTCTGTGCTGTGCCACGGCCTGTTTTTTTTTATTAGGGCAACAGGCTACATGAGGGTGATCCACATTGGGCAACTCCCCTTTAATAGCATAGGAAGGGATTAGAAAGGGGGGATTCGGAAGGGTAGAGGAAGGTAGCCAAGGGTTACTAGGGCCCCCGGGCTATGGTTTAAGGAACCTACCCGGCATTCGCCTAAAGAAATGCAGGGAAAACCCTAGAAAAACCTGCATCGGGTAGGTCGAGCATTGGGTACTTGTCCCACGCCCTTCCGATAGCTGGAGAGGGCCTGATTCTCAGGGCCGCCTCTAATAAAAAAATGTTACAAAATGACAGTGCGAAAAATTCCTGGCTTAAATAATTACTGAAATACGAAATCTGACGATAATTATTATTTACAGATTAGGTTTAACATTAATAAAATTTCTTTTTAGTTTACATTGCCCTTAGCTGTTCGTCTGGGGCTCGATCTCACTCGACTTTTGTTGAACACATCACAGACAGGCCGCCATGTTGCACTGAATTTAATGGATGTAGTAGACACAAAGCAACTTCCTGCTCTTAACTGTTGATAACGTTGTTCCTTTACAACTTTGGTAACTGCATAAATATACTAATAGACAAAATACTTCAGACTGTCGCCTCGTAATTCCAAAACCCCGCGGGGGGGGGGGGGGGGGAAGAGCGTTAGTATAAGGTGTCTCTGCTGCCTAATCACACTTGCTCAATTAAATCACTCGTGAAAACAAGAATTTATTAAACGTAATCTGAACTCTCTGTAGTGACTATAGAGTAGAGTAGTGAAGTGAAGTGATAGTCCTCCGATATCACTAACAACAAAAATGGCTGCCTCCTTATACAGTCATGTAACGTGAATTTAAAAACATTTAGACTGGAAAATTTTTATACGTAAGGGGAATATATTGTGTTCAGTTGAGGATATGTTGGGCGTCATAAAATTCTTTCGTAAAAGTACATCAAGGATGGTGGTGGCGTAGTTCCCAACTGACGACAACGCTCCCGTCCAACTTCTCCATTCTTCTACTGCGCGACGTCTCACGACTAAGGCGTGGGCTTAGTTTTTAGGCTAATCTTTTGAACATCAATATCTAGCTCCCTTTTTTGCTATATATATAGAGTCTTATTGTGGACAATTAGTAGTTTAGTGGAGGAATGGATAGAGTAGAGGGAATGAAATATTAGGAACTTCCATTAAGGAATAAATACAATATTAGGAGAATCCATTAAGGAATTGGAACTAATTTGGTGACAAAGTCACATTCAAACTTGGATAGTGAGGAAGGATAAAAATAAATAGGAGAAATAGGAGGATTGCGCTTTATGTGAATTCATATGCTCAGGCGAAGAATTAAGCTTTGATTTATTTGATATTCCCTCCAATGGCGCTTGTCCATCTTAATCACAAGCACTCGTCCAAGGGACTTTCCACTGTCATTATCTCTTTCCCCATTGGTTGACCAGGATTTGAAAGCCACAATTTCTGCTGGTCAGTGGCGTTGCTGGTCGGCGTGCAGACCACGGACCCGGAGTGCAGATGATTTCCACCTTTTCCGAGGCCGTGATTGGTTGACCGACCGTTTTGATGATGAACTACTTTTCCGGCGGGGGGTGTACGAAGAAGACAACGACCCGTTGCTAACAATGCACACACGAGGTTCGCTCCAGTTGGCTGATCTGCGGACGCGGTGACGTCACAGCTACGTCCTTGACAGTTTCTCCTTCCTGCATGCATTTGCGACACCGTTGCACGTGCGTTAGTTATTTCAGTTAGTCGCATTAGTCATATTTCCATCTGCCTCAGCTGAAAAGTAATCCCAAGTGTGAATAACCACGTGTCACGAGGAATTAACCAATCTGCTCACTCGGAGGCCGCGCCCAGCTCTCGGTTGCGTAATGGAGAGTCTCTGCTTGCAACGTGCCCAGTCTCCACCAGGACGAATTATGTAACTAATTGATATTGATGGATAATTTATTACCTTGCTGGAAGATTGGTTTTCAGAGAAACAGTTTTATTAAGTAACATCATGGCTGATATCAAGAAGAAAACATTTGGATTGTGTTGGTCGACGTTTCCATTGTCTGCTTTTCGGAAGGAAAGACACAACCTTCACATTTGCTGTTCTAGTTGTCTTGCCTATTCAAGGACGCTTCTAGAGTTCTAGGCTGACTTAATGTCCTAAAGATGTAATCTAGGGTTCTAGGTTGTCTTGTGTTCCTTAAGGAGGATTTTAGGGTTCTAGGTTGTCTTACCTACTAAAGGACGAATCTAGGGTTCTAGGTTGTCTTCGCTCCTTAAGGAAAAATCTAGGATTTTAGGTTGTCTTATGTTACTGAAGAAGGAATCTAGGGTTCTAGGTTGTCTTACCTTCTCAAGATTGAATCAAGGGTTCTAGGACGTCTTACCTCCTAAAGGAAAAATCTAGGATTTAAGGTTGTCTTATTTTCCTGAAGGAGAAATCTAGGGTTCTAGGTTGTCTTACCTATTCAAGGATCAATCAAGAGTTCTCGGTTGACTTGTGTTCCTGAAGGAAGAATTTAGGGTTATAGGTTGTCTTACGTACTAAAGGACGAATCTAAAGGTTCTACGCTGTCTTACCTCCTAAAGGATAAATCTTGTGATCTAGGTTTTCTTATGTTCCTAAAGGAGGAATCTCGGGCTCTAGGTTTCCTTTCCTACTAAAGGAGGCATCCAGGGTTCTAGGTTGTCTTACTTACTAAAGGACGAATCTAGGGTTCTATGTTGTCTTACTTACTAAAGAACGAATCTAGGATTCTAGATTGTCTTACCATAATAAAGGACAAATCTAGGGTTCTAGGTTGTCTGCGCTCCTTAAGAAAAAATCTAGGATTTTAGGTTGTCTTATAGTCCTGAAGGATGAATATAGGGTTCTAGGATGTCTTAACTACTCAAGGATGCTTCTAAGGTTCTAGGATATATTACCTCCTAAACGTCGAATCAAGGGTTTTAGGTTGTGTTAACTCCTAAAGGAAAAATCTAGGATTTTAGGTTTTCTTGTGTTCATGATGGAGGAATCTAGGGTTCTAGGTGATTTTAACTACTCAAGGATGAATCTAGGGTTCTAGGCTGTCTTAACTCATAAAGAAAAAATCTGGGGTTCTAGGATTTCTTATGTTCCTAAAGGAGAAATCTAGAGTTTTAGGTTGCCTTTCCTACTGAAGGCGACATCTAGGGTTCTAGGTTGTCTTACCTACTAAAGGACGAATCAAGGGTGCTAGGTTGTTTTCGGAAAGTAATTAAATTGCATTTATGACGTTTTTAAGAATAATTACAAACTAATATAATTTTAACATAACATTAGTTACAATTTTTAAATATAACCCAAGAGTAAATTTTCTGATTACTTTCCAAATTGTAAATAATAATTGTCATTTTTGAGATAATAGAAAAAAAAATTTACCTGTGACAGAAAATTAATAATATTGTAGAAAGTCAAAATCCAGACAAAATAAATGATAACATAAACACCTCACAACAACGTTTCTCGGATCCTTGTTCACTTTAATCAGAAGTGCCTGGAGCGACACAACTGCTTAATTTGTCTGTTTTTGGCTACCTTTATTATTATTAATATTAATAATTGTCAGACCTGATGCAGTCCTACAAGATTTTATATATATATATTTTTGCAATAAACTTTATAATTATTTTTTTCTGTCTGTCTGTTAATAATTTAATATTTAATTTATTCCGCTCCGTCGCCTTATTTACAGTGCATCCATCTTTAGTTTGCACAGTATTATTTTAACGGATAAATAAGTAACGGAAATGGGTAAAAATAGTTTATTTATCGTCCTTCAACAAACATAAAGAATCTCTCGACCTCTTGGTAAAGTCCCGCGCAAGGATATTTTCCACTCGAGAGAAAATAACCCTAAGAGATTGAAAGCTTCTTATTGTTTGCTGCCGGCGGTTAAATTAATTGTTTTAAGCTAGTTCTTTGCACGATCTTTCCCCCCTTGAACATGAAGAGCTATCAGTATTTATTCCTAGTATTATTGTCATCACTGTAGTTCCTCCCATTGTGTCTTAGGACCCCTACATCGTCACGCCTGCAGCGGCGAATCAACATTCTGTGGGCAGGTGAACCTGGGAGACAAAGCGTCATTATATTTTTTAATTATCATGAGTTCCACATCGGCCTTTACGAGCACGAAAGGCATTCGAAGTACGACCGGCCTTCGGAATGAGAAAAGTCCGACGACGACGACGACGTGGTGGTGGTGGTGGTGGTAAAAACGATTTCCCTCAATGTCAACCTTCCCGCGTGAGGCAACAACAGAGTGTTGTGTGGCTCGATGACTCACGGGACTATATCCGTCCAAGCAAGGAGAGCCTCGAGAGAGGCCCCAGCAGAGATAAGGCAGTCTCGCTGTTATCACCACCACCACCACCACCACCGCGGAGGAAATTCCTCAGCAGCGCACGTCCAGACTCTTAGGTCCGGCACCATTACTATTACGAGTAGTTTCATGGCCCGGACCGTTTACTCACAGAGATCCAATGAACATACAGCGCAGATCTCCCCAAAACAGGTGGAGTGACGTCACTGAGGGACAACCAACGTGTGGTCCCTCTTTCTGACTGACGCCGCGCTAAAGTTAATATCCGAAGTTTGTGTAATCAAGTAGTTTCCATTGCGGCATTAATACCAAGAGGAGGGGGGGGGGGGCTACGTCCTTCGTCCTACTCTCATCTATTATTATTTAAATAAATGAAAAAAAAATTACGTCTGATTGAAAATAATCTAATAAATAAAAACACAGCGTTTGTTTGTTTGTTTATATATTTGTACGTTTCTTATACAAATCTACACCGAGATTCGAGTCAAATCGAGGATATGGATATCGCTGAGACTATAAAAAACAAATTTTAAATTATTATGAGATTCACACCAAAAATTGGCAAACTGGTCTCTTTAATTTAAATTGCATAATTTATCATAAATGGTAAAAAAAAATGTTGGTCATAGATTTGTGGTTGTGGGTGAATTATTTTTATATATCAATGAGTTTAATCTACTTTTAATTTGTTTATTAATGACACTGGAATTTAAAATTTGAATATTAAAAATTTTGATACTCTTTTATGGATTTTAACTTTTTTTTTATTCTGCCTTTTAAAATTTGGATAAACAAGGATAATAATTACGTTAAACATCTTAAATATAATTTTGTTATTATTCATGTCTACATGTTTGGTTAAAACAGATTTTTTTTATCCAAAGATTGTTATAAATTTGCAAAATTTTTGTCCGAACGTTACCCTTCGTTTGTCCCATATAACAGTCACCTACAATGGAAGCTCTTCATTTCAGTGAGTTTAATCTACTTTTAATTTGTTTATTAATGACACTGGTATATAAAATTTGGATACTATTTTAATTCTTTTCTGCTTTATAAATTGAGCTATTTTATATTTATATATATATATATTTATATTGTAATAACCAACTTGTCGATAATTATTGTTATAGGAATTTAGATTAAACAAGTTATTAACTTTTATTAAACAAAACAATTTTATTAATGTAGAATACAACTCAAGAAAATCTCTGTATATTTTTTTATATCCTTTTACCTCAACAATTAAATTACACTAACATTTTAAAAATCAGCCTCTGTACCCCAGGGTCTTCACTGGGTTGATAAGGAAACCGAAAACTAAAATTTACAATTTAAACAATGTAATTAAATAAAATGAAAACGAAATCTGATTACCCTAATTTAACAATTTACAGCATTTATTACTGAATGTCTACTTACAATTTTTATTTGGGGTTTTTCAGGAATGCTCTACAATGCTCTTCTGTGCACAGACTTTTACACACGCTTCACAGACACGTTCACTTTATCCTTTTTGGTATCCCGACTCCTGACTGCTTGTATGGACTAAAATGTTTATTTTATTTTTTAGGGACGGCCACCATTCAATTTGACCGAATATTTATCACCGCCTCCACGTCCTCCTCCTTTGCGGTCTACATTTCAACTCCTATGTCTTTCTCGTTCAGATTCTGACACCACACTCCACGTCCATCTCCTTTGAGGTCTCCTGTTCAACTGACTTTTATCTGCTTCCCCCTCTCCAGAATATTCCCCCTTTTTTTTCACCGTTTTTGAGTTTCCACGTTCGCCAAACAAACACCAACTGTTGGCTTTCTCACGCTCCGAGAGCCACTCAATACAAATAAACATTTCCTTTTAATATAATTGGGTGCCCACAAAACTTCTGTCATTATGCCTTTAGGGTTCCGTCCCGATGTCTGTCAAAACCATTAGCTCTAGAAGCCACTAAACGTCCAATTATAGTCCTCCTCTTCTCTAACAGACGCTTATCCATCTTTTTTTATATACAAACCACTCAAGAATCCCCCAGTCTGAGTTGGTAAACAAATCTCATGAAATAAGAACAAAATTCATGTCCTTCTTAACTGGGTATTACAATATATATGTATTTATTTATTGTTTTTTCTTTTATGTTAACATGTGTCGTTCTTACTTTGTGTGTGTGTGTGTGTGTGTGTGTGATGTCTTTGTCCTTGTTTGTGGATTTTGATTTTTGTAAAACCGTTTCTTTGGCCGGTCCTCTTTTCTGAGTAGAGGACTAGCGGAATGAGTCCAAACAGTGACTCCGCCCGTCTCAGTCGTAAAGTCGCAAGGAGCTGTGTGACAATATCAGAAGCTCCAGGTGTTTTCCAGTCCCATTACCGGCTGCTTCCTTTCTTCATATGGCGTGTTCTTGCTTTTTTTTCCATCATCCCACACACACACGCACAAAAACACATCTGATACGGCCCCGTCCTGCGTCATTTCGCTTTCTTTTTTTCAGCAGCACCAGCAGGACCAGGACCTGAGACTCTCTACTCTACTCGCAGGCGGCGGCAAGATCTGGAATTTATGGAGGCTGCGTTGGCTTCAGGGTCTGCCTCCCATTTCGGCCGTGCAATTTGTCCTTTACGACGTTAGTCACACGTGGGCGCGCGTTGTCGTCGTGCTGGAAGATTACACCTCCACGTCTCTCTCTCTCTCTCTCTCTCTCTCTCTCTCTCTCTCTCTCTCTCTCTCTCTCTGCCGCGCCGACATCGTTGTTCCCCCTTCACACTAGATCGGAATCAAGGTTCTCTTACATGCAGATGAAAGTAACACGAGGCTCGGACCAAGGGTTGAAATATTGCCAGTTAAAGTGGAAGGGTATATAATAGCAGAGATATTCTTTGAACTCAAAAAATGGCTTCCACACCTCTGGTTACCTCCGTATAAAAACAGCGATGTATTTTCCGAAGGCTTGCGCCATCATCTTCACCTAATTCTCCTTTAAATTAGAAGAATAATTATGAATTTAGAAGTCATGAGTTGACTGTCTCTATGTAATTATTTTAAACTGACTTCTTTCAATCTTATAAATAAAAGAGAGTGTATGTATGTTTGTTTGTTTGTTTGTATGTTTGTTTGTATGTTTGTTTGTATGTATATTTGTATGTTCGTTATACAAATCTACACCGGTAGAGCAAATTTCACCAAATTTCGTACACGTGTTCTTTACCACCAGGAAACAAACACTGTCGGGGTGAGACATGTCTACCACCCCCAGAAGCGGGGATGCACGGGGGTTGAAATATTTAAACATGCTAAAACAGCCGATATTTTAGTCGGATAATAATTTTTAGGGGACCAAGATATTTATGGTGTTTCTACCGATGTTTTATGAATATAATTTTCATCCCCTACACCCTGGGAAAAGGGCACCCTTAGGGTTTAGGGTGGAGAATACAAATCTATACCGGTGGATCAAATTTCACCAAATTTCGTACACGTGTTCTTTGCGACCAGGAAAACAACACTGTCGGGGTGAGACGCGCCTACCACCCCCTGAAGCGGGGGTGGACGGGGGTGGACGGGGGTGGAAATATTTGAACATGCTAAAACAGTCGATATTTCAGTCGGATAAATATTTGTGGAGGTCAAAGATATTTATAGTCTTTCCACTAATGATATCTGAATATAATTTTCAACCTCTACACCCTGGGGAAAGAGCACCCCTAGCGTTAGAGGGGGAGAATACAAATCTACACCGCTGGAGCAAATTTCACCAAATTTGGTACACGGGTTCTTTGCGACCAGGAAATCAACACTGTCGGGGTGAGACGCGCCTACCACTCCCTGAAGCGGGGGTGGACGGGGGTGGAAATATTTGAACATGCTAAAACAGACGATATTTAAGTCGGATAAATATTTGTAGAGGTCAAAGATATTTATAGTCTTTCCACTGATGATATCTGAATATAATTTTCAACCTCTACACCCTCGGGAAAGAGCACCCCTAGCGTTTGGGGTGGAGAGTACAAATCTACACCGCTGGAGCAAATTTCACCAAATTTCGTACACGGGTTATTTGCGACCAGGAAAACAACACTGTCGGGGTGAGACGCGCCTACCAACCCCAGAAGCGGGGGTGGACGGGGGTTGAAATACTTAAACATGCTAAAACAGCAGGTATTAGATTTGGATAAATATTTTCGGGGTCAAAGATATTGATTGTGTTTCTACCGATGTTATCTGAATATAATATTCATCTCCTACGCCCTGGGAAAAGGGCACCCTTAGGGTTTGGGGTGGAGTTGCTTTACAGAAAAATAACGCGAATACAACCGAGTTTGGAGTCAAATCGAAGGTTATGGATGTCAGTGAGTTTACTCCGGATAAATATTTTTAATTGCCAATTTAACCCGAAATGGTGGGGGTTGGAAGGGAAGATAAATAGTCAGTTCTTGCGCGTTCTTGGAGGAGAATTACGTGAATACTATTTCAACGGATGTTGTTGAAAATATAAATCCCTTTAGACATTAGTGGTGAGCTTGCTTAGGGCTGGGGGTGAGAATTGTCTATTATTCTAAAACTGCCAAAATGTTATGTGTTTATGGGTAAACTAGATTGATATTGTTTCTACCGATGTGATATGAGTAAAAATTCAACACTTTCCACCACGGGAAAGTAGCAGATTTAAGAGTGGTGTTGTTCATACTATTTTAACCTATGTTGTTTCCATTAATAACGACGTTTAATCAAAAATAAAAGTGTTTCAGAACCATTGCTTTTTGTACTCTTTTAAAAAGTTTTTATATTATAAATTGTTATAAACATAATTTTACATTTATTCCGTAATTGAAGTTGTATTATTGTGAAGAAATAAAGCAACAAATAATCACGGACAAATAAATGTAACAAAAACTCTACATGCCAACGTAGTTTATAATTTAGTTTACTACAACTTCAATGAAAATATTATCCACGTAATCTACATTATTAGAACAATTGTTCTCAAAATCCTAAACCATATAAATCAATCCATTATTAATCACTTTTCTACCACAACGAAAGGGCTTAATATAAATAATTATTACACTTAATCTTATATATAAAAATGAGTGTATGTTTGTATGTTTGTATGTTTGTATATTTGTATGTTTGTATATTTGTATATTTGTATGTTTGTATATTTGTATGTTCGTTACACAAATCTACACCGCTGGAGAAAATTTCACCAAATTTTTTCGTACACGTGTTCTTTGCGACCAGGAAACAAACACTGTCGGGGTGAGACGCGTCTACCACCCCCAGAAGCGGGGGTGGACGGGGATTGATATATTTAAACATTCTAAAACAGTCTATATTTCAGTCGGATAAATATTTTTAGGGGTCACAGATATTAATAGTGATTCTACCGACTGTTAGGGTGAGACGCGTCTACCACCCCCAGAAGCGGGTCGGGATTATCAGTAGAGCACTTTTAGGTGTTGGGTGGAGGAACGCTGCAATAAAATAACGCGAATACAACCGAGATTGTAGTCAAATCCAAAGTTATGGATGTCATCCAGTTCAATTATAGCACCAAATTGCCCGTTTAGCCCCAAGGGGCGGGAGTGGATGGGATGGAAATTTTCTAACATGTGAAATCATCGATATTAGCGTGGAATAAATAAATGCTGGGACCATTGACGTTGATAGTATTTCTACCGATGTTGTTTGTAGGCATGATAGGGTTGGGGCTGGAGGGAATTTCCTTGAAAATAACGGGAAAACAACCGAGATTCGAGTCAAATCGAAGGTCATGGATGTCCCTGAACTTATTTATGACAATCTGGACAACGCGCGGGTATCGGCCGGGTTGGGATGAGTTACCGGCTGTTTTTTGCGTCGATTAAATATATTTCGGGATGAATTAGATTAATAAAATTTCCCTACATGTTCTCTGTGTATAATTTCAACCCCTTTCGGACTCGGAAGGGTGCACCCTTAGGGGTTGGCGTGGAAGTAGCATTAGATAAAAATAAACCAGAAACTGTCAGGATTGTCACTGAGTTTAATTATGACATTAAACTTGACCGTTTAAGTCCCCGAAGTGGGAGTGGTCGGGGGTGTAAAATTTCAAACATGTTAAACGGTCGATATTTGCGATAATTATTTCCTGGGGTTAATTACTTTGAAAGTATTTATACCGATGTTGTTTGTGTATAATTTAACCCCTGTGAAGGGAGCAAGCTTAGGGGTGGCGTGGAGGTACGTTAAATAAAATCCCGCAAAAACAACCGAGATTCGAATCAATTCCGAGACTATGAATGTCGCTGAATCTAATTGTGACAACCCTGGGGGGGTAACGCGACGGGTTTGGGAGGTGTTGGGCGGGGGAATAAATTTTCAGACAATGTAATCGGCCGATTTTTGCGTGGAATACATTCTTTTTCATTATCGCATATTTGTGGGGGTGGTCATCTTCTAACATGTAAAAACGGCCGATATATTTAGTCAATGACTTCATCCGCCTTCGGCATGGGAGGTGGGGCACATTTAGGGATAGGGTTCGAGGAGCTTTACATAAAAATAGCGCAAAAGTAACCAAAATTGGAGTCTTATGGATGGTTATAGATAAATGACATCTCGGGCAACGCCGGGCACCCAGCTAGTATCTAATAAATAAAACAGAGTGTTTATATATATATATGTATATGTATATATATATATATATATACACCGGTGGAACAAATTTCATACATGTGTTCTTTGCGACCAGGAAACAAACACTGTCGGGGTGAGAAACATTTACCAACCCCAGGAGTGGGGATTGACGAGGGCTGAAATATTCAAACATGTTAAAACAGCCGATATTTGTGTCTGATAAATAATTTTAGGGGTGAAAGAGATTGATAGTGTTTATACCGATGTTATATGAGTATAATTTCAAACCCTCATATCATGGGAAAGGAGCGCCGTTAGGAGTGGGGCTGGACAGGTATTACAAGAAAATAACGGGAATACAACCGATATTGGAGTCAAATACAGGGTAACGGATGTCGGTGAGTTTAATTATGACATTCAAGTGGCCATTTAAAACCCAGGGGAAAGGGTTTGAACGGGAATGGAAGATTTCAAACAAGTTAAATGGTCGATATTTGAGTGGAATAAATAATTATCAGGGTCAATTACGTTGATAGTATTTCCACCTATGTTTTTTTTGTAAAATTACAACCCTTTTCGGTATGAGAGGATAGCACGCATAGGGTCGGGGGTTGAAACATTCAAACAATCTAAAACAGTCGATATTTTAGGCGGATAAAAATTTTTAGGGGTTAAAGAGATTGATAGTGTTTCTACCGATGTTATATGAGTATAATTACTATTATTACTATTGTTTTCTATATCCAGATTGACTTATTATAACTACTTGACAAAATTCAGATCTAAATTTAGGCGTCATATTTATTGGAACAAATTAGGCTGTTTGTAAGCGAAGATAGGAAACCAGGAAATAAATTCATAAATTTAAAAACTTTTTCGACATAGATGCCGTGGCGTCTTCCAATGAAATTATTATCAATCCAAAAACGCTTTTTCTAACCCCAGGCGTTCTGTAGCAAATAATTAATCAGTTTATATTTCAAAAACACTAAACTTTCAGTCGTATTTTGTTAAATTTAAAATGGCGCGATTATTAAATTACTTAACAAAACGTCGCTATTTTCCGTGTATATCGCGTCACACAGTGCAAATAAAATTAAGGAGATTATTTTCAAATTAATTTCTATTATTATGCAACAACAATAATAGAAAACATAATGAACATTATCATACAAAATACGTCTTGGTTTTACAAGGCTCACCATGGCATCAGGCTCAATGCGGGCACAGTGTGTTATTTTTATTGGTTTTTAAATTGAAAATACGTAGTTAAAACCTGTGTTTTAATAGTAAAATAATTACATAACTAACGTAACAAATAATAGACCAATTATTACTTATCACATAATATTTGTTCATCATTTACTTGCTTTTAATTAACATGATTTATTATTCATTATAAAAAGCCAATTAATTGTGTTTATGGGTATTAATTATGGCCTTTAATTGAAAAGTTATGGAACAAATAATAATGATTGACTATAATTTTACATTTGTAAATATAGTAATTATTGATTTAAAAAATTAATTATGGAATATGAAAAAGATGAATATGGGAACGCCAAAATCATTCCGCATAAAAAAATTGATAAAAATAAATTAATTATTTAATTTCGAAAATTTCTAATTTAAGTTCCACATTATTAATTTAATTTAGTGACTATCTAAATGTTATCGATTATTTATATATTCAAAATCATTTCTTCATTCCTCTCGGCTAGAGAGAAATAGAGAGACCAAGTAAGCAACGGCAGGCAGAGTTGTGCCGATGCATGTAAAATGGAGGAGCTGCTGCTTTAGGGGCGGTGCTTAGACTCGTGGACTGAGACACCTGCTCGTGGAATAAGACACCTTCTTTACTTCTACTAGCAACCCGCACGACAAAATCACGAAATCCCATACTAAAATTGAAACGCTTCAAAAAGGAGGCGCTCATGACATCTGTTGGATTTGGTTCGTACTAACGACTTAACATGGGGTTTGATTTTCACGGAGCTCGATACATCAGGGGAGCAGACGGCCCTAGTAGTTGGCGAACTTCTGTGCTACGTCACACCTGCCCCTTCTTCCTGCCTCGCCTTGGTCAGAGGCGTTTACCCAGAACTAAGCAAAATGGAGTCGTTGTTCTCTGTATTCCGCAGTGCATTTTTCTTTGAATATTATTTATATTTAATTAAGAGGAACATTATTTAGTACAATAAATGCCACACACTATAATTATCTCCTAATTTTTAATGCTTTAAAAGTTCAAGAGAATTAATTTTTTTTATCTTGCAGTCAATCAATTCTTATGTACTGAAATATCTTATTACATAATTTTGCTGTTTTTGGGTATATAAATACTTAACTGTAATAAAATAATTTAATAAACACACTGCAGTTTCATTTAAATAGAAATAAATAACTTCGGCAACTTGCATATTTATTATTATTAATTATTATTATACATTTTATACATCCATATTGACTTATTATAACTACTTGACAAAATTCAGTTCTAAATTAAGGCGTCATAGTGGAACAAATTAGGCCGTTTGTAAGCGAAGGTAGGAAACCAGAAAATGAACTCATAAATTTAAAAACTTTGTCGACATCGATACACGATCCAACGTGTAGGGGTGGAGGGCAGTTACAAGAAAAAAACGTGAAAACAACATAGATTCGAGACAAATCGAGGTTATAAATGTCACTGAATTTATATATGGCAACCTGGGTAGCGCGCGGAGTTGGTTGTGGGTGGGAGGGCTGGTCGGACGTGGGCGGGCGTAGAAATGTTCAAAAATGTTAACCTGTCGATATTTGCGCCAAATAAATATTTTTCGGGGTCAATGAGACTCATAATAATACTAAATAAATTCTGTGTATAATTTCAACACCTATGGGCATGGTATGGAAGCACGCTTAGAGGTGGGGTTTTGAGAAGCGTTACATGAAAATAACGCGAATAGACCAAGATTCGAGTCAATTATGGGGTTATGGATGTCGCTCAATTTCATTGTGAAAAAATTAAGTTTTGCTCGGGGTTGGACGGGGGTAGAAATTTTTAAACAATGGAACCGGCCGATAACACATTTAGTTGCGTTACATAAAAATAACGAAAAATTCGGGGGTTATGGATAAATGTCATCTCGGGCAACGCCGGGCACCCAGCTAGTAAACATATAAAAAAAATATAAGGCAATGAGTCAAGACATTTATCATGAAGAAAAGTTTAAAACAACAATATAATAAGGGGAAAAATAATTAAAGCAGAGAAAATTATCATGAATAAAAGATTATAGCAACAATATAATAAAGGGAAAAATAATTAAAATAAACAGAAAAAAGCCTAAGGCAATAAGTAAAGAAATTTATCATGAATAAAAGTTTAAAAAAACCAATATAATAAGGGAAAAAATAATTAAAACAGAGAAATTTAACATGAATTAAAGTATAAAAAAACAATATAATAGGAAAAAATGATTAAAATAAACAGAAAAAAGCCTAAGGCAATAAGTAAATAAATTTATCATGAATAAAAGTTTAAAACAATACTATAATAAGGCGAAAAATAATGAAAACAGAAATTTATCATGACTTTAAGTATAAAAAAACAATATAATAGGAAAATATAATTAAAATAAACAGAAAAAAGCTTAAGGCAATAAGTAAAGATAATTATCATGAATAATAGTTAAAAAAATAATATAATAAGAAAAAATAATTAAAACAGAGACTTCTTTAAATGAACAGAAAAATCCTAAGTCAATAAGTCAAAATATTTATCAGAAATAAACAGAAAAAGGATAAGGCAATACGTCAATAAATTTATCCGGAATAAAAGTTTAAAACAACAGTATAATAGGGGAAAAATAATTAAAACAGAGACTTCTTTAAATAAACAGAGAAAAGCAATAAGTCAATAAATTTAACATGAATAAAAGTATAAAAAAAAGAATCTAATAGGTAAAATAATTAAAACAGACTCTTCTTTAAATAAACAGAAGAAACTATAAGACAAAAATTCAAGAACTTTATCAGAAATAAACAAAAAAAAGCATAAGGCAATAAGTCAATAAATTTATCATGAATAAAAAACAGAGACTTCTTTAAATAAACAGAAAAAGCGTAAGGCAATAAGTCAATAAATTTATCCGGAATAAAAGTTTAAAACAACAGTATAATAGGGGAAAAAATCATTAAAACAGAGACACTAACGTTTCATCCCTAATTTATAGTGACGTCTTCAGGTGTGAAAAATACTTAAAAAAATTAAACGATACAATTTGTAATAAAATATACAAGAAAACATAGTTTCATTAAACATCATTATGGAGAAATTGTACCCAAACAACATCGGGAGAAACACTATCAATCTTATTTACGTCGAAAAAATGTTCATACGACGACACACAAGTCGGTCCTTTTAGCCTGTTAGAAAATGTCCACTCCCCCTTGACCCTAGGGCCGGTATTTGTGTTTTACCCCCCCCCCCCCCCCACACAGTGTTTGTTCCCGGTTCGGAAGGAGCACACGACGTGTGTACAACATTTGGTCGAAACTGAACGTGGAACAATCAGACACACACACACCGTCCATTTTATTTACTACAACTGTTGGAATTAAATCATTTTACAAGCTGGTTTCATCAAGAACATAACGAATTTTTTTTTTTCAGTTCTATTGGTTTTAAATTTCGGGCCCCATTTTTAATTGATGATGTTTCCACCGTTGGTTTCTAAACGTAGTTGGCCTACACTTTTTACTGCATATATTATTTTCACTATATGTAATTCTCTGACACTAAATTCAAATTTATTGGTTGTTTTATTACTCCTACCTGATGCACTTTCCTCCACCGAGATCTATTCTTTTTCTTTTTCACCCTTTCTTCTTCTGTTTCGGCTATTTAAAATTCATTTTGTTTGTATAACAGGCGCCGTGGCCGTGGCGAATAAACAACGTTGTTTGTCTCTGCGGATGAACATTAGAAACGCACCACTGCGGCTCTCCCCCGCGTTTTATAATAAAATATACCTGACAGGGTTGTTTTTTTTCCCAACAACAGACAGATCCAAAGAGCGTGCGTGTGTCACTAATACCGTCATTACTAGAGTGTTATCTGTGTGTGTTATTAATTTATATCGAACCGGACAGCCGTGTCTTTCTTTGTGTCGGCGGCCATTACCAACCCTGCAGGAACACCAACAGTCACACAATGAGATTTTAGGCCTAGTTAAAGGTGAATTCTTAAGGAGGGGGGGCGAAAAAAACAACCGTTGAGACTAATTTTATAACGTGTATTTATCTTTCCATGGTGTAGACAAATTACGTTAAGTATTTCTGGAAGCAGGTGCAAAACATTCCTTTCCTTCTTCTTATTACTTATAACAAAACAAAAAACTAAAGAATTTAAAATTTCAGAATATATTTGTAAAAAAAAAGAGGATAATTAATTCGTGGTTTAATATTTATATCTGATAAAAGGGAATTAACTGTTTTAATGTTATTATTAACTGACTTATTTAAATAAATAAATAAAAACCTGAGGCAACAAGTATGAAATTTTTTATGAATAATAGGTTTAAAATGGGAAAAAAAATCCCTAATTTATAGGGACCTCTTCAGGTGTGGCAAAACTAAAATTAAACAATACAAGTTGTTATCTAAAAAAATAAATTATCAAGAAAAAACATTTTTATAAGACATGATAATGGAAAAATGTATGGAACATTACATAAAAAATATGGCAACGTTCTGACGTTGGGTCCGGTGAAAACTGATGTTTACTGGATTTTCTATTAAGAATGAAAACTAGGAGAAGAAAAATAATTATTTATTATGGACAAAATGGTGGAGTGCTAAATTATAAAACTAGATTATAATAGGATAAAGAGGATAATTATTTATTTTTGGACAAAATGGTGGAATGTAAAATTAGATTATAATAAGATAATGAGGAAAATTATTTATTTTTAGGGCAAAATGGTGGTGTGTAAAATTATAAAATTGGATTATAATAGGATAATGGGGAAAATTATTTATTATGGTGGTGTGAACAATTATAAAACTAGATTATAATAGGACAATGGGGAAAATTATTTATTTTTTGGACCAAATGGTGGTGAGTAAATTTATAAAATTAGATTGTAATGGGACAATGAGGAAAATTATTTATTTTTGGACAAAATGGTTGAGTAAAATTATAAAACTACATTGTAATAGGACAATGAGGATAATTATTTATTTTTGGACAAAATGGTGGAGTGTAAAATTATAAAATTTGATTATTGTAGGATAATGAGGATAATTATTTATTTTTGGACCAATTGGTGGAGTGTAAAATTATAAAATTTGATTATTGTAGGATAATGAGGATAATTATTTATTTTTGGACAAAATGGTGGTGTGTAAATGTATAAAATTAGATTGTAATAGGATAATAAGGATAATTATTTATTTTTGAACATGATGGTGATGTGTTAAACTATAAAATTAGATTATAATAGGCTAATGAAGCTTATTATTATTATTTTTTGTAACGAGAAATGATAATTTTCCTATTACGGTTCTAACTGAAGAAACAAATATTTCTGTTAATTAATAAAAATGTTAATGGCCAAAAAAAAGTCGGTATAAAAACCGTCCTGAAACGTTGTTAAAATAGTTGAATGAAATATTTTAAAATGTCTGAAAAGTTTGGTTAATTTTTTAATACTTAATATTAATAAAAATAAAACTATTTTTTGTTAAGTTGGCAGTTCTTCCGTTGTGCGAAGAACGATGGGAAATTATTTTTTTTGTAACGTGAAAAATACGCAGATTTACGATAATGTAACCAAAGAGGTATATAAAATATCTTTGGTCCTAACTGATAATTATTTTGGAAATTAATATAAATGTTAGTTGGCCAAATAAGTCGGTTTTATGATTCAATACAAATTCTTGCACGGACATACACGACGTTTCGTCCTTGTATTAGGATCTCTTCAGATTATAATTAATTAGGAGGCATGACTGGGCTCAATGCGAACGCGTACTCTTGATTATTAGTATCGAGCTTACATCATAATACGTATGGGACGAATATTTACTCTTTTTATCCTGATTTATTTGGCATATAACGTTTATTTATTTGTTTAAAAAAATTCAGAGCCTTCAACTATTGTTCCTCTGCTTTTCCAAAAATCCTGCGACCTTTCGCCTTCTTTACAGGTTTTAATACTTACCTTTGCAACAACCCAGGGTAGGTCAGGGCAACCTGAGAGCAATTGTTCTAACGTCGTCCTGACCCTCTTTGTACCTTCCACGAGACATTTTCTGAACCAACTGGCTGAACTCTTAAGTTCTCGGAAGGCGAATAAAGGTTGGATGCCGCCAACACAAACAAGCTTGTAGCTTGAATTTATGGTAGCTCCATGTGGCTGCCTGTTTATTTTTCCTACACAGGAAGAAAAAGAAAGACATGGATACGGCGAGTCTATGAAGGTCTCAGAGGACGAGCTTCCTTGCAAAATTTCCATCGAGATGACTACCAAAGCCTTCGTCTAGTTTACTTCAACGTTAAAAAGGTTCTCCCACCCCCCCCAAAAAAAATAAAAACACGTTTTAATAAATTTTGTTAAGTGTCTAAAAAGTTTAACTATTATCCCAAGTCAAATTAAATGGGGGTTTTCTTCTAATTTATGTACAGTGACAACGTAATTGTTCTTACGTTCTTTTAACCTAGTTGCAGTTTTATAATTTTACACACCACCATTTTGCCCAATAATAAATAATTATCCTATTATAATCTAGTTTAATAATTTTACACACCACCATTTTGCCCAAAAATAAATAATTATCCTATTATAATCTAGTTTAATTAATATACACACCACCATTTTGCCCAAAAATAAATAATTATCCTATTATAATCTAGTTTAATTAATTTACACACCACCAATCTATCCAAAAATAAATAATTATCCTATTATAATCTAGTTTAATAATTTTACACACCACCATTTTGCCCAAAAATAAATAATTATCCTATTATAATCTAGTTTAATAATTTTACAAACCACCATTGCGTATTGCAAACAACATAAAAGCTGCCAACTTCACACAAAAAATTAATTTTTATTAATATTATGTATTAAAGAAATTAACCAACCCTTTTTTCAGACATTTTTTAAAAAAATAATTTAATTAAACATCTTTAACAAACGTTTCAGTACGTTTTTGAAACGTTCATCAGGTTATTATAAAATGTTAAATCATCATAATACCTTTTCACGTGCATAAACTCGTTCAAAATCATTTATTGACCACGCATTCGCCGTCTCCATAGCAACTAAACAAAGACAAAGACAAAACATCACCTGAAGCAAACTCAAAGATATGACCCATACTTCTTCTTATTATTATTATTAACTTATAAATGTAACAAATTGATTACAATTGATTTTAATAAAGTTAAGTTACTCTGGTAGCAATTTTTTTGTGCGATATAAATTATATTTATATTTATTTACTGAAACTAGGTTAAAAGAACATAAGAACAATTACGTTGTCGCTGTACATAAATTAGAGGAAACCCGCATTGAATTTGGATTGCGATAATTGTGGAACTTTTTAGACACTGGACAAAATTTATTAAAACGTAATTTATCAGATATTTCCGTTTATTTAAACAACTTTTAACTCACTAAATGCCCGAAAAAAGAATGATGATACATTAAAATTAAATAATATTATTTTCAAACTTTTGATGTAATTTTATAAAAATAAACATTTAAAGAAAAAAAGATAGTATGTATTTAGTTTCATATTTACTTTATAATTGGTAACATTGGAAGAATGTTGATATTATATCAGAAAAATACCCAGACTCACGATAAATTTCCAAAAAGTAATCCCAGTTGGTACGTAATTAACTAGAGAACAACGCTTCATAAGATGTAGGTAGTATAAATGTTAATGGCCAAACACGTCAGAATCGATATAATAAAAAAAATGATGTATGTTTGTATGTATGTGTGTATTTAAGTTAATCTCTATATACAAAAATTTAAACGCGTGGACAGATTGCAACAAAAATAAATAAAAAATTGGTACAAATATTCTTAAAACGACGAGAAACGGTACTGTGGGATAGGGGGGGGGGGAGAGAACACCCTAGCATAAAGGTTGGAAAGAATTATGATTTTTTTTAAAAAAAAATGTAATCATTTCGTGTTAAACTCCTGTGCGTCAAGGGACCCTGTCGTCACGGCAAACGCTAGAGAGGGAGAGAAGTTACTACGAGACGATACTGCACAAAAAAGTGAATAGTTCCTTTTTTTTCTCGTAATGAAATAAAGGAAGAAATAATTTTATTGAATAAAAAGTATAATTTTATCCTGGAATGCACCATCGAATGATAATAAAAAATCAATACCAAAGGTTATACGATCTGTGGATCTAATTTTCTTTTAAATGACTGACATGGTTTTGCCCAATTTTTTTTATGAACTGGAGGAGACGTAGAATGATGGTAAAAATCATATTTGTTTATCATTATAATTTAATAGAATATTAATGTGCCTAACTGACGAATTATTTCACATATTTAAGTGTAAATGTGCGCGAAGGATGAGTACCCGGGCAACGCTGGGCATCCAGATAATAAAGAACGTGGAGAAGTGAATCTAACATTCACAGTTCCATAGAGTCTCTACGAGAGTTGAGGAGAATACGTATATATATATATATACACTGTGGCGACAGAACGTCAACAGGGCCGACAGTACCGCAGAAGTCGGAGGTTGTTGGATGGAAGCGTGTCACATCGGAGCACGAGACGAGTGCTGAAAGCGGAGGAAGACAGGTAGGAACCGGAGCTGTGCTCTGCCCCGAGGATCGGGTGTTGTTGCCAGTCCACGCGCATTTATCGCCTCATTACGCACATCTGAACCGTCGACACGCATTCACGTTTCCCCTGACCGACGCGACGGACGGTCATCGGCCTTCGGTTTCACACAAGAGAGAGAGAGAGAGAGAGACTGGAACAATTACCAACAACGATGTACCACCACCACTACTACTCCTACGTGCCTTCAACATGTCACGGGGTTTACGAAGGACGTAGTCCCCGGTACATGCGTTGCATGAGACAAAGCTCTCGGGTTTCCATCCATGTCAACAGACAACCTGACTGCCAAAGTGCGACTGTTGCAGCAGAGAAGGAATACTGCTACCATGCTTGCACGTGACCTTGATCCACGATCATGTTCCCAAGGACAGATGATTAGGACAGTTACGTCGACGCTGCTTCCCCATGAATGAACATTACCACGTACTGCACGCCTTTTTTGGGGGGTTTTATTACGATCATCATTATTCTGAACTCGCAAGTCCAAGTATATAATAATTAAACAGAAATATTCTAGGCCGTCTCTTTATTATTTCATGACTGGACAGTCCATTGATGGCCTCAACCGTTACACGTGGTCAGATGGCGCCGTGTTTTGAGCGGCCGTGGCCTGAAAATAAAATGTCTTATAAAATGATCAAGAATTTCATCTGTATCATCCAGAAACTACTAATAGTTTACCAAATTTTTAGCTCTAATTGTGTAACTCCTGCTACATGGGGCAGACTAAACGTTCCCTTAATACACGTTACCAAGGAACATGTGGCTAATGTGAAACTACCCACTGATGAACAATCTGTAGGCTCCAAACATATCATCAACTGTAAATTGGCAAAATGCTGAGATTTTAGACGTTGACCCCAGCCAGGTGCAGTTCCAGAGATGCTTCACATTGAATCAAACACCACAGGTATTTAACGTACAAACAGACGCTGTGAAACTAAAAAACTGCTATGACCCCTTAAGGTTATGCAACCCTTTCGGCTCTCCCATCATCGTTGCGCTTTTGGTTGCTTTTGAGTGTTGTCGAACTGACCAGGGTGCAGTTGTGTCGCTCTAGGCTCTTCTTAGCACCTGACGATAGGGCACAAGGATCCCAGAAACGTTGTGTGGTATTTATACTATCAGTTTTTTTTGTCTGTAATTGGCTGTCTTACTTATTCATTATTTTCAAAGAGAAGTACATTTTTTCATTTTATATTTTATTATTATTTACTTTATTTTAGGTAACTTAAATAATATTAAAATATTATTATGAAATAAACACATTTTCTTAAAATCTTAAAAATACGTTTAATATATTTTTTTTTCAACGACATTAATTTGGGTTAACATATTTTATGGGTTTTAATTATGATGGTATTTTTCTCCAAGGGGTTTATTTAGTCTCTTTGCCTTTTAGCAGCCGTTGCATTTAACTATGACACGTGGTACGTTGTTTTTTAGGGCTCTGTTGTCAGAATAAATATCAAATTATATTATTACCTTTTTTTTGGCTTTCTTTCTTATTAATTGTTATATTAAACCATAAAATATCAAGATCTTGCAGACTTTTAAATCAAAGACATTGCGCACCCTAGTCAATGCAGCGTGGTACATCCATACACTACTCCATCACGACCTCAAAGTTCCATTTATTTCAGAAACCGTCATCAAGACGTATGCCACCAAAAGAAAAGAAAGAACACTAAACCACCGCAACCTCCGACAACCCGTAGCGAGAAGATTGAAGAGGTTATGGCCAGAAGACATCACTAAGTAAATCCAGGAGACCCGCTACTGGACGGTGCCCTACGCAAGACAAATAGCTTTAATAAGTAAACAATTCACTTATTACTCTAAGTGTTAAGAGTAGATTGTAAATCAGCAACCGAAATTATATATATATATATATATATATATTGTAGTGAATAACAACCTTAAGTGGCCGCCCTTGTGTCCGCGGGCCTGAGGAGGAATACATTAAACGTGCACGTGTACTTGCCCGAGAGGCCAAAAGAAATCGCGGGTACAGGTACCTTTTTTTGCATCATTGGGGGGGGGGCGGAGTACGAATAAATACTCCGAACCCGAATAAATTCATTAGATTGTTTCAAAACTCCATTATCACACTTCATGTTGGCAGATGCTCTTATATATTTTAAAAAAACTTCCCACATTTTCTCTTATAATACAAATTCCTTCAAGTTTTGTTATATAACGTAACATCCCACTAGGACAGACGCAGGCAGAGAGCCAAAGTGAACGCTGAAAGTGGAGTGAGAAGGTGGAGAATTCAGGCGAGCGGGAAGAAACAAAGGTTTTGAAGGACGTCCATCGCGGGAAGGCCGAAGAAGATGTGCTGCTTACGACGAGACCAGTGACCCACTGCAAGTCGGCTGACGCCACAAGTAAAGTAAGCATCACAATATATGTAAAGTGCCTTCAAAAGTAGAATTTTTTACACAGTGCGGAAATAGGCTCTGTTCTTGAATAGCTACCGAACCGCCCACATTACCCTGTAGAGAAGGAGGATTTTATAACCAAGCCGGAGCTAATGTTAATTTTTTTTGCAGACCAATGTGTAGCTGCTGGCGCCCAATAATATTTTTTTAATGTATTTTTCTATTTTCTTGTAATGAAGTTTTTTTAATATTAAGTAATAAGGACTAATCATTACAATATTTATATATATATATATATATATATATATATATATATATTGTGACTATGAAGACAACGTGTAAGTAAACAACAGCCAATATTAAGTCATAAAAAAATATATTTATGTATAGAAAATTTCAGTACATTAATCCCCTATTTTTGGAGCTTCATCATGTAAAGAGAAGTCTTCAGCGTGTGTGTACTCCAATAATTGTCTTCGAGGACCAAATACAAATTTAGTGTCACGGCGCGCCTCCTACGACGGTAGTCAGTGAAATGTAATTTTTTATATGAATAATTGTAGATAAGTTTGTAGTGGAAGGTTTTTTTAAATGATAAATTAAGAGGATATTTTACAGAATTTATTAATTATCTGAACATGGACAAAAAAAATACAGTGTTCAGTCAGCCTGACAAAACAATCTGATCCCTTAATGTCTCAGTTTAACATGGTCTACGGTAATTCCCCCCCCCCCAGGCGCGTCAAGGATTGAGATACTTGGCAGTTACCTTCGTTGATGTCTGGCCGTTATCGTGTGGCACCCTCCATCCATCCGGGTCCTCTAGAAACTGCAAGTTGGGGGCTTCAAGTCCGTCGCTGGCGACGGTTTGTCCTTCTGTGTGTCCCTACTTTTCTTTTTCAGGCCCCTCGCTGGATGTCAAAAATCGATCGTCTCGATCATCTTCGGATCTCGATCTTTCCTGAACCAAGAAATGTCATTGGTTCAGGCAGTCACGTGTTCACTCAGATTTCTGGGATTTTCTGAGAGACGTTTCCCACGGTGCGACAGTCCAGGCAACTTCCGAGGGTCAACATCATACGTGTCCAATTTCAGACTGCAGGGATTATCTCCCCGTCTCGGCGGCGCCTGCTCAAATGCCAACTTATCAAACTCTCAACCCTTGCTAAAATCCAATTATATTAAAATGAAACATATATATATATATATATATATCAATAATAAAACTATCGCGCTACAAGTTGTTTGACGAGTGTGAGACTGCACTCACTCACACACGCGTTACTGCGACTCCTTCTTCTTTCCGTGTGGCTGCCTGCGCCTTAATGCATGTTCATGTGAGGCCGCCGGACAGTTGCTTGTTCTTACAAGTTGTTGCGCCGCCACGTCATAAACGCCTCACTTCCACACCTGCCGACCAGGAGTAATTTGTATGAAATTATGCGCATCTATGGGACTTCTGACACCATACTCAAGGTACGGATAATCCTTTCATTATTCAGGACCTGGAGGCAAGGGCGGCTGTGAGTGAAAGTCGGCAAACAAATCAATTGCCCACAATGCAACAGATGTGTGACTATCCTGAGACTGGCGGGTCTTTAAGTGGAAGAAGGTAACAGCTGCCGCCGTGTAGTGACGTTGCTTACTGGAGACCAATCAGCGTTCCAAAAATTGAAATAAAGAAAGGCAGTACCTACGAGGGGTATTCTCTCGCAGGCAGAAACTTGTAGGAGAGATACGAAGGGGCTACCTTTGGGGACCTTCCTCTACCCTTCCGCATCCCCCCCTTTCAAATCCCTTCCTATGCTATTAAAGGGGAGTTGCCCAATGAGGATCACCCTCATGTAGCCTGTTACCCTAAATAAATATGCATCCCCCATAGGAGCTTGCGAGAGGATTCTCTCGCAGGCAAAACCTTTTAGGAGAGACAGTAAGGAGCTACCTTTAGGTATGCCTTTTCCTCTCCGGTTTTGAACTAAGGTTCCCACAAGCCGAGGCACCTCGGCCTGTTCTGAGAGGTGCATGTTCCGGGGTCACAGACCTTGGGCATACGGTTAAGAGTTGTCCGCTATTCCCATTGGAATAGTCGGCCAGCTGCCTCCTAAACTGATCGAGGCACGGAGAATGGAATGCTGCGTCCCCACAGCAAACTCCTCTCCCGCTATCGGAAAGAAGTGGGACAAGTACTTAATGCCCGACCTACCTGATGCGGGTTTTTCTAGGGTTTTCCCTGCATTGCTTTTAGGCGAATGCCGGGAAGGATCCTTAAACTATAGCCCGGGGGCCCTAGTTAACCCTTGGCTACCTTCCTCTACCCTTCCGCAACCCCCCTTTCAAATCCCTTCCTATGCTATTAAAGGGGAGTTGCCCAACGTGGATTATAATATCGATTTTACTCAGCGGGTTTTTTGTGTTGTTGTTGTTATTGTTTTTACAACGTCAATCGATCGAAACGTCAGCAAAAAAAAACAGGACAGAAACGTGAGGACTGTTCCCCCAATAGAACGAGGGTACTTATGATTGCGACCTCAGCTTCCTTCCCGGGCACACTGGAGCAGCAACGGATTCCTGGAAGCAGGACCAAGGTCTTTGCTGTTACGACGAGACTCGGCCAACTTTCTGCTCCACACAGGGACACCGTTGATGAGGACGAGGACAGGTGCGGACGTGCCACCAGTCATCATCAGTCGGTCGGGTGATTCACGCCACGTCCCACGTAACAAAAGACGGCTCCGAATTCTTCATCCGTCCCCACATCCTGCTTTTTCTCCTCTTTAATATTCGCAATAGCTCTCAAGGCCACTTTGGGAAATTTTTCATTTGTTACACACCTCAATGCAAAGTCTCTCGAGGATCGACAAAGGAACTTTCTGGATGCCACCTTCCCGCGGTGCCTAGAGAATTAAGCGTGGTAATCAGTTTATTACCACTGAAAATAAAAATAAGTTTTGAACGCAAGATACTGAGAAGGATACACGGACCTGTATGGACGAGTGGATAACTAGAGCAGCTCATGATATCGTTAGGCTTTTCAAGAGCAGAAGGTTGGCCTGGGTGAAAGGAGAACACCCTAGACGGATCATGGGGCTGGAAGCCAATTCGGAGGAGGAAAAGGG
The DNA here is from genome assembly GCA_037074705.1 of Zhengitettix transpicula. Taxonomy (NCBI): domain Eukaryota; kingdom Metazoa; phylum Arthropoda; class Insecta; order Orthoptera; family Tetrigidae; genus Zhengitettix; species Zhengitettix transpicula. Next base: position 93,336,967 of record CM073593.1, read on the forward strand.
GGGAGACCCCGGTCAAGGTGGGAAGGATATACAAACCATGAAAGTAAGAGGATAGCGGAGACTGACACAGGAAGAAAATTGTTAATAAGGCCAAAACTCACATTGGGTTATAGTGCCAATAAAGAAGAAGAAGAAGAAGAATAAGAATAAATATGCCATTTTGCCTCGTAAAAACTACACAAATTAGATTAAGAAGTAGACAAAAATTAAAGTGATTAAATAAATAGCGAATAACGTTGTTGCTTGTGTCAGGTTATTCCGCAAGCGACGAACCCTTAAAGCAAAGACAATATAAAACCATACAAGTTACTGTATTAATCTTCTTCTTATAAATAAAGCAGAGTGTTTGTATGTATGTATGTATGTATGTTTGTATGTTCCTTATACAAATCTACACCAGTGTAGCAAATGTCACCAAATTTCGTACACGTGTTCTTTGCGACCAGGAAACCAACACTGTTGGGGGTGAGGCACGTCTACCAACCCCCCAGGAGCAGGGGGGGGGGTGGAAATATTCAAACATGTTAAAACAGCCGATATTTGAGTCTGATAAATATATTAAGGGGTCAAAGAGAATTATAGTGTTTCTACCGATGTTATTATCTGACTAGAGCGACACAACTGCAGGTGTTCTTTTTTTTTTAAAAAAATCACTTATTCGAATTGTAAATTCCTATTACACTGGGCAAACAAAACGTTCCCCTTTTTTTTAAAAAAAAAAGAACGACCAGTGTAGTTGTATCTCTCTAGGCTCTTCTTAGCACCTGACGAAAGGGAACAAGGATCCCAGAAACGTTGTAGTGTGGTATTTATATTACCCTCTTTTTTTGCCTGTATTTGGCTATCTTTCTTATTCATTGCTTAGTCTCTTCTTAAAATGAAAAAAAAAATTACGTCTGATTGAAAATAATGATCCTTGTAGCCTTTCGTCAGGGTGGTAAGAAGAGCCTAGAGCGACACAACTGCATGTGTTGTTTTTTAAAACATCACTGGTTCTAATTGTAAATTCCTGCTACATAGGGCAAACAAAACGTTCCCGTTTTTTAAAAAAAAGAAAAGAAAGACCAGTGTGGTTGTGTCGCTCTAGGTCTCTTTTTAGCACCTGACTAAAGGTAACAAAGATCCCAGAAATCCCGTTAATTTTATTTTTTTTTCCTTTTATTACGGTATTAAATCCCTTATTGAATCAGTTTCTACGTTAATTACAGCGATGTTAGTTAGGCTTATCAACTGACGCAGACTAACGTTTGTAGTATCTTTGACTATAATTTGGTTTGTCAATTATTCATTTGCCTCTAATAAAAATGAGGCTTGTGATTTTAGCAACCGGTAAATACGTCACAGTTTCACTCATCAGTTTTATTTATTTTTTTACCATCGTCCTGAGAAAATTTAACGGCTCTTGAGGGGGTAGGTTGGGGGTCGGGAGGGGGGGGGTTTGTGAGTTACGTTTCGCATCATCCTTTTTGTTTTCCACATTTAAATGTAATAAAGAATATCGTTTTCTTCTTCTCCTTGTTGAAGGCTGTCACGAAAGTCTTATCGCTCCCAATTTTGAATGCAAATGCTGGGGGGTTCGCCATATATTATTTCGGCCTATCAAAGCGACGTTCTTAATGCAGCGTTGCCCAGAGAACATAACTCTCTCTCTCTCTCTCTCTCTCTCTCTCCAAGAGGCCATTCCTTTACAGGCGTCTCGTCTCCATTTAGAGCACCGTAAATCTACTCTCAAGAGAGACCACACGGAGCAAGGGGACGGAGGAGGGAGGGAGGGAGGGAGGTCAACCACCAAGCAGGAAAGATTGGATTAAGCGATGATGGATGCTAAAAAAAATGTGTTAATTACTGAATCACAGTGCCCTGTGCGAGGACAGACTATGGGCAATGACGTCCAGAGGAGTCATGCAAAGTACAATCGAAATAAACATAAAAATTGAGGATGGAGAAAGAAAGGCTTTCACAAGCGCTGTAGCTGCAGAGCCAATGAAATTAATTTGTTATTAAAGCATCAGGAAAAGGAGGGGCGCGGGGGGGGGGGGGGAGAGGGAGGAAATGCCGACTGGAGCAGGAACCGGGCTGGGCTAAAGCTCTGCCAACTGAGCTACCCGTGTCGACTCCACACCCAGGGTCGCAATTCTCAAGTGTCTGTCAGTTTACGTGGCCTATTTATTTCGTGCCCCCCCCCCCCTTCCTCCTCAAATGAAGGACGGATTTTCCCCACAATTTTCAGTTCAAGGACTGATGGGGTAAAAACATTTCACAAGATCAAGCCACAGAGGCGCATGAAATTAATGAATAAAACTCTGACTGGATCCTCGCAAGAAATAATTTGTTGGATAGTTTTAACCAAGTTAGAATAAATATTAAAGCCGAAAGTAAGCAAAACATAATAGAGAAAAGACATAGTATAAACATAAAACGAAATAGAAGACGCTATTAAAGGCTAATTGTTAAAATGAAAAAAAAAAAATTGTCTCATTGAAAAATAATGAATAAGAAAGATAGTCAATACAGACAAAAAAAAGATAGCCAAATTCGGACGAACGAAGTAATAATATAAATAGTAATGAAAAGATAATAATAATAAATAATAAGAAGAAAGATTAATAATAAAAATGATGATAAAAAATTAAAAATAATTCATAATAATAAAAATTAATAACAAGAAAGGTAGCCAAATACAGACAAAAAAAGGGATGATAATATAAATACCACACTGCAACGTTTCTGATGATCCTTGTTCCCTTTCGTCAGGTGCAAAGAGGTCTAGAGCGACGCAAATACACTGGTATTTCTTTTCCTTTATTTTTAAAAAAAACGTGAACGTTTTGTTTGCCCTATGTAGCAGCAATTTACAATTAGAACCAGTGATGTTTTTTTAAAAACAACACATGCAGTTGTGTCGCTCTAGGCTCTTCTTACTACCCTGACGAAAGGCTACAAGGATCATTATTTTCAATCAGACGTAATTTTTTTTTTTCATTTTAACAAGAGACTAAGCAAGTTGTGAAACAGTGACTAAGCAATGAATAAGAAAGATAGCTAAATACAGACAAAAAAAGAGGGTGATAATAATATAAATACCACATAGCAACGTTTCTGATGATCCTTGTCAGGTGCTAAGAAGAGCCTAGAGCGACACAACTGCACTGGTCAGTTTGACAACTCTAAAAAGCCCTGAATTAAAGTATCAGGCCATGTAAGAGTTGTGGTTTAGTAGAAAAAAAAAGAGGTGTAGGTCAGGCCTGAATCAGGTCTAATAATGGGGAGGGAGGTTGGAGGCGGGGGGGGTGTAGGAAATTCAAACCTAAATCTGGAGTTGACGTGGGTAGCTCAGTTCGCAGAGTGGGAGGTATTGCCCCCCCCCCCCGCCATCCTTACTCTTTAATTCCCGAGTTGGAACAACACTGTAAATGTTGATAATGTTGCAACTGTGTAAGTATCATGAGTTTATTTTTCTATAGATTGATTCCTGTAATTTTTTTTAAAAAAATTAGTGTGTTTCGTAGTCAACATTTAAAACAAGTTATTCCTTGTGAATCATAAATTATTCAATACTTTGCTGCTCTACTTGTCTACTAGACTAAAAAAAATGCTTTTTTTGTTATATTTTCTCTTCACCGAGACTTTTACCCGCCGACTTCCATTTAATTATTTCGATTCTAAATATGAGAGTCGCCAATAGTCTTTTTTTTTGGGGGGGGGGGGAGTAACTGACGCCAATTAAAATAATTTGGTATGGAAAGTAGAGTGACATGACCACGATCTGCCATGAGTTTGTGTCGTCAGGTGAAGCCAAGACTCGATCGTCGTTTGCGTTGCGACGCCCCAGTAATGAATGGCCAAGCTTCTTTTTTATTATTATTATTTAATATTCTAATATTCGGGGCTTTTTGTAAGAGTTGGATCAATCCTTGGTCTTCCCCCCGCCCCTCTTTTTTTTAGTACGAAATATTTTCCCCCTTATATATCTGCTTTGGCATTATTTATTCCTTTCCGTTGTCCGTGTTTCTTTGCCGTGTCTTATTGATTCCATTTACCTCTTTTTTTTTGTTATTTCATATTCTAATATTCGGGGCTTTTGGTAAGAGTTCTAAAAATTAAACGATGCATGAAAACGATGGCGCAATCCATCTACCACGACGACGATGATGATGATGGGTCTGATCCGATCCCCTGCCACGTCGACCTTGAGTCGAGAGCAAAGAAATTGGCCCTGTCATTGGCTCCGAGGAAGGCTGATCTTTTGTATCATTTTCTTGCAACCAAGACTCTTGGCTGCACCTCGGCGTCTACTTAGTTTTATTACGCAGCTGGAAATTCCGTCCGTCGTCTAGGCGGGGCTTCAACGTCCGACACGGGGGAGTCCGTTGTTGTTACAAACAAACTCTGCATAATATCTTTGATCCGTCAGCGTCGACGGCAGCCGTTAATCGCAAAATTGGGAAACTACAGACCAGAGGCACGTGACCACAGTCGTAATGACCACAGGCAATTAATAAACTGGCCGTAAATCATTTATTTGATTCCATTAGTCCTCGTATGAGGAAATAAGATAAAATTACAATATAATCATTGGAAGCTACAATTAGAAGTTACTAAAATACTAAAAATCAGGAACACAAATTTTCCCTGTCCAGTAAAAGAAATATATAGTAATAATAAAAAAAATAATAATTCTTTAAGTATACTAAGGGTATAAAATAATATTTACAATAATCAAAAAAAAGTCAAAACGCTTTATTAGGAGAGATACGAAGGGGTTACCTTTGGGGGATGCCTTTTCCTCTCCGGTTTTGAACCAAGGTTCCCACAAGCCGAGGCACCTCGGCCTGTTATGAGAGGTGAATGTTTCGGGGTCACAGACCTTGGGCATACGGTAAGAGTTGTTCGCTGTTCTTATTGGAATAGTCGGCCAGCTGCCTTCTAAACTGGTCGTGGCACGGAGAAGGGGAATGCTGCGTCCCCACAGAAAACTCCTCTCCCGCTATCGAAAGGGCGTGGGACAAGTACCCAATTCCCGACCTACCTGATGCAGGTTTTTCTAGGGATTCTCCTGCATTACTTTGAGGCGAATTGCCGGGTAGGATCCTTAAACTAAAGCCCGGGGCCCCCTAGTTAACCCTTGGCTACCTTCCTCTACCCTTCCGCATCCCCCCTTTCAAATCCCTTCATATGCTATTAAAGGGGAGTTGCCACCATGTGGATTAACCTCATGTAGCCTCCCGTTACCCTAAAAAAAAGTAAAAAATTAATTATTAACTATCATAAAATATAGAATCACACATGATTAAACAATTTAATTTTAATAAGACACTAAGCAATGAATAAGAAACATAGCCAAATACAGACAAAAAAAGGGGGGGTAATGTAAATACCACACAACGTCTGTGAGATCCTTGTCCCCTTTCGTCAGGTGCAAAGAAGAGCCTAGAGCGACACAACGGCTTGTGGTGTTTACAAAATCACTTCTTCTAATTGTAGTTCCTGCTACATAGGGCAAACAAAACGTTCCCTTTTAAAAAAAGGAAAGAAAAAAAGACCATTGTAGGGGTGGTTAATGAATTAATAAATTATTTTCTGACATATCGGTTGAGTTCTTTATTGTTCAAATATAATTTATAACGCTTCAGTAATCAGTAATCTGCTCCCCCCCCCCCCTCACCCCACACCTAAAGTTTCCTCGCCTTTTCGTGGCGGAGGTGTTTGTGTGTGTTCTGATGATCCCAGGAGCCGGAAAGGTCCTGGGTGATGTTCCAGACGCGAAGAAGAATACACTGACTGGTCCCCCAGGTTCGCCGTGGGGCCAGCAACGAACCCCAGCAATCAGTCTCGGGATATGGAAATAAGCGGAAAATGGAATCAATACGACACAGGAAAGAAATAAGGACAACGAAAAGGAATAAATAATGCCAAAGCAGATATATAAGGGGGCAAAATATTTGGTACTAAAAAAAAAGAGGGGTGGTGGGGAAGACCAAGGAAAAGATGAATCCAAGATGTGGAAAATCAGATGGTGGGAGGAAGACGAGAGGAGAGAAGATTGGGCTGGTGTAGAGCTGTGGAAGAAGAATCAGTAATCACCAAAGAGTCTACAAGTGACGTAACAACGTGCTGTGACAGGGCGTCCAATAAAAATAATCTGGGATCGTTTGGATGAATTATCCTTAGGAAAAGTTGCAGTGGGATCGTTTTGAGAAGGGGATGCAATAAAGTTGAGGATTGACGTGTTAATATTTCGTGTGCTGGTTTGTTTACGTTGCACTTATAAATAGTCGCCATTGAAATACAACTGTAGCCGTATATTTACAGCCGCCTATCTGCGTCGTGTCCTCGTGGCAGAGGTAATAAATCCTCCTCGCCCACTTATCCTTAGAAATTAATTGGTACCTCAGAGAGTGTATAATGCAGGGCTTTCTCTCTCCGGAGCGCGGTGATGAGACTCGCTTGTTTACAGAGATATTACGGATCAGCGGATTTATGCGTCGGGATGTCTGCCGTTGGCTTCCGGGCGATTCATGGCCGCGGCGTTATTATTATTAATATTGAAATGGCGGCGGTCGTCCACCAGAGTCGAGCCAAGGTAAAATAAGAATCTGCTTTTAAGCTGTTGTGTGTTGCAGGGTCACATCGTGCTCGTGATGTCTCTTAATGGACCGAGGGGCGTCCAAAAGACTGTCGCATCCGAGGTGTAACGGTTCTCGCGTCACTCGTGATACGAACACTACTCCTCCCCCCCCCCCCCCTGTAAAGTGTTCAGAGAGACAGAGGGGGAAAAAATCTCAACTGCGTTCGTTTATCGTTGGTGCCGAACCAAACACTGCAGCATCCTACAATTAAATGGTAACGTTTCACGGAAGGACACCAGAAGAAGAAGAAGAAAAAGGTTAAAAAGATATCCCACTTGTTTTTCAAAAAAATCATTAATTTAACCATCATCTGAATTATTAAGGAGCCTTCAAGGCTATTAGAATGCATACAGGAAGTCTCAGTGCTCTGCATTAGGAACTACGGTTTTAGACGTCAGGAAACAACAAGTTGGCAGAACTGTTTGTTTGTTCCCCCCCCCCCCCACATACATACCACATTCATTCTAATATTTCATAACATTTAACTGTTTTAATTTAACGTCTATTTATTTACAAACTAATTAAACAATTTTTTTATTTATATTGTGACGACGTTTCGATACCTCTTTGTATCTTCTTCTTCAGGGGTACAGCGTATATGCACGAGAGTGTCCGTTCACTCTTGTGGATTTGGACCTGCTTGGGTTAAGAAGCCCAGGCGTAGAGAGAGAGAGAGACTACCCTGAAGATGAACAGTGTGTTCGAAACGTTGCTTGTGCCGACTATTCTCTTTTACTATATTTTGTTTGTCTCACATTTCACTTTCTCCGCTCCTTTTTCTTCGGCCTGTATCATCTCTTCCTACTCTTGGCCCAAAATTTCGATTCCCCATTATTATTATTATTATTACAGACGTTTATATATATGTTTATTTATCTGTTAAAACCTTAGCTTCCATTAAGGTGACGCAATAATATTTTAATAAAAATTATTTAAACTTCTTGTGTTATTGTCTTGGTTTTCGGACCATGTAGAATTTTTTTTACCTAATATTTTTCTTTGAATGTCCTTAATAATTGTTACTTCCTTTGATTAATTCCTTCCATTCCTGTTCTTAATTTTCTCTCCTTTGCTATCTTATCTCTTAAATAAAACTACTACTCCTCGGCGTGACAGTCCACGTAGGACCTTGGCCTCTCTAAAGATCATAGCCCAATCCTCTGCTCGTTTCCTCCACCTTCTAACACCCTCGTCCTCCACATCGTTTTCGTGGTCTCCTGGATTTCCTTTGTAGATATTTTCGACAACCCTGTCTTCCGAAATTCTTCTCTACATGGCCCCAACCACCATCTCAGTCTGGTTCCCCCGCTTTTATTTCCAATATAATGTCTGCATACCCATACTGTTCCTCCAGTTCCCCTATTTCTTCGTATTCTCTCCACTTCCCCACTTCGTTTACCGCTCCAAAAAAAAATTCCTTCTTAATATTTTCCTTTTTCCCACCTTCTCAAACACTTCATCCTCTTCTGCCGCGGTCGTTGTCCATGTTTCTGAGCCACCGGTCTTATCACTGTTCTGTTACCAGTCCACTCTTCTGCCACACCTGGATTTCCTTTTTAGATCTTTTTGACAACCCTGTCTTTCGACATTCTTCTCTACATGGCCCCAACCACCATCTCAGTCTGGTTCCCCTCTTTTATTTCGAATACAATGTCTGCATACCCATACTGTTCCTCCAGTTCCCCTATTTCTTCGTATTCTCTCCATTTCCCTGCTTCGTTTACCGCACAAAAAAAATCCTTCTTAATATTTTCCTTTTTCTCATATTCTCAAACACTTCTTCCTCTTCTGCCGCGGTCGTTGTCCATGTTTTCGAGCCAACGGTCTTATCATTGTTCTGTTACCAGCCCACTCTTCCGCCACACATGGATTTCCTTTGTAGATCTTTTCGACAACCCTGTCTTCCGACATTCTTCTCTACATGGCCCCAACCACCATCTCAGTCTTGTTTCCCCTCTTTTATTTCCAATACAATGTCTGCATACCTCCAGTTCCCCTATTCCTTCGTATTCTCTTCACTTCCCCACTTCGTTTACCGCCCCCCAAAAAATATTTCTTAATATTTTCCTTTTTCTCATATTCTCACACACTTCTTCCTCTTCTGCCGCGGTCGTTGTCCATGTTTCTGAGCCGCTGGTCTTATCATTGTTCTGTTACCAGCCCACTCTTCCGCCACACATGGATTTCCTTTGTAGATCTTTTCGACAACCCTGTCTTCCGACATTCTTCTCTACATGGCCCCAACCACCATCTCAGTCTTGTTTCCCCTCTTTTATTTCCAATACAATGTCTGCATACCTCCAGTTCCCCTATTCCTTCGTATTCTCTTCACTTCCCCACTTCGTTTACCGCCCCCCCAAAAAATATTTCTTAATATTTTCCTTTTTCTCATATTCTCACACACTTCTTCCTCTTCTGCCGCGGTCGTTGTCCATGTTTCTGAGCCGCTGGTCTTATCATTGTTCTGTTACCAGTCCACTCTTCCGCCACACCTGGATTTCCTTTGTAGATCTTTTTGACAACCCTGTCTTCTGACATTCTTCTCTACATGGCCCCAACCACCATCTCAGTCTGGTTCCCCCCCTTTTATTTCCAATACAATGTCTGCATACCCATGCTGTTCCTCCAGTTCCCCTATTTCTTCGTATTCTCTCCACTTCCCCACTTCGTTTACCGCTCCAAAAAAAAATTCCTTCTTAATATTTTCCTTTTTCCCATGTTCTCAAACACTTCTTCCTCTTCTGCCGCGGTCGTTGTCCATGTTTCCGAGCCACTGGTCTTATCATTGTTCTGTAACACAGTCCACTTTCAATAATGTCTGTTCGTGGTCGGTCAACATAAAAAATCTGTCTTTTCCTTTAGCCTGTGTATATAGTCGTCCTCGCGTGAGTCTAGACACTCAGTAGTTATCTTAAAGCTGCTAATGACGTCACCTTATCGCTGCATCGACAGCAGCCTTTTCTTCCCTCCCTCCCTCCGTCCTAAATGGTTCGCGTTGTTACACGACAAAGTCACACGCCTCTTGTTGTTTTATCTCTGTATCGCCTCCTTCCTCTGCCTGCACACTTTTACGTTGTCCTGTCCCCCACCCACCAGAGTCTCCCTAATCTGCCTTATCTGTCAGGTATCAAAACCTCCCTGCGCTCTCATTCCGACACCAAAGGCTATCAAGAACACATCAGCTTTCATGTTCAGGACCAACAACAACATCGACAACAACAACAAAATGTGGGACGGATTTTTTAAAGTTCTTCGTAACTGTTTTTTTGGTCAGTGTTGTATTCTCTGTACCCAATCAAAACACGGTAATAATTTTATAAGCTCTTCATTGTGGGTAATGAACACCCAAGCATTTAGTTATTATTTTTTTGTCCGGCTTTGCAAATGTCTAAATGAAAAGTGTCCCGAGGTGAAAGGAGGAGACGCCCGCTTTAAGGCCCCGTGTTGCGCCAACTATGACGCGACTGTACGCGGCGGCGGAGCAATGGACGGACGCAGCGCGAGTAGATGAGGATCAAGCAAGAGTGGCTTTCACTCAAGACACGTCTCATTTGCGCTCCAGTTAACGCCGATTCCTTGTCTGTCCTTTCACCCCCCCCCCCCCTCCTCCCTCCCCCGCTCTTGCAGCTGCACGGATTGACAGATTAATGGACGTCCTGCTGGAGACACGAGGAAATTGCTCAGCAAAATTATTTAACCTCACACACACGTGTGTGAAATTTCAGTAAACGTTTCCACATCGTTTCTCACTTTACAACACGCATCGGCGGCGTTAGGTTGATCGGAAATACCCTCACAACAGGCACTGGCATCACACTGGACCACTCTCATCCGTTCCCTAATCTACATAATAATAATAAAAAGGATGTTGTATGTATGTATGTATTTACGTTAATCTTTATACAAATTTAAACACGTGGACAGATTGCAACAACAAAAAAAACGGGACAGGCATTTGTCAAAACACAAGAAACGGTGCTGTTTGGGGGAGGGGGGGGGTGAGACACGCCTAGCATTATTATTTTTTTTAAAAAAAAATTTGATTTATGGTCGCGTCAACCTCTTGGTTGTTGGCGACCCCTCTAAAAGTATTTACATAATTAAGTTACAGCAGGTTAAGAAAATTTCCAATTGTGAACAACATTTCGGAGACGAACTCCAGGAGGCTCTTGATCGCCGTGGTGTCTTCTCCAGAGAACTCGGCTGTGGTCCTCCTGCGTATATGTCCTCATATTTCGTGCATTCAAATATAGAATATGCTGGATGGTTGAGTGAGGGCTTGAGATCACATACATGACACATGGGCCGATCTGTTCTGGGAAAATGATGTTCTGGAAACTATGATCTGTTGTTTTACTTGAGGTGGCACAAAATCTGCTGATGTTTGCAGGTAGGTTCTGATGGAAGAAGCTGTTATTTCCTCCTCTCCTCGTTGTCCTGTCATCTACCTTCCACTTTTCGTGTACATTCATTTCATTGAATAACGTGATTATTTTGCGTTAAATTACTTGCACGCGCGTGCCAAGAGACCGTGACGTCACGCGAGACAGAGAGAGAGAAAGAGAGAGACGTTACTACGCGACGAACAAAGGAAATAGTTCCTTTTCCCGTGATGAAATAAAGCAGAATATAATTTCATTGAATAAAAAGTATAATTTTATCCATCGAGTGGTAATAAAAAAAACAATACGAAATACTTTACGATCCTTGCTGGAAAAATGTAAGTTAATATTCGCCGCCATGTTTAGTGCCTCCAATATGGCGACCATTTGTTTACATTGTGAATGTCGCTAAGAATTACATCAAATTAATCTTTTGGTAATGTCTGAAGACTGAGGGACAATTATATCTCAGCAACACTCAAAGAGTATATTTAAGAAGAAATTCAGAGGTTATGTTTGTAGGAACTGATGCAGTAAAATTCAATGTAATTTTACAGCTGATCAATTATCGGTCGTAAGTGTGTAGGGAACTAGGAACAGTTATATTAAGGTTAAATCACTTCTTCACTAAAAGATTAATATAGAATTAAATACTTTTTTCAGGGGTTTATATAAACAAGTACACGTGGCAACGCCGCGGCACACAGTCCTCAGTATCCGGAAGATATTTTACAACGTGAATAATTTACGTCTGATTGAAAATTAATAATAATAATAATCAGTTAAGTGATAATATAAATACCACAAAACGTATCTGGAAGCCTTGTTCCTTTCTTCAGGTGCAGAAAAAAAAACGCAAGGAGCCTATAGAGAGACAATAAACAACAAAAACACGTGTGATTCATACAGTGAACCAATAGTTTTATAAATTTACGTCTGATTGAAAATTAATAATAAGAAAGGTAGCCAAATACAGAAAAAAAAGAAGTGATAATATAAATACCACAAAACGTATCTGGAAGCCTTGTTCCTTTCTTCAGGTGCAGAAAAAAACGCAAGGAGCCTATAGAGAGACAATAAACAACAAAAACACGTGTGATTCATACAGTGAACCAATAGTTTTATAATATATGTATGTATGTATGTCTCCATTAAATTTTTATTTTTTTAAGGGCTTTAACATATGTTTTTTTTTAACTGAATTAAATATCCAAGTCCCGTGTATATAACTTTCACATTAATTTTAATTAAACTTGTTTAATCGTTTGATTAGAACGAATAAACAGGATAAAAGAAGAATGTCCGAGCACACAGCCCTGTGTTCCGGGTTGCCGACACTTCCGGATATGTAATATTTAACGTTAGGCTGGAGGTTTACCGCTGACGGAGGGAGGTCACGGAACTTGTAAACGAGCAGAGTTGTTCACTCACTCACTCACTCACTCGCTCGCGTGACTTGCAAATTGCGATGTTCTCACACTAGCGATCACCAGAAATGAAGCTCTTCAGCAACACCTATTACACACACGTGTGCAGGCAGACTCCGTCCGTCCGTCCGTGTGCTGTGTGTAACCTGAGGGCGGCCTTCCTCGTCAAGACGACAATAAACACAAATAAATTACGTGGAAATTAAAATAGTTGTATGAGCAAAGAGAGAACGAACATAAACACACACGCGTCGCAGATGAAAGTTCCGTTACCACGGCAACGAAAATGTATACTGTACTAGTTGTAGTATCTGTGAGTTAGTCTCGTTCTGTACGTGATTAGAGAACAAATAAAATTCTTGTATTTAGTGAACGTTTTAATTTGAAATGGTACAAATGGTATCAATTTAATTATAAAAATAATAGCAATTAAATGACGTAAGTAATTTAAATTTATATTAAAACGTGCACTAAATTAATTAATTTTATTTGTTCTCTAATCACGTACAGAACGAGACGAAGTCACAGATACTACACACACATGCGTCGCAGTTGAAAGTTCCGTTACCACGGCAACGAAAATGTAAACAGTAATACTAGTATCTGTGATTTAGTCTCGTTCTGTACACGTGATTAGAGAACAAATAAAATTCTTATGTTTAGTGAACTTTTTAATTTTAAATGATACAAATGGCATCAATTTAATTATACAAATAATACCAATTTAATTATGTAAGTAATTTAAATTTATATTCAAACGTGCACTAAATTGATGAAGAAATGTATTTCTTCTCAAATCACGTACAGAACGAGACGAAGTCACAGATACTACTACTACTACTGTTTATATTTTCGTTGCTGTGGTAACGGAATGTTTCATAGATTTAATTGATACAAATAGTATCAATTTAATGATTCAATTAATACCAATTTAATGATACTAATTATGCCAATGTATATTATAAAGTGCACTAAATAATTGAAGAAATGAATTTGTTCTCTAATCACGTACAGAACGAGACCAAGTCACAGATACTACAACTACTGTTTTCATTTTCGTTGCCGTGGTAACGGAATGTTTCATAATATAATTGATACAAATAGTGTCAATTTAATGATTTAAATAATACTAATTATGTCAATGTATATTAAAACGTGCACTAAATTATTGAAGAAATGTATTTGTTCTCTAATCACGTACAGAACGCGACGTAGTCACAGATATTATTACTACAACTCCTACTGTTTACATTTTCGTTGCCGTGGTAACGGAATGTTTCATAATTTAAATGTTACAAATGGTACCAATTAAATGATACCAATGATACCAATTTAATGATTTAAATAAAAGTCAAATTATATTAAAGCGTGCAGTAAATTGAAGAATTGTATTTGTTCTCCTCTCATCACGTGTACAGAACGAGACGAAGTCACAGATACTGCAACTAGTATTATTATTTATATTTTCGTTGCCGTGGTAACGGAACGTGTGTGTGTGTGTGTGTTCTCTTTGCTCCTGCAATAGTAATACTAAATAAGACCTTTAAATACAGAACCAATAACTAAGAAACAATATGAGCAGGCAATACCTGCGAGGGATGTTCTCTCGCAGGCAGAATCTTTTAGGAGAGACAGGAAGGGGCTACCTTTGAGCATGCCTTTTCCTCTCCGTTTTTGAACTAAGGTTCCCACAAGCCGAGACACCTCGGCCTGTTCTGAGAGGTGTATGTTCCGGGGTCACAGACCTTGGGCATACGGTAAGAGTTGTCCGCTATTCCCCATTGGGACAGTCGGCCAGCTGACTCCTAAACTGGTCGAGGCACGGAGAAGGGAATGCTGCGTCCCCACAGCAAACTCCTGTCCCGCTATCCAGGGAAGGGCGTGGGACAAGTACCCAATGCCCGACCTACCTGATGCAAGTTTTTCTAGGGTTTTCCCTGCATTTCTTTAGGCGAATACCGGGTAGGATCCTTAAACTATAGCCCGGGGGCCCCTAGTTAACCCTTGGCTACCTTCCTCTACCCTTCCGCATCCCCCCTTTCAAATCCCTTTCTATGGCATTAAAGGGGAGTTGCCCTCATGTAGCCTCATGTAGCCTTAACACTGCAAATTAAACGTAAGAACTAAAATTAAAGATAAATACATAAGGGATTATTTTTATATATAAAAAAATAACTATTAATGTGTCAGAAAATAAAAATTAAAATAACATTTTTTCCCCTTGACAAATTGGCCATTTTTTCTGTTTATTAATTATATTATAATTAACTTTTAGTTTAGTACGTTTTTCCGACATGTTGACGTTCTTGCATATTTATTTTAGTTAAATTAGAAGAAGCTTTACTATTCTCCCGTCCAAATATATATATATATATATATATATATATATATATATATATACAAAAGAAAATGAGTTGTTTAGATAATCGTGTTAGAGAAGATACTAAGGTATTTATGTGACACGACGCAGCCATCATAGTATAAAGGCTAGACGTGTCACGTAATGGACGCTGTAACAAGGATACTGATGCGGGAGCGTGAGTTGCGGTGGGAAACGGAGAAGAAAATGTCAACAAAGGATGGGTGGTCGCTTCAAGAGCTGATGTTTGGGGGGGGGGGGGGAGTGTTTTTAGAAGTGTGTCTCTTTCAGATGTGTGTGTCTGTGTCTGTGTCTGTGCGCTCTTGAACCTGTCTCCTCTCACGCCTGGTATATTACATCCTGGCCAAACAATGTCCCTTGAGGGACCAGATTCCGAAGAGGTCGCGGTGCGTCCAGCCAAATACTTTCATATCAACTACCTTTTCCCCCTATCGTCTTTATACATATATCAGTCGTTTCCTGTTTCCTGTGTAATTTAACATTCGTGTGGCAATTCCGTTTTTGAACTAAGGTTCCCACAAGCCGAGGCACCTCGGCCACTGTTCTGAGAGGTGTAATGTTCCGGGGGTCACAGACCTTGGGGCCATACGGTAATAGATGTTCGCAGCTGCCATTGGAACAGTCGGGCAGCTGCCTCCTAAACTGTTCGAGGACACGGAGAAGGGAATGCTGCGTCCCCACAGCAAACTCCTCTCCCGCTATCGTGAACGGCGTGCGACAAGTACCCAAGAGCCCGACCTACCTGATGCAGGTTTTTCTAGGGTTGTCCCTGCATCAATTTTAGGCGAATTGCCAGGTAGGATCCTTGAACCCCTAGTTAACCCTTGGCTACCTTCCTCTACCCTTCCGCATCCCCCCTTTCAGATCCCTTCATATGCTATTAAAGGGGAGTTGCCACCATGAGCCTTGAGACAAAAAAATAATGTTTGTTGACCAAAAAAAATATATATATACACCGACGTTTCGTCTATTTTTTTAAGGATCTCTTCAGGTTTAATCTGCAATTTAGAAATCAAACACATACGTATGTAAAAGTTTTCTACGAATATTCACAAAATATTTCAATTAATACTCTAATTTTTTTGGCTTTATTTACATTTAAAGTTGGAACTAATTAATTAAAATATTTTGTAATTGTTCTTTTAAATAAACCTCTTGATTAATTATGTTACAAATCTCTGAATTTTGGGATGAAACCCTGAATATGTGTCTGTCCCCCCCCCCGTCCTCTAGTCCCATAAAAACGGGACGAAACGTTGTATAGTCTTTTTTTGGGGGTAAATAAACTTAGTTTGTATGGGTTATTAGATATTATCAGAGATATTAATTGACTGGGAAAAAAAACAGCCACCTTATTTCTAATCCTCGTCTACGGACGTTTCCTTGTATCCTTAACGTTTAAGGAAAAACAAAAAAAACCTTAGCAATTTAAATTGAAATTGTTTTTTTTTAATGTTCCGTGCTGCTCCAGCTCAAGCAACTAAAAAAAACCACATCGGAACATGTTACCAACATTCTACGGTAAAATTGAACCGATTCAGTAATTATGCTACGTTTTTTTACGTTAATTAATTGTAAGGAACTATGCGTGCATGTTTGCACTGTTCTATGACGTCACGGCAGTTGGTGGAGCTGTAAGACGGGGGGGATACCTGCCAGGGGACGGGGTACTGCGCATGCGCATTGAGACCAGAGATAGCTGCTCCAACGGCTGTTTAAAGTCTTGGAAATCGATGCACTAATATTATAAACGTTCTTAGAGTTCAGAAAAAATAACCCCCCCTGAACGAAAATTAATTCCTGTGCTACAAGCACGTGAGCACGGATACTCGCTTCAAGGTTTCCTTTAACGATTTAATTCGTGTCCCTGTTTTTAAGTTACGCAGATGTGAAACAACAATCGGACTGTTTCATAGCCCCCTGGGGAATTGACCCAAATTGATTCCTGATTTCATTCATGTGCGTAACAAGAGAACCGTGGAAGGCGATTAATTCACATTGGAATGAAGAAAAAACATATTGTTTTTTTCCTATCTAACCTTCGATTGTGGAAAGGTAAAAAAAAATAACCTCACTGTGGTTAACACATTTCTGGCGGCGGCTCACAAACACAAAAAAAACTTGTCCAACTAGGAAACAAGATTTTGGCAGCCTCTAAATATAACGTGGGGGTTTGGCTTCACGCTGTATTTGTAGCGTAGTTGTAAAAGTGAAAGATAGATGTCCCAACTACGCTCCACCGTGAAAGCCTTCGCCCATCTTTGACTCAATTAAACTGTCCATAACTCATTAACAAAAACTTGTCTTCAGTTTCTCTGCAGTCAGTCCAATTTATTTTTTTAAAACCCGGTGGCCATTTCGTGACTCGCCACAAATTTTGTTATTTCTTATTTCCCCCCCTCCCCCCCAGTTTCTCCTCCAATCACAATTTTCCCTTTTGGACCCAAGTAACGCCTCGCAACGTGTCTGACCGTAGTTTTTTCCCCCCTCAGTCTTTGTTTCGAGGCTGCTGAGTGACTGCTACGTGGTGGTCGAATATTATCCTTGCACAGTCTCACTGACGTAATATCTCTGTCACAAACCAAACAGTATATATGCTGCCTAAAACTGCAAGTTTTTACGTTATGAATGAGATTGATAGTGTCCCCCCCCCCCCGTTGTTGTCTGTGTATAATTTCTATCCCTTTCTGTACTGGAGGGGGCTGGGGATCACCCTTAGGGGTTACACAAACATAAACGTGTAATCAACCAAGATTGTACTTGAATCCGGGATTATAGATGTCGCTGAGTTTAATTATGACATTGAAGCTGCCGTTTGACCCGCCAGGGGTGGTGATGGATGGGGGTTGGAAATTTTCAAACCTGTTAAAACGGCCGATTCTGGGGTCAGTGATATTTATTGTGTCTCACCCGATGTTGTTTGTATATAATTTATATCCCTTTCAGTATTGGGAGGGGAGCTCCATTAGGGACGGGGGTGGAGGAGACTTACAGCAAAATAAAAGTGAAATCAACCAATATTGTAGTTGAAGCCGGTGTTATAGATGTCGCTGAGTTTAATTATGACATTTAACCCCCAGGGGCGATGTTGGATGGGGGTTGGAAATTTTCAAACCTGTTAAAACGGCCGACTTTAATAGTTTTCGGGGTTGATAGTATTTCTCCCGATGTTGTTTGTGTATAATTTCTACCCCTTTCTGTATTTGGAGGGCAGCGCCCTGAGGGACGGGGGTGGAGGAGCGTAACACAAAAATAAAAGTGAAATCAACTAAGATTGCAGTAGAATCTGGGGTTATTGATGTCGCTGAGTTTAATTGTGACATTGAAGCTGCCGTTTGACCCCCCAGGGGTGTCGATGGATGGGGGTTGGAAATTTTCAAACCTGTTATAACGGCCGACATTTGCGTCGAATTAATATTTCTCGGGGTCAGTGATGTTGATAGTATTTCCCCTCGATGTTGTTTGTATAAAATTTGTACCCCTTTCTGTATTGGGAGGGTAGCACCCTCAGGAACGGGGGTGAAGGAGCGTTACACAAAGGTAAAAATGAAATCAACCAATATTGTAGTTGAAGCCGGTGTTATAGATGTCGCTGAGTTTAATTATGACATTTAACCCTTCAGGGGCGATGTTGGATGGGGTTTGGAAATTTTCAAACCTGTTAAAACGGCCGATATTTGCGTCAAATTAATATTTTTCTGGGGTCAGTGATATTTATTGTTGTTTGTATAATATTTGTACCCCTTTTTGTATTTGGAGGGCAGCACCCTTACGGATTGGGGTGGAGGAGCGTTACACCAAAATAAAAGTGAAATCAAACAATATTGTAGTCTAATCCACTGTTATAGATGCCGCTGAATTTAATTATGACATTGAAGCTGCCGTTTAACCCCCCTTCCCTCCAGGGGCGATGTTGGATGGGGGGTTGGAAATTTTCAAACCTGTTATAACGGCCGAAATTTGCGTCGAATTAATATTTTTCGGGGTTGATAGTATTTTCCTCGATGTTGTTTGTGTATAATTTCTACCCCTTTCTGTATTGGGAGGGCAGCGCCCTGAGGGACGGGGGTGGAGATGCGTTACACCAAAATAAAAGTGAAATTAACTAAGATTGAAGACTAATCCTGGGTTATAGGTGTCGTTGAGTTTAATTATGACACTTAACCCTTCAGGGGCGATGTTGGATGGGGGTTGAAAATTTTCAAACCTGTTAAAACGGCCGACATTAATAGTTTTCGGGGTTGATAGTATTTCTCCCGATGTTGTTTGTGCATAATTTCTACCCCTTTCTGTATTGGAAGAGGAGCACCCTTAGGGACGGGGGTGGAGATGCGTTACACAAAGGTAAAAGTGAAATCGACCAATATTGGAGTTGAATCCGGTGTTATAGATGTCGCTGAGTTTAATTATGACATTTAACCCTTCAGGGGCGGTGTTGGATGGGGGGTTGAAAATTTTAAAACCTGTTATAACTGCCGAAATTTGCGTCAAATTAATAATTTTTCTGGGGTCAGTGATGTTGATAGTATTTCCCCTGAATGGTGTTTGTGTATAATTTCTACCCGTTTCTGTATTGAGCGGGCAGCGCCCTGAGGGACGGTGGTGGAGGAGCGGTACACACAAAGGTAAAAGTGAAACCAACCAATATTGCAGTCTAATCCGGGGGTTATGGATGTCGCTGTGTTTAATTATGACAGCCCGGGCAACGCCTGGCACCCAAGTGGTATTTAATATGATCCGACAGTTATGTTTTAATGATAAAAAAGGTCAATGTCCGAAAATTATTATTTATTTAATTCGAACGAAAAAATCATTTTTCTGAGCCTCTTCTTCATTTAACTCTCCCCTCAAAAAGAAGTTAGTAGAAATGCTTGGACGTGACTATATTTTTTGTTTCCTTTCCCACTATGCAGTGAAATATGGCTGTTATCTTTGTTTTCCGGCGATCGTAGACTGTGCTCGACGGCCTGGCCTGGTTTTCCGCTCGAGTGCAAGGTTCCAGAGAGCGCGGAGAGAATGAAAGTGTGCCAGGTGAACGCGTGCACACTGAGGAGACTCCGTCAGCAGCGAGAAGGAGCTTGTTTCTTGCGCGCGGTTAAATAGAATTCGAGGCGCGTATCGACGTCATTAAGCGGCCATTTCAAGGGTTTCACGAACATCGAGATCGACCATCGCTACGAGTTGTTTATCGCAATGTGAACCGTATATCGAATATCCTTGACGACCCACACTGATGTCCTTTAAATTATACACACCATATAATAATAATAATAAGTGGAATAAAATATAGACTACGACCAAATATCATACGGCTTATTCGGCTACAACAACGTTTCGGTACCAGTTTCCACCATCTTCAGGTTGTGAAAATGACTGAAATGTCATGTGGGAGACATTTTACGCTGCCCGGGCTTCTTCTCACCTCCGTAGTCAGACTGATTACTTTAATATCTTTATTATTATTATTATTATTATTTTAATAAAACAGTCTGTTACTTGTCAATTACTTTATTATATTCTGTACATGAAAATCCCACTACTATGTATATGTTTGTACTGTTGGTAGGCCTTGACTCAGCAGATTTTGTTTGCTAAAAATAAAAATAAAGGACCTCTGTATTATTATCCTCCTCTTATAAATTTTTGATTTTCGTTTTTCCTTTGATAAATTTTTATTCCTGTGTAAAATCCTGGTAGCATTCGCTTTGCCATTGCAGTTGTAGTTTGTGTATCTCTGTATTCACATGTTCCTACATTTGTAATTATTGACCCCCCCCCCCCCCCTCCAAAGTATTTAAATAATTCACCTTTTTTTATTTCCCCTGTTTCGAGTGTCATGTCTTCTTCATCTTTTTCCCTAAACACATGCTTTCTGTCTTCTTGTTAATTTATGTTCAGTCCCCCATTTATTTTTATATTCTTCCATGAGCTTATTCGTCATGTCCTCTTCATCTCCTGATCGTCGGCGAACATCAATGATCCTGTCTCCTACAGGAAGATTTTTTTATACCATAAATTAGGTGCCTGATGTAAATAATAAATATCAGGCTTATTTAATTTCTCTTCTCCTCCTCGTGGTGCCTCAACACACACACACAGAGTGTTTCACTAATCCGCCGACATATCTTTGGGTTAGCTTTTACTGTTTGTTTTATCTTTGTTCATCTTCCCTTTAACAACAATTGCACCACTGTGGCTGGGGAGGAGATGTTATTTTCCGTTTCACCCGTCCTGCAGCAAAACGACGCTGAATGATGCCAAGAGACACACGACCCCGGGCCGCTTCTTCTTCTTCTGGTAATGCAGCGACCCCCCATTGTTTTCCTGCGATGCACCTCGATAGTAATTCATTAATCCAGGAGGACGCAATTAACTGGTCGTGGCGCTGATACGGCGACGGCTTCTCCTTTTACGGTCTGGACGGAATGTGGCTTAAAAACGTTCCGGCAGACCAAGATCTAATTGGGTGCAGTGAAGCACGTCGTACGTTTCGCCAAACTGGGTCCTGACTTCGGGGCCCTCCAGCGACCATCATTATGGATGGAAATTTCCCTTCGCACACGCCCTTCATCATTGTAATCTACCTTTAAAATAAAACATTACCTTTGATGATGACAAAGTATCGGCTCGGAAACGGCGTTAATCGTGTTGTAATGACGTCCACATCGTGACGTTTCTCTGCCGTTGAAATACAATTCATAGAGTCAAATATCCGGGGACCATGAACCAGTTGGCTTCTGCACGCAGCTGTGGAATTCTGGGAATGAAAACAAAATCAGATTCATGGACGATTACGCAGATAAGACAACAACAGTCTGAATGTAACAAAATATACTGCTGTGGGGGGTCAGAAAATTATGTTCATTAACACACACACACACACACATAATTAAATAAAGGTCTCTTGAATTTAAGAATGTCGTTTATAAATCATGCAAAAAAAAATTAGAGTGCTGTAAGAAACCCTTTAGTTATTATTATACTGTTAACTTCATCAAGAGTTCAGGTGTAAATAAACATAAGAGCGGTCAGGATCGAGGAAGAGACTGGTGTCCGTGCGCTCGCGGCACGGCCGCTCAAAACACGGCGCCACCGGCACACGTTTCTAAACGTTCTTCCTCCTCTCACCGGAAGCTGCTTTCTTTTGCTTTCACAACATTCATTTGCTGATTTTTTTCTTCTTCACGTTATACACTTTGAGATATCTTTGTTATCGCTGACGTAGAAGCTTCTTCTGTACAATGTTTGTATCTCTTGGTCGCTGCTGTCCTCTGTCCTTTAATTTCCTTCTAAAAATGAGAGGATGGAAGGTTTCCTGCTTCCCATTGCTCTGTTTCCAAATGAGAACCTTGGTTTCCCGCCGAGTTTTTTTTTTAACGCGGTTGTTTCGTCCACGGTCCAGGTAACCTGTTGTATATTTCCCTACTACCGTCCGATCTCCCTGCAAAGCTTTGAAAATGGCGGATAGTTCTCCGATATTAAATGGCATCCTGCTGTCCTGATCACCTATGTTATCCTCCTACAGCTCAATCATTAACCAGTTTTTATTTTTGTACAATCTGATTGTCCTAGTCCTCCTTGGGCTCCTTAACTTGCGGCCAAAACTTGTTGGCTTACTTCACTTTACAAGCTAATTCTTCATTCGGTCCCAGAAACAAGCCAGTGAGAGCTGTTCTCTCGCAGACAGAACCATTAACCTTTCATGATGTCTCCCCCTCTCTCTGTTTTTTTTGAACTAAGGTTCCTTCGGCCTGTTTTGAGATACGAAGGAACTACCTTTAAGTATGCCTTTTCCTCTCCGTTTTTGAACTAAGGTTCCCACAAGCTGAGGCACCTCGGCCTGCTTTGAGAGGTGTATGTTCCGGGGTCGCAGACCTTGGGCATACGGTAAGAGTTGTTGGCTATTCCCATTGGAATAGTCGGCCAGCTGCCTCCTAAACTGGTCGAGACACGGAGAAGGGAATGCTACGTCCCCACAGAAAACTCCTCTCCCGCCATCGCAAGGGCATGGGACAAGTACCCAAAGCCCGACCTACCTGATGCAGGTTTTTCTAGGGTTTGTCCTGCATTTCTTTTAGGCGAATGCCGGGTAGGCTCCTTAAACCATAGCCCGGGGGCCCCTAGTTAACCCTTGGCTACCATCCTCTACCCTTCCGCATCCCCCCTTTCATATCCTTTCCTATGCTATAAGAGGGGAGTTGCCACTATGTGGATTACTCTATACATAGCCTGTCTACACCCCCCCAAAAAAAGAGGTGTATGTTCCGGGGTCGCAGACTTTGGGAATACGGTAAGAGTTGTTCTCTGTTCCGTTTGGAACAGTCGGCCAGCTGCCTCCTCAACTGGCCGAAGCACGGAGATGGGAATGCTGCGACCCCACAGCAAACCCTTCTCCCGCGATCCAGGGGAAGGGCGTCGAACAAGTACCCAATGCCCGACCTACCTGATGCACGTTTTTCTATGGTTTGTCCTTCATCGCTTTTAGGCGAATGCCGGGTAGTATCCTTAAACCATAGCCCGGGGGCCCTAGTTAACCCTTGGCTACCTTCCTCTACCCTTCCGCATCCCCCCTTTCAAATCCCTTCCTATGCTATTGTACCCCTACGCCTGTTACTCTCCAAAAAACAATCTTCACACTCTAGTATGAGACCTCGCGTGACGTATGACGTATGACGTAGTGACACGTTTTCGTTCCAATGAGACAGTTTTGTTTAAGATATTGAACATCAATTACTCGTTTACAAATAGCAAGTGAACTACTTTTGTTCTTGTAGCCTGGCGACGTTGTATGTGGGTCTCAGGACTGGTTACGAGCTTCCGTTGTTATTCCAGAGATGTGACGCACTGGATCAGAATGAGGTGCACACTCGCTGATTGCAGCTGGGAACTCATCGTGAATCACATCCATCACGAGGTTGCAGCGTAAGAAACACGGAGCGCAGGCCAAGCACGTGCAAGTCGTTTGCACAGAAATGCTTTATAACTTGCTAAGGCCGCTTAAAATGGCGGCTTGCTCTCGGCGTTGTTTCCCTTAAGGAGCGGAGCTCGTTGTGAGATCAGAGTGCAAATGAGTTCCGCAGGTGCAAAGGAGACTCTGTCGGGAGTGAACCCTTACAAGCACAACACGAAGTATTATTCCTCCGTTACATGATACACGACGAGGGTGACTAAGAACAAGCAAATAAACATCCGGTATCTCATTGACGGAGTGAAAAGAGAGAGAGAGAGAGAGAGAGAGAGACGAGAAACACCTGAAAACGGCAAAGAGAAAATAAAATACACTAAGTCAAAGATATAATCTCTAAAATGTTTCGGGGTCGAGAAAACTAAAACCACGGATACTTGCCCAATAAAAATAAAAATTACTCTCAACGATAACTCACAAGAACATATATATATATATAATATTATAAATAAATAAACAAATGACCATAAGTCAGAAAATTGTTTAGTAACAAAAAAAATTGAAGTTACCGACGGTTCGTCCTCTTTTTGAACATCTTCAGGTGGAATAATTTTATTTATAAATCATGTAAACAAAATTGACAGGCAAGGTTCTGCTGCCTCGCTTCATGTAGCCGAAATATCTCTTTTAACAACAACAAAAAAAAATTATATCGACGTTTCGTCCTCTTTTTGAAACATCTTCAGGTTGAATATTTTTATATATAAATCATGTAAAATAAAAATTGAGAGGCAAGGTTCTGCTGCCTCGGTTCATGTAACCGAAATTTCTCTTATACAAAAAAAAATTATTATATCGACGTTTCGTCCTCTTTTTGAAACATCTTCAGGATGAATATTTTTATATATAAATCATGCAAATAAAATTGAGAGGCAAGGTTCTGCTGCCTCGCTTCATGTAACCGAAATTTCTCTTTTAACAACAACAAAAAAAAATTATATCGACGTTTCGTCCCCTTTTTGAAACATCTTCAGGTTGAATAATTTTATTTATAAATCATGTAGAAAAAAAATTCAAAGGCAAGGTTCTGCTGCCTTTCTTGATATAACTGAAATTTAAGTAAAAAAAATAAATATATAAAAAAATACATAAAAATAAAGATATCGACGTTTCGTCCTCTTTTTGAAACATCTTCAGGATGAATATTTTTATATATAAATCATGTAAATAAAATTGAGAGGCAAGGTTCTGCTGCCTCGCTTCATGTAACCGAAATTTCTCTTTTAACAACAACAAAAAAAATTATATCGACGTTTCGTCCCCTTTTTGAACATCTTCAGGTTGAATAATTTTATTTATAAATCATGTAGAAAAAAAATCAAAGGTGAGGTTCTGCTGTCTTTCTTGATTTTTACTGAAATTTAAGTAAAAAAAATAAATATATAAAAAAATACATAAAATAAATATATCGACGTTTCGACCGCTTAAGGACCTCTTGAGGCTAAATAATTTTATGTACAAAGTATGTAAAAACAATTTGAAGCAAAGTTGTTGTTGGCTTGCCTGTTGCAACCGAAATTGCTATTTTAACAACAACAAAAAATTATTACATCGACGTTTCGTCCGTTTTTCGGAACATCTTCAGGCTAAATAATTATTTTTTTTTACAAAATCATGTAAAAACATTTTTCTGGCCGTTTCTGTTGGCTCGCTCGATTTAACACAAATTTCTCTTTTAACAAAAAATAGATACATATAATGACGTTTCGTCCCTTTTTTTTGAAGGACCTCTTCACGTTTTATAATATATAATGTATAAGTCATGTAAAAAATTTAGCGGTAACGTTTTCCTGCCTTACTATTGTCGAAACGTCACTATATAATTTTTTTTTGGTTAATAAACAGTTTTTTGAAACCCAAGGCCGTGATTTGAACAAGGCAAAGACATGGAGAAGAAGATAATTAACAAGAAACCGGCTTTTTTTAGGGTAATTGGAGGCTACATGAGGGCAATCCACATGGTAGCAACTCCTCTTTAATAGCATAGGAAAGGGATTTGAAAGGGGGGATGCGGAAGGGTAGAGGAAGGTAGCCAAGGGTTAACTAGGGGCCCCCGGGCTATGGTTTAAGGATCCTACCCGGCATTCGCCTAAAGAAATGCAGGGAAAACCCTAGAAAAACCTGCATCAGGTAGGTCGGGCATTGGGTACTTGTCCCACGCCCTTCCCTGGATGGCGGGAGAGAAGTTTGCTGTGGGGACGCAGCATTCCCTTCTCTGTGCCTCGACCAGTTTAGGAGGCAGCTGGCCGACTATTCCAATGGGAACAGAGGACTACTCTTACCGTATGCCCCAAGGTCTGTGACCCCGGAACATACACCTCTCTAAACAGGCCGAGGTGCCTCGGCTTGTGGGAACCTTAGTTCAGAAACGGAGACAGAGAGAAGGCATCCCCAAAGGTAGCTCCTTTCGTATCTCCAAGAAACCGGCGTTTATCTGGCACAATGAGAAGAACTGATGTAGGGAAGAACAAGGGAGAGAAACACAATTAAAATAAAGAAAACTGGACGATGACAAAATAAAGAACTGAGACAATTAAAAGCTTAAGAAATCAAAGGGAAGACCGCAAGAGGCGAATTAGAGACAGTAACTAATCTAATTTTATTTCGTGTTCGAAGGAAAACGAATTCAAAGACCTCCTCGAATGTTTCGATACAATTCACCCCCCCCCCCCACCTGCTCCCACCCCTAAAACCTTGATGAAGAAGTCGCTCATTGAAGATCACCTGGACACTTCCCGTCGCCATCTTGTAATGCCACATAGTAACTTACAACTTTTGGGGGGAAAATTTTTGTGGAATACGGGACAAAAGGTGTGGGCTCGTTGTAAGAAGACAAGATGGCGGATTGGCTTGTGAGGCTCGCCAGGAATGTGGAAAAGGGTGAGGAAGCACAGTCCAATCCAAAGAGCGTCGAGTCATGCAGGTGTGTGGGTTACAACACCGTCATCCCCGTGTCTCAGATATTGGCAAAAAAAGCTGATTGAGTGTCGTGGGTCTGAAAACCTCTTCAGCAAACACCACAATCTGTAATGGAAACACGTTAATCAACTTTTACGTACCGTAATGGACGTTTGAGCGCTCCTGCAGAGAAGTTCAAATAATAATGTTCTTTTATGTGACTGTGTGGAACTTTACAGCCGGTCGGAGCAAATAAGGGACAATAATAATTGTTATAGGGGGGGGAGGGGGGAGGGGGGTCGTAATGTAAGGAATTCCATTAACCTCAGGAATTTTCTTTTCCTGCCCGTAGTTTTATGACTGACTGACGTCTGTGTGTGTGTTTTTATTTTGTCAGAGAGAAAAAATCAAAATTAAACTGTTCGAATACTTTCGAAGGTCAACTGCATTCGATAATCGATTGTGATCCTGCGATATAACGTTTTAACTAATAATTTAAATAATATTTAATTCAAAGAAAATCCACGAGGCTTAATTCAATCGTAAAATCGTAGTTAAAATTTTAAATTATTTAAATTAAAACTATTATACATATTATACATATGCGTAAATTTAAAACTGAAAGTTTATGTTTTTATAAAGTCAATTGCATTCGATAATCGATAGTGATTCTGCGATGTATCGTTTTAACTAATAATTTAAATAATATTTCATTCATAGAAATCCACAAAGCTTAGAATCATAGTTGGATATTTTAAAATTATTTAATTTAAATGTGACGTCAGAGTATTATTATTGTTAAACAGTTATACAAATATGCTTACATTGAAAACTGAACGTCTCTATAAGTTATATTTTCTTAAGATCAATTGCATTCGATAATCGATAGTGATCCTGGGATGTGACGTTTTAACTAATAATTTAAATAATATTTTATTCAAAGAAATCATCAAAGCTTAGAATCACAGTTAAATATTTTAAAATTAATTTATTTAAATGTGACGTCAGAGTATTATTATTGTTAAACAATTATACATGTGCATACATTCAAAACTTAACGTCTGTTTGTTTTTATAAGATCAATTGCTTTCGATAATCGATAGCGATCCTGCGATGTGTCGTTTTAAATAATAATTTAAATAATATTGCATTCAAAGAAATCCACAAGGCTCAATTCAAGCTTAAAATCGTAATTAAAATTTTTAAAATTATCTAATTTAAATGTGACGTCAGATTATTATAATTTTAAAACAATTATACATATGTGTGCATTTAAAACTGATAGTTTATGTAATTATAAAGTCAATTGCATTCGATAATCGATATTGATCCTGCGATATAACGTTTTAACTATTAATTTAAATAATATTTCATTCAAAGAAATCCACGAAGCTATATTCAATCCTAAAATCACAGTTAAGTATTTTAAAATTATTTAATTTAAATGTGGCGTCAGATTATTATTATTGTTAAACAATAAATTACTGAATACATTGAAAACTGAACGTCTGTATAATTTTATTTTTCATAAGGTCAATTGCATTCGATAATCGATAGTCATCCTGCGATGTGACGTTTTAATTAATAATTTATATAATATTTCATTCAAAGAAATACTCGAAGACTAAAATCATAGTTAAAAATTTTTAAATTATTTAATTTAAATATGACGTCAGATTATTATAATTGTTAAACAATTATATGTGCATATATTCAAAACTGAACGTCTGTAAAATTTATTTTTTCATAAGGTCAATTGCATTCGATAATCGATAGTGATCCTGCGACATAACCTTTCAACTAATAGTTTAAATAATATTTTATTCAAAGAAATCCACAAATCTTAATTCAAGCCTAAAATTACAGTTAAAAAATTTAAAATTATTTAATTTAACTGTGACGTTATTATTGTTAAACAATTAATCAGGTGAATACTTCCAAAACTGAACGTCTGTATAATTTATGTTTTCATAAGATCAATTGCATTCGATAATCGATAGCGATCCTGCGACATAACCTTTTAACTAATTATGTAAATAATATTTTATTCAAAGAAATCCACAAATCTTAATTAAAGCCTAAAATCGCAGTTAAAAATTTAAAATAATTAGCAATATTCACATTTTAAACAAATAGCCGCCATCTTGGAGTCAGTTAATATGGCGACGAAAATTAACTTACATTTTCCCGCAAGGGTCGTGAAGTATTTCGTATTGATTTTTTTATTATCATTGGATGCAGTGTTGCCGGATGTAATTTATACTTATTATTTCCTCAAAAACTATTTCTGCGTGATTTCATTACGGAAATAAGTTACTAATTTGTTGTTGTTGCGCCGCAGTGAGCTGTGACGTCACGGTGTCTTTGCGCATGCGCAGTGATTTAACACTAAATTATTACGTTTTTTAATTATAGTTCTTTCCGTGTTTATGCTAAGGGGTGCTTTCTCACCCCCGTACACAGAATATCTGTACCAATTTTTGTTGCAATCTGTCCCACGTGTTTAAA
The DNA here is from genome assembly GCA_037074705.1 of Zhengitettix transpicula. Classification (NCBI taxonomy): domain Eukaryota; kingdom Metazoa; phylum Arthropoda; class Insecta; order Orthoptera; family Tetrigidae; genus Zhengitettix; species Zhengitettix transpicula. Next base: position 93,366,156 of record CM073593.1, read on the forward strand.
ATTTGTATAAAGGTTTACGTAAGTACATGCATCCTTTTTTCTTATTATTATTATATAGAAGATAATAGTCAGACTATATTAAATATTCAAACCGTATTAGAGTGTCGAGGTTTGGACACACACAGAGAAAATATCAAAGACAGAAGTAAATCCTCCTCTAGGCAATGAAACTGAATCACTGTAATCAGGATGTGGAAAAAATCTCGACCACTCATAGGGTGTGGCGAAGGCCCCGGGTTCGAGATCCTTGGATCCTTTGACTTAATCTGATTGGCTGAGGTTTTCAGTTTGAAAATGAATTATTTGAAGACGTTTCGTCAAGTGTAGGCAGAGAGAGATTGAGGAGGCCAGTAAGTAAAACCTTTGACGCTGAGGACTACAGAAGCTGTTATAGGACATTACAGCGTCCTGACTCTTGCTATTCATACAAAAGGAAGGGAGGGGTGGGGGGGGCGAGACATAAAAGCGGCTTTAAACGCGGTGCCATAAATCTGCAACATAAAACGCAGGTCCGGGGGGGGGGAGGAAGGGGGGGGGAGAGAAAAAACAAGAACTAATAAACAAGCGGACTGTGAAAAATGACGGTCGACAAAACTGGCGCCACCGAAAATGTTACTGAATTGTCATTTCGAAGGCGTAGTCGCTTTTCGCTCTACCGTAGCACTCCTGCTGCCAGATACCATCACCTGAGAGATCACGGCCACGCGGGTCCATGACGCGGCGCATTTTTCAGTCTGACCGAATTGATTGGCTCAAAACACGGCTGATTGGAAAGAAAGCTGCCCCCCCCCCACACCTACCCCCACCCCCCTCTCGCTCTTCTTAGGCCTTCCAATGTGATATCTCTGCTACATAATAGGATCAGGGTGATTGAGGCTCCCGCGGTTTCCTTCACGAAATCATCTCTTGAAGATTCTCCATTTGTCTGGTCCTGTGGCATCCGAAACATGCCTGCAGCTGTGACACCTGAATGAAGGGGAAAAGACTTGGCAAAAATTATAAATAAATAAACCGAAAAACTCACCATTTGTGAGGGCCAAAAAAATTAGTATTATTATTCAACTGAAGCAAAAAAAATCGTTACTATTATATTATATAATTAACTATTCTATTTAAAACGCAATATAAATTCGCACAAGACGTTTCGACCCCATTTGCGACTTCTTCAGGTGTATATTTATAATATATAATACATATATGAATATATTTCTGCCTGTCATTGCGAAGGTAACTTTGGTGATTTGTTGTGGCGCCCGCCCCAGCCCGCGAAGGTTCCTGTCAGCCTTTCGAAGCGTTAGGAAACACTGGAGCGGGTAAACGGGGGTGAAATTTAGGAACTATACTAAAACGGCCGTTTAGCGTAGAATAATTCGTTTTCCGTGGTCGATGAAATAAATAGTTTCCCTCCAGATGTTTTTAGTGTGTTATTTCAACCCCCTCAGCACCACTAAGGGGTGGGGATGCTTGTGGAGCAGCGTCCAAAAAAATAATAACGGGAAACGGCCGAGATTGTTGTCAAATCCAGGGTTATAGAAGTCACTGACTTTAATTCTGACATCTTCCGTACTGGTTGAAGATGTAGTTCAGCCCCTAGGAGTGAGGGGGGGGGGACGGAACAAATTTCCGTGTACGCGTTGACAAATTTCTACCAAGCTTTATACACGTGTTACTTACGATCCAGGTACAAACACTGAGGGGTTGAGACACACCTACCTCCTCTGAGGGTGGCATTTGACAACATTCATAAAAGGCGACGAATAAAACGTTACCGGGGTCTCTGAATTTGGTAGTGTTATTCTGGAATTTTTAAGCGTTTAATTTCAACACCAAAAGGCAAGGAAGGGAAACACACGTAAGGGTGGTGGTGGTGGAGTAAGGGGTTGACATAAAAAATAACCGAGATTGGTGTCGATTCCGGGGTTATAGGAGTCGTTGAGTTTAATTCTCGCATTAATGAGGTTGATTAAGAAAATTTTATGTTTTTCGTCGTGAAGGTGGAGGTGGACGTGATTACCCGGAGTAGTTTCGATCCTCTTAAGTTACCGGGAATATATATTTTCTTAAGGTACCAGCTATATTTCGGTCTCTTTGTAGCCTATGGACGTATTTCTTTTACTCCTTTAAGGTTCAGATTTTACTTTTTAGACTCACTGTGTAGTGGGAAAATATCAGGGCTTTCTAAAGTACCATCAGTCATCATCCTTGGTTTTCATTTAAATTAGATGCCGAGGGCTTAGGTCGGGCAGAAGGAAACTGTTAAATGGGTTCTAAACACTGTCGTTGTTGATGCTGGTTTAATCGGAATATTTATAAAGAGGTTTGTGTCGAATCAATGCTACACACCCCGGACTAATTTAAATAAATACCCGGGCAACGTCGGACACTAAGGTCATTTATTATAAGAAGCCTGCGAGAGGATTCTCTCGCCGGTAACCTGCGAGGGATGTTCTCTCGCAGGCAGAACCTTGTAGGAGAGGTACGAAGGGGCTACCTTTGGGGATGCCTCTTCCTCTCCCCGTTTCTGAACTTAGGTTCCCACGAGCCGAGGCACCTCGGCCTGTTCTGAGAGGTGTATGTTCAGGGGTTCGCAGACCTTGGGCATACGGTAAGAGTTGTCCGCTATTCCCATTGGAATAATCGGCCAGCTGCCTCCTAAACTGGTCGAGGCACGGAGAATGGAATGCTGCGTCCCCACAGCAAACTCCTCTCCCGCTGTCGGAAGGGCGTGGGACAAGTACCCAATGCCCGACCTACCTGATGCAGGTTTTTCTAGGGTTTTCCCTGCATTACTTTTAGGCGACTGCCGGGTAAGATCTTTAAACTATAGCCCGGGGGCCCTAGTTACCACTTGGCTACCTTCCTCTACCCTTCCGCATCCCCCCTTTCAAATCCCTTCCTATGTTATTAAAGGGGAGTTGCCACCATGTGGATTATCCTCATGTAGCCTGTTGCCCTAAAAAAAAGATTACTGTTATAGTTCTTCAATCAAACTCTGCGTAGTCTCAGGAATTGGTCAACTGGTTTCCTCGTTCACGGAAGAAGGAATCCTCGTTGCTGACGTTACACCAGTCCATTACACTTGGGAGAATAATGTAGGAAGTAGGAAAAGGCAAAGTTCCAGGAAAGTTCGTGAGTAACGCGAGAGTCACGAGCCTCCAGAAACCGGATCGCCACACGGGCGTGGTTATTTTTCCAGAACTTAAGAGGGGTTGGTAGTAGTGCATCACACACACACAGCGGTTATCAGGCCTTGGAAATCAACAAATCCCTAACTACATAATTCGCTGACGTGGACAGTTCACCTTCTTATCTGGACTCGGGGAAAATTACTCCCATAGAGGAGAGCAGCTCCTGTGACGTCAAGGAAGGGGCTTCCAATAACAGTTGTTAATGGCGTCCACCTGCGGGTGAAAAGAGAAAGCCATAGTCTAAATTTGTAATTGAACGTTTACTGGAGGCCACGGTCACTGGTCCGTGTCGATGTTACTACAGTGGTTACGATTTTTTTAAAAAAAAATAAAATAAACAGCGCCTTCGGAACACACACACACACACACACACACACGAGAAAAATAGAGTTCTATAAAATATATAATTTGTCAGGTGTCGAAATTAAAACACGTTTCAATAAATAATCAGTTGTAATCAGTTGCACAGCCGAAAAATTACCAATATTAAAATGAAAAAGAAATCTGATTGAAAATAATGAATAAGAAAGACAAAAAAAGTAGGGGGGGGGAGGAGGTAATATAAATACCACACAACGTTTCTGGAATCCTTGTTTCCTTTACTCAGGTGCTAAGAAGAGCCTAGAGCGACACAACTGCACAATACAGACAAAAAAGGGTAATATAAATACCACACAACGTTTCAGGGATCCTTGTCCCCTTTCCTCAGGTCCTAAGAAGAGCCTAGAGCGACACAACTGCACAATACAGACAAAAAAGGGTAATATAAATACCACACAACGTTTCAGGGATCCTTGTCCCCTTTCCTCAGGTCCTAAGAAGAGCCTAGAGCGACACAACTGCACAATACAAACAAAAAAGGGTAATATAAATACCACACAACGTTTCAGGGATCCTTGTCCCCTTTCCTCAGGTCCTAAGAAGAGCCTAGAGCGACACAACTGCACAATACAGACAAAAAAGGGTAATATAAATACCACACAACGTTTCTGGGATCCTTGTCCCCTTTCCTCAGGTCCTAAGAAGAGCCTAGAGCGACACAACTGCACAATACAGACAAAAAAGGGTAATATAAATACCACACAACGTTTCAGGGATCCTTGTCCCCTTTCCTCAGGTCCTAAGAAGAGCCTAGAGCGACACAACTGCACAATACAGACAAAAAAGGGTAATATAAATACCACACAACGTTTCTGGGATCTTTGTCCCCTTTCCTCAGGTGCTAAGAAGAGCCTAGAGCGACACAACTGCACAATACACACAAAAAAGGGTAATATAAATACCACACAACGTTTCTGGGATCCTTGTCCCCTTTCCTCAGGTGCTAAGAAGAGCCTAGAGCGACACAACTGCACAATACAGACAAAAAAGGGTAATATAAATACCACACAACGTTTCTGGGATCTTTGTCCCCTTTCCTCAGGTGCTAAGAAGAGCCTAGAGCGACACAACTGCACAATACACACAAAAAAGGGTAATATAAATACCACACAACGTTTCTGGGATCCTTGTCCCCTTTCCTCAGGTGCTAAGAAGAGCCTAGAGCGACACAACTGCACAATACACACTAAAAAGGGTAATATAAATACCACACAACGTTTCTGGGATCCTTGTCCCCTTTCCTCAGGTGCTAAGACGAGCCTAGAACTCCAATGGTCAGATTTGACAACACTCAAAAACTATTTCATTAAAGTGCAGTTGTGTCGCTCTAAGCTCTTCTTTAGCACCTAACGAAAAGGGGGCACAAGGATCCCAGGAATGTTGTTGTGTGGTATTTATATTACCCTTTTTCTTTTTGTCTGTATTTAGCTACCTTCCTTATTCAACATAAACCCCTCCAAAAAAAAAAGTATTATTCGCGCGATGACGTCACAAAGAAGTCGAAAATGTTTGATGTTTAACATCTTATGGAAAGCACGGGGAAAAAATCAGGCAATTTTAAACTGCGTGATGACGTCACCGTGAAGGTAATAACGCACGATGAAGAACATTTTATGGAAATTATAGAAATTAATGAATAAGGAAGACAGACAATACAGACAAAAGAAGGGGCAATAGAAATACCACACTGGAACGTTTCTGGAATCCTTGTTCCCTTTCCTCAGGTGCTAAGAAGAGCCTGGAGCGACACAACTGCACAATGGTCAGTTGGACAACACTCACAGGCGACGAAAACGCAACGCCAATAAGAGAGCCGAAGGGGTTGCATAACATTAAGGGAGCAACGCCAATGGGAGAGCCGAAGGTTTAGCGTAACAATAAGGGATCATAGCAATTGTTGAGTTTCACAGAGTGTGTTTGCACATTACCAGCTGCCATGTTTGATTTAATGTGAAGCATCTCTGGAACTGTACTAAAATCTTAGCATTTCGCCAATCTAATGTATGTTTAGAACTGATGATATGTTTGGAGACTAACAGACTGTTTATCAATGGGAAGTTTGATATTAGACGCGAGTTCCTTGATAAGGGAACGTTTTGTTCGCCCCATGTAGCAGGAATTACAATTCAATTTCCATTCTGGATCATGGATTTGCAGACTTGAGATGTGAGGCTTATGGATTAATAGAACCCGATTTATACGAAATTATCGGAACGTGGACCATCAGTCAGGGAAGGATGAAAGTGGGTGAAGGCGATCGATTGGAAGAAGCAGCGCGGTTAAAGGTGTTATGGAGACCAAACGATACACAAAACCGAGTTGAAACGTCGCAAACTGGTTCAGCGTAGTTGGGGGCTTTAACCGTACAGTGGCGACTCTCTCTACGGTAATATTGGGAGGCTTCCATCCAGTAGCTTATTGAAATGTGATCAACCGCAGCGGCTCAGCTGGATCAGGTCCTGGACTGTTTCAGATCGACCAGTTCCATTTTCGACGTTTTAGTTCCGGTAACTCTTCCTGTTCACCGTTGCCGGTCCCAAGGCCCCGGAAAAAAGGAGGAGGGTCGGGGTGTTGGACCAGCAGCTCTCCATCAACTGCTAAAGGACTTACAACGCAGCCTCGGATGAACCGGATTGATCGCAGAAGACGACCTAAGCGAGGATGATGGAGAGACGAGGTACAAAGTGATATTAGGGAGTCTCGGACCTTCTATGGTCTAAGCTCCAGAAAAAGAGATGAGCGGAGACACGTTGTGTGGGTCAGGCCACGACATCAGCGCCTTGAAAGAAGAACTCTCTTCAAGTTGTCACCAAAACAGTCCTTGAATGACCTCACTTTGTGGACGATTATCTGCGTAAATGCCTGTTTCTTTGGGTTGGGAAAAAAATTAATTTCACATATATATATTGTAATGCCAGTTAATTAGGCCATTAATTGGTTTTAATAAAATTTAATTGTAGCGGCAGGAGCTTCCAAAGCGACAATGGAGTCAGGCTCTGTTGCTTTGTCGGAAAGTCAAAAATGGCGTATGCGCGGTAAAACTGGAGAGCGCTAGGAGTTAGTTGGTGGCGGGACATTTCAGAGGACGGAACGAATAATACTAGAGCAGAGACTAGCCGTCGTTAATGTATTATAAATCAAGGCTGTGAATTTAAGACAAAGTAAAAACGTTCACGGAAACATTACCTCGTAAATATCGCTAAGTAAAAGCAGGTTTACGTCTGTAGCCAGCCAGGAAAGTCTAAGAGAGTTTACGTCTACAGCCAGCCAGGAAAGGAATCAGATAGCTGACAAAAAGAAGGATCATCCAAGTTCCTGGAAGCCTGCCAAGGTTGACTTCAATAGTGTAAAATCTGTGAATCTTAGAATCAGTGTATAACTTTGCAATAGTGAACTCCCGAAACCAAAAAGAATGCTGGAACCAGCTGGACTGAAGTAAGTAACAAAACCAAAACTAACGATTAATTGTAAACGATTTTTAAAATCAATTTGCTGTGTCCCTTATCAAACCCAGTGAAGGCCCTGAGGAATTAATATTTTAAATTGTTATTGTTTTTGAGTTATTGCCACAAAATAAATAAATATTTTGTTTGGTAATTTCCATCTTTTCATTTAATAAAAAAAGCCTTCCATTTAATTATTACATAAATGGCGCTTCAACGAGAAGTTAATCCTTTAAATTAATTAAGGGATTTGTTTTGATTATTACAATATATATATATGTATTTATGCTGGAATGTCGCAGCCGAGGAGGCCGATGGTGGCAGAGCCGAGGTGGTGTGGGGTTAGAGAGTGTTAATAAGGCCGCGCCCAATGCCAGCCATTCCCCGCCCTGCTCCATTGTCCGACTGAGGGGCGAGTATGGCGGCTTATTTACTCTGAGCCTTCATCGTCTCTCTGCCTGTTGGTTTTACAGACGTCTGCTCTGAGGCGGCGACTGGTGTCAGTACAATGGATGATGATGAAACACCCACCACGAGCAAACACGAGCGACGCGCCCCCGCGAACCACGGGGACATCGTGGACAAATCCCTGCTGTCGCAACGTTAACAATACTTAAACATGGAGCTGCACAAACATTAACATAAAATATATAATTGTAAAATGGTTCCCTTACAACCTTCTTACTCTCGTAATAAATCACATAATATATACTCTGTAAGTAAAGGGTTTATTGAAATATGGACTTTAGGAAGACGATTCTCTTTGGCGCAAAGGTGATCGCTGAGTGAATGTATCTCTGATTGGTGACCTACAAGGAATTCTGCATGTAAAAAAACTAACTACGGTCGAAATATCTAGAATACATCTTCTACATATATAAAAATGAATTGCTGTTCGTTAGTCTCACTAAAACTCGAGAACGACTGAACGGATTTATCTTATCTTAGTCTTGAAATGTTCGTGGAGGTCTAGGGACGGTTTAGAAGGCGACAAAAAATCGAATAATTTCCCGGAAACCCCTAAAAACAGCCCTTTTCTATTTCCCATACAAACGTTTTCTAAATAAAATACAAATCTACACCGGTGGAGCAATTTTCACCCAATTTCGTACACGTGTTCTTTGCGACCAGGAAACAAACACTGTCGGGGTGAGACGCGTCTTCCACCCCCAGAAGCGGGGGTGGAAATATTTAAACATACTAAAACAGCCGATATTTGAGTCGGATAAATATTTTTAGGAGTCAAAGATATTGATAGTGTTTCTACCAATGTTATCTGAATACAATTTTCATCCCCTACGCCCTGCGAAAAGGACACCCTTCGGGTTTGGGGTGGAGATGCTTTACAGTAAAATAACGCGAATACAACCGAGATTGGAGTCAAATCAAAGGTTATGGAAGTCACTGTGTTTAGTTACGACATTGAAATTGGCATTTACCCCTCAGATGCAGGGGTAGCGGGGTGCAAATTTTGGAACATGCAAACACGGCAGATATTTGCGTTGAAGAAATATTTTTCATAGTTAATTATAATGATTAGGGTTCGAGTAGCGTTACATAAAAATTGCGCAAAAGCAGCCGAAATTGGAGACATATCGGGGGTTACAGATAAATGACATCTCGGGCAACGCCGGGCACCCAGCTAGTTATGAATAAATAAGAAAGACAACCAAATACAGACGAAAAAAGGTGGCGCCCAAATTTGAATCTAAATATATATACCACAGAACGTTTCTGGGATCCTTGTCGCCTTTAGTCAGGTGCTAAGAAGACCCTAGAGAGAGACACAACTACACTAGTCTTTTTTGGATCTTTTTTTTTAAAAAAGGGGACCGTTTGGTTTGCCCAATGTAGCAGGAATTACAATTAGAACAAGTGATTTTGTACCACAACACATGCAGTTGTGTCGCTCCTAGGCTCTTCTTAGGACCTGACGAAAGAAGAACAAGGATCCCAGAAACGTTGTGTGTATTACCCCTTTTTTTTGTCCTGTAATTAAATAAGAATTAATGTGGGGAAACCCATGTGAAAATCATAATGGAGGATAGGAATTTGGAAGAGGGAGATTTACAACGACAGACAGAAATGGTAATTGAAGACGGCGAACCTGTAAAAGGGGCGGAAAGCCGAAGAAAAAGAAGGAAGAAAAATTAAATTATAGACGTGAAGATGTTATAAATACGTAAAATACTTGGAACAGCTTCGTGAGCCAATCACAATTTTGATGAGGCCGACTGTTAACTAACTGACTAACTAGGAACGTTTAGGAGAGATTGGCGATGACGTCATCGACGGTCGTCCTGCCTCTTCACGTATTCCTCAAGGTGGCGCCCAAATTTGAATCTGAAATTGCACTTAATTAACTTTTTTCAACAAATCTTTTTTTTTGGGTGTAGACAGGCTACATGAGGGTAAATCCACATGGTGGCAACTCCCCTTTAATAGCATAGGAAAGGGATTTGAAAGGGGGGATGCGGAAGGGTAGAGGAAGGTAGCCAAGGGTTAACTAGGGCCCTCGGGCTATATTTTAAGGATCCTACCCGGCATTCGCCTAAAAGTGATGCAGGGAAAACCCTGGAAAAAACCTGCATCAGGTAGGTCGGGCATTGGGTACTTGTCCCACGCCCTTCCGATGGCAGGCGAGGTGTGTAATGTGGGGTCGCAGCATTCCCTTCTCCGTGCCTCGACCAGTTTAGGAGGCAGCTGACCCACTGTTCCAATAGGATGAGAGAACAACTCTTACCGTATGCCAAAGGTCTGTGACCCCGGAACATACACCTCTCAAAACAGACCGAGGTGCCTCGGCTTGTGGGAACCTTAGTTCAAAAACGGAGAGGAAAAGGCATCCTCAAAGGTAGCCCCTTCGTATCTCTCCTAAAAGCTTCTGCCTGCGAGAGAGCATCCCTCGCCAGGTTGGGTTCCCAACAAATCTTTTTTTTTTAGGGCAACAGGCTACATGAGGCTAATCCACTTTGGGCAACTCCCCTTTAATAGCATAGGAAGGGATTAGAAAGGGGGGATGCGGAAGGGTAGAGGAAAGTAGCCAAGAGTTAACTAGTGGCTCCCGGGCTGTAGTTTAAGGATCCTACCCGGCATTCGCCTAAAAGCAATGCAGGGACAACCCTAAGAAAACCTGCATCCGGTAGGTCGGGCATTGGGTACTTGTCCCACGCCCTTCCGATAGCGGGAGAGGAGTTTTCTGTGGGGACGCAGCATTCCCTTCTCCGTGCCTCGACCAGTTTAGGAGGCAAAAATACTCTCATTATATATTCATAAGACCGCATAGAGAGAGAGAGAGAGAGAGAGAGTGAGAGAGAGAGAGAGAGAAATCATCATCTCCGTGATTAAAATTAGTAACCCATTATCGCTATAATTGGCACGACGTCGTTTACCAAAACTTGTCTTCGCCGCCTTTTTTGGAGTAGGCCCGGTTTAATGTTGGTACCAAAGAGCAAAAAAAAAATAATATGCAGGAAAAACCAGTTTTGTCAATGAAAACAGTAACGATCTGTATCATTAAATTGCCATGATATTAATTACCAGTCACTGTCACGCAGTCACGAGAAAAACTCGTCTATCAATAAAATTTTCAAGCAACCCGAAAATAAAAATAATTACCCCAGGATGAAGCAACTTGAGGGTTATTTATTTGTTTTATGTATTCCCCCCTCCCCCTCTCCCTGCTTCCCAAGTTTTCATGGTTAATGAATCAGACATTCTCAAGAGAAAACTAAAAAACTACTCCTGGGCCTTTTTTGTTGCATGACGCATTTAATAAAAAATGTGTCTGACGAGAGTCAATATTTTAATGACTCCCGCAAAATCAACGCCCTAACATTATACACGGGATTACGAGGATTGATGGCAAGACGTTTTTCAAAATTTATATATATATATATAAGATCTTCACGTCTCTTATTTAATTCTTCTTCTTCGGCTTTTCCTCCTTTTTATAGGTTTGCCGTCTTCAGTTTCCATTTCTGTCTGTCGTTACAATCTCCCTCTTCCTAATAACCTATCCTCCATTTTGGTTTTCCCACTTTAATTCTTATTTAATTAAGAGTGACTGAAAACTTTGAGGAGAAGAAATAGATTTTTTCCCCTCCTCCTCATTGTAAAGACTGATTCATCCAGGTTATATTAATATATTATTTGTCTTATGTATTCAGCCTGTTGGGTAATTTAAATCACGTCATAAGAATGTCTGCAGATGGACCACGACGCCTCTCTTACTCCTTTTTTTTATCCTACAAACCAAATTTTTTTTGTATGTTGGTTTTAATATCCTCTTCTTCTTCTTCTTCTTCTTCTTCTTCTACTTCTTCTTCATTTATTGGCACTGTAACCCAACGTGAGTTTTTGGCCTTATTAACAATTTTATTCCATTCCGCCCTCTCCTGTGTTAGTCTCCGCCACCCTCTTGCTTTCATGGTTTGTTATATCCTTCTCAATGTCTCTACCCCATCTTGTCCGGGGTCTCCCCCCTTTTCCTCCTCCCAATTGGCTTCCAGTCCATAATCCGTCTAGGGAGTTCTGCTTTCATCCATCCTAAGTACGTGTTTTAATATCCTCTAAAACCCTCAAATTAGCTTTAAATTAAATTAAATTTGTATATTTTTTTTACTGAATAATGCTCTTATACTAATAATAGTATTTTTTGAGTGTTTGTCAACTGACCAGTGCAGTTGTGTCGCTCTAGGCTGTTCTTAGCACCTGACGAAATGGGAACAAGGATCCCAGAAACGTCATTGTATGATATTTGCATTACCCTCTTTTTTTTGTCTGTATTGGGCTATCTTTCTTATTCAATATTTAGGACAACAACAGTAGGTATTAATAACCTTACAATATCCGCTACAATACAACAGTTACTTTAAAAGCACTGAATGGGGCGGAGAGAAATGACATGCAGATAAATGAAGAGAAGACGGAGTTGGTAGTTTTCAGGAAAGGAGAAAGACTCGCTGAAGCACACGACCTACCTGATGCAGGTTTTTCTAGGCTTTTCCCTGCATTACTTTTAGGCGAATGCCGGGTAGGATCCTTCAAATACAGCCCGGGGGCCCCTAGTTAACCCTTGGCTGCCTTCCTCTACCCTTTCGCATTCCCTCCCTTTCAAATCCCTTCCTATGCTATTAAAGTGGATCACCCTCATGTAGCCTGTTGCCCTAAAAAAAAAAAGAACGTCAAATGCAATAGTAAAGGACTCAATTTTTTTTTAGGGCAACAGGCTACATGAGGGTGATCCACTTTGGGCAACTCCCCTTTAATAGCATAGGAAGAGATTTGAAAGGGGTGATGCGGAAGGGTAGAGGAAGGTAGCCAAGGGTTAACTAGGGGCCCCCGGGCTATATTTTAAGGATCCTACCCGGCATTCGCCTAAAGGAATGCAGGGAAAACGTTAGAAAAACCTGCATCAGGTAGGTCGGGAATATTGGGTACTTGTCCCACGCCCTTCCGATAGCGGGAGAGGAGTTTGCTGTGGGGACGCAGCATTTCCTTCTCCGTGCCTCGACCAGTTTAGGAGGCAGCTGGCCGACTATTCCAATGGGAATAGCGAACAACTCTTACCGTATGCCCAAGGTCTGTGACCCCGGAACATACACCTCTCAAAACAGGCCGAGGTGCCTCGGCTTGCGGGAACCTTAGTTCAAAAACGGAGAGAGGAATAGGCATCCCCCAAAGGCAGCCCCTTCGTATCTCTCGTAAAAGGTTCTGCCTGCGAGAGAAAATCCCTCGCAGGTTACCTGCGAGAGAATCCTCTCGCAGGTCTAGTCTTTGTAAAGTACTCAACAGGGCTAACAACTTTAAATATCGAGGCAATCACAAGCCAAACAACGGGAAGGAGCTGTGAATGAAATGAGAAAATTACACAACTATGGATCAGCACAGCGATGGACCTGTTTAGACTGAAGATACTACGTGCATGGCCTAGAATACCTCACGTACAGACAACTGGAAGAACTGGCGCGAGTAAAGGCCAGATACCTGAAAAGAATTCAAGATCGAGGCTAGTGTACGACCTTCCTAATAGAGGATCTAAGATACTACCAGCTGGTTCCAGCCTTTACAGGATCTGTATGAGAGGGAAAGGAACATACCTGAGGAATTCTACACAACATCTGCTATGCAAGGACAGGACATGGATGGAAGCCAACCATGAAGACGAGGCTGGCGATCCATGGCTGTCACCATAAAGTGTGCTTAAACATGAACCAAATGACGAGTGTGTGTGTGTGAGTTGAGTTTAGAAGCCTGTGAGAGATATCATGTTGTAAAGTGTAGGATCTAACGTAGCTTACAGCAAGTAAGGGTTGTAATGTGATGTAATGCAGGACATGTGCCTGCGCTTCCAATATGTTATTATTATTATTTAAAAGCATTGTATTCCTGTATTTCAACACATTCTTGAAACACACTCACGTCGTGCTCACGTCACACAATGTTGGGCAACACCGCCAAGGCTGTTTCAAGTAGGTTAAACAGTAGAGACACTTCCAAGGACCTTTATTCAAACAGTCTGACGTTTATTGAAAATATTCCCTAAACCGCTACTATTTTTCTTCCTATTATTATTATTATTATTATTTATAAATATGGCCTCTGCTATTTTTAATTTTAATCTTTTCCTCATTCTTTTTGTTGATATTAGTATCAACAGTACAGAACATTCTATGTTGTGGGAAGTGAAACTTGGCCCCTGACGGAATTACAAAATTAGAACAGTTGAACTCTATTATCTGTGGAGGAGAAGTCTTCAAGAAAACAACAACAAGACAGGATAAAATTAGAAATGAGCTCCATTTTGGAAAGAAGAAATGAACGTAACCACGTCTGTCGTTAAAAAGGACTGAAAATCAAACCCTAAAAAAATGGTATGTCCACGTACAAAGGATCGAAAAATGGAAGATGGCCAAAAGAAATATACCAATGGTCACACCTTCTGGAGAAAAAATAAATAAACAGGGGCAGACCCAGATTAAAGTGGGGGAAAACCCATGTGAAAACCATAATGGAGGATAGGAATTTGGAAGAGGTAGATTGGAACGACAGACAGAAGACGGAAAAAACTATAAAAGAGGGGAAAAGCCGAAGAAGAAGAATATTTATATGAGGAGGAAATAGGCGCCACGACTAAAATTGGGGATCAATAATTACAAATGTAAGAACATGTGAATACAGAGATACACAAACTGAAATTGCAAAGGCAAAGAGAATGCTACCAGGATTTTACACGGAATAATTTGGAATAAAAATTTAAACAAAGGAAACAAAAAACAGGATTTATAAGAGGAGCATAATAATACAGTCATGGAAGTGAAAATTGGCCCCTGACGGAATTACAAAATTAGAACAGTAGAATTCGATTATCTGAGGAGGAGATGTCTTCAAAAACAACAAGACAGGATAAAATTAGAAATGAGCTCAATTTTGGAAAAGAGATGAACGTAACCACGTCTGTCGTTAAAGAGGATTGAAAATCAAACCCCTTAAATGGTGGTATGGCCACGGACGAAGAATGGAAAATGGAAGATGGCCAAAACGAAATATACCAATGGTAACACCTCCTGGGAAATAAAATAAACAGGGGCAGACCCAGATTAAAGTGGGAAACCATAATGGAGGACAGGAATTAGGAAGAGGGAGATTGGAACGACAGACAGAAGTGGAAACCTATAAAAGGGGGGAAGGGGGGGTTAGCCGAAGAAGATGAAGAAGAAGCAATGATGTGTTGTTTAAACAGTGCGGCGGATAAAGGAATAAGTAAGTAAAGTGAGAACGCGTCGGCGGAGTCGATGCATGCATGCGCAGGGCAGGCAGGGGCGTTGCTCTGCATGGCCCAACAATGCGTCTCCTGGAACCCGTTCCCGAGTCCCGGGGCGCTCCGGAGTCGATCACATGGCAGGGGCCGGCCCCACCCATTGTCATTTAAATCACTCACCTTGGAGGAAAAATCCCCCCGCCGCCATTGTTGCGCGTGCATGCGCATTAATCACGTGCGGCGTTCCTCCAGCCAGCATTGTCCGCCCTGGACCAGCAGCGTGGTGTTGTTTCCTTGGAAGAGGCTGCGGGCACGTGCTGGAGCGTTGATACTTGAGCATTCAGGGCGCGCCGCTGTGGAGCAACCGGCAAGTCCTTCACATGTCATGCGAGTAACGAATAGGCCTGCGATTAGTTACACTGCGGAATGTCACACACACACACACACAGGGAACACCTCAAAGATGCTAGTCAATACATAAATTAATCAATAACAAAGACAGAGAATACAGACGAAAAAGGGTAATATAAATACCACACACAACAACGTTTCTGGGATCCTTGTCCCCAATACTCAGGTGCTAAGAAGAGCCTAAAGAGACACAACTACACTTTTATGAAATATCTTTTAAGTGACCAGCACCTGACGAAAGGGAACAAGGATCCCAGAAACGTTGTTGTGTGTGGTATTTATAATTACCCCCCCCCCTTTTTTTGTCTGTATTTACCTACCTTTCTTATTCAACATAAACCCTCCAAAAAAAATATTATTATTCGCGCGATGACGTCACAGAGAAGTCGAAAATGTTTGATGTTTAACATGTTTAAAATCAGGCAATTTTAAACTGCGTGATGACGTCACCGTGAAGTTAATAACGCACGGTGAAGAACGTTTTTATGGAAATTATAGGAATTAATGAATAAGGAAGACAGACAATACAGACAAAAGAAGGGGCAATATAAATACCACACACAATAACGTTTCTGGGATCCTTGTTCACCTTTCGTCAGGTCCTAAGAAAAGCCTAGAGAGAGAGAGAGAGAGAGAGAGAGAGAGAGAGAGAGAGAGAGAGAGAGAGAGAGAGAGAGAACACTACCCTGGTCTTTTATTTTTATTTTTTTAAAGGGAACGTTTTGTTTGCCCTATGTAGCAGGCAGGAACTACAATTAGAACAAGTCATTTTTTGTAAACAACACGTGCAGTTTTTTTCTTATTTATTTTAAAACGTCAAGGCTAAATGAAGGAAAATCCTAAGCTAAATTATAAATATTTAAATGTAGAAATTAATTTCTATGGCCCGCTATTAAATCCTTTTTTATATTTATTTATTTTGAAATCACCGCCCACTTTCTATTAGGTTTCGAAATTTCGTGGTTACGTGTATTACCCACCGTAGGGAACCAGTAAAACTGAAAGGTGAAATAGCAGAGATTCTCTTTTAACTCAAATTTTGGCTTCAACCCGGGAAACAAGCGACGTTTCGAAGGCTAGCGCTGCCGTCCTCAAGGCTGAAGAAGCCTTTCTTCTTAATTCAGCTTCAAATTAAATTTCTTATAATAACAATTACTCTGACGTGGGGACATTGGCAACTCTTTGCACATTTGAATCCTCGTTAATTCGCCACGCGCAACCAGCGATAATAACAACAACTCTTAGTATGAGGAATCACTTAACGACTGCATAATATTAAATGTAAGGGTTGCTTCACGATCTGTTTCAGCCGCCATGTTTTGTGACGTCGTCTCACTTAGAAGAAGAAACGTGTGTTGCCTAAGGACATTCAGAATTCCAACCCTGACGTATTTAGCGCTCCACCAGATTTACGTCTGACAACTTATTAAAATATAAGCCTCGGAACAACAACAACCACCAAAGCCCTAATTATGAATCGTCCGCCCTGTTTTCAGAGCGGACTTTTACCTCATTACGTGAGCCTTTACGCTGTGCTTATTATCATGCTTGACTGGACGTACATAATGCAACTACGACCTTGCAGCCCAAGTGAATATGTTACACATTATTAACTCTCCTGAGTTATGCCCCCTGTCTACTTGATGCCCTTAAAAAATACAAGCCCCCCACCTGTCTCTCTCTCTCTCTCTCTCTCTCTGTGTGTTTGCATGAGTGTGTGTGTTAGTATCCCTCGCTGGTCACGTGACCCAGCAGAGAGAGAGAGGATTTAATAAGAATAGTGGTCATTACAGGTCTCGGATCAATTGTGTGCATGGAGCCTCTGGGCTCGCACGTGTCCAGGTGCGGCAGCTGGGACAATACGTAGCCATTAGACACGTGCACGCCGCCATTCTCCTCAGCGTCCTCAATTACCTGACACTCAAGGCCTCTGCACACGACGGTCACAATATTACCCCTTCCCCCCTCCTCCCACCCTTTTACAAGAATTTCTGTCACGTATCATTAATGTTCTATATATGTAAACACACACACAGAGTACACTTGTGTGGATGAGAAGTCTGCAATGGAAACCCGCCGCCGCGGTGACAACAACTTCTTGCATTAAACAATTCTGTCATACATTCCTCTTATCAATATATATTGTAGTAAACACGTATAATGAAAATATTTAAAATGGTTTATTAATGTAATAAACAATGAAATATTAATCTAATTGGTTTTTGTTATAAACAATGAATATAATAAAATATTAATATGCATTACCCCCACGTTGGGCGCCATAAATGTAATAAACACTAATAATTAAAATATTTAAAATGGTTTATAAATGTAATAAACTATGAAATATTAATCAAATTGGTTTTGTAATAAACATTAAAAATAATAAAAAAATTAATCTGAATTGCCCCCACGTTGGGCGCCATTAATATAATATTTTATTATTTTCATTGTTTATTACAAAACCAATTCGATTAATATTCTATTGTTTATTAAATTTATAAACCTTTTCAAATATTTTGATTATTAGTGTTTATTACATTAATGGCGCCCAACGTGGGGGCAATTCAGATTAATTTTTTTTATTATATTTAATGTTTATTACAAAACCAATTCGATTAATATTTCATAGTTTATTACATTAATAATCCATTTTAAATATTAGTGTTTACTACATTTATGGCGCCCAACGTGGGGGAAATTCACATTAATATTTTATTATTTTCAATGTTTATTACAAAACCAATTCGATTAATATTTTAATGTTTATTACATTAATAATCCATTTTAAATATTTTAATTATTAGTGTTTATTACATAAATGGCGCCCAATGTGGGGGCAGTTCAGGTTAATTCTTATTATGTTGTATATTACAAAGATATTCCTATTCGCATTCAGTTCCACTGTCAAATTATCTGAGCTATCAGTCACCGAGAAGGTGTGGGGGGGGGGGGTTAGGGGGGGGGCTCTTAACAATTTGGCACTTGTGTACACAAACTCGTTAATTTAATATATTAAAATAATTCAAATTACAAAATAATTACTCGCCGACCTTTTAACATTTATTTCATACAAACAAATTAATTTTCTGTAGATTTCAGGGTCCTTTTCTGGGCCTTTAAATAAAGAATATTTTAATCCCGTTTCAAAACACTCAAATTACAAATTAATATCTTACAAATTTTACCAAAAAATATATATCTGACGGTGTTATCTTTAATTGAACGTTTTTTCCTTGTGTAATATAATAGTCTACACGTGCCATCTTATCATAACGTCTCTTCAGCATAGCGGACCTAAGAGGGCGCTGATGCAGTTAAAGACATCACTTTAGATATAGTGAGTAACGATACGCACAACAACATAAATCTTCACCCCTTCCGCCTAGGCAGCTGTGAAAACGCTGCGACTAATGAAGTCAGCATTTTAAGTGCCTTATGCAGACATGCACACGGAAGCAGAAATCATTCTCTCTGTAAGAGTTCTCATTGGAGACTTAAAATCATCAGGGAGGGGGAAAGGAGTCTTCGAATTGTTCAGAGCTTCTTGGGAACGACAGTCGTGATCCAACCTCCAGACGGGTCGGTGGCTCCTGGTGCTATCCGCCAGTTTGTCTTACTTTATTTTATTTCTAACTATTAAATCTCTTTATTCTTCATCAACTCTTATTTGACTGAAGTGCAGCGAAACACCAACCACTACGCCTAGGTTTAATTAGTTGAACCCGAACCCTCACGTTACCGACTTTCCTATTTCCTGTTCTTAATTCTTCCTTTATCCTCTAGATCGGTAGCCAGGTGAGCTAACGGAGGTATAGCTCGGTTGGTGAACGATCTATCTGGACTTCCCATTTCCAACTGCAGGAATGTTACATGTTCACAGTGGTGGAGTGTTACATGATGGCAGTTTGGGATGTTACACTTGCTACCTGGGCAACTGGATCCTTTCATCGACACACACACACACACTCTCTCTCTCTCAACTTTAGAAAGATATTAAAACAGGCCAGTGGTACACTGAACGTACACTTCACTTTTGATTTGCAATGTTGGCGACACCTCGTGGACGAACTTTACCATCATTTTACTCCGATTTCGCTGTGACACCGAAATTCCTCCTCGTAGACCTTCAGGATTGTTTGTCGAAACTTGTAACACTCAGAAATCTTTCTGAGTCACCAACTGCGTGAATATCGTCCAGTTTTACAGGGTTTTTTTTTTTAAAAAAACCAATAAAAATGTCTCCTTTTGTTAGGTTACGACCGACCGCTTGCTGCCGTTCCTTATTGCTGACTCCTTCTACTTAACCTTACTTTTCAATCGTCTCGAGTGTTTCCAACACGACCACTCTCTGTCGTTCCTCACCGCCGACTGTCTACTTTACCAACTCCGCGCACCTCGTCTCTGTTTCATTATACTAGTCCATCCTTGTGTCTCTTTGCTGATAATAATTCCAGTTCAACAGTTTATAATTATTGATAACTAGCTGGGTGTCCGGCGTTGCTCGTGTACTTATTTATATAAACTCGAAAAAGTATTTAATTGAATACTTAAATATATTCCATGAGTATTTCAGGATATAATCGTCACTCAGTCTTCATACTTTACGAAATATTACATTGATGAAATTGTTAGCTAGACTCACAACTAATACGGCGCAAGGATGGTAAAGTAATTCGTATTCTTCTATATTACCATTCGATGGAGTATTGCTGTATAAAATTATACTTTTTATTTAAATTAAATATTTCTGCTTTATTTCATTCCTAATTAAGGAGATATTTCCTTTGTTCGTCGCGTAGTAACGTCTTTCTCTCGCGTGACGTCATTGTCTCTTGGCGCGCAATAATTTAACATTTAATGATAACGGTTTTTAATTATAATTCTTTCCACATGTATGCTAGGGGTTTCTCACCCTCACAGTACCGTTTCTCGATTTTGGCAGAATACGTGTACCAATTTTTGTTGCATTCTGTCCACGCGATAAAATTTGTATAAAGAACAACGTAAATACATACATACATACAAATATACATCCTTTTTTATTATATAGAAGATTAATTGCTTTTTAATTATTACAATATATATATATATTATTACCAAAACAGGGGGGGATAATGGAGACCAGGGACAGAACCGCACACAGCCAACAAGATGGCTTCCCACGGAACCTCTCGACATACAAGTCAATTACGGATTAAGTACACTGAGAAATAACGGTTCGTGACAGAGGATACGCTAATCCTCAATTTAAATCATTAAAAGTACATTTACAATCCAGACGATTTGTCTTGTTCACATGCCACAAAGGTCAGTAATTGGCAGGTCATTAACCTTCTTGACTTTCTTCACGTCGTGTAAGTATTTGTATCAACGGTAAGAGATTGTAATAATGTTCTTTTAATTATTAAATTGCCGTTTTCCTTATTTGGCCGCCCGGACAATTATTTAACAGTTTTATGTTTCGACCTCAATGCATCAGAACAAAAGATAAACTGTTCAAGTTAACTGCGATAAAATAAAAGAACACACGGAATTAAAAAAGTAAATACCTTCTATATTTTATAATTTTTATAATAGTTTATATATATATATATATATATATATATATATATATATATTGAAATTACAAGTGTTAGTCGCTTGTTTGAAAAATGAATCGACTCCAAATATCGATGTTAGCCGTGTTGTTGATGTTTTGTCATATCACAGTTTGTAGTGTTAGGTTTTTAAATGATGAAGTAACGGATAGTTTGTAGATTTTATTAATTATTAATTAATTTATTAATTGAACTTGGTCAATTAAAATTAAAAAATACAGTGTTCAGTCAGCCTTAATCTCAGTTAACCATGGTCTACGGTAATTCCCCCCTAGGCGCGTCAAGGATTGAGACACTTGATGTCTGGCCGTTATCGTGTGGCAGCCTCGATGTCTCCGGGTCCCCCTCGAAACTGCACGTCCGTCGCTGGCGACGGTTTGTCCTTCTTTTTCAGACCCCTCTCTGGATGTCAAAAATTGATTGTCTCGATCATCTTTGGGATTTTCTGTGAGACGTTTCCCACGGTGCGACAGTCCAGGGTAACTTCCGAGGGTCAACACCCTACGTGTCCAATTCTCCAGACTGAAGGGATTATCTCACCGCCTCGGCGGCGCCTGCTCAAATTCCAACTTACCAAGCTCTCAACCCTTGCTAAAATCTAATTAAATTAAAATGAAACATATATTGTAATGACTTGTCTTTTATTACTTAATATAAAAAAATAAACTTTATTACATTGAAACTACAAAAAATACAAAACTACATTAAAAAAATATTGTTGGGCGCCAGCAGCTACACATTGGTCTGCATAAAATTAAAATTAGCTCCGGCTTGATTAAAAAGTCCTCCTTCTTAACAGGGTAATGTGGGCGGTTCAGTGGCTATTCAAGAACAGAGTCCATCTCCGCACTGTGTAAAAGAATTCCACTTTTGAATGTACTTTACATATATTGTGATGTTTACTTTACTTGTGGCTTCAGCACCCGATCTCCTTCTTCAGCCTCCCCGCGATGGACGTCCCTCAAAACCTCTGCGTCTCCGTCTCCCTGCGTCTCCCTGTCTGCCTGCGCCTCTTCTTGCGTCTCTCCGTCTCCCTGCGTCTTCGTCCCCGTCTGCCGTCTGCCTGCGTCTCACGGGTTCGGAGTATTTATTCGAACTCCGCCCCCCCCCCAAATGATGCAAAAAAAGGGACGCGAACCCGCGATTTCTTTTGGCCTTCTCAGGCAGAAACACGTGCACGCCTAATGTATTCATACTCAGACCTCCTCAGGCCCGCGGTGGACACAAGGGCGGCCACTTAAGGTCGTCATTCACTACAATATATATCAATAATAAAACTATCGCGCTACAAGTTGGAATGAATGGAAACAAAAATACTTTACCTCTTCAGGTTTAGTAATTCCCATATAAACCAATAATTTATATGTTAACAAATATTTATATAAAAAAAATAATTATTTTTAAAGGCTATAATTTTGCAAAGGGTAATTAGTCAGTTGTCGATGACAGTTTACAGTGGCGAGGGTGGATATTTTGGAAGTTGCAAACACGGTAGATATTTGCGTCTAATAAATATTATTGAGGGTTAATTATATTGATTGTATTTCTACTGATGTTGTTTGTATATAATTTCAACCCGTTGGGAGGGGAGCACATTTTAGGGGGTAGCGTTACATAAAAATAGCGCAAAAGGAACCTAAATTGGAGTCATTTTGGCGGGGGGGGGGAGGGGGAGTTGTGGATAAATGATATCCCGGGCAATGCCGGGCACTCGGCTAGTTAAAAATAAAAACGACAACACACAGCCTGGTTTTATTTATTTTAGAGGGTGGGGGAGGGGGGGGGAAATAGTAACGTCTCCAAATTGGGTTCATTTATGCGTTCTTGTTGCTGGACGATTTGCTGCAGGGAATTTTTTTTTTGCCGATCCCTTATGGATCTCTTTAAGAATTAATATTATCTCTGTCTGTCTGGGGGTGGGGGGGGGTGTTGCGGACCCGCGATCAAAGCTCCAAATATAAGTTTCATTTTCAAGGTCATCCAGCGTAATCCTTGTAATGCCTCCTAGAAAGTGAAGTTATATATTTCCCGTCTGTCTCTTAGGAAACGCTTCCAGAGACCTTATAAGTCACGTCTGTCTCATCTCAGACCCGAATCTGCGCCGTTGCCTCATTATTCAGCACAGAGTTTCCAATTTAAGGACCGCGATTGGCTATTAAGCCGGTAGCGGCAGGGTTCGATCCTTTCTGGCGAGCTTGGGGGCCGAATAAGGCGCGGATAGCTTTGTGCCCTTTTATGGCGGTCCCGGGCCCCGCCAATTACCAAGCAATGTCACCGCCGCTGGAGACTTCCAGATCTTCAACCTCGCAGTTCGGCTGCTGGTCTGCTTGGGCGTGGCGAGGACAATCATCAAGCTGGGGCGGAATTGTCTGTGAGTCACGTGCGAGACAGGAATGAAACTCCAAAGAATAAAGGCTGCATTTATGGACAATGACCTTATTACCAAAGGCAAAGAGGCGCGGGGACTGAAAATTTCAGTTCTTTCGATTATTAAAATGAAAATAATTCTCGCGTGACAGAAAATAAAAAAAAATGGTAATATAAATACCACACAACGTTTCTGGGATCCTTGTTCCCTTTTCGTCAGGTGCTAAGAACAGCCTAGAGTGACACAACTGCACTGCTCAGTTGACAACACTCACAAGGTCTTCTTAGCACCTGACGAAAGGGAATAAGGATCCCAGAAACGTTATTGTGTGGTATTTATATTACCCTTTTTTTTTGTCTGTATTATGGCTATCTTTATTATTCTTTGGATTATTGTTCAAGCGAAAACTATTCTATTTCGTTGGACATGGATTAGTCTCCTTAAACTATAGCCCGGGGGCCCTAGTTAACCCTTGGCTACCTTCCTCCACCCTTCCGCATCCCCCCTTTCAAATCCCTTCCAATGCTATTAAAGGGGAGTTGCCCAAAGTGGATTACCCTCATGTAGCCTGTTGCCCTAAAAAAAAATAGGCTACCATCCTCTACCCTTCCGCATCCCCCCTTTCAAATCCCTTCCAATGCTATTAAAGGGGAGTTGCCCAATGTGGATTACCCTCACGTAGCCGGTTGCCCTAAAAAAAATTATGGGGACCTTTGCTATCTGCGAGGGCTATTCTCTCGCAGGCAGTACCTTGTAGGAGAGACACGAAGGGGAAACCTTTGGGGACGCCTTTTTCTCTCTCCGTTTTTGAACTAAGGTTCCCACAAGCCGAGGCCTGTTTTGAGAGGTGTATGTTCCGGGGGTCACAGACCTTGGGAATACGGAAAGAGTTGTCCGCTGTTCCCATTGAAACAGTCAGCCAGCAGCCTCCTAAACTGGTCGAGGCACGGAGAAGGGAATTCTGCGTCCCCACAGCAAACTCCACTCCCGCCATCCAGGGGAAGGGCGTGGGACAAGTACCCAATGCCCGACCTACCCGATGCAGGTTTTTCTAGGGTTTTCCCTGCATTTCTTTAGGCGAATGCTGGGTAGGATCCTTAAACCATAGCCCGGGGGCCCTAGTTAACCCTTGGCTACCTTCCTCTACCCTTCCGCATCCTCCCTTTCAAATCCCTTCCTATGAGTTGCCACTATGTGGATTACCCTCATGTAGCCTCCTGTTACCCTAAAAAACGGTTAATTTATTGGAAATCCCCCTTTTCTGAGAGGGTCAAAATCAATTGTTCTTTGTTTTTTTTAAAAAAAGAAGTCCTGTCCCTTAAATAGTTAACTCTTCCCTTTTGGTTCATTATGAAGTCCTTACAAGTAGGATTGACTTGTAAATATAAAGTCAGGTCATTGTACTTTTTATTTTAAGATTGTCTTACAGGAACCCCGCAGCTTCATCGCCCCCAAACTCAAACCTTAAATCCTTTTTTTTCTTTCTGACCAGTTATCTGTTCATTTATTGGGCCACATCAATAACCAAAAAGAAGGGCGAAACGTCGGTATATTTAATTTTTTTGTTTTGTTTTGTTCAATAAACAATTTTCTGCGTCAAGGCCGATCCTAACATCATGTCAGACATTTTCTCACCGTTATCATAACAATTATAGTGTGGTTAATGTTTCCCAACACGCAGTTACATTATTATTATTTCCCCCCCGCCCCTCCCCCCCCTGCCGCCCCTTTAGTACGCCATTTGCAATTAATTTAATAACGGAACATAAAAAGAATCAGCAGTTATCGCCAGTCATGTTCACGGTTTTATTTTTCATCTGGTTTATTTATGACAAATTTATTTATATTACTATCAGGGGCGGGGGGGGGGGGGGGGTAAAAAAAGGGTGGGAGAAACGGAGGAATTAAAAACATTCCTGACTTGCATTTCTTCGGCGGCGACTCTGATTTATTTTTGTCTTTATTTCCCTCCCCTCTTTCCCCCCCTTTTGTGATGTCCTTCGTGCGAGCCTGTTTTTCAATTACCACTGCAGTTGAAAGGTAACCTTGGTATTTTACTTGACAGTAGTTGTTCTACATATTATGTTTCATAAAAGGTGAGGTGAAAATAACGGCGTCTTTAGAGAGCCTGCGAATGATTTTCTCTCGCAGCCAGAACCTTTTAGGAGAGATACGAAGGAGCTACCTTCGGGGATGCCTCCTCCTCTCTCCGTTTTTGAACTAAGGTTCCCACAAGCCGAGGCACCTCGGCCTGTTCTGAGAGGTGTATGTTGCGGGGTCACAGACCTTGGGCATACGGTAAGAGTTGTTCGCTATTCCCATTGGAATAGTCGGCCAGCTGCCTCCTAAACTGGTCGAGGCAAGGAGAAGGGAATGCTGCGTCCCCACAGCTAACTCCTCTCCCGCTATCGGAAGGGCGTGGGACAAGTACCCAATGCCCGACCTACCTGATGCAGGTTTTTCTAAGGTTTTCCCTGCATTCCTTTAGGCGAATGCCTAGTAGGATCCTTAAAATATAGCCCGGGGGCCCTAGTTAACCCTTGGCTACCTTCCTCTACCCTTCCGCATCCCCCCTTTCAAATCCCTTCCTATGCTATTAAAGGGGAGTTGCCCTAAGTGGATTACAGTTTTAACGGAAAATTTTTCTTATGTAGGAACGTTTCGTCCACAGTTTCGGGCATCTCCATTCAAATTTAGTTTTAAATAAGAAGAATAAATATGAATTTTGAGTCACGACGTACGGTCAATTACAGTTTTAACCGAACATTTTTCTTATATAGGAACGTTTCGTCCACAGTTTTCGGTATCTTCAGGTAGTACTATTCGAATTATAAGAATAAATATCAATTATGAATCACGGCCTACGGTCTGTAACAGTTTTAACGAAAAACTTTCCTTTATGAAGGAACGTTTCGTCCACAGTGTTGCACATCTTCATGCAATATAGTTATAAATTAGAATAATAAATATGAATTATGAATCATGACCTACGGTCAATGACAGATGTAACCGAAAATTTTTCTTATGCAGGAACGTTTCGTCCAGAGTTTTGGGCATCTTCAGTTAATATCGTTTTAAATTAGAATAATAAATATGCATTTTTGAGTGTAGAAGATTTTAAGCCATAGGAGTGTTTCATCTAATAATGTTACTCTGCGGTTCTTTTACCACCAGAGATTAGTCTACTCCTCCAGGTCCTGACTTGGACTCCAGGGTAATTTTCAATTGCTTATCCTTTGGCGAGGAATGTCCTCACCTTTCCTTCCCCGCTGAAGTTCTCACAAGAATGTGATATTGCCGACCTTCTTCTTGCACCGTTAAAGGTAACCGATCCGCCTTGTGGTCCTTGCGAAAATCCCTCGAACCTGATTTCACCAATAGTATTAGTATTTCTTCATTGAGCGTCCGTTCGCCATTCATCCAGTTTTCTGTGCAGAGATCGAGTGACTCTCCTCCTCTCCTTAGTACTCGCACAAAGGCAACTTCACCTGAACACGTGGCTCGGGGATTTCCCACGACACCAGACACCCACAGGAAACGCAATATAATAAAAAAATAATAATCGACCATTTTTATGACGTGTCGGATTAATACCAACATCGACAAAATGAAATATGAAACGTTACCTGAAACCTGCAGAGTTAATTCTGAAGAAGTTTACCTCATATTAACATTTAATTTAACCGCTTTACTAAAAGAATCTAATAAATAAAGCAGAGTGTTTGTTTGTATGTATGTATATTTGTATGTTCCTTATAAAAATCTAAACCGGTGGAGCAAAATTCACCAAATTTCGTACACGTGTTCTTTACATTCAGGAAACAAACACTGTCGGGGTGAGACGCGTGTACCACCCCCCAGGAGCGGCGGGGGGGAAATATTTAAACCTGCTAAAACAGCCGATATTTGAGTCGCATAAATATTTTTTTGGGGTCAACGAGATGTGATATGAGTATAATTTCAACCCCCTTACAGCATTGGAAAGGAGAAACGTTAGGGGTGAGGTTGGAAGAGCGTTACAAGAAAATAACCTGAATACAACCGAGATTGGAGTCAAATCCAGGGTTATGGATGTCAGTGAGTTTAATTATGACATTCAATTGGCCATTTAACCACCCCCCCCCCCCCACGGCCGGGGGTGAAATATTTCTAACATGGTCGATATTTGCCTGGAATAAATATTTGTCGGGGGTCAATGACGTTGATATTATTTCTACCGATTTGTTTGTATGTATGTATATTTGTATGTTCCTTATACAAATCTACACCGGTGGAACAGAATTCACCAAATTCCGTACACGTGTTCTTTGCGACCAGGAAACAAACACTGTCGGGGTGAGACGCGTCTTCCACCCTCCAGAAGCGGGGGTGAACGAGGGTTAAAATATTTAAACCTGCTAAAACAGCCGATATTTCAGTCGGATAAATATTTTTAGGGGGGTCAAAGATATTGATAGTGTTTCTACCGATGTTATCTGACTACAGCATCATCCAGACGGAGCACCCTTAGGGTTGGGGGTGGACGCGTATTACAAGAAAACAACGCTAATACAATCAAGATTAGAGTCAAATCCAGTTTTATGCACGTAGCTGAGTTTAATGATGACATTCAATTCGCCATTTAACCCCCCAGGGGCGGGGCTATACACAGGGGGTAGAATTTTTCTAACAGGTTAAATGGTCGATATTTGCGTGGAATAAATAATTGTTGAGGTCAATGACGTTTATAAAATATCTACCAATGGTTTTTGTAAAATTTCAACCCCTTTCACCATGAGAGCTAAGCACACATAGGGGTGGGGGTGGAAATATTCAAACAATGTAACCGGCCGACAACACATTCAATGATAGGGGTCGAGTTGCGTTACAGAAAAATAACCTAAAAGATACGTAGATTGGAGTCAAATCGGGGGTTATGGATAAATGACGTCTCGGGCAACGCCGGGCACCGCAGCTAGTCTTCTTATAAATAAACAACAGCCATTTTTACAAGTCATGCTGTAATCGTTCTGACCCCCCCCCCCTTGACTATCAGAAGTTATTATAAAACGTCGTACCTGAAGATGTCGCAAATTAGCGACGAAACGTGGTGGAAATTTTTCCAATAAATATCTTTTTCCAACTTCAAATGGCTCTATTATCTTAGATTGTCAGGTTTTCCATACATTATATGTCTTTTTTTTTCTTTCCAAAGCTTATGATATTTTAATTCTTCTTTTTTTAACCTTCACAGACTCTTTCATCGTCAACTGCGGGTTTTAATTGAAGTGTTAACATACGTAGGTTTAAATTTTAAAGTGGTGACGTCAACAACTGTTGGTTCAACTTTTACCGACCTTGGATTATTCCATTTCTTCTTCCTGGAAGGACAAAGGAGCAGTGAATGGAGACATTGCAGCTCTTGTCCTTGTTAAAGGGATGCGTTGCAACGTGTGTGTCACGGGCCACCATTGAATATATATGTGATTTTAATGAGATATATATTCCCCCCCATCCCCTTTGCGAACGTTAAGCGATCCCCTTTTGTTTGATGTACGAGCATGGCCTGACGATGCCAACACACATTACTCAGGAACGTCTCGTCGGCCGCGCTTCGCTCAGTCAAAATGGCAAATGGCCCGAGGAAAGGAACGACATTCTTGCATTCTCATTATCCTGGATGTGGAGCTGTGCTGAGAGCGCACTGGGAACAGCTGCGGGCACCTGCTGCAGCAACCAAGTGTCAATTCGCTTGGTCGCTGAGGGTCCATCATCGCTCGTCTCGGGGGCTTTTATTACTTATAACGGGACCAACTGTTACAATCAGAGATATATACGTGTTTGGCAGAGAGAATATTCCTTTCTTTACAACGTCTCGCCATGCCAAGAATTAATGTAACTGTCGTTTTCGGAGAGGCGTCGAAGAAACGTGTTTTTTTGACTGAGGGAGTCGTATATGTACTTTTATGGCTGCGGTAACCCAGGGAGCGAGAGGGGAAAAAATAAACTACAGATTAAAATCTCGGCAATCTGTTCCCCCTTCCAGTCGAGTGTCACAGGCGATTTCGGCGTAATTTGCGGGCGGCCCGGACTGGACTCTGATCGCACGATAAGGACGCACTGCAGCGACAACCTCGACAAGGAGGCTCGACGTCTTCCTCTCCGTGGCTCTAAGGCGGGGATTTTCGCATAAACCGCATGGCACCTGGTCGCAGACGTTGTCCATGTTCTCTCTTATGTTGGACCAGTCGGCCAGCTGCCATATAAACTGGCGTCATCATAGAAAGGACGTGAGACAAGCACCAAGAGCCCGACGCAGGTTTCCCGTGCATCACTTTCAGGCCAATGTCGAGAAGGATCCTTAAAATACAGCCCGGGGAGGTAAAGTAGAAGAAGCTGTCTGCGAGGGCTATTCTCTCGTAGGCAGAACCTTGTAGGGGAGACGGAAGGGGCTACCTTTGGCGGATGCCTTCTCCTCTCCCTGGTTTTTTGAACTAAGGTTCACACAAGCCGAGGCCTGTTCTGAGAGGTGTATGTTCCGGGGTCACAGACCTTGGGTCATACGGTTCCCATTGGAACAGTCAGCCAGATGCCTCCTAGCCTCGTCGAGGCACGGGGAAGGCAATGCTGCGTCTCCACTGCAAACTCCTCTCCCGCTTTCGGAAGGGCGTGGGAGAAGTACCCAATGTGCCGACCTACCTGATGCAGGTTTTTCTAGGGTTTTCCCTGCATCACTTTTAAGCGAATGCCGGGTAGGATCCTTAAATCATAGCCCGGGGGCCCCTAGTTAACCCTTGGCTACCGTCCTCTACCCTTCCGCATCCCCCCTTTCAAATCCTTTTCCTATGCTATTAAAGGGGAGTTGCCATTATGTGGATTACCTTCATGTAGCCTGTTACCATAAAAAAGGCACCTCGGCCTTGTTTTGAGTGCTCACAGACCTTGGGGCATACTGTAAAAGTTGTCAGCTGTTCCTATTGCAATAGTCGGCCAGCTGCCTCCTAAACCGGTCAAGGCATGCCGACGGGGAAAGCTGCGACCCCACAGCAAACCCCAGTCTCCCGCCATCCAGGAGAAGGGCGTGGGACAAGTAGCCAGTGCCCGACCTACCTGATGCAGGTTTTTCTAGGGGGTTTCCCTTGCATCACTTTTAGGCGAATTGCCGGGTAGGATCCTTAAACTATAGCCCGGGGGCCCTAGTTAACCCTTGGCTACCTTCCTCCACCCTTCCGCATCCCCCCTTTCAAATCCTTTTCCTATGCTATAAGAGGGGAGTTTCCAATATGTGGATTAGCCTCATGTAGCCTGTCTACATCTTCTTCTTCTGATTGAAAATGAATAAAAAGAAAGAAGTGATAATATAACCACACAACGAGTCTGGCAGTCTTGTGCCTTTCTTCAGGTGCAGATGAAAAAAAACCGCAAGAGCCTAGGAAGACACAACCGCACTAGTCAGTTGAGAAAACCTTTTTGTCTGAATTTAACTGTTGTGATTTCCTGATGACGTCCCAAAGTATCGACGAAACGTTGTGCCGTTCTGTTGTTATTAATGTCAGTGTGGCCGTTGCTGTAAATGTTTAATATTAAATATTGTTACGTGTGTTTATCACGTTTCTCCGTGCTACAACAGTCTATTTCTATTTTACGGGGATTATTCTCCTTCTCTCTGCCTCATGTTTGTGGTGTAAACTGGAATGTCTCCAGTAGAGTCCGCGTGTTAAGGAGGAAACTCGTTCCAGCACCTCCTCGTCCTCTTCCCGTCGATTTGATTTATAGACTTAAACACGTTTTTCTTCTTTTCACACCGTTGATTAACTTCCGGTAAACATGTTAAATTCTTGTGAGAACGGTGATGTGCTGTTGGTCCTCTTTGTGGGGCACGTTAACTGCTCCTCCGTCTGTCTGTCTGTATGTAGATGGCCAAGTACAGATCCGGTTCCTTCTTCTTAGTCTTGTTGTTTTTTCTCCGTCTTCTTCCCAGAGTGGGTGACGTAGATACTCCTTAAGGCAGATATCATCCTGCGACAACTGTGGCCTACACCTACACAACAACAACAACAAAAAAAGGGGGAACTCTGAACTCCCCCCCTCCCCTTTTTTTCATTTCAAAAGATCCAGCGTTATTATGTCAAGGATGCAACTGCTATCACGACCTGACTGCTGTGACGTCACGTCACGTGCCGGATAATAAAACGGAAGCGTGACTGCGGCCTGTCACGTCACGTCACGGGGGATCACGGCTCTGTGCAGCCACCAGCCCGCCCTACTTCCAAGGAAATTAAATCAAATACCGTTACAGAAATGATCAAAATCTACGTCTGATTGAAAATAATGAATAAGAAATCCAACATCACAGGTGTTAACGTACAAACAGACGCTGTGATCCCTTATTGTTACGCTGAACCTTGCTCCCTTGTTGTTATGCAACCCCTTCGGCTCTCCCATTCTCGTAGCGTTTTCGTCGCTGACCAGTGCAGTTGTGTCGCTCTAGGCTCTTCTTAGCACCTGAGGAAAGGGGACAAGGATCCCAGAAACGTTGTGTGGTATTTATATTACCCTTTTTTGTCTGTATTGTGCAGTTGTGTCGCTCTAGGCTCTTCTTAGCACCTGACGAGAGGGAACAAGGATCCCTGAAACGTTGTGTGGTATTTATATTACCCTTTTTTGTCTGTATTGTGCAGTTGTGTCGCTCTAGGCTCTTCTTAGCACCTGACGAGAGGGAACAAGGATCCCTGAAACGTTGTGTGGTATTTATATTACCCGTTTTTGTCTCTATTGTGCAGTTGTGTCGCTCTAGGCTCTTCTTAGCACCTGACGAGAGGGAACAAGGATCCCTGAAACGTTGTGTGGTATTTATATTACCCTTTTTTGTCTCTATTGTGCAGTTGTGTCGCTCTAGGCTCTTCTTAGCACCTGACGAGAGGGAACAAGGATCCCTGAAACGTTGTGTGGTATTTATATTACCCTTTTTTGTCTGTATTGTGCAGTTGTGTCGCTCTAGGATCTTCTGAGCACCTGAGGAAAGGGGACAAGGATCCCAGAAACGCTGTGTGGTATTTATAATACCCTTTTTTGTCTGTATTTTCGCTGTCTTCCTTATCCGTTACAGAAATACTGAGTATTTCCCCCCCCCCCGCGTTCAAGTCTAAAACTGCAGACGGTAACGTGTTATATAAAATATTATATCCGCTTTGTTTATAAGAATAAAAGTTTTAATTTAACATCTGTTTAGAAAAATTATTTTTTTATATTTATTTTCATCCCCTTACTTTATGCACTTTTTTCAAGATAAATATGAAAATTAATTAAGAAACATTATGAAGAATAAGAACAAAAAATAAAAGGTTAAATCAAAATCAAAGAAATTAATTGAGAATAATATATATACAGACATTATTTAAAGAGAGAATTAAAATATTGATTAATAAAGATAGCCAAATACAGACAAAACAAAAAGGGTAATATAAATACCACACAACAACGTTTCTGGGATCCTTGTTCCCTTTCGTCAGGTGCTAAGAAGAGCCTAGAGAGACACAACTGCACTGGTCTCAGTTGACAACACTCAAAAGCCTTATTAAGGGAACGTTTCGTTCGCCCCATGTAGCAGGAATTACAACACTAGAGCAAGTGTTTGCTGTGGGTGTGTCAAAGTGGGTCCTTTGTGGTGGTTTTTAATCAAGTGTGAAAGGGTGTCAGTGGATCTGTAGACGACGGATATTTGAGTGTTGTCAAACTGACCAGTGTGCTGCAGTTGTGTCGCTCCTAGGCTCTTCTTAGCACCTGACGAAAGGAACAAGGATCCCAGGAACGTTGTTGTGTGGTATTTATATTACACCCTTTTTTTTCGCCGTATAGTCTATATATGTTTTATAATGTTTAAGATTGAATAAACAGTTTATGGGGGAGTAGGAGAGTGATTGTAGTTTCCCAGCATGTTATGGGAATTGCAATTACAGCGCCCTTGTTTCACGGGAACGGTCAAGGGACAGCAGATGTCGCCACAAGCACAATATAGAACGTAATGGCCGCCGATTTTGATGGTCGTCGACGTTTTCACGATGCAAGCAGCGTAACCGTTGGATTATTTATAAATTGCGACGGATCCGCGGATGTGAGAGGAGAGTTTAATTAACAGGTGCAAGCGTCCGCCGCGTATGGGCAAGCAGCTGCTGGAGGGAAGAGCAGCAGCAGCGTCGTCGAGTCGAGTCGAACGACCAACTGGATCTTGGTGCTCGGCCAACAAGATCAAGAACCCTGTCTGCTTGTCCCGGCTGGTGTCATCAATTCCAACGCTCCTGGGTAACTAACAGGAGGTGACTTTCCTCACATCCTCCAGGGACTTTTCTCTCTGAAACCGTTGCGGGAATTTTATAACGTATAAATTATTTTTTAAAAAAAATGCTCTAAACCAATTTGTCTTCATGTAGGTTTAAGCATTGGGCCTGTTTTATCTTCTCCTCCAGTGCGTCACTGTTCTATTTGCATTTCAGCCAATCCACTTTTCTTTACGTCACTTAGTAAACCAGTTCTGAGGAACGAGTATTTTAAGTATTTAAGTTTTTAAATATGAAAATGTTTCTGGAAGTCCTCGAGAGGCGTTTGGTTAATTGCTCAAAGGTCTCATCTTTAAGCGAGATACACGACATGGTGGAATGCAGATCACGATGGCTCTCTCCACACACCAGTGGTATCCCTCTACCTTGAAGTGTCGTCAAGTGATCCTGGTAGGGCCTCCCTTGCTGGACAGGTCAAAAGGTGATGATGACGCAGACTAAATGGGATATACCCTGGCCCTCCAGGTTAAGGGTTAACAACCCTCCTCCCGTAAAAAAAACAATGAGTCGAATACGGACGGACGAATAGGCAACTGCACAGTACGCAGCACCCTGCACAATGAATGGAAAAGAAAAAGGGCGAAAATTCTGAGGTGGCAAAGAAGATTCTACTTGGATCCCCAGGAGGACAGAGAGAACGAGGTAGACGCCGAAGAAGAAGATGGTTGGACGGAGTGGACGAGGATCTACGGAAGCTGGGAAGGTAGAAATTGAAAGAGGACAACGTGTGACCGTGAAGGAAGGGAAGAATATATATATATATATATATATATATATATATATATATATATGTCTGTGTGTGTGTGTATTAAAATATTTATTAAATTAAAATAACAATCAATTTTTTGTCAATTTACGTAACTGTATTCAGCGTTGTCCTTTTTCTTTAAATCTTACTAGTTTTTGTGACGTTATGTGAGGTTATTTTCTTTAAAAAAAAAGAGTTCTAAATTTACATTAACTGTTAATTATAAACGATAATATGTTAGTGTTCATTTTTCTCCGCGTGTGAAAAAGTTCTTTGGAGTCCCGCGATTCGAGTTCCGGTCGATTCCAGGATCGATTAAAGATTATCATCATCATATTTGATGCCTTGGTTTGATACTATATCGAGAACTCATTATAGGAATTATATTATTTAACCCCACAATAAATAAAAATAAAAGGTGTATGAGACATCATTATATATTTATTAATAAAATAAGTAAGTAAACAACGCAATTAATATAATTATAATAGTCTGTAAACAATTTTCGACTCGAGAATACATTGTCGATTCCAGGATCGATTAAAGTTTATTAACATCATCTTTGATGCCTTGGTTTGATACTGTAGCGACAACTCATTATAGGAATTATATTATTTAACCCCACAATAAATTAAATTAAAGGTGTATGAGATATCATAGTATATTTATTAATAAAATATGTAAGTAAACAACGAAATTAATATAATTATAATAGTCTGTAAACGATTTTCGACTCGAGAATACATTGTCGATTCCGGGATCGATTAAAGATTATCATAATCTTTGTGCCTTGGTTTGATAATATATCGAGAAATCATTACAGAATTATATTATTTAACCCCACAATAAATTAAAATAAAAGGTGTATGAGACATCATTATATATTTATTAATAAAAAAAGGAAGAAAACATCGCAATTAATATAATTATAATCGTCTGTAAACGATTTTCGAGTCGATAATACATTGTCGATTCCGGGATCGATTAAAGTTTATTATCATCATCTTTGATGCCTTGGTTTGATACTGTAGCGACAACTCATTATAGGAATTATATTATTTAACCCCACAATAAATTAGAATTAAAGGTGTATGAGATATCATTGTATATATATTAATAAAATAAGTAAGTAAACAACGCAATTAATATAATTATAATCGACTGTAAACGATTTTCTGGTCGATAATACGGAAACGTAAGTGACGGAATAATCTGGGTCTCAGAAATATTTATTTGTATCTTTATTAATTTTAATTGGTTCATAATTGTTTTGAGTGGTAACATTTATTATTAAAGTACAAGAATGTTCATAATTTATTATTTGATTATAAATATTATATTGTTTTTTTTACGTTTTAATATATATTTTCTGTTTTGAAATATTTTTTGTTCTTTTCACCACGTATGAGGAGGGGGGGAAGGTAAATTATGTTACCTTACAAACAACCTGATGATAGTGTATAATAAAAGGGTTCCTGAAACGTCGTCATCGTTGTTGTTGTTGTGTTGAATAAAGTATTTTAAAATGTCTGGTTTTTGTTTAATAGTTGTTACTTTATTTAATTTTATTATTTTTTTATATTTGAAAAATTTATTCAGGTGTTACAAATATTGTAAAGAAAGATATTCTAATTTATTCCAAATATTTTAAGTACCAAAATATCGATAAACGTGACTCTTCACACCTGAAGAGGTCCAACGTTGTTGTAAACTGCAATTTTATAACATTTTTAATGTCATTTTTTTTAATTAATTGAGTGAAATAATTTATTCTTTAATTTTTAGTCCATGTTTCATTATTTTAAAAAATTTACAATTTCGTCCTCTTTTGAGGATGCAGAGGAGAAACGTTTCACTTGCAGCTGTGAGCTCCCGGTGAGGATTTCTCCCCCCCCCCCTCCACACCCATTCAATTTCCTTCTCAGATGCGAATCTTTATAGGCTTTATCCTTGGAAACGAGCTTGAAGTTTTCCAGCGAACTACAATACTGCACGTAGCTCAAGGGCGTCGCAGTCCCTCAGCTGTTACTCGAGAATGTCAAGGAAAGTTGTCGTTGCAAATAATAATAACAATAAAGACACGATTATGTCATCCAGTTCGATTATCATTAACCTGCGATGAATATAAACATGTATTAACGGGTCTTAGAAACTATCTACTGCTGTAGTGGGGACCAGAAACCCCTAAATCAGTGCAAGATGTTGATGGTATCAACCACCAGCCACTCCCCCCCCCAAAAAAAAATTAGAATAGAAGCCGGAAGAAATCACTTGTTTTCGTTTAACCCAGCTGGTATATTTATTATATATTGTGATATTCACAAATTTAATTAATTATTCACTTTAAATAAATAAATGTAATCGAAAATTTAGTAACTTTCGTTTTAATTTAAAATTAATCAAATAAGTTTTGATTATTACAATGTGGCGCCCAACGTGGGGCAGATTAATAATCACAAATTTAGTAAACATCATTTTAATTTAAAATTAATCAAACACGTTTTGATTATTACAATGTGGCGCCCAACGTGGGGCAAATTAAAATAAATTCTGTTACCTTAGAAACAACCTGATGAAAGTGTATAAAAAGGTTCCTGAAACGTCGTCGTCGTTGTTGATGTGTTGAATAAAGTATTTTAAAATGTCTGTTTTTTTTTAATAGTTGTTACTTTATTTAATTTTATTATTTTTTTTATATTTAAAAAATTCTTCTGGTGTTACAAATATTGTAAAGAAAAAGATATATTCTAATTTATTCCATATATTTTAAGTACCAAATTATTTTAATAAATTTCGTTTTAATTTAAAATTAATCAAAGAAGTTTTTGATTATTACAATGTGGCTCCCAACGTGGGGCTGATTTATAATCACAAATTTAGTAAATTTCATTTTAATTTAAAAATTAATCAAATAGTTTTGATTATTTCAAGGAAACAAAAATCATTATTTATAAGAGCATAATAATACAGAACATTCTACGTTATGGAAGTGAAACTTGGCCCCTGACGGAATTACAAAATAATTAGAACAGTGGAATTCGACTAGCTGAGGATAAAAAAAACAAGACTGAATAAAATTAGAAATAAGCTCCTTTTTGGGAAGAAACGTAACCACGTCTGTCGTTAAAAAGGATTGAAAAATCAAACCCCTTAAATAATAGTATGGCCACGTCCAAAGAATGGAAAATGGAAGATGACCAAAAGAAATATACCAATGGTCACACCTCCTGGGAAAAATAAACAGGGGCAGACCCAGATTAAAGTGGGAAACCATAATGGAGGATAGGAATTTGGAAGAGGGAGACTGGAACGACAGACCAGGAATGGAAATTGAAGACGGCAAACCTTTAAAAGAGGGGGAAAAACCGAAGAAGAAAGAAGAAGTTTTTGTTATCCATTTAAAATAAATTAGTAATAATTTTTGATAGTTAATAGACTTTAAAATTTAATATCGATGGTTGTCATCCCAATAGGAAAATTTCGCTCGGAAATCTGTTGACTGGTTTTTCTTCTCTATTAAATACGGTAACTAAGACTAAGAGTCTTTAGCAGAATCTTTAAAACAAAACAACGTTCATCTTGGCGCATTCCAGGTTTGTAAGATCTTTGCCTCGCCGACCACAGCGATTCGATCTCCCTTTTTTGATTTTTGTTCTCTGTTCCAGACCGATTTTTTTACGTAACCAACATTTAATGGTGTTGGTCTATTTATTGCGTCACGACCTTGAATGTGGCCGTAGTTGAAGGTATGCCAACTCACCTTGGTATTGGTGGTGATTTCATCGTTAATGGCACTACGGTGTTTTAGCAGGCTGATAGCCCTCTTAGGGAATTTTTTTTAAAAATTTATTTGGATGACATGGTTTAGTGTTTGATTGGTGGCCAGAGGAAGGACAAACGGCACCTGTGTTTTGTTCTTTTTTGGTATGTGATGGTAGCCCTGGAGTGGGGGTGGGGGGGGGGGGTTCTTCAGCCTTCAGCTTGACGGGGTATGTAGTAGTATGATGGAGGGTTATATTTTGTTGGATGTTCAAGAGTCGGGGAACTGCAGAGTGTTACAACTGAAGAGGAACGTGCCAGAAGTGTGTTGAAACGCATTCCGATGGATGGTGAACGAGAATCTTGAGGGATCCTAAGGAGACTGTCAGCGATGAAGCATCCCGGTCCAGAAACTGATCATCGTTGAATAAAATATATTTTTCCATTAAGTTATAACGACTGAATGCTGCACGACTTTCATCTTGGAAGATGGCCGAGTCCAGACAAAGTTCCCTTTCGGATCGTGGTCAACACTTGAGTCCGTCCTCAGCCCTTATTTATCAGGCTGAGAGTTGGCCTTGATGGTCGGTGGTTCCCACCGTTTTGGCTATGCAGAAAACTCGGTGACATGGCCGGCCCTAACGAGCGGCCACTGACCGTGTAGCCATCTATCAAACAGGTTTCCAGCCCTGGGAACAGAGGCGGCCTTCAGCAGTGTCAGGGTCCACTCCCACGTGAGATACTAGCGCCAACTGGTGGGGGTTTCCCTTTACCTTCCTTGATCATTCCTGGGAAATCATCACCATAAAGACTTTTAACTCTGGGTTAAAAGTGTGCACTGACTCAACGTCACTGGTTGGATTGCATTCAACCCTCACACCGTAACCCCTGAAGATAGACCCCACTTCATACAATGGAAACTAGGAAACATCGTCATTGATCCTTTTCCATACAGGTCTCAGACGAATTCACCAAAAAACCAAATAAATCTTTGGCTGATTCATTTGATTTATTTTGCGAGGGCTATTCTCTCGTAGGCAGAACCTTGTAGGAGAGGTGGAAGGGGCTAACTTTGGGGATGCCTTCTCCTCTCTCCGTTTTTTAAAACAGTCGGCCAGCTGCCTCTTAAACTGGTCGAGGCACGGAGAAGGGAATGCTGCGTCCCCACAGCAAACTCCTCTCCCGCTATCGGAAGGGCGTGGGACAAATACCCAATGCCCGACCTACCTGATACACGTTTTTTCTATGGTTTGTCCTGCATTACTTTTAGGCGAATTGCCCGATCCTTAAACCATAGCCCGGGGGCCCTACTTAACCCTCTACCCTTCCGCATCCCCCCTTTCAAATCACTTCCTATGCTATTAAAGGGGAGTTGCCACCATGCGGATTACCCTCATGTAGCCTCCTGTTATCCTAAAAAAATAGATTTATTTTATATTCATCTAAGTGAATAGTTATGAATTTAAAAGTTTTATTTTAACGTCTGTTTTTTAATTAATAAAACAGTTGATGACCTCTCAAGAACACTTTTTATTTTTAATTTTTCACATAGCGACGTTTCGATATACCTTTTTTTGGGTATCTTCTTCAGGTATTTTCCTACAGAACAGATTGATTAGACTTACAGTTACCTCAAGAAGATACGAAAAAGGTGTACCGAAACGTCTTCTTAATAAAAATAAATAAAAAGTGTTCTGTGTGAGGTCATCATTGTTTTATTTAATGAATTTACTTACAAACATTTTTTAATCTTTAAGGTGAGTCACTTTCCAGTCTCCTCTGCTTGAGAGAGAAATTATACTCTTAAACTCAGACTTGGCGCTAGTAGGAAACTCGTGGACCTGTTTCACGGCCAAGCACAGCGTTAAGTTTCAAATAATCTTTCATCTTTGATGATTTATTGATCTTATAAAGTTCACCGTGAGGAGAAAAATCCAGATAAAAGGCTAATGGATCAGTTATATCAGGTTTAATATCGGTGGCGAATGAGTCTTCAGGAAGCAACGGCCGCGGTCAAGGAAGAGATCCTACGGAATCGGTAATGGAGTCTTGAAATACCTGCCGATTGCTAATATTATTTTTAAAGATATCAGAGGATCAACAGTGTCTGAAAAAAAAACTGTCCGTGCGACGGTTGCCGCGTTGACCATAAATTCACCCGAATTAAAAATTCCAGCGGTGCTCTTTCCGATATATATTTTTTAAACCGAAATTTGCGACCACCGTCATTGCAACTTGGATTTAATTACTAGAATGTTGAGTCGAAGCAGCAGTTCTATTGGTGTGATTCCTCAAGATTGTCTGCGATGGTACCGGAGCGTTGTTGGAGGAATTTAAGACCAAATGCTGCCATTTTTGATAATAAAAAAAAACTTGTACGTCACTTACAATTATTTTAAAATAACAGAGAACGAATCCTCGGAAGCCATTTTATTGAATGAATATCAGAGATTCTTCATGTTAAAGATATTATCTATACCAGTTGTTAAAACAAAATGTCCACACTGTGGTAGAAGGAAGAGACCACACTGTGGTAGAAAAGCACGGTCAGACTCCAGAAGGTATTGAAACATCTCCATGACGTTATCTTAAACAATTTCAATTTGTCACACTTAAACCAACAGCTGACTTAACTATTTTAATTGCGATCCGTCTTCGTGGCCGAGGTCCTGTGAAGGATCCTTGAGGAGGATAGCCTTTGCGATAAGATGCCATCTAGAAAAATTTCAACTTTACGATTCTGAGTGAAATGTGGACGGTAAACCGGTCCTTGTCGAATGCGAATGCTACCTGAGCGATGTTTATAGCCAACAGGAGTGTCAACATAGCAAAAAAAAAATCACCAATTTTTTTGTTCCCGAAGCTAATAAGGTTGAATGTTTCAAATGGGCTTCAACTCCTTCAAGGAAAATGGCCAGGCCCTGCTTAAATGCTTATTTAGTGAAACTAATATTTTAAATAAAATTTATTATTCCTTGTTGTTGTAACCTATTTATTCTAATGTAATTATTTTAAAAATTGTCGATATCTGTGTAACTGTAACGTCCATTACGGCCTCAACTTTGTAGAGCAACTTCGACCAAAGTTTGATCACACGTTACTTACGACCCAGGAACAAACACCGAGAGGGATTCAGACACACGCCTACACACTCTAAATGGTGCAGGTAACATTAAGAATCATTCCTAAACGGCCATTAATAGCGTCGGGAGCAAAAACGATTTCGTGGGTCGCTGAATTTTATAGAATCATTCTAAAAAATAATAATATTAAGTGTCTAATTGCAATTCCAAAAGGGCAAGGGATGGGAATCACACTTTCCGTACCGGGGGAAAGAGGTTTGTGATGGGGTTTACATTGAAAAAAAAATCATCTCAATTCATGATTCGGTGTCGATTCCGGGGTTATAGGAGTCGCTGAGGCTGTTTGACTATCTTAGACTGTTAATGCAGTAATCAGGGTGATTAAGGAATGTTTGTGTTTCTCGTCGAGTAGGTGGACGTTAATTGACAAAAAAAATGTTACGCGGGGTAGTTTTGACTCTATTAAAAGTACCGGATCTATTTTTTTTATTTTCTTAGATTATCAGGGGGGTGGGGGGAAAGGCATGGAAAATAAGAAGGAAGAAAGAAAGACGCCGGTCAAAGAGATGTCGAGAAAGATCGTCCAGAAGATCAGATTCAGGCATTTACTCCAAGCGAAAAAACAAAAAAGAGGCAGTGTGTAAGAAACAGGTTAAAGAGATCAAGTGAAAAATCGTCTAGAAGTTCAGAGAAAGATGTAGAAACGTTTCGAACAGTACAGACATAAAAACTGATCGTCCTCAGGGAGAGAACAACACTCAGACACGCAACATGAGAGTCCGAACACTCATTTACGGGGGGGGGGGGGTCAGACCTACTTGGTCCTAGAGTGACTTCTGGCCCAGTATGTAGAGTCCGACAGGGGATGTTTTTTATTTTTGTTTTTTCTTTAAAGTTCAAAACGTTGTCGTTTCTGTCTCTGAATTTCGTGACGGTTTTTCTCGTCATCTCTTTAACCTAACTTGTTTCTTGCACACTGCTTTTGTATTTCTGTTTTTCTTGGTTTTTTGCCCTTTTTTTTCACATTTTCTTGTTCACCTATCTACTCCAAGACAATGCAACACCCGAATAATCTAAATAATATTGTTACATCACCGTCGTCAACAAATTTCAAATCCAGGAAACTATCTCCTCAGAGTAATTACAAGTTGCTGCTGTCAATGATGATGATGACGTCATTGTTATAAGTTGCTGCTGTAGATGATGATGATGATGACGTCATTGTTGTAAGTTGCCGCTGTCAATGATGATGACGTCATTGTTATAAGTTGCTGCTGTTGATGGTGATGATGACGTCATTGTTATAAGTTGCTGCTGTTGATGGTGATGATGACGTCATTGTTATAAGTAGCTGCTGTAGATGGTATTGATGACGTCATTGCTATAAGTTGCTGCTGTAGATGGTGATTATGACGTCATAGTTACTAGTTGCTGATTTCGATGTTGATGATGACGTCATTGTTGTAAGTTGCCGCTGTAGATGATTATGATGACGTCATTGCTGCAGTCGAGACAAATCAATATGACAGACATGCACAATTGTGTGACGAATTGAGTTTGGTTTCCTTCTGCCGACGCGTGATGGTCCAGGAGGAGGAGGAGAAGGAGAAGGAGGACAACGCCCTATCAAAATTCAAATTTCTTAATTGCGTGAAACTGTATATTGCTCTTTCCGAATAACATGCATTAGAAAGTCCCGAGTAGAATTGTGATGTGAGAAGGCTTCACGCAAGGAACTGGTTCTTCACGTGTTGGTCCATATGTGCGCTCACTGTGACCAATGAGTCTTGTTTGGAGGATTACGGTACGAATATCAGGAGGTTCAAGGTTACGTCGGCGTCTGTGACCACTTTCTAGAAGGCCGCCTTCTATGCATATAACTGCAGAGCAGTGATGTTATATATGGTATAATAATAGAAAAGAGTCCACAATACCAAAGTCTGGTTATACTAATTCCTCCAAGTGTGTGCGTGTGTGTGTGTGTGTGTGTTCACTCATGAGGAACTGCATTTAACACTAAGAGGGATAGTGAACGTCCTCAAGCACATCTGCGACCATTCTGCAGAGCATAAATCAGGGAATTCCTAACCTTGGTTTCAACAAATGGACGCCATGTTGAATTCTTTTCCACACCGATGACGTCACACTGCCACAGGGGGAACACACCAATATTGCAAAGGTCTCGCCTCACCTGCAACAATATTATGTGCAAGATGATTTTTATAGTCAAGGTTTTTAAGTGTTAAATGAATTAAACACCCTCACGTTTTTTTAAGGCGCAGTTGATTTGAAATCATATACACATTGCGTGTAATTAAGAGAGAATAATGGGTAGTATCCATAATTTAAGGAATTTTATTCAGTTTCGCCATTTGTACAGTCAACCCCTAACACTTTCATAATTCTAAAAAAAAAAAATACCACACTTTTGAGTTGTGTCAACTGATTCCCTGTCGGCTCTCGACATATTTTCTGCTCCTGAAGAAAGGAACAAGGTTTCTACGGAGCGGAGCAGTCATCGAAATGTAGCCAATCTTACCAA
The DNA here is from genome assembly GCA_037074705.1 of Zhengitettix transpicula. Lineage (NCBI taxonomy): Eukaryota > Metazoa > Arthropoda > Insecta > Orthoptera > Tetrigidae > Zhengitettix > Zhengitettix transpicula. The sequence goes on from CM073593.1 coordinate 93,409,757, forward strand.
AATAAAAAAAGTGATGTGTAGAATCTGTGATTAATGGCCTTATAAGTGCAAAATAAATAGTGTCCGCAAGCTGCGAAAACTAAGTCTGGTACCAGCAGGACAGTTGTAAGTAGAAACCAAACTAATTAAATTCTGTAAACGGTAGTTAAGGGTTTTTTGATTTTTTGTTAGATTTCGTATTCCGTTCGTTTCAATTTGTTTTTAAATTGTTAAATATTTCATTTATAATTTTTTTGATTGTTCTTACTTATCAAACCCTGAGAAGATATTTGTGAAATATAAAAGATTGTATTTTACTTTTAACGCCACAAATTATAAATAAAAAAGCATTAGTTTGTTAATTTTGAAATTATTGAATTCGGCGTGACAACCTTTGAACCCGTTAAATTAATCTTTGGTAAAATTAAAGGTTTTTTTAATCATAATCATTTGTTAATTAACTTTTTGTTAATTAGCTTCCTTTAATCATTACAATATATATATATATATATATATATATATATATTGTAGTGAATGACGACCTTAAGTGGCCGCCCTTGTGTCCACCGCGGGCCTGAGGAGGCCTGAGTATGAATACATTAGGCGTGCACGTGTTTCTGCCTTAGAAGGCCAAAAGAAATCGCGGGTTCGCGTCCCTGGTTTTTTACATCGTTTGTGGGGGCGGAGTAGATATAAAGACTCCGAACCCGGGTAAGTGATGGACAGACGCTGGGAGACGGGGACGCAGGCAGAGGAGGCAAATGGGGACGGAGAGGCAGACAGAGAGACGCAAGAAGAGACGCAGAGAGACAGGGAGACGCAGGGAGACGGAGACGCGGAGGTTTTGAGGGACGTCCATCGCAGGGAGGCCGAAGAAGGAGATCGTGTGCTGACGCCACAAGTAAAGTAAGCATCACAATATATGTAAAGTACATTCAAAAGTGGAATTCTTTTACACAGTGCGGAAATAGACTCTGTTCTTGAATAGCCACAGAACCGCCCACATTACCCTGTTGAGAAGGAGAACTTTTTAATCAACCCGGAGCTAATTTTAATTTTACGCAGACCAATGCTGGCGCCCAACAATATTTTTTAATGTATTTTTGCATTTTTTCTAGTTTCAATGTAATAAAGTTTATATTTTTTATATTAAGTAATAAAAGACGAATCATTACAATATATATATATATATATATATATATATATATAACGTATAAATGGCGTTAAGTATGAAGTTACAGATGTAAGAACAATTCAGCAAGTAGCATAACAAATAAGGTATATTATATTTTATTTATTTAATTGTTTAAAAATAAGTTCGTTAATTGCAAAGGAAAAAATGTGACTGATTCAAACTCCCCAACAGTATTTTTTTCGGTTTCGCTTCAAAATTGTTCCCCGCCCCCCACCCTCCCTCATTTAAAATCAAAATGATTTCTGCTTTCAGCTTCTTCAGTGTAACTCCAAGGGGACAACAAAATATTTTATTTCAACTATATACATGGTTTTTTTTATATATACCGAGACATGTAATATATTTATTATTGCCCAGACGATGGCGCGGAAGAAGGAATGTTTGTTTTCTTGTTACCCAACTTCCTGTCTTCATGATGATATCACTCCTTATCAAACATCCGCCTGTCGCAGCTGGGGTTTATGATCGAATTTTCCAAAATTTGCGTGAAACTGCCTGTCGTATGTTACACTTCACACATTATTATTTAACTGAACGTCATAAATTTGAGTTTTATCCCCGCGAAATTAACCCCTCTCTCTCCCGTGCCATCCTGGGGAAGGGCGTGGGACAAGTACCCAAGAGCCTGACCTACCCTGATGCAGGTTTCTCTAAGGGTTTTCCCTGCATCACTTTTAGACGAATTGCTGGGTAGGGTCCTTAAAAGCATAGCCCCGGGGCAACTGGTCGAGGCTCGGAGAAAGGAATGCTGCGTCCCCACAACAAACTCCTCTCCCGCTATCGGAAGGGCGTGGGACAAGTACCCAATGCCCGACCTACCTGATGCAGGTTTTTCTAGGCTTTGTCCTGCATTTCTTTAGGTGAATGCCGGGTAGGATCCTTAAACCATAGCCCGGGGGCCCCTAGTTAACCCTTGGCTACCTTCCTCTACCCTTCCGCATCCCCCCTTTCAAATCCCGTCCTATGCTATTAAAGGCGAGTTGCCCAATGTGGATCACCCTCATGTAGCCTGTTGCCCTAAAAAAAAACCTAGTTACACCCTTGGCTACGTTCCTCTACCTTTCCGTATCCCCCCCTTTCACTCCCATTCCTATGCTATAAGAGGGGAAGTGTCACCATGTGGAATACCCCAGACATAGCCTGGCTACACCAAAAGAAATCAAAAAAATTGAGGTTTACCCACCCCCCCGGAAATTGTATATATTCTTTGTAAAATGAATAAAATAAAGATAATCTGCCTTAATATATTATACTCCAAGCCTCATACTCAAGATTTACGTTGGTTATAGGACTAGGAATGTTAAAAACAAGTTTGCAAGGGTCATCAGAAAAGGCCTAATGCAAAAATATATATAACAAATTAATATTTATTCCTTTTTTGCATTCTTAACTCTTTCTAGGAAAAGAAACCACACTGTACCTTTCTAATGGTCTAGGAGTATCGCCCCCCCCCCACCGTCCCTCAGCACTCAGAAGTGACGTCACAGCCTGCGCCACTGTCAATGTGCTCTATAAGTTTACCTTCATTTTATAAATAATGTTATTTAATTTTGAATGTAATGGAAAAAGATCATCAGAGCTTTAATATCAAAGATTCAATAACATATTTCCAACTGCAAAATCATCTCTTTTTGTAATCTTGATTAGCTGATTTTGTGATATCTTTGGGGGGGGGGTTGTCCTGATATTTATGACTCAGTGTAGGTTAAGGGTTATGCATGATGTTTCAACATTTATCCAGGGTTAAGGTTTTATTAATTTATAAAAAAATTGTGATATTTGTGGTAGTGATAAAAAGATGAATACAACAATAAAGTGGCCAAGTTTCTCTCACGGGGGCAAAGCGTTAGTGAAGCAGTAACACGCTCACGTTAATTTTCTTTCACACCGCGTACCGGAGTACGCGTGTTTTCTGCTAACCTTACCTATTCCTATGGATTTGTTCGCTTGAATCAATTGAACGATTCCTTAATCCCGTTCTCGTGAGAGTTTCTCACGGTGAAGCGATAAGAATGTCCGACAACTGCGAGGACGCTTAATGCGTCATGGTAATCGCGATTATTACGACAGCGACACATGGAGACATGAGACCATCCCCCTCCTGTCCCCGTCCCCTTACGATTTCAGATTGTGTCGAGCTAATTGACAGACTGTTGATTGTCGCTTCTCACGTTCCTGGTCTTCGGGATGTGTGAACACGCTGCTGCTGCTGCTGTGCAGTTGGTGGTGGGCTTTCAAGAGAAATCATAAGAGATTTCATAATTCTTGGAAACAAAAAATTAATAAAAGAACAATCATTTGATATATAATTAACTCAAAGTAAAACCGTATAGTATAATACAAAAGAATGTAGGCAAGAGTTCCCTAAGAACCTCTGCCTGTAATTTAATGATCCAATCGCCCTGTGAGGCAGGGAAACCTTTGGTGAGACCCGCAACAGGAGGGTTTGGCTCACGGTGCTGGTCCCACCACGTCCTTACGACTGTCGGGGATGCAGCATTGACGTCTCCATGCCTCGGCCAGATAAAAAGAACCATCGAGGCAACTGCCCGACTGTTTAATTGCTGAATGGCCAACGACTGAGACTCTGGTTTTCCTAGACCATGACGAGCAGAATCATCCATGCCAATGCCCGCTGCCGGCGGAATAATGGCACTCAAAGGTAATTAATTTTCGATTCACGTCACATGGGTTGACGTCGCTAACGAAGCGCCCCTCCCCCCACCCCCACCCCCACTGATGCTCGCTGCTCGTGAATCCCCTGCGTCATCAGTTGCAAAAATCCCCCCCGCAACCACCCCAAGACAGATCCACCCAGCGGGGTTGTTGGTGGTGGTGGTGATCCTCACGAGCCACTGCCACTGCTTATAAATAAATGACTGCACAGTTATTGAAATTACCCTTATTTATTACAACCGTCCGTCCTGCCTGCGGTGGTGGAGCTGATGTTGATGTTGGTAAAAACAGCAAAGCAGGTCAAATATATTGGCCCTCTTTTGTTACAAGATTGAGGGAGGATTTGTATTGAAGACGCTTGAGTCCACAGTCGGGGGTGACGCCCCTCCGCGGCAGCAAAAACCTCTCCGGCCGGGGCCTGATCATTCGCGTGTTAGCACCCCCTTGTCCTTTCTTTGTAGCGAGCGAGTGGAGGAACTCAACCTCTTTTTTTTTTTCACGCCTGTGCTCAGCGTCGAGGAACTAATGGCGGCGGTGGACGAGGAACGCCCTCGGCAGCTTCGTGCTAATTTCACGCCACGGTGTTGATGCTTCAGATAAAAGGACGTTTTACAATCCCCGTCTTTTAGACACAACAGAAATTATCACCGCGGCGAAGCTGTTGAAATAGGAGACCGATTACCACGCTGTTTGATTAAAATGGTTAAAAACACACTCAACACCGGTTACCAATAGCGTAACAATTTGTGCGGATCTTCTGCTGCATGACCCCGTGTCAATTCATAAATGTATCATTCCAATTAAAATATATTTCCTTGACACAGTACGTAACCTCACTATGTTGTCTCATAACCATCCAGAACTTTACAGTTTATCTTCCTAGTATTCTTCTTCTGCTTTCCCCCATTTTATAGGTTTGCCGTCTTCAGTTTCAATTGCTGTCTGTCGTTCCAATCTCCCTCTTCCAAATTCCTATCCCCCATTATGGTTTTCACATGGGTTTTGCACTTTAATCTGGGTCAGCCACTGTTTATATTTCTCCAGGAGGTGACCATTGGTATATTTCTTTGGCCATCTTCCACTTTCCATTCTTTGTACGTGGCCATACCATTTAAGGGTTTGATTCTCAATCCTTTTTAACGACAGACGTGATTACGTTTATTTCTTTCCAAAAATAAGCTCATTTCTAATTTTATCCTGTCTTGTTCTTTTTGAAGACTTCTCCTCAGATAATCGAATTCTACTATTCTAATTTTGTAATTCCGTCAGGGGCCAAGTTTCACTTCCATAACCTAGAATGATCTGTATTATTATGCTCCTCTTATAAATTTTGATTTTTGTTTCCTTTGTTAAATCCTTATTCCAAATTATTCCGTGTGAAATCCTAGAATACTGTTCTTTATTTAACCCTTGCGACTTGTCACGGCACTTTTCAAGGATCCCTGGTTGTTGTTTTTTCTCAGGTCACCGTAGCTGTAAGTTTCTTAATACTAGATTGTTGTGAACCTTGAGGACTATTCATGGTGCTAATGTAAGCCTCTATGTGATATTCACCTTGTCCATATTAGTAGCAGTGATTATTAGAACAGGATAATTATAACCATTAGCCCCCGGAAACTATGTCCAAAAAAGTAAATAGGCCTTCACGAGAAAAAAGGTCGGGTGTTTTATTATTTTTTCTCACCCAATTTTTATTCTTTGTGGCCATTAGTGAAAAACCAAGTTTTCCCATTCGAAATACCTCTGGAAAGTTTCTCAAGCCTGGAAACAGCGAATTTTTGTCATATATTTCTAGTGCTGATATCTCAAAAATGGCCGGCAGTAAACTAATGTGTCATGGAATAAAGGTTCTTTGATAATTTAATTCTCTACCCAACGGTTGATCTGGTTTTAAAAATTCCAATTATAATGGCTGAAAACACAGGTATTTTGCTGTCTGTGATCCGGTTACGCTAATGTTATGGCGCTGAGGATTATGGGAGTGAGAGTGAAAATTTGTCTTTTGCAGAGAGTATATTAAATAAGAGTATCGTTTTTATAAGAGGAAGAAAGTGTGCAGCGGTTCAAAGAGTATCTAATATTATTTTGCAAGGAAGAAATAATAGAAGATATGATCGGACTCAAGTCCCCTTGTTCTTATCGCTGTTGTTTCATCCTTGCAAAAGAATATACATAATCTCTGAAAGGCTGGTCTCTTTCTTCCTTTCAGAAAGCCAATGCTCTTAGATTTTTTTTTAAAATGGGTTTATATTCGGCCAACATAATTGGATTTTTAAAGTCAGATCATGCGTAGGAAAGAGAATTAAATTATCAAAGAACCTTTAATCGACGACACATTAGTTTACTGCCGGCCATTTTGGAGATATCAGCACTAGGAAAATATATGACAAACAGAATTCCCTTCGAAAATGACGTAAAAAGTCGTAGATTTGACCCACGATTTCTACCACTTCATCCGCCATTCGGTGTAGAATTTTCTGATCTACAATTTATTCATCATCATCATCAGTAGCACGACAGCCCTTGGCCTTGTGAAGAAGTTTTCGCCATTCCCCTTTATTTAACGCTGCATTTCTCCACTTTTTGATTCCGATTATCCTTACATCCTCTCTCACGCCGTCTCAAGGCTTGGTCTTCCGGCTTTCCTTGTTCCTTCTGGGGATGTCTTCAACATCCTGCCTATATCATTTGCTCGTTGCACGTGTCCTGCCCATTCTAGCCTTCTAATCTTGATAAACTTCACATTATACAGATCTTCGTCTCCATTCACCTTTCACTTCTACCGGGCCCAAAAATTTTCCTCAGTATCTTTCTTTCAAATGTAGTGAGTGAGTTGCCTCTCATCGGATTTAGAAAGTGTCACATTATTTCCCAATAGAATGCTTCTGCTGTTAGCAAAAAACTGAAAACAGGTGGAAAATTTCTTGGATTTTTCATCAACGGCCACAACAAGTTGGGGGGAAACAAACTACCCGGCCTTTTGCATGGCCTTTGTGACGCGTCGCAATTAACTTGACAAAGTCTCTCTCTTTTTTTTGCTTTTATTTATCATATTTAATATCCCCATTTTTTTTGCCTCAACTTCGGCCATTGTCTATTTATTCCTGGGGGCATTTTTTTTTCTTCCCGACTTGGCTCCCTCTTAAGAGAAAATTGATTTACATTCCTCTGTGTATGTTGAACGTCCTGATAAATGGCAGTAGTAAGAGTCGTCGAGACAAAGGCATGCCATGTGTGTGTGTGTGTGTGGGACACGTGCTTGGGGCGTGCAGGGTCCGTTCCCCTAATTATCTCCCAAGACAGCCGCCAACGTTGTTCCTGCTAACGGCCCGTGCTTCGAGATCGGTTTCCGCACACTAATTAAGCTCCCCTCCCGCTGCTTCGCCATTAATTTTGCCGACCTCGCCATATTTGATCCTCCCTTACTTCTTCCCGCTTAACTCAAGTGTTCAACTTAACCGCCAGCGAAAAGTTTATCGTCACTTAATTATTTCAGTCATAGAATATATATATATATATATATATATATATTGTAGTAAACACTTTAAATATTAATAAACAAGCCCCACGCTGGAGCGCCAAATTATGTGGAGTTCAAAAAATATTAATCACTAACTGCCAACACGTTGCGACCAATTTATGTAGACAAACGAATTTTTAAAAGGGAACATAATTAACAGGAATTTTATCCTTGAATCATTACAACTCTTAACAGATTAAAAGAAAAAATATTTATTACAAATTTCGATTTAATTCAATTTTTGTACATATTTTTTTTTAAAACAATTACCACAACTTTTAATGACACTCAATAAACTTGGGCCTCTAATAATTATAGTGATTTGCAATTAGCGCCAAAACAGACGTGAAAAATACTAATGAAATCTACAATAACATTATATTAAAAAAATATGACGGTAATCGTGTTTATATAAAAGGTTACAATATAAGGTAGGTTTCTACATACTGTTTTATTTAGAGCTGATACTCATACCGTATTAATTGTGCACTTTACTGTTATGTTCTTTTATAGAAAAATTTAATCAACAGGGTTATAAAACATCGTTTCACTTCACTAAATTCCGGCCCACTCACTGCCCACCTTTACTTCGTCCTACTTCTCATCACTCAGCTTTACTGTAAAAATGCGTTAATACCAAACGTTGAATTTGATATTTTCAGCCTTTATTCCGCACAGACCTTTGCCGACTTCAGCTACTTATTTAGTGACGAGAATCCTCGGCTCGTCTGCAAAACTAGACTCAGCCCGCCGTGACCACACCGGCCGGGCTCCCCGAAACACATCGTTTTTCCAAATTTCTGCACACGCTTTGTCGATAACAACAACAGAGTTCAAACCTCTGCATTCGTGCACCACGTTGCCTGTTATTTACAAGGCTCTGACCTCAATAGTATGCCGACAATTATAATAAAAATAAATCTTTGTAAATACGTGTTCTCTACATTAAATATATATACATATATATAAACAGGCGTGGCTTATTTTTTTATTTTTAGATACTTGAATAGCAGACTTTCAACACTGAGCAGCCGATTTACAGTTGATGATTACATTTAATTAAAAGCGTTTTTTTATACAGTTTACGTCTGTTTATAAATTAATAAAGCAATTTTTGACCAAATTACTGACACTTTATTTATTTAATTTACTGAGTAAACAACGTTTCAATACATGTTCGAATCTTCTTCAATTTTTTAAAATAAGACTCTTTTCTATATTTAGCCAACTTATTATATATGAATAAGAAAGATAGCCAATACAGACAAAAAAAATGGTAATATAAATACCCCACAACGTTTCTGGGATCCTTGTCCATTTTCCTCAGGTGTTAAGAAGAGCCTAGAGAAACACTGACACCAGCCAGGTACGATTCCACAGATGCTTCACATTAAATCCAACATCACAGCTATTAATGTACCAAGACACTATGATAACTTATTATTACGCTAAACCTTCTGTTTTCCTATTGTCGTTGCTCCCTCGTTGTTATGCAACCCCTTCGGCTATGCCATTGTCGTTACGTTTTCGTAGCTTTTGAATGTTGTCAACTGACCAGTGCAGTTGTGTCGCTCTAGGCTCTTCTTAAAGTGGACAAGGATCCCAGAAACGTTGTTGTGTGGTATTTATATTACCCCTTTTTTGTGGTCTGTATTGGCTATCTTTCTTATTAATATTTTATTTATACCTAATAACCTTATTACAGTCACAGAAATTAGTTGTTCTCCTTCCATTTTACTTGTTTAATTTAACAGGAACTTTCAGCCGTATTATGGCTTTGTTGAAGTTCCAGTTTATGTTAATATGAAGGGAATGAATCATGAGAACGTCTGCTACATTGAGTTACTGGCTATTATCGTGAAATAACAAATAAAATATTACCACGCCGTTAAAAATAAAAGAATTAAATATTTATCGTAGTTAAGCTAACGGAAATTTCTTTCTAACATCCAAAATATTTTCCTTGCGGCAAAGATAATTTTTACCGTGCGCCTATAATAAACTTACCCTTGATCTTTGACGCTTATTATGGAGCAACGTTGACTTGTTAGAGCGATTATTTGTGAAATGTAAGTCACTTGTCACCGGAGGAGCAGCACGGACCTTCCCTTGCTTGCAAGAGGATGATGGGCGGAGCGACATCGGTTCTGAATTATGGAGGCTCTGCAACACGACTCCTTTGCCCCATGTGCTCGCTCGTCGCCCACCCCAACATTCTTCTCTCAGCGAAACCAAAGAGCGTACAACTCATTTCTTCGGAAATATTTAAATTTTCTTGAAAGTGACGGTGCTGCCAATGTGCCCAGTGCGTCTGGGGGAAATGAGTTGGGAATTCAAGTGACACGCGTAATTGACTGTGACGAGTTCAGAGTAAAATCTAATCAACGTTCAACTGATCAAACTAAAAGAAGAACCAAAGAGAAGGACGAGCAAAAATCAAGGAAATTAATTTTTTTCCATTGTAATAAAAACTTATTAATTAATAATTATTTATTTCTATGGATTGGAGGGGGACGGATGGGGTTTAATCAGTAAGACAAATTTAGTATGACGACGACCACACTAGTGTTGATATTTAATAGTATTTAGAGGTGTTTTAATCATCTGTTTTTTTACCTCATAGTTTGTTGTGAGCTCTGAATTAGAAATGTGATTAAGAACTCTTTTTTAGCACCTAACGAAAGGGAACAAGGATCCCAGAAACGTTGTATGGTATTTATATTACCCTTTTTTTTGGTCTGTATCTTTCTTATTCATTATTTTAATTCTCTCTTTAAATAATCTCAGTAAATATATTATTCTCAATTAATTTATTTGTTTTTGATTTAACCTTTTTTTTCTTTGTAACGTTTCTTAATTAATTTTTATATACATCTGAAAAGGTGCCTAAACTAAGGAATGAAAATAAATATAAAAAAATAATTTTATATTTTATGGGAAATTGATGAATTAATTCAAAACAGATGTTAAATTAAAACTTTTATTCTCATAAACAAAACGGATATAATATTTTATATAACATGTTGCTGTCTCCGGTTTTAGACTTGAAGGTTGCTTCAAACGGGGGAAGAAAATACTCAGTATTTCTGTAACGGGTAAGAAAGATAGTCAATACAGTCAAAAAAGGGTAATATAAATACCACACAACGTTTCTGGGATCCTTGTTCCCTTTCGTCAGGTGCTAAGAAGAGCCTAGAGCGACACAACTGCACTGGTCAGTTTGACATAACGTGAGCCGTCACTCACGAAACACCTTTAAACTAATCCTTTTCCCAGCGTCCCCTCTGTCCTCCATAAATAAATAAATTCATATAGTTTTCAAAATTATTAAAAAGTTTTAGTAATGGAGTTTTAAATTCGTTCTTGAGACTGATTAAAAACATGCAGGGTTGTATTACATAAATGGATGTAATAAAAATCATGTTTTTTGTGAAAGCTTTTTCTACTTTTTTTGTACCGTCAATGGTTATTCTTCTGTCCAAATAAAAAAATTCATCTACATCGGTCCAAGTATCTGTGCCTAATCTGATACCACTCTACTTCTCCATTACTTTATTTTTGCTCATATTGGCACTCGGACGATGTTGATGCAACTCTTACAGTCATCCGGCTGATTCAGATTAAATTAGAGTATCGTCAGCAATGTCGTCGTGATGATGAAGGCACTCGTGCACCTCACAGAGCTACTTTTACGTGGAAGGTTAATTTACTCCGCCCAGACACGTATTCCTTCTGTTTATTTACCGAGACTGAGAAAGCCGAAATGAAATGTTTGGTGTAGAAATGCTTTATTAGAAGGGTCGCGTTGTTTATGCTCGGTAAACAGCTTTATGCCTTCTCTCCGAATGGATTTCTACATGTAATTGACCGTAAAGCCTTGGAGTGTGGAAAGGAAAACAAACAGGGTGGAATCTGCTAAACATCGGTGCGGGGGGTGGTGCATGCATGTGAGCGTGAGTCTTGTTGACTGAGGCTGGAATGTGCGGGCTACGCCTCGTCGCCCCGCCCTGTGCCCAAACAACGGTCTTCCAGGTAATTGGACGTGCACAGGCGCAGTGTGCACTTCCAATCAGTCCTACCAACCAAACATCGCACCCGCCACTACCCTGTCGCCCCCCCCCCTCCTCCCCCACGAGTGCCTGCCTGCGTTCTCTCTCTGTGTTCGGATGCACTTATGGCCGACAGACCTGTCTATATACCATCTTGTTTCTACTCAAGTTGTTTATAAAGTTAGTAAAACGGCAATACGGCCATTTTGTCAGAAGAAACAATAGTAAATCATAAGCTCATGGAAGAATATAAAAAAAGGGGTCTGAACATAAATTTACAGAAGACAGAAAACATGTGTTTAGGAAAAGATGTAGAAGACACGACACTCGAAACAGGAAAAATAAAAATAAATCTTAATTTTTTTAAATAATTGAGGGGGGGGGGGCAATAATTACAAGTGTAACAACATGTGAATATAGATATGTACAAACTAAGATTCCATTGGCAAAGAATGCTGCCAGGATTTTACACGGAATAATTTGGAATAAAAATTTAACAAAGGAAAAACAAAAATCAAAATTTCTAAGAGAATAATAATGCAGAACATTCTACGTTATGGAAGTGAAACTTGGCCCCCTGACAAAAAGAACAAAATTAGAACAGTAAAATTCGATTATCTGAGGAGAAAACTTAAAAAAAAAACAAGATAGGATAGAATTAGAAATGAGCTCCTTTTTGGAAAGAAATGAACGTAACCACGTCTGTCGTTAAAAGGGTTAAAAATCAAACCCTTAAATGGTATGGCCACGTACAAAGAATGGAAAATGGCACAAAGAAATATACCAATGGTCACCACCTCCTTCGACATGAGTAAAAACTTTTTAAAAACATAGAATTTCAAGTACTTTGATGAACTGAAATCTATTTAAAATTTCGATCTATAACGAAATTTAGTAATCGATAATATACATACATTGACATAAACGTCAAGGAACAGTCTATATCGATAGAGGTAATATTACAAGTACCATTTAAAATCAATACAAACACACACACACACACACACAGGCCTATTTAAAGATAAAAAAATAAAGTTAATGGAACTAATTTTTTCCCACATTAATTTTATGTTCATGTTGTTGACCTTTATTGTATTTTTTTTTTGCAAAATATAGACTCTCCCCCGGCTTTATCCATTACAATCAAATTTAACAATCATTGTTCGTTGCACTTATGGCCGACAGAAATAAATAACACTAGTCTATATACAACGCTGTTTGTACTCAAGTAGTTTATAAAGCAATTTTGTCAGTAGAAACAATAATAAATCATGACCTCATGCAAGAATATAAAACAATACGGCCATTTTGTCAGAAGAAACAATAATAAATCATTACAATATTACGACATACAATGAAACTTATACGAGGATTTTAAATGTTTAAAATTTGTTCCTAAACTTTATTTTTTCACGTTTACTATTACTATAGTAATTTAACAGTGACGTCACGTATCCGAGAACACGACACTAGGTTATGCTACGTAAACGGTATTTGTAATGCTCTCACCTTACTTTCTCCGTATTAACAATCACTCACATGTGTAAACACATTTACATTTCAAGATAATTACATGATATTCATCTGAGTATCAGCAAATTTTCAAACTATTTATTCCGATTGTCAACAACCAAAAAAAAAACAACGTAAATCGCGCCAGAGATCCACTATGTCGCCTTCCGGCAAAGATGTTCCGCGCCAACGATTATACACAAGCCTTCCCAACAAACGGTCTTTCTCTGGATAAAAACATATTTATAATAATATATTAATATTATATTACATAATATATAATATTATAATAATAATTAACATATATTTGTGTATAAACACTAACATTCATAAAAGTCCAACATAAATCCTCCCGCTACGAGTGATCCATAGTCTCCTAGAATTCCAATGACTGATCGGTCACATCCACAAACTTCGACAGCAGTAAAAATCTTTTTAAAACCATAGTATTTTGATAAACTAAAATCTATCTAAAATTTCGATCTATAACGAAATTTAGTAATCGATAATATACATACTTTGACATAAACGTCAAGTCACAGTCTATATCGATAGAGGCAATTTTACAAGTGCCATTTAAAATACACACACACACACACACACACACATTTACATAAATAGCCAATTTTATTTAGTCCTATTTGAAGAAAGTAAAAAAAAAATGTTTATGAAACTAATTCTTCCCTTTATTTATTTTATGTTCATGTTGTTGACCTTTATTGTATTTGTTTAAAAAACATAGACACACCTCCGGCTTTGTCCATTACAATTAAGTTTATCAATCATTGTTCGTTGCTCTTATGGGCGACAGAAATAAATAACACAAGTCCTACAGACCGGACAAAAATAATGTTTTTTTTTTACTGAAGCTGTTTGTAAAATTTTTCAACCTTTTTTATGAGTCAAAGATCACCTGTAAACGCACAAATATAATGTTTTTTACCAATATAAGAGGAAAGAGACCAACGACGATCGTGTAGATGAAGTTTACCAAGACGCAGTTGGTCGACGACTTCAAAGGTTCACCAGTTTCGTGGATCCGGATCTGAGTTGATTGGTAGATCTTATTGCCATTGTCTACATCAGCTCAGGGGAGTTTAAGGATAACCCAAGTAGAAGTAGTCAGGGTTGACCAAGGTAACAATACCTACCAATGATTTCACACAAACGCCGCCAATTCCAAACACGGATCTGAATAATAAGAAGAAGAAACCCCCGACAGCCTCCGCAGGAGACTCAACTAGACGTGTCCTGGTCCCGCATCTCAACAGATGCTTCTTCCATCGACCTCAATTGTAAAGCCTTCGTCTGATCTTTCATTACTGGAAACAAAAGTAAAACGTCGAGTCCAATTAAATCTTCATTAATGGCGGTGCACGTGTTTCGGGACTCCTCAAGATCAAACCCACCGTTTCTTTTCTTCTTCTTCTACTTCTTCCCACAACCCCACACGCGAATGACAAATGATTCGGACGGGTTAATCAACTCCGCCGGTAATTAATGTCGGCTACTAAAATTGTGTGTGGGGAGGGGTTGAACGGGAGGATAACCCAAGTCTCGTGTGTCCTCGGATAAGTGACGTGAGAGTGCAGGGTAACTATAGTAATTAAGATGAAAACATTTACGTCTGATTGAAAATAATGAATAAGAAAGATAGGCCAATACAGACAAGAAAAGAGGGTAATATAAATACCACACAACGTTTCTGGAACCTTTGTTGCCTTTCGTCAGGTGCTGAGAAGAGCCTAGAGCGACACTTCCTCGCATTTTCAGTGTTGTCAACTGACCAGTGTGCAGTTGTGTCGCTCCAGGCTCTTCTTAGCACCTGACGAAAGGCAACAAGGATCCCAGAAACGTTGTGTGGTATTTATATTACCCTCTTTTCTTGTCTGTATTGGCCTATCTTTCTTATTCATTATGTCAGAAGTTAAAACAACAAAATGTTGTGTGATTTTATTGATAAAAATGTGAATATTATACTATGCAATATTAATTTTTTGCAAGATACAAATTAAACATCAATGGCATTGAATAAAAATTATTCACAACACTCCTTTTCACGGAAAAAATGTTTGTTCTTAAATTAATAACTAGTTTGGTATTTAACCTTTTATTAGTTTGTTTTATATATATATATATATTTCTTAATTAATTGTTAGATACATCTGAAGAGTTTCCTAAATTAAGGGATTAAACGTTGTGTATTTTAGTTTATTTCCAGTAATCACAGTTAATAGAAGGGAGGTAAAGTTGAATTTTTATCAAAATTTATATATAAATAAATAAAATAAAAAACTAATTATGTCAAAAAGAGCAAAAAATGTACGTCTGATTGAAAATAATGAATAAGAAAGATAGCCCAATACAGACAAAAAAGTGATAATATAAATACCACACAACGTTTCTGGAACCCTTGTTGCCTTTCGTCAGGCGCTAAGAAGAGCCTAGAGTGACACAATTACACTGGCCAGTTGACAAAAACTCAAAAGCGACGACAATGGGAGAGCTGAAGGGGTTGCATAACAATAAGGGAGCAACGACAATGGGAAAAGAGAAGGTTCAGCGTAATAATAATGGCTCATAATGTCTGTTTGTACATTAATAGCTGTGATGTTTGATTTAATGTGAAGCATCTCTGGAATTGTACTAAAATCTCAGCATTTTGCCAATCAAATGTATGTTTAGAATTTATGACGTGTTTGGAGACTAACAGACTATTTATCAGTGGGAAATAGTTTTTATCATTTAGCATATTTAGGTGAGTGTTTCTTAGTTTCATTGTGTTAATAGAATAATATTTTTTTAAAATGAAAAAAAAATTTTCCGAGTGTTGTCAACACTGATCAATACAGTTGTGTCGCTCTAGGCTCTTCTTAGAACCTGACGAAAAGAGGACAAGGATCCCAGAAAACGTTGTTGTGCGGTATTTATATTACCCTTTTTTTGTCTGTATCGGTTATCTTCCTTATTAACTATAGTAATTAAGGTTAAATAAATATGGTTTTAAGAACGAATCTTAACCGTTAATATATCCGTGAAAGTTCCGTTGTAAGGAGGTTCATGATAATACGACCACGTTGAAACAAATCCGAGAGATCAGTCGGAGATCCTGTGGAGAATACCGTGCCGCAGTGTCCGTTTCCGCGTTTTTAAGAAGAAAAAAAAAAGTTCCGCACACAGGCTAAATGCCATATGCAATACAGACGGAAGATTGTAATCGGTCTGTAAATGGGAGGAGAAGAAATGTCTGCGCTTGCTCGACCATCGTTTTGGATAGATAGGCTTGTTATTCCAGGGACATTAAACTGCCAACGCCCGCCAGATAGCATCTCTGCATATTCCAGTAATTCTCTCCCACCCACTGACAGCCTGGACCAGACGAGAATTATGCTCACCCACAATTCAGTGCTGGCTGATAGCTTATTAACCTCCGCTACAAACTGAAAACGATTCCCGTGTTTCGACAACGCGTTACAGTTTTAAACAGTTTTTTATTAACTTATGTCACTTATAATTTCGTTACGTATCGAAATTTAGAGTCGATAAAACATATAATTTGACTTACATGTCAATTCACACACATATATAAAATTATATATATAATAAATATATTAATAATAAATTACCAAATTATTTAATAATAAAAATTATTATTAACAAATTTATATTTTATAATAAATAAATATTAATAATAAACTAATAAATTAATAATAAATATGAATAGTAAAATTAATTTATTATTAATAATAAATTTAATTTGTTAATAATATTAAATTTATTAATAATAAAATTAATAAATTAAAAATAAATATTAATAGAAAAATTAATTTATTATTAATTATAAATTTATTTATAAATTTATATATATAATAAATTTATTAATTTATATATAAAATTAATTTATATATATATATATTATATATAATAAATTTATTTATAAATTTATATATATAATAAATTTGTTAATTTATATATATAATAAATTTATATATATATTATATATAATAAATTTATTATTAATAATATTTAATATTATTTATTTATAATAAAATAAGTATATTATTAATAATTAATATTAATAATAAAATAAATTTATTATTAATAATATATTTATTAATATTAATATTAATTTATATGTATATAAAATTTATACATTTATTATTAATATTATTTATAAATTTATATATATATATAATAAATTTATTATCAATAATAAATTTATTAATTTATTATTAATATTTTATTATTAATATGAATTTATTATTAATATGAATTTATTATTAATATGTTATTATTAATATTAATTTATTATTAATTAATTTATTATTAAAAAATTATTTATAATAATAACTTATTGTTAATAATAATTTATTAATAATAAATTTATTGATGTTATTAATTTATTATTAATATCCAATTAATTATTAATTTATTAATAATATTAATTTATTAATAATAAATTTATTGATATTAATAATTCATTATTAATAATAAATTTATTGATGTTATTAATTTATTATTAATATCCAATTTATTATTAATTTATTAATAATAATAATTTATTAATAATAAATTTATTGATATTAATAATTCATTATTAATAATAAATTTATTGATGTTATTAATTTATTATTAATATCCAATTTATTATTAATTTATTATTAATAATAATTTATTAATAATAAATTTATTGGTATTAATAATTTATGATTAATAAATTTATTATTAACAAGTAATTAAAAAAATATAAAACTTAATTTTGTTATTAATAAATTATAAAAAATAAATTTAAAAATAATAATTTTATTAATTTATACGAGAAGGTTTACATTAATTAATGTATTGTACTTAATGTTTATGTACTTATAAATCAATGCAAGAATGTGATATATGTTGGCCAGTAAATATTTTTGACATAGTTAAAGGTTATCAAAATGGTGGACAGGATTGGATAATGACAGCTTCGTGAACCAAGTTCTAAGCGCGCTTCTGGTCAGATAAAAAGATCATGACGACCTGAAAAGGTTAGCTCGAGGTACCAATAAACCTTTATCCGTGAAACAGATACATACGAAGAAACAATTTGCATCTCACTGAAAACTAAATTGTAGTTGTGTATGTCAAAAGATATCATATAATAGTAGAAGTTTATAAAAAGAGATGAAATAACAAAGAAAAATAGTATAGAAAGGTTGGATGATTACATATCATGGATTAAAGTTTAATAACTAAAATAATGTTGTACAAACTACTTGTGAGACCTGCATCAACACATGCATACGAAACTTGGGTGTTTTGAAGCAGTCACATGGAAAAAAGCACTTGTTGGCATCATCGTTGAAAGGAGAATCCCTGAGAAGCATAATATTGGGACTCTGGAGGAATTATGAAGTGTATGAATTATTTAATGAACCAGATGTTGTTAAATATATAAAGATTGGGCTGTGGCAGGGAACCTCATTAGAATGGAAAGTAACAGAGTTGTTTAATAGCAGACAAGAAGGGTCAAGATGGAGTGATCCAGAATATCAGGATGTTGACAGTGAAGAAGATTTGGCGGACCACAGCCATGAATAGGAAGGAACTTCTGAAGAAGGCTAAGAAGACCCACACCAGGGCTGTAATGTCAATGATGATATTACTTAATAAATCAGTGTCCGTTTTGATATCGAGGGAATATGTTACTATGCTTAATGTGTGATATTTCCGAAACGTCTCAAAGTTGGCAACCATGATCGTAGCAGATCATCGCTGAATACTTACAACCACTAAACGATCCCCAATACATCAACCTGTGATCTTCGATTTGTCGCAGCTCGTTTATTGTGTGCTCCATTTTTGTTACATGTCGTTCGTCAGAGACGGCCTTTTGATATTCGTGACATGTCAGTGGTGTTCCCTCTTTTTGTACCACCAACGTACCGGCATTCCGCAAGGACCTTAAATCAAAACTCTTTAAGAATCGCGTTCAGCTTTTTTTCGTGTCCATCAAAATCTGAAATTCAGAAAGCATGTTTTATTTATTAATGGCTCGTTTGTTTTTATCCCTGTCTCTGTTAATGTTACGCAGACACTTTTGTCCTCACTAAATGTCAGCATCATCCAAGTTATGTGATCCCCCCTCCCCTAATGTGGATCCCCCACATTCTGTGCAGAGGAGCACGTAATAGGGCGGGGGGGGGGGAAACCAACAACTCAACATCGACCGCAAGCAATGCCAAGGGATTGATTTAGGACCTTTTATTCTCCACCGCGAGGTCAATAATTCCGGGATGAAACAAAAAAAAAGGTAAAAAGGGAAATTAAAATGGCGGAATTTAATTAAATTCGATCCGTGATCAAATTCTTTAATCCGTTTATGGAAAGTTTATCTCGGTTCTGTGCACTTTATAAGAAACCTTTGGGCGCCGTAATTAACTAATTAATGTCAGATGTTACTTAACTTTCTATGAAGCTCCACTCCTACAATTTTTCATTCATCACGGTCTTCAATCTTCAATAAAAGTCACAAATCTCTCTCACTCAACACTTTTATTTAATAACTTGGATGTTTAAACAATTACGAATCACATTCAACTGTCAAGTCCAAAGCAAGCCGTCTCTAAAGCTAGGTTAAATTCCAAAGATACAGGTCTAAATATGCATAGAGTCTCTGAGTGCTATCGCGGTATCAATAATTAAATAATGATGATGAATGTGGTAATTTTAAATGATAAAATGACAGTTAGCTTCACGTGTTGAGGCGCCAATTTGTTATATTCACTAATGAATTAAAGGTTAAATCGCCTCATTAATGCATTAATTTAAATATTAAAATGAGAGGATGATTTAATAATAATTAAGAGGGTTTTTTTAAAAAAAAAATATAAATAAACAAGATAATTTTATTAATGCACCAATAATTAAATTTACAAAAGTTATCAAAATTTAACTTTCAATTTTATATCATTAATTAATATTTTACAATCCAAATTTAATGTTTATTAATTAAATTAAATTAATGACTTGGTCGGTGTTCTGTACGTGATTATAAACTAATAAAAATTCTTCACATCAGTAGCACTTCATTTAATATTAAAACCTGCAGTAAATTGAAGAAATGTATTTGATCTCTGATCACGTACAGAACGAGACGTAGTCACAGTTACTACTACTATTATTATTTATATTTTCTTTGCCTTGGTAATTTAAATGATACAAATAGTATCAATTAATTTAAATGATACAAATAGTATCAATTAAATGATACGAATGATACCAATTTAATGATTTAAATAGTGTCAATGTATATTAAACCGTGCACTAAACTGAAGAAATGTATTTGATCTCTGATCACGTACAGAACGAGACGAAGTCACAGATACTACCCCTAGTACCACTATTTATATTCGCGTTGCCTTGGTAACGTAACTTTTATAATTTAAATTCTACCAAAAGTATCAATTAAATTATACGAATTATACCAATTTAATGATTTAAATAGTGTCAATGTATATTAAAACGTGCATTAAACTGAAGAAATGTATTTGATCTCTGATCACGTACAGGACGAGACGAAGTCACAGATACTACTCCTAGTACCACTATTTATATTCGCGTTGCCGTGGTAACGTAACTTTTATAATTTAAATTATACAAAAAGTATCAATTAAATGATACGAATGATACCAATTTAATGATTTAAATAGTGTCAATGTATATTAAACCGTGCACTAAACTGAAGAAATGTATTTGATCTCTGATCACGTACAGAACGAGACGAAGTCACAGATACTACTCCTAGTACCACTATTTATATTCGCGTTGCCGTGGGAACGGAACTTGTGTGTTCTCTTTGCCCCTACAAGTTCAATGATTACATTAAATACGCACTACGTCTAGTCCAAACTTTTTTGACGTCATCAGTTGTGACGTAATATCGATTATAAAACGTAAGTAAAGGCATATGCAGGGCATTAGTCGTCTACTGATATAAACGGCTGCACGTCCGTCGATAGCTTTTCGTATTTCCCAACGGCTACGCAAACAGAAGCGAGCAAGTGTAAACGCACCTGAGTCTTGTTCGCGGATGAAAGCTTCCTTTGTCGACGACGGACGCGACCTTTGCTTTTAGCGCCTCCTCTACACGTGACGCCAAACTCTCTTACGAAATACACACAAACATTGCACCGCCTTCTCAACATTATAAGAATTTACGACTGTAAATCATCGACGAACCGCGATGGTTATTTATTGAATTTTCTGTGTGTGTCGAAACGAGCTTCCACACTGTGTGTGTATGACACTCGTCTACCTACCTCAACCTTCATAATTTGATTTAATATACATGATTTTACGTCTTTATTTCATTGTACGTAGGATAAAATGTAGCTTAACGGACAGTTTATTTTTAAAATAACAACGTTTCGGTACACATTTCTACCTTCTTCAGTCTGTGACTTTACTGAATATGTATAATAAAGATAGCCAATGCAAACACAATAAAAGAGGGTATTATAACACTTTTGAGTGTTGTCAACTGACCAGTGTGCAGTTGTGTCGCTCCAGGCTCTTCTTTAGCACCTGACGTAAGGGGTACAAGGATTCCAGAAACGTTGTTGTGTGGTATTTAAATTACCCCCCCTTTTTTATCTGTATTGGCTATCTTTATTATTCTTCCTTTTCTATCAGACGTAAATATTTTTTTCATTTTGAATAGTTATGTAGTTAAAAATAGTGAATCTTGGAATTATAAACGGCCACTTAGTCAGGGAGCTAAATCAACTGTTATTGGTCCAGCAACTACTTTTTTTTTCTTCATAATTTCATATTTTGGCCTTCAAAATATATATATATATAACTAATTAAAGAAATATATATTAATTTTTTTAGGGCAACAGGCTACATGAGGGTAATCCACATGGTGGCAACTCCCCTTTAATAGCATAAAAAGGGGTTTGAAAGGGGGGATGCGGAAGGGTAGGGGAAGGTAGCCAAGGGTTAACTAGGGCCCCTGGGCTATGGTTTAAGGATCCTACCCGTCAATTCACCTCAAAGTGATGCAGGGAAAACCCTAGAAAAACCTGCATCAGGTAGGTCGGGCATTGGGGTACTTGACCCATGCGGAATAATTTGGAATAAAAATTTAACAAATGAAACAAAAAACAAGATTTATAAGAGGAGCATAATAATACAGCACATTCTATGTTACGGCAGTGAAACTAGGCCCCTGACGGAATTACAAAATTAGAACAGTTGAATTCGATTATCTGAGAAGTCTTCAAAAAAAACAAGACAGGATAAAATTAGAAACGAGGTCCTTTTTGGAAAGAAATGAACGTAACCACGTCTGTCGTTGAAAACGATTGAAAATCAAACCCCTTAAAAAATGCTATGGTCACGTACAGAGAATGGAAAATGGAACATGGCCAAAACGAAATATACCAATGGTCACCTCCTGGAAATAATAAACAGGGGCAGACCCAGATTAAAGTGGGAAACCATAAAGGACGATAGGAATTTGGAAGAAGAGGGAGAGTGGAACGACGGACAGAAGTGGAGATTGAAGACGGGCAAACCTATAACAGGGGAGGAAAAGCCGAAGAAGTAGAAAGAAGAAAAATAACAATAAATGTTGATGTTTTAAGTTTTAAACGTTTGAGATAAAAATTGTGAAACACTGTTTACAACGCTAAGCTGCTCACCCTCAATGGTTCTCAACTGTCATCGCGCCGCCAACTTCTCCAGTTCCACTTCCGACGTTTTGCGTCAGTAAGTCCGCCAGTTGTCACTACAACATTCCTCGAGCGCTCCTCACGACGATGAGTCGTTCAGTGGTTCGATTTTGGCCCCTTTTTTTCATCCCTGGTCAACGTACGAATTATTTCAGCGAGCGTCTGACATTATTTTGCACCTCTCACGGCTAACAGTGGTACTGCTGAAGACTGGTAGTTATCGGGATCGTCCTGAAAGCAAGCCGTGCCACCAGAGTGTCCATTAATTACACAAGGTTTCAGGCGTGAATGGTGAAACGGAAAAAAAGAGAAGGAGTCAAAATTAATGACAGTGATACAGACGACAAAGCTGGTCCAGTTCTTTGTGTGTTGCCTCTCTCTCCTTTCATACTCGTGAATAGGTGTTCCTGAACGGCGCCGACCATTATGGCGAGGTCGTGTGTTCACGCTGTTGATTACGCCGTACCGTACAAATAAAATCCAGTGCGGCCTTCCTCGTCCTCCGCGGACTATCTATCATTGCCGTGCGCAATAAATAAGTCTATTATGCGGGCATGAAGGCGCCCACGAGATAAAGGCCGTAATGACGGGCAGCAAAGAGGTTGCGGGAGCTTCCAGGAATGGCGCCGCCGCCGCCAAGGGTCTTTGAACCGGCTGCGCGCTCTCTTTGGAGCTGGTCATCTGCGAGTAACGCAGACATGGTCACGGATCCCCTTTCTGTCGGGACCACAGACTATGGGACCAGGCCATCGACTATCGGCACGTGCTCCGCGGTGACAACGAACCCGGCCGGCGTCTCAAGGTCTTGCAACAGTCCGAACCGATCGTTATTCACGGAACTGCAGACGATAAATACACTGGTAGGTGTTCTCGTAAATATGGCGACGTAACTTCTACTGCTGGGCAAACTTGGTACTTTGGGGGGTTAGAAAAGCTTAAAGGTAGAAAGAATGATAATTAAAAATTAAGGCGCACCTAGTTAGTGACCATGACGTCACAGCACACGTGAGAGAGAGACGTTAATACGTGACGAATTGCACAAGAAAGGCAATAGTTCCTTTTTTCAAAAACATTTTGATAGAACAGTACTTTGGGGGATGGGGGGTTGGAAACCCCTAGCTTAAAGGTAGAAATAATTATAATTAAAAACTAATGCGCACCTAGTGACCATGACGTCACAACACACTCGAGAGTGAGACACGTTAATACGTGACGAATTGCACAAGAAAGGCAATAGTTCCTTTTTTCAAAAACATTTTGACAGAACAGTACTTTGGGGGGTTAGAAACCCCTAGCTTAAAGCTAGAAATAATGATAATTAAAAACTAATGCGCACCTAGTGACCATGACGTCACAGCACACTCGAGAGAGAGAGAGAGAGAGAGATGTTAATACGTGACGAACTGCACAAGAAAGGCAATAGTTCCTTTTTTCAAAAACATTTTTATAGAACAGTACTTTGTGGGGTTAGAAAACCCTAGGTTAAAGGTAGAAATAATTATAATTAAAAATTAATGCGCTCCTAGTGACCATGACGTCACAGCACACGCACAATCGTTGACGAACTGCACAAGAAAGGCAATAGTTCCTTTTTTTCGTAATTAAATAAAGCAAAAAAAAACAACATTTTAATAGAACAAAGAGGTGTGCCTCAAGGACCAGTACTCGAGTCTCTCTATTCTTTCTGTCATAGATATTAATGAACTTCCAACTAAAATCAGTTCTAAAAGTAGACTTGCTGCTGATGATTCTTCCTTCCATACCTTCGGATGAATAAATAGCAAATTGGATGAAAATTAGCAAAATTCAATAACGTTCAGTAAACATCGTTCAGATATACGATTGGGTTGTAATATAAATGTGGAGAGAAAGAGCTTGAAGCAAACAATTTAAATTTAGTGCGGGAAGAACAAGTAAATTTCCTGTGTCCTTACATTTAGTTACGAGAAAATTAAAAAAAATAGGCGGTGAGCCAAATCAAAAGAGAAATTGTACCATAGAAGAACATTTAGAAGATCTTCGGAGGTGAGCAGAAAAAAATTTATGATACGGAGGGATCTGGTCACTGAGGTTGAGAAACCAATAGGAAGAAAGAAAGATGGACTTTGCGCTCTAACAAATCGTACAAATTTAAAATAAACACCCGGGCAACGCGGAACACTCCTTCATCATAGTTGGAATCATGCTTACAGATGAACACGGCAATTATGTTTTGACCTCTGGAGGCACTTTGTGACGTCGAGCCTGGATGGCGACGTCACGTGATCCTGGACGGTGACTCTGAGGAGGAGAACCGCCGAGGAACGAGACCCGTCTCACTGACACGACGACGACCACCGTCATCATCATCATCATCGTGGTCTTCAACACCAGCAGCAGCAGCAACTCTTCACCGCGGCGGCGTAATGGAAAACGCTCCGTCACCGCACATTACAGACGATCTCGGTTCGTGTTACGACGGAAAGAACGTTCTATAATGGACCACCTCAAGAACAGCAAAAAGAACGAGTCTTCCTTTTCTCCCCCCCCCCCTCCTCCTCCCCGTGTCTGACTTCTCTTAAAACTTTCAGCAAGTAGAGCTGTGATTAGTTTCAAAAATTGGTTATGCCCCGTGGTTTTTCTCTTCTTCTCCTTGAGCCTAGGCAGCAAACAGAAGACTGTCGCGGGTGGCGCAGAAATTACCTTGAGTAACCACCTTCAGTCAGGTACGATTCACGGTTCATTTTTTTTTTTTAGAAATTTTAGACAGACGTAATAATAAAATATTTGTTATGATTCAGCACGTCTCATTTAACTTTCACCCCTTTAAGGATTTTATTTTTGCCCTTTAGAGAATTTTAATTTTTTTAAAATAATTTTGTCAGCACTAAAACCAACTTTACTTTCTACTCGAAATTTAGTTTTCAAGCACACTTGTTCTTACATTTTTTTAATCATCATAATCATTGACATTACAGCCCTGGTGTGGGTCTTCTTAGCCTTCTTCAGAAGTTCCTTCCTATTCATGGCTGTGGTCCGCCAATTCTTCTTCACTGTCAACATCCTGATATTCTGGATCACTCCAACTTTCCCACTTTTCTTGATCCTTCTGGTCTGCTGTTAAACAACTCTATTACTTCCCATTCTAATGAGGTTCCCTGCCCAGCCCCTTTTTTTTTTTGGGGGGGGGGGGGTGTAAGAGGCTACATGAGGCTAATCCAGCTGACCGACTGGTCCAATAGGATCAGAGGACAACTCTTAACGTAGCCCCAACGTCTACGATCCCCTCAAGTTCGTTTTTTGTTTTAGGGTAACAGGCTACATGAGGGTAATCCACATGGTGGCAACTTCCCTTTAATAGCATAGGAAGGGATTTGAAAGGGGGGGTGCGGAAGGGTAGAGGAAGGTAGCCAAGGGTTAACTAGGGCCCCCGGGCTAATGGTTTAAGGATCCTACCCGGCATTCGCCTAAAGAAATGCAGGGAAACCCCTAGAAAAACCTCCTTAAGGTAGGTCGGGCATTTGGTACTTGTCCCACGCCCTTCCCTGGATGGCGGGAGAGGAGTTTGCTGTGGGGACGCAGCATTCCCTTCTCCGTGCCTCGACCAGTTTAGGAGGCAGCTGGCCGACTGTTACAATGGGAATAGCGAACAACTCTTACCGTATGTCCAAAGTCTGTGGACCCCGGAAAATACACCTCTCAAAACAGGCCGAGGTCCAAACTGTTAATCTTTATACATTTAACAACATCTGGGTTCATTACATAATTCATACACTTCATAATTGTATCTCTTCCTCCAGAGATCCTTTTCCTTCACCGCTCCCAATTATTATGCTTCTCAGGGATTCTCCAACAAGTGCTTTTTTCCATCTGACTGCTTCAACGACCCCAAGTTTCGGTTGCATTTGTGTTAATGCTGGTGTCGCAAGTGCTTTGTGTAAGAAGAAAGAAGTAGTCCGAAGCGAAACAAACCTTCGTCGACGTTCTCAGGACGCTTAACCTGCTAGCCTGGATTTTCAAAATAGATGGCCAATATTGTTACTACTCGTGATGAGAACAGCCGAGGGGAGACAAAATGGCGGCCGTGACGTAGCCGCCGCTGACACGACACACACACAGGGCTCGTAGACGAATCCTTCTTCAACACCGCCTGACAGTTTATGAGACGTGGATGACGCTGCGCACCCTCCGGAGGACTCAAGTTTCAGCCCGCCGGTAAACAAACTCCACCTACGTCTACGAACTAAAATACGTCAGGAAAACTCACTTATTTTATTATTAAATACTGTCTGTGTCCCCGGCGTTGCCCGGGTATTTATTTATATAAACCAGAAAAAGTATTTAATTCTATATTAATCTTCAGTCAAGAAGTGACTTAACCTTAATCTAACTGTTCCTAGTTCTGTACACACTTTAGACCGATAGTACATTAATTAAACAGCTGTAAAATACATTAAATTTTATTGCATCAGTCGCAACAAACATCCGTCCGAATTTCTTCTTAAATATACTCCTTGAGAATTGCAACGATATAATTGTCCCTCAATGTATGTGCGTTAATACTCTATGAAAAAAATTAAACGCGTGGAGAGATTGCAACAACAAAATTGGCCCACATATTCTTTAAAACACGAGAAACGGTACTGTGGGGGTGAGAAACCCCCTAGCATAAAGGTGGAAAGAATTATAATTTTAAAAAGAGTGATCATTAAGTGTTAAATCACTGCGCGCCAAGAGACCATGACGTCACGCGACAGAGAGACGTTACTACGTGACGATCAGAGGAAATAGTTCCTTTTCCCGTAATGAAATAAAGCAGAAATATTTTAATTGAATAAAAAGAATTGATTTTATCCAGTAACACTCCATCGAATAACCTAATAAATAAAGCAGTGTGTTTGTTTGTATATATGTATATATGTTTGTATGTTCCTTATGCAAATCTAGACTGGTGGAGCAAAATTCACCAAATTTCGTACACGTGTTCTTTACGTTCAGGAAACAAACACTGTCCGGGTGAGACGCGTCTACCACCCCCCAGGAACAGGGGTGGAAATATATAAACATGCTAAAACAGCCGATATTTGAGTGGAATAAATATTTTTTGGGGGTCAACGAGATGTGATATGTGTATAATTTCAACCCCTTACAGAATTGGAAAGGAGGAACGTTAGGGGTGGGGGTGGCAGGGCGTTATAATAAAATAACGCGAATACAACTCGAGATTGGAGTCAAATCCAGTGTAATGAATTTCGGTGAGTTTAATTATGACATTCAATTGGCCATTTAAACCCCACGGCCGGGGGTGGAATTTTTCAAACATGGTCGATATTTTCCTGGAATAAATATTTGTCGGGGTCAATCACGTTGATATTATTTCTACCAATGTTGTTTGTAAAATTTCAAGCCTTTTCAGCGTGGTAGGGGAGCACCCTTAGGGATGGGGGTGAGGGACGTTTCATATAATTAAAACAAAAACAACCGAGATACGAGTCAATTTGGGGGTTATGGATATATGACATCCCGGGCAACGCCGGGAACCCAGCTAGTAAAAAATAAAAATAATACTAAATACTTTACGACCTTTGCTGGAAAATTGTAAGTTAATTTTCGTCGCCATATTAACTGGCTCCAAGATGGCGGCCATTTGTTTACATTGTGAATCTAGCTGACAATTTCATCAATTTAATCTTTGGTAATGTCTGAGGGACAGTTATATCATTGCAACACTCAAGGAGTATATTTAAGTATTCTATTCCGCAAAGTAATTCGGAGGTTAAATCACTCCTTGACTTAAAGATTAATTATAGAATTAAATACTTTTTGGGGTACACGTGACAACGCCGGACACCCGCCAGATACTAATTTAATAAATAAATCGGAAAACGACCAATTTTTAAGGGAAAACTGTGGATTTTCCAACTAAAACACACCAAAAAAAAATCATTACAAATATAACAACGTTTCGTCTACAAAATTCTGGTCTTTATCAGATAACCAGACGTAGATAAAATAAAAAAATAAAGCAGAAATTGTTTGATTGAATAATAAATATAAATTACATCCGGCAATTCTCAATCCAATGATAATAATAATAAAAAACAATACGCAATACTTTACGACCCTTGCTGGGAAAATTGTCGGCGCCATATTAAGTGACTCCAAGATGGCGGCTGTTTGTTTACATTGTGAATCTAGCTAGGAATTTCGTCAATTTAATTTTTGGTAATGTCTGAAGAACACATACATACATACTTCTTTTTTAATTATATAGACCAGCGCAGTTGTGTCGCTCTAGGCTGACCTTAGCACCTGAGGAAAGGAACAAGTATCCCAGAAAGGTTGTTGTGTGGTATTTATATTACCCGTTGTTGTTTTTTCGTGTGTCTCAGTTGGCTGCCTTTCGTATTTATTAATTAGTATTTTTCATTGCAGGACAATCCAGAGGTGACGCTGTTCAATAGCTAAATATGTGACGATGGGCTTGACACGTGCGTGGTCCTCCACGTAGAGCCAGACCACCGGGACAGACCCCGGCTAATGGACAGACGTTTCAAACGTGCCTGGAAATCCAAAAGCCCTCAAATATCCGCCTGTGTGTGGCTACGTGTCTCACTGCCACCCCCCCCCCCACCCCCCCACCACCACCACCATTCAGAGCCAATCAGATCTGACGTATTCCTAAACTATGGACAGGGTCGTCGCTGTTTGTTGCTTTCCTACTCTGGTTCATATTTTTGCAGACATTAATAACGAATGTGGGTGATGCGTCTCTGCCCCCGAGAGGAGAATTCTCGAATTATTTATGGCGACGTCGTCGTCGTGCTGGTGGTCAAACTACGCGCTCGACTCCATACGTCATTCCCCTTTTATTGTATTTCCGCACTGAAAATAAATTATTCATGAGAAATCTACATTAATAAATCGTATTTCGCTTGACACAGATTCCGTTTTTGTGGGCAGAATTTGATAGGAGCCCTCGACTTCCACACACACACACACACACGGGAGGGAGGGAATTATGAATTCCCCCCTCTTCATCCTTGCGGCCAGCTATTCGACTGGTGGAATGGATGTTTTATGGATTCGGACCGACCAGACGTTGCATTCCACCCTCAGGACAGAAAAATCTCCTGCTGTTTAGTGGGACATAAAAATCCTCCGCCTCCGCAGTCAGGCAGGGCCTTTATGGTCCACGAAATCGAGAAACGTGGCTCTTATGATTATTGTTACTGTTATAAACAACTTTGACGGCCAAGGAGGACACGTTATCTCTGGTGGTCAGTTCTGGAAAAGCGAAGAATTTTGCAGGCTTATGAGTTGATCCGTTTTTTAACTAAGGTTCCCACAAGTCGAGGCCTGTTTTGAGAGGTGGATGTTCCGGGGGTCACAGGCCTTGGGCATACGGTAAGAGTTGTTCGTTGTTCCCATTGGAACAGTTGGCCTGTTTTGAGAAGTGTATGTTCCAGGTACATAGACTTTGGGCATACAGTAAGAGTTGTTCTCTCTTCCCATTGCAATAGTCGGCCAGCTGCCTCCTAAACTGATAGAGGCACGGAGAAGGGCAAAACTGGATGACGTGAACCAGTTGAAGAAACGCCGTTGCGCAGAGCGTCGAGAAGAAATCAATATATAGCATAATATGCCATAATTTACTAAACCATTGCTTTCTTTTGAAAAAAGAGGATCGTAGGACATGTAATTGAGATCTCACCCCGGGTTCTAGTTTAAGGATTTTACCCGGCAATTCGCCGTGTGATGCAGGACAAGCCCTCGAAAAACCTGCATCAGGTAGGTCGGGCATTTGGTACTTGTCCCACGCCCTTCCGATGGCGTAAGAGGGGGTTTGCTGTGGGGACGGTTAAGGAGGCAGCTGGCTGACTGGAATAGTGGACAACTCTTACCCCATGCCCAATGTCTGTGACCTCCATACATACACCTCTCAAAACAGGCCTCGGCATGTGGGAACCTTAGTTCATAAAACCAGAGAGACGTGAAGGCATCCCCAAAGGTAGCCTCCGCCAGAGCTCTCTGGGAAGGTTCACCTACGAGAGAATCGCAGCACAGACCTTGGGCATACGGGCATACGGTAAGAGTTGTCCGCTATTCCCATTGGAACAGTCGGCCAACTGCCTCCTAAACTGGTCGAGGCACGGAGAAGGGAATGCTGCGTCCCCACAGCAAACTCCTCTCCCGCTATCGGAAGGGCGTGGGACAAGTACCCAATGCCCGACCTACCTGATGCAGGTTTTTCTAGGGTTTTCCGTGCATTTCTTTAGGCGAATGCCGGGTAGGATCCTTAAAATATAGCCCGGGGGCCCTAGTTAACCCTTGGCTACCTTCCTCTACCCTTCCGCATCCCCCCTTTCAAATCCCTTCCTATGCTATTAAAGGGGAGTTGCCCAAAAACGGATGCGAGACGTGGACCATGACAAGTACGGACGGATCTTGAGAAGGATACACGGTATGATGGCAGCTACAGGATTCTAGTGAACCATGAGCTGGACAATCTGATTAATATCTTAAGGTACGTGAAGAGTAGAAGAATTGCATGTGATGAGGATGGGTGAGGACAGAACGACCTAAGAAAATTATGTTGTGGAAAACCAGGAGTGACGAAGAATAAGAGGAAGACCTCGGTTACAATGGGGTTGATGAGGACGATGGGAGGACGAGGATGGAGACGACTGGCGAATAACATTGCTGAGAAACCATCCAGAGTTGTAAAGGCAATAATTGGACTTAACCATCATGATTTTCTGTATTTGTGTGTGGCTGCTGAGGATACGTACCAATTTTGTTCCCCTCAAAGATGGATGTGTTATTTTTATAGCTAAATAACGCCACTTTAACGTCTTGAGGACTCAGACGGAACTCACGGAGTTCTTCACAAAACGTCAACGTGTAACAAATGGAAATGTTTACTGTCAGTATACCACACGTTCGCACACGTTGATATGGGATTTTTGTTTGGAACGACAGACGCGCATGTGCAGTGCACCTTTGCACCCTTCTGCTCCGCCCGTGAAGCTGTAGGAACTAATTGGCTGGGAAAGTAAAGCAACTGACTGGGCTGATCAAGCACGGACAGCCTCCAGATTCATGAAAGGAACGGAGAAAAATCTTGATGAAGATTTTGGTCCGTAAGATATCAGGTCACAAGCACTCGTTCACACGATGTCTGGATTTACAGCCAAGAGAGAGCCGAACCCGCCACTTATGACCATCGTCCACGTCACAACTCAGCTCCCCCACCACCATAGAAAAACCGTTTAAGGTAGAGAGATGTTTATGGTTGACGGCGTAAAGACGGTCCGGCACGACTATTAACCTCCACAAGTCTTCCTGTATTGAGACAATTGGTGCGATTGTAATTGTTACGTGGCTGTAAACAGGGCGTCGTTGAGGTGGTTAAACGAGCACGTTTCTACCCACGTGAATACCGCGGAAGTATTTCTTTGAAGCCAACAAGCTCCATCATTTGTGGAAAATACGATTATTATTTGATGGTCCATTGAGAGCCTTCAGGTCAGTCCCGTGATGTCAGTCCTGGTCGTTAGGATGTCAGCTTGGTTCCAGCAGTCCCTCGGGCACGATGCCATCAGATATCAGCAAAATCCTCTTCAAAGTTGCGCAGGAGCAGCAGTGACCGAGGACGAGTGAAGGCCGTACGTGAGGTTTACCTTCTCCGGACAAAGCGTGTAAAGAGACCAGTCAACACAGCGAGAGCTTGACGACGACGACGATGAGGCCGTACCATGATTTATTATTGTCTTGCAAAATGACGCTGAGGAGGTAGAAGAGGCAGGTGCACGAGGGGGATGCTGTGCGTGTGTTTTCACCCTCGCTGTAACGCAGCGTGTGATGGGGTTCCTACAACCCCCGAGGCTCCCCAGACCCAACCTCGTGATAAATGAGGATCCCGGGGGTCTCCACAGGAATGCGGGAACATTTCACATATCTGTCAGCCACCATATTAGAGATCCCGTTACTCACCCCCCCCCTACACCCCCACCCCCGTCCGACGTCAGAACAAAGACGTCTACGATGGTCTTCATAATCGCTAAGAGTCTGGAGAACATCAGAGTCGTGACGTGGGCTCCACGAGGTGGTTCACGGGACTTCCTCACTGACTCTCCTGGTAGACCAAGGCCCTCAATGGACCATCAAATAATAATAATAAATAACGACGCCGGAATTCAGAGCAGAAACACCCCTTAGAAGCCGACGTCAGTATTGGTCACTGGTCGCATTGCAGGCCTTCGTGAAACCAACGTTAAGGTCGAATAATTTAAAATACTGAAAGGTTTCGATTAAATTTAATAACCGGAAAAGAAAATTAATGTTTATTACTTTTTTCTTCTTGTCAATAATAACATTGTATTTCCCTTCCTATTTTTTTTATATTTTGTTTTTGAAATTAGTTTTATTTTATAATATCGTATCTTTAAAATATTCTTCTTTTATTGGCACTGTAACCCAATGTGAATTTTCTTCCATTCCGTCCTCTCCTGTGTCAGTCTCCGGCCATCCTCTTACTTTCATGGTTTGTATATCCTTCTCGATGTCATCTACCCCATCTTGTCCGGGGTCTCCCCCCTTTTACTTCTCCCAATTGGCTTCCAGTCCATAATCCGTGTAGGTGTTCTGCTTTCATCCATCCTCAGTACGTGTCCCATCCAGGCCAATCCTTTGCTTTTGATAAACCTAACAGTGTCCTCGTTCTTCATGAGCTGCTGTAGTTCTCTGTTTGTGTTTAAAATGTGAAAATTACTTAATTTTCATATTTAATGAGGTAATTTTTTTAAAAAACAGGCTACATGAGGGTAATCCACATGGTGGCAACTCCCCTTTAATAGCATAGGAAGGGATTTGAAAGGGGGAATGCGGAAGGGTGGAGGAAGCTAGCCAAGGGTTAACTAGGAGCCCCCGGGGCTATGGTTTAAGGATCCTACCCGGAATTCGCCTAAAAGTAATGCAGGGAAAACCCTAGAAAAACCTGCATCAGGTAGGTCGGGCATTGGGCACTTAGCCCACGCCCTTTAGATAGCGGGAGAAGAGTTTGCTGTGGGGTCGCAGCGTTTCCTTCTCCGTACCTCGACCAGTTTAGGAGGCAGCTGGCCAACTGTTCCAATGGGAACAGCGGACAACTCTTACCGTGTGCCCAAGGTCTGTGACCCCGGAACATACACCTCTCAGAACAGGCCGAGGTGCCTCGGCTTGTGGGAACCTTAGTTCAAAAGCGGAGAGAGGAGGAGGCATCTCCTTCGTGTGTCCCCTACAAGGTTCTGCCTTCCACGTCGCGAACATCAAAAAATATATAAAACGCATTATAAGACCGGTCGTGACTTACGGATGCGAGAAATGGACCATGACAAGTGCGGACGGATCTGGAGAAGGATACACGGTATCATGGCAGCTACAGGATTCTAGAGAACCATGAGCTGGACAATCTGATTTAATCAAGTCAATGTTTTACGAGGGTACGTGAAGAGTAGAAGAATTACATGTGATGAGGATGGGGTGAGGAGAGATCGACCTAAGAAAATTTATGTTGTGAAAAGCCGGAGGGACGAAGAATTGGAGGAAGACCTCGGTTACGAGGTAGTTGAGGAGGACGATGGTAGGACGAGGATGGAGACGACTGGGAGAATGGAATAATAGTGTTGAGAAGGCCAAAACCCATCCAGCCAATAATTGGACTTAATTATCATGATTATCTGTATTTGCGTGTGGCTGCTGAGGACACGTACGAATTTGTTCCCCTCAAAGATGTATGTTTTATTTTTATAGCTAAATAACGCACGCGTTAACGTCTTGAGGACTACGACGGAACTCTCGGGCAGTAATGTCAATGATGATGATGAAGAAGTGAATAATTATGTTGAACCAGGTGGTTAGAACTAATTTCAATGGCCGGTGGGTGAATATTTATTCATAACTAGCTGGGTGCCCGGCGTTGCCCGAGATGTCATTTATCTATAACCCCCGATATGACTCCAATTTCGGCTGCTTTTGCGCAATTTTTATGTAACGCTACTCGAACCCTAATCATTATAATTAACTCTGAAAAATATTTCTTCAACGCAAATATCTGCCGTGTTTGCATGTTCCAAAATTTGCACCCCGCTACCCCTGCATCTGAGGGGTAAATGCCAATTTGAGTGTCGTAACTAAACACAGTGACTTCCATAACCTTTGATTTGACTCCAATCTCGGTTGTATTCGCGTTATTTTACTGTAAAGCATCTCCACCCCCAAACCCGAAGGGTGTCCTTTTCACATGGCGTAGGGGATGAAAATTGTATTCAGATAACGTTGGTAGAAACACTATCAATATCTTTGACCCCTAAAAATATTTATCCGACGCAAATATCGGCTGTTTTAGTATGTTTAAATATTTCCACCCCCGCTTCTGGGGGTGGAAGACGCGTCTCACCCCGACAGTGTTTGTTTCCTGGTCGCAAAGAACACGTGTACGAAATTTGGTGAAAATTGCTCGACTGGTGTAGATTTGTATTTTATTTAGAAAACGTTTGTATGGGAAATAGAAAAGGGCTGTTTTTAGGGTTTTCCCGGAAATTATTCGATTTTTTCTCGCCTTTTAAACCTTCCCTAGACCTCCACGAACATTTCAAGACTAAGATAAGATAAATCCGTTCAGCCGTTCTCGAGTTTTAGTGAGACTAACGAACAGTAATTCATTTATATATATGTAGAAGATAAAAAAATCCCTATGTTTATCTGAATCCCTGATCTTGGCAATCAAACTCAACATTTACATAATCAAGTTTTTTTTTTCTTCCTCAAAATCAAAGGTTAATTTCTTCATCAGTGCATTGTTCAGTCGTTATTCTAATTAAATTGACTTGTATATCAGATAATACGGTAATTAAAATGGCTTGTCTTGAGGGAAAATCCTCTGGACCCGTCCCGCTGCGAGATAAGGAGCCAGTTTTTCTACTTTGACTGCACTTAAAAAAGGTTGTTTCTTGGATCAACCATAACCAGTGTAATCTCTCTGGAGAGAGAGACAGAGACCCCTAAGAAGAAGAAGAAAAAAATTTCATGTTCCTTTTAGGCTGACATTGGACGGGCGATGTGATGAATTCACGATCGTTGGAAGAAAAAAAACTAACCGTCGAAGGCCAATTGATTGCGTAACGTCCGTCGATCCTTGGTCCTCAACCACGCAAGTCTCTCTTGACCGAACCATATGGTGAGTGTTATGTTGGTATCCCGCTAATTACTCTCTAACGTGGAAAGCAAACAGAAATGGAGAAAAACGCACACCTGTGCAAGAAATTACGCTTCACGATCTCAAGGTTGAAATATCCAGAGTCCTTAAGACGTTACCGTGGGCTATGAGGAAGGGGGGAGGGGGGAAAAGATTAGCTACGACAGATCCAGGGAAGGCAGAAAATAAAGCCAATTTTAGGTCAGAAAAATAATAAAAAAAGGAGAATTTATTAAATTAAAACCGTTTCAACGATTAATCAAGTTTAAAACTACAAAAAAATAACAAAACAATTACAAATGATTAGAAAAAACACTTTTGAGAAACAATTTGGCAGGTAACAAAATATAAAAAAATTGTGATAGACTTACAAAAATTTGGTGGACAGTTTGGAAGAAACGAGAACTACCAGAAAAAATTGATTTACATTAAAATGAAAAATAAATTACGTATTATAGAAAATAATCAAGAATAAAGATGGCCAATAAAGACAAAAAAAGGGGTACTATAAATACCACACAACGTTTCTGGGATCCTTGTTCCATTTAGTCAGATGCTAAGAACAGCCTAGAGTGACACAACTGCACAGGTCAGTTGACAAAGATCCCAGAAACGTATATTACTCTTTTTCTGTCGGTATTGTGCTGTTGTGTCACTCTAGGCTCTTCTTAGCACCTGACTAAATGGAACAAGGATCTCAGAAACGTTGTGTGCTATTTATATTACCCTTTTTTGTCTGAATTGTGCAGTTGTGTCGCTCTAGGCTCTTCTTAGCACCTGACTAAATGGAACAAGGATCCCAGAAACGTTGTGTGGTATTTATATTACCCTTTTTTGTCTGTATTGTGCAGTTGTGTCGCTCTAGGCTCTTCTTAGGACCTGACTAAATGGAACAAGGATCCCAGAAACGTTGTGTGGTATTTATATTACCCTTTTTTGTCTGTATTGTGCAGTTGTGTCGCTCTAGGCTCTTCTTAGCACCTGACTAAAGGGACAAAAGGATCCCAGAAACGTAGTGTGGTATTTATATTACCCTTTTTTGTCTGTATTGTGCATTTGTGTCGCTCTAGGCTCTTCTTAGCACCTGACTAAATGGAACAAGGATCCCAGAAACGTTGTGTGGTATTTATATTACCCTTTTTTGTCTGAATTGTGCAGTTGTGTCGCTCTAGGCTCTTCTTAGCACCTGACTAAAGGGACACAAGGATCCCAGAAACGTAGTGTGGTATTTATATTACCCTTTTTTGTCTGAATTGTGCAGTTGTGTCGCTCTAGGCTCTTCTTAGCACCTGACTAAAGGGACACAAGGATCCCAGAAACGTTGTGTGGTATTTATATTAGTCTTTTTTTGTCTGAATTGTGCATTTGTGTCGCTCTAGGCTCTTCTTAGCACCTGACTAAAGGGACACAAGGATCCCAGAAACGTAGTGTGGTATTTATATTACCCTTTTTTGTCTGAATTGTGCAGTTGTGTCGCTCTAGGCTCTTCTTAGCACCTGACTAAAGGGACACAAGGATCCCAGAAACGTTGTGGTGTGGTATTTATATTACCCCTTTTTATTTGACCGTATTTGTTATGTCTTTCTTATTCATTAATTTACATGGTTGGGTGGGGTTTACAATGGAATCATTTTTTAGAATTTGAAATTATAACAATATATAAATTAAAAATTACAAAAAGCAAACCGTCATAATTTTTATTCAGTTTGCTGGTATGATTTTTTTATGTTATCAGCTGTTTTACAGGATCTGATGTGTGTGTTCAGCATCTCACTCATTAATCTAGAATAGTATTTAGTTTCCTCGTTTTCAAAAATTGATACATCACCCTGTGATTATTATTTAAATAAATATGTTTAAAACAAAACAGAACAATTTTGAAAACTACTGTTCGCTGTTCTTTTAACCCTAGTCTTTAATGACCGCCTGGTTCGACCCATACAGCCCGCCTGCCCTACGTGGCTTGACAATTATTTTTATAAATTACATTATGCTTATATACATAGTTTTCTTTCTATTTTGTCCTTAATATTATTATTTTTTACTGTGTTTAAATAGTTATGAGCCTTAAATGTAATTTTTGACACTATACTTCTGCTAACAGTAGAATTAAGTTGGTGTTGTAAGCAAGCAAGGTAAGGTAAGGTAAGGTGAACACTATGTTGTTGTTGTCAGTTTCAGTATGTAAATTCTGATACATTTAAGGGGGTTATGAATTAAGTGAAAGAATATCCTTGACTTTACTTAAGTTTTCCAGAATACTTATCCCAGTACCCTCGTATAATAATGTAATATGAGGATGGCTGCATCGAGAAGGTCCGTAATATTTGTCCCTTCATTATAAAATATCCGAAAATAAAAAACAACGTCAGAGTCAAAATTAAACTAATTAAATATCACACACACACATAAAAATATTGAGTGACAAAATAAATAAGCAAAACACAGCGTTGCTCCAAACCTTGTTACTTTCGTCAGGTACCCCGCCCGTTAACAGCGATGATGATTCCACTATCTCATCACAGATGTCCAGCAAGAGAGAGAGAGAGAGAGAGACGACCTTCAGTCTGAGATATTACGTAACACCTAAAACGACAACCTATCGCTCACAAACATTGGCACGCCATCATCAGTCACCACCAATATTTACCGTAGTCTTCGTCTTATCGCCGGCGTATTCTTTGCTAACCTCGAAATGTCACGTTAACCTCGTCCAGACGCTTCCACGCCACTATTAACATCTGAATGTATCAAAGAAGCGACGGTCTACGCCGTAACTATGACGACTGCTAAGTGTATCTCTGACTTTACAAAACAATGTGCATTTTGTCTTTCATTGGTTTTCCGAAGATGTGAATAATTACAGAATCCTGCTAAATAGTTAATACATTAACAAAAACTATAATTCATTATTTTGTTTTTATTCCACGAAAACTGCTAAAGACTTATTTTTCACTCCATATTAATTAATTTCTCTTTTCTTGATCCTTCTGATCTGCTATTAAACAACTCTTATTCCTTTCCATTCTAATGAGGTTCCCAATATCTGTTAATCTTTACATATTTAATAAACCTCTGGTTCATACACTTCTTAATTAATATTATTATTATTATTATTTCAGAAACCCCCTTTTTTTACTTACTACTCCAAAAGCCAACTCCTAATGTTTCTGACTATTCTTGATTTTTAATATACGACACTTTCGGTCCCTCAATAACAAAAACCTATATTCACAAGGTCATTATTATTATTTGTCGACTTGTGCAGGATTCAAACCTTTCAATACTACATCTTTTATTCTTTTTTAGGGTAACAGGCTACATGAGGGTAATCCTCATACTGGCAACTCCTCTTTAATAGCATAGGAAGGGATTTAAAAAGGTGGGGATGCGGAAGGGTAGGGGAAGGTAGCCAAGGGTTAACTAGGGACCCCCGAACTATGGTTTAAGGATCCTACCCGGCATTCACCTAAAAGTAATGCAGGGAAAACCCTAGAAAAACCTGCATCAGGCAGGTGGGCATTGGGATACTTGTCCCACGCCCTTCCGAATGCGGGAGAGGAGTTTTCTGTGGGGACGCAGCATTGCCTTCTCCGTCCAGTTTAGGAGGCAGCTGGCCGACTGTTCCAATGGGAACAGGGAACAACTCTCACCCAATGCCCAGGATCTGTGACCCCAGAACATACACCTCTCAGAACAGGCCGAGGTGCCTCGGCTCGTGGGAACCTTAGTTCAAAAAACCAGAGAGATGTGAAGGCATCCCCAAAGGTAGCCTCTTCGTGTCTCTCCAACAGGGTTCTGCCTGCGAGAGAACATCCCTCGCTGATCTCTAAGCCCTAATAATAATATTTTTTTGCGGGGGGGGGGGGGTAGACAGGCTACATGAGGGTAATCCACATAGTGGCAACTCCACTCTTATAGCGTAGGAAAGGGATTTGAAAGGGGGGATGCGGAAGGGTAGAGGAAGGTAGCCAAGGGTTAACTAGGGGCCCCACGGGCTAAATTTTAAGGATCCTCCCCGGCATTCGCCTAAAAGAAATGCAGGGAAAACCATAGAAAAACCTGCATCAGGTAAGTCGTGCATTGGGTACTTGTCCCACGCCCTTCCGATAGCGGGAGAAGAGTCACAAATAGTTAGTACTTGGTTTTCGTCGATTGTAATTTTTTTTAAAAGTTTCTTTAATTTGATTTTTGTACATACATATTTTTTTATTTTAGTTTTCCGGCTTTTCTCCTTCCATAATTTCCCATTGACGGTAAGAAGATTTCTATTTGTGCGGGTTGCAGAATCTAGCGTAAGTGTCTTTTTAAAGGTAGTCTTGGACTCTTCTGTGGCTATTACTACATGACGGTGCCTTGTTGATGCAGCTCCGACCTTCTGAGTAGTTCTTTGTTATTTAATGCAGGACCCTCAGGGAAAGTCTTACTATCGATAGTGATTTTAATCTTCGATTATGTAGTATAATATATATATATATATATATATATATGTCTGAGCAGCGGAGCAGGACAAATGTCCCCCTCCTCACTACAGACGGTATTTTTTTCGTGGACAATAAGAAGTTACTTGTAGTAATTTATCCTCTGAGGATCCTTCCTGAGGTCGGCACGAAACTCTTCGTCCTACAAATTACGGAATCGGCGCTCGAAGGCGATCAACAGAAATTAACATCACAAAAATGAGACCGCCATAGATGAAAAATGGGCCCCGAGACTGTGGAACACTTGATGAATTCTGCTTTGCGACCGGCAAACCCCCGACTTAATTATCTCTAATGCCTCCGCTAATCACTTCTGTTCTGTTTCGATTATCTTACATCCCCCCTACAACCCCCCACCCCCCACCCTAGACCTTCCTCATTTCAGGATGGACGAGCAAATCAAGGGAAAACATACGATTTGACGGTCTGTGTAAATTACGAATAATAAATCCATGTCAGCGTTAAATCAGAAAGCTGTATCAACATTATAAAAAATAAACAGCAGTTTATTAGTCAGAAGAAAAAAAATTAGTATCCTGGTTGAAACATTGAAGAGACGCAACCTAAGAACAAATTATTATATAACTACCTTTTTACTAAAATAAGATAGTAATATAAATAAGAAGAAGAAGAAGAAAGGCAAAAGTTTTGTCAATTGACTTGTTCAGTTGTGTCGCTCCAGGTTTTTGTATTTTTTTTAGTTTTCTCAGCACCTGAAGAAAGGAACAAGGTTCCCAGAAACGTTGTGTGGGATTTTTACCGTCCCCTATTTTATTTAGCCAGTATTTGGCTATTTTTCTTAATATTAACTTCCACAACAGACGTCAAATTTTCATCTATGCAATATAAAG
Source organism: Zhengitettix transpicula (assembly GCA_037074705.1). Taxonomy (NCBI): domain Eukaryota; kingdom Metazoa; phylum Arthropoda; class Insecta; order Orthoptera; family Tetrigidae; genus Zhengitettix; species Zhengitettix transpicula. The sequence continues at coordinate 93,450,949 of CM073593.1, forward strand.
ATATTTATATATTCTGACTGTTGAGAAAACTAATAAATAAATATACATAAGCCATATTTTTAAGTCAGAAAAATATACATTTATTTATTAATGTAAAATTATACAACGTTCCGTCGCTTATTTGGCGACATCGTCAGGTTCAAATTAGAATACAAATTTGATAGACAGTTTCGGCCACGGAAGTCCGCAGAGATTGACCTGGCTATCAAAAGGATTAACAAGGGACCCACCCCCGGGCATTCGCCTAAAGATGACGATGGACAAACGCTAGAGAAACCTGCATCAGGTAGGTCGGGCATTGGGTACTTATCCCACGGTTGGTCTGCTGAGGGATCACAGCATAACAAACTCCATGCTCTCGTCCGAATTTGAAGGGCAGCTGACCGACTGGTCCAATAGGATCTTAGGACAACTCTTAACGTAGCCCCAACGTCTACGATCCCCTCAAGATCGTTTTTTTTTTAGGGTAACAGGCTACATGAGGGTAATTCACATGGTGGCAACTCCCCTTTAATAGCATAGGACAGGGATTTGAAAGGGGGGATGCGGGAGGGTAGAGGAAGGTAGCCGAGGGTTTAACTAGGGGGGCCCCGGACTATGGTTTAAGGATCCTACCCGGCATTCGCCTAAAAGTAATGCAGGGAAAACCCTAGAAAAACCTGCATCAGGTAGGTCGGGCATTGGGGCAAAGTGTCACGGCTCATGTGGGAACCTTATTATTGACATTCCTGCGCGAGGACAGGAATGAGGACAAGCCCGTTCCTCCTAAGAGACCCTTGAAGCGTACCAACCTCTCAAACAAGTGTTGAGCGTCTATTTTCCGGATTAAGATTAATTTTTTAAGTGATAATATGCAGTCAATGAAGGACAATTTGTTGTCTCCCATTTTATTATTATTATTGTTATTATAATAAAATATTTTAAATTTAAATTGTATTGCATTTTTAAATTATTTCCTTTAAAATTCAAAGTTGTACGTTATTGGTAAATAAACTTGTTTCCTCTGCGTACTTAAATATTAAATTAGTGTACTTCCTATAAGAGTATTTTAAATGGAGCTGGAGCTGGAGCTTTTATTGTCTGAGCGGAGCAACTCAAAAAACAAAATGGCCGCTCCACGCAGCAGCAATTATTCCCTGAGTAGCGCTCCTCAAGCATTACCTGCACTTGAGCAGTGCCTGAATAACGTAAACGTCCACAGATGTTCTTCACGGCTCGGCTGCGCTTTTAACACACACACACACACACACACACCTCCGCAGATTTCTACTCCCCCCCCTCCCGCTATATTTTGCCTGTCAGAATTGAGACATGAAAATGTAGTAGTAACCAGTAAATAACATTTTTAGCGCCGCGACAAGAAGATGATGATACATCGATCGACCTTCGTCCGTATCCAGTTTAAGGTCAAGGGTCTCCGTGACAAAGAATGCGTTCATGAATCACGGACCAGCAAGATAAGATTAGGGCCTCAGATAGAAATGAGGAGAAACACAATCACCGTTAGCAACTCCTTGCGAGGAAATGGAAACAAATACGTGAAGAGTTTTAGTGAATTATTCCCCCCCCCCCCCCACTGGAGCTGGACAGCGGGCCACAGTAGTTGACTAATGAAGAAGACATTCGTAAAAAGGAACGTGATGAGAGGTTCTTAACCTGTACAGTTCCACAGAATATCAGCACAGAAAAGAAAAAGTTCTTAAATTTGCTTATGAATGATGCACGGTCACGGAACGAAAATATTTTTTTTCTCTGCTATAATGGACGTTACCAGAGGAAATATCAAGTTCTTCCACAAGGTGCTGCTCACGTAACTACTCAGATATATATATATATATATATATTAAATAAATAATTTGTTTATTATAATTTTGGTGCCCCAACGTGGGGTTTATCTTCATTTAAAATCTAATTAAATAAATTTGTAATAATATTGTTTATTATAAATTTGGCGCCCAACGTGGGGCTCGTCTTCATTTAAAATTAATCGTATATTTTGTTTATTACAGTATATATGATTAATTATTTTATGATTATATGATTAATTATTTTGTTTATTACAATATATATATTTAATTATTTTATCATTATATGATTAATTATTTGGTTTATTAAAATATATATGATTAATTATTTTATCATTATATGATTAATTATTTTGTTTATTACAATATATACATTCAATTATTTTATCATAATATGATTAATTATTTTATGATTATATGATTAATTATTTTGTTTATTACGATGTATATGATTAATTATTTTGTTTATTACAATGTATATGATTAATTATTTTGTTTATTACAATGTATATCATTAATTTTAAATTAAGACGAGCCCCACATTTGGCGCCAAATTTATAATAAACAATATTATTACAAATTTATGTAATTACATTTTAAATGAAGATAAACCCCACTTTGGGGCACCAAAGATAATGAAGATAAACTACAAATGGCGGTTTATATAAGTTACACCAACGGAGTAAAATATATAACCCGATAATTCCAATAAGTAAAACAAAAACCACGGCGTGGTTAGGAAACAATCCAATGAGAACAAAGAATGTCATAGAAGGGAAAACACACTGACAGGTATCCCCCATTTCCAATATTTAGGATGTGATATAAAACATTGAAGAGGATAAAGATGCCACAAATAAAATATACAATTTTCAGAGGATATGTGGGGGTCAATAAGAAGAACGTCATAAGGTGATGGCAGTTCCTACAATGTTGCCAGAATTCTGGGTAACAAAACATAAAGAGTTGAAACAAATAGAGGCAGCTGAAATGAAATTTCTTATAGCAGTGAATAGGGGGGGGGGGGTGTACAAGGATGTATAAAAATAAGGAGTACTTCAGGCGATCACAGGTAAGTTAACAGAAAGGTGGAGAGAGACAGATTTCCAAAAACAAGTGCTGGAATATAAACCAGTAGGCAAAAGGAGTGTTGGAAGACCCAAGGTTGAAGCCGGAACAGGCTAAAAGCCTAATCCCGGAAGGCAGAAGAAGAAGAAGATACATTATCATTATTATAATGTAATAATTTAATGAGAGAATTTAAATACAACGTTGTATATGTTAATTGTTGAGTTTATTTTACTGATTGTTGATGACATTATTAAAATAAAATCAAGTGTGATATAGGCTGAAGTAGTCAGTCCTCGAAGGTCACCCAGAGCCTATGTTATCTGGAAGAACTGTTAAGGCGGGTATTTCCCCTCCAGGCAGAGCGACGTCGCCGCTGACACGCGGACCTGTGTCGCTCGACCCCTCCGTGTGACACCATTTGAGATGAATATGTATGTAGAGCTTGTTTTAGATTCAGCTCAGGCCACGTTATTTACGTGGAGGATGGCCACTAAGTATGCAGAGCAAGACGCTGGGCTAATGGAAAACCAGGAATTACTGCCGCCCTGTAATGACAGGACGCGGACGGACTCGGCCTTTCGCCGCGAGAAGCGCCTGCTTCGGACAACGGCCACATAAAACTTCAGAAGTCTTAATTGCTGCACCTTTTAAACCACGGAGAAGAAGAAGAAAAAAAAACCCCACCCGTCCCCAGTGAGAGCCTCCCAAAACGTTCTTATTAATAATACCCAGTAGCGACGAAACACACAGGACGACGCCTCTGGATAAATGGATCCTATAGTTCACCGTGACGGGAAGCAACTGACAGCCTCCGTTGATGTTACAATATTACAGAGAGTTTACCAACACATTAAAAAGTCAATTTTCCTCAACCGAACGCCACCTATATATCAAACTTGGTGCCACATCCGAGGCTTTACTTTAATACTTCCTGTACTTTAATTACCACGGCCCAATCTCTGGGGTGAATCCGTTAAGGCCGCTGAAACTTATCGTGGAACATAAACCAATAGCGATGTCGTGAAGTAATAAATTAATTAAAGGATCGGGATGAGGGGAAAAAAATATCTGGGCTGTGACCGGGAATCGAACGAGAGACGCCAACTTCATACGAGGTGCTCTCACTGCGCACTGCAGTTGACAAAACTTAAAAGGTTTTTTTTTCTATCGCTTTTTTATATTTATTTCCCCCACCTGGGAAAAGGACATCCACTTTACCCACGTGATAAATACGGTCAATTATATTTTTAATTAGTTTGCCGACAAATACCAAAAAAAAATAAACTGTTTAGCATTTGAGTGTTGTCAACTGACGAGTGCAGTTGTGTCGCTCTAGGGCTCTTCTTAGCACGTATCGAAAGGGGGCAAGGATCCCAAGAAACGTTGTGTGGTATGTATATTATCACTTATTTTGTCTGTATTTAGCTATCTTCCTTATTATTATTATTTATATTACCACATCTTTCGTCTCAATTTGGCTATTTTTTATTAATAATTTAGTTAATATTATTTATTATTATCTTTATAATTATTTATTATTCTTATTATTATTATTAATATGTATTATTATTATTAATTAATTATTTTTATTTTTATTATTATTATTATTATTTATATTTTATTAATATTGTTATAATTATTTATTTTTTATTTTTTCAAATATTATTTTTATTATTATTTATATTTATTATTATTTTTTATTATTATTAATTATTTTATTATTTTCTCAATTACCATTTTTATTATGAATCTTTTTTATTATTATTTACTATTATTTTTATTTATTATTGTATTTTTATTACTATTTATATTATCGCTTCTTTCGTCTGTATTTGGCTATTTTTTTATTAATATTATTATTATTATTTAATATTATCTTTATTATTATTATTTTATTTTATTATTATTATTTATTATTATTATTATTTAATTATAATTTATTATTATTATTATTATTTAATTATCATTATTTATTTATTATTATTTACTATTATAAATTTTATTATTATTAATTATTTTTTATTTTTTCAATTATCATTTTTATCATTATTCTTTTTTATTATTATTTACTATTATTTTTATTTATTATTATATTTTTTATTACTATTTATATTATCGCTTCTTTCGTCTTTATTTGTCTATTTTTTATTAATAATTTTATTATTATTTAATATTATCTTTATTATTATGATTATTTATTATTTTTATTATTATTAATTATTTTTAATTTTATTAATTATTTTTATTTTTATTAATTATTTTTATTATTTATTAAATTATTATTATTATTATTTAATTAGTTAATTATCATTTTTTATTATTCTTTAATTTATTATTATTATTATTTAATTAGTTAATTATAATTTATTATCCTTCTTTAATTTATTATTATTATTATTATTTAATTAGATAATTATCATTTATTATTATTCTTTAATTTATTATAATTATTATTTATATTTATTATTATTATTGTTATTTATTATTACTATTGTTCTTTATTATTATTATTGTTATGTATTATTTTTTAATTATTTAATTATTATTTAATTTATTATTATTTTTTATTATTAATATATTTTATTATTATATTAATTTTATTAATTTATATTATTATTTATTTTTTTATTATATTTTATTAATTTTTATTATTATATTTTATTATATTTTATTAATTTTATTATTTTCTATTGTTATATTAATTTTATTTTTTATTATTATTTTTGGATTATTATTAAAATAATTACAATGTTACGAAGCTATTTTGGGGCTTCTTTGAACTTCTCTATTTTTTGGAAAGACCCTTTGTAGATTTCATACGTAAAGCGTTGTGATGTCAAGATGCAAGATGGTTTGAGACGAGGCTAGATGCTGAGGAGTACAGCCATAGATTAGGGACTGCAGTTGAGAGGAATCGACCTCTAATAATAATAATGGGTTTTTATGCAACGCGTTATTGCAGGATTCTTTCTTGCAACGTTCAGCGCCGAGGGTATTAAAGCGGAGAACAACAACATTAGATTTCTCGATTAAGGGTAAGCAATTAAGGCGGCCGGTCCCGCCATGCCTGTTTTTGGACTGTTAAAATGCAAGCAAGGTTTGGCAAAGACATTGAGTGCACTTCCAATTACATAGTCCTGTTCTGTTTTTTTTTTTTGTTGTTTGCTGTGTTTCGCAAGAACGCGAGGTTCTCAGAAGTGCAAGATTGCCAGATGCACAGCTGAAGAAGTAAGAGAACGCGTCCAAAAGAAGCGTTCAAGCCACTGACTCATGAGTCATCGCGTACGTGGCCGTTAAATTTACTTCTATTTAGATTTGAGGAACGACGAAGAATGAAGAGGATCACGGAATAATTTTGGGCTCGCACCATCCCAATAAACTGTTTCACGATCTTTGCTTTCTTTGACTGTTTTCTTATTTCTGGAGAATAGTAGTGGATCCACGTACAAACCCCACCACTGTTAACAGCGACTGAAAAACGCCACCACCGTGAGCAAACGCGGCAACCAACCTACATTTTCTTTTTTCATGAAAAATTGCAACCAGAAAACAATAGTACATTACCGTGGCCTAAACGAGTTATACGATTAATAAACTATGAAGGCATAATATCATATAATTTCCTGACTACAAATAAAACTGGATTACTAATCTTAATTAAAACTTTTATTCAAAATGAAAATAATGAATAAGAAAGATAGTCAATACAGACAAAAGAAAGGGTAATATAAATACCACACAACAGCGCGTCTGGGATCCTTGTTCCCTTTCGTCAGGTGCTAAATAGAGCCTAGAGCGACACAACTCCACACTGGTCAGTTGGACAAGACTCAGAAGCGACGAAAAACGCAACGACGACAATGAGGCAGCCGAAGGGGTTGCATAACAATAAGGGAGCAACGACAGTCGGAAAACAGAAACTTTAGCGTAATAATAAGGGATCATTAGTTCTGGAACAAGAGAATCTTCTAGGCAGAAAAAGAAAATGGAATCGGCGGAGTTTCTTTTCTTTCGGTGAAGCATGGAAAATTTACAACACAAAATTCTACATTTTCAAAAATGTTGTGGTGAGCTTACGGTTAAATTAACTATTTGTTGGGCGCCACCTGCAAGAATTGTTCTTGCAGGAAAGGGAAATGCAATATTTAGTTATTAAAAAAAAACAATAATTCATTTTCTCAGAATTTATACAAAACGAAAGCTCTCCAGCCTGCCATGGATGCATGTAACCCCCTCCCTTTCTCAAGATTAACCGTGGTTTTTATCGTGGCAAACCGACGCGACACCCGGAAGCATGGAATGCGACTTACCAGGTCTGCAGCTCGGACAGGGTCGACTCCCGTTGGCGACTCTGTCTCTCCGCAGCATTCGCAGAAAACCGGAGACCCACGTGCAAAACCAAAATCTTTCAGGATCAATTCTCCCTGACCACTCTCACCGACGGTCCAAATCCATCTCCTCGACCACTCTCTTGTTCGCAGACTTCTTTCTCTGCCTCCTCAAAACCCTCTCTCCTGGTTGGTCCTTGTGCACACGTGACCCTCTTCCATCTATTTTAGGGCCATATTCTCCCGGTCACCTACCCCTTCCTTGGCCGACCCTGACCTTGCTTGCGGGACTTGCGGATTTTCCAATCCACCCCGCCATTGTCTTGTGTCTGCTGCTCGACCCCGGCAAGCCACATTCCCATGCTTCCAGGCAGTAATTTAGGCAACAGTTATAAAAAAATATTTTGTACAAATCGATTACGAAAAGCGCACCATAATGTTTTGTTTGCAGAATTGTTGATATATTTGTTCTCTAATTGGCACCGTGACCCATTCCCATACACATTCGTAGTACCCTGGCTGGCGCCAACATCTAAAATATCTTTTCTTTTCCACCAATCAAAAATATGTTAAAGATTTTATCATATGTTTAGAGAAGACTTTCTTAATCAATGAGGAATTTTATAAATTAGGATACGGATCCTCAATGATCGTGCAGTTCCCCCTATGTAGCATGTATGCGTCTCCTATGCGGGTATTTGTAGTAGGTTGTTGCTGTCTTTTTAATCACGAAGAATCATTCACTATTATATCGGTTATTTTACAGTTATCGGTCAGTGGAAACCTTCAATGGATTCTCAATGATCTTTCAGTTCGTCCTATGTAGCATGTATGCGTCTCCTATGTGGGTATTTGTAGTTGGTTGTTGCTGTCTTTTTAATCACGAAGAATCATCCACATTTGTATCAGTTATTCTTCTACAGTCTTCCACACCTTATCCGTCAGTGTAATTCTTCAACCATGTCATTTTCTTGGAGTGGCAGATATTTTAAGGTGCGTACGTTGCTTCACAGCGTCTTATCCCGAGCTGATGGGAAAATGAAGATAATTTGTGAAGCCTTAAGTTTAGAGAGAGAGAGAGACCAACCCCCGGCGGCTAATGGCGGGATTAACTGCCTGCAAGTTGTAATTTGTGCGTCAGGTTGTCCTGCTACTGTGGAAAAGCCCCCTTCTCACACAAAAACTTGATTGGAAAGCCGCCGCAAGCAATTAACCGCTTCTTCGCAGGTATACGCTTGTCAGACGCACCTTTTTACGCGTTATACCAGCAAATATGGCACACTTGTGTCCGGGTTATAATTACCCCCGACTCCGCCCATTCCGACACCCATTAAATTCACTCAAATTTACCTCTTATTCTTTTCTTTTTTTAAAAAAAAAAAATTAATTAATTCCATACATGATTACAGAGTTATTTAAGAGATTTTCATCTTACAACTGACGTCTTTATTGTATTATGTCTTCTTCGTTTCATATCGTAACATTTTTTTTTTCGGGGGGGGGGGGGGGTTTAACATGGTTACTGGATTATTGTATAGTCCTAGCTGCGTTCCCGGCGTTGTCCGAGATATCGTTTATCCATAACCCCCTGATTTGACTCCAATGTACGTAGATTTTGCGTTATTTTTATGTAACACAACACAACTCGACCCCTATCCGTAAATGTGTTCACCTCCCATTACGAAGGGGGTTGAAATCATTGACCCTGAAATAGTTACATTCAACGAATGAACATGTTTGAAAATTTCCACCCTCGCTACAGTGGGTTAAAAAACAAAATTCAACGCAAAAAATCGGCCGGTTACATCGTTTGAAATTTTAACCCCTCATCACACCCCTCCCCTCTCCCCCCCCTTTCCGCCACCACGCGTTATCCAGTTGGTCACAGTGAAACTCACCGACATCCATAACTCCAGAATTGATTCGAATTCTGGTCCGTTCGCGTTATTTTCACGTAACGCAACAACAACCCCCCCCCCCACCCCCTAAGCGCGCTCCCCATTCATGGCGACAGGGATTGAAATTATTCACAGATAATACCTACCGAAATATTATGAATTTAAATGAGACAGAAAATTATTTATTGAACGCAAATGTGTTTGGAAATTTCTACCTCCGTTCAGCCCCCGCCCGTGGGGGGTGGGGGTTAAACTGCAAGTTGAATGTCATAAATAATCTCAGCGGCATCCGTAACACCGGATTCGATTCCCATATCGGTTTTTTGCGTTATTTTTATGTAATGCAACTCCACCCCCCGCCTTTAGCGGTTATCTCCTTCCAAGACGATAGGGGTTGTAATAATACACAGAATATATTAAAAAAAATGTTATGAGTCTCATTAACCCCGAAAATTATTTATTCGACGTTAAAAGTCGACTGGTTAACACTTTTGAACATTTCTACCCCTGTTCTCGTCCGCCCAGCCCCTCCCACCCCTACTTACCTCCGCGGGTTACACAGGTTGTGTTAAATTAGACAGACAGACTTATTTATTAGCATTGGTAATATTAAAAAAAACAAATCCACATAATTAATTAACACTAACATAAGCATTCTTCAACTTTGTTTTGTATCGACATTCTGGACTCTAGAAGCCAAGTTCCTCGCCTTTGTTCTTCCCACATGTACTTTCCCACTTAAGCCTTTGCAGTGTTGGCCAGATGGTACAACAACACCATTGATACATTTATTTTACGACATGTGGAGTTCACGTTGGGCATGTTTCGAGGTTGGTAAAGTTTGATCTTCCATTTCTGTGTCCATTCTTCTTGGGGTTGATCACCAGCACTGTTGATCCCGTTAGCAAGTATCGTGTCAGCTACGGTGGTCACCTCGTCGATTTTAGGTGAAGCAGGCACAATACTATTGAGTTTCGTAACGATCGAGTTTTTTTTCCGATATGGGGGTTGTTAGCCCCCTGATCAACCCCCCCCCTCAACCTAAACAAAATATCTCTTTGAAATAAAAAAATTAGGTCAGATAGAAAATAATTAATAAGAAAGGTAGCCAGAAGCTTTTGAGTGTTGTCAACTGAGCATTGCAGTTGTGTCGCTCTAGGCTCTTCTTAGCACCTGACAAGGATCCCAGAAACGTTGTTTTTATATTACCCCTTTTTTTGTCTGTATTTTCTGTCTTTATTATTCATTATTTTCTGATATAAATCAGTCATTTCCATGAACTTGAGCAGCTCCCCTCCCTTATGGCGACCTCGGATGAGGCAATTGGGCTATTGTAACTTTCCTTTCCTTCCTGAAGCTAGGACACTCTAAGGTTAGGATGGTATTGCTTGGCTCAGGACATCTGGAGTTTTCTTTGGTCTATATATATACTGAGCTTCAATCCGAACACTCAATTTTATAAACCACAAAAAATAGGGTGTCTGCTGGTTCCAAACTGTTTATTCGCTATTCTTTATAAATCACGACAACGTACTGATGGTTTCAGAAATAATTCCCTCTCATGTACATGACTATAAAATGGAAGAACACTCATAATTTTCTTATGTTACACGAATGCAGGGTGGGTTACTTTATTCTTATTGTGGAATTTTTTCCTGAAGGGGAAAAATACTAAAATTGTCTTAATTTTAATTAAAAACATTTTTTTAATCATCTTAAGTATATTCCAGTTGCCTTCCAGGAACAGTGTTGTAATATTTAAGGAAGACGACGACGGATGTTCTAAACTCAGTGACGACGAGGAATTCAAAATGTCTACCTGGGTCAAGTGATGTTGATTAAATTAAACTTATAAATAACTGTAGATTTCTATAATTTCTTTTTTGCCTGTTGAGTGGTGTTTCTTTTGAGTGACATTCCAATGGGAGAAGTGACGTACTGTAAAGGCAATTAAAGTCAGTTTCTACCACCAGAGGACTTGCTATTCTTAATGGCGATGAGCGTTTAAATACTTAAAGGCTGCAAAGGTCTCGCCGTGTAGTAAATGACAGAATTTCCGCTCAAAGGTAAGAGAGAGAGAGAGAAAGAACGCCCCCCCCCCACCCCCGGAGAAATAAAACTAATTACACCATTCCAGAAACTCTAAAATTGTAAACGGTTTAAGAGCTGTACGGGATAGAATACTCATTTATTTTATGGTATCATTAGAGACGTATAATTGTGGCCTGGGAAAGAAATAACCATGCATTAAGCACATAATTGTTATAGGGTTTGGCTCCTCTTGGCCCCCTCCAGGCGATATAACGCGAGCTCGGACCCCCAATTACACAACACACACGGGCGAGCGCCGCCATTTTGTGCAGTTCGTAGAAGAAGTTGAGCACAAAGTGCGGGTTGACTTCAGAATCATTTATGTCCCGAGTCTTGTAATTACAAAAAAAAAAAAAACTTACACAAATGAAGAAGGTGATTCGATTAAACAAATAAATTTCATTATTTTAAAATAAAAAATATATAAGAATGACCCAGTATTTTAATATAATTTATATTTTATTTAAAAAAACTAATTTTAACTTAAAAAATTATAGGATTTTATAAATTGTAAAACGTTTTACAAAGTTGCATTTACATGACTATGGCTAAAATGTCAGCTCCTTGTTATTAATTAATAAAAAAATAGTTTTGGAGCTATAAAATTGTTTATTAATTATTTATATTTTATTTAAAAATATTAAATACAAAGAAATTATAGGATTATAGGATTTTGTAAATGGTAATAGTTTTACAAAGTTACATTTACATGATTATGGGTAAAATGTCAGCTCCTTGTTATTAATTAATAAAAAAATAGTTTTGGAGCTATAAAATTGTTTATTAATTATTTATATTTTATTTAAAAATATTAAATACAAAGAAATTATAGGATTATAGGATTTTGTAAATGGTAATAGTTTTACAAAGTTACATTTACATGATTATGGGTAAAATGTCAGCTCCTTGTTCATAATTAATAAAAAAATTAGTTTTGGGGGTTAAAAAATTATTTATAATTCATAAAATAAATTAGTTTTGAGGGTTAAAAAATTGTTTATAAATCATTTATAATTTAATAAAAATACTAAATACAAATAAATTATAGGAAACTGTGTTGTAAATTTTTAAAGTTGTACAAAGTTACATTGACATAATTATTGCTAAAATGTCAGCTCCTTGTTATTAATTAATAAAAAAAATTAGTTTTGGAGGTTATAAAATTGTTTATAAATGATTTATATTTTATTTTAAAAAACTAAATACAAAAAAATTATAGGATTATAGGATTTTGTAAATGGTAATAGTTTTACAAAGTTACATTTACATGATTATGGGTAAAATGTCAGCTCCTTGTTATTAATTAATAAAGAATTAGTACTGGGGGTTAAAAAATTGTTTATAAATTATTTATATTTTATTTAAAAATATTAAATACAAAGAAATTATAGTATTTTGTAAGTTGTAAAAGGTTTACAAAGTTACATTAACATGATAATGGCTAAAATGGCAGCTCCATATTCATAAATAATTATAAAAATTAGTTTTGGGGGGTTAAAAAATGTTTACTAATTATTTATATTTTATTAAAAAGATAAATGCTGAGAAATTATAGGATTATAGGATTTTGTAAATTGTAAAAACATTTACAAAGTTACATTTACATGATTATGGCTAAAATGTCAGCTCCTTGTTCATAATTAATAAAACAAATTGTTTATAAATCATTTAAAATATAATGAAATACTAAATACAAAGAAATTATAGGATTATAGGGTTTTGTAAATATTAAAAAGTTTTACAAAGTTACATTTACATGATTATGGCTAAACTGGCAACTCCATATTCATAAATAATTATAAAAATTAGTTTTGGGAGGTTAAAAAATTGTTTATTAATTATTTATATTTTATTAAAAAGATAAATGCTGAGAAATTATAGGAAAGTCTGTTGTAAATTGTAAAAGGTTTTAACAAAGTTACATTTACATGATTATGGCTAAAATGGCAGCTCCTTGGTCATAATTAATAAAAAAAATTAGGTTTGCAATTATAAAGTTGTTAATGGATCATAACCTGTAGTATTATTATTATTATTTAGATTTTTCGAGGATTCCATTATGTGGGATTAGAAAGGTGAGCAAGAAAAGGACATAAGAGTAAAAAAAAGAAACGAAAACAGGCAGAAAGAAAGAGGAAGTGTGCAAGAAACAAATTAGGTTAAAGACATGACGTCAAAGAACGTCTAGAAGTTCAGAAAAAAAAAGATGTAGAGAACTTGTTTCCTGCACATACACTGCTTCTTTCTTTGTTTTCTTTGTATTCTTTTCTTGTAGTAAATCTCTATGATATCTTTTTCTGATCATCTTGATAATTAAAGTGTGGCACAGTTGTGATTGAGTTGATGAAGGTCAGAATTGCCTGTAATCATCTCAGTAGTTATCAGGGATTCATAAATATACTGATTAATCACAGTAAGTATATTTAGTTAATTTAATATGTGCAACATCATAAACCAACTTTACGTTGGTCACGTTTTTTTTCCCTATTCTATTCACAAAAATAAATATTAAAAAATTTAGTTTAGAAAATACAAAAATGAAGAATTATTTTTTAATTTCAATTTTATGACTTCTTAAAAACAATGGGGGAATTTAAACAGTAAAATTAAGATATTATCAGTCCTTTTAATATAATTTTTTGTATTAAGGGAAAGTTTTGTTTGTCCTATTTAGCAGGTATTACAATTAGAGCAGAAGATGAGACGTTCCTGCTACATAGGACAAACAAAACGTTCCCTTAATACAAAAATTATACAAAAAGGACTGAAAATTTGTTAATTTTAGGTAGGAATTACAATTAGAGCAGGAGATGAGATGTTCCTGCTACATAGGACGAACAAAACGTTCCCTTAATACAGAAATTATATTAAAAGGACTGATAATTTGTTAATTTCAGGTAGGAATTACAATTAGAGCAGGAGATGAGACGTTCCTGCTACATAGGACGAACAAAACGTTCCCTTAATACAGAAATTATATTAAAAGGACTGATAATTTGTTAATTTCAGGTAGGAATTACAATTAGAGCAGGAGATGAGACGTTCCTGCTACATAGGACGAACAAAACGTTCCCTTAATACAGAAATTATATTAAAAGGACTGATAATTTGTTAATTTCAGGTAGGAATTACAATTAGAGCAGGAGATGAGACGTTCCTGCTACATAGGACGAACAAAACGTTCCCTTAATACAGAAATTATATTAAAAGGACTGATAATTTGTTAATTTCAGGTAGGAATTACAATTAGAGCAGGAGATGAGACGTTCCTGCTACATAGGACGAACAAAACGTTCCCTTAATACAGAAATTATATTAAAAGGACTGATAATTTGTTAATTTCAGGTAGGAATTACAATTAGAGCAGGAGATGAGACGTTCCTGCTACATAGGACGAACAAAACGTTCCCTTAATACAGAAATTATATTAAAAGGACTGATAATTTGTTAATTTCAGGTAGGAATTACAATTAGAGCAGGAGATGAGACGTTCCTGCTACATAGGACGAACAAAACGTTCCCGTAACACACGTATGAAAGAACATATATCTACAATTTTTGTATTCTTGAAGCAAAATCTCTGTATTTGACTTGTGCTTGAGACTCGTGCAGTGATTCAGAGGAAGGTGTCGTCTATTGTTACACCAGCTGAATTATAATAATAATGAGAATTAGCATAAAAATGTCAACGTGAAGAGTTGGCACCGAGGCGGCAGCAGCGTCTATCCCACTCTCACAGTTGGGAAGGGAACGAAAAATGGTCTCGGTTCCAATCTCGGCGACGCCCAGCATTGTGCTCGCTCGCAGCCGGGAGAGTGGGAGTTCAATACCGTCGTCATGTGGTTGTAATCAGCCGGGTCTATTATTCCGCGTCACTAACTAGTGGTTCTCAAAGCCGCGGGACAGTAATATATAGTATGCACACTTACTTCAGTTTATTCTACCGGGGGGTAGGGGGGGGGGGCACCAGCCCAAGTAGTTTCTACAATGTGATTTTGCTCCGGTACTAAAGAGGAATTTTTTTTTTCTTTCAAGAATTTAGTTGAAGAAAAAAAAATCTGAAATTACATTATAACACGTTTCCATGCGTATTTTTAACATACTCATGACATGTACACTGTGTGACTTGTGTGATGCATTTGATTTATAATTTTTGTCCATTTTTATATTACTAAAATAGTCACACAAAACTATCTTCTATATAATAAAAAAAAGGATGTATATTTGTATGTATGTATGTATTTACGTTAATTTCTACACAAATTTAAACGCCTGGACAGATTTCAGGAAAAATTGGTACACATATTCTTCAAAACTCTAGAAACAGTACTCTGAAGGGGTTGAGAAACCCCCTAGCATAAATGTGGAAATAATTATAATTAAAAAACGTAATAATATTGTGTTTAAATTACTGCGCATGCGCGCGCGCAAAGTCACCGTGACGTCACAGCTCACTGCGGGCGCAACAACAAAATAGTAACGTATTTCCGTAATGAAACAAAGCTGAAATAGTTTTTGATTTAATAATAAGTATAAATTACATCCGGCAACACTGCGTCCAATGATAATAAAAAGCAATTCGAAATAACTTTACGATCCTTGCGGAAAAATGTAAGTTCATTTTCGTCGCCATTTTAAGTGACTCCAAGATGGCGGCCATTTGTTTACATTGTGAATCTAGCTGATATTTCACCTATCTTAAATTTTGTAAGGAATAATAAAATGTAAAATAAAATATAATACATAAAAATCTTCAATTTGATAATAAATATTCCCAATTATAAAGCAATTTTGATCTGAAATTTTTTTACCTCATATTAAAAAAGTTTACCACAAAAATTATAAGATTTTTAATTACATAAAGTCTACTAATTTGATGTTACAATATTTCTTATAATAATAATAATAATCTGACTTCTTTTTAAAATAATAAATGTTTAAAAACACTTGGCCTATTAGTCAGAAAAAAATATAAACCATAACATTTAACAAACACAACCTTGATTAAGGCCTCTTTAGGTGAACAACTGCAGTTATAATTTATTTTTATGAAAATTTAGACCAAAAATTGTTGTATATAAATGATGCAAAAATTTCTCAGGCCTTGCATCATCAATATTAGCAATTATAATACTCTGCCTTTTTTAAAAATAAAAAATAATAATAAAAAGAAGTCACCATTTATCAAAATTAATTTATTATTTGAAAAATATTATTTTAAATTTGATAATACATTAATAGGTTGATGTCTTGAACATGTATTTGAAAATAAGTCAGATTATTATTATTATTGGTTAACTTAAAGAAAAAATAATTTCTAAATCTTAAGAAAAATAAAACCTGTTCAGAGTCCATAAAAGATTTTTTATTTAAATGCTGTAGCAACATTTTATATATATATATATATATATATATATATAATGTAGTAATTGGTAATTAAGACATTGTTCTAATTGGAAAGTTGGATTGTAGAGGACTCATTATTAGAGGATATTGAGCGGACGCCGCAACAATTCGGCGAAGCAAAGAAAACATTGTTGAGGTTCTACGCGCTCAAAAATCTACGTGACGAACGGACAGTCAGGCAATGAACGGCGAGGCATAAGGACCAGCAAAGTTTTTGGACAAAAGTAATAGAGTCAGGCATAGAACAGCGAGGTGTAAAGACCAAAACTTTTCATATTATAAAAAGTTTTGCAGTCGGGCAGCGGACCGCAAATAGAACAGTTTGGTAGCAGTTACAAACATGCTCTAAAATATTGAAAAGTAAAGCAATCTTCAGTCAGGAAGGAGAGAGTGAAACTAATGTTGTAATCGGTGGCCGAGCGAAAATTCAACCTGCTGGCCATAGACAAACCAATGAAGTACATTTCCAACTAAAGTCACGAGATCTGCAAATCCAGGTTGCAGCAAAGCATCGAGAACCAACCAATTTGTGTTAAACCAACTAACAAAACTACGCCAATTAGAATTTGTTGACATTTAGAGTCTGTGAGAACTTAGAATCAGTGATATCCCCAAATTTTGTGCACGAAAAACCTAAAATGAGACCTGGGCGGCCGTAAGTAGAAAAACTTTTAAAATCATATTGTAAACCTCTTTTAAAAGATAAAAGTCAGATCGTTCTTTAATTTTAATTATTTAATTATTACATTTAAATTCAATCTGTAGTGTTATTTCTTCCACAACAAAGTTCGTCTATGTCCCAACTATTGATTCCCAAATAAGGTAAATGTAATTTTAATTGTATAAATTCACCCATTTATCAAACCCAGTTTAAGACCCTGAGATCCCAAATATTATATGTGTATTTGTTATAAAATTTGGCTTAATAAATATTGTTTGTAGTTTTTCACGTAATAGTTCTTTTTATTTAGCCACAGCCATTTGTAGTTATATTATTTAATTATTACAATATATATGATTTCTAAATGAAGTCTGGAAAATTCATGTTGAACAGTTTCACTTTCCTTAATATATTTTCCTTTGTGAAGACCCAGTGAGAGTAGATCCAAACATTAATATTTGGGGGAGGGGGGGGGGTGGTCACCAACGTTAGACATAACATTTTAAAAAGCTAATGGGGGGGGATGGAATTATTTTTATTTATTTTTTCATCCAATAAAACCTCAAATTTGAATAGCTTTTTTTAATAGATGCATTTATTTAATTTGTGCTCCAATTTTTCATTGGTTGAACCAAATATATAAATTTTAAGTCTTTCCAAGACACAACCCTTATATATTACAAGCTCTTGAGGATGTAACTGTGTGACATTTTGATATATTTAATTTCATTCTCTCTACAGAATTTATAAAATATAATTTAAATAGTCTTGTAAGTGAATACAACCTGTAGTAGAGTTAATGTATTTATATAGTTTAATATGATCTGCAAACAGCAAACATTCTATATTAATATGTTAAAGGAGTTACGACAACCCATATGAAATCTGATAACGTATCTTTCCTCTCCGTTTCGCAAATCAAGCCCCAGCCGCCTCTAGATTTGTAAGGGGGGGGGGCAGGGGGGCACCGACCGTGGCGTTGTTTACAGAGAGAATCTGGGGTTAGGCGATGACGTCACGAGCCAATTGCCAGGTCACGCAGCTGCAATCGGGCAGACGCGCGCTGCACGTGACCTTCGTTATTAGGGACCCTCGGTGCAGGTCCAGCCTCCTCCATAAATAATACAACTCTCACGTGTTCAACACTCGGTACGGCCCGGAAGTAACGTTGTAACGTCCACAACAAGAAAACAACAGGAGAACTGAAAGGGGAAAAATTCCCTCAAACTATAGCGTAACTAATGAGAAAAATAAAATACTCAAATAAAATACAAAAATAACTGATAAATTGAATAACACACAACGTTCGTCCCTTTAATTCCGGGGTCGCAGACCTTGGGCATACGGCAAGAGTTGTCCGCTATTCCTATTGGAATAGTCGGCCAGCTGCCTCCTAAACAGACCAAGGCATGGCGAGGGGTAAGCTGCGTCCCCACAGCAAACTCCTCTCCCGTCATCGGAAGGGCGTGGGACAAGTACCAAATGCCCGACCTACCCGATGCAGGTTTTTCTAGGGTTTTCCCTGCATTTCTTTAGGCGAATGCCGGGTAGGATCCTTAAAGTATAGCCTTGGGGCCCTAGTTAACCCTTGGCTGCCTTCCTCTACCTTTCCGCATCCCCCCTTTCAAATCCCTTCCTATGCTATTAAAGGGGAGTTGCCACCATGTGGATTGCCCTCATGTAGCCTGTTACCCTAAAAAAAATTAATAAATATTTATGTTACTAATTGCTGAACTGTAGATTGAACCTGAAGAGGTCTAAAAAGGACGAAACGGAGCAAAGGTTCGTGTTAAACTGAGCTCCGGTCTACTCCGACTGCAATTACATGACAGTGAACCGCTGCGCATATAATCTTGACACGATTTCCTATTATTATTTAGATTATTCCGGTGTTACATTGTCTGAGAGCAGAAAGGTGAGCAAGAAAAGGTGAAAAATAACGGTAAAAAAATAAAAGAGAATAAAAAAACAGAAGGAAAGAAGCAGGTGTTAAAGAGATAACGTGAAATGTCGTCTAGAATATCAGAAATAAAAATATGTAGAGATTTACTCCGACGTTTCGAACAGTACGGAAAAAAAACTGTTCGTCTTCAGGGAGAGAACAAACTCAGACACGCATTGTGAGATACTCATTAATTTTTTCTCTTTGGTTTATCTGTTGGTGGAAAGATTTAAATTAGTTGTCGTTTGAGCATCGGCTGACTGAGGGAGCCGTGTACATTCTTACTAAATTCGGTCTGGTCCTAGCGTGACAGCTGTCCCAGTGGACGCCGTACAGTCATTGATTTATTATCTCTGGTTTATCTGTCGGTGGAAATAATTAAATTAGTTGTCGTTTGAACGTCGACTGACTGAGGGAGCCGTGTACATTCTTACTAAAATTCGGCCTGGTCCTAGAGTGACGGCTGTCCCAGTGGACTCCGTACACTCATTGATTTATTATCTTTGGTTTATCTCTCGGTGAAATTAATTAAATTAGTTGGTGTTTGAACATCGACTGACTGAGGGAGCCGTGTACATTCTTACTAAATTCGGCCTGGTCCTAGAGTGACAGCTGTCCCAGTAGACTTCGTACACTCACTGATTTATTATCTTCGATTTACCTCGTCTGTCGGTGGAAATAATTAAATTAGTTGTCGTTTGAACATCGACTGACTGAGGGAGCCGTGTACATTCTTACTAAAATTCGGCCTGGTCCTAGAGTGACAGCTGTCCCAGTATATAGAGTCCGAATAATCTAAATAATGATGTTACCTCACCATTGTCAACAACTTGCTATATCTCGCGACCTATTTATTAACCGCCCTTTAAGAAGAACTAACTCAACACTTCCTTCGGGCTTTTTTTTTTGTCTTTAGTGTCTAAGATGACGGATACACGGGTAGAAAGGAAACGAGTGAATCTGTCTGGACGTCGGCGCAGCTTGGCCAAGATAACACGCACGAGTTGCCGCACAAACACGCAAAATCAAGGCAATTCGTGGAGCAATTAATCTGTTAAAGCTGCGACCTACACGTATCCCGGAAACAGGGCTTCAGTGGGCGACGGCGCGTGCGCATTTCTCATAACGGCTCCTCTCACGTCACATCCGGTCGGTCTTCGGGGGCAATTAGTCCCGAGTCACTCTCACTTACGGACCCCGCTCTTATTTGCCAGACAACTGGACTCAGATCGACGACAAATTCATCAGTTTTAACAACAACAACAACAAAGAAATACCTGTTTTATTCCCTTCCGCAGATGAGTGACTGGAAGCTTGCTGAATATTCTGACCGGAAGCTGCTGGATGGAACACGACCATGAGTCCTCTGTTGCGCTGATCGTTGTTGAGCGGTAACGACTTCCGATATTTACCTTGGAACGTCGCAACGTCACACGTGTCCTTCCTTATTCGTATCCGTCAGTTTGAAACTGCTAGAGACATTCATTATTGTCGGAAATGGTAGAGAAAAGGCAAAATAGAGAGATGAAAGAGACATTGTTGTATTATCTTTGGTTTACCTCGTCTGTCGGTGGGCAAGAATTAAATTAATTTGAACATGGTCGACGACGAGACTGACTGAGGGAGCCGTGTATATACTTTAATGGATTGAATTGTCGGGTCAAAAAGAAGTGATAGTAAATGAGGAAGGCAAATATACTTCTTAAGTTTCTAAACGGCGGGAAAAAAAACCTCTATTCTACTTCTATTTGTTTTTCCCTCAATTTTTCCATCACTTCTTAACCCTAAATTTCTCCTTTGACCCTCTCTAACACCGACAATGTCTCTACCAATCTTATCAGCCCCTTTCTCAATCCATTTCAAATCAAGATTACTTCAACTGGTGCTTTAATTTACGCCAAATACACAAGCAGGTCATTTTCAAAAAACCCCACGACGTTTCGTCCCCTTCTGGGACATCTTCAGGTATATAAAAAATTTTAACCTACAGTTTAGAGAAGTAAGATATATGTATTTTAATAATAAAAAAATGTTTCATGACGAAAGCGATTTTATTTAACTAAATTTGTTGTTAAACAAATTATTAAACAATTATTATTATTATGAAAATTAATAATAAGAAATCCAGTCAAAAGAAGTGATAACATAAATACCTCACAAAGGTATTTCTGGGAGCCTTGTTCCCCTTTCTTCAGGTGCTAAGTAGAGCCTAGAGCGACACAACTGCACTAGTCAGTTGACAAAACTTGAAAGTTAATGTGTTTCAAATCACTGAAAACAGTTGTCGTTGTGGGGAAAAGTATTACAATAAAAAATATTAACCGGTGTTGGTGTCTCTAAATAACAAAAAAACAGTAACAATAGGAAAAAATATATTAAAATAGTGTATAAACCAGTTTAGGGTGAGGAGATATAAAGTTTGGTGTGCCACAAGGCTCTATTTTAGGTCCACTTATTTTTCTCTAAATTAATGATGTGCGAAAATTAACTGTATTTGAGTTCTGCCAAATTACAGTGAAACTGGAAAAATATATTAAAATACTGTATAAACCAGTTTTGAATGAGGAGTTATAAAGGTTGGTTGTGCCACAAGGCTCTATTTTAGGTCCACTTATTATGTGTGAATTATCTTTCTTAATATTTATTTTTTGAAATATTATGTGAACAGATACTGAGAAGGCTGCACGGACCTGTATGTACGAATGGAAAATGGAGAATTAGAACAAACAGAGAACTAGAGCAGCTCATGACATTGTTAGGTTTATCAAGAGCAGAAGGTTGGCCTGGATGGGGACACGTACTTAGGATGGATGAAAGCAGAACACCTACACGGATTATGGACTGGAAGCCAGTCTGGAGGAGGAAAAGGTGGGAGACCCCGGACAAGATGGGGTAGAGACATTGAGAAGGATATTACAAACCATGAAAGCAAGAGGATGGCGGAGACCAACACAGGAGAGGGCGGAATGGAAGAAAATTGTTAATAAGGGTTATAGTGCCAATAAAAGACGAAGGCAAAGAGGATATTAAAACCAAAATAGAAAAGTAATTTGGTTTGTAGAAAAAAAAGGGGATACGAGAGGCGTCGTGGTCCATCTGCAGACTTCCTTGTGACGGGATTTAAATTACCTAACAAGCTGAATACATAAGACAAATAGTATATGAATATAAGCGGGATGAATCAGTCTTTACAATGAGGACGAAAAAAAATCGATTTATTCACCTGAATGTTTTCAGTCACTGTAATTAAATAAGAATTAAGAACAAACAGAGAACTGGAGCAGCTCATGAATAACGAGGACATTGTTAGGTTTATCGAAAGCAGAAGGTTGGCCTGGGTGGACACACGTGCTTAGGATGGATGAAAGAAGAACACCTAGACGGATTATGGACTGGAAGCCAATTGGGAGGAGGATAAGGGGAGAGACCCCGGACAAGATGGGAAGGATATACAAACCATGAAAGTAAGAGGATGGCGGAGACTGACACAGGAGAAATTGTTAATAAGGCCAAAACTCACATTGGCTTATAGTGCCAATAAAAGAAGAAGAAGAATATTATGTGAACAGATTGTCACCAATTTTCAGTCCTACCAAATTGATTCATTCCAAAAATAAAAAGAAAAGCACATTAAAGCATTGGATTTTGTTAAATAAAAACCAATTAATTGTAAGAAAGCAGTAAATTTAATTTGTTTCCAGTTTGAACCGCCCCAGATATATTTTTTTTTCCGAGGCGAGACATTTTTGTATTATCTTTGGTTTACCTCGTCTGTCGGCGGAAAGAACTAAATTAGTTGGCGTTTGGACGTCGACGAAGAGACTGACTGAGGGAGTCGTGTACATGCTTACTAAATTCGGCCTGGTCCTAGAGTGGCAGCTGTACCGGTGGACTCCGTACACACGTTAATTTATTATCTTTGGTTTCTCTGTTGGTGGAAAGAATTAAATTAGTTGACGTTTGAACTATGGTCGACGACGAGACTGACTGAGGGAGCCGTGTGTATACTTTAAAAGGTGGAGAAGAGAGGCAGATCTGAGCTTACAGAACACTCCACAACAGAATTGTGTACGTTTATTTAGTTGAGGAGTGTTCTTGCCAGGTGTTGCCTAACGATGATGATTCCATTAAGGCCTTCAAGACATTATGGCGGTTCAGTTTGGTTTTCTTTTTATTCACTCCCCTGATTTTTTTTTTCACGTGTCACGAAATTGGAAGAGCGTAATTCAGAGCGAGTGTGTGTGTGTGTGTGAGAGCGTTGAGGAGTTTCACGTCACGTCACGTCACGACTCAAGTAGAAAAACGGGATTCTGCAAGAGACTGAGAAGAAAAATGTTTTCTCGAGGTCAATAACATTTAGAATGTCAAGATATTCAGCTGGACGAGTCTTTGGTACCGGACTCCAGTGAAGCTATCTACGAGGGCTATTCTCTCGCAGGCAGAACCTTGTAGGAGAGACAGGAAGGGACTACCTTTGGGGGATGCCTCCTCCTCTCTCTGGTTTTTTAAACTAAGGTTCCCACAAGACGAGACACCTCGGCCTGTTTTGAGAGGTGTATGTTCCGCGGTCGCAGACCTTGGGCATACGGTAAGAGTTGTTCGCTGTTCCCATTGGAACAGTCGGCCAGCTGCCTCCTAAACTGGTCAAGGCACGGCGAGGGTAAAGCTGTGACAACACAACAAACTCTTCTCCCGCCATCCAGGAAAGGGCGTGGGACAAGTACCCAATGCCCAACCTACCTGATGCAGGTTTTTCTAGGGTTTTCCCTGCATTACTTTTTAGGCGAATGCCGGGTCGGATCCTTACACCATATCCCGGGAGCCCTAGTTAACCCTTAGCTACCTTCCTCTACCCTTCCGCATCCCCCCTTTTCAAATCCCATCCTATGCTATTAAGCGGGAGTTGCCACCATGTGGATTACCCTCATGTAGCCTGTTACCCTTAAAAATAAAATCTCTGGTACCGATACTACGAGGGCTGTTCTCTCGCAGGCAGAACCTTGTAGGAGAGACAGGAAGGGGCTACCTTTGGGGATGCCTTTCCCTCTCTCCGTTTTTAAACTAAGGTTCCCACAAGCCGAGGCACCCCGGCTTGTTCTGAGAGGTGTATGTTCCGGGGGTTACAGACCATGGGCATACGGTAAGAGTTGTTCGCTGTTCCTATTGGAACAGTCGGCCAGCTGCCTCCTAAATTGGTCGAGGTACGGCGAAGGGAATGCTGCGTCCCCACGGCAAACTCCTCTCCCGCTATGCAGGGAGCAGCGTGCGACAAGAACTCAATACCCGACCTACCTGATGCAGGTTTTTCTAGGGTTTTCCCTGCATTACTTTTAGGCGAATGCCGGGAAGGATCCTTAAACCATAGCCTGGGGGCCGTAGTTAACCCTTGGCTACCTTCCTCTACCCTTCCGCATCCCGCCTTTCAATTCCCTTCCTATGCTATTGAAGGGGAGTTGCCCGCATGTGGATTACCCTAAACAAAATCTTTGGTACCGAGGCAGCTGTCAGGCTGTCATCTGACATGACACGATCTTCATGGCACGTGGCCACGCGGTTTCATCCTCGGATTTCTTGAGTGTCCTCCAATGTGTGTGTGTGTGTGTTTCATTGCGTTGACTCTAGAATAAATTAACATTTGGTCCCATAACTGAAACTTTATAAATTTACCGAAATAACGCGAGCTCGAGGAGGGAGGAGAGAAAGAAGCGCAATTGAAGCAGACCGTTCGCGTGCTAAGTGAGAGTAATTGAGCTGCAATTCATTCGGATCTGTCAGAGCGTCTCGAAGCAGTCAGATAAGGGACATTAGAACAAAGCAGAGTCAATTCGGAGGGTTAAGTAGCTGTTAGGATTCGTCCCGTCTTCTCCTCCTTGCACCGCAGGTCTTGCATAACGCGAGCCACCAACGTTTCCTTTCTCCCTGATCCACTCAAATAGTGAGACAAATTACCTTGGCATCACTTTTGTCAAGCATCTTTGGGTAAATCAATATTTACGTTACATATTTATTACAATCTATATAATAAAAAAGGATGTATATTTGTATGTATGTATGTATGTATGTATGTATGTATGTATGTATGTATTTACGTTGTTCTTTATACAAATTTTATCGCGTGGACAGAATTCAACAAAATCGAGAACCGGTACTGTGGGGGGTGACAAACCCCTAGAATAAACGTGGAAATAATTATAATTGAAATAAGTTACGAATTAGTGTTAAATTACTGCGCGAGACGATGATGTCATAAGTTTTCAAGACATTGACGCATCATAAAAATATAGTTCTGTATTTCGTAATGAAATAAAGCTGAAATATTTTGATTGAATAAAAAGTAAAAATTTTTCCAGTATTACTCCATCGAATAGTAATAAAAAAACAATACGAAACACTTTACCATCCTTGCGCAAAGTTAATTTGGAATAGTTAATTATCCCGCTATCTTTAATAAAGTCAATATGGCGCCTTATAATACATTCAAATGTGTGTCGGTCGAGATTTATAAAATTTCATAATATAACGTACTATTGTATCCTGTATAATATTTCAGAAGATAATAAGATTTGTCTAAGGTACGACTGCTGAATTATATGTTTGTAACTATAAAAGTATTGAAAATGACGTACGGAACTCCGAAAGTTTTTATGGTCGTTATTCAATTAATGCACCATCAGTCAAAGGTATGTACAGAAATAGGAACATTTTAATTGAATTAAAAGTACAATTAATTATACATTACGCAACGTATTTCTATAAATTTGTATAAATGTAAACAAATTATTGCGTGCAATTTGTGTCGTGAAACAAAAATTTGAGGTTAGGATAGCAGTATTTGTTTTCCATTTTTGGGAACGACGCTGTAGATGTTCAATTTCTGAGAAATGAAGCTGAGCAAAAATATTTTGATTGAATAATAAGTATAATTAAATCTACCACTACCAGTGATAAATATCATTTATTATGAAAGGTTATACAATCCATGGCATTAATTTTCTTTTAAATAACTTGACTTTTGACGTGGAATATTTAACGGGATCAGGGACCAAGATGTTGCCAAATTATATCTTGCAATACGCACTGGAAGATACATAGAATTATGATAAAAACAATACTTAAATGTTCAAAACTAATATTTTTCTATTGAAGACAGCGTATTTCGTAATGTTTTGCATTAATTTTATACAATGCTACCAACTGCAGATTGCTAAAACCACCAAATAGTTTATTTTCAGATAGAAAAATTATATATCTACAAATTTAGTAATTGTTTTAAATAGTGTATATATATATATATACACTATTTAAAACTAGCTAAAAAGAAGCTATATATATATATATATATATATATATATATATATATAGCTTCTATTATATAAAATTGCCTTATACGGGTATGCATGTGTGTATACATGTGGGTATGCATATGGGTATGTTCCGCTTACAATTCTACACCCTCGAAGCAATTTCACCGAAGTTCGACAACGTTTTCTTTGCGACAGGGAAACAAACACTGTGCGGATTTAACACGCCCACCACCCCCAGGAGCATGATTGGACGGTGGTGGAAACCTTCAAACCTGCTAAAATGTCCTATATTTGCGTTACATAAATATTTTTTCAGGGTTAATTCGAATTATAGTATTTCTATCCATGTGATTTTTATTAATTTTAACCCATTGTGGCACGAGGGTTGATGTGCATTAAACGGTGGCGGTGGAGGAGTGTTACAAGGAAATAACGCTAAAAATACCGAGATTCGAGTCAAATCAAAGGTAATGGATCTCGCTGAGTTCATTTATGACAATCAGGGCAACGCGCAGTTGTAGGATGGCGTAGGAAGGGTTGGGCGGAGGGTAGAAATGACCAATATATTTGGTCAGTGACTTAAACACCTTCAGCATGGGAGGTGAGCACATTGAGGGATAGGGTTCGAGGAGCGTTACATAAAAATAGCGCAAAAGCAACCGAAATTGGAGTGTATCGGGACATCTCGGGCAACGCCGGGCACCCAGCTAGTATTATTAATAAATTAGAAGTAATGTGGAATAGAGAGGACTAGGAGCCGCCATCTTGAATGAAAATAAATATTGTAAGATTCACAGACGTGTTAAATAAATTTTTAAATATTAGGGAGCAAATTTTGTATTAATTTTTATTTATAGAATAGATAAAGACAGAATCAAATATCGGGGACCAAGAACCAGTTGGCTCCTGCACGCAACTGTGGAATTCTGGGAAGATGAAACAAAATCAGTTTCATTGACGGTTACGCAGATAACACAACAACAGTCTCAATGTAACAAAATATCCTGCTGTGGGGGGGGGGGTCAGAAAATTATGTTCATTAACTCACACACACACACACACACACACACACACACAAATAATTAAATAAAGGCCTCTTGAAGTCACAGAATGTCGTTTATAAATCATGCAAAAAAAATTAGAGGCTGCTTTACTGTAATAAACTCTTTAATTATTATTATTATTATTATTATTATTATACTGTTAACTTCATCAAGGGTTCAATTCATTTCGCGAGGGTTTGTGCGTATTAAATAAATAAATAAACATAATATAGGTTAATTATTCTGTTACTCACGCCTCTGCGTCACCAAAGCAACTGGAAAAACAGAGATAAAGCAAAACTAAAAAGGCATCCCAAAGATATGTGTGCGGATTTCGGTTAGTGAAAGACTCTCTGTGTCTGTGTGTTGGGGGCACCACACTGGGGAGGGGGAGGGAGAATAATTAAACTAGCGTGATATTTATTTAGATCAGGCACTTAATTTACGGTATAAAATAATCTTCTGGCATGGGCGTTCCTGTAGGAGACAGGATCATTGTTGTTCGCCGACGACCAGGAGATGAAGAGGACATGATGAATAAGCTCATGGAAGAATATAAGAAAACATGGGGAACTGAACATAAATTTACAAGACGACAGAAAACACGTGTTTAGGGAAAAGATGTAGAAGACATGACACTCGGAACAGGGAAAGTAAAAATAAAGTGAATTATTGAAATACTTGAGGGGGGGTCAATAATTACAAATGTAGGATAACGTGTGAATGTAGAGATGTACAAACTAAGATTGCAATGGCAAAGACAATGCTCCCAGGAATTTACACGGAATAATTAGGAATAAAAATTTAACAAAGGAAACGAAAATCATAATTTATAAGAGGAGCATAATAATACAGAACATTCTATGTTACGGAAGTGAAACTTGGCCCCTGACGGAATTACAAAACTAGAACAGTAGAATTCGATTATCTGAGGAGGAGAAGTCTTCAAAAAAAAAAAACTTGACAGGATAAAATTAGAAACGAGCTCCTTTTTGGAAATAAAGGAACGTAACCACGTCTGTCGTTAAAAAGGACTGAAAAAACAAACCCTTAAAAAATGGTTTGGTCACGTACAAAGAATGGAAAACGGAAGATGGTGAAAAGAAAAATACAGGGAAAAAATAAACGGGGCAGACGCAGATTAAAGTGGAAAACCCACGTGAAAACCATCATTGAGGACAGGAATTTGGAAGAGGGAGACTGGAATGACAGACAGAAATGGAAATTGAAGGCGGCAAACCTATAAAAGGGGGGAAAAACAGAAGAAGAAGAAGAAAATGTAGCCCCCCCCCCCCAAAAAAAAACATAGAGAAAAACACTTTCAAATTAGAACAGCAGAAATCGATTATCTGAGGAGGAGAAGTCTTCAAGAAAACAACAACAAGACAGGATAAAATTAGAAATGAGCTCCATTTTGGACCGAAATAAACGTAACCACGTCTGTCGTTAAAAAGGATTGAAAATCAAACCCTTAAATGGTGTATGGCCACGTACAAAGAATGGAAAAATGAAAGATGGCCAAAAGAAATATACCAATGGTCTCACCTTCTGGAGAAAAAAATTAAACAGGGGCAGACCCAGATTAAAGTGGGAAAACATAATGGAGGATAGGAATTGGGAAGAGGGAGATTGGAACGACGGACAGAAATGGAAATTGAAGACGGAAAACGTATAAAAGGGGGAAAGCCGAAGAAGAAGAATATTTATATGGGGACGAAATAGGCGCCTCGACTAAAACTTGGGGGGCGAGGGGGTTGTCAATAATTACAAATGTAGGAAGATGTGAATACAGAGATACACAAACTAGATTCAGACGTAATAAACAAAAATAAAACAGCCCCCCCTCATCTAACTTTAAAGATTGCGAAATTAGCAAGTGTGTGTGTGTGTGTGTCTGTTGCGAAATAAAACAAATATTACCTGCGAAGATAACAACGAGGACTCTCTCGCTTACAAATTATCGTTGGCTCGGCCTCCTACAACTGAATCCAATTAGCATAATGAATACTGATTGAGTGCGACTGACTGCATTCCGACTCTAATTGCAGGAGAAGGGGGCGACACCGCGTGCTCGACACGTCATTAAGTGACTTAATTAGTGGCCACATCTTTGCCATTATCTTCACGCTGCCAGCGATTCAATTATTACCTCTGGCACTCCTCAGAACTTCCTACTCTGTTTCTTTGTCATCTTTGGCTGGGACCAATTCGTAATTTCAGACTGCTCTTTAAAAGTACCAAAGAAATCGGTCACCCTCCCTAATTGCAGCCTGCTCGAAGGAGAAATGCCAATGCCGGCGTTGGTCATTGTTGGTTTTTGCACACGAGACCAACGTTTCGTGCAGTCATCATCACGTCAGGCAAAAACCTCGCATTACCAATATCTGCAAGTGCTTTGAAATTTTAGATTCAATGATTCAAAACGCAGATATTTATCAATTTTATTTGTACTGTGATCTCTTTGAAAGAGACAATATTGTACCTCGTCAGCTGACGTCACAGATTACGTCACAGAATTGTCTCTCGGAGCCGCAACGAATAAACACGAGAACGACCAGTAAAAAAATTTTTTTTTTTACAATGTTGGGTGCGGTTAACGATGGAAACATTTTTCAATTTGAAATTGTAACGATATATAAATTAAACAGTTACAAAAGCAAACCGTCATAAATTTTATATAAATTATTTTTTTATGTTAACAGCTGTCTTACAGGATCTGATATATGTATATATATATATATATATATAGAATTTCACTCATTAATCTAGAAACGTAAATTAGTTTCCTCGGACCAAAATTGATCCATAACCACTGTGATTATTATTTAAATAAATATCTTTTGATAAAAACAGAACAATTTTGAAAACTACTGTTCGCTGTTCTTTTAACCCTTAGTCTTTATTGACCGCTTGGTTCGGCCCATACAGCCTCCCCTCCGTGGCGTGACAATTATTTTTATAAATTACATTATGCTTATATACTTTTGTTTTTCGATTTTGTCCTTAATATTTTTTTTTACTATGAGCATTGACAGAGGGAGTCGTTTACGTATATATTTTTTTAACGGATTAATTGTACTTTGCACGGCAAACGATGGGACGTGAATTTAAATGAGGAAGTCGTATATATATATAATTATGTGGATTTAATGGTCGCTTACAGATTACCGAAAAAAATATATATATTTGACTGAGGGAATTGTTTACATAACCAAAAAGCCTGCGAGAGGATTCTCTCCCGAAGGCAGAACCTTTTTAGGAGAGATACGATGGGGCTACCTTTGGGGGATGCCTTTTCCTCTCCGTTTTTGAACTAAGGTTCCCCCAAGCCGAGACACCTCGGCCTGTTCTGAGAGGTGTATGTTCCGGGGTCGCAGACCTTGGGCATACGGCAAGAGTTGTTCGCTATTCCCATTGGAATAGTCGGCCAGCTGCCTCCTAAACTGGTCGACGAACGCAGAAGGGAATGCTGCGTCCCCACAGCAAACTCCTCTCCCGCTATTGGAAGGGCGTGGGACAAGTACCCAATGCCCGACCTACCTGATGCAGGTTTTTCTAGGGTTTTCCCTGCATTACTTTTAGGCGAATGCCGGGTAGGATCCTTAAACCATAGCCCGGGGCCCCTAGTTAACCCTTGGCTACCTTCCTCTACCCTTCCGCATTCCCCCCTTTCAAATCCCTTCCTATGCTATTAAAGGGGAGTTGCCCAATGTGGATCACCCTCATGTAGCCTGTTGCCCTAAAAAAAATGTTTATATAACCATATGTATTAATTGTCGTTTTGATATTACCAACGAAAAATAATTTTTGGTTCGTTTGAACATATCGAAGAAAAATAATTTTTTTGACTGATGGAGTCGTTTATGTATTTTTCTGGATTCATTGTCGTTTGGACAATTAATTTTATAAATTACATTATGCGTTTATATACATTTTTTTCACCTTTTTCTTTAATATATATATATATATATTGTAATAAATTACAATTTTCAATGGCTGTGGCTAAATAAAAAGAACTATTATTAGAAAACAATTATTGAAATTTATTAAGGTTTAGAATTACAATAATATTTGGGATCTCAGGGTCTTTATCTGGGTTTGATAAATGGGTGAATTTTATACACTCAATTACATTTAGCTTTTTAGGTAAATTAATTCGTCTGAACCTCGACGAAATTAATTGCGGACGAAAATAAGACTAATGATTGAATTTAAATTAATGAACTAAACAATTAAAGAAGTAAATAATTAACGAAGTGAATAATTAAAGCACGATGTGACATATCTTTTAAAAGAGGTTTACAGTCAATTCTAAAGTTTTCTACTTCCGGCCGCCCAGGTCTCATTTTTTTGGTTTTACGTGCACACGATTTGGGGATGTCACTGATTCTAGTATTCACAGGCTTTAAATTTTAACACATCCTAATTGGCGTAGTTTCTCGATGCCTTGCTGCAACCTGGATTTGCAGATCTCGTGTAGTTTTAGTTGGGGTTTTGTCTATGGTACTCCGAGTTGAATTTCCGCTCTGCCACCAATTACGACTTTAATTTCAATCTCTCCTTCCCTACTGGAGATTGTTTTAATATTTTAGAGAATGTTTGTCATTGCCATCAGACTGTTCTATTTGCGGTCCGCTCGCCGTTCATTGCCTGGCTGAAGATTGCCTTCGAACTGCCCTATGTGTCCGCTGCCCAACTTCGTCTCGTAGATTTTGAGCGCGTAAAATTCTCAACAATATTTCCTTTGCTTCGCCGCCTTGTTGCGGTGTCCGCTTTATCCACTAATAATGAGTCCTCTACCTTCAATTTTCTAATTATAACAATGTCTTAATTTCTAATTACTACAATATATATAAAGCAAGAAAGCAATTTAAGGTGAACACTATGAAGCTACATCTTTTGTAGTTGTTGTTAGTTTTAGTATGTAAATTGTTATTTAATGTGACCATAAGGAGCTTATTGATAATTTTAAGGGCATATGAATTAAGTAAAATGATGTTCTTGACTTTATTTAATCAGATATCCTGATGTCACAATTACAGAGAAATTACTAATTATCCTCCTAAGACAAACACGGAAGTTGTTTTCCCTTCGTATAATCGACTATTATGAGGTTCTGTAGAAAGCGAACGTAAACATGACCGTCTTTTGACAGCAGCTTCTCTTTGTTGCGCCTTCATGTGTGGTGACGGGGGTAGAAGAGGAAAGGGGGGGGGAGCGAAACCTTTTGATGATTTTCGAAACGGAAAAATCCTCTGCTCGTAAACAGTCTTTTGCCAGAAATCTTACGCAGCGGTGAGCAACTACAAACCGGGGGACTGGACTGGAGGGTTTGCACGAGGAGCTACATAATTTTCCTTGCTGGAAAAAGGGTTGTTTGTTGTGAGGTGCTTCGTCGTTTTGTAAGGACCAACGAAATTATCTGCAGGCCCTCGACTTACAAAAGACGGGGGGAAAATTGCATTGAAAAATTTCGCCTTGAATGTCTGTTTATTCGTCACGTAATGGGGTTTATGTGAGGTGAAAGTGTACAGTCTTTTCTCCCTTGAAGGGATCTGAGCGAATGAGTGAATAAAGTTGTTACAAGCTCAGCAATAGTGTACTTACTATTGTAATCTACCATTTTACACTACTGCAATGTTATTAACTAAATTAAATTAAATATATATATATATGTATATATATTTGTCAGTTATTTACTATTTTATACGAGTATAGGGAGGGCTGCTGTCACCGGTGGCGCGCAGAAATGACTCCAGATATTATGAGGGCGCCACCGGTCATTGAAATCCAAATTAATATTCAAACAGCATCCACTAAAAGTAGTTAAACGACTCCGTCAGTCAAATTCACGTTTCTTCTTCGCTCTCCAGACGAAAAATCGTTCTATCAAAATACATACACGACTCCCTCAGTCAAAGATCAATTTATTTCGGTGACGTCCAAGTGACAATGAGTCCCCCTATAGATATATAAACGTTTCCCTGATTCAAAATTCATGGGGTTTTTTTTTTTCGTTGCTCTCCAAACGACTATTAATCCATTAAAATTTATAAACGCCTTTCTCTATCACATTACAATTTTCTCCGTCAATGTTCGACCACACACACACACACACACACACACAGACATATATATATATACGACTCCCTCGGTTAAATTCACGTTTCATCGTTTCTCTCCAAACGACAATTAATCCAGTAAAATATATAAACGACTCCGTCAGTCAAAAAAAATATTATTTTTCTTCGATATGTCCAAACGACCAAGAATTATTTTTCTTCGGTAATATCAAAGCGACAATTAATCCATACGGTTACATAAACAACTCCCTCAGTCAAATTCACGTATAGATATATAAACGATTCCCTCAGTCACGTTTCTTCGTTGTTCCGGAAACGACAATCCTTTAAAATATATAATCGCCTCATTAGATAAAATTAAAGTTTTCCTCGTTAATCTTCAAACGTCAATTTGTATTAATAACCAGTAAAGAAACTAAATTTAAAGTTTTATAATCATGTGGCCGTTCTAATCATTTAATTAATTGTTATTTTAAATGTTTATTACAATTATGGCGCCCAATGTGGGGTACTGTTAATTAATTAATTTATTTGAGTATTACGTTCATGACGCATCAACGTGTGGCCGTTCTAATCATTTAATTAATTGTTTCTTTATTGATCATTACGTTTTGGCGCCCAACGTGGGGCAATTGTGTTTATAAAAACTTTAATTCAATTGTATTCATTACATTTATGGCGCCCAACGTGGGGCAATTGTGTTTATAAAAACTGTAATTTAATTTCATTCATTACATTTATGGCGCCCAACGTGGAGCACTGTTAATTTATTTACTTATTTGTGAATTACATTTATGGCGCATCAACGTGTGGCCGTTTTAATCATTTAATTAATTGTTTCTTTACTGATCATTACAGTTTGGCGCCCAACGTGGGGCAATTGTGTTTATAAAAACTTTAATTCCATTGTATTCATTACATTTATGGCGCCCAACGTGGGGCACTGTTAATTAATTAATTTATTTGTGTATTACATTTATGACGCATCAACGTGTGGCCGCTCTAATCATTTAATTAATTGTTTCTTTGCTGATCATTACAATATATATATATATATATATATATATATAATTACTGGAAATCGGACCGAAGTTAGAATTTATTTATAAACATTGAAATTTTCTATGATCCTAACAGCTTAATAAATAAGAAACGTGAAACTTAATTTAATTAAAGGATCAGAATGGGATAAATCTCGACCTGACCGTGAATTGAACCCGTGTGCTTCGAGAAAATTAACTCCTGCTACTTTAATTCAGTTTCTTTTCCTCTATGTCTGAGCTGTGATTGAAGCTTCTTGTGTCCTTTTTTTCTGGCGTAATTTAATTTTGTGATAAGATATTTTGTTACTGGCTGGGGCTGGAGGAGGTCAACAAGAAGACATCTCGGGTAACCGACCGCAAATCCTCAAATGTTGAGGAACACCAGCGACTTAACCTCGGGCTATTGTCGACTGGACATTCTTTCACCCGGATTCCAGCAGATTTGCTGCCAAGCTAACTATAAAGACTTGACGGGTAGAATAGAGGAGTCTCACCTTTCAGGCGAGATAAGGATCGCCACGGCAAACAACGATGCGTGGTTAAAGCGCCCACGAGAGAGAGAGAGAGAGAGAGAGAGAGAGAGAGAGAGAGAGAGAGAGAGAGAGAGAGAGAGAGAGAGAGAGAGAGAGAGAGAGAGAGAGAGAGAGACTGGACTAAGAGATCACAGCGCCCAACAGCGTATTTGCTAACAGCTTCACCCGTCATGCTCGACGGTGTAATAGCTGTAAGGTTTTCTACTGGAAACTCCGTCAAACGGAAATTTAATACTTATTATTTCCTTAATTACTGTAATCTTTAACGTAGTTTTAAATCATATTTTTCTCAGTAAAGTACAATGTATGTTTTTTTTAAGCTTTGGATTTGTAATAATTATTATAATTATTCTTTTAATCTTCCCACAACCGTCCACACCCGCTCCTGGGGGGGTTGAACCGGCAAATTTAACGTCATAATTAAACTCAGCGACATCCATAACTGCGGATTTGACTCCAATCTCGGTTGTTTTCGCGTTATTTTCATGTACCGCAGCTTCCCTCCCGTGCTAAAAGGGGGGTTGAAATTATACACTAAAAAATCTGACGAAACGCTGACTAACTAATTAGTACTAATTAGATTCAGATGTTTTTGGGGCAATGTTATGCTGAAGGTGTTGCAATGTATTCTTTATAACTTGATTTTGTTTCTTTATATATATATATATATATATATATATATATATATATATATATGTAGTAACGTTTGATTACTCATTCAGGATTATTATAACAAAAGAGTTTAAAGCTTTCAAGTATTATTACTGTGTATTTTCTGTCTGTGGCTACCCTCCTCTACCCTTCCACATCCCCCCTTTCAAATCCCCTCCTATGCTATTAAAGAGGAGTTGCCACTATGTGGATTACCCTCATGTAGCCTCCAGTTACCCTTTAAATAAAATCTTGTTGTATAATAATTTTATACACTTATAACTGGCAGAAAAGAATTATCTAAGAAAGTTGTTCGTTAAAAAGGACCAAGTGACCGTCTACAATGAAATTCTATATTGTATATATATATATATTGTAGTAATTGGTAATTAAGGCATTGTTCTAATTGAGAAGTTAAATTGTAGAGGACTGATTATTGGTGAATATAGCGGACGCCGCAACAAACCGGCAATGCAAAGAAAGTATTGTTGATCGGTCGAGAAGGTTTTACGGGCTCAAAATTTACGAGACGAACGAACAGTCGGGCACTGAACGGCGAGGCATAAAGACCACAAAATTCTAATACACGAAAAGTTGAACAATTTAGTCAATCAGCAGCGAGAATGAAAAAGGTCTAATTTAAAGAACGAGAAAGTGTTCCAGTAACCAGTACGCTGTTATATCAAAAATGCAGAAACTGAACTAGTCTTCAGTCAACAGACAAAACCAATGAGGTGCATTTTCAACAAAAATCCACGAGATCTACGAATCCAGTTTGCAGTAAATCATCGAGAATCGACAAATTTATTTTTAAACAAGAGTCTGTGAACATTTAGAGTCTGTGAGAACTTAGAATCTGTGATATCCCCAAAATTGTGCACGAAAAGTTAAAATGAGACCTGGGCTGCCGTAAGTAGAAAGAAAACCTTAAAATCATTTGTAATCCACGTTTAAAAGATAAACGTCAGATCGTTCTTTAATTATCGATAAAATGAGATATTTAATTATCCAGATCATTCTTTATTTCTTGATAATAATTGAAATTGTTTAAATTCAATCTTTAGTATTATTTCTTCAGCAACAAATTTCGTCCATGTTCAGACGCATTGATTCCCATGTAAAGGAAATGTAATATTTGTGATTTTGATTATATAAATTCTGCCATTATCAAACCCAGTTCAAGACCCTGAGATC
This sequence comes from Zhengitettix transpicula, assembly GCA_037074705.1. NCBI lineage: Eukaryota > Metazoa > Arthropoda > Insecta > Orthoptera > Tetrigidae > Zhengitettix > Zhengitettix transpicula. The sequence continues at coordinate 93,488,002 of CM073593.1, forward strand.
CCAGATATTTTGTAATTTGAATACTTGTATTAAAATTGTTAATAAATCTTGTTTAAAAGTTGTCACGTAATAGTTCTTTTCATTGAAAAACATCACATAATTCATATTTTGAATTATTGTCAAAAGATGCAAGCTATGTATATAAATTATTACAATATATATCTGCCACGAAAGAAATGCCTAATTATAACTTAAAAAATAATTACAATAAGTTTATTTAAACCATATCGGCAATGAATAAAGAATACATAATAAATTATTTAATATAATCAGAAAACTATCATTTAATAAATAAGTAAAGCAGAACAGATAAATGTCATGAAAAAAATGTATTAATTAATTGAAACCAAAAAAAATAAAATATTCCAGTACGTTTCGCTCACATTTTTGGACATCTTCAGTTAGTATACAGTGAACGTGATTTAACTAATTTATAAACGAAATTACTAATAATTTATACAATTTAATGGCGTCCAGATCTGGTTTTTTTTTTTTTGGGGGGGGGGGGGGGGGAAATTGTTCTGGACAAAATAAAAAATGTGTTGATAAGTATAGAGTCCTATAAAGATAAACCAAGGAACTGGATATGAGTAATATTATCTGTGAAATATATTTTAACATGTTGTATATCATCTTTTTTGTATGAAAATTATTTATTACCTTTGTTCTGAGAATATCTTTATTCAAAGAGGAGGTGCGTTTGCCAAGTTGTTTGGGGGGAAAAAAATGGCTGCACGTCTACAGAAATTATCGTCATTTATCGCAGTTTTTGCCCTCGCTCAAAGACTAATTATTTTCACAAAATTTATCTTAAATATATTTTCGGGGGCAGCAGTGGATTGGTAGTGTACAATTCCGGATCTTTTGAGTCCCGAGTTCCTGTAATGTTCCTCTGAACTGTGGTGTGGGCCATGGACGCCGCAGTGGTAAGGTGAAGCTTCGTGCGGCAAGATTTAACACGGTCTTTCGGCCCACGTACAGGCAGGCTTCAGCTCTTCCCCTTCGTGGCGTTCACTCGCAAACATTTCTCTTTCAATACCTCCGGAGGAATGCCGCCGCGGACGCTGAGGAATTGTATCAACTCCAGCTGTTCCTAGACTACGGTCTGTCTGCCGATGAAAGAATCTCAAGACCTCCAGTTCGGCATGAGAGAGAGAGAGAGAGAGGGGGGGGGGAGATGTCATTGCCCCAATTACCAGCAAGTTGATCGCTTCTCTTAATGTTATAACTAAACTCACCACCAATAAGTTGCAATACTGACACCAACTTCTCTCCAGCTGAGAGGCCTTGACTTTTATCATCTACTAGCTGGGGTTTCGGCGTTGCCCGGGTTGTCAAATATCCATAATCCCCAATCTCGGTTTGCTTTTGCGTTATTTTTATGTAACGACCTTTGAGAACGCCCATGCAGGAAAGGGGTTGAACTCATTGACCCCCCCCCCCCCCGAAAAACTTTCTTTCCAGGAATATATATGCAGCCGTCTTACCATGTTCGAAAATTTCCTCCCCCCTCCCCCACGCTACTGTATTGTTGGTTAAAAAAAAGTTGAAAGTCACAACTAAACTCAGCGACATCTATAACCTGGGATTTGACTCCAATCTCGGTTGTTTTTGCGTTATTTTTTATAGGAGTTGAAATTATACACAAAACAACATGTAGAGAAATATTAGGAGTCAAATTGACCCCCGAAAATTATGTATTCGACACAAACATAGGCTGGTTAACATGTTCGAAAATTTCCTCCCCCCTCCCCCACGCTACTGTACTGTTGGTTAAACAAAAAGTTGAATGTCATAACTAAACTCAGCGACATCTATAACCTGGGATTTGACTCGAATCTCGGTGGTTTTTTAGTTATTTTTTATAGGAGTTGAAATTATACACAAAACAACATGTAGAGAAATATTAGGAGTCATATTGACCCACAGAAAATTATTTATTCGACTCAAAAATTGGCTGGTTAACATGTTTGACCCCCGTCAACCTCCTCCACGCGTTACCCAGGTTGTCATAATTAAACTCAGCGACATCCATAACTCCGGATTTGACTCCAATGTCGGTTGTTATTTTTATGAAGCACCCTAGCGTGCTCCCCTCCTATGCCATAAGGGATTGCTTTATATGCAAACAACATCAGGAAAAACACTATCAGTCTCATTGACCACGAAAAAAGTAATTATTCAGCGCTAATATCAGCCGGTTTAACATTTTTTTAAAAAATTCCCCACCCCAGTCCACTCCCGCTCTTGGGGGTTGAACCAGGTAAATTTAACGTCACAATTAAACTCAGCGACATCTATAACCTGGGATTTGACTCGAATCTCGGTTGTTTTTGCGTTATTTTTTATAGGAGTTGAAATTATACACAAAACAACATGTAGAGAAATATTAGGAGTCATATTGACCCCCGAAAATTTTTTATTAGACTCAAACATAGGCTGGTTAACATGTTTGAGAAGTTCTACCACGGTCAACCTCCTCCACGCATTATCCAGGTTGTCATAATTAAAGTCAGCGATATCCAAAACTCCGGATTTGACTCCAATCTCGGTTGTTATTTTTATGAAGCGCCCTAGCGTGCCAAAAGGGATTTCTTTATAAACAAACAACATCAGGATAAACACTATCAGTCTCATTGACCACGAAAAAAATATTTATTCAACGCAAATTTCAGCCGGGTTAGCATTTTTTAAAATTTCCCACCCCCATCCACTCCCGCTCCTGGGGGTTGAAACGGTAAATTTAATGTTATAATTAAACTCAGCGACATCCATAACTACGGATTTGACTCGAATCTCGGTTGTTTTTGCGTTATTTTTTATTGGAGTTGAAATTATACACAAAACAACATGTAGAGAAATATTAGGAGTCATATTGACCCCCGAAAATTATTTATTCGACTCAAACATAGCATGGTTAACATGTTTGAAAAATTCTACCTCGGTCAACCTCCTCCACGCGTTACCCAGGTTGTCATAATTTAACTCAGCGACATCCATAACTTCGGATTTGACTCCAATCTCAGTTGTTATTTTTATGAAGCGCCCTAGCGTGCCAAAAGAGATTTCTTTATATACAAACAACATCAGGAGGAACACTATCAGTCTCATTGACCACGAAAAAAATATTTATTGAACGCAAATATCAGCCGGTTAATCTTTTTAAAAAATTTCCCACAACCGTCGTCCACTCCCGCTCCTGGGGGGGGTTGAACCAGGTAAATTTACCGTCATAATTAAACTCAGTGACATCCATAACTCCGGATTTGACTCCAATCTCGGTTGTTTTGTGTTATTTTTATGAAGCGCCCTACCGTGCCCCCCCCCACCAACCCCATGTCGAAAGGGATTGCAAGAAACACTATCAGTCTCACTGACGACAAAAAAAAATTATTCAACGCAAATATCAGCCGGTTTAGCATTTTTTTTTAAATTCCCCAGAACCGTCGTCCACTCCTGCTCCTGGGGGTTGAACCAGGTAAATTTACCGTCATAATTAAACACAGCGACATCCATAACTGCGTTATTTTTATGTACCGCCCCTCCACCATGCTGAAATGAGCATAAGAATACAGCTGAAGATATCCTACATTAAGGACGATGTTTACGCACTTGTGGCCGATTTATTTATTGTCAAATTTGAAATGTCGGATAATTATTAAGAACAAGTTATTGCCATATTCATTAATACTAAATTTATTCCTCAATGACTCGTTACAAAATAAATATATCTGGTAAACTATTTGAAAATACGTTGTATTTTTCAGCGGGACGGTAAATAATCTCTGGTTTCACGTAATATCTGTGTTCATACACACAAAGAACACACACACACACACAAATATCTTTGTTTTCGACACAATGTTTTCAAATTTCAAGTTTTAGCTGCATAATTAATTATGTAGCACTAAATTTCTAGTTTTATTTAACACATTTACCCCCTTTTATTTCGGCCGCTACACATCTAAATTTTTAGTTGGAAAAATGGACCCGTACCTGACAATTTACCGCAGAGACTACACATGGCCGCTAGTTCAGAAGCCAGGAGCACCAAAGTAAGTACCTTTCCTTGATTTATCTGCGAGGTGAATGAAACACTCGGAATATTGGTATTTTTTTTATATAAACAAGGCACGCAGGAACACGATGTGAGCTTATTCGGTTTAGTACAGTGTTGGTACAAGTGCAAAATGTCTGAACACATCATTATATTGTTCTCTGAGTTAAACCGGGTTTTGCATAATTATATTGGAATTATATGTTCTCTCGCAGGCAGAACCTTGTAGGAGAGACACGAAGGGGCTACCTTTGGGGATGCCTTTTCCTCTCCATTTTTGAACTAAGGTTCCCACAAGCCGAGGCACCTCAGCCTGTTCTGAGAGGTGTATGTTCCGGGGTCCACAGGCCTTGGGCATAGGGAAAGAGTTGTCCGCTATTCCCATTGGAATAGTCGGCCAGCTGCCTCCTAAACAGGTCGAGGTACGGAGAAGGGAATGCTGCGTCCCCACAGCAAACTCTTCTCCCGCTATCGGCAGGGCGTGGGACAAGTACCCAATGCCCGACCTACCTGATGCAGGTTTTTCTAGGGTTTCTCCTGCATCACTTTTAGGCGAATTGACGGGTAGGATCCTTAAGCCATACCCCCTGGGACCCTAGTTAACCCTTGGCTACCTTCCTCTACCCTTCCGCATCCCCCCCTTTAAAATCCCTTCCTATGCTATTAAAGGGGAGTTGCCACCATGTGGATTACCCTCATGTAACCTGTCTACACCCCCCAAAAAAACCTCCGAGAACTATATATTGAACAACTACACCGGGAAAGGCTTCAATCTTTGTCTGAACACATGCTTTTCCCACGACATGTGCTTGATTTTCTATTTATTTAATACTATTTCTTTCAAAATCTTATGATTTATTTACTTCTTAAAGTAGTTGTGGATTTATCATCAGTATTGTTTGAATATTCCGTCATTTACAGTCCATTAACAAAATTCGGAGGTGAACTACTGATGTCTACTACTGTTCAAAGCCTTTCCCGGCGTAGTTGTTCAATATATATTGTTCTCAGAGTTCGCCTAGAAGAAGACGACAGAGCTTTTAGTCGTCGAAACGTTGCGTTCTAATATAATTATGCAAAACTCGGTTTGAACTCCGAGAACAATATATTGTGTAATACTGTTTTATTAAAACAAATCGTATTTTTTTATTAAGCGGAAAGAATTACGACTCTGTAATTAATTTGCTGGAAAAACAAAAAAAATTGATACCAAACCATCCGTAATTTCAGATTCTGCTTAAACAAAAATAGTTCTTTTTAATAAAATGAAATTATACATCAGTAGTTCAACTCAGTATTAAAATAAAATTAACTTTTTCGCTAATAAAAATGACCACAAAAACAAGTCTCATGATTAATTCACAACGATTCTAGTAAATAACGTACTGGACGAGTTTAGTAGCACCAGTGACGTCATAACCACGCCAAGCCAATGTTCAGTGTTGATGAAAATCTGTATTCCTTTATTATTATTATTATTATTTATTTTTAAATCAGAAGCTGAAATTAGAGGGAAATACTATTCTAAATTATAAACGTTTCAATTAATAAATAGGAAAAAAATTAAGTTATATTTTATAAATAAACAACAGCCAATTTTAAGTCAGAATAACATTTATTTATTTATTTATGGAAACTTAAACTACGTTTCGTCGCTAACTTTGCGACCTCTTCAGATTTGAAGCTTTTGCAAATTTTTTGAAAGTCAGGTCGTTGCTCCCCTTGACTGTCGACAAGTTGTTAAACTCATAAACTCATAAACTGAACTCTAAATGGCAGAATATTAAAAAAAAAACAGGTCTCATGATTAATTCACAACTATCCTACTAAATAACGTACTGGACGAGTTTAGTAGCACCAGTGACGTCATAACCACTCCGAGCCAACGTTCAGTGTTGATGAAAATCTGTATAACTTTGGTTTTTCTCAGCCAATATTAATATGTTGATATATTAAGTACTGTTTCGTTCTGTACGTCTTTCAGAAGTTGAGTGACTCATCTACGCGCACTTCTAGAGTGGGGGGGGGGTGGGGGGTGGAATAGGGATGTACAGTTAGAAAAAGATTTCTTACTTCCTAAATTGAGACAAAATTAAGACAAACAGGCTTGTTGCAAAAGAATCAAATAAAACCCAAGGTTTACAAAAGCGTAGTGTATAGGTAAGCCGGCCTGCTGTGACGTAGTGGCCAGCGTCATTGCCTCGCATCACAGAGGTCGTGGGTTCGAATCCCATGGGCATGGGCGTGGATGTCTCTGGTCGTCCTGGTCAAGAGAACTGGGGGGTTAAGGCTGTGTGAGAATCGACCCTCTGACCAGGTGTCACTCCTATATCCAGAATGTGTCATGTAAGATGTCAGTCTGGCAGCCGTCTCGGTAGGGGCAAGACCCTTCATGGGGCTGGTCGAGCCAAGGAGTTAGTTAGTCAGTGTACAGATAAATTAATCCATTTTCATAAATGAAATAAGTTGAAAAAAAAAATAACAAATTGGCAGTCGGAATTTACTAATCGTAATTTATTGTCATCGATACACATAAAGGAATACAATCTCATTTTATTTAATTTTTAAAAAATAAAATAAAATTATACATCAGTAGTTCACCTCAGTATTAAAAATAATTAACTGTTTTACTAATAAAATGACCTCAAAAACAAATAAATTCACAACTATCCTACTAAGTAAAGTACTCGACGACTTTAGTAGCACCAGTGACGTCATAACCGCTCCGAGCCAATGTTCAGTGTTGATGAAAATCTGTATTACTTTGAATTTTTATTATTTATTTTTAAATCTGAAGCTGATATTATTCTTAATTATAAACATTTTAATTAATAAAAAAAATATGAAGTTATATTTTATAAATAAACAACACCTAATTTGAAGTCAGAACAAAAATTATTTATTTATTTACGGTGAAAAAAACCTACGTTTCGACGCTAACTTTGCGACCTCTTCACGTTGAAGCTTTAACAACTTGCCGACAGTCAAGGGGAGCAACGACCTGACTATCAAAAATTTTGTTAAACCTTCAAATTCTGAAGTAGTCGCAAAGTAAGCTACGAAACGTAATTTAATTTTACGTTAATAAATATTTTGTTTTTCCTGACTTCAAATTGGCTGCTGTTTATTTTATAAGTTTGTCGAAATAGGCAGAGTAAAGGGATAGTTTTTTATGTAAATTTACAACTACGCCAGCTCATCTGTAAACATGATTTAGGGGGGATGTAAAACATGCAAATATTATTTTTAAAGTTACCTCATTAGCTTAAAGACTACAATGTTTTTCGGTTGTTGATCGTTACATAATTACGAAATAAAAAAAATACCATTTGGTCGGGGAAGCGTTATGACGTCTTTAGCCAGAAATTCATAATGTTGGTAATACTTGTGCTAGATGCGGGAAACTGAAACTGCTGCCGTAACGTCACTGCACGACTAGAGTTGCATGCGCAGTAGCACGGATGACGTCACTGCGCATGCAACGCTAGTCGTGCAGTGATGTTATGTCACAAATTTCAGTTTCCCGCTCGATTTTATTTCTTGAAATCACCTGATATTTAATTAAGTTATTTATTAGCAAAAGTTTTTGTTTGTGCATTTTGACGCTCAGCTTAAAACCGTCCCCAAGCCTTTTATTCCGACGTGAAGTACGTGCACCTTGTTAGGGAAAACGAACCCCGAGGCCTGCGACGACTTTTGATTACTCACGGACGCGGTCGCGATAAGGAACCCCCCTGTTTATGCGGCCACATGAGAACTTGTCACAGTATTTGGACACCTGGAAAAACGTAAGACCCCCCCGAGCCTTTGACTGGCAAGAGAAGTTTCTCTCATTAAGCACGTTTGGGGATCCACTTGAAACTAAAAAGGGAGACTCCTCAAAAAAAAAATATACTGAGGAATGGGTCCTTGAACCACTTGTAGGAGGGCTTCAAGGATTCCACTTCAACTACTGGCCACATCAATATTTTTTATTGTTATTACTAGATATTTTCACGTTCACGAATTGATTCTTGGAAACGTTTTTCCTCAGTCATTCTCACGAGAATTGCGAATTTTCTCTCCAATAAATTTAACAGATGTTTAGACGTGTAAATTGGTTCTCCACCCAAATGTTAAGTTATAATTTTTTTCTTTTAGGGTAACAGGCTACATGAGGGTAATCCACAAGGTGGCAACACCCCTCTTACAGCATAGGAAAGGGATTTGTAAGGGGGTGATGCGGAGAGGTAGAGGAAGGTAGCCAAGGGGTAACTAGGGCCCGCGGGCTATGGTTTAAGGATCCTACCCGGCAATTCGCCTAAAAGTGATGCTGGGAAAACCCTAGAAAAACCTGCATCAGGTAGGTCGGGCATTGGGTACTTGTCCCTCGCCCTTCCGATAGCGGGAGAGGAGTTTGCTGTGGGGACGCAGCATTCCCTTCCCTGTGCCTCGACCAGTTTAGGAGGCTATTCCAATGGTAACAGCGGACAACTCTTACCGTATGCCCAAGGTCTGCGACCCCGGAACATACACCTCTCAGAACAGTGGCGTGGTGCCTCGTCCTGTGGGAACCTTAGTTCAAAAGCCAGAGAGATGTGAAGGCATCCCCAAAGGTAGCGTCCTCCACGGCTCTCTGGCTTCCTTAGAAAAAATAATTTTTTTGTTTAGGGTAACAGGCTACACGAGGGTAATCCACATGGTGGCAACTCCCCTTCAATAGCATAGGAAGGGATTTAAAGGTGGGGATGCGGAAGGGTAGAGGAAGGTAGCCACAGACAGAAAATTCAGTGTAACAAGGCATGCACCCCCAATTAAGCTCGTCGATATATTTGGTTAGAATAATGTCAAAATGCAGTGACGTAAACACATCAGGAAGCGGCGCAAACGGTCAGGTAATTAATTATAGATTTTTCCTATTTTATACGTTGCGGCCAATACTGAAGACCCCGCGAAAAGTTTCTGTGGGCCTAAAAACCCGCGACGTTTTGTCAACTATTGGCTAACAGCTGAAGCATGAACCAAGATACAGTAATAAAGTAATTAATTGTAGACAATGAAATTCTGGCGTTGGAAAGAGAATTAAGTTCTCTACGATGTTGTTTGTTTTATTATGAACTAGTGAACGACTGAGCATTATAAATACAACAAACTGTATTCTTTTCGTACAGTAAAATATCCTACATTTGACAAAACGATTTCTACCGTTTCATTCAATTCGACCACATTTTTTTTAAAAAATCAAGTATACCACAGTTATACGTGGAATTTATTACATTGAACGATGGTTTCATCAATTGAGTGCTTTAGCTGCAAAATTTCGTGGTTTATAGGCCACAGAAACTTCTCCGGAGGTCCTTTAGAGATTGGAAAACTTGGGTTTTCCCTAATATGGCCACAGCATATACATTTGGTAAAACTAAAATAAAATACCCGACCTTTTGCTCGTAGAGGCCTTTTTTTTTGGTACAACAGCAACTGGGCTGTTAGTTTATTTTGCATATTTTTCACTCGTTATTGTCACGTGGAATAATTTTTTTTGTGAGGGGGGGGGGGTCGGGGTAATTCTTCGGGGGAAAGACAAAATCTTTATTCTTCAGGAAAAAGGTTTGTTAATGGTCACGTTTTTCTGACAAGCCATGTTGCAGGAGTCTCTTGCTCTTAAATGCCATCCTCTTAGTTTTGTTAGTGATGAGTCACCAACTGGAGATACAAGAACAAGGTAAATCACTAGAGAACGTTGGTTTTCCCGGTGTAACTGCTGTATGAAGTGTTCTCGGGATTTACCAACCGGGTGTCGCCCTTATTTTGCCACAACGTTTCGATAGCTGCCACCGCCATCTTGTTCGGGTGAAGAACCTGACAGCTATCGAAACATCGTGGCAAAATAAGGGCGACACCCGGTTGGTAAATCCCGAAAACACTTCATACAAGGTAAATCACTATCAATTACAGAGAAATGAGGCCAATATAATGGTATTTCTGTATTTTAAAGAGCTTCCACTCAACATTAAAATATTTAAGGGATAAAAGAATAAAATTTTAAAAACAGAACTAACTAAGTATTTTGTTGACCCACTGCATCTATTCAAGTAAAGAACCTGACAGGAATTAGTTTTATCAAAATAGATCCAAGTAAAATACATATATTTTTGTATATTTATAATTATAAGATCAGCCTCTCTGCAGGGTCCATGATCCAGTCCTGTACTGTCAAGAGAATAAATAAATTTCATGGTTAAAAAGACAATATGGGAGAATAGGAAGGAATTTTTTGTTTTGGTTTTTGGTGCTCAGATGCCAAGAGGAAGGCCACACGTGCAAGTGCGAGGAGCTGCGAGATGCACCACCGGTCCGCGTCGGGGCGCCGCCGGTCACGGATTCCTCCACCTACGACCAGCCCAACCACTACATGGAACTTGTGAGTATATATATATATACATGTCATCACCACGAGGTGAAGGAAGCTTCCGTTTCTGGATTTCAAATAATTTTGAAATACCAATTGCAACGTATAAGGACCCGTCAACTTCATTTTCAAAATTATGCTGAGCTTTAGGAAATTTGCCATATTTATCAGGACAAAGAAAAGAAAAATTCAGAATAATTTATATTTTAACAAGGATTCCACACTTTTTCAATTAATTTTTTTAAACATAAATAAATTATAAAGTTAATATTTTTTTTATTTAAAAAAAAAGGAAAACCATTAATTTTCAAAATGTCTCCCTTTATTCTTCACTTGAAGTATTCCTCGCAAGCCAATAAAGGTTTATTAATTATGTTTTAGTGACTTCAATTCTTCGTTTGTGTGTGTGTGTGTGTGAAATTAACAGAAAGTAACGCGACTCCTCACGTCTTACTAAGCGTAGGGGAAACGCGGATAATCCGTTTTTAAAAATCATGCAGTTAAAAGAGTAAAATAAATCTTGGTCGATCTTTTGGCTGGAAATCTTGGCGGTTTGTCAGACCTCGGTCATGTCCTCCTTTGTGCCAAAGTCCCGAGTCCAATTACACTCCCACAGCCAATGAAGGATAATTGCCTGCCTCGTGCTCGCTGACAATGCTCTTTAATCTTACTCACCACCACCACCATCATGAAATACAAGCTCAGAGACGTCTCACTTCTGGTTAATGCTGTCTCGCGGTGGTTTAACTCCGTGTAAAACATCTCTCTCTGGTTTTTTGAACTAAGGTTCCCACATGCCGAGGCCTGTTTTAAGAGGTGTATGTTCCGGGGTCTCAGACCTTGGGCATACGGTAAGAGTTGTCCTCTGTTCCTATTGGAATAGTCGGCCAGCTGCCTCCTAAATTGGTCAAGGCACGGCGAGGGGAAAGCTGCGACCCCACAGCAAACTCCTCTCCCGCTATCGGAAGGAGGTGGGACAAGTACCCAAGAGCACGACCTACCTGATGCAGGTTTTTCTAGGGTTTTCCCTGCATCACTTTTAGGCAAATTACCGGGTATGATCCTTAAACCATAGCCCGGGGGGCCCCTAGTTAACCCTTGGCTACCTTCCTCCACCCTTCCGCATCCCCCCTTTCAAATCCCTTCGCTATGCTATAAGAGGGGAGTTGCCACTGTGTGGATTACCCTCATGTAGCCTCCTGTTACCCTAAAAAAATAATAAAAGGTACAGTACAATTATTCGTTTCCCAAACTAGTAATTCTAATTTCTCTGGGTTTTCTCATCCAATATTAATATGTTGATATATTAAGTACTGTTTCGTTCTGTACGTCTTTCAGAAGTTGAGTCACTCATCTACCCACACTTCTAGAGGGGGGAAAATAGGGATGTACAGTGAGAAAAAGATTTCTTACTTCCTAAAATTGAGACAAAATTAAGACAAACAGGCTTTTTGCAAAAGAATCAAATAAACCCAAGGTTCACAAAAGCGTAGTGAATAGATAAATTAATCGATTTTCATTAATTAAGTAAGTTGAAAAAATAATAATTTGGCAGTCGTAATTTATTGTCACCGATACACAAACTCAATTAGTTCTTTTAATGAAATTAAAATTATACATCAGTAGTTCACCTCAGTATTTAAAAAAATGAACTGTTTTACTCATAAACTGAACTCTAAATGACAGAATCTTAAAAAAACAAGTCTCTTGATTAATTCACAACGATTCTAGTAAATAACGTACTGGACGAGTTTAGTAGCACCAGTGACGTCATAACCACGCCCAGCCAATGTTCAGTGTTGATGAAAATCTGTATTACTTTTTTTTATTATTATTATTATTTATTTTTAAATCAGAAACTGAAATTAGAGGAAAATACTATTCTAAATTATAAACGTTTTAATTAATGAATAGAAAAATAAATGAAGTAATATTTTATAAATAAACAACAGCCAATTTTAAGTCAGAAAAAAAAATTATTTATTTGTGGAAAATTAAACTACGTTTCGACGCTAACTTTGCGACCTCTTCACGTTGACTATCAAAATTTTATTAAAAAAAATTATATGAGCCCAGTTCACAGTGTCCTTATGTGATCTTAGGAATCGGGAAACAGTTTCGAGACAATTACATTAACAAAGATGAAATACGGAAGATATATATATATATATATGCACCAGAGAGGCCCCAAGAAGCCGAGGGTACGAGTCCCTTTTTTTTGCACCGTTTGAGCGGGGGGGGGGGGGAGAGTGCGGAGTAAGGGTATATACTCCGCACCCAGGAAACTGACAAGAGAGAGGAGGACTGAAAGTTGAGTGAGAGAGGCGAGAGGGTGCAAAATTTGGCGAGCTGTAAGGAACAAAAATTTTGGAGTGTTGACCATCGCGTGGAGGCCGAAGAAGGAGATCGTGTGCTGCTACAAGACCAGTGATCCGCTGCAAGTCTGCTGATGGTACGAGATAAAGTAAGGGTCACCATTAATGTAAAGTGCCTTCAGACATTAAAGAATTTTTTTCACAGTACGGATCTAAGCTCTGTTTATGAATAGAAACCCAGCCGCCCACATTACCTTGTACACAAGGAGGATTTCATTAACCAGGCCGGAGCTAATTATTGTTAATTTTTTGCAGACTTCATCTGTAGCTTATGGTGCGCCTTTAGTTATCGATTTGTTAAAAAATATTTTTTATAACTGTTGCCTAAATTACTGCCTGGAAGCATGGGAATGTGGCTTGCCGGGGTCGAGCAGCAGACACAAGACAATGGCGGGGTGGATTGGAAAATCCGCAAGTGCCGCAAGCGAGGTCAGGGTCGGCCAAGGAAGGGGTAGATGACCGGGAGACTATGGCCCTAAAATAGATGGAAATGGGTCACGTGTGCACAAGGACCAACCAGGAGAGAGGGATTTTGAGGAGGCAGAGAGAGAAGTCTGCGAACACGAAGAGATGAATTTGGACCGTTGGTGAGAGTGGTCAGGGAGAGTTGATCCTGAAAGATTTTGGTTTTGCACGTGGGTCTCCGGTTTTCTGCGAATGATGCGGAGAGAGAGAGAGTCGCCAACGGGAGTCGACCCTGTCCGAGCTGCAGACCTGGTAAGTCGCAATCCATGCTTCCGGGTATCGCGTCGGTTTGCCACGAGGAGAACCACGGTTAATCTTGAGAAAGGGAGGGGGTTACATGCATCCCTGGCAGGCTGGAGAGCTTTCTGTTTTGTATAAATTCTCATAAAATGAATTCTTGTTTTTATTAACTAAATATTATATTTCCCTTTCCTGCAAGAACAATTCTTGCAGGTGGCGCCCAACAAACCGCATATCAATAGTTAATTTGACCTTAAGCTCACCACATAAGCTGCTGGCGCCCAATCAAGTTTTTATGTATTTTTATGTAATAAAGTTCTTTTTATATATGGTAATAAAGTCTAATCATTACAATATATAAATATTCTATAAATAGAATGGTGCCCACCAACATCTATAACGAATTTTTCTTTCGCCAATCCTCTCATATAATCAGACATCATTTTCGCCTAAGGGCAGCTAAAATTAAGAAGTTTTAGTCATTAACAATTCAATAAATGAAACATCTGGCTCACGAGGACTTATGCTACTGTTTGTGAATATTTTTTTTTGCAGCTGTACAGGAAGTACCCGTTCCTGTACGAAATCCTCCAGACGCTGCCCCCGCACGAGCTGGTGGCGAAGGTGTACCGCGACCGTCTGCGTACCACGTACCAGGCCGACTACGGGGGCGAGGGCCGCTTCCCCGCGCAGGACTACGAGGCTCTCCTCGGGGCGATGGGCATCGTGCCGCCCACTCACGCCGGACACCGGCTGGACGACCCCTGCCGCCCGCCCATGAAGGGCCCGGCTCTGGGCGCCGACTACAAAGCGGCGCGGGATTCCTCCTTCACCAAGAGCAAGAGCCCCAGCGGCAAGGGTCACAAGCAGAAGAAGGAAGATGGCGACGACGGCGGCCATCTAGGTTAGTACTGTGCTCAAACCCTTCTTTCAAGTCCAAGTCTGCGGGTGGCTCTTTTTTAGAAAAAAATATATACAATATATTGGACAGTAAATTATCACGAAAATAAGCCTACGAGGTTATGAAGACAGTGAAGCTGAACGCGAACGTTGGGTGACGTCATCAAAAACGCTTTTACGTCTATTCGAGGACGACAGTGTAACATGGTCGAAATGCCACTGTGATATTCGTACGAGAATGTGCTGAACCTTGCAGGGCTGACAACTTAACTTCACGTGACAGACGCTAAGCCAAGTAGCGCGCGCACGATGGAGAACTTGTAGTGATGACGTCATCCGGCGTTCGCACTCTGCCTTCTCCACGCTTTTCCCCGATAAATTCCTGAAAAAGGAATAAAGGTATCCTCAAATTTCGACATTTCGTGCAAATATTATTCATTTAATGATATCTCGCAAAACCTGAATTTAAGGAAAATTTTATATGTCGTGAAACGCCTAATAACATACGATAATTGTGTCTCTGAAGGAGCGAAGTCGATTCGCCGTTCCAGTTAAGAAGTTGAGCCTCAACCACGTACCTTCACAACTTTGTGTCTTTTAATATTGTCCCAAAACAGCTCGGTTTAATTTATTTTTATTTAAAAAAAAACTAGGATAAAGACTGACGCATTGCATCAGAACTGACTCGAGCTTAACTCATCTACCAAATTCACACAGACCGTCTATTGTATCATAGATGGAGTTAATATTTTGTTGGCCTTACAGAACAGAACAACACCTAAAAGCTATTGGATGGCTCTTTAGTACGATTGGGAAAAGTCCGTAGATTTTGAAGGAACTTGAACCTACGCAATCTATCTATATATATATATATCTATCTATCTATATATATAAAAATGAATTGCTGTTCGTTAGTCTCACTAAAACTCGAGAACGGCTGAACGGATTTATCTTATCTTAGTCTTTAAATGTTCGTGGAGGTTTAGGGAAGGTTTAAAAGGCGAGAAAAAATCGAATAATTTCCGGGAAAACCCTAAAAACAGCCCTTTTCTATTTCCCATACAAACGTTTTCTAAATAAAATACAAATCTACACCAGTCGAGCAATTTTCACCAAATTTCGTACACGTGTTCTTTGCGACCAGGAAACAAACACTGTCGGGGTGAGACGCGTCTTCCACCCCCAGAAGCGGGGGTAAAAATATTTAAACATACTAAAACAGCCGATATTTGAGTCGGATAAATATTTTTAGGGGTCAAAGATATTGATAGTGTTTCTACCAATGTTATCTGAATACAATTTTCATCCCCTACGCCCTGTGAAAAGGACACCCTTCGGGTTTGGGGTGGCGATGCTTTACAGTAAAATAACGCGAATACAACCGAGATTAGAGTCAAATCAAATGTTATGGAAGTCACTGTGTTTAGTTACGACATTCAAATTGGGCATTTACCCCTCAGATGCAGGGGTAGCGGGGTGCAAATTTTGGAACATGCAAACACGGCAGATATTTGCGTTGAAGAAATATTTTTCAGAGTTAATTATAATGATTAGGGTTCCAGTAGCGTCACATAAAAATTGCGCAAAAGCAGCCGAAATTGGAGTCATATCGGGGGTTATAGATAAATGACATCTCGGGCAACGCCGGGCACCCAGTTAGTCTTCCATAAAGCAGTCGTCCGTCCTGTTTCACCATCAATCGTTCGTGTTTCTTCGGGCCCAAGAAAAAAAAAATCCTAAACCAATTTTCCCATCCCAATACAAATTGTGAAATCCGTTCGCCGCTGAAGGACTTCCTCGGCCGTTGTCTAAAACAAATCCTTCCTTTTGATGTTTTCCCAGTCAGCAGCAGCAGCTTCTATTACCTCAGACCCTCGACCTGCAGTTACTTCTGTATGTATGTTGTTCTTGCCGTAAAATGTTGGGTACCGTCTGTGATATGACGACTACTGTGACTGTTTTTGTAGAATAAATAACGACGCTTGTTACTGCACATTGGTTCTGGTCTGGTTGACATGGTTCTACATGTTCTGCCGATGCGGGTAGGAATCGATGAGTCAGTAGTTGCCTCTGATGTCCCTCAAGTGTCCTTGTATTGTTCTCAAGCTGGATTCTGCATCATTTTGCTGAAATATTCCTCTTTACCGTGTAAAAGTGCAAATTTCGCAAACTTGTATTAAACACATCAGACAAGTAATCTGAAACAATTTGGAAACCCAGCTGGAAACTGAAAGCTAGAAGATGACGACGGAGCATTCAGGCTTCGAAAGAAAGCCTGCGAGAGAATTCTCTCGCAGGTGAACCTTCCCCAGAGAGCTACCTTTGGGGATGCCGTCTCCTCTCTCTGGTATTTTGAACTAAGGTTCCCACAAGCCGATGCACCTCGGCCTGTTTTGAGAGGTGAATGTTCCGGGGTCGCAGACCTTGGGCATACGGTAAGAGTAGTCCGCTGTTCCCGTTGGAACAGTCGGCCAGCTGCCTCCTAAACTGGTCGAGGTACGGAGAAGGGAAAGATGCGTCCCCACAGCAAACTCCTCTCCCGCCATCCAAGGGGAAGGGCGTGGGACAAGTACCCAATGCCCGACCTACGTGATGCAGGTTTTTCTAGGGTTTTCCCTGCATCACTTTGAGGCGAATTGCCGGGTAGGATCCTTAAACCATAGCCCGGGGGCCCTAGTTAACCCTTGGCTACCTTCCTCTACCCTTCCCCATCCCCCCTTTCAAATCCCTTCCTATGCTATTAAAGGGGAGTTGCCACCATGTGGATTACCCTCTTGTAGCCTGTTGCCCTAAAAAAAATTCAGGCTTAGAAAACGTCGCGTTTTAATCGCTGTTGGCACCCGTGTGAAAACCGAGATCTTTTAATCCAATTTTAATACAGTTTAAATGCATTATTCCTTTGATTTAAATACTAGTTTTGATCTGATATGCTGTACAAATCATCAGTTATACAAGGGTTTTTTTTGTGTGTGCAAATTATGTAAATAATCTTGAGTGTTTTTATTTTTCGTTTTAACCTTAAATAGATTTAGATGAACTTGAAATCGTTCGTTTTAATTTACAGCAGCAAAAGCTCCAGCCATATGCACTGGCCGTAGTGAGTACCAGGACGCTATCAGCGACCTCGGAGGTCGCATCATCTCCCTGAAGCTGCACTGCCAAAATCCTGACAGTTAGGTGGGTTCATTACAGCACTGGAATAACAATCATTATTGGTTTTTAATCTGAGGGACACATTCAAGTCAAGCGGGATTGCACTGTTCCAAGTTCCTGATTAAGACGTTATGAGTAGAATACAGCGAAAAATCTCATCATCAAATTTCCGATATGTTACAGAGAAAAGTAAGATCCAATTTTTAATTTCCACGATTTTGAGTTTTTAAAATGTCGTTTTTGTCTCGCAGTGAAACTCCGGCTGCACGATCAACCTGCTGATACTCTCTGGGAAACGAGTTCTTACCATCTACAGGCGACAAGCACTCAGAGACACTGTTAATTGGTAAGTGGCTGGTAATACAGTCCTTCTTTCAAGTCGTCCAAGACTGTTTATAAACAAGGTCAAGGTTCCCCACATGCCGAGGCCTGTGTTTTGAGAGGTGTATGTTCCGGGGTCGCAGACCTTGGGGCATACGGCAAGAGTTGTCCGTTATTCCTATTGGAACAGTCGGCCAGCTGCCTCCTAAACTGGTCAAGGTACGCCGAGGGGAAAAGCTGCGACCCCACAGCAAACCCCCCTCTCCCGCCATCCAGGGAAGGGCGTGGGACAAGTACCCCAAGAGCCCGACCTACCACATGCAAGTTTTTCTGCGGTTTTTCCTGCATCACTTTGAGGTGAATTGCCGGGCAGGATCCTTAAACTACAGCCCGGGGGCCCCTAGTTAACTCTTGGCTACATTCCTCTACCTTTCTGCATCCCCCCTTTCACTCCTTTTCCTATTCTAATAAAGGGGAGTTGCCACCATTTGGATTAACCTCATGTAGCCTGTTACCGTAAAAAATAACATCTCTCTGCATAGGTTGAAAAGCCTGCGAGAGAATTCTCTCGCAGGTGAACCTTCCCAGAGAGCTCTGGCGGAGGCTACATTTGGGGGATGCCTTCACATCTCTCTGGTTTTTTGAACAAAGGTTCCCACATGCACAGGCACCTCGGCCTGTTTTGAGTGGTCCTCGGGCAAGAATTGTCCTCTGTTCCAATTGGAATAGTCGGCCAGCTGCTTCTTAAACCGGTCAAGGCACGGCGAGGGGAAAGCTGCGACCGCACAGAAAACTCACTCTCTTCCGCCATCGGAAGGACATGGGATAAGCACCAAATGCCCGACCTACCTGATGCAGGTTTTTCGACGGTTTTCCGTGCATCATTTTAAGGCGAATTGCCGGGAATTGCGAGGGGCCCCTAGTTAACCCTTGGCTACCTTCCTCTACCCTTCGGCATGCCCCCGTTCCGCATCCCCCCCTTTCCTATGCTATAAGAGGGGAGTTGCCACTATGTGGATTAACCTACACCTAAAAAATAAGTCAAGTGAAGGACCTTTTCCAATTTCAATGAACCTACACAACGAGGTAGCCTCAAACTAAAATTATTCAAAATATTATGCACCCAAATGTGCTATTATTGCTTTTAGATTATGAAGGTTGTTTTATTTTTATTTTCTAGAGAAATGACTTTTAAAAAAAGGATATTGCTAATGAACATAGGATCCTTACACGTGCATCGTAGTAACCGAAAAAAAGAAAAAAAAAGATTGAGAAGTAGAAATTGAAGATAAGTTAAACAACTGTCCTGAGACTCCACGACACTCGTCATCCTGAGAAAGAAATAAAGAAAAGGTTTGTTTATCAAGTATCAAAAGTAGAGGTGACAGAAAATATTGCTAAATACAGACTAATTATGAACAGAAGATTTATGTCATATCCAAAATGGTCATTCGCGACTTTATAAATAATTTTTGGTAAATTTCTCCCAAATTAATGTTTGTCATACAATTTGATTACATTAACGTATTAATTGAAAATGTCTTCATTCTAAATGATTTGTTATGTAGATGATTGTGGGTGGCCTGATGACCAAAATTCAGACTTAATAAATAAATTTGGAGATATTTAATTAAAAAAGTACCTATAAAACTGGCGACTGAAAATACAAACCAATTTTCGGAATGACATAAACGTCAGTAATAATAGTTTTAAAAAATTTAATGATGTCATTAGGGGGTTGGGATTAGGCATTGACAGCTTCGAGAATGGTGACATTTTGCATTTCAACGTTAATAGTTGCTGATTTTTATAATGTCTTTCAAACACTTCTCATTCCTCACTCACCCTTATAGATGCTAGGGTAGTTTTTTTTCTCTCAAACAGGTTTTTGTTACCGTATCGTAAGTAACACTTGTAAAACAAGTAAACGAAAAACTGGTATGATTTGCTACTTGTGTTTATGATATTGTAACGCGCAGCTTTGTTTAACCCCATTCCAACCACCCCCCCCCCCCCCCCCCCCGCGCGCCTAGGGGCTGAACTACAACTCAACCGGCAATTTGAATGTCTGAATTAAACTCAGCGCGACTTCCGTAACGCCGGATCTGACACCGATCTCGGCGTTCTCGCTCCTCCAGCCCCCCACCCTTACGGGTTCTCCGAAGGGGTTGAAATTATACACAACGGACAACGAGGGAAAACGCTCATTAGTCCCGAAAAACTAATTTTGTTTCGACGCGTTTTATATACGTTTTAACCAGCCCGGTCCACCCCTCCCCCTCGTGTTTTACCCCCCCACAGTGTTTGTTTCCGCGTCGAAGGAAACGTGTGTACAAAAATTTGGTCGAATTTATATGCGGAACATACACACCAACGTGGAATTTTCTTTATCGGAATGACATAACCGTTTCTGCTAACGATGTTCTTCTTCTTAAGAGGCGCCACAACGTTTCCTTGTGGCCTGCTCTACAACAGCCTTCCACCGTTTTTTTTATCGCAAACTAGCAGAGTTCCCGGCGTTTCCCGTCTAATTATTTATATAAAACCCGAAAGTGTATTTAATTCTGCATTAATCTTCAGGCAAGAAGTGATTTTTACTTACCTTGCCGAGAGACTGTTAATTTCATCAACACTCCCCAACCCTGTTGTTATAAAATACATTGAATTTTGTTGCATCAGTCGCAACAAACATACCTTTGACTTTCTTCCTAAATATACTCCTCGACTTTTGCAGGATTAATTGTCCCTCAGTCTTCAGACATCACGATAGATTTAATTGATGAAATTGTTAGCGACATTCACAATGTAAACAAATGGTCGCCATATTGTATTCACTTATATGGCACGAAAAAACTTACATTTTCTGCACGGGATCGTAAAGTATTCAGTATTGCTTTTTATTATCATTCGATGGAGTTTTCCTGGATGTAATTATACTTTTTTATTCAATTTCCAGCATTATTTCATTACGCGACAAGGAACTATTACCCTTTTGTTCGTTGCGTAGTAACGTTTCTCCCTTGCGGGTGCTGTGACGTCACGGTCTCTTGGCGCGCAGTAATTTAACACAAAATTATCACGTTATTCAATTATAATTCTTTCCCCATTTATTGCTATGGGTTTGTCACTCCCCCACAGTACCGGTTCTCGATTTTGGCAGAATACGTATACCAATTTTTGTTGCATTCTGTCCACGCGATAAAATTTGTATAAAGAACAACGTAAATACATACATACATACATACAAATATACATCCTTTTTTATTATATAGACTAGCGGGTGCCCGGCGTTGCCCGAGATGTCATTTATCCAGAACCCCCGACACACTCCAATTTCGGTTGCTTTTGCGCTATTTTTATGTAACGCTCCTCGATCCTCTACCCCCACCCCTAGGCGCCCTCCCCTCTCATACTGAAAGGAGTTGAAATTATACACAAACTTCACCAGTAGAAATACTATCAATTCCATTAACGCCTGCCGAATATTATTTCCACACGATCATCAACTCGAAAAAGTATTTAATTGAATACTTAAATATATTCCTTGAGTATTTCAGGATATAATCGTCACTCAGTCTTCATACATTACGAAATATTACATTGATGAAATTGTTAGCTAGACTCACAACTAATACAGCGCGAAAATTAACTTACATTTTCCCCAAGGATGGTAAAGTAATTCGTATTCTTCTTTATTACCATTCGATGGAGTATTGCTGTATAAAATTATACTTTTTAGTTAAAGAACATATTTCTGCTTTATTTCATTCCTAATAAAGGAGATATTTCCTTTGTTCCTTGCGTAGTAACGTCTTTCTCTCGCGTGACGTCATTGTCTATTGGCGCGCAGTAATTTAATATTTAATGATCACGGTTTTTAATTATAATTCTTTCCACATGAATACTTTATATTAAATACAAATATTTTTGCTTTATTTCATTACGAAATACAGAACTATATTTAGGATGCGTCAATGTCTTGAAAACTTATGACGTCATCGTCTCGCGCAGTAATTTAACACTAATTCGTAACTTATTTCAATTATAATTATTTCCACGTTTATTCTAGGGGTTTCTCACCCCCACAGTACCGGTTCTCGATTTTGGCAGAATACGTGTACCAATTTTTGTTGCATTCTGTCCACGCGATAAAATTTGTATAAAGAACAACGTAAATACAAACATACATACATACAAATATACTCCCTTTTTTATTATATAGATTAGTCTCGTCCAGTATTCACTTTTCCATTTGCCATTTGCCGGGTCTGCTTCTTTGTCTCTGTCCATCCGTTCCGAGGCTGCTCTGTAAAGTACGTTTAGCAGTGTGTTACGGGTGATGGGCAGCCTGCCCAACATCCACCCCCCCCCCCTCCCAACCTGGAGGACCAGTGGCCCTGCCAGGAGCTTAGCTCTCCGGGGTCACTAGAGCACGCGAACCTCCCCGTCACTATAAGGCGCCAGTCCCTGGTGTGGAGGTTATGCTGACGACAGCAGGTGAAATTTCTTCTCTGGTTGCAGATGTTTGCAGAAGTCACCGACGCAGGTCCGCCATTTGAGGGGAACAAAACTGGTTTCCCTTTCATTTCACAACGGAAAAGCATCAAATAATAACTTTGCATCAAAAAATTATTCTGTTCAAAAGTTGTAAAGCGGGTGTTAATTGATATTATAAAAGGCAACATGCCTTAAGAAAAAAAAAATAGCTCAAATATGTCATAAATTTTGAATTGCTTATGTAAAAGTAGAGATTTTGGCCATATGTAAAATTATAAGTTACAAAGAACCTGATTAAAGAAATAGTCATACACCTGTATGTTGTGTATTTGTTTTACAATTCATTGTAGTGTAACATTTTTTCCCAAGTTTTTAGGGGAAGTTTTTTTTAAAAAAAACATTATATGGATTGAAATAAATTTACTCTCACGTTTGGTTCAACATGGTTCAAATGAAATAAGGGGAAACAGCTGGAACGGACTGCTACAGAGGTCTGCGAGGGCTGTTCTCTCGCAGGCAGAACCTTGTAGGAGAGACAGGAAGGGGCTACCTTTGGGGATGCCTCCTCCTCTCTCCGTTTTTGAACTAAGGTTCCCAAAAGCCAAGGCACCTCGGCCTGCTTTGAGAGGTGCATGTTCCGGGGTCGCTGACCTTGGGCGTACGGTAAGAGTTGTTCTCTGTTCCCATTGGAACAGTCATACAGCTGCCTCCTAAACTGGTCGAGGCACGGGGAATGGAATGCTGCGTCCCCACAGCAAACTCGTCTCCCGCCATCTGAAGGGCGTGGGACAAGTACCCAATGCCCGACGTACCTGATGCAGGTTTTTCTAGGGTTTTCCCAGCATTACTTTTAGGCGAATGCTGGGTCGGATCCTTAAAATATAGCCCGGGGGCCCTAGTTAACCCTTGGCTACCTTCCGCATCCTCCCTTTCAAATCCCTTCCTATGCTATTAATGGAGAGTTGCCACCATGTGGATTACCCTAAGAAAAAAGGAACGGACTGCTCAGGCTAATTATTTACAATCAGACCTCATGAAGTACCACGAAGTCGATATTTTAATTTTATGATCCACAGCTAATTATTAATTAAAAATCGACGGCTTTACCAGGTGAATAGAATTAAGAAACGTTTCTAGGGGGGGTTCCATCCTGTTCGTTTTCGTAGACCGCAAGGTTTTGGGTGACTTGGGAGTGTCGTCAATGTTGTGGCTAAGACGATGATGACAGAGTGATCCTCGAAACGTTGGGGTGTGGACGGAGAGAACAGCCCCGCGCGCGCGAATGGTCTCCCCCCCCCCCCCGGAAGGGTTTGTTATTTCTTGATAATAGCTCAGAATCACCTCTTAAGAGAGCTTACGTCATTTAGCTTCATTACATTTTTCCCATCTAATGAAATACTAACGGGCAGATTGTTTACTGATGGAAATTATAGAAATTATATATATATATATATATATATATATATATATATATATATATGCAAAGGCTAAATGAAATAATTTTCCGCGTCACTGTGCTCTGTTTCGAAAAAATATAATAAAAAAATACAGAATCTCTGACGTTGGTATAATAACCTAAACAATCTGTGGACTTACAAGTATTTAATTTTATAAAATGATCTTTATTAAAACTTGAAGATGCTCATCAACAACAATATCTGTGGATTCATTTACATTATTTATGTATTTATTTTTTAAGAATACAGTTAAAAACATTCAAATAAAAAATGTATAAGGTTTACTAAAATTGAGTTAGCGGTTACGAGGGTGAAAAAAACTGTTGCATCACCTCCGTGTATTAGTAACGAACATGTTAATAAGATTTACATGACCTTTCGGTGTGGCATATCTTTACAGTCTTAATGTTTATGTTAATTCTCGTTGCTTAAGAGATTTTAAGGTTGATGTTTTGCGGTCACTGTAAAACTTTGTGCCGTTATTTTTCACAAGTGCGTCGCTTTTAGGACAGGCTGTATTAAACACCGTTTGGAATAGTGTGTGTGTGTGTGTGTGTGTGAGGGAAATACTCGTACATCATTTTAACCGCGAAGACGTTTTATACACGACACGCATATCTTTGAGCAGGTTCATTGTTGCAATGAGTAAGACAACGATATTAAACGTCAACTTCTTTTATTAATTGGTTCCACGTAAAAAGATCTACAAAATTTGATGTGATTAAACAGACTCTTCATTATCAACATTACAAAGGAAGGAACGTGACCATGGCTAGCAACTTTGAGGGGAGCTTTCCGGGTGATAATAAAGTAAGTGCATTATTGTTGCTGATTTCTCTCTATCGCCTCAACATTGAAAGTCATTTTGAAGTATTCGTTTGTGGCAGTTGTGCGGAATCAGATAAAAAGCAACGAACGTTGATTCAAAAATGTCTTATGTTAAGAATATTAAAAGTTACCATTGTTTGCTATAAACTGTAATTTAATTTATTTCATTTAAATAGCCGAAAGCAAATTTCCATATTCACACTTCATAATTAATTTCCATAATTCATTTACTAATAATTATATACATATACATACCTCTCTCTATATATATATATATACTAAAATATATACAACACACACATGCCTATACCCATATATGTTCACACATACACATACTCCTGTACATACAACATAATACTTTAATTACAGATTATACTCTGTTATTAATTTGGAATTGGAATCGTGTTTGTGATATAATTATCTGAAACAGGTCTTCCATTGTAGAAAAGTTTATTTTAAATAATAATATTTTATCTGACTTTAATATATATGTATATATATATATATATATATATATATATAAATGTATGAACACAGCCAAATTAGTCAGAAATAATTTATTAATAATAAATTAACATACGTTTCGTCCTCAATATTGTACTTCAACATGTGTACATTGGAGTAAATAACTTCCACACATTGCCAAAATTCTTCTGTAAATATTAGCCAAATATTGATGTATTACAAATAAATTTTTAGTAGAATTTGCAAGGCATGATGTTTAGATTAACGACGAAACGTTGATTAATTTTTTTCTTTACGTTTTTGTGTTAATAAATTGTTTCTAACAGATTTTGCTGTATTCATACACTTATGTATATTTAAAATTTATTAAATTAGCTCTTAATTATATATACATACAATGAAAAATAACCACATGTATAATATTACTGAAATTTTGAAGTTTGTTGATAAAATTATTCTATTGTCTATTTGCTTGTCAGAGCATATTATATATATATATATATATATATATATATATAATAATTGATAATATTTTTTATATTACAACAATTAATTGTTTTTATATAAATAATGAATAATGCTTCATAGAATTTATTTTTCTTAGTTTTAAGATTGATAATCAATTGACGTCTGCTCTCTATTTAACTTCCATATGTGTTAATTTTCACGAAAGAATTTGAATAATTTGATTAAGAAATCAATCAATTAATTAATAGAATTATTCTAGTCTCTATTTGCATGTCAATATATATATATATATATGTGTGTGTGTGTGTGTGTGTGTGTGTGTGTGTCTTTATGTATATATGTTTTTATAATATCCTCTGACAAGCAAATAGAATAATATTCTAAAGATATTATTTGTTTGTCAGAGCATATTATATTTACATAAAGACACACACACACACACATATATATATATATATATATATATATATATATATATGTCTGTATGTATCAATATATTTATATATATATGTCTTTATGTATATATATATATGTATATATATATTGACAAGCAAATAGAGAATAGAATAATTTGATTAACAAACTTCAACACTACAGAAATATGATGCTTGTGGTTAATTTGCTATATGTATATAAAATTAAGGGTTGGTTTGATAAATATTAAATACGAAAAAATGTATGAATATAGCCAAATCTGTATATGTATATATATACATATACAGATTATATATACATATATATATATACATATATATATATATATATATATATATATATATATATGTGTGTGTGTGTGTGTGTATTCATACATTTATATATATATATATATATATATAAATGATAATATTTTCATATTACAACAATTAATTGTTTTTATATAAATAATGAATAATGCTTCACAGAATTTATTTTTCTGAATTTTATAATTGATAATCAATTGGCAACTGCCCTCTATTTAACTTCCATAGTTGTTAAGTTTCACGAAAGTTATTTTTCTCCGGGTGTTGACAACGTGCCACTAGCGAGTTAGTGACTAAAAAAATGTTAATGTTTATCATATATGTCGTGAATGAAAATATGATTTTGCAGAGTAAAGATTTTTTTAAAAAATTCCAGTGTCTTTTCTTGGGTTTCCATGATTACACTGATCATCCATTTTGAGAAATAAAATATTTTATTTTACTAAATATTATATACATATCACATGATAAAAACATGCATGATTAGACGGTTTCTTTGTCTTTGAGTATTAACTTTACAGACAGTCACAGGCACTTTTCAAGAGCAGTATAGCAACGCCTTTTTCTTATCTTCAGATCCTCCTTAGACCTTAAAATACAGGATACGGGTGTCACAATAATAGTTAAAAATGGAAGGCTATATACTGCGTAGAATAGTTAATATTTTTCTTAACACTAGTAGTTTCAGGTCTTAAAAAGTATTTATTTCCTTTGGACAGTCTGTTGAGTTGAGTGTGGTGTCTTTTCCGGAGTTAAACACTGTCATTATTTATCAAATCAAATATATCCATTTGAGTATTATTGTACCTGTGTACCAATCGTTCTTCAGATTGTTAACTTTGGGGTAATAATAACTGGCAGTTATGTGGGAGAGGAAAAACCTCGTAACAAAGATGGAAGTAACCATGAATGTTATTCTGAAATGAAGCACTATTCAAGTCTGATTTTTTCCCTCTTTGCATAATCATTAAAGGAAGATTCGTTTGGCTGATCCAGGGTTAAGCAAAATTTGCGCGTGTTTTCAGTTGTGGCCCCCCTTGACGTGCTTGAGAAAACATCTCCCCAAGGTTTCGTAACCCAAGCAAGGTACGACGGGAGCGAAAGATTTCCGATAGCAACGGCCGATATCTAATGGCCAGGAATAGCTGCAACGACCTGCCAAGGTCACAGGGCAAATAGGTATGTTACTGGCGGTCTTCCAAGAGGGAATATGTTGTGCAATCTGGACACACCTCGTGTCCTTTGCTTGTCGCCTCCTGTGAGCGCTTGTGGAAAATTAAGTACCACTGGAGGGTCGCTATCAGGAAATGGATCACCTTTACGTATATATGAGTATAATAAAATACATTAATTGGCAAATTGTGAGAATTCAATGAGAAAGGAAGACAACACGCACAGACAAGTAGGAACAATACATAAAATTATAATACTCAAATGACAGACAATATGAAAGTGATAAATAAAAAAAATACATAAGTAAAAAAAGATAAATTCGTAAGCGAGAAGAAAATCATTACGTAATATGTTAAAATCTTTTAAAAACAGGTCACACGGAAAATAGAGAAAAATTTGTACATACTACGAAATGTTAGTGTGTTATTAATATTAAAAAGTACACGAAAACAATCAAATTTGTCAGTAATAATTTATTAACGGAAAACCAAGGACTTCTCTGGTGTACCATGTATTTGGAGAAAATAATTTCCATGCACTGTCAAATTTTTCTAGTGATATCAGGCAGATAGAGTAAATAATTTAATTCCTTGGAAATTCAATGTATGTATATAAAGTCAATATTAGGCTAATATTAATAGAATAATTTATTCACAATTAGTTGTACACATGTCAAAGTCCTAGATTGAGGAATAAACGTTGCGTCAATTTTTGTTATTATTTTATTATATTATTTTGGCTGTTTTCATGTATTTATAACCGTAATGTATAACTATTAACTGTTACTAATACTATTGGAAAACCCGTACTGGAATCCAGAATAATTTTTCTCGGTCTATAATTTATTTTTTACGATTGCAATTATAATAATTGAATTTTCCAAGCCCAAGTAGTTAACAATTAATGTTTCTGAACGCCAGCCATTTTGATGCCGAGATGTTCTCTCATGCAGTATGAAATGGCCAAATAGCCTTGTTACGGCTACGTGATAATAACGGAGTGGTGGGGGAATTTCACGAGTAATCGGTCCTACCGTTTACTCATAAAAAAAACTGAAAATAAATCTTGTACTTTTACGTTTTAATTTAACGTGTTACTATCGTTGACTTTTAAACACAGAAATTAACACACGATCACAGGTTCATAATTTTCATTCATTACACCAGTGAAATTATACACTAAAAACATGTGGGTCGATCCCGAAAACTAATTATTCGACGGTAAAAACCCGCCATTCGTATATACTTTTAAATTTCACCCCACTGTTCACTCCTTGAGAGTTCGAAAGGCCGACTGAAACCTTGGGAGTTGTGCGCACAAGTCAGTAATCGCAATGGGATGAATGGTTTAGGAGCGCATAGGAGACATACAGACAGACATTCATTTATATATACATATATATTGTAATTCCGATTAATTAGGACATTAATTCATTTCAATAATATTTAAATTGTTTGAGTAATCCATTATAGCGGCAGGAGCTTCCAAATCAACAATGTAGTCGGGCTCTGTTACTTTGTCGGAAAGTCTAAAATGGCGTATGCGCGCTAAAACTCGAGATTACGATAGTTCAGTTGGTGACTAGAATTTAACAGAAGTTGGTGCCTGGACATTTCGGAGGACGCAACAAGTGATACTAGAGCAGAGACTAGCCGTCGTTTAATTAATGTATTATTATTGGACAAAGTTTCAGCCAAGGAAAGGGAGGCAGCAGTTTACGTCCATAACCAGCTAGGAATAGTAAAGTTGCGGGTTAAGTCCAAAGCGGTAAAAGAGTAGCAAATCTAAAAACCACAGAATTCACCTAAGGCAAGCAGTCAACAGGTAGCTGACAAAAAGGAGGATCATCCGAGTTCCTGACATCGTATTAATAATTTTGACTAGAATCAGTGTAAAATCTCGCAATAGTGTATTTTCGAAACAAAAAGGGATGCTGGAACCAGCTGGACAGATGTGAGTAACAAGTTACAAAATAATGATTTATGTAAACGTAATTAAAAGATAGAAGCCAGATTTCGTTCTCATCTTAAATTGTTAATCAGAGTTGATCTCCTTACTTTTTAATTTATTTCTATCGACGTATTATCTAGGTAAATGTGATTTGTTTGTTAATAAGATTTTTTAAATCAAATTGTTGCGTCCATAATCAAACCCAGTGAAGACCCTGAGGAATTAATATTTTAAATAGTATTTGTTTTTGAGTTATTGCCACAAAATAAAATAAATATTTTGTTTGTTAATTTCGATCTTTTCATTTAATAAAAAGCCATCTATTTGATTATTACATTTTGACGCTTTAACGTGAGGTAAACGCTTTAAAATTCTTGTGGATTATTTAATTTTAATTAACGTCATCTTGTTAATTGATAAAGAAACAAGGGTAAAAATCAAATATATTTTAACGATTTGTTCCAGACTCTTTCAAACGTACAGAAGGAGGCACAGGATTATTTGAAGAGAAAGAAAATCTTCGAGCTGTTCAACTTCTTAATCGGACATCTGCTTGTTGAGGAACCAGGTAAGTGGACGATAACTCTGCTCCGGTTCGTTAGCCGTTCGTGCGATGGGCGTGGGTTGCCCCGCCTTGGGCTCGAACCCAGATCCCTCAACCGGATCTTTCCCCGCATTGCTCATTGGCTGTCAAAAGTGTTGGGAAAATTTTTTTTCCCTCAATTTGTACACACTGTATAGTAATTGTTGCACTGCGTCCATCTACCTCCTTCCCGTCACCAGTTCAATGATGTCCTAATCTCATTTGCGAGGGCGAATCAGATTATCCTTATTTTTTATTAGTCAAAATAAGGTACATACAGGTAACTGCTATTGTGCATATTATTTTTCCAGGTAGTCCGCCACACCGTTCAGACATTTATCCAATCGCAGCACTAGATTTGAGGTGCCAATGTGGTAGAATTCGCCCCTCTGACTGTGGAACCACTTCATGGTTGCAGGAACTTCTTCAGCGCCACGAACGGTTTTCGAGTCGGCGGTTCCACAGTCAGACAGACGAATTATACCACAGGGGCGTCTCAAATTTAATGCTGTGATGATGAACCCGTGTTGGGAACCATCTGCAATTACCTGCGTGATTCACCCTCGTAGTTCCGTCAATCCCCAATTTAATCTTCTTCCGTAAAGATTCGTGTATTTCCATAGACTTGTCTCCATTACGATTAATTATTACAGTGGACAATTGCATCCTAGATTGTGTTACACTTTATATTTATTTACTTAACGACAAATCCTGTCTTAAGAAGAAGAAGAAAAAATACATCCGCTGGGGAATTCCAGCACTGATCTCATTTTACAACGAGACCATCCCAAAACGGATCGACTGAATTATTTACGAATCAGATTCCTTTCAAGTTAAGAAATTATCCAGTGGCCACCATTTCAAGGAATACGATAGGTCATGAATAGTTGATTTCGAAACGAAATTTCCATAGAATGACGCCATTATCTGAGCCGTGCCTCCAGCTCAAATTACATATCCACCTAAATAATTCTCCAGACAATGGGAGAGAAAATTGGAGTTGTAAAAAAAGAAAATGAGTAAGGTGTGGGTGGGGGGGGGGGGGGATGGCGCATGTCCCCCCCAAAAAACCACGACGAAAGTGTCTAGATCGTGGGACTGGATGTCGCCGCGCGCGTAACCAAGTTTCGTTCGTGCGTTACAAGATGCAACAGGAAAGTCCCCGGGGGCGACCCGCCATTGCTGGCAACGTCCATGTTGTGAGGACGCCTCTGCCTCTGTTGAATGCGACGCCACGCTGGAAAATAAAATAGTTATATATATATATATATATATATTGTAATACCTCTCAAATAAAAGAAAAGAAAACTACCAATTTAAACAAACAATTATCATTTATTAAAACACAATTTACAATTACACAAATCTGATGAAATTTTATAAATCAAAACAATTTTATTTACCTAGAATACATTTTAAATAATTGGACTCGGTACCCTCAAGGTCTTTACTGGGTTGATAAGGAAACGGAACAAAGTGTTACAATTAAACAAATACAGTTACAATAAATGAAAAACGAAATGATTGAAACGAAATGAAACGAAATCTTTGAAACGTAATGAAACTAAATCTGATTTTTACCCCTATTTAACAATTTACAATTATGAATTCAGAAAAAAAAACTTACAAGGTCTATGGTCCACACACTCACTTCATATAGGCATAAAAGGCACCAGGTTGCGCTCACACTCTGCTTTCACAGTCACCTCCGAACACTCAAGGATCCCCAGTCTGAGTTCATAAACAAATCTGACAAAAATAAGAACAGAATTCCTGTCCTGAGCTGGTTATTACAATATATTGTAATAATTAAAAATATAATATATGATTGTGGCTTAAATGAAATACACTAATAACTTTAAAGAACAAACAAAATTTATTAAGCCAAATTTTATAACAAGTATAAAATACACAAAATATTTGTAATCTCAGGGTCTTGATCTGGGTTTGATAAATGGCAGAATTTAAATAATCAAAATTACATTTACCTTTTATGGAAATCAAAGCGTCTGAACATAGGCGAAATTTGTTGCGGAAGAAATAATACTACAGATTGAATTTATCAATTTCAATTTTATCAAGAATTAACGATATCATTTTATCGATAATTAAATAATTAAAGAACGATCTGACTTTTATCTTTTAAACACGGTTTACAAATTATTTTAAAGTTTTCTCTACTTACGGCCGCCCAGGTCTCATTTTAGCTTTTCCTGCACAATTTTGGGGACATCACTGATTCTAAGTTCTCACAGGCTCTAATTGGCGTTGTTTGTTAATTGGTTTACCACAAATTGGTTGGTTCTCGATGCTTTACTGCAACCTGGATTTGTAGATCTCGTGGCTTTAGTTGACAATGGACTTCATTGGTTTGTCTGAATATTGCTTTACTTTTTAATAATTGAAAGCATGTTTGTGACTGGGCCACAATCTTTCGTTCTGACTGCCGACTATAATACTTTCAATGAGTTCTTTTCGTCCGTTCTATTCGCTGTCTGCTGACCGACTGTACTGTTCAAATTTTTATGACTTGGAATTTTGGTCTTTTCTCCTCGCTGCTTACTGCCCGACTGTCCTCTTCGTCTCGTAGATTTTGAGCGCGTAGAACCTCAACAGTGTTTTCTTTGCCTTGCCGGATTGTTGCGGCAATTACCAATTACTACAATATATTGTAATAATTAAAAGGGAGTAAATAAATTAAAATAGCCCCACGTTGTGGAAGCCAATTTATGTTATAATTAAGAGGTGGTCTTAATTAAAAGAATTAATTAAGAAAATTATTAAGATTTAAAAATTTATCCTTTAAAAGTACAAATGGTAATCCCTACTTTACACGCCGAATTTCATCAAGTTAAGAAACAAATATTTTATTTAATTTTTACAATTCGTGGCGTTCTAGGGAAAATACAACTTTATAAAAAAAACTATTTAAAATCTGTAAACAACGATTAAAGGTAGAAGTCGTTCGTTTTTCTTTTCATTTAGTTTCTTTCATTTCGTTTATTTTCATATTGTATTAAGTTAGCTTCAATCAGTTTGAATTGTTAATGTTATTTTATTAAATTGGATTGTTCTTACTATCAAACCCAGTAATGACCCTGAGGTAAAGAGAATTTCGACGTATTTGATTGTAAAATATAAAGTTGTATTTTTCCCTAGAACGCCGCGAAATGCAAAATTGAAATAAAATATTTGTTTGTTAACTTAATGAAATTAGGCGTGTAAAGTAGGGATTACAATTTGTACCTTTAAGAATGAATTTTTTAATCTTAATAATTTTGTTAATTAATTCTTTTAATTAAGGCCACCTTTTAATTATTACATAAATTGGCTTCCACAACGTGGGTCTAATTTAATTCATTTACTCCCTTTTAATTATTACAATATATATATATATATATATATATATATATATATATATATATATATATATATATATATATGTGTGTGTGTGTGTGTGTGTGTGTGTGTGTCAACGAGCAAACTTCAACATCGTTTCATTCAGATGTTCCCCATATCAGAAATATAATCCATTTACCACCTTGGCATTACTTGGCTATGTATTGTGGTCTGAACGTTGAAATATATGAAAATTATATACTGTCGAAAATGTGACTTAAAATTTTTCAAATTTTTCACAAAGTGTCATAAAATCTGAGATGACAAATGTGACAAGTGTTCGGTACGTTCCAAAGACTTCAACTAACACTTACAGACCGTTAAAGTAATAATTATATCGATGTTATGTAACATGAAGAGCTTTAAAAAAATTTCTCAATATTAAAACTATCAAAGTTTTGGCTCTGTACATTTAATTGGAAAATTGTAAGACGTTGTAAAGTTACGGGATGAATACAGTGACGTAACCGCATTACAAACGCACTCCATCTGGAACACACACACACAGACACGTGGAATCGTTTCGAATACAAGAATAGACAAATAAGGAAACCGAGTTGAAGTAGTTCCTGCACAAGCAACTATCACGTAACGGTTCAGCCGTGAGACTAACAGAAACAGACGATCCACATTCCGTCATTATAATACGGCTGCTTACTAAGTAGCTTGGTCACTAAACTGAACTAATTTGTCTCTAGTTGGAGCGACTCCGCCTGGCTGATTAGTTATTTTTATTTTATTTAGGGTAACAGGCTACATGAGGGTAATCCACATGGTGGCAACTCCCCTCTTATAGCATAGGAAGGAATTTAAAGAGGGGGGATGCGGAAGGGTAGAGGAAGGTAGCCAAGGGTTAACTAGGGGCCCCCGGACTAAAGTTTGAGGATCCTATCCGGTATTCGCCTAATAGTGTTGCAGGGAAAACCCCTAGAAAACCTGAATCAGGTAGGTCGACATTGGGTTTTTGTCCCACGACCTTCCGATAGTGGGAGAGGTTTGCTGTGAGTTCTGCCTACGAGAGAACATCCCTGAGATTTTGACCGCGTGGCTGATAAACAGCAAAATATCAGAAATAATCAATGTCGTAAAACACCTGCATTTTTCCAACCACCTTTGTCGTATTATGCATCTCAGAGTCCCAAGACTGCAACCGAAGTGTGAGTGAAAAATGCTCAAATAATTTCTTAATCAAAAATCTAAAAAAAACTTGCTTAATCCAAAATAAATTGATATTCAATTATAAATACTACCAAATTTTTAATAAACAGATTCGTATATAAAACACCTTTTGGTATTAATTAAAATCAAGAACTATACTATTTAAAAAAAGCAACTAAAAATTCACAATACCAAAAAAAGATTGAGAATAACAGAATTAAACCTATAAAAACGAAAATATAAGAATAATTCCCCCGTATCATTTACACTTTGTATTCCATAATCAGAACGTAAGGTCTCAATAATAAAAACAAACCAAACAGATTATATAACAAAAAACTTATAATAACGGTAACGATATTGAACTATTAATAACAATGCAGTAATTATAATTAAATTAATTATATTATTAATAAAAATGCCATATATCCGTACTAACGCATTAATAGAGTAGTTATTGTAAGTAGTAAATAATCTTTCAAA
Source organism: Zhengitettix transpicula (assembly GCA_037074705.1). Taxonomy (NCBI): domain Eukaryota; kingdom Metazoa; phylum Arthropoda; class Insecta; order Orthoptera; family Tetrigidae; genus Zhengitettix; species Zhengitettix transpicula. Next base: position 93,523,102 of record CM073593.1, read on the forward strand.
AATAATTTATTCTGTGGTTATTAAATAGTTTGTAGGTTATAAGTTTCTTGATGTTTGAGAAACTCTCAAGAAGTTTATTGAGACTTTCGAGGAAGTGCCGGAGTTAGTTATCTTGGTATTTTTTATATGAGCACCATATTTGATTTGTAGTCATTTGATGGTAGAATCCTATTCTCTGGATATAAATTGTGACCGCATTGTCGTCTTCCAGACCAACCTGTGGTGTTCATCCAGAAGATCGCAGAGCGCCTGGAACAGTTTCGTCAGGGCCTGGGCCCTCCCCCGCTCCTGTTCTGCCGCCCCCACATGGAGGCGCTCTTCACTACATTGGACCGCTCTGGAAACGGAGGCCTCACTGCGGACCAATACCGAACCGGTAAGAGATCTCTCTCTCTCTCTCTCTCTCTCTCTCTCTCAATCTTTCTCTCCCAATCTCTCTCTCTCTCATTTTCTGTCTCTTAATCTCTCTCTCCCAATCTATCTCTCATTTTCTGTCTCTTAATCTCTCTCTTATTCTTTCTCTTAATCTCTCTCTCCCAATCTATCTCTTCTAATCTCTCTCTGTCTCTCTCAATCTCTCTCTCAACTGCTCAATCTCTCTCCCCAATCTCTCTCTCCCAATCTCTCTATCTCAATCTCTCACTCTCAACCTCTGTCCCAATTTCTCTTTATCCCCCAATCTATCTCTCCCAATCTCTCTCTCTCTCTCTCTCTCTCTCTCTCTCTCTCTCTCTCTCTCTCTCTCTCTCTCTCTCGTACGTTAATAATAAATTGCCCGATAATTCTCAATAAGAAAATTGAAATGTTTTTAGATAATTCTGTCAATAAACAATTTAAATTTATTAAAACTGCAATTAAGACCGTTATTACTATTTACAATATTATTGTTATATATTAAATTAGTATGAATTTTAATTTCCAAATAATTATCAGTACTATCAGGAATTTTATTATTTACAGAAAATATATTATTTATAGCAAATCGCATTATATGTAACTTATTTAGATAGTCCCATATATTTCAGTTATATCTTAGATAGTTATAATAATGTGCTAATTGTTTCAATGTTGAAGGCATGATAACTCTGGGCATCTCTCACTTCAACGACTCGCCTTCTTTCAACGCGGCAGGTCTCGTGTCGAAGGAAACCTTCATTAAGGAAGCGTGAGTCTCCTTCATTTGTAAAAATAACTTGCTATATCTGGTTAAATTCATAATCCGAAATGAAATGAGTTTGATAACACGTTATACTAGAATTATTCTGCGTGTCCTAAATGAACCTCGTAATAAGGTTATTTATAGCTTTTGTAACCATACAGTGTTCAGAACCTCGTGAAGAACGAAGTTAAGTTGCATTTCTATGTTATTTATCAAGTCAGGCTGATTTCAGTTTCTCTGTCTCTGACTCTGAACCACCTTCCAGCTTACTTTTATCTGTTATCTTCAGCACCCTGCCTCTATTTCCCCCTAACAAGCTGCAGACGAGGGCTGTTATTGAGTGTTTCCACACCGAGCATCCAGATGAGTTCGTCGTTCTTTCAGACGCCATCACCGCCTGGTTTTGGATTTGTTCTTTGATAATTACGTCTATACGGAAACGGATATTTTGTTCTCGTTTTCTGAATTGGTTTCCTATGACTAAAGTAACAAAAAGATGAAGTATGCAGTTTACTCATAAAATTGAGTGACCAATTAAACACCAGACAAAAAAACATTTTAGTAATCCTTGTTGCTTTCGTCAGGATGAAGAAATATCGTAACGACACAGCACATAACAGACGCTCTTCACCCTCCGAATGCGTTCCGAACTTTTAAGATCACCATACCCGAAACTTTACTTCAGTGCTGCTTACGGTCACTGTCGTACTGGATTATATAATCCATTAATGCTGAAGGCTTGGTGCTTCCTAAAGAAAGTGATTGTTTTATAATTTTATATATATATATATATATTGTAATAATCACATACTTTATAATTACTCTTCATTATTCTCCATTCTCTTAAATATGCCTTAGAATTCTGCCATATTTTTATTTAAACTTTTATCTATTATTTCTATAATCTTATCACATTTTAAACTAATTTTATTAATTTCTAACCTTAAATTCTCCATGTTTTTATAACTTCTTGTGCTCAAATCTGCTATATTGTTTATTATTATCTGTTCTAATATCTGCTATATTTTTATTAGTGTTTTCCATCTTTTTTTAAAAAAGTTTTTCAAATACTCCAATATAATTTTCTTTCCACTATTCCCTTCCATATTTCTTTGAGAATCCATTATTTTAAATTAAATTTAGCTAACAGTAAAATTTCTAAATTCAAATGCACATTTAATTATTTTTTTTAATAAACCTCTTAAGTTCACACGCACACAAAAATTAGCAAAATATTGGGTGCACATATTTACTATACTACTCGCATCAGTACTTCATCAATGTTATCGTCAGGTTTCTTTTTTTAAAAAAAATATATCCTATTCTTTATTACGAGAAACGTGTCACCACATTGGAGCGCGAAATGTAATAATAATCATATATATTTAAATACAATTAAATTTAATTTTAATTAAGCGAACGTTGAGGCCAAAAAAAATGTAAAAATCTAATTAATAATTTGATTATTACATTTTTTGCCTCGACGTGGGCTTAATTGCAATTAAATTTAATTGTATTTAAAATATGAGATTATTACAATATATGTATCTATCTATATATATATATATATATATATATATATATATAAATATTCTGACTGTTGCGACAACTTACAAATAATCAAAAGCCAATTTGAAGTCAGAAAAAAATTATTTACTTATAGAAAATTAAACTACGTTTCGACGCTAACTTTGTGACCTCTTCAGGTTGCAGTTTAACAGTAGGAAACCAAACAGAACAATTACAACGATTAAAATAAAAAAAATTGATGAAAAATTTGTCAGGGAAAAAAAGATATAAATTAAGGTGGACTTGGAAGAAATTTTGCTAGTCAGGGTCGTTATCCCTTGACACCATTTAAAACGAGAACCAAAGTTAGCGAAGAAACATGGTTTAAAACGGGAAATAATTTTTTTATCCGACTTCAAGTTGGTTGTTGTTTATTTATATGATTGTTTTATACTCGCTGGTTCGCAAGGGTTCATAATTTCAATTTCTTGAAGAGTACTTGCCGACATGAAGAGCCTGGAAAGTCTGCATTTAGAACGTGATGGTGTCTTATGTGAGAATGATTTCTACAAAATGAGGTTTCTCGAGGTGTCCAGGCATGTAAATGTCACCTACCTGAAGCGAAGGACGAACCCTGTCCTTAATACCTTGGAGTAATTATCTGGTGCAACGCAGCTCAGGTATAATAATTTGAAATTCAGATCGGCTTGGACTGGAATCCAGATTTCAGGCGTTGCCGCATATGCGAGTTTTAACGGTCATCTCCAGACCTGCAGAAGCTAACGAGAGTTGTTTTTTTAAAAAAAAAATCACAAAAAGGAAACTAAGATACATTCGCCTGAATTGATTAATTTAAATGCTTTAGAGATCGTCCTTCCGATAGCAGTAATGACGTTAGTCGGCCCAAGTAACTGATAATGATCCAGTAATCCGAATTGGGTTAATGAGATCAGCAGCTGAGTACGTCTTTGCGTTACTAAACCGTCGCTACGGCAACCCGGTGATGACGTCGTCAGTGCTCTCCTACCCCCCAACCCTTGCGTCGTCTAGCACCTGGACTTTCCCCAACTGAAAGTGACTTATTTGATCAAACGTCAATGTTTCTGTTATAATTACGTGCAGAGGGTTCATTGGTCAAACCAAGCGATGGGTTAGGAAGGATTTAAAACATATTTGTCTTCGACAGTTGTAGTACACGTACATCGGGAATAGGTTTAATACGGAAATGTCTAAAATATTAAAATAAAATATTCAACGGTATGACTATCATAATCAGTATTTGAGACTCTTTTTTTTCCACCTGAAGAAAGGTACAAAGATCTCAGAAACGTTGTGTGGTATTTATATTATCACTTCTTTTGACTGGATTTATTATTATTATTAATTTTAAATCAGACGTATTTTTTTTTCATTTCAACTTTTGACGCCATTTGTATTTATTTTAACGTTTATATTTTGCCTCCTCTCAATTATTTTTTGCTCACTTTCGGCTTTAATATTTATTAAACTTTTAAAACTCGGTTAAAACTTTCGAACAAATTAGTTGTAGCGAGGATCCATTTAGCTTTTTAAATTTTGTCAACTGTTGAGTCCAGTTGTGTCTCTCTAGGTTCCTTTTTGAACCTGAAGAAGAGGACATGGATCCCAGAAACGTTGTGGTGTATTTATGTCATCAGTTCTTTTGTCTGTATTTGGCTATCTTTCTTATTATTAATTTTAAATCAGACGTATTTTTTTTCATTTCAACTTTTGACGCCATTTGTATTTATTTTAACGTTTATATTTTGCCTTCTCTCAATTATGTTTTGCTCACTTTCGGCTTTAATATTTATTCTAGTTTCAAAACTCGGTTAAAACTTTGGAACAAATTAGTTATAGCGAGGATCCATTTAGCTTTTTGAGTTTTGTCAACTGTTAAGTGCAGTTGTGTCGCTCTAGGCTCCTTTTTTGCACCTGAAGAAGGGGACATGGTTCCCAGAAACGTTGTGGTGTATTTATGTCATCAGTTCTTTTGTCTGTATTTGGCTATCTTTCTTATTATTAATTTTAAATCAGACGTATTTTTTTTCATTTCAACTTTTGACGCCATTTGTATTTATTTTAACGTTTATATTTTGCCTTCGCTCAAATATGTTTTGCTCACTTTCGGCTTTAATATTTATTCTAGTTTCAAAACTCGGTTAAAACTTTGGAACAAATTAGTTGTAGCAAGGATCCATTTAGCTCTCTAGGCTCCTTTTTGAACCTGAAGAAGGGGACATGGATCCCAGAAACGTTGTGGTGTATTTATGTCATCACTTCTTTTGACTGGATTTATTATTATTATTAATTTTAAATCAGACGTATTTTTTTTTTATTTCAACATTTGACGCCATTTGTATTTATTTTAACGTTTATATTTTGCCTTCTCTCAATTATGTTTTGCTCACTTTCGGCTTTAATATTTATTCTAGTTTCAAAGCTCGGTTAAAACTTTTGAAAAAATTAGTTATTGTGAGGCTTGTCAACTGTTGAGTCCAGTTGTGTCGCTCTAGGCTCCTTTTTTGCACCTGAAGAATTAAGACAAGGATCCCAGAAACGTTGTGTGGTATTTATATCACCACTTCTTTTGTCTGTATTTGGGTATCTTCACTATTATTAATTTTCAATCCGACGTAAATTTTTTTTCATAGTTAGTATTTTGTTTCTTCGTCAGAGTTGAAAATGACGAATAAAGAAATAAATTTTCTAGAGTGAAAGTCATTACTTTAAAGTATACTCGTGAAAAATGTCGGGTAAATCCAGTCCTCCTTTGATTGAAACAGCAGTTACATGTTAGAATAAGAGCTCACACGTCTTTAAACTGTTCTAGTATCAGATCTTCTAAGATAGAATTTTATGGATTAGTAAAAAGTTTCCATAATTATGTCAGATTTGGCATCGTAAGCCCTCTATAATTTGATAATGGCGAAGGAATAGTTGTTGCCGTTTCTCCTACCTGATTTCTAAGACCGTTCAGAGTAACGGGATGATTGACTCCTGAATGTGTATTTACTAAGGGCTGTCGTGTGTTCCTTGAGGCAGAAACCTGAAGAGGGAACTAATGCAATTTCAATGTACTCACATTAGTATCGGTATTCAGAAAATGGATAAAGTTTCAACTTTCCGTCTGCTCCCAACCGCAACCGCCGTGTTCCCTAAATTTTGAGATGCGCTGGTGAGGCGGAAGACCTTTTGGCAGGGCAGCTGGCGGCCATTCATTGGTTCAAATATCAGCTTCCGACCGTAATATTTTTTTCTGGCGGTTATTGTCTCAATTTTTTCGAACTTCCTCCAACGCCACAATTGAACCTACTCTTTCGATGCGGCATTTTTATTACAACAAAATCATAAATTGTTAATAAATTTATTTCGCCCTTAAGCACCAGGTTCAGATTTCTCGATGTTGACGTTTCTGCGGTCATTCTCTCCAGATGTCTTCAGACAGTCTGATTAAAATGTAGTTTTTAACAAAAATTTGCCAGAAAACAAACAGTTACACTTACAAATTTTCATTTTCGTGGCCGACGTACAGACAGTCTGAAGACACCAGCGGTGGAGAATGGCCTCTGGAACGTCAACATCGACAAATCTGATCCTAGCGAAAAATTTATTAACAACTAGCTGGGTGCCCGGCGTTGCTCAAGATGTCGGTAGAACAGTGTCATTGACTCATGACAAGTATTTATTCCGCACAAACATCAACCATTTAACATGTTTGAAAATTGACATCCCCGCCAAGCTCTCGTTGGGGAAGTTGAGCGGTAAGTCGAATGTCATAATTAAACTCATTGACATCCATAATCCACGTCATTGACCTCATCAATTATATATACCACGCAAATATAGACCATTTAACATGTTATAAAAATTTTACCCTCCGTGTTGCCCCGCCCCTGGGGGGTTAAATGGCCAATTGAATGTCATTATTAAACTCAGCTACATCCGTAAAACTGGAATTGACTTCAATCTCGATTTTTATTAGCGTTATTTACATGTAAAGCGCGTCCACCCCCAACCCTAAGGGTGCTCCGTTCCCATGATGTAAGGGGTTGAAATTATAGTAAGATAACATCGGTAGAAACACTATCAATCTCTTTGATCCCAAAAAGTATTTATCAGACTCAAATATCCGCTGCTTTAACATGTTTGAATATTTCCACCCCCGATCACTGGGGGTTGTAGACGAGTCTCATCTCGACAGTGTTTGTTTCCTGGTCGCAAAGAACACGTGTACGAAATTTGGTGAAATTTTCTGCACCGCTGTAGATTTTCATGTAGAACATTCACACAAACACTCTATTTTATTTATTATATTTACACCGGGGAAAGCTTACATTCACAAATTGTTACCTTTGGGCACTCCGTCGTGCCATTATCCCCTGTTTCACATGAGAGGTGAACGTACCAGAAAATATTTATGTGCCACAGACCCACGCCTCATGCAGTCCCACTCGTCGTGTTATCTAAAAACAGCTGACGGAGTGAAAAGTACAATTTCCCTTTTAAATTAAATTACCGGATCAGATAATGAAGCATGACGTCCGTCCAGTGTGACATTGTACGTGAGGTCCATGCAGCGGGCTTCACCGTTGCGGCTTCACGCTCCACTGCTCTTTGTCCTAGAGGCACACATCTTCTCCTGTTCCGGCGGCAGAACCTCAACTCGGAAAAGGACGCAACTTTCTTTTGCTCATTAGCTATTCACATTTATTTTTAGTTCGATCCGTTTCTCGGTGTCGGTCAACCTTAACCGCAGACAAACTCTTTCAGATGGTCTCTTTTACGACCGTGTGTTAAACACGCGGACCACCTGGGAGCGGCAATGACTGGAATGCGTAAGTAGGCCGTAATATTTGAATATTTTCAAATAAGAACCGCCAGTGTTTGACGAGCCTCTGTCGGTACGATTTCTCCCTTTCAACCACATGGTCGTTGACCGGAATGCTCTTGTCTGAATTATTCGTTGAGGTGAAAAATAATAAAAAATAGACTTACAATTACTACTTTTTGTGTGTTTATTATGTCTCTAAACGTTTCAGAATGTTGTTTTTTTACAGGAATTTAGCAAATCTCTTGCTTGACTTAAATGCTCCACAAGTTCACTCGTGTTTATATATTTTACATTCTATACATTCTTAATTAAGATGATGGCATTCTTAAAAAAATTAACATTCACACGCGTTTTGTGTATGCTGTGTACATGAACACAGATCCTCAAATTCGCTAAAAAAGTTCATTTAGAAAGTGAAGTAATGCAGTTACGTACAACAGCAGCCATGAACATTAAAGGCTTATTTTTTGTTGTGGGTTTGTGAATACCACGAGCAATGTTTCCTCTTACATAGTCCAACTACAGAAGGAATCTCGGACGCGCTTCGTAAACGTTTGTTCTCTCCGTTGAGCGTCTAAACCTTGGCACTCATAAATTACTTTTATGAACGTCACTGGTCAGCCCCAGAGAGCTCTGGCGGAGGTAGCCTTCACATCTCTCTGGTTTTTTTGAACTAAAGTTCCCATATACCGAGGCACCTCGGGGGTCACAGACCTTGGGCATACGGTAAGAGTTGTTGGCTGTTTCCATTGGAATAGTTGGCCACCTGCCTCCTAAATTGGTCAAGGCACGGCGAGGGGAAAGCTGAGACACCACAGCTAACCCCTCTCCCGCCATCGGAAGGGCGTGGGACAAGTACCTAATGGCCGACCTACCCGATGCAGGTTTTTCTAGGGTTTGTCCTGCATTTCTTTAGGCGAATGACGGGTAGGATCCTTAAAATATAACCCGGGGACCCTAGTTACCCTTGGCTACCTTCCTCTACCCTTCCGGATCCCCCTTTTCAAATCCTTTTCCTATGCAATAAGAGGGGAGTTGCCACTATGTGCATTACCCTATACTTAGCCTGAATACACCTTAATAAAAACGTCACCAAACTGTCCTTTCCAGGCTATATTTACGTCTAAACTTAAATGTTTAAAAATGAAAAATTTATTGAAAGTAATGAATAAGAAAAAACGAATGACATGAGTTGATTTCATTCTCAGAAGGTCCGGGTGTTCCGGTACTTGAAATCCGAGTGTGGGTAGGCAGGGAAGGAAGGTCAACTAAAAGAGACGTTTTGAACGGTAAAAAAGAAAACTCACACGGACAGAATTTCAGTTAAGTAAGAATAGATCCCAATAGAAGATATAACAGAAATTAATTTTGAACAATATATAATTTAAAATTGAGTAGACGTTTCGATCAACTTAAGTAATGTAGCCAAAGTTACAAAGAATATGAATACAATATGTAATTTAAAATTATTGTTTAAGAAACCATCATAAATACTGTCTTGTTTTACATTTAAAGAAATTTTGTTGTAATATTTCTAAGATTAACCTTTTATTGAAATCTGCTTCCTTATCTAGAATAACAGAATAATTATCAAAATTGGAAGAATGATTAAGATCCTAAAAATGTTTATAAGGTGAAAAATTTACATTATGTTCCATAATTATGGTTAACAAAAATCGTTTAGTCTGGCCGATATAACAAAATGAGCAATTATTACAACCAATTTTAATAAATAAGATTATGGAAATCCATGGTATTAAGACAATATTTCTGTGGGTTATTTTAACAAAATAAAAGAGAAATAATAGACACATTTGAAAATTACAGAGATATTTAGTTTTCTGAATAACATTAAAACATCATTTTGTTATGTCGGACAGACCAAACGATCTTCGTTAACCAGAATTAAGGAACATGAAAGTAATATAAAATTTCCACCGTATAAACAAACATTCTCCTATTACAAAACATTTTTTTGGGATCCTAGTCATTCTTTCAATTTTGATAATAATATTTATTCTAGGCAAGCAAGCTAATTTTATTAAAAGGTTATTCTTAGAAATGTTACGTTAAACAAATTTTATTTAATGAATATGAAAGTTAGCCAATTGAGACTAAGAAAGTGATAACATAAATACCACACAACGTTTCTGGGATCCTTGTCCCTTTCGTCAGGTGCGAAGAAGAGCCTAGAGCGACACAACTGCACTTGGCTATCTCTATTGTTCATTAACTGTTTTAATTTCGTCGCCACACACGTAGGCAACCTGCACGTCGCTCAAAATGTCTTGTTAATTTCGTATTTCTTTCATGCCCGAAGCATGTTCACCGCTAAATTTGAACTGTAACTGTTGTTGTCCCCCGGTTATTATTCGTATGAGATGTGAACCATTTGTCTTTCTCTCTCTCTCGTAATCTGATCTCCACGGGATGAAAGGCGTTAGTTAGGCTTATCACAAATTATGTCGACGGTCCATTATTAACGATTAAACTACGTGCGTGCTTAATTAAACACAACGTTGCGTACACAGAATTTTTACTTTCCTGATGGTACAGTTGGCTTCATTGGTAACCTCATTATTTATCATTCTGAATATGTTTAGCAATGAGAATCATATATAAGTGTATGAGGTAAATTGCTGACGGCTGCCAGATGTACTGGTAGCAATGACGTTATCAGGGAGGAGACATCGCCTGCAGAATTTAAAACATGATGGAAAAGAAAATAACCGTTACTTAAATTAATTCACTCAGCTTCAGTCTTTTGCTGGTCACTGGTTGTAGGAGTTGGTCCAGTAGTGGGTTAGGATGGTGGTTGTCCAGTACTGCGTGGTGTCTTCCTGCACCGGTGAGGTTGGTTACGTACCATGGAGCGTTAGTATTTTGGATTGGCACCTTTGGATGATTGCAATGTTTGCTTTGGATGCACATCCCCATAATTCAATTCCGTAGGCCCCCCCATATTGGTTTGCTGACTGCTTTGTATATTAGGATTTTATTTTCTTCCTATCAGCCACTGTATGTCTTCTGTCTTGATCCCAAATTGTTTTTTTCTTTTTTTTTTATGTGATATTTCCATGTCAGTTTAGTATCTAAATGTAATCCTGTACATTGTTTATTGAGGCAGGCAGAGAGTGAAGGTAATGTGCGCAGATTTCTTCTCGTTCACTTTTACTTTTCATTGTTTCAGCCATTATTGTAGGTTAGTTAGGTAGCTTTGCGGCTACTTGGGGAGGTCCTCGTGGCAGGAACATTCTGAATATGAAATAAATTTTGAAAATATATTCTCACCACGGCGAAATACGAATTTATTAGTCCTAAACTAAATGATCGAAAGTGAGTCAGGAAACTTGTAACCTGCAACAGGATGCAACTAACGTAAATTCTCATTAAAGCCTGATTGTATTACAAAATTGACACTGTCTCTCTTACAACGTCAATTTCAAGATTGTATTTGAAATGACGTTGGTTGTTGAATGCAGACGTTGTTCGGGTGTTCAATTACCAAATTATGAGAAGAAGAAATGAGAGTTGTAAAGGAAGAACTTAGATATATTTTAGGGGGGGGGGGCAGGCAAACGAAAACTGGTAATACAGCATTTATTACCTCAAAATTAACCCAAATCAAAATTTGTTTATGAATTTATGGCCTCACGGACTAGGCAAGCTTGAGGCCAACGACCGGACCAGAAGTTTACCCACTTTACACTCGTCCTCGTCCAACGAGTGTCTTTCTTTTATTCTCAAAATATGGTAAGACCGTTTCCCAAGTAATTGTCTTCAGTAGAATAACGTCGTCAGTTAGGATTTGGCGCGTCTCAACTACTGCATAGTTCCTTCATGACGCTACGCACTGACGGTGGTCCATCCTCGAGTAATTGTACAAACAGGGGGGGGGGGGGACCCTACAATCAAAGATGATCGTCGACACGGAACTTGGGTGCGTTATTTTGGATTTTTTCGGTGGGGATAATCCATGTGTTTCCATTTTTGGCTCTGGCGTTTGCTCTACGTTTATCAAACCGGTGATCAAAACAAGATCGGCCCGCAGTGACAGTACGGGGCAGAAATGGAAAGTCTTTTTCGTGGTATCGTCTTAAGTGTTGCAGTGAAGTTGCCGTGCTCATTGCTTTCTTTCCCTCCGTGGACATTGAGCTGAGTAATGAAAGTGCTTCCTCCAGACGACGAAGTTGGCCAACATCAAGAAACTGTCCGTGTCTCACTTAGCTTGGATCAGCCAGGTGAAGTTACGGGAAGAAGCCAGTCACTGTCCCGCAGGCTTCGATGACGTGGTGGTGGTATTGGTGAAGTGCGGTCAACCTGATGTAAGGTTTTATGGTTTCTGTGCAGCCGTTGGAAGCGGATGTTTCGTCTGCCGCCCACTTCTGTTAGTCCGTTCTTTCTCACACTTTTCAGGTTTGAGCTTGATATATGGGAAAACTGGTGAGAGCTGTTGCGGAATTCCAGTGAATCGTAATATACGAGCGTCAGCCAGTTAGACATCCTTACTTGTGAAAACTACAGATACTTGAACTTATAAAATTGTAATTTACTCTGGTACTTTATACTATGTGAAAACTTCGTAACACTGATTACAGACTATTAATCGACCTGTAGGACAGGGAAATGAGGATGGTTGTGCACAGCAGAGTTCAAGCTTTGTATGGGAAACGTTGAAATAAATGCAACGGCCACTTCCCTTGTTGATTGTCTTTACAACGATCCAAAGCACTTATTAAAACACGGTAACACTTAGAAGGCAATTAATATTAGCGTGGAAGTGCATGTTAGAACATGGCGTGAACGAACTCCAACACCAACCATGCAATGCAGTTGTAGAGGATGAATCAGTTCTTCTCTGAGACGAACATTTGCATTATCAAAAAAATTAAATACTACTTTATACGTACTTTACTTCTAATCCAGTTATATTCGTACATCTTGACGATTGAGACGATCCACAACAGGGAACGTTTTAATTCGGTGACTTTGTTCGCCTTTCACTGGAAAATAGTGAAATATTTTGTTGTTGGTGTTGTCGTATATAAAGGTGAGGTTCTTAGCGACATCTTTAGGCAGTTTTCTTAGTTAATAATAATGTATTTCATATTAATATTTTTATTTCAACATGTTGATGTGTATTTCAGATTCCTCTAATTTACAGTTAAATAAGATCTTCAACTTCTTCTTCTTCTTCTATGGTTCCACAGCCAGTAGTAGCTTCCTCCAAACTTCTCTGTCTAAAGCTATTCTCCCCCAGTTCTTCAAATCCATCACCCTTTTTATGTCCTTCTCTACTTCGTCTGTTCTTTGGTTTTACCTCCCATATCACTGTATAATGCATCCTTTTCTTTCCCATGCGTTGTTCACGTGTCACTATCCATTTCATTCTCTTTAATCTAATAGCTGTTGCGATGCTTGGGTTCTTTATATAGGTCATATATTTCCTTATTATTATATCCTTGTGTGTCTCCATAAGCTGCCATTTTCATTTTTTTGGACCCCAAATTCTTCTTAAGATCTTTCTTTCGAAGATGTTAATCGCTGTCTCCTCTTTCTTGTTTAGTGTCCAGCCTTTCACTTCCATAATACAGTCTTGGCCTGATAATGGGTTTATATATCCTCATTTATTCTTAGTTTTAAAGCTGGTAGTAGTGAGAAATACGATTTATTTGCCAAGTTCATTCATCTCTATCTTTGTGGAATTTGGATCCTAAATTTAATTAAGTTTTTAATTGAACTGATCTCAATATAGTAGTTTAATTAGTTCAAAATTAAATTTATGATTCAGTTATTTAAGCGGTATTACTTTTCGATTTTGTATAGTCAATATAATTATTATATGTTTCAGGACTGGTCGTTTGGTAGAGATGATGAATGAGATGATTCAAATCTAAAACTTGACGTTTTCAGCTCAAACCCAGTTTTTTTTAAAAAAAAAGAAAAGAAAAAAAGTCTAACAATTCTCCCAGTTTGCCTTCTGTATCCTTGGAGTTTGTGTTTCTTCTACGATTTCGGCATCAACTTTAAACGTATCCGTTATCTGAATGGCATCGTCTTGTCTACAGTTACGTCAGTGTCAGTAAACTAATAAAAAAGACACAAGTAAAAACTATTTTCTTCAATGAGTCTTGTCAATCTTTGCATGTAGCTTGTAGAATATTAGTACACGTGATCAGCATGTGCTTTATAATCCACAAAAAACAATACAGTAATTGCATCAATAACGGTCAGTTATTCAAAACATTGCACAAAATTACTACAGGGCAAATATTTATAATTTATAAAGTATTAATTTCTTCCCATTCGTGGTGGTTTTTCTACGTAAAATCCACCGATAGAGTTTCAGCAAATGACTGGGTAGTTTAATTAGATATAAAATAGTTGACTTGGAAACGAATCAAATATTTTTGGAATATTAAATAACACGTTTCGTTTTTCGCCACCAGAATTCGATGTGGTTTCTTGGAAATTATCTCGTATTATTGAAATTAATGTAGCATGTTATATAACACCATTTAACGTAGTTCTTCTTTCTCTGGTAAGTAAAGTTTAGGGGATCATCATTGAAGTGTCAGTGAAAGGGAGTTTGAATAAGGGAGGCGAGAGGACTAAATATGTTGTCGAAGCCAGATTTCTTCATTAATAATAACTTACTTGGTAACTTTTTCTATTTTTTTAGGGTAACAGGCTACATGAGGGTAATCCACGTTGGGCAACTCCCCTTTAGTAGCATAGGAAAGGTATTTGAAAGGGAGGATGCGGAAGGGTAGAGGAAGGTAGCCAAGGGTTAACTAGGGTCCCCGGGCTATATTTTAAGGATCCTACCCGGCATTCGCCTAAAGAAATGCGGGGAAAACCTGCATCGGGTAGGTCGGGCATTTGGTACTTGTCCCACGCCCTTCCGATGACGAGTAGGATCCTTAAAATATAGCCCGGGGACCCCTAGTTAACCCTTGGCTACCTTCCTCTACCCTTCCGCATCCCCCCTTTCAATTCCCTTCCTATGCTATTAAAGGGGAGTTGCCCAATGTGGATCACCCTCATGTAGCCTGTTGCCCTAAAAAAAAATATTCTACTTTGTTTCGTATTCAACCCTGAGATATTTATTTTATTTTACAGCGTGCACTACTTGTACATGTGGATCAGCCTTTTTTGTTTTACTGTTTTGGGTTCCTATGCTGTTCCCACCTATTAAACCTGTCAACTTCAATTTTATTTGTACATAAATTGTGAAAGACGTTATAAAATTATTGCGTTCAAGGCCATATTATTTATTCTCTATAATCATTTAACTAAATTACATGCATTTGGTGGAGCAGATAACAGTCGCCGTATAACAAAAATAAATCACAATGGACGCCAAAGTCATCACTCGGTATTTTAATGTCAGCTGTATGAAAGTTTGGAAAACAGTTGTCAGTCGAAAGATGTTTAAAAAAAAGAAAAGAAAAAGGAAACTGGTTTTATCCTCGGCGGGACTCGTTCCAAGCAATTCCTTCTCCAGAGAGAGAGAGAGAGAGAGAGGGAAAAAGGCCACGCTAACATCTGTCGCTCATCGGCGTTTGATGTGGTGACTGGAACAAGTTGTCTCATCGCGGAAAACGTTTTTCAATTGAGGCGAACGAGTAAAAACAGCGAAATAAGCGGCGGTCGGAGGCACTCGAACTGTCAGATGATTCATCTTGCATATTTCGAATGCCTTCCGTAATTGGTTCGGACTTGCATCTGAACAACGACGCTCTCGTTGTTGTTTGTTTAACATTAAGAGGAGCTGCTGAGAGACACTAAACCCCTTACATATGAACATAGGAGTGTATTTGATGCACAGAAACCGTCACATGGTTTCTTTTAATTTTATTTAAGAATCCCTTTTATTAATATTGAGAAAGAAGTTAAAAAAAGAACGAAGAATACTATTACTCAAATCACTATGAAGTGTTACTCATGCAGATGCGACGCATTACCAAGGACACGGAAACCTTTGCAACATCTGCATCCATTCGTACGTAGATGTGGATATTGCCTTCAACGGTCTACACTTGAACAAGAGTTGTGGCATCACCACATTCCCGGATTCCTCCTGAATAGTCTCTTGCATAACAATAAATTAATTCAATAAATATATATATATATATATTCAGTGACCCGTGTAGAATGGAAAACGAGTATTATGAACCTTTTTTTTTTCTACACATGGAGAAGAGGCAGAAGAAACTTCAGTTTATATTGTAACGCGTGTATTTAGGTTTACGTTTTTCTTTGTCTTGGAAGTGTTGTTTGCTGTGGTCTTGAGAATTCGAAACCGTGCACGTGCGTGGGGGGGTGGAGGAGATAAATATTTCCATCAAAGTAATGTCGTGTCCTGTCTCGATTGTTGGCCTCAACATGACAGAATAGTTGGCCATTGTTGACTACGGAACTGCAGCTGCGTGTTGTAAATCTTGTGACAATGGAAGAATCAGTCAACTGACATTTCGACGAAGTTTTCTAACAATGAAAAAAGTAAAAGAATGGGAGGATATAATGGAGGGGACGGAGATAAGCTTTTGGAAACTGGGGGGCAGTTGTTCTGCGCTCACCGAAGCTGGTGGATGTGATTAAGAGAGGCTCCGTAAAGTTGTTGTCTCTGATATAGTTCGAGGCAGAATCGTCGTGAGAAAGGGGCCACAATTTTGTTAGTGAAGAGTTCACAGAATAGCACCACACAATTTAGTACGACGGCTTGCCAGCATCCAATCCCGGAGGCCGACGCCTTAGCCAGTGATCAACCGCTGAGTCGACGCCAGTACGTCGGTACGAGAGCTACAGCAGGCAACACAACACAGAACAGCAGATCTCTTCTATGTGGTGCCTGAGATAAGAGGTTTTCATGTTTAACTTTAATAAACTTATATAAAATTTCTTTATTGGTCAAATATTTATTTTGATTTAACGTAAAAATCCAGCCCACAAAAAATAATTCTTTACAATATAAATAAATAAAAAATTCAAGATATTGTTCGCGGGGTTCAACCGGGTTTTGCATAATTATATTATAACGCAACGTTTCGACGACTAAAAGCTCTGTCGTCATCTTCTAGTCGTCGAAACGTTGCGTTCTAGTGTAATTATGCAAAACCCCGGTTGGAACTCCGAGAACAATATATTGAACTACTACACCGGGAAAGGCTTCAATCAAAGAAGGTTGCTAGCAACGTATCTCTGGATACTAGTTATCTTTGCCTCAGTATGTTCTCATATTTCAGTTTCCCACATCAAATTATGAAACGTATGGAAGATAAAGGAATATTAAAAATTATCCTCGACGGTACAGTAATAAAGTATGATATTAATAATTATGAATGTTCAAGGTTCAAGGCCTTTTTAACTTTTCTTTCGCTTCAAATTTTTATTTATGGTAATAATATTTGAGTCGATACTTCGTGTGGTTAACATCTTTGGTTAGTATCTTCAGCAGTTTCCCTTTCATTGCGTCGGTCAAAAATGTCAAAAACGAATAATCACGGGTGCTCCAAAACGTTTCGGTCTATTTCGAAAATAGACTTGTATATTGAAAGAAAGAAAATTCCGCAGTTGCTGTACTTTATGATGGTTCAAATTTTTATCAATGCTCCAGGTATTTTGACACACACACACACACATCCTTCTTCTTCTAAGTCTCTATGTAGCTGTAAATAATTAAACGTAGGTTATTTTTGTTTACATAAAATAAATAAATAACGACACGTGTCTGTTACCCGTAAACGTAAATACAATGGTGTGAAATCTGTGTAATGATTTCGATCTTGAGATTTGTACTTGATGACGTCACGTCGACGTCACAGCCAATAGGACCGCCAGTGGTGGGTAACGTTATTACGATAGCGTTACTGTAATGCACGGTGACTGGAGCTAGCAACGTTCCGACTGCCACGTTGCATTCCAGAGGAGTAAAGTAAGATGCACTCACTAATCGTCTGACCATCTGGCACGGCTGATCGTGTAAAAATTACACGTGAACGACTTCTTTATTCCCACGCCGTTTCTGATACTTCGAGTAAACTAATTTATTTCGATTGCTTAATGATCGAGATCTTACATTGCAACGGATATATTTAAGAATGTGTTGGCGTTTATGATGTTCTTCTTCCTGTTTCCTTTCCAAATTTTCCCCTTCTTCGCTCTGCATTTTTCTTCCCCTATTTATTTAACTCCTCCTCATTTAAATCCAGACAACGGATCACCCGATCACAGCTAAATCCTTCATTCTCACCAGATTTCAATTCCATATTACTACTGGTAACATTCCTGAGACCCTAACAAGAAGCTTGGCCTTGAAGGTTGTTCAATGAGGCATGGAATATTACCCACAAAAAAATAATTATAATAATACCCTAAAATTGTTAATTTCAGTTCTTTGTAGAAGGTTTATTGTAATTCATATCTTACCCTGTCAATTTATTAATGGAATATAAATAGTGGGGTAACTAAAATTCTTTAGGTTTTGTTAACAATTATATTAATTTGTCTTTTCTTTTTTTTAAAAAAAAATAATATATATGAAAACCCCTACATTATTAGTCAGAAAAAATAATTATCAAAATTAAAACATTTAATTTTAATAAACACAACGTTTCGTCCCTAAATTGGGGACCACATGGGGTGTACAATTGTATTCCGTGACCTAAATAATTTTAAGAAATCAACATGATAATTTTTTAAACCATTATGTTTAATTATAATTTAATTTTTTACCTTTCGAACCGTTCATTTATTTTTATTCCTTAAGTTCTCGTATGAGGGAAATAGGATACTTCATTATATAATATTACAATGTAAGAACCTTGTAGAAGAGACAGGAAGGGGCTACATTTGGGGATGCCTTTTTCTCTCCGTTTTTGAACTAAGGTTCCCACATGCCGAGGCCTGTTTTGAGAGGTGCATGTTCTGGGGTCACAGACCTTGGGCATTCGATAAGAGTTGTCTGCTATTCCCATTGGAATAGTCGGCCAGCTGCCTCCTAAACTGGTCGAGGCACGGAGAAGGCAATGCTGCGTCCCCACAGCAAACTCCTCTCCCGCCATCCAGGGAAGGGCGTGTGACAAGTACCCAATGCCCGACCTACCTGATGCAGGTTTTTCTAGGGTTTTCCCTGCATTACTTTAAGGTAAATGCCGGGTAGGATCCTTAAAATATAGCCCGGGGGCCCTAGTTAACCCTTGGCTACCTTCCTCTACCCTTCCGCATCCCCCCCGTTCACTTCTTTTCCTATGCTATTAAAGGGGAGTTGCCACCATGTGAATTACCCTCATGTAGCCTGTTACCCTAAAAAAAAAGGAGTTAACATAAAAATACTAAAAATCGGGAACACTAATTTCCATGTCCAACATAAGTAAAAGAACTGTATAGTAATAATAATAACAAAAATAATAGTTCTTTAACTATACTAAGAGAATAATATAATATTTACAGTGCTCAAAAAAAAATTCAATACGCACTAGTAAAAAAAAATCAATGATTAGAGAATTAACTATCGCAAAATAAAGAATTAACACATCATACAAGACCTGACACACTGGGAGGAAACACAAAGGAGGGGCAAGTCTCTTCTGGAAACAGAGGGACGAGGAATCTGCCCTCGCGTTTAGAGTTGTCTGTGAGCTATGAAGTAATACCAAAGACGCGACCAGAAATCAATAATAAAAATAAAAATATTCTTAATTTATGTTTATAATAATTTATTAATGGCGGACTGGTAAACAGTCGACGGTAACTGGTTACACCATTGTTATGAAGATTCTAAGTTTATGTAGAGGGACAGACATAGTTTATTTATTTAGAAATGGTTTAAGTATTGTTCCTGCTGATTGTTTCAATGTTATTCAGTAAATATACATATATATATATATATATATATATATATATATATATATATTTAGTTATATAGGACGGGCAACGTTGGTGTGTGTCGTTTTAAACTCCTTGATAATTAATTTGTTATCTAATGATGTATTTTATTTACTCATTCGACTAATGGAATGGAATAAATAAATAACATTAAATCAGAAGGTACGAAACCCCCCCCCCCGTGTGTGTGTGTGTGACGCAATGCCGCGCGTCTCTTAATTGCTGTAAAGGAAACGTGAGCGTAATTGCAGGTCGTTGGTGTCGATTTTCACAAAGCGTGGAAGCAGAGGAATTTAGGCTAACGCTTTCCTTTCGTCGTCGTCGTCGTCGTCCTCAGGACAGATGTAGTGTAACGGGAGAGTGGTGTGGAAATCAGTACGGCATCATTACATCTTAAGAGTGGGACTATCAAGCAATCCGTCCGTTCCAGATAGCGTTATCGTTGTTATTCCCCCGGCTGCTGCGTGTATCGACAACTGTGCTTGATTACCACGGCCCTGGAAGGAAAATTTATTTGGATCGCCGCCGTCCTGTATACAAGCAATTACGGTCCTTGTTTCGTCTCGAGCGTGGTCCTCCACGTACGAGCGAGCCACGTTACCATTAAAAACATCGTCCTGCATACATACGGGAAACTAGTTTATGCGCCCACACACACACACACACACACACTCAGACTCTCTCTCTCCACCACGGCAGACGGCCACGGAGGAATTAAAAACAGCATGGCGCTAGTCGCGGACAGGGCATCAGGACATTTGCTCTCTTTGCCCTTTCCCCTCTGCTCCAGAGTCCATCAAGCAACAGTACCATAGACTCAGTTAATAAACCTAATTAATAATCGTATTTGAAGTTAGTTACCGTCTGTGACGCCACAGGCTTGAGGATACACGAACGGCGGCCATTTTTTTTCTTCGTCCGCGGGTACGACGTCATTTGTGACGTCAGCGGCCCGCCGCCAATTTCAGCACCAAATTCAATGCCAACTTGAGAAAACAACCCGCCAAAGTATATTGATGACGTCACTCACCTCTCGTACCCGCTGTGACGCCAACTTCAACGTAAACAGTCTGTTGGTGTCCAAACACGTCATCAATTATAAACATACATTTGATTGTGCAAAATGTTGAAGATTTTAGACAATTCCAGAGATGCTTCACATTAAATCACAGCTATTTAATGCACAAGCAGATTCTGTGATCCCTTATTATTACGTAGAAACCTTCTGCTTTCCCACAGTCGTTGCTCCCCTTAATGTTATGCAACCCCTTCGGCTCTTCCACTGTCGTAGTGCGTTTTCGTCTGCTTTTGAGTGTTGTCCAACTGACCAGTGTGCAGTTGTGTCGCTCTAGGCTCTTCTCAGCACCTGACGGAAAGGGGGGGGGAACAAGGATCGGAGAAACGTTGTTGTGTGGTATTTATATTACCCCCCCCCCCATTTTTTTTGGTCTGTATTGGCCTGTCTTTCTTATTCATTATTTTCAATCAGACGTACATTCTTTGTTCTTTTTGACTTAATTATTTGTTTTTTATTTATTTCCATATAAATTTTTATATAAAGTCTACTTTTTACCTCCCTTCTATTTACTATGATTACTGGAAATAGGCCAAAAGTCAAGACTGTATTTATAAACATAAAAATTTACAATAAACTGAAATACACAACGTTTCGTCCCATAATTTAGGAGACTCTTCAGATGTATTTAAAAATTAATTAAGAAATATATTGTAATGCCTCGTAATTGAGCCATTGTTTCTGATTAATGGTCTGGACTGTCGGAGGGAATTTTGTACCGTGTTTGTTTAGGACTGGTCTGGAGAATTCACAGCCGTGCACGTGCGGGGTGGCCTGTCGCAAACTAAATCTGTTAAGTGAGGCATTGTTTCTGATAGACAGCCTGGACTGTCGGAGGGCAGTTTGTAATGTGTTTATTTAGGACTGAGTATTTCTTCGTTTTGAAAAGCTGGGTGTGTGAGGGGTCTCGAGTGTCGGCTTTGTGACAAGACAGAGTAGTTAGCTGTTTGCTAACTAAGGAACTGCAGCTGCATAATATAAATCTCGGGATAATGGAGGAAACTGTCAACGGGCATTTGCGACGAAGTCTTGGAACAACGGAAAAAGGAAGAGACTGGTAGTATATAAGGGGGAGATAAGCTTTTGAGAGAAGTTAGTGAGAGTTAGTGAGTCGTACGGCGAGCACCGGAGAATGGAGAAATTTTGCAGCCTGCGAGAGAAATAGCAAAATATTAATCGATAAACATTTTTGTATGCTGAAGTCTAATCTGTTGTAATATCAAAATTAGACCACTGTCTTCGATGGTAGGAGACCAGGACATTGCATCCACGAGCAAGTGATGATGTCCTTCACGAACGGACAAGCAGCTTTCGTCGAACTAACAGTGTGTGTTAGAGTCAGTGTGTGTAAACGTCCAGTATATAAAGTGTGTGTGTAATGAACGAGCCAAATATTCAACATAAACCCTCCAGAAAAAATATTCGCGTGATGACGTCACAAAGAAGTCGCTGGGTGTTTTATCATTTTTTATATGAGAGAACACGGTCAAAGAAATGGCCAACTTTCAACTGCGTGATGACGTCACTGTGAAGTTCAATAACGCACGATTAAGAACCATTATTAAGGAAAGTCGCGTTTATCGTAAGGAAATTGAAAAAAAAAAAAAAATTCAAATGAAACTGAAGTGACGTCACAGTCAATATTTACGCGATGACGTCAAATGTAACGGATAATATATTTGTAATATTAATTTGTGTTCGACTTTCGTTGCGCGTTTTGGGTTGCTTTTGAGTTTTGTCAACCGACGAGTGCAGTTGTGTCGCTCTAGGGCTCTTCTCTAGCATCTGACGGAAGGGGAACGAGGATCCCCCAGAAGCGTTGCAGTGTGGTATTTACATCATCACTTGTTTTGTATGAATTGCCTGTGTCTTCTTATTTTCTTCTTCGTTGAATTTGTTCAGTATATAAACAGTTTAACTATTATTAATTTTAGTTTATTAATGGCGGAATACTAAACAGTCTATGGTAGTTACTTATACCAAATACGGTTTATTTAGGAGTGGATGAGTAGAAATTCGGGTATTGGAGTAGATAGATGAGCAAGAAAAAGTGAAGGGACAAAAAGGCAAAGAAAAGTTAAAAAAAAACGAAAACAAGAAAAACGGAAAGAAAGAGGCAGGTTAAAGAGATGACGTGAAATATCGTCTAGAAGATCACATGAGAAGGAAGATGTATACTGAGCCTGCTGTCACTCTAGGACCAGGCCGAATTTAGTAGGTCTGCCCTCGCCCCCCCCCCCTGTAATGAGTGTTTGGACTCTAATGTCGCGTGTCTTGAGTGTTCTTCACTCCCTGATGGCGAACAGAACTTGTAGATGGTTTGTTGCACGCTGCCTCTGTCTGTCTGTCTGACGGTTTTCCTTGTTTTATTATTATTATTTGCTTTTCTTTGCCGTTGTAATAGTTTGAGCGTGCCCACTGTTAAATGTCAGGGGAGTTAACCTGCAACGTCCAAGGTCGCCAGTTGTGAGCAACCTCCGCGTCCCTTGACCTTTTTATTCGCGGCCGGGACACTTTCCTCGTCGCAGTAGTGCAAAGAGGTTCATGCAGGGGGAATTCCGTTTGCGATGGTCCATCATAAAGTCCCTCGTAAGAGAAATGGAAGTGGGGGGAACAGTCAGCTTCACCACCTCTTTTTTCCAGATCACCCGCGAGAGTTCCTGGTGGAGTTGGTGGAGAAGCTGATCGCCTTCAGAGAGAAGAAGACAACTGCTCCCGTGATATTCTCCCAGCCGCACCTGGAAGCTGTGTTTTCCGTCATGGACAGAGAAAAGATCGGAGCGATTCCTCTCAGGCACTACCGCACAGGTTCGTTCGTATCAGCTGCCCGCACACTTCACTCGTCTTCAGTGTCCATCCCACGTTGGCTCAGCACTCGTTGGGAATGAAGAAAAATACCAAGGCGGAAAATTAACAAACACTTCCTAGATCCAACCTCCCTTTAAGTTTTTAAAATTCCACACTGTTCTAATCCTTCCTCCATGTAGCATCATCACTGTTTCTGGAAAAGTACCTTTGAATATCTGGTATTTTTTTTCAAGTTACTTTCTTTTTTACTTACTCCTTGGATTTACTGTCCTCTTGAGAGCACTTCTGTTCGTTCCCTGCTTTCCCACTTTCAACCATCTCAAAATTTTTGGTCTTCCAGCCTGTCTTCTCCCTGCTGATTTACCGTCTTATTAACCTACTATCTTTCTTTTTTACTTACTCCTTGGATTTACTGTCCTCTTGAGAGCACTTCTGTTCGTTCTCTGCTTTCCCACTTTCAACCATCTCAAAATTTTTGGTCTTCCAGCCTGTCTTCTCCCTTCTGATTTACCGTCTTATTAACCTACTATCTTTCTTTTTTACTTACTCCTTGGATTTACTGTCCTCTTGAGAGCACTTCTGTTCGTTCCCTGCTTTCCCACTTTCAACCATCTCAAAATTTTTGGTCTTCCAGCCTGTCTTCTCCTTGCTGATTTACCGTCTTATTAACCTACTATCTTTCTTTTTTACTTACTCCTTGGATTTACTGTCCTCTTGAGAGCACTTCTGTTCGTTCCCTGCTTTCCCACTTTCAACCATCTCAAAATTTTTGGTCTTCCAGCCTGTCTTCTCCCTGCTGATTTACCGTCTTATTAACCTACTATCTTTCTTTTTTACTTACTCCTTGGATTTACTATCCTCTTGAGAGCACTTCTGTTCGTTCCCTGCTTTCCCACTTTCAACCATCTCAAAATTTTTGGTCTTCCAGCCTGTCTTCTCCCTGCTGATTTACCGTCTTATTAACCTACTATCTTTCTTTTTTACTTACTCCTTGGATTTACTGTCCTCTTGAGAGCACTTCTGTTCGTTCCCTGCTTTCCCACTTTCAACCATCTCAAAATTTTTGGTCTTCCAGCCTGTCTTCTCCCTGCTGATCCTATTAACCTACTATCGTCAATCACACTCCCGAAGCCCCGGCTTCTTACTTTTATATTGTGTGTTATGTCTAATCCTCACAAGTCTTTTAGTTCACTTTCCAGTCTTCGATATCCTTTATCGGTCCCATTGGAAGAGTCTTCATGTATTTCTGTCCCTATTTTTTTTTACATTAACAACATCTTTTCTTCTTTGACAGAGGCCACGTGTCCTCCTTCATCCCCTAGCATAACTGTTGGTTTTATAAATATTTTTTTTAATTGTAAAAAGTTTTTATTTTAATGAGCGTTGATGACTTCATGCACACACAGACACTTCTTTAATTTTTTTATTTATATAACGAACACGACGACGTTTCGATACCTTTTTTATTTGTATCTTCTTCAGTTTTTGTTGTTTGTTTTTTTGTACAGAGGAGATATTTACAAATGTCTATTTTCAGTCTTGCTACAATTCTTCTTCAAATTGAAGAATTGTCACTCGTTTTCTTTTCACGAAGTCACGTGTCACGTAGACTTAAACAAAGAACGCTGAAAGAGGCGTGTCAGAGAAATTTATATCACTACAGGGGAAAAGCGTGACCTCGTCGTTTATGTATTCTTAGGACATTGTAAATGCTTTGACTCGGCCGTTTTTTGTTCTTTTAAAAAAAAGATTATATTTATATCAGGTATGAACTCGTTGGCCATTGAGAGCCAAATAAAAGTAATTTTATTTTTTTTACTCAGCTATGGAAATGCTGGGCGTGGAGAACTACGATCCTTCCCCACCAGCGACTCCTCAAGGTTTGGTTCTTGCAGAAACGTTCGTCTACGAAGCGTAAGTATCGACATGTTACGAACCCCCCTTGACAAAAGAATAACATTTAGATTACGTCACAATAGACGTACCGAATCCTTCATCAATATATTCTTCTTCTTCTTCTTCGGTTTTCCCCTCCCCCTTTTATATGTTTGCCGTCTTCAAGTTTCCATTTCTGTCTGTCGTTCCAGTCTCCCTCTTCCAAATTCCTATCCTGCATTATGGTTTCCCACTTTAATCTGGGTCTGCCCCTGTTTATTTTTTTCCCCAGGAGGTGGTGACCATTGGTATATTTATTTTGGCCATCTTCCATTTTCCATTCTCTGAACGTGACCACATACCATTTAAGGGTTTGATTTTCAATCCTTTTAACGACAGACTTGGTTTCCTTCATTTCATTCAAAAAAGGACCTCATTTCTAATTTTATCCTGTCTTGTTGTTTTTTGGAAGACTCCTCCTCATATAATCGAATTCTACTGTTCTAATTTTGTTCTTCCGTCAGGGGCCAAGTTACACTTCCATAACATAGAATGTTCTGTATTTATGATGCTCCCCTTATAAATTATGATTTTTGTTTCCCATGTTTTAAAATTTTTATTCCAAATTATTCCGTGTAAAAATCTTGGTAGCATTTTCTTTGCCATTGCAATCTTAGTTTGTACATCTCTATATTCACATGTTCCTACATTTGTAATTATTGAACGCCCCCCCCCCCCCCAGTACTTAAAAAAATTACATTTTTTTTTATTTTTCCCATGTTTCGAGTGTCATGTCTTCTACATCTTTTCCCTAAACACATGTATTCTGTCTTCTTGTAAATTGTGTGTTCAGTTCCCCATATTTTTTTTATATTCTTCAATGAGCTTATTTATTATCATATAAGTATTTATTTAAATGCCGCATTATAAGGGAAAATATTTACAACGGTGTGATGGCAATTTTTTTTTACTGTAACAGGAGGCTACATGAGGGTAATTCACATGGTGGCAACTCCCCTTTAATAGCATAGGAAAGGGATTTGAAAGGGGGGATGCGGAAGGGTGGAGGAAGGTAGCCAAGGGGTTAACTAGGGGCCCCGGGCTATATTTTAAGGATCCTACCCGGCATTCGCCTAAACAAATGCAGGACAAACCCTAGAAAAACCTACATGAGGTAGGTCAGGCATTGGGTACTTGTCCAACGCCCTTCCGATAGCGGGGAGAGGAGTTTGCTGTGGGGACGCAGCTTTCCCCTCGCCGTGCCTTGACCGGTTTAGGAGGCAGCTGGCCGACTGTTCCAATGGGAATAGCGGACAACTCTTGCCGTATGCCCAAGGTCTGTGACCCCGGAACATACACCTCTCAGAACAGGCCGAGGTGCCTCGGCTTGTGGGAACCTTAGTTCAAAAAACCAGAAGGGGAAAAGGCATCCCCAAAGGTAGCCCCTTCCTGTCTTCTCCTACAAGGTTCTGCCTGCGAGAGAATAGCCCTCGCTGGCACCTGACAGTGGCTTGTTCGAAAAATTAGCTTTATTTGAAACATGTACGAAGGAAATATACTTAGAAGTGCTAAATTATTCCCCTTTTTCCCCGAACATTCACCTCTCAAAGCAGGCCTGGGCTTGTGGGAACCTTAGTTTTAAAAAAAAAAGAGAGAAGTGAAGGCATCCCCCAAAGGGAGTTTCACCTGCGAGCGAATTCTCTCGCAGGCTTCCCTTGGCAATTGTGCTTCCATTTTCAATATGGAAGAAGGACAGAGACTTATAAATGCGAGTAAATAAATGTTTTTCTCCCAAACAACGACGGCGACCACTTGTGGTACCTTTTCCAGGCATAACGATTATTAATCTAAAATGAAAATATAATTTTTTTACAACAAAAATATTATAATAAGAAGAAGAAGAAATAGCCAAACGAGAGACAATTTTTTTCTTTCTTTTGGTTATTTTTTTAATATTTTTAACGTACAATTGAGAGAGCGACGCCATGTTGTTTAACGACAAATACAAATTTAAATTTTTTTATTTTTGTTTTTTCAATGTTGCCTACAATGTTGTTGGCCCATGGTGTACCTCGGACATATTCTCCTGGTTAATAATTAAACGTGTCTGCGTCCAGATCCCGCTGCCTGGTCGCGTCGCTCAGGACGATGGTTGGTCTCGCCAGCAGCAGCGTCATAGATACAGTCTGAGGAGGAGATCCTCAATGTGTCTGTGTGTGTGATCACCCACCATTACATTCACTTAAACTGCATTGAATTTTACCCCCCTCCCCCCCCTCTGATTAATGCAAAGTAAAATGATTGTAAATGTTCCCGCGCACAGAATAATAAAAAGAAATTTTAGTGAATGTATTTATTATTATCATCATCGTAGTCGTCATCATGTAAAAGTTTATTGACTGGATAATATTTATAATCTTGATAGGGTGACTACATCTCTGAAGGGTTACGAGAGGAGCAGGTAAACCAGGAGAAGACCACGACAGGCGGACGCTTCAACGTAGCTGAAGGGGAATGAACGTGGCTCGTGTGTCCAAAGTCAATTAATATCAGCTGAGGGTTCGCTTGACCTCTGGTTATCTGTCTGTGACGTGGTTATTGGCAATGTACACATGGCAGATTAAACTGTAAGGGGTTGTGAGTCCGATCCAGGAAAACCCTTTTTATTTTGCTGGCAAAATTTTTCAAAATTTTTCCCTTAAAAGCAGATGATTGCCCAACGCCGTAAATCCTCCGCGGAATTTAAAAAGAAGAATAGTTTCTTTTATTATCCAAACCCATTGCTTTGGTGACGAAACGTTGGGTAAAAGGAGGTGACGTTTGCAATGGTGGGGGAACATCGTGTAAGAAGCCCCGGGGGAAAAAAGGCTTGCAAGGCTTTTTTTTAGGGTAGCAGGCTACATGAGGGTAATCCACATGGTGGGAACTCCCCTTTAGTAGCATAGGAAGGGATTTGAAACGGGGGATGCGGAAGGGTAGAGGAAGGTAGCCAAGAGTTAACTAGAGGTCCGCGGGCTATGGTTTAAGGATCCTACCCGGCAATTCGCCTAAAAATGATGCAGGGAATAACCAAGAAAAACCTGCATCAGGTAGGTTGGGCATTTGGTAATTGTCCCACGCCTTTCCCGGATGGCGGGGTCGCAGCTTTTCCTTCTCTGTACCTCGACCAGTTTAGGAGACAGCTGGCTGGCTGTTCCAATGGGAACAGTGAACAACTCTTACCGTATGCCCAAGGTCTGTGACCCCGGAACATACACCTCTCAAAACAGGCCGAGGTGCCTCTGCTTGTGGGAACCTTAGTTCAAAATCTGAGAGAGGAGAAGGCATCCCCCAAAGGTAGCCCCTTCCTGTCTCTCCTACAAGGTTCTGCCTACGAGAGAACATCCCTCGTAGGTACTGTTTTTGCTCGCAAGGCTTTTTTTTCTTCATCGTAAATATTGTTTTCGTACGTAAAACCGAGAGAGAGACAGGACAAAAGGAGGTTTAAAAACATTTTCCGGAGAACATAAGGAAATTCTGACTTCTTAGACTGGGCTCAAAAGGGTGCAAATCATGGTGAAGTCTTCCACTAGAGTGTGGATTGTTATGAAAGCAAACCCCTGCAATTAATTCTTTAGTTACATTGACTAATGAAGAGTTAATCAATTGAGGTGGTTTATTTTTTTAATTTATTTAGTTGTTCTAAAACCGGAAATTCTTCACTAGGTTCCTTGAGATTTGAAATTTCTTGACAAATGGTGAGGTAACATTATTATTGAGATTATTAGGGTATTCCATTGTCTTGGTAGTAGAAAAAGTCAGAAAGAAAAACTTAAAAAAAGGAAAAAAACCATAGAAGATCAAAGATATGACTGTAAAGATAGTCTAGAAGTAGAGACGTACTCCAAGTGTAGAAAACGAGGAAACAAGAAAAACAGAAAGAAAGAGGAAGATCAAAGATATGACTGTAAAGATAGTGTAGAAGTAGAGACATACTCCGCACCGCCTCTCTCTTTCTTTCTGTTTTCTTCGCTTGGAATAGATCTCTACTTCTAGACTATCTCTCTCGTCATATCTTTGATCTGCCTCTTTCTGTTTTTCATTCTATTTATTTTTATTTTCTTCTTTCTCCCTTTTCCTACTACCAAGACAGTGGAATACCCTAATAATCTCAATAACAGCCATTCCATGGTCTACATTTGCGTAGTTCACGATTACTTTTCATCAACCTAGCTTGCTCCCGTACGACAATAAAATGTCACGCCTCGTGTATTTGAAAGGCTCAGATAAACCATGAAGTGTTGGGAGTCCGCCTGTCAAACTGATTGTAACGTACGGGTCCGGGCAACATGTTGGAAAAACTGTCAGGTGTATCAAAAACGAACTCGATACCGTGTCTGATTTTAATAACGACTGGTTCGCTTATCATTCGTTCATTTAATTAAAATTTACAGTTAAGCGTTGACGACGACGACGACGGTCGCCTTCCTAAATTCTCGTTTGACGACATTTCTGAACCTCCGCCCGCCTCGGCTCTCTCTCTCTCTCTCTCTGTCTCTCTCTCTCTCTCTCTCTGTCTCTCTCTCTCTCTCTCTCTCTCTGTCTGTCTGTCTCTCTCTCTGTCTCTCTCTCTGTCTCTCTCTCTGTCTCTCTCTCTGTCTCTCTCTCTCTCTCTCTCTCTCTCTCTCTCTCTCTCTCTCTCTCTCTCTCTCTCTCTCTCTCTCTCTCTCTCTCTCTCTCTCTCTCTTGGTGCTTGCACGTCACGACGCGTGTAATTGATCCAGTAGTCATAATTCCAAGGAATCGTTATTCACCATATATTTGACTTTTGAAAGACTGCGCGCGCATCACCCCGGGAAGAAAGAAATACTTTATGGTGTGTAAAGAGCATTATCGGACGGGGTTACTATTGAAGATAAGAAGAGAAAATCACGAGTGTCTACAGAAAATAGTTCTAATTGTATCTACTATTGTCGATTATTTTTACTGGTCATTATATATACATATATATATATATATATCACCGTGACGAGGAAACAAACACTGTCGGGGTGAGGCACACGTCTACCGCCCCCCCCCCCCCCAGGCGCGATGGTGGACGGGGAGTCAAATCCATGGTTATGGATATCGCCGAGTTTAATTATGACATTCAACTTGCCGTTTAACCTCGCAGTGGCGGGGGTTGAAAATTTTCAACGGGAGAGGAAATATTCAAACATGATAAAAACGACCGATATTTCAGTCGAATAAATATTTTTAGAGGTAAAAGATATTGATCGTTGTCTGTGTATAATATCAACCCCATATGGCACGGGAAAGTGGGGGAGGGGCGCGGAAGGGCGTTACAAGAAAATAGCGTGATTGGAGTCAAATCCAGGGTTATGGATATCGCTGAGTTTAATTATGACATTCAACTTGTCGTTTAACCCCCCCCCCCCCCGATGTTGGCGGGGGTTGAAATTTTTGCATCATGCAAACACGGAAATAAATATTTTTCAAGGTTCATTAGCTTGATAGTAATTCCCCCGATGTTGTTTGTGTATAATTTCCACCCTTTTTTGGCATCGGATGGGAGCACTGTCAGAGGGGGTGGCGTGGAGGAGCGTTACATAAAATTAACGGAAAAACAAACGCGATATGGATGCCACTGAGGTTAATTATGACATTCAACTTGCAGTTTAAGTCTCCCCCCCCCCCAAAAAAAAAAACGGGGGACGGAAATTTTTAATGACGTCAAACGATTGATATTTGCGTGGAATAAATATTTGTCAGGTTCAATTGGGCATTGATCGTATTTGGAACCATGTTTCTGTATTGCCTCAACCCCTTTCGGCTTGGGAGGTGAGAGATAGGGGTCGAGGTGTGTTACATAGAAATAACGCGCAGAAGCAACGGAGAGTGGGTTATGGATGTTATGGATGTATGACAACCCAGCCAGCTTATAATACCTGCTTATCCAAACAATATTCATTAGAGGTTTGGTTATGTGACGTAGAAAATATTACACGAAAAATGAAAAATTGCTGCAACCGTTAAGGAACGTTCAAAGAAGGTTTCTAATAATTTCAGTGTTGGTCTTAATAAAAGGCAGGAATGTTAAGAAGGCCACGGACGAGGCGGTCCCTTGATCGTAAGGACGTTCTATTATGCTCCACATTCTTCTCTCGTCATCAGACAAGTCCAAAGGATACCCGAGATTGCGTCGGGCTCCCGAAGAATAAACAAAAAATAAACCCCCCTTCTCTTTGAAAAGTTCAATTTGTACAACAATTCGTACGTGATTATTACTACGACGCGGACACTCACTTCCAGGAAATGCACGGACAAAAGTTCATTACAATATATATATTGTGTATATATGTATAGGGTTTGGGAAATTATTGTAATTATATATATATATATATATATATATATATAGGGCATGGGAAAATTATTGTAATGATATATATATATATAGAGTATGGGAAAATTATTGTAATGATATATATATATATATATATATATATATATATATAGGGTATGGGAAAATTATTTTAATGAGATATATATATAGAGTATGGGAAAATTATTGTAATAATATATATTTATATATATAGAGAGAGAGTATGGGAAAATTATTGTAATAATATATATATATATATATAGAGTATTGGAAAATTATTGTAATAATATATATATATATATAGAGTATGGGAAAATTATTGTAATGATATATATATATATATATATATATATATATATATAGGGTATGGGAAAATTATTTTAATGAGATATATATATAGAGTATGGGAAAATTATTGTAATAATATATATTTATATATATAGAGAGAGAGTATTGGAAAATTATTGTAATAATATATATATATATATATAGAGTATTGGAAAATTATTGTAATAATATATATTTATATATATAGAGAGAGAGTATGGGAAAATTATTGTAATAATAATATATATATAGAGTATTGGAAAATTATTGTAATAATATATATATATAGAGAGTATGGGAAAATTATTGTAATAATATATATTTATATATATATAGAGAGAGTATGGGAAAATTATTGTAATAATATATATATATATAGAGTATGGGAAAATTATTGTAATAATATATATATATATATAGAGTATGGGAAAATTATTGTAATAATATATATTTATATATATAGAGAGAGAGTATGGGAAAATTATTGTAATAATATATATATATATATATAGAGTATTGGAAAATTATTGTAATAATATATATATATATATAGAGTATGGGAAAATTATTGTAATAATATATATTTATATATATATAGAGAGAGTATGGGAAAATTATTGTAATAATATATATATATATAGAGTATGGGAAAATTATTGTAATAATATATATTTATATATATATAGAGAGAGTATGGGAAAATTATTGTAATAATATATATATATATATATATAGAGTATGGGAAAATTATTGTAATAATATATATATATATATAGAGTATGGGAAAATTATTTTAATGATATATATATATAGAGTATGGGAAAATTATTTTAATGATATATATATATATAGGGCTTGGGAAATTATTGTAATATAATACCTTTCACGTTGTGAAATCCATTTTGGCGCCAAACGTGGGGCAATTGATCCAGGTAATAATTATTATTCATTACATTTGGCGCAAAACGTGGGGTAAATTAATTGTAACATTAATTAAATAATCTTTTGTTTAATAATTTTACTAATAAGCAGCGATTTATTCGTTACATTTTGGCGCACAACGTGGGGCAATTCATTCAGGTAATAATTTTTTATTCATTACATTTGGCGCCCAACGTGGGGCAATTCATTTAATTAACTTTTATATCTATTCATTACAATTTGGCGCCCAACGTGGGGTAAATTAATTGTAACATTAATTAAATAATCTTTTGTTTAATAATTTAACTAATAAGCAGCGATTTATTCGTTACATTTTGGCGCACAACGTGGGGAAAATTAAATCAATCTTTTTTTATTTATTAAATTTCGGCGTGCCAACGTAGGGCAAATTAATTGTAACATTAATTAAATAATCTTTTGTTTAATAATTTTACTAATAAGCAGCGATTTATTCGTTACATTTTGGCGCACAACGTGGGGCAATTCATTCAGGTAATAATTTTTTATTCATTACATTTGGCGCCCAACGTGGGGCAATTCATTTAATTAACTTTTATATCTATTCATTACAATTTGGCGCCCAACGTGGGGTAAATTAATTGTAACATTAATTAAATAATCTTTTGTTTAATAATTTAACTAATAAGCAGCGATTTATTCGTTACATTTTGGCGCACAACGTGGGGCAATTCATTCAGGTAATAATTTTTTATTCATTACATTTGGCGCCCAACGTGGGACAATTCATTTAATTAACTTTTATATCTATTCATTACAATTTGGCGCCCAACGTGGGGTAAATTAATTGTAACATTAATTAAATAATCTTTTGTTTAATAATTTAACTAATAAGCAGCGATTTATTCGTTACATTTTGGCGCCCAACGTGGGGAAAATTAAATCAATCTTTTTTTATTTATTAAATTTCGGCGTGCCAACGTAGGGCAAATTAATTGTAACATTAATTAAATAATCTTTTGTTTAATAGTTTAACTAATAAGCAGCGATTAATTCATTACAAAACATACACTCTGTTTGTTTTTTATTAAAATAGGAAGAGTATGTCTGAACAGTAACGAAAGGTCTCCTATTATGACAGATTGTTAGAAAGAAAGAAATTTTTAGGTGATTCAATGTCACGTTTATTCGGTCCACAATGACGAGCTGTGCGTAAGGAAGCACAAAGCGAGGAGAGTCCATTCATTTGTTAACTGCAGAGGTGGTGAGAAATTCTGAGGGCGCCAGAGATAAGAAAGTCCGTAGTAATGACAGAGTGGGCACAAAGACGAGCTGTGAACTGGAACGACCTCACGAAACGTTCTGTTTGATAAAGTGGGATTGTGACGTTGCGACGATGACGGGCAGAAAGTGAATGAAGACAGCAACAACTCACTCACTGAGATCATAGCAAATACAGAGTGCATTGGAATAATTCACAGTATCTGTAATCTCCAGAGCTTTGTTAAACAGCGGGAAAAGTGACTCCAACTTGGAATCGATTCAACGACAATTATGAGAAATATTTCGATATAATCTTAAACATTTTTCATATTCATATATATACAATTGTATTATCACGGCAACCCTGTAGGATCTACAAGGATCAAAAACGTCTTAAATTAATCGTCTCGATTTAATCATTTCATTTATAATAATAATAATTTAAGTCAAGAATATTTTCGACATGTAAGATTCAATTATGTCATTTATTTAACTGTCTTTACTGTAGGCGGCCCTGAAAATTAACCCGTGGCACAACAACATCTATTGGTAAAATTTCAACTGAGATAAAAATTTTGTTTCATGAAAATAGTTTTGTTACATATATATTTTTTAAAATTGTTGTTTTCATTTCAATCTTTTTATTTTTTACTTTTATTTTGCTTGTTACAAAACTGGCGCCCAACGTGGAGGCAATTTATATAAAATTAACTTTTATTTTGTTTTATTACAAACTTGGCGCCCAACGTGGGGCTTATCTGCATATAAAATTAATCATAAATTTTGATTATTACAAAAATTGGTGTTTTTCAACGTGGAGGGGCAAAATATATAAAATTAACTTTTATTTTGTTTTATTAGAAAATTTAGCGCCCAACGTGGGGCTCATCTACAGATGAAATTAATCATAAATTTTGATTATTACAAAAATTGGCGCCCAACGTGGGGTATTATATATAAAATTAACTGTTATTTTGTTTTATTACAAACTTGGCGCCCAACGTGGGGCTCATCTACATATAAAATTAATCATAAATTTTGATTATTCCAAAAATTGGTGTTTTTCAACGTGGAGGAGCAAAATATATAAAATTAACTTTTATTTTGTTTTATTAGAAAATTTAGCGCCCAACGTGGGGTTTATCTACAGATAAAATTTAATCATAAGTTTTGATTATTACAAAAATTAGTGTTCTTCAACGTGGGGAAAAATATATTGAATTAATTTTACTATTGATTTTTAACAAATTTGGCGCCCAACGTGGGGTATTATATATAAAATTAATTTTTATATTGTTTATTACAAATTTAGCGGCCAACGTGGAGCTTATGTACACATAAATTGATTCATAAATTTTGATTATTTCAAAATTAGTGTTTTTCAACATGGGGCAAAATATATTTTATTAACTTTTATTTTGTTTTATTACAAATTTGGCGCCCAACGTGGGGCTCATCTACAGATAAAATGAATCATAAGTTTTGATTATTACAAAAATTGGTGTTTTTCAACGTGGAGGGGCAAAATGTATGAAATTTACTTTAATTTGGTTTATTACAGTATATATATATATATGACTATTGTTAAGGTTGTCCTTTCTGATGTTTGATGACGTCAGAGCTGCGGTTTCATGCTAATACGTTTGAAGCCCTCAGCGTGGGCCCTGAGTGAAGCATTGTTGAGGACATATGTGAGCCGAGTGTGACCAGGTGTAGTGATGCTAATGCGCGCTCTATATGCAAGCGTCTCTGCGGCCCGACCTGTCCGCTGCTCCCTCCCCCCCCCCCCCCGGGCCAGTCCACGACCGCCATTGGCGTCGCGTCACCTTGTACGGCCACAATCCCGCGGACAAGCCCCGCAATTTCGCATATTTCACGTGCGGACCGGGTCCGGGCGCTTTATTTCGCGACCGTCGCGTCTCGCCCTCGCCCGCCGCGGCGCGAACTCGAGCGTGCGCGCGCGTAAATGAGCAATAGCGCACCATGCGGCGCTGCGGGCGCGGTGACCCTGGGAGTGAGTGAGGGAGGGAGGGAGGAAGGGCCCAGTCAGTCAGTCAGTCAGTGTCTGGACGCGGAGCCGCGAGGTTGTCGAGTGTGTCTGTGCTGGTCTCGAGGACGCTGACATGCGCCGTCGACATGCGGATGGGCTCTGCTAGCGTGGTGCTGCGCTGCTGTGTGACTGTCACGTTGCTCCTCATCGGCAGCTCCGTGGCCACCGTCATGGGCGAGCAGTGCGACTGGGTCGGCAGGTAACCAATGCCCCTTGCTCCCAGCTCCACTTCCTTATGTGTCGGCGGGCGGCGTTGTCACGTTGTACTCTGGACCGCTCTCCTCATCCTGCGTGACTTCTGCTCGTGTGACGGCACTTTTAAGATTACCGAGGAAATTACCGAAGCAGTGACAAAATAAATTGTGTTCGTCTTCTCAAGGAAAAGTGTAACAGTTTCACTTCCCCTATTTTTAACCAACACTGCGTTACCGTACAACCAACTATTCCATCGCCGATTTCAATTAAACCACCCCCCCCCCCTAAAAAAATTCAGAATAACGATTTCTGGCGGGACTCTCTGACCACTGAGGAGGAATCGTGGACGCGCGGGAACCTTCCACCTCAAGATGATGATGGTGGTGGTGGTGGTGGTGGTGGTGGTGTGTCGCGGGGGGAAAAATTGTTTGCTTAAGAGGTGCCACTTCACAAGTACGTAATTACATTCACAATTAGCTTTGCATTTTTAATTAGCCTTTACGCGTTGCTAATGGACGGTTCTAGTTCCAGTCAGCCAGCCAGCGCCAACTTGACCTCGGTATTTTTGCTGATGGTGGAACTGATGTGGCGGCATTTCACTCCAAATCTCTTAAAGACCACCCACCCCCCCTCCTCCCTCACAGCCAAAGACGTGGAGGAAACATTGGATAATTTGTTGTCGTTACTAGAAATGTCCGGGGGATTTTATTTTTTTGGTGGTGGTGGTCGTGGACCTAATTCCGATCGCGTCTTAATTTCTGTATTGCCACAGTTGAAGAATTTGCCCCCCCCCCCCTTTCCCCCCTTTCTCAATAATTTTGTTCTTCTTCTGCAGTTATCTTTGTTCCTTCGTCCTTTGCTTGCGTTAATAATTCCTCAGTTATTGATCCCAATTCGAACCTAAAATACCTGAATAATTATGACGGGAAAATTGGTGACTGTTTATATATTGTAATAACCAAAAATAAAATTTAATTAAATGAAATTTGCCCCACGTTTGGCGCCAATTTGTAATAACCAACTTTTAAATATTTAATGAAAGGAAATTTAAATTAAACAAGAGATTTAATTTGTATTTTGTGTGAATAAATTTGTTTTGTTTTGTTAAATTTAAATATTTTGTTTAATTTAAAAATTTCCTTTTATTAAATATTTAAAAGTTGGTTATTACAATATATATATAAAGCAAATAAATTGATGGCCTTCGATTAAGAAAAATATTTTTGTTTTCCCATTATGCTGAACAGTTTTTGGCCTACCTTATACAGATATTTTATATATATATATATATATATATATATATATATATTGTGACGACGTTTCGATACCCCCTCCATTTTTTTGTATCATCTTCAGGTATTTACCAAATTAACACTAAAAACGACCCCCAAGTTATTGCTTTAATGTCCCAAGTGTGCCTTTAAAAAAATAATTAAAAGCGTGTCTGCACGAGTGACGTCACTGTTGGTTTTTATTAATTAAAAAACCCCCCTTTTTTAATGTACAATTTCAGAGGTTTTGTTTTATTGAGAACAAGGGTAAATTATTATAATTAATTTAATTTTACTTGTCTAGATGGTCATCTACAAAATGGTGGAGGGGGAAGTTTTTTTTGTTAAATCCGTTGTCCTTTGATTTATTCCCGCTTTCTCGAACAGGAATTTTTATTTTTTATTTTCGAGATCTTCTATGGAATGTCTCTTAAATTTTAAGCTGAATTGATTTCTTCTCCTATTAGTTGCCCTGACCTCCTCTGTAATGGCGGCTTCGTTGATCATCAGTCGAGACACTCCCGTCGTCGTCGTCGTCGTCCACTCCACTTATAGACTGTTTCCTTATGTGTTGTTGTTATTACTTTCACTTAATCCCCCTCCCCTCCGGAGGCTGATGAACCTCCACGTCCACCGCCTCGCTCCGTCCACACACACACACACACACACACAACTACATGATGGAAACGAAAGCTCTGGTGGATGATTTGTGGTCCGCTTCACCTGACAGCGAGCCCGCAAGGGACGATAATGGATCGCATCAAGTAAACTCGCATGCAACTGCTTGTAAAACCTTTTCTCTCTTTCCGTCCCCCCCGCCCCTTCAAGTCCGCTTCGCTCGTCTTTCACATTTTTTCGCCCCCCTTTCTAAAACACGCGAGGTCTCGTCGATTCTCTCAAACACGTCACGACGAATTTTCCCAATGACGGCTCGGCCTACTTCTTCACTCCTCTGGTCTCGTCGTGAGCGCTTCCTCCCCCTCGTGGAGGAAGATGGACGAAAGGACCCGCTAATTGTCTGATCTTTGCCAATTTGGAAGGTATTTTAAGGTCGAATTTGTATTGGTGCCGCCCCCCCCCCCAACCTCCTGTCCTGCCACAGGCGCAGTTGTAAATAAGCGTGCAATGGCGCTAGGACGCGACACTGTTTTATTATATCCGAGGGCAAGGCCTGGTGGATTTATGAGACCATTCCTTTTTCGTGTGGCTTCAATTTTTTTTTTTTTTGGGGGGGGGGAAGGTGGGGAGGGGGCTGGTCGTAACTCGTCCAGTTACAATTCCCTTACGAGCGGTAAATAGACGTACTTTATTAACTGTCACAGCAGCACAAGGTCAGCCGCCCTGATGATGGTCCAGACATTCCCTCAAGCGCCACAACATTCTTATTATTATTATTACTATTACTACTATTTTCGACTAACACCACACAGTATTTTTATTCATTTATTTATCAACGAAAAACGTTTCGGTACGCGTTTGTGCCATCCTCAGGTCTTTTCCCGCGGAGAAATTACGTCTGAATTGAAAATAATGAATAAGAAAGACAGACAAGACAGGACAAAAAAAGAGGGGGAGGGGAATAATATAAATATCACACACAACAACGTTTCTGGGATCCTTGTTCCTTTCGTAATGGTCAGTTTGACAACACACTCAAAAAAAAAACAAGCTGTATCAGAAAAGTGCAGTTGTGTCGCTCTAGGCTCTTTATAGCAACCTGAGGAAAAGGGGAACAAGGATCCCAGAAACGACGTTGTGTGAGTATTTATATTACCACCCTTATTTTTGTCTGAATTGACCATCTTCCTTATTCATTATTTTCATATCCTAGTGAGAGAAAAAACACCAACACAAACTTCAGAGTGTCCAAACCACACTTTTTATAAATTCATTGACTTGTTGATAAAAAAATTATTTTCTACAATTTCTCCGTAAAGGAAAGACCTAGATGAAGGTACACAAACAGGTACCGAAACGTTTGTCATAAATTGTCTGGTTTTGGGGGAGGGGAAAAAAAGGCAATATTTATTGAATGTAAACAGACGTGAAAATACAATTATTATTATTTTCGTTTCTCATCCCTTAATTTCTGTGACCTCTTTTCTTTTTTTAAAAAAAATAAAAAAATTTGATGATCGGGTCTGACAGCATTTATTTATAATTTTTTTTAATAATCTTTGGATTGTGTGAAAATTAAGGGATGAAGCGTTGTTAATTTAGTTTAAAAATTCCTTTTTTTTCTCTGACTTATAATTGGCTGAGGTTTATTTATTTATTAATTAATTTTTTCAATAGTAACATATATATATATATAGGGTGAAGGAATCAAAAACATTTTTTATATAATAACTTTAGGAAAAATCTTAGGATTATACAAAAAACAAATTATTCATTATTTTTCCACTCCGTTGTTGTTAATTTATTAATTAAGGTCACATCATGTAACCTTTATTTTTATTTTATTTTGAGCCGATCAAAGTAGTACAACACCTGCTGTCGATGTCCCAAATCAGGGTTGAAACGCCGTGATATATATTGTAATGATCAAATGTAATAATTATTATGCTGAACAGTTTTTAATGTACCTTATACAGATATTTTTTTTAAATTTTATATATATATATATATATATATATATATATATATATATATATATTGTGACGACGTTTCGATACCGCCCCCCCCCTTGTTTTGTATCATCTTCAGGTATTTAACAAATTAACACTAAACGACCCACAAGTTATTGCTTATTTAATTTTTGAAGAATTCGAGCCCCTCGTTGGGCGCCATTTATGTAATGAACAAATGTAGTTATTTAATTTATTTAATTTTTGAAGAATTCGAGCCCCACGTTGGGCGCCAAAATGTAATAACCAACAGGTATGCTTTAATTTATTTAATTTTTTGAAGAATCCGAGCCCCACGTTGTTGTGGTAGCCATTTATGTAATAATCAACAGGTAGGCTTTTACTTAATGAAGTGATAAACAAAATTTAAAACATAAAATAAACATTTTAATTGTAATTGTTTCGAGTTTGAAGCCACAATTTCATAAATAAATTTTATTTTCTGTTTTAAATTTTGTTTGTCAC
Organism: Zhengitettix transpicula; assembly: GCA_037074705.1. Taxonomy (NCBI): domain Eukaryota; kingdom Metazoa; phylum Arthropoda; class Insecta; order Orthoptera; family Tetrigidae; genus Zhengitettix; species Zhengitettix transpicula. The sequence continues at coordinate 93,563,728 of CM073593.1, forward strand.
TTCATTTAATAAAAGCCTACCTGTTGATTATTACATAAATGGCTACCACAACAACGTGGGGCTCGGATTCTTCAAAAAATTAAATAAATTAAAGCATACCTGTTGATTATTACATTTTGGCGCCCAACGTGGGGCTCGAATTCTTCAAAACTTAAATAAATTAACTAATTACATTTGTTCATTACATAAATGGCGCCCAACGTGGGGCTAGAATTCTTCAAAAATTAAATAAATCAACTAATTACATTTGTTCATTACATAAATGGCGCCCAACGTGGGGCTAGAATTCTTCAAAAATTAAATAAATTAACTAATTACATTTGTTCATTACATAAATGGCGCCCAACGTGGGGCTAGAATTCTTCAAAAATTAAATAAATCAACTAATTACATTTGTTCATTACATAAATGGCGCCCAACGTGGGGCTAGAATTCTTCAAAAATTAAATAAATTAACTAATTACATTTGTTCATTACATAAATGGCGCCCAACGTGGGGCTAGAATTCTTCAAAAATTAAATAAATCAACTAATTACATTTGTTCATTACATAAATGGCGCCCAACGTGGGGCTAGAATTCTTCAAAAATTAAATAAATTAAAGCCGACCTGTTGATTATTACAATATATATATTTTAAACGGCCTCGGTGCGTCGTGGTGCTCTTACCGTCTCCGCTACCCGGGGGGGGGTCTACTACAATTTCATAAATCACCGTTTCCACTGCCTTGAATTTAATACTTCACAATGAAGAATAAAATTTGATGATGAGCTACACTAATTTAATTCCAGAGATCATGATCTGATCTTCGGCTTGAAAGAATTTTCCTCTTGAATATGTTTGACTAATTTCTTTGGTAGTTGTTGCAATGTTTTCGACGTTACGGTGAGTCGCTGAACTCTCCTCCTAAACTGTTATTAATTCTCCCAAAACGGGCCTGAAGGATTACCCGGCGTGCCCCGCGCTCGTGCTCGGCCGCTCACGACGACCCAAGGATAATCACTTAACCGTAGTTACTTGGACCAGTGGGGTCATCCTTACGATCATCTTCGGGAACCTCGGTTCATTTTCTAATCGTTATTTCTAGTCATATTCTTGATGTTGGCAAGACTGTGACAGCAGTACAAGTGTAACTCCCCCCCCCCCCCCGCTTTCACTCTCTTTGCACGACCACGCCTCCAGTTTCTCTAATCCATACCTTCGTAATTCGTATTTTAACTGTTTGCCCAATGGCGGTTGGTTTATTTTTTAAAAAAAGAAAATTCCTTGTAGCTATATAATTGCATTCTGTTTGAAGCTGCGAAGCGTGACAAGTATTCTGTTATGTGTGTGTGTGTGTGTGAGTGGTTTCCCGTGTCTCCACTTGTCCGTGTGCCTTACTGGAGCGTTTCTTGTCTACCTGCTTCTACACTCTGCAGGTGCTTTTATGTAGTTTCTGCCCCGTTAGGTTTCGGTTAAGAAACCCCCCCCCCCCTCTCGCAGGTGGGCGGATGCATAGTGAGGCTTTTGTAGTGTTCCTCGTACACACACGCTCGCCTCGAAGCAATTTTATTTTTTTAAAAAAAATATCAGAATGACTTAAAATCTTATTTTTAAAATTAACCTTAGCTTGAGATTTATTTATTTTTTAAAAAATCCTGCTCAAGATGTACGAATATTTTGAAAATTTAAATAATATAAACTATCAAATGCTATAACGGTTTTTACTCTTTTTTTTACGAACTTAAGAAAATTCTTTACGAGCGAAGGTTTCCCTTCGCCCCCTTACCCGGCTGAATAGAAATAATAATAAAAGCTTCTCAGGTCACATCCGTAAACAGCGACGTTTCGACGGCTAGAACTGCCATCTTCGGGTGAAAAAAAACCCTCCTGAGAAGCCTTCATTTAATTAGCAATTTCGTTAATAAGGAAGCCAGTGTTTCGTTTTTTTTTATCTGATTAATACCACGGGGGCCGTAGATCTACGTCACACCCTGGTGGGCTCACGCGGATGCATAGTGAGGCTTTTGTAGTGTTCCTCGTACACACAGTCGTCTTGAAGCAATGTTTTTTTTTTAAAAAAAATATCAGAATGACTTCTAATCTTATTTTTAAAATTAACCGTTGGTTGAGTTTTATTTTTTTTTAAAAAAAACCTGCTCAAAATGTACGAATATTAATCAAATTTTGAAAATTTAAATAATATAAACTTTCAAATGCTACAACGGTTTTTACTCTTTTTTTTTACGAGCGAAGGTTTCCCCTCCCCCCCCCCCTTCCCCGGTTCAATAGAAAAAATAATAAAAGCTTCTCAGGTCACATCCGTAAACAGCGACGTTTCGACGGCTAGAACTGCCATCTTCGGGTCAAAAAAAACCCTCCTGAGAAGCCTTCATTTAATTAGCAATTTCGTTAATAAGGAAGCCAGTGTTTCGATTTTTTTATCTGATTAATACCACGGGGGCCGTAGATCTACGTCACACCATGGTGGGCTCATGCGGATGCATAGTGAGGCTTTTGTAGTGCACCTCGTACACACACACTCGTCTCGAAGTAATGTTTTTTTTAAAAAAAAAAATTAGAATGACTTCTAATCTTATTTTTAAATTAACCGTTGGTTGAGTTTTATTTTTTTTAAAAAAAACTGCTCAAAATGTACGAATATTAATCAAATTTTGAAAATTTAAATAATATAAACTATCAAACGCTACAACGGTTTTTACTCTTTTTTTTACGAGCGAAGGTTTTCCCTCCCCCCCCCCTTCCCCGGTTGAATAGAAATAATAATAAAAGTTTCTCAGGTCACATCCGTAAACAGCGACGTTTCGACGACTATAACTGCCATCTTCGGGTGAAAAAAAACCCTCCTGAGAAGCCTTAATTTAATTAGCAATTTCGTTAATAAGGAAGCCAGTGTTTCGATTTTTTTTTATCTGATTAATACCACGGAGGCTGTAGATCTACGTCACACCCTGGTGGGCTCATGCGGATGCATAGTGAGGCTTTTGTAGTGCTCCTCGTACACACATTCGTCTCGAAGTAATTTTTTTTAAAAAAAACTATCAGAATGACTTCAAATCTTATATTTAAAATAAACCTTAGGTTCACTTTTATTTATTTTTAATAAAAAACTGCTCAAAATGTACGAATATTAATCAAATTTTGAAAATTTAAATAATATAAACTGTCAAACGCTACAACGGTTTTACTCTTTTTATTAACTTTAGAAAATTCTTTACGAGCGAAGGATTTTTTTTCCCCCCCGGTTGAAGTTTCTCAGGTCACATCCGTAAACAGTGACGTTTCGACGGCCGAAACTGCCATCTTCAGGTGAACCCCCCCCCCCTTAGAAGCCTTCATTAATTTAGCAATTTCGTTAATAAGGAAGCCAGTCAGTGTAGGTTCAATGAGAGCTTTCGTTTTTGTTGTTTTTTCAAAATTTCCTTCCACGGGGAGTCGTAGATCTTCTACGTCACCAAGTGTGAAGGCCGACCCCCCTCCCCCCCCGTCCATTTTAAAGAGAAGATGGGGATGACTAAGTGAAATTATTACTCCCGCGAGATAATTTATCTGAGGGGGTGGATGGCAGCGAGCATTAGCCGAGGCACTTTGAAGCCTCCCCTCGTCGTGGTCGTGGTGACTTGCTAATGTTGGCGAGATAAGGAGGATCTGTATCGAAAACCTTTTACAACTAATGGCTCTCCTGAGGAGGGGAGGGGGGGTTGTTTCATTCCCCCTTCCCGCCCCCTCTCTCTCTTTCTTTAGTCTTCACACCTGTGTTCCTCGGGCCACTGACAACGAGGTCCCGCCACATGCAGCAGGTGAGACGTCACTTCCGAACCATTACGATGCTCCGTGACGAATAAATGTGAGTGACGTCACCGTCGACGCGCTGGAATGTCCCACGTTGACAGTCCGCAACGTCAAGTCTTGCGACACTACCCCTGGCAATGCTGTCGTTACGGGGCCAGAGACACCCGCTCTTCTATCACGTCACGCGCTGTCACGTGACTGCACTCTGACGTCACGCCACGTCACATTCTTTTTAATCTGTTTTAAACGTTGTGCAAGGAGTTTCAGGATCGCTAACACTCCCTCCCACCCCACCCCACCCAAATAGAACAGAGAATTATTTTACTTAATTCTTCTTGACCGACGTTACAGGCCTTAGTGATATCCTTCCATCTATTCCTATCTTGCGCCTCTATCCACCATGCTTTAACTTTTAATGTCCTTCAGGACTCCGTCTAGCCATCTTAACTTGGGCCTTCCTTTTCTTCTATTTCCTTCTACCTTCTTAAATGAGTTAATGTCCTCCGTCCTTTCCATGTGTCCTAACCATTTTATTTAGGTGTTGTCCTATGTTAATATATTTTTTTATATAGTCTGTATAACTCGTCGTCGTATTTTATATTCTCCATATTCCGACAACACAGCATGGACCATAAATTTTCCTCAGGATCGTCGTCCTCTTTTCAAAATATTTTTAATTTTTCTTCGTCGGCCTTTAGTTAAGTGTCCAACCTCTCACACACCATACATACATTTTACGTAATTACCTTAAGTATTATTATTTATTGCTAATAATCCACTAAACCCCTAACTAATAATAAAGATATGGAGACTGAGGAGATTTGAAAGGAAAAATTATTAGGAGAATCTATGGAGCTGTTTAAAGAAGGTGAAAGATGGAGATTAAGATATAATGGAAGAGATAAATAGTATCCTAGAAGGAGGAGGAGGAGGAGAAGACATAGTTATATTTATAAAATCACGTAGAATCTCATGGTGTTGGGAGACGTAAAAAGAATGACTACAGAATGAATGCGAAAGCAGATATATAAAGGGAAAAATATTTGGTACTAAAAAAAAGAGGGGGAAGACCAAGGAAAAGACGAATCCAATACGTGCTACCTTTGGGGGATGCCTTCACATCTCTCTGAACTAAGTTTCCCAGATACCGAGCAACCTCGGCCTGTTTTGAGAGGTGAATGTTCCGGGGTCGCAGACCTTAGGCATACGGTAAGAGTTGTCCTCTATTCCTATTGGAATAGTCGGCCAGCTGCCTCCTAAACTGGTCGAGGCATGGAGAAGGGAATTCTGCGACCCCACAGCAAACTCCTCTCCCGCCATCCAGGGAAGGGCGTGGGACAAGTACCCAATGCCCGACCTACCTGATGCAGGTTTTTCTAGGGTTTTCTCTGCATCACTTTTAGGCGAATGCCGGGTAGGATCCTTAAACCATAGCCCGGGGGCCCTAGTTAACCCTTGGCTACCTTCCTCTACCCTTCCGCATCCCCCCTTTCAAATCCCTTCGTATGCTATTAAAGGGGAGTTGCCACTATGTGGATTACCCTCATGTAGCCTGTTACCCTAAAAGACCATCTTCAAGAGTACAATACAGTACAAACGATTTGTTAAATGTTATGATGTATTTCCATAGCGGTATCAGATTTACTTTTCCCGGAAGAGAGGACGCAGATGTAGACTGGAATATTTTGGTAAAAAAAATGCTGTCACTTGTCAATTGCTGTCCGTGACCCACGTGACGTGACAGGCCGCATGTCACGTGACGTGACAGCAGCGCGTCTCCACTTTAAAACCCGCTTTGTTGCTAAAAATGAAATTATTCTCGCCGGATCCTTCTCTCAAGAGGGTCTCTTTACCAGCGACCGGTTCAGTAGTTGTAACAATGTTTACCTGTGAGCAGGTGACGCCGCAACGTCTCTTTGTCTTACGTCCTAGTCCCTGGGGCTCGTCCTCGCAAACAAGTAAGCTCATTCTCCCAACCGACGACAAGTTTTCAAATTCAGCGGGGCATTTCCATTGTTTGAGCTAATTTGGAATTTTCGAGTTCCCTCCGGAGGCTGCGGCGTGCATAATTCATGTCCCGTGGCGGCGGATCTGCTGACAATGGAGGACGACGCACACGCGGCCTCACAATGGCGCAGGAAGTGTGCTCACAACAATGGCCCTCGCGGGGGCGCCGCCGCTTTCAATTAATTGGGGAAAAATTCATTCCCGCCGCGTGCTCAACATCTCGCATGCGCACGCGGCGGTATTTATTGTGGTTATTCTTTCCGGCGGCGGTGACGAGCTGCGCATCATTTTACCTCCCGCATTCGGGTTTACTCCTCCAGCGCGCTATATTCACGGACATGTGACCCAACATTGTTGTAACTGCTGAACCAGTGTCTTGAGCAGAACAGAGAAGGCGGACCAAGGAAGATAAACCAGACGAACTACGTTTATTGATGACTACGATGTATATTGGCGCTTCCTCTCCCCGCCTAATGAGGGCTGGTGCTCAAGGCGCTGCGGCACAAAAATTATTTAGGAAGAATTAATCTGTCTTAATTTTAAGAACCTCCATAGTGATCGTGTTTAAACAGTGCTGTTTTCAATAAGGAACGTAGGTTTTCCCGTTGTAACTGCTGGATAAATTTTTCTCGGGGGGATTTCAACCGGGTAGCGTCGTTTAATTTCCACAACGTTATGACGTCTTCTACCTGAAGAAGATGGCGGCGCAAGCCATCGAAGCGTTGTGGAAATTAAACGACGCTATCCGGTTGAAATCCCCCGAGGAAACTTTATCCAGTGCTATTTTCAGTTTAGATATCGTAGACCGCCTTGCGGTTCACTCGCTCCCGCTAACGCAGCCAGCTGGCCACGTCTGTGCTGCTGCTGTGGCACACAATTTTTTTAGACTGAAATGAAAAAAAATGCGCACGCACAGGATTCCGCTGTATCACCCGTAAAGCTCAACAAACTGTCTCTTCTCGGTGCTACAGAGCAGACAGCACGTAGAAACAGCGGGGTGGGGGGCCTTGCCGTGGCAATGACAACGAGGGGGGGGGGGGGAATAAGGCGAGGAAGGAGCGAAGAAATAAAAATAAATATGAAGCGTCCAGTAAATAAAAATCTAATTTCAAAGGAATTTATATTTTTAATAAAAAAATTGCAATCGTAATTATTTTTTTAAAAAAAATCACACGTAAACGTTATTTTAAAGAATTTATTATTATTTATTTAATTCAGTAAACAAAAATCTTATTTCAATGTAGTTTATATTTTTTAAAAAACCGAAATAATCGTCCATTTATTTAAAAAAAAGCCAATGAAACGTTATTTTACAGAAAGAAACATTTAATTATATATTAATAATAAGCCAACATGAGTGGCTTGTTCCTTTTTTTTAAAGAAAAAGGGTAACAGGAGGCTACATGAGGGTGAGCCACGTTGGGCAACTCCCCTTTAATAGCATAGGAAGGGATTTAAAAGGGGGGCATGTGGAAGGGTAGAGGAAGGTAGCCAAGGGTTAACAAGGGCCCCCGGGCTATGCTTTAAGGATCGTACCCGGCATTTGCCTAAAAGAAAAACCAGCATCAAGTAGGTCGGGCATTGGGGAACTTGTCCACTGGATGGCGGAAGAAGAGTTTGCAGTGGGGACGCAGCATTCCCTTCTCCGTACCTCGACCAATTCAGGAGGCAGTTGGCCGACTGTTCCAATGGGAACAGGGAACAACTCTTACTGTATGCCTAAGGTCTGTGACCCCGGAACATACACCTCTCAAAACAGTGGTGAGGTGCCTCGGCTTGCGGGAACCTTAGTTCAAAAACCAGAGACAGGAGAAGGCATCCCCAAAGGTAGCCTCTTCCCTCGCAGGCACCTGGCAGTGGCTTGTTCCAAAAATTAGCTTCATTTCGAACATGTACGAAGGACAAATACTTAGAAGTGCTAAATTATTCCAGTTTTAAAAATCTGACGGTATTGAAAACTATGTAGAAGGAATTTTGAATTTATTACGGGTCGGGGGTCAGAGTATTGGCAACACAATCGCTGATTACCCTTGTTTTTTGGGGGCGGAGAGGGAGGGCGGATGATGTAGCACATAACTATAGAAAAAAATCTTAACGATCCGCCCGCCAGAGATTACCTCAATAATGATGAAGTGAATCCATGAGGCCACTGTCTACACACAAAACACACACACACACACATTCGCTCCTTTCTGTGATTTTTCACAGTTTTTCCCGCGCTGGTCCAGAAACAACTCTCCTCCACACTTCCGTTGCCGCGAAAACTGGTTCGTCCGCTAAACGCCCCGGACACATTTAATAACCGGAGAAAGTCGAAGCCACTTAAAGAACGGTGAGGGCAGAAAAAAAACACACACACACATTGCACGCTTTCAATTTCATATACTGGAAATAAATTGGCGGTGTAACTGGGGAAACGAAGGCAACCTCGTGTTCATGAAAGTGCCACCACTTCCGTTTCAAAATAGTGAAACTTGAATGTGCATTGGGCGTGTTATCTCAGTGAACAGCGGGGGGAAAGAGAAATATTGCTTCATCGGTCGCCATTTTCTATACAATTCCCCCCCCCCCACCCTCCCCTTCGCTGACCCCAGATTGTCTAACTATTTGGCAGCCACTTGCGCTTACAAAAGAAAATTGGTTGGTTCCTGGTACCCTTAACGATCAAAAAAAATAAAATCTATGAGTTGTTGAGCTTTTATTCCAACCCCTATGCAACCCCCTGTTTGTCGAGCGGTTAATCTGATATCGCAGTCTCCCCGCTTGACAGACCCTAATTTCACAAAGCCACCACCACCACCAACCACATCGGAACACAGAATCTTATTCACGTCACCCGGTGACGCAACTAATCTCTCTCTCTCCTCTTCTCCCTCTCTCGTCTTCTCTCTCTCCTCTTCTCTCTCTCCTCTTCTCTCTCTCCTCTCTTCTCTCTTCTCTGTCTCTCTTCTCTGTCTCTTCTCTGTCTCTTCTCTGTCTCTTCTCTGTCTCTTCTCTGTCTCTTCTCTGTCTCTTCTCTGTCTCTTCTCTGTCTCTTCTCTGTCTCTTCTCTGTCCCTTCTCTGTCCCTTCTCTGTCCCTTCTCTGTCCGTTCTCTGTCCCTTCTCTGTCTCTCTCTCCCTTCTCTGTCTCTCTCTCCCTTCTCTGTCTCTCTCCCTTCTCTGTCTCTTCTCTCTCTCCCTTCTCGCTCTTCTCTCTCTCCCTTCTCTCTCTTGTCTCTCTCTCTTGTCTCTCTCTCTTCTCTCTCTCCTCTCTCTCTCTCTGCTCTCTCCCCTCTTTCTCTCCCACTCTCTATAGTAGCCATTTAATAATCAATAAAACTTTGTACCTGTGATATATTTGTTCATGACTTTGTGAGTTTCCATATAATTTATTATCAGTGTTGCCAACTTATTTTCATAACATCTTCAGTGAGCTTATTCATTACATTGTAAATTTTTTAAAAAAAACTGTCTGTTAAAACAAGACAAATGAGATGAAAAAAATAAATACCACACTATGTTGTCATCAATCTTTGTTTCTCTCTTCAATTCTAGGGTTGGTAATACTTGGATCTATTTGCAAAAACAAAAATAATTATTAGTTTGTTAAGCTAAGTAGAGAGATCCGTTCATATTTAGGATTAAATTAGCTGTCTTATAAAAGTAAATGTGGTCTTTGACTTTGAGAGTTTTCATATAATTTATTATCAGTGTCGCCAACTCAGTCTCACAGTCAGATTTACAGCGCTTGAGAATTAGCGAGACTTAAATAACATCTTCTGCGAGTTTATTCATTGCGTTGTAAATTTTTTTTAAAAAAAGTCTGTTAAAAACAAGACAAATGAGATGATAAAAATAAATACCACACAACGTCTTCATCAAACTGTTTCTCTACTCAATTCTACGGTTGGTATTACTTTGGATCTTTATGCAAAAAACAAAAATTAACGCGGCACAGCGAAGGCGACGTAAACAAAACCAGTGATATTAATATAGAAGCAAAGAAGTTCGTTTTTATTAGTTTGTTTAGCTAAGTTTAAAGAGATCCGTTCATATTTAGGATTAAATTAGCTGTTGATGTGTTTTTATCGCCGTCCTGTTAAGCTGCGTTACTTCCAGGTTAGTTACGGGAATCAATGACGTACGTTGAACGTGTTTTCTTTCGCGGTTACGATATCTGCAGGATTGCTCGCCATCTTGATTCATGCACTCTTCACAAAAACGTACGCTAGAAATTCGATATTTCGTTAATTCCTCATCTGGAAAAAAGCACTTGTGACACCGTGTTGTGTTTTTATTGCCGTCCTGTTAAGCTGCGTTACTTGTAGGTTAGTTACGGAAACGTACGTTCATATAATTCAGCCATCTTTTTTATTACAACTCTCTTCATCCATGGAATATACAACAGCTGTCGTATAAAAGTAAGTAAATTATGTTCTCATTACTGAAATATTTATGTATATATGGTGACTGTAGCGAGTTTCAATCACGATCAATCATTGAAATTACCGGATTGATTTATTCCGGTACGAGACACGCACGGGGAGATATATTCTAAAAATTTAACATATATTCATTATATTGGTATTTACGATCGACCGTTTCACCCGCTCCATACTTTAAATCATGTTAAACGTACACAGACGCGTCGCGGAGTGAAGCGGCAAGTTTTAAGGTTATGGGCTGGACGGAGACGCCGACCACTGGATGTCAGGTTATGTTTCTCTTCAGAACATCGTAATAAAACACCCGAAGTAGTGTTTATTTTTTTAAAAAAAGAAAACTACATTTGCATAACTGATATTAACAGTCCAGTCGTTTTGGCTGTTTTTTTATTTTTAACCATGCCAAGGTTTTTTTATAACCCTATTTTGTGGCGTCTGTCATGTCCCCCCCCCCGTCACCCCCAACCCCCTTAAGTTCTGGTATTGCAAAAAAGCCAAGTTTGTTGTGGGTTTTATAAATATTGTTTATTTATGTTATTCACGTAGTCCACCTCGTGGTAAAATCAATATACACGAGATATCTACATATTAATTTCTTATTTATTTATTTTTAACTGTGGACACTTGTAGGGATACACAGTAGTGATTCAGGTAAACCGATTTTTTTTAGGACAACAGGCTACATGAGGGTAATCCACATGGTGGCAACTCCTCTTTAATAGCATTGGAAGGGATTTGAAAGGGGGGATGCGGAAGGGTAGAGGAAGGTAGCCAAGGGTTAACTACGGTCCCCGGGCTATATTTTAAGGATCCTACCCGGCATTAGCCTAAAGAAATGCAGGGAAAACCCTAGAAAAACCTGAATCAGGTAGGTCGGGCATTGGGGTACTCCAACTTGCTCTGTTTATAAATGAGAGTTTACCAACATCTGACCCTATTCTTTCGTCGGTCCAAGTAATCTCACGATTATTCGCCTCGCAAGCCGACCGGATCCCCGCTCCAGTGCTTTGCAAAGTCGTGCACGGTCCAGTCTCCAGGTCTTTTAATGAACCCCAATTAATATTTATTTAATTCTTTGCAGCTCACCCACGATAAATAGTCCAAAATCGAGTCAACCCACATGGTTTCTTCGGTATTTTCATCACGGAATCCATCGTTTCCACAATTGTTCAGGTGCAGGTTGAGGGTTGCTATTTTTTTTTTTTTTACTTGAGTTTCCTCCCCTTGGCTGTAGGTCACGGGGTCCTTTCTCCTCGCCCTCGTGATACTGGAAAGAGAAGCAATGTTGAAGATTTGTGTTTTTAGGAATGTTGCAGGGGGGGGGGGTCGATGGGTTGAGGAGATATTGGACAAGTAAACTGCGTTGAGCACGGCGGAGAGTAGCCTCGAGCAGACCGCGAGATAAGGATCTGTTAATGCCCAATTAGAGCAGAAAACGCGGCCTCACCAAATTCGTCCGCCATTAGCGAAGCGCCCGGAGGATCGAGACTCTCTCTCGGCCGGTCTGTACCGGGGGGTTGGTTGCGGTTGTTTTTACCCCCCCCCCCCTCCCTAGATTCCTTTGCGGGTAAGGTGCCATTGTGCGACGCAGGTGCACGTGTTTACAAGGAAATGGCGTACTTTTTCCCGCCAACGCAGGTAGCGGGGTTCTTGGGGGTAGGATTACTCTCTACCTGCCTGCCTGCCCACTACGGTCCTGTTTTGTTTACTTCCAAACTCCGGGAAGGAAAAGGTATAAGATTACCTTCGTTTCGGGAACTCTTGTCCTCGTAATGGAATTTACTGCCCGCAGGAAATTAAGAGTCGCCGGTCTCAGGAAACTTGGGATAATATAGTGGTCAATTAACTGAGTGCAGTTACTATTGGAAAACTGCGAATAAATAAATAAATATATACTGTACTAATTCATTTAAAGTGATTTAAATTAAAACGTGCCACACGTTCAAGACGCCAATTTGTAGTAATTAAAGAATAAAATATGATTTAAATTAATAAAATTAAAATTAAATGAATTACTACAAACTGGCGCCCAACGTGGGGCGCCAATGATGTAGTAATTACTATTTAAACAATTTAATTAAAAACAAACCCCCACGTTGGGCGCCAATTTGTAATAATTACTTTTTAAACCATTTAAAAACAGAGCCCCACGTTGAGCGCCAATTTATAATAATCAATTAAAATGATTTGAACGTGCCGCACGTTGAAGCAACAATTTTATAGTATTTCATAAATACTAAGCAAAATTAAAATTGTTGCGTCAACGTGCGGCACGTTCAAATCATTTTAATTGGCGCCCAACGTGGGGCACGGTTTTTAATTAAATTGTTTAAAAAGTAATTACTACAATATATATATATATACACGAGGTTTAGCCAATTAATTAAATTGTTTAAAAAGTAATTACTACAATATATATATATATATATATACAAGGTTTAGCCAATTAAGTAATGCCTCCTAATTCTTTTTCTCTTTCATTTGTCGTGACAAATAATGAAATTTACACTGCATAAACCCACGACATTATTGATTAAAGTCTCCGTGCGTTTTTTTTCCCACAGTTTTTGTCCGCCTTTTAACAAGGGCATGTATTCCACTGCGCTATAAAAGCGCGGTCTTGCTTACTAAGCCATCGACGCAACTGACGTTTGCGCGTTGCGCGACGAATCATCCGCTGTTGCATCACCATACACACTTTTTTTTTCCCCTTCAGTCTTTCATGATTGGCATCCGGGCGTTTTTTCACCTTCCTCATTTTAAGAATCAAGCCACAGAACGCTGTCTAATACGTACGCGGGTAGCACTGCTACCACCTGTTGACTTGGGAAGTTGTCACTGCAGTGGATTGTAGAAGAATGTTTGAGGAATCGCGCCAAATTTAAAAAAAAAATTCTCCACATAACTGACTTATTTAAGGAGAGAGAGAAAAAAAAACATAGGAGGCATTACATAGGGGACTTTTATCTATGTTGACGTCGGCGGAGGTCTTCAGGCCTACGTTGGCCAAACTGGAGACTTATTAAAGTCATTTAAACAATAAAACCTTTACCATCTCATTTAGGTTTTTAATACCAATTAGATTTGGCCAATAGAAATGAATCATCAATTCTTTCTCAAAATATTACATTTATATATGTAAGTAAATTTTTTTTCCCCCTTAAATTTGTTTACAATATTGGTTAACTGAAATCCCACGTGGCATCTTGGGGGTGGTGATTTGTCTCTTGTCTTCATATTCTAAGGAGTTATTATTGTGTTCATAATTATTCCACTTATTTGTCTCATCACGCATATTCTTAATTTAATATTTATTACCAAGAACTACGTGCATAATATTAACTCTTTGCACTCGAGGACTCCGTAGCGGAGCCATTTTAAATGGCTCCCTCGAGTGCAAAAGGTTAAACTGTATTCACAGATTTACCTTGACCGTGTTACATTCTAGGTTAGGACAACCCTTCCTAATGTCAGATAATTTTTTTTAGACTAAAGGCAAGTAAAAGTAAAGTGAAAACCGGTAGTTAACACGTCTGCCAACATTTACATTTTATTGTATATTTTTAATCGGAATAATAATAATGTATAGGAATTTATTCTCCTGACTGTATCTAAAAACACACCATTAGTGCGTGTCCCGTTGTCTGATAGGGGGGCAGGAAAGGAAGGGGAGACAGAGTGAAAATCTAGACGAAGGTGAGAGAGGGGGGGGGGCAGTGAATGATAGACTAATGTTTCGGAGCAGTAAAAAAATAACTCCTTTGAGGGAAGGTTCTAGAGAGTGAGTGAGTGGGCTTGAGTCATCTTCTGCTGCTGCTGCTGCCCCACCGTGAACGACGGAACAGTTCCACCCACGTTGTTTTTACACCGACCGTAAATTGCAAGCGGACAAATTTATTTATACATTTTTGAGTGCGTGCTCGCTGTCACATGGACAAATCAACCGCACGATTCACAGATCAAAGATAACGTTTGACGGCGAAACATTAATCACACGCGTGGAAACAGCTGTGCAACAACAACAGTCGGAAAAAATTCTTAATTAATTTAGGGGGAGGGTGTCGGTTGCAAACCCTCTCGGAAAAGGGGGGAAACTTGCAGCAGGAACCTGAGGGGGGGGGGGCGACGAATTCAGAATGGGAAGAATTCATGGTCCTGAGTATAGAACAAAGAACTCTATGGGTGTGAGCTCCAATAAGGAGTGCAAGACTGGGGCATGTGGAAAGGAGTGAGGACGAGGGAACCCTACTACAGAGAATATGGAAAGGAAAACCAGGAGGAAGAAGGAGTGTGCAGGGAAGACCTAGAAAGAGATGGGTGGAGAATGTAGAGGAAGATAAAATGAAGGAGTGGGAGGAAGAAAGCAAGAGGTAGATAGTGAGGCAGACAAGGGCTGTAACGCCATTGAGTAGTAGTTGTCGGTCGCAAAACCTCTCGAAAAAAAGGGGAAAGGTAAAGATTTTTAAAAACTGTTGCAGCAGCAACCTGAGGGGTGAAGACGAATTCAGAATGGGAAGAATTCATGGGCCTGAGTATGGAAACGAGAAATGGACAATTGGAACTGACAAAGAACTCTATGGTGACCCCCGAAATTGTGAGCTCCAATAAGGAATGCAAGACTGGGGCATGTGGAAAGGAGTGAGGACGAGGGAACCCTACTACAAAAAATATGGAAAGGAAAACCAGGAGGAAGAAGGTGTGTGCAGGGAGACCTAGAAAGAGATGGGTGGAGAATATAGAGGAAGATAAAATGAAGGAGTTGGAGGAGGAAAGCAAGAGGTAGATAGTGAGGCAGACAAGGGCTGTAACGCCATTGAGTAGTAGTTGTCGGTCTCGAAAAAGGGGAAAGGTAAAGATTTTTAAAAACTGTTGCAGCATGAACCTGAGGGGTGAAGACGAATTCAGAATAGCAGCGCAGGGGAAAGAAAAAAATCCTACGAAGAATTCATGGGCCTGAGTATGAAAACGAGAAATGGAGAATTAGAACTAACTATGGTTGAGATCCAATAAGGAGTGCAAGACTTAGATGGGGGGCAGGGCATGCGAGGAAGGAACCCAACTACAAAGAATATGGAAAGGAAAACCAGAAGGAAGAAGGTCTGCAGGCGGACCTAGAAAAGAAGTGGGTGGAGAATATAGAGGAAGGTAATGAAGGAGTTGGAGGAGGAAAGCAAGAGGTAGATAGTGAGGGCTGTAACGCCATAGAGTAGCAGTAGTCGGATGCAAAACCCGACATATTTAAGAAACTTAATAAAATTTGATGGTCAGAAACTAAATTAATTAGACAATTAATAAGAAAAACATTAATTTTTAGGGGGAAAAAATCATATTGGATTAAAATCGAGATGGGCACCAAAGAAAAAAAAAATTCTCGAAGGGCGACGGCAAAGAGTAAATACGGTATCTGAAATTGAAACTTATTTAGAATTCTTTGATGAAACTGGTTGAGACATTTTTCCGTGTATTGCATTGTCCATGTCAGAGATTATTAACAACGTCTCCTTTAAAGTCTTTGCACGGGAAAATCAGAGGTGATTAATATTCATTATATTTCACTTAACCAATCTTCGTACAGACGTGTGGAATACACCAGATATATGGATAAAAACACGCCAGGGATTAATTAAATTAAATGATCCCAATCCCCATTGTCCTACAGTTCAATGGAATGTGTGTTGCAACTATGTTTCCACATTGGAATGCGAATCGAATATCGCGAGCTCCAAATTAAATTTTACACTCCCCAAGATAGGAAGAAAAATGGTTCGTCGTAAAGTTTGTATTTATTGGACGAGCGATTACGAGGTTCGCATTTAACGAGGGGGTCTTCCAACCTCCCCCCTGGGCAAACACATGGTAATAGGGCCATTACCGCCACCCAGACTGTTTGTCGAGCAAACACACACAGAGCGCGGGCCCGACGGAGCAGCAACTTGTTGGCCTCCCTGTGCCGTATCCAGACTAATGATGGCCGAGACGAAGGGGTCGCTCGTTTCACACTGGCCTTTTTTTTTGTCCCCAGGGTGTGGGTGCTTAAGTTGCCTGCCCTGCCTGTAATCAATTCAGTTTTCCCCCCCTCGCTGTCTCCACCCAACGCAGCTTGGCTTTTCTCCTCCACTTGTAGCGTTCGTGGGGACGCGACTTGAAGCGTATCACATCCGCACATTCCTCTCACTAACCTCCTCGGCCAACACAAAAATAATAAATATTGGCACTTTATCATTATGCTTCTTCTTCTTCGGCTTCCCCCCTCCCCTTTTATAGGTTTGCCGTCTTCAATTTTCCGTGGTTCCAATCTCCCTCTTCCTAATTCCTATCCTCCATTATGGTTTTCCCACTTTAATCTGCGTCTGCCCCTGTTTATTATTTCCAGGAGGTGACCATTGGTATATTTCGTTTTGGCCATCTTCCATTTTCCATTCTCTGTTCGTAGCCATACACCATTTTTTAAGGGTTTGATTTTCAGTCCTTTTTAACGACAGACGTGGTTACGTTCATTTCTTTCCAAAAAGGAGCTTATTTCTAATGTTATCCTGTCTTGTTGTTGTTTTCAAGACTTCTCCTCCTCAGATAATCGAATTCTACTGTTCTAATTTAGTAATTCCGTCAGGGGCCAAGTTTCACTTCCTATAACATACAATGTTCTGTATTATTATGCTCCTCTAATAAATTTTGATTTTTGTTTCTCCTTTGTTAAGTTTTTATTCCAAATTATTCCTTGTGTTAAATCTTTGGTAGCCATTGCAATTTTATTTTGTGTATCTCTATATTCACATGTTCCTACATTTGTAGTTATTGACCTCCCCAATTATTTAAAAAATTCTCATTTTTTTTATTTTCCCTGTTTCGAGTGTCATGTCTTCTTCATCTTTTTCCTGAACACGTGTTTTCTGTCTTCTTGTAAACTTATGTTTCAGTCCCCATGTTTTTTATATTCTTCCATGAGCTTATTTATCACGTCCTCTTCAATCTCCTGATCGTCGGCGAACAACAATGATCCTGTCTCCTACATGAATGCCCATTCATGAAGGTTTTTTTATACCGTAAATTAAGTGCCTGATCTAAATAAATATTAAACAGTATCTGTGGTGGACTGTTTGAGGCCTTCATTCACTCTCAATTCTTCTGGCTTTTGTTATTATTACAGATTCTCCTAACAATATTGATCCATTTGTCAAGGATACAACATGAGGATACAAAGATAAATTTGTGGCTAACTCTTCAGTCTATGTATAAGGGTTAATAAGGTGGTGATTCTCTTTGTATTTGCGTAGTAAAGAAACAATCCCAGAGTTCTCGGCTGCTGTGACGTAGTGGCGTTTGATTGGTTGCACCGACGTGGGAAGCTGTGACGTCAGTTTCTTTGCTCCAATTGTCTCGCAGAATAAGCCATCATCATCATCATCAACAAAGATTGAAGTTTTTCCCGGTGAAGTTGTTCAATAAATAGTTGTCGGAATTCACACGGGGTTTTGCATATTTATATTTAGACACAACGTTTCGACGCTCTGTCGTCATCTTCTAGGCGAAGTGCTTTCAGTCGTCGAAACGTTGCGTCTAAATATAAATATGCAAAACCCGTGTGGATTTCGAGAACTATTTATTGATCATGATCATCATTATAACATTTCAAATTTTAAAAAATTAAAACCCTTCGCTTTTAGGTTGTACGTTAGAAGAATTGTCGCTCTTCTGAGGTGCAAGGCTACCACTAAATTAGGATCTGATTTATTTTCTCTCAAGCCCATGAATACGAACGTAGTTTGTCCTTGTGGTTAGAAACGTCGGGGTCAGTTCTTGCTGTTACTGTCCTTTCGCGAGATAGCGGAAAGAATCAACTATGTCGACCTGTAGTGGTCAGCGTCATCCGGGTTCGACAAGAATAGAAACGATTTCTGCTGCACTTCGTTGTTTGGTTTTTCTCCGGACAGCTTTACGGGTGTGCTTCGTGCGTACCAAGAAACTAGTTTTTGATCGCAACAATGGAAGATTTCTTTAGTCTGCCTTCGGATGACCTCGTAAGATGTCAACATGTTGTAAGGCGGGCGGGCGGGCGCTGAGGTCCCTCTCTCTTTGTCAGCGATATCTCGTATCTCGTGTGTTTGTTCTACTTGCGGGGCCGACGCCTTCCTCGATGTGGAGAAACTCTCAACACTAGGCTTTTTTTCTTCTTTCTTCTTCTAGGAAGCCGACCGTGCCCGTGTCTATTGAGATCGGGGCGAGGCGCTGTGGCAACATTGCAGAGAACGCGATGGCCGGGCCGGGGCCATAATGGCGGGGAAAGTCTCTCTGTTGACAGGGCAGTTATTTACGAAGTCGTGTCAGATTAGGTTCGGGGAATGCTGCTCCGTTCCATTTGGCGCGTGGAAAATTGTCTTGTCTGTCAAAGGCCCCGACGGTGGTCAATGCGCTAACCTTAGAGACCGTCTCACACACAAAGACTGTCGTCCTCGGTGACAGTCGACTGAAATATCAAAAGCTCTAATCGAATCGCGTAATCGATTAAATCCCTGTCCCATTTCCGCCTATTCTTCAAGTAGCCGTTTTAATAAAAGCCCTCTTCTCCAAAGATCACCATCACACACGCACAGACAAAAAACGACTGTCGTCCTCTGTGACAGTCGACTGAAATATCAAAAGCTCTAATCGAATCGCGTAATCGATTAAATCCCTATCGCATTTCAACCACAGATAACACAGGAACTATACTAAAACTATACATTTTTTACTATTATTAGTGTGAATCGAATTATTTGTAGATTTGAACCTACTGTAATGGATGATTCGTTGACAATACATACAATGGCAGCCTTTTTATGATTAAATGTAATACAAATATAGGATAATTGATCTTTATTGCTTTGTAATTATTACAATTTTACACATCAACATGGGTGTACTTATTTTATGTAAATAAACATCAAAAAAGCAAATATGGCAGTTACCATCGTTCCCTCCAATTTGATAGAAGTGTGTTTCTGAGTATTTCTATTTAGTGTATATTTTCCCAGTAAACCAAATAATATCCCATTTATTAGCATAAATATTGACAATTTATTGGTATAACTTTTTATTTATTGTGTTCATAAATCAAATAAGTATTTTTATGACTCCATAATTGAGCTTCTGTTAATTTTAACATGCTTAAATATTCCTAATTTGATGCAACTATTATGTAATATTAGAAACTTTAATGGGCTTTGTTACATTTATAAGAATTGATGCATTAGATTGGAATTTTATTTTATTTTAGGGGTACTGATTTAATCTAGGAGGAGTAACTTTATTGAACTTTATTATTCTTCAAGTAGTATTCCACTTTTTTTTATATATATATAATCAAGATAAATTATTACACTACCATTAGGTGTGGTTGAAGTAAGTACATTAACAATTAGGCTAAATTATATTAAAAAATAGAAAATGGAAGGTTGTTGTATATTAAACATATTGTGTGTGTCCAATCAAGTCAGAAATAATTTTATCAAATGAATATATTGAATAAAATGAGGATGAACTTAATACACAACGTTTCAGCTCTCCTACTTTTTTTGGGAACTTCTCGAGTTTATTAATTTATTATTATTCATAATAATTATAATGATTTTATTTATCATTTGATACAGATAAAATACTGGATGCTATTCTTCTTCTGTAAATTATTTTATTAAAATTTAAAGTGCAAAGCAATGTAATATCTCTAATTCTTTCCGTAGATCCTGATGAGAAACCAAGATTTCAGAGATATGGAGAAACAGTCATACATTTTACATTGTTTTGGACCTAAACCTAATTGATTAATAACTTAATTCCCATAAGAAACATCATGTAATAACATAACTTAAAATTAAGTATTTAATCTGTATCAAATAATTAAAAATTAAATCTGAAAAGAAACAACCAATATAATTATTATTAATTCCACTTTAAAATATATTTAAGTAATTAAAGTTTATTAATTTTAGATTAAAGAATTTTACAACAGCTGAAGAGGTCCCATAAATGCCTGTGTAAATTATATTCAAACATTCATTTAATAAAATTGTTTGAGTCGATTGTCCTCATCATATAATCATCGATTAATTTAATAATGTCAGATAATATTTAATTAAAGCAAGCCAAGTTTGATTAAAGTATCACCACTGAGGTGTAGAATCTCTGATTTCACTGTTGTTTCTTTTGAATGTGCTTTTCTGTCCATCTTCTGTGAAGTGTAAACTCGACATCAAGTCAATTTTCGTTTCGCGTCCCGTGACGTAACGTACGTGTTGTGTGCGCACGTGCCTTTGTTTGAGTTGACGCTCTGGGCGTAGGAGAGAGAGAGAGAGAGAGAGATCTGCGGTCACACGGAAATTCTCAGCCAGATAAGCGCCTTCCTTATCCAAACACCATTTCCCTCCTACTCGGAACTGAAGTTAACTACAACCGGTTTTCGGGGCCCGACGCCGGTGCAATATTAGGTGCGAGTACTTTTGTTTCCACGTGGGCATTGAAACCCGATTCGGCACCGTACACGTGCATGGGGGCACGCTCAGGTTACGTTGGCTCCACCCGTCCTCATTCAGATTCGATCCTCCCCCACCGTCTGTGGACAAGGCCAAGAAGGTGTCGCAATCCGATTAATCCTCTTTGTAGGTTAGGTAACAAACCCATAGAGCGCAAAGTGCGTATCTCTGCTATTAGTGGTTCCCTTACCTGTATGAAGCTCAAACACCTGTCATTGTTTTACAGTTAGAAACACAGAAATTGATTTAGAAAATATAAATTCGTTATTACATCTCATATTTTTCATATATATATATATATATATATATATTGTAATTAATACTAATGAAAGAATGATAAAATGACAGTTACCCTCACACGTTGAGGTGCCAATTTGTGGCAATCACTAATGAATTAAAGGTTACATCACCACATTAATGCATCAATTTAAATATTAAAATGAGAGGATGGTGCATTAATAAAATTAATGCATTAATGTGGTGATGTAACCTTTAATTCATTAGTGATTGCCACAAATTGGCACCTCAACGTGTGAGGGTAACTGTCATTTTATCATTCTTTCATTTAAAATCATCACAATATATATTTCAAAATGTTTTAAATTTACAGACAATGAGTTTATATTAAGATCAATTGCTGTGCATCTTTGGAGCTGGCATACACCAAACTGACTGTCCTTACTATATACAGATTCCCCCAACTGGCAACTTCCTTGTCTCCTTACATCAGTTAGATTTATTCATGAAAAAATTTTCGTCTGATTGAAAAATTAATTAAAACGAAATTAAAAACGTTTTGTCAACACTGACTAGTGCAGTTGTGTCGCTCTAGGCTCTTCTTAGCGCCTGAAGGAAGGGGACAACGATCCCAGCAACATTGTGTGTTCATTTAATCTGGGTTTTTTTAAAGTTATTAATCAATTAGGTTTAGGTCCAAAACAATGTAAAATGTATGACTGTTTCTCCATATCACTGAAATCTTTGTTTATCACCAGGGTCTATGGAAAGGGCCAGAGATATTACATTGCTTTGGACTTAAATTTTAATAAAATAATTTACATAAGGATAATAGCATCCAGTATTTTATCTGTATCAAATGATAAATAAATCATTATAAGTATTATTAATTTGCAAGTTTTAATTTAAAGTCTGTTTTGAATTAATAAAACAATTCATGACCTTGCCATAATTTGGCAAGTTATTTGTGTACTTTAGTTTGCCTTTTCTTTACTTTGTACAATCTCAACCTATAAATCTAATCAATTGTAAATACCTGAAGACGACACAAAATAATAAAAAATTAAAAAGCAAAAGTGTCTGTATAATGTCATAAACTGTTTTATTATTATTATCATCATTATTAATTTGATTGTAAAAATTTTTAGTAATTAAAGATTGCAATAGTGACGGTATGTGAAGTTTATCTAAACAAGAAAGCGGTTAGCATCTTTGAAATGAAAATGGCATATGGAGACACAAGGATATAATAATAAGGAAATATATGACCTACATAAAGAACTCAAACATCGCAACAGCTATTAGATTAAAGAGAATGGAATGGATAGTGACACGTGCAACGCATGGGAAAGGAAAGGAGGTATTATACAATGATATGGGAGGTAAAAGAAAGGAACAAACTAAGTAGCGAAGGACATAAAAACGATGGTGGATTTGAGGAACTGGAGGGGAATAGCTTTAGACAGAGAGGTCGAGGCTGTGGAACCATAGAAGAAGAAGATGTGAAGTTTATGTTGAACTGCAATTTACTTACAGAGTAGTAGGAGTGGCTGAGTAGAAATTTTTAATGCAACTTGATTGTTTCTTAATTCATTAATGCTTCTTGAACATTGATATTCCTGTATACACTTATATAAGTCTCGTGTATTAAGTGAGTGAAAATCAGAGTTGTTGATTATTTACTACAAATTCCGCCATTGTAATGGCCTCGTCCTGTCCGTCTCGCCTGAGTGAAGAATCGTTTTCGTTGCCCTAGGCAGCTATTCCCCCGGAATCTGCCTTGCGGCAGGGACGACCGTATGGTTTACATCACATGTGAGCCGAGGTTTGTTTGTAAAAGGGGGACGACGTCGTGTAGTCGCCCGCTTTAATGGAGTCGCTCGCCAGCCCCGGCCTCGAAACGGGTTGTCCGCCTGCCTTTATCTCCTTTCAAGACATTATTATTTGCTCGCCCAAGGACATTCCGAGCGCCTGCTACAATTCCCAACTGTAATTACTGGCGGTCTAAGAACCGGAACGCAGTCCTCGGGGCGCTCGCTCTATCTCCTCCGCCACGCTCACAAAAACGCGGCCGGGGAATTAACCTCCAGCATCGGCACTCAAGGCTCCAGCGTCTGACAGCACGACGCTGGCTGGCATCGCGTCACACACCCGGAAAAGAAGCGCGCCGTTGTCCGTTCATACGTACATACATATATATGGCTTCGTCCCAGTTCTCAGGCGCGATGTCCCACAACCAACGGTTTCGAAATCTTGTCCGAAACCGCAACCCTCACGAACCGCGAGCCACTTGATCTGTCTGTGAGGTAACAACAGGTGTACGTGATAAGGTGCACATTGTATCGAGGCCATCCATCATCGCTTTCCTCCACAAATACAAAAGCCATTTTATAAGATTTTTTTTCTTCCTACTTAAAAGCATCGACGCGAGGTCCATGGGCCACAACACATTACGTTGCTTTGGAGTAATTTTTATCTTTTATGCGGAAAGCAAGAGACAATATTTGTAATATGGCTGTTTTCAATTTAAAATAATTTTTTCCCTTCTTCTTCGTGTAATAACGTTCACAAGAGACCGTTTTCCAACATTAATTTGAACCTTTCGTCGACGCCACATGGACAAAAAAAAGCAGGAGCAAATGGCTGATGAAGCTGTTAAGGTCGCGCAGTAAATATTTATCAGTGGGTGATATTCAGGGTACATGGGTCGAGGAAGTTGTGGTGTAGGGGCGGTGAAAGATAAATTAGATGGCGGGAAATGACAATACAGTCCCCCCCTCGCCTGCCTTCACCTCAAGGTCTGTCGATGTCCAGTAAAACTTTGGATGTTCCAGTCAAGTCTCCCGGTAACTGGACTCATTGCCATCAAAAAAAAATGGGGGGGGGGAAATTGCCAAAAACGGACTTCGTTCTCTGTTGCTCGGGAACTCGTTATAGCTTTTGAAGAATCATCCGCGATATTCTAGTTTTATTTTCATTGATTTATTGCGTCATCGAACCATCATTGACACAAACGTTTTACGGTCATTTCGATTTTTCATCGTCGTTTAAAATAAAAACTGTCTTGACTTGTATTTAATTTAAATTAGCAGCCAGAATATTTATTTATAAAAATCGAAAGTTGTATATTTAAACTAAAACACATCGTAACGTTTCGGGCATGGAAGTTGATGGACAAAATCTAAATTTTTTGCACTTCAAATTTAAACTTTTATAATGTGTTTATACACAACTTATGAAGAGATCCCTAATCAAAGGGAAGAAACGTTACGATGTGTTTTACTTAAAATATGAAACTTTTAATGATCTTATACGGACACTTGTTGCCATAATTATAAATTAAAAACAAAGAGGGTTTGTGTAAGGTCATCAATTGTTTCTATTTATGAATAAATATTCTGACTGTTTGGCCAAGTTCTATTAATGTCATTTGCCCTGATCTGAAGATGTCACGTTTCAAAAGTTGAGCACTACGAGCATCTGACGCGACTTTAATTCCACAAGAAACTGAAAGTGGACTGTTTACAGAACAATGATGAGACCGGTGGCTCGGAAACATGGACAACGACCGCGGCAGAAGAAGAAGAAGAAGTGTTTGAGAAGGTGGGGGGGAAAGGAAAAAAAATATTAAAGAAGGATTTTTTTTTTTGGAGCGGTAAACGAAGCAGGAAAATGGAGAATACGAAGAAATAGGGAACTGGAGGAACAGTATGGGTATGCAGACATTGTATTGGAAATTAAAGAGGGGAACAGACTGAGATGGTGGTTGTAGAGAAGAATGTCAGAAGACAGGGTTGTCAAAAAGATCTGCAAAGGAAATCCAGGTGGCAGAAGGGAGACCACGAAAACGATGGTTGGACGATGTGGAGGACGAGGGTGTTAGAAGAAAGGAGCAAAATTGGGCTATGATCGAGGCCAAGGTCCTTGCACAGTCTCTTCCTCAGACGGTTTAGTTCGTCCAGTGTATCAGGCCCGCGAAGAATGTGATTTATTTCCTTCCCGGGTTTGTTTCGACGTGAATCGCTGTGAAACAAAACCCCCGAGTACTCGCTTCACCGCCGTACAACAAATTTGTGCAGATTTTTCGCAGCCACAAACCCTCGTTAAAGTCCCTTGCCAGTGCTAACTTCGGTTGACGGACGCCCGTGACACAAATTTACTCTGCACATAATTGGGAGGCTTAACCCAGACCGTCTGCCATAAACTGCGCCGGCTGTAAAACTTGCAGATGAAGAGAAGGAAACTCGGAGGAGAATAACTCACGAACGCTCGTATACACGCTTTATTTTTAATAACTTAGTCGGGTGTAAAAGAAGAAGAAAACTTTCGTGTGCCGTAAATCGGAATCCTTCTTAGCTGGAGGCGGTGAAGAGTTTTACTGTAGGAACTCTGGGGGTTTCTCTTGCTTGACCGGCCTGAACCAGAGACCCCCAGAAGTGAGGCACAGGTTTCGAAGGAAACACGCCACGAGAAATATTTGTATGTAAATGAAGACTTTTAAATGTGCGACGTGGCTCCGTGGGAAACGGAACCGAGTTGTGAAGCTGACTGCGAATGGGTTATATTAGCAAACTATGCGAACAAGATTTGTTTTTAGAGAAGCTCTGACGGAATGGAACAGAAAGTCAAAATAAATTAATAAATAAAGTTGGAAGTTGAAATAAACCTATTAAGGAATAAGAAAGATAGCCAATTCAGACCAAACAAAAAGGCTAATATAAATACCACACAACGTTTCTGGGATCCTTGTTCCTTTCGTCAGGTGCTAAGAAGAGCCTAGAGCGACACAAAATTGAGAAAAGACATTGACCAAAGGGACATGGGTCCCAGAAACGTTGTGTTATATTTATAACTTGTCATAATCATCCTTCAAAAAAAATACAACGGTAAATCTTAAAATAAGTAATAATTAAATTTAATAATAATGTTTTACATTTTTGTTACGTACCTCGGAAGTTTAAAACCGAACAGTTTTGAATATAATCCGTACAGCGTGCTTCGTAGTAACTAAAAACAATTCACGTGGTCCACAACACGTCGTCAGGTCTAATGGCCGTTGGTAGGTGCACAACTTATGACGTCACGTGCTATCGATAGTACGCGATTACATTAAATAAAACAATTATATTTTACACAAATATTACTAATATATATACATGTATATACATATCCTTATCAACATTCAAACACACACCCATATTTAATATAAATTTAAAAAACAATTAAATACAAGCATTTCAATATTGTTCATAATAAATCAATTGCCATAATCAATATATAAGGTTAAAATTAATTTATTTACAATTTAATATAACAATTGATTTATTATGAACAATATTTAAATGCTTGTTTCTAGATTGTATTTAAATTTTTTAAAATAAATAAAGTGCAGGCGAAGAATTGCTGGTGTCATTTCTAACAAGACTTGTAGTAAAACTCTTCAGCCCAAGGGCAAGCTTTTGAAATGAATAATCCTGTGTAATATAAATAAGTATATTAATTCTAAAGGTTGCCTGAATTTTGTAACAAGCTGTATCTGTGACGTTTCAGCGGACTTTCTGACGCCGGGGCGAGGGAGGTGACGCCCGTGTACCTGCGCTGCTCCGAGGGCTCCGTGAACTGGGCGTACCCGCGTGGGGCGCTGCGCGTCGTCCTGCGTCTCGGCGCCTCCGGGCGCGACTTCCGCGGCTGCGTCAAGGCCGAACCGCGGTTCGCCGGCGCCCGCGTCTACCTGGAGGGCGAACGGTCCTTGGCGCCGCTGCTGGCCAAGGGCGAGGCTCGCGCGCGTTGCTTCCACAGCAGGAAGGGCCGTGCCGCGCTCTACGTGGAGGCGGAGTCGGTCGTCGCGGCGCCCGCTCGTCAGGTGGCCGCCTTTACCTACGACCTGCAGGCCCTGCCCAAGGGCCCGGACGCCTACGACCCTGTAGAAGGTAAGGACGGGAAGAACTCTTTATAGTTAACACCTTACAACGGTCGCCGCGCCTATTAAAAGTGACACTTCAAAGTTAACCAATTGAACAAGTACTGTTCGTAAACGTTTTTTGACTTCCAAATATTGGTATGATTGTTAGGTTAATAATTAAAATTAAGAATCACAATCATCCCTGACATGTCCTCTCCCATTTAACTGCATAGGAAGGGAGAACATGTTAGCGAAAAGTCAAATATGATGTGTAGTCTGTAGTTAATAGATAGAATAATTCTCCATTAGCCCTCTAATGAGGAAATACGATTCGTCACAAATGTACAATATTTTTTCATATAAAATTAATGTTAATAGTAATAATTAATAAGTAACACACAAAAAAATTATATCGATACGGCACTGTTCACATTTGTCCAGTCACCACATTCGTACACAATTAAGAAACACACACACACACAACACCTATCACTTCCTGGTATTCATCTCCTGTCACTCGGTACGGACGGATGTCGTCATGGATATTTACTAAAACAAATAAGGAACTTGCCTAAATGTGATTCTGTGAAAAACGTACAAAAAATCAGGCAGGTCGGGGTCTCGGTACCTCCGTGAATGGAGTTTGGATTGCTGTCGGGACACAGCGTTCTGTACTTAATGCCTAGACCAGTTTATTAGGCACCTGGTTGTAAACTGCAGACAACCCTTGCCTGCGTCCCCAGAACATACACCATTCCAAACTGTCCAGGGTGCCTTAATGCAAAAGTGGGGGGAGAATGAGATATGCCCCTCCTACTTCCCTCTAAAGTTCTGTCTGTAGGAGGTAGTCGCTGAGAGACCATCTCTCACAGGTCCAATATCAACTAAAAATTTGAGTTTTTGATAGCAGTAGTGGCAAGGCAGCTCATCATTGCCACTTGGTCACCGACACGGTTGACGCCGTCATGTTAACACTCATATTTCCCAACATCAGTACAAAAACTTGTTATTGTTATATTTCTACAATTATTGAGATTTATAAAGAATATTCTCATTTTCAGAATGCAGGCCTTGCAGTAACGAAGAGATGACGAGAGCTTTTTGCACCAGCGATTTGGGTATGTGACTCATAAAATCTTCAATTTAATTAATGTGTTACTTGAATGTCAAAATTAATTGTCTTCATTATCAGTAGGTTTATAAATAGAATTTATTAGCATATTAGAGAAATAATATAATCAGTATGTACAAATCAAGAGATAATTTTATGCATTTAGTATTGGTGTTGAGTTTATTGTGTTGTTAAATATTAACATTTATTTGTAGAAAAAATTATTTTAGTCCTCAAATAAATTAACTAATTAATTTGATATCTGTGGTTACAGTGGCAAGAGGCATAATTAAAAGTGTAGAAACAAATGAAGAACTTGAAGTGGCTCACTTGCGAATAAAAGTGACAAAACGATTGCGTCATTCGACAGTTGACAACAGTATTTCACCACAGGATGATGAAGTTCTACTCCAGGTTCCTGCCCACTGTGGAGTTCGCCGAGGCACAGGAGAATTCGTGCTGATGGCCAGGAGGAAGCTAGGAGAACTGTCGCTAGTGTGTGCACCTCGTCTTCAAGATTGGGCACAACTTCTTATATCTGATGCAGCATCTGCTCACTGTGTCCTGGCAAGTTAGTTGGTGTCTGGAGTTCCATGTGTCCTAATCATGTTTTAGTATTGGGGTAATTGTGATGTTTTTCACCACAACTGTGCCTTTGTTTTGGATCTATATTTTTCTTGTATATTGCTTCATGAATAAGATGATGATTGGTTTGTGATGTAGAAACAGTGCAATAAATATAACAGAGCAATACAACTAAATTTTCAAGCATTGAAGTATATATATTTCTATGACATTATACTTGAAGTCTCAGAGAAGTCGAGACTTCAAGCCGTCCAGACAAAATAAGTGAGAATATGTAAATTATATGTAAAGGAAATTTTATTGTGAACAAATATTCTCCATATTGGAGGTTATTATAAAATATGTACTATATGTAAAATGTTTCGTTTAACATACTATTTAATTATTTCTTCGACTTTCTTGTCACTTTGTTGAAAACTTGTCATGTAAATATTATTTCTATTATTTTTTTTTTGATGACCAAGTCTTATCACTATCATATCAAACTTACTAAACATTTTTTTTTTACCAATAGTTGCGTCAATTGATTTTCCTAGTGAATTCAATGTGCCAAATTACTTACAACATATATTTTAAGTTATCTTTCTTTTGTACAATGTCTTTAAATTTTGGGGTTGATGTGCAATGACATGCCCACATTACATTAATGTTTTCAAACTGAAAAGCAAAGAAAAACTAATTTCGTAAACTTAAAAAAGTATATTTGGTTTCCTCATGAAGTAAATGCTTTCAATTACTTGTAATTTTGTGATTTATTGTCATTTCACCAAAGTGACTGTTTGCATTCATGTCCAACAGCAAACTTGAATTTTCTAATTTTTATTTTGCCTTAATGTTCATTTGTAATTTTATGTAAATATCTGTTGTATATAATATGACTTATTGAGTGCCATGATTGTTACTGTTTTGTTGTGTATTGTATAAATCTTTAATTTGTAAAATTGCTCCGTAATAGATCTCAAATATTTGCAAGAGCTATCTTTGGTATAGAAGATCCAGATTTTTTTTGCTTTATATTTTTTGTGAGCCATGTTTTAGCAATTGTTTAGCTTTCCAGCAAATGGTAGATGTAGTAGTGTCACCGGCAAAGCAGACTGTTTTGTTATGGCTTTTATTTTCTATTTGATTTTGTTTAATTCTGATAGTAATTTCTTGATATGATAAAAATTTTATTTGGAGACATTCTTAGTAGAATTGAGAATCAAATTGGACTTTTAATTAATAGTTGTAATAGATTTCACTGATTTATTTGTTGGGTTAATCTTACTTCCACTTTTTTTGTGTGTGAAATAAAAGAAGTAACTATATCTTTTGTTTTTAATAAATGTGAGAGAAATATAGAAATGGCTATAAGATAATCATTTATAGCTGTGTTATGTTCCAAGCAGAGACTGTAAACCTATAATTTTAATAGTAAATAAAAGTTTTAGAATAAACAATGTATCTTTTAATTAAACCTTACCAGAGCTATTCATATATACAATTTGTTATATAAAATACTATCCATATATTCTCTAAGTATATGGACATGAAAGAGACAGAATAGATAGCTTACCTGAAATTTGGATACAATGTTGCCATGTTGGATTGAAATCCATTACAATTAAGACAGTCCAAGTCGCCTCCTTCAGGAAATAGTACTGCATTTTACCTGGTATAGTGTGGTCAATTTTAAGTAAGGCATCAATTTTACACGTTACACTATCACAATAATTGATACAAACGAGAAAGAGAGACAGAGAATGCTAACCTGAAAATGAGGGCCATTGTCTCCACGTGTTCAAGAACAAACCGTTCATAAACATCCAACTTTGCATATGGGTTTGGGAGGATGATCATAATTGAGATAATGTTCCCATATTTTCACTGTATTGTTTTATATTTTTAATTAATGAGAAGTTCTATTATGAGGTAGATATGATATACTCATCGAGTCTTAGTTCCCAATAAGCAATAGCTTAACCCCCAGATTAACATGGCCTTTCGGCTCTGCTCCCAGGATTTCTCCCTCGATTCAACACCCCAACTCATCATTTCATCACAGCAGTACGGTGTTAGACAAGAACAAATAGGCTTCTTGTAGTTTTGTCTTTCTAAACTGGTGGACACTGACAAGGAGAATGCAAATAGAAGGTGAACTGGAGTTAAATTAGTATTCATCAGAATGCATATTAGTCTAGACACTTACGAAGCCAACCCCGTGTAGTGAAGGGGTCAGTGTGACTGCTCTGCATCATAGAAGTCTTGGTTTGAATCCCAGTGCAGGCATGTACTTGTGTTCCCATACAGAGAACCCCAACTAGCAAAATGTGAAGACCGTAGATGTTGATGCGACTAAAAAAAACTTAATGAAATCACTCATTGAATACAGTATATATATATCAATAAAAAACAACTCATTTTCTCGCCACACGTTCATTATTTGTTTTAATAATTTGGGTGGAAAGAGTAGTCTAGGGCAGGTTTTTAAAATGAGCAGCCACGATGCCCCACATTTCAATGGTATAACTTAGTAATACGTTTTTTTTATCACACTTATGAAAAGTAGGGCAGAATTTATTTTTAGCAGGCGTGTTCATCAGCGAGAATCCCATTTCAATTTTTTCTGATTATATTCCGATTGTACTTACAGTGTGTTTTAGTGAGCAATAATTTTGAATACGAAACTTAGGCAGCACATTGATTGTTACAGAGCACAGTAAACTAATTCAGTGAATTTGAAAATATACTATTTAACCTTAACTGACTATAAACAACCAAAAAAATTTATATATATTTAGTGTAACAGGCTACATGAGGGTAATCCACAAGGTGTCAACTCCCTTTGATAGCATAGGAAAGGGATTTGAAAGGGGGAATGCGGAAGTGTAGAGGAAGGTAGCCAAGGGTTAACTAGGGGCCCACCGGGCTATGGTTTAAGGATTCTACCCGGCAATTCGCCTAAAGTTATGCAGGGAAAACCCTAGAGAAACCTGCATCAGGTAGGTCGGGTATTTGGTACTTGTCCCACGCCCTTCCGATGGCGGGAGAGGAGTTTGCTGTGGGGTCGCAGCTTTCCCCTCTCCGTGCCTTGACCGGTTTAGGAGGCAGCTGGCCGACTATTCCAAAACAGGCCGAAAATTAATCACTAAATAAATTGTATACCTGAAAAAGGTGCGAGTAATGTTATTTAAAAGTTTTATTGTGACGTGTTTGAAAAATATTGATAAAAATTTGAATGAATATTTCACTAAAAGACAGCAGCAATCGGGGGTTGATTGATAACTTCGCCATAATATAAACTCCAGGAAAAGGGTACAGTGAACGAACATAAATATTTCCATAACAATGCCCTGAGAGGAGAATCTGATTAATACTGCCATAAGTCATGCAATCAACCTGCCAGGAGAAACCCCCGAAGCCACTGAAGAATCAGAATCTCCCCCGACCATTTCAAGCATATTTCTCTGACCCTTACAGTAAACTAGGGCTGTTAGATCCTACAACTAAAAATGGTAAACTTTCATTTTCATATAGAATGTCTCAATATTTGAAGTATTGTAAACAATTCCTCAATATTTTAAACACGGTAAATATCTCAGACGCATGAAAGTGTTCCAATCTGGCGCGATTCTTCCGCCCTGTTCGATACAGAAACGTGCTGTAGGTGTAAGTGTAGGTAGCGCTGTTTTGGATGGCGGTTGGGCTGGACACCCAAAAAATCTGGTTCCTTTTGTGTTGTATCTGGACAAAGGCGGGTCCGACTCTGAATTTATGCAGCGGTTTGCCCAGTGTCCTATTGTCTTCTCGGCGAACAATAAGCCCGAACCACGGCCTTCCAAGGACACGTCACGGCTTCGTTTAAATCAACCACAAACACACACATACTCGAGATTTTTTTACCCGTGTCATGAGCAAGTAAAATGCTAATTCCTGGATGCCAATTTGTCTGCGCTTTCTCGATCAAACGGTTACCCGAATTCTCTCTGACGGCCAAGTCTCATTCAGTTGCCCTCGTACTACACTTGTCCATTTCATGAGGTTGTAGCTGATAATTGCTGCTACCTGTGAAGTCTTTAACTAAGTAAATTAAAACATGTGATTTTTTTTTCAATTTGGGAAAAATTTCAGGAATGAATAAGAGGAAGAAGAGAATATCTCTGGCGGAAGGAGTCTCCTCTTCTTTATTTAGTAGCTTTAACACTAGCCACATTCATACAAATATAAAAAGTATATAATTGTATAACATTGTCAATCTACAATACCATCTATTTTTATCTACTTACCTTAAAATTAATTCATTATAACTAAATTAACAACTTCCAATTTTCTACTATAGATAGTAAGCCAGCGATATCAAAGAATTTATCTATGTTATGAATTATAACTCTCTGACTTCATATTTAAATTAAATAATAAAAATATCAGCCTTGTAGTCAGAATTTTTTCTGTTTTAATATTTAAATTTTAAGCACAACGTTTCGTCCCTGATTGGGACCTCTTCAGGTGTACAGATGTTACAATTATTTTTTAAAAAATTGTCAACTTAAATTTTTTTTTCATAATTGTAACATCTATCTATACACCTGAAGAAAGAGACAAAACGTCGTGGTTAAAATTTGAATAACAATTTTTTTTCTGACTAAAAGATGACTGATATTTTTATTATATAATTTATCTATTTTATTTACTTTTAGTTTGCAACAGATTTTACTCTATTTTTCTACCTGTTATTATTTAATTTATCTATTTTATTTAGTTTTAGATTAGAATAGATTTAACTCTATTT
The DNA here is from genome assembly GCA_037074705.1 of Zhengitettix transpicula. NCBI lineage: Eukaryota > Metazoa > Arthropoda > Insecta > Orthoptera > Tetrigidae > Zhengitettix > Zhengitettix transpicula. The sequence continues at coordinate 93,597,060 of CM073593.1, forward strand.
TTATATCTGTTGCATGGTAGTTTCTTTATCTCCTGGCAGGGTTATTAAATATATTTTTATTATTAAATTTATCTATTTTATTTAGTTTTAGTTTAGAATAGATTTTACTTTATTTTTATACCTGTTATTATTTAATTTATCTTTTTAATTTAATTTAATCTTGGAATAGATTTTACTCTATTTTTATACCTGTTATTATTTAATTTATCTTTTTAATTTAATTTTAGCTTGGAATAGATTTTACTCTATTTTTATACCTGTTATTATTTAATTTACCTATTTTATTTAGTTTTAGTCTAGGATAGATTTTACTCGGTTTTTATACCTGTTATTATTTAATTTATCTATTTTATTTAGTTTTAGTTTAGAATAGATTTTACCCCATTTTTATACCTGTTGCATGGTACATTCCTGTTATCTCCTGGCAGGGTTATTAAAGGAATTTTTATTATTTAATTTATCTATTTTATTTAGTTTTTTTAAAAAATATATTATACTCTATTTTTATACCTGTTATTATTGAATTTATCTATTTTATTTAGTTTTAGTTTAGAATAGATTTTACCCCATTTTATATCTGTTATTATTTAATTTATCTTTTTAATTTAATTTTAGCTAGGAATAGATTTTACTATATTTTTCTACCTGTTATTATTTCATTTATCTATTTTATTTAGTTTTAGTTTAGCACAGATTTTACTCTATTTTTATACCTGTTGCATGGTAGTTTCTTTATCTCCTGGCAGGGTTATTAAATATATTTTTATTATTTAATTTATCTATTTTATTTAGTTTTAGTTCAGAATAGATTTTACTCTATTTTTATACCTGTTGCATGGTAGTTTCTTGTTATCTCCTGACAGGGCGTTAAAAATTTGTTGTGTTTTGTATTTCAGTGTAACAACCTGGGTTGTTTGTAGACCTAGTGTTGTGTCTGTGGCACCACAGAGTTTCTGGCTTCAGACATTGTAATACAAAGTACAAACAGTGCAGGGCAGTGAAATGCCAAGGCTTCTGAAATATGGTTGGTGATCCTGTGAAAATAAATAAATAATTGTCTAATAAAAAATAAAAGCCTGTTGTATTAATATTATAAATGATAAAACCCTTAAATAACAGTGACATATAAAATTTTTTTTAATATAAATTACATCTGTATTTATAATATTAATTAATAGAACAGTGATCATAAAAAATAAGATAAAGTGCACACGTCACGATGATTTCTTTAAGTGATTTCATATTAACCGGAAAGTATGTCCGCTCCCGTTTCTTCTTCAGGTCACTCAAATTAAGGGGAGTTAATGACAGAGGGGTAGTTGGAAAACGAGAAAAGCAATTACGAACGTTTAAATTCGGGTGCTTTCGAGCAATAAAAGCTGGAAAAACTCGGTTCCACGGAGACACCGTGCCTGTAATTTGGACCGAATATTACGGTTTAAACGCGGAAAGGTCGATCTGTGAGTAAATGCCTGTCTTTTGCAGTCTCGCGTGTCGGGGAGTGATGCTGTGATTAAGGCATTCCTGGACCAGGGAGAGGGGGGGTTGGCAGACATTTATCAGAGTTTAGCTGTGAGGTCAGGTAATGGAGGAAATAGGATAATAGGGGGCGCACAACTGCGTCGGGGCACGTAAATAAGCTGTGCTTTATAAATTGCATGCCTGAGCGACAAAAGCTCGGTCAGACGGCGCCCGGGGTGAAGAAGGCTCCAGCCTTCACAAATTAAGTCAAAATTCCACCACCCCATCAACAGTTGCCGCCGGAATCGTATTACGAGTCCCGGCACCACAGGTGGATTTTTTTAATTTTTTTTTTTTTGCGAAACTACGGGTTTGAAATCGAATGACATTCATTCTGAGATGGTCCGGGTGTTCTGGTATTTGAAATACGGGTGGGGGTAGGTAGGGAAGGAAGGTCAACTAAAAGAGACGTTTCGAACAGTAAAAAAAAAACTCACACGAACAGAATTTCAGTTAAGTAAGAATATATCTCAGTAGAAGATACAACAGAAATTAATTTTGAACAATATATCATTTAAAATTGAGTAGACGTTTCGATCAACTGAAGTAATTTAGTCAAAGTTACAAAGAATATGAATCATCATCATCCTCATTGACATTACAGCCCTGGTGTGGGTCTTCTTAGCCTTCTTCAGCAGTTCCTTCCTATTCATGGCTATGGTCCGCCACTGTCAACATCCTGATATTCTGGATCACTCCATCTTTCCCACTTTTCTTGAACCTTCTGGTCTTGCTATTAAACAACTCTGTTACTTTCCATTGTAATGAGGTTCCCTGCCCAGCCCAATCTGTTAATCTTTATATATTTAACAACATCTGGGGTCATTAAATAATTCATACACTTCATAATTGTATCTTTTCCTCCAGAGATCCTTTTCCTTCACCGCTCTCAATATTATGCTTCTCAGGATTCTCCTTTCAACGATAATGCCACCAAGTGCTTTTTTCCATCTGACTGCTTCAACACCCCAAGTTCCGCATGCATGTGTTGATGCAGGAAGTGAAACTTGGCCCCTGACGGAATTAGAACAGTAGAATTCGATTATCTGAGGAGAAGTCTTCAAAAAAAAAAAACAAGACAGGATAAAATTAGATATGAGCTCCTTTGGAAAGAAATGAACGTAACCACGTCTGTCGTTAAAAAGGATTGAAAATCAAATCCTTAAATGGTATGGTCACGTACAGAGAATGGAAGATGGAAGATGACCAAAAGAAATATACCAGTGGTCACCTCCTGGAAAAAATAAATAGGGCCACCCAGATTAAAGTGGGAAAACCCATGTGAAAACCATAATGGAGGATAGGAATTAGGAAGAGGGAGATTGGAAAGACAGACAGACATGGAAATTGAAGACGGCAAACCTATAAAATGGGGGGGGGGGAGGAGGAGACAATTTTCAAGATGTGCATGAAACTAATTATTAGGCATTAGTAAAAGTACAATGAAATATCTGAAACGCTTGTCAAATAAGTAAATATTGAAAAATTATTAATTGGGAATGTCTTTGCTGGTTTCTTTCTCGCATGTGACTATCCTTACTATGACTTGTCCGTGGGTGTTGCGGAATGTCAGCATTCAGCTGTCGTCGCTTCACATTACCAACCTCCGTGTCATCATCAGGGCAAGATTGCGATTATCAAAAATCTCTCAAGTGCTCCTCCTCCCTGCAGCAGTTGGCGACTGTTACAAAAATATCCCAATCATTTGAAAAATTTTGTCACTGGTCTGCGTCGAAGAAGAATGAAAACAACCTTTGTCATTAATATGTTTTGTATAATAAATAATAATTAGATCATATTTTAAACATAATAATGAAGAGACACAACGTTTTGTCTCTGATTGGGACATCATCAGGTGTGCAATTACAATTCAAATCAGTTATTGAAAATAAAACTTCTGTTTAATGGAAAGAAAAACCAAATTCTTATTTTAATAGTAATTAAAAATGTAGTAAATTTGAATAAAACAATTTAATTGGAGAAATTTAGACATGGTGTATTTCTACTTACATTTAACTACATAATTGTCAGATCAATAACCTGGTATATTTAACATTTTTTTAAAAAAAAGAGATTATGAAATGTTTAACATAATTACTGGAAACTGTCCAGCAGTTGGAGGAATTTATTATTACACATTAAAAAAATACAGGTCTTAAGACCATGTAAATGTTTCTTCCATTTTTATTTGGGGCCTCTTCTCACTTATTAATAAATAAATGATTAAAATATGTAGTAAATTACAATAAAACAAATTAAGTTAATAAATTTACTATATATATTTCAAATATTTGAATAAAACAATTTAAGTGGAAAATTTAAGACACATCTAGATTTTGTCATTTAAATTTACTACACATTTTTAAATATTTCTTTATTAATTTTTCCATATATTAATACGTCCCATATAAAAGAGAAGAACCGTTACAATGTATATGTTTAATTTTTAATGTGTAATAAAAAAAAAATTCTGCCTGTTGGCCAATTTCCTGTAACTATCATGTTTTTAGATTTGTTGACATTTATGAGGTAAACAATATAAGTAATTTACTGGTATTCTATTGTCTGAGTAAAGAGGAGGGGGGGGGGTAAGAATAAACGGAATAAAGAGAGGCGAAGAACAAAGGGAAGCAGAAGAAAAAAAATGGCACAGAGTAAACGAGGCAGAGAGAGAGAGAGAGGTTTATTGAGTAAATTTTAATAGTAGGTTCTGGATTTAACAACCGGGTTGTTTATGCCAAATTCACCTCCGTCGTCAACTTTTTATATTCCGAAAATTAATTGTAATAGCAACGTGTTGTAATAAAACAATTGTCCCGGTTGCGAATGTTTTATTAAATCAATACACGGGGGAAAGTCTTCGTTATTTGATTGAGCGCAGTTGATAACGACGAAGCAATAAATCGTCGTTTGTTCCGAAACATGTGGGGAGAAAAACGTGTCACGGAACAACTTGAGCCATTTTATGAAAGACGGGGAAAAACTCGTCATCGGAGCGAAACAGAAATATTGCTCGTAACGAGGCCGAGGAGAGGTAAAGGTCCCCTGCCTGACTGCGGCTGGGGCCACGGACACTCGACCGAATTCCCCATAAACAGACCTGGAGAATGCGCAGGACAGAGAGACACATTAGCAAACAATGGCCGCTGTACTCACCAACTGCTTTTTACGACGGCTGGTTTAACGAGGAGCAGCTCTCACATGCTTCATACACGCACGACTCATTTAAAAAGATTGCAACGATTCGAAGCCGCAACAAAGATCTAAATCTAATTTGTATTCATTGATATCTCTTAGGCAGAGATAATTTTTTCCGAGTCGAGGCATTGTTTGCTTATCTTTGCTTTACAACGTCTCTGCTGGTGCCAAGAATTTAATTAATTGTGGTTCGGACAGCAAGCAAGAAACATGACCGAGTGTGAGTCGTTTGTATATTTTAAACGAATTATATTCATGTGTTTTAATTCACCTTTACTGGTGATGATGACCTGTGATGGGACAATGTCTGGTAAGCTCTGTGCAGTAATGATGGACGTAATCGAATGACCATAATCGATCATTCGATTATTGCAGATCATTTGAAATGTCGATTATGATACAACGACCACCGAATGATGATTATATTTCGAATGACGAGACTTGTGAAGGCTTAAGCGAGCGAATCATTCGATTATTCCGTACGTAAGCCCTATTTTTAATAGTTACACTCTGAATTTCACTCAGTTTGTGTTATTTAATATATATTGCTTTTTAAAACAAGAATATTTGAGACTGAAGTCGATTATATTTTGAATGACGAGATTTATGCGAGCGAGCGATGAATGAATCATTCGATTATTAGAATCACTCGATAGCGGATCATTCGATTATTCAAATCATTCGATTATGCCCATCACTACTGAGCAGTCTACAATAGTTCTGTTTAAGAAGGAGTAGGCCAATCCACTGCCTTCTATTACAATCGTTGTTGTACGACAATTGTGCGAACAAATTAAAATTCTTTACTGTAAAACTGATAAGGGTTCACAATTCTCACTGAAACAGGTTAAAATAAATTAATTAAGTTATAAGTTTTAATTTTTTCTGTTTTGGTCTTATTAATAATTTAAACTATACAGATGAAAATCATTATTAAAATATTATGTAAAATAATTAATAATAAAGATAGACAAATACAGACAAAAAAATGGGTAATATAAATACCACACAACGTTTCTGGGATCCTTGTCACCTTTCGGCAGGTGCTAAGAAGAGCCTAGAGCGACACAACTCCACAGGTCAGTTTGACAACACTCAAAAGCACAATTGTCGTACAACAACGATTGTAATAGAAGCGTAGAAGGCAGTAGATTGGCCTATTCATTTTTTTTGCTTTTGAGTTTTGTCAGCTGACCAGTGCAGTTGTGTCTCTCTAGGCTCTTCTTAGCACCTCAAGGTAGGGGACAAGGATCCCAGAAACGTTGTGTGGTATTTATGTTATCCTTTTTTTTGTCTGTATTTGTCTATCTTTATTATTAATTATTTTCAATCAGTCGTAAATTTTTTCATTTTAAAGTAATTATGAAGTCCGAAATTCAAAACACGTCATTTTCTGTAGCTGTCTTTTCTTAACATTGTTCCTGATTGATCCATGTACCCTGTAATTTAGTGGATAGCACTGTCGGGTTTTCCATTGCCAAGTTCGGTTTAATTTTAAGGAGGTTTAAGAATCATCCCAATTCTTCTTCCTATATCTTTGCATTTATCTGCTGCTCGAAACGTCGGTTTTCTAATTCTAGCTATCTCTTTCGCCTTATCCTTTTCTCTACCTGGCAGTCATATTATCCCTAGAATTCCTTTTTAACGTCTTAAATTTCCTAGGCAATGGAAAAAAAAATTGACAATAATAATCATCCCATTATTGAATACCAGCACATAAAGGTGTTGAGTAAATTTGCCACTTTACGACCGAAATAGAGGTGGAAATGGTAGTGCTACTGTTAGTGAAGCTCTTGAGGTCTAATAACTTTCTATTTTTAAAGACTTGGTTCCATCCTCTAGGTTTTTAACTAGAGGTTTTACTGGTATTTACCTAACTCACAATTTTAAATTATTGGATGTTTTGGTATTTATTTAATCAACAACCAGAAAATAACCATTTTTATAAGCTAATGTGAGTCTTAAATCTTCAATTTCACATGACAAGTGAGTAAAACTAAATCTTTATCACCTTAAAATCAGTCTGTACTTTTTATTAAAATTATGTTGTTACCTCCTGTAATAAAAATTAAATTAAATAATTGAATTGACATGATAAGGAGGAATGGAAAAGAGAGAAAACACCATCAGGTATAAATATAGGAAGGAAATAAGTACATGAAGCCATCAAGTCAAGTCATAATTCAAGATGGTGAAGACAAAACTACAAACAGCTTTACATAGACTAAATGTGACTAAGTCAAGGCTGTAACCTGAAAATTTCCATAAAGAAAACAAAAACAATGGCATTTTTAAGGCAATTATTCAGTCAGAACTAAAATAATTCTAGATGATGAACCAATTATCACTTAGGATGCTGCTATGTACCATATTAACAAGATAAAGATATACAACACATGTGTGGGACAATAAGAAGAACCCTGAAGGGGAAAACAGGGAAAGAAACGCAAATAAAATTTTATATAAAGTTCTGGCAGTTTCCCACTTTACTGTTACAGGGGGGGGGCGGAAAAGCTGGACGCTTACAGGTAAAGACAACTATAAACATCAGAAATGAAGTTTCCAAGATCAGTTTAAAGGATGTGCACTAGAGAAGGAAGAATCAGAGATGAAACAATAACAGAGAAGGCGATCAAACTTAAAGAGAAATGGAAAGAGCCACAAAGGATTCCCAAACACATAATGGAATATAACACAATATAGGAAGACGGAATGTGGGAAGACCGTGGAAGAGACACCGGAACAGGCCTAATCCTGGACTGTTAGAAGAAGAATAATCAAATAATATTAAAAGTTGTGGGAGAAAATTAATAACGGTGTTTCAAAGAATAATCAAGGGGAACCATAAAGCTGTAGAAACGTTCATCCAGTACTTGGAAAGTTTGCTGTGGCATTCGTTTACAAGCCGCTGAAACCTCTTTTTTTCTTCTTTTTCTTTTTTTTAACTTTCTTTTTTTTATTACAAGAATGGACACAATGGACTTGGCGCGCTGAATTTGTGACGAAACTGCTTGTTTTTCCCTTAAATAGTAAGTGAATTCATTTCACATAGTCCTTTGCCTTTAGCGGCGTTGCAATGACAACCACTCTTCTTACGCACTTGGCATTAACATAAAAAAAACAACCACCACCACGACGACGACGGCTTAAAAAGTGTGACCATAATTAGGTAAAAGAATTACGCACACGTGAGGAGCAGGAATATATGTTACAAGGTAGGAGCCGTGGTGCATCTAGTTCGCATTTCCAGTTTCTCCGCTCTCATGCGGGAAGACAATGGCGCAATTTACATGTACGAGACACGAACACGACCATCGACGTTTCCAAAAGTTTCAGGTTTGTTTCAAAGCTTCATACGAAATTTTCAGAACGCGTAATAATAACCCTTTTATGAAAGGGGAATAATAATTACGCGGGGTCGCTGTTCCTTACGTACGGCAAGTAGCAATGACGTCTCTGGTGTGACGTCATGCAGCTGTCGTCTCCTTTACGTGGACATCTCAGGACCCAGCCGCCTCCTTTCTAATTGGGGTGATTGAGAATTTGCCCGAGGATCCAGTAAAAAAATTTGTATTTGTATAAACACTAAATACTTTGGGGTGGGGGGGGGGACAATAATTAAAGACATTTCAATAGCAATAGATAAACAAAAAACTAATAAATAAAAGAACAGTCAATTTAATGTAAAAAAAAAGATATTTATTTATTCCACGTTCTCGATCTCTACCCTTTTTTTTATATATTTATTAATTAATGCCCGACACACCTGATGCAGGTTTTTCTAGGGTTTTCCCTGCATTTCTTTAAGCGAATGCCCGGTAGGATCCTTAAAATATAGCCCGCGTGCCCTAGTTAACCCTTGGCTACCTTCCTCTGCCCTTCCGCATCCCCCATTTCAAATCCCTTCCTATGGTATTAAAGGGGAGTTGCCACCATGTGGATTAACCTCATGTAGCCTGTTACCCATAAAAAAAAGAGGGAACCTTGTCACTCCAGTCTGGTCTGCGAGGGCTATTCTCTCGCAGGCAGAACCTTGTAGGAGAGATACGAAGGGGCTACCTTTGGGGATGCCTTTTCCTCTCCCTTTTTGAACTAAGGTTCCCACACGCCCAGGCACCTCCGCCTGTTCAGTAAAGTGGCATGTTACGGGGTCACAGGCATTGGGAATACGGTAAGAGTTGTTCGCTATTCACATTGGAATAGTCGGCCAGCTGCCTCCTAAACTGGTCGAGGAGCGGAGAAGGGAATGCTGCGTCCTCACAGCAAACGCCTCTCCCCCGACCCACATGATGCAGGTTTTCCTAGGGATTTCCCTGCATTTCTTTAAGCGAATGCCGGGTAGGATCCTTAAACCATAGCCTGGGGGCCCCTAGTAACCCTTGGCTACCTTCCTCTACCATTCTTCTTCAAATCCCTTCCTATGCTATTAAAGGGGAGTTGCCCAATGTGGATTACCCTCAAGTAGCCTGTTACCATAAGAAAAGGGTTACGAACTATTATTTTCCATGCATTTCTTTACGCGAATTGCCGGGTAGGATCCTTAAACCATAGCCCGGGGGCCCTAGTTAACCCTTGGCTACCTTCCTTTACCCGTCCGCATCCCCCTTTTCAATAATAATGTTACCGCACCATTCGTCAAGAAATTTCAAATCTCAAGAACCTTGTGACGATATTGCGGTTTAAGAACGAATAAATAAATATATGTATATATATATATATATATATATATATATATATATATATATATAAACCTCAATTGATTAACATTTCATTAGTCAATGTAACTAAAGAATAAATTGCAGGGTTTGCTTTCATAACAATCCACACTCTAGTGGAAGACTTCACGATCATTTGCACCCTTTTGAGCCCAGTCTAATAAGTCAATATTTCCTCAACGTTCTCCGGAAAAAGTTTTTAAACCTCCTTTTGTCTTGTCTCTGTCAGTGTTACGTACGAAAACAATATTTACGATGAAGAAAAAAAGCCTTGCAAGCAAAAAGCTGTCTGCGAGGGCTATTCTCTCGCAGGCAGAACCTTGTAGGAGGGATTCCTTTTCCTCTCCGTTTTTGAACTAAGGTTCCCACAAGCCGAGGCACCTCGGCCTGTATTGAGAGGTGTATGTTCCGGGGTCACAGACCTTGGGCATACGGTAAGAGTTGTCCGCTATTCCCATTGGATCAGTCGGCCAGCTACCTCCTAAACTGGTCGAGGCACGGAGAAGGGAATGCTGCGTCCCCATAGCAAACTCCTCTCCCGCCATCCAGGGAAGGGCGTGGGACAAATACGCAATGCCCGACCTACCTGATGCAGGTTTTTCTAGGGTCTGTCCTGCATTAAAAAAAAAGAGGGAACCTTGTCAAACATCCACACCCTCGCCGCGATTCTAACCCGGGACTTGTGCGGTGTGAGGCAGTCACGCTGACCTCTGCACCACCGGAGGTCGACGTCTCTACTCTCGCTGATGATTCCCAACATAAATCAATTACATAGTATGTCAGTTACGTGACAAATCTTTGTTGTTTCAGTATGAACCATAAAAAAAATAGTCATGTCCATCCCATGACGTTTTAAATATAAATTTTTCTTACCGATAGTAAATTAGATTTTCCCCTGGTTGTTACGTCACCGCAGGCTGATATCTGAGCAGACGGTTGGGGTTGAACGGGGGTACAATTTTTCAAACATGTTGATCGGCGGTAGGGGTCTTGTTGCGTTACATAAAAATAACGAAAAAAAATAGGGAGGAGGGGGGGGGGTTATGACATCTCGGGCAACGCCGGGCACTAAATTAAATACTACATTATTAATTTAATTTAGTAGATATTTTATGTTATTGATTATTTATATATTTAAAAATCATTCCTTCATTCCTGTCAGCTAGAGACGAGGCAAGCAACTGGAGTGCAAGGCAAGAATATAATAATAGGGGTGGATAAGCCATTTCCTTCTCCTTGATGAAAATAAATATATTCTTTATGTTACTGTACAGGTAAACGCAAAAGAAAAAGAACAACAAAGAAGGGTATTAAATATGGTCATTATTTGAGAACTTATGAAACAAATAAAAATTAATTGTGGCATAGGAAAAGATGAATATGGGAAAGCCAAAATCATTCAAAAAAATTGATTTGGAGAAATAAATAAAAATTAAACAAATAGTTTTTAATTTCATTCAAAATAAATTAATTAGTTAATTTAGAAAAATACTAAATTAAGTTCCACATTATTAATTTAATTTAGTGAATATTTTGTGTGTTATCGATTATTTATATATTTAAAATAATTCCTTCATTCCTCTCAGCTAGAGAGACGAGGTAAGCAAGGACAGGCAGGGATGTGCCGATGCATGCAAAATGGAGGAGCTTCTGCTCTAGGGGCCGGGCTCAGACTCGTGCTCCGACTTGGCAGTGTTTACAACATACAAACAAGATAGTTGACATCATTATGTTGCTATCATCCATCTTCTCCTTGCTTTTTTGTTGCGTTAATTAGATAAAGGAATAAAATATATAAACGATATATATATATATATATAATAATTCTGACTGCAGTGAGATTACTATATTACATATTATTTATTATCCAGTCTGATACAGAATTATAATTACGAGAGAGATCCACGTGAAAAAAATTCATATTTGCAATGTGCCGTCTGAATGTAAGAAGTTGCACTGGTGTAATTATAAATGTAATAACAGAATGAATAATCACAGGGCGTACATGAACAAGTAAATAATATTGTCTTGGCATTATTCAGCCTCAAAATCATGGTATACGGAGAGAGACACTTATGTCGAAAAACATTGAGTACTAACTTAAAAATATAATTAATAAATTTGTTCATAGCGTATAAATAAATTACGCTAAAGAGGAGTTTTTGTTTTGAAAATATTTTATTTTATCCCTATCTGAACACACAACACGCAGCAAAATCCGAGACTTTGCAGAAGTAGGCGGTCATGCAATCTCTCGGATTTGGCTCAAACGGGTCTTTCTACATGCCGTTGCCTGAGTCGTATAAAAATATTTCGGGATCAATCAGATTCATAAAATTTCTCTACATGTTCTCCGTAATGTTGATAAATAATTTGATTAAAATTATTCAATAATGTGACATTCTTATAGGTAGGAAATAATAAACAAACTTGCTTTCAAAATATAATTCTGATTTTTTTTAATGAGACAAACATTTAACTCAAAATAAAAACCAACAGTGCATATATTATAAACAAAATTTAAAACACATTTTAACTAGTATTATCACAAAGCTACAAATAGAAAAGCGTGCTTATGAAAAAAAAAACAATTAATACCATCATATTCTCTTGAAAACCATATATTAAGTTTCACACATTTAAATATGAATATCATATACTTTCACAAATACTCAAGTTTTTAGAAAAAAAAATCTATTAGAAAACATGTACATAAAAATGTTTCACAGCAATATTTTTTTACAAATGTTTTGGTAAACATTTACACATTAAATTATATTATTTAGTGGTTGACTGGGCAAGAAATAATGTCTATTATATATAAACTGCAGCATAAAAATGATTACATCATAAAAGTTTATGTGAAAATATATTATGCAGTATATACATATACAAACAAGCATTTATCACAAGAATATTATTTGTATTGCACGTTCTGAAACAAGAGAAAAGTAAAGCTATCTATATATGAATATATATTTGTATATGTACAACATGACTTACAGGTGTGTTTCTTTCAAAAACAAATTAATACAAATATCACATATTTATATTTCTGAATAGAAAATGGAGAAAGGTAAAAGCACACCCTGATTGCCTCTACTCTAAAACAGTCTTTAATAACAAATAATTAATTGTACTTTTATTTATGACTCATTGTTAGTTTAAACTGCACATCAAGTTAGAAAAACCGTTGTTCCTTTTATTCGTACAAGTATTGGCTGTAACACTGAAGAAACATTTCAAAATCACTAAACCAATACAAAGAAACATTGATGAAATACAAATAACAAATGTAAAGCTGATAACATGAACAATCAGATGATTTACACCAATTTAGGCCATGACAATAATGAGCAAACTTTTATTTTAAAAATTATAATTTTACTTTAACAAACACCAAGCACGTTTCTACAAAATATTTCTAAATTATCTTCCACTGAGGATGGTTTCAACCTTAGTCTTGATTTCTCTCTTGTCAATAGTTCAGCTGGTTAACTTAAAGAGTCACAAGTAAATCTGTAATGCAAGTAATAAATTAATAAGTATAATTAGAAAGCTATTATTTCAATATATGACAGCTGGGTGTTGCAGAGCCAAAATTGAATAAACAAGAAGTGAAAGTACTGTTGCAAGAATTTGTGATCACAGAGACATGACCTTAAATAATACAATACTAAATCAAGTAGATGAAAAAGATTGGAAAATTGATAACTATGCAATGGATGTGGGACAAATTTGACGTTACTAAACTATAATCATCCGATTAAAGAATAAGGTAATTATATAAAATAGCCAAATAAAAGACAAAATGAAGTGGTAATATAAATTATTTTTCAGTGCATCACTTGGATTGAGCAGTCGTGTCAAAATCACAGCCCTTGCCATTTTTAATCACCTGATGAAAAGAACAAGGATTCCAGAAATGTTGTGTGGTATTTATAATCACTTCATTTTGTCTGTCACTCAGCTATTTTATCTAATTAGTGTATTTTTTCACACACGTCGTATTATATTCCAATTTTTGATACAGCAGTTCGTAGGGGAACTCAAACTCAGGAACGTACAAATAAAAAGAATTGTTGATTCAATTCGATTGTTGGTTTGATGCCTGGTCTGGTTGAGATTTTTCTAACTAAATGTTTGTAATAAAGTTTAGAGCAATTTTATGCTATAGATAGAATAAATTATTTTGTTGTCTAATATAAAACGATATAAATAAATAAGCTAGTTTATGATAAAAATATCTTCCTGGAATATATTTAACAAGTGGTAATTTTACGAAAATTCTTTAAACTACTTACCTTACTGCTACAGCTTTACTTCATTAACATTAATCTGGCCAGGTAATGAAGAGTTCATAAAACTGATGACTAGATCATCCATATTGGGCATGACAAATTTTTTCTGCAAAGATAGAGATGAATCATATTTACTAATTGAGTATTAATCATTCCTTTATTAGTTATAAGATGCAAATTTAACAACAAGACATTTTAAGAGAAATCATAAATACTTTAATATAATTATGTTAGTGAAATGAAACACAATGCTTTATAGATAAAGTGTTTCTTTATAAAGTATATCTTATAGAGTTATTTATAGATTGAAATTATTATTCAAATACCTAAAATAAACTTTTTCATTTAAACTTCAAAAATAGAATAAAATGTACTATAAAATAATTCAACCTGGAATTCTTCTATCAGTTTTTTTTCTATCCAGCTAACAACATGCCCAATATTAACTTGACGTTCTCCAAATTTGGGCCTTGCCGAAAGCCATATGTTAGGGTTTCCTCGAAACCCATACCTGAAAAAAAAACATTTTTAAATTTATAAAAAAAATTATGAATCAATACTATTTTAATAAACACATTAATTAAGATGAACTTGAACAATTTGGAGAAGAAAATAATGATTTATGCTAAAGCAAATGGTTGTTCTTCATTATTTTAAAGAAAGAAAAATTTCTATTTATTTTTGAACACACTTACCAAAGTCGATCAGAAGGTGGAGGGGGTATATTGAGAGTTAGAGTCCCTGATAAACCTTTCAATTCCACACTCAATATCAGTCTTTTGTTGGATACTCCTTCCATTGCTTTTTTAATATACTTGTATTCAGTAGCCTGAAATACACACCATCAAAGAAAAACTATGTAGAAGTATAAATATTATAATTGAATAGCTATTGTGTTGAACTAATATGAAAAGTGATAAACAAGAGTTGACGTTTTATTACCAAAACCACTAATCATTTATATTTAAATTTAATTCAAAGGTGTATATTACATTATCAAGTTAACAATAAACAAACAATTAAAATATTTTAGCAATATTGTATGATAGTAAAAATGCTCTGTAAATAAATAGTTGCACATCACTCATATTGCCAATGATTAATTTTATTATTAAACATTTTTTTTCGGAATTGAAGTGAAGGAATGTGAAATTTGGTAAAGCTATATTTCTTAATTTTTGGTAGCAAGACAACAATAAAGCTCTAGTTGTGTTACAGTTCTTAATTTTGATCAATTTTCAGGGCAAAGATTGAAGTCTTTCCCGGTGAAGTTGTTCAATAAATAGTTCTCGGAATTCACACGGGTTTTGCATATTTATATTTAGGCGCAACGTTTCGACGACTGAAAGCACTAGAAGATGACAACAGTGCTTTCATTCGTTGAAACATTGCGTCTAAATATAAATATGCAAAACCCGTGTGAATTCCGAGAACTATTTATTGAATTTTCAGGGCATTTAATATAGGCACTGAAAACTATTTTAAAGAACTGAAATATTTTAGAATAATTGTCCACCCAGTTTTTGTTATAAAAAGAACTGACAAAGTATTAAACTACAAATATATCTGTCAGATGCGAGTCATGTAGGAAGATAGAAATGGCAAAGTTAAATGAATAATGCGAGAGACTTGTAAAATTTAGGACAACATATTTTCTACTACAGAGGTAGGTATTCACAAACTACATAGTCAGCTATAATAAAATGTTATTCCAATCATTCCAGTTTATTCGCAATGAGATGAAATAGCCAAAAACAGACAAAATTAAGTGATGATATAAATACCATATCATTATGGTGGTATTTCTATAAACACTTACTTTTGTCGGTTTTTGGCTATTCATCTAATTTTTATATTTTGTACAGACATAATATTTTTATTTCATTTAAAATTTGTTACTGCATAATTATATATAGCCTTTTATTGACTTCACTACCTGCTGGAAGTATCTCGAGGCTGCAATTTTATTAACCATTCGAAGGATTTTCTTTCCTGTGCCACCACCACCAGAAGAACTGGCAGGTCTGAAATAATAATAAAAATATATTTGTTGATTATTTATTATCCATACTTCTTCAGTCCACTGACGGTTATTTTTTCATTAAATTACTACCACATAACAGCCTTCTCATTCAGAGGTTGTAGGAAATATTTTTGCATTAAATAAATTAATTTAAAAAATATAAATCTATTACTTAATAGCTAAATTGAAATACTCACATTTCTTCATCACTGGAAGTCTTATTGTAAGCATCACTTTCGTCATCTGATGATTCAGCAGAATCATCAAGCTCACTATCAAACATGGGGGAGCCTCGAAAACTATGAACAGAGGTGCACAATTAGTATGGTATATAAAAAGCAGGACACAATTAGTGTCAATAATTTTCAGATTCCCTATAAGAATGAAAGAAGTACAATATTAAAATAAAAACAGTCATATGTTATGTGTAAATTGAATGAAGTAATAAAGAATGTCTCTCCGAGTCCAGTAATAAGAGACAAATAAGACGTGCCATATGAAATGTCAAAACAGGAGCTCTGAATGATATTTATAATACAACATAATCACCACCAGTTTTTGTTCTGATAAATTTACAGCTCAAGATGTAAATAAAAGGTCTGCCAGTGAAATACAATGAAACAGTCATGTTGGTAACATTACTAAAAAGTATATTAATAAATAAATAAATAAACATCAGCCTATTTTAATTCAGAAAAAATAATTTATTAAATTAAACCACTCAATTTGCGACCTCATCAGGTTCAAGTTTTAAAAAAATTGTTGATGGACAGAGTAAATTTTAGCCAATTACAAAATATTAAAAAATGTGCAGCAAGAACAAAGCTACTAGAAAAAAGGATTCATTTACTAAGAAATATGTAATGCTTATCACAGTGAATGATGCAGGAGAATTGGGCAGTTATAAGGAATAATCTATATATTATAATCTAAAAAAGTTGAATGAAAACAATATTTCTATTTACATTTTGGAATCAATATATATTTTTATGCAGATTAATTCTAATAAAAAAATAAATATAATAAACACTCAGCAAAACTTTAAAGACATTAAAATGATTACATTAATCTCATTCATTCATTCATTCTACGAAGCATCTTTAATAACTTAAGTAGTTTCATTGTGATCACATAATTGAAGTGACTAGTTGATGATGAAAAAAATCACCTTTTGTCTGTTGGAGAGAGTCTCTCTTTAGATGAGGACAATTCACTTCCAAGTTTTTTTAGTTTCATCAAATTTAATTTTGTCTCAAGTGTAAGACTAGCAATTCCTTCATAACTAATATCCAAGTCAACCCAAAGTCCTCGTTCATCATGAATGGGATATGATGCTTTCTGAATAAGAGGAACTGTCTGTCCCATTTCTAGTTCTGTCACAAGAAGTTCCTCAAGGAAGAATGGAAGCTAATACAAGGAAAATAATTAAATTATAATACATGCACAATTAAATTGTAACAATTAAGGAATAAACAAATGTGATACAATATACCATTTTATTTATAACTATCCAAGTGCCTGGCGTTGCCGGGGTTATAATGAAACTCTGTGACATCAATAACCCCGGATTTGATTTGAATCTTGGTGGTTTTCACATTATTTTTATGTAACGCCCCTCCACCCCAACCTTAATTGCTAAAAGGGGTTGAAATTATACACAAATGACATCAGTAGAAATACTATCAATATCTTTGACCCCCATAAATATTTATTCAAAGAAAATATTGGCCGTTTAACACATTTCCACCTCAGCCCCTTGGGGCAAGTTAAATGTCAATTAAACTCACCAACATCCATAACCATGGATTTTACTCCAATCTTCGTTGTATTTGTGTTAGTTTCTTCTAATGACCCTCCGCCCCCTACCCCTAAGGGTGTTCCCCTTCCCAAACAATACAGGCAGAATAAACTATTAGAAGCTGAATTGGAACAGATTGATATATTTATACATATAAATAATTCAATGTAAAATTTAATTTACCTTAAGTGTTGATAGTTTTTTCTGTATACGTTCCTGAATCTTGAGTATCCAAAATTTGTTGCTCAAAATGTCAAACAGAACTCTACCAAACAGCGAGTTAACCCACATTACTTCATAAGGCCCATCAATTATTTCTTTTTCTTTTAAATTTTCTGGTTCAGCAAAAGATTCCAATTTTTCCTCAATTTTTTGTGCCGGCTTTTGCTAAACATGACAATATAAGTTGTGAATAGTAATTAGACATTTATGCCATTAATAATTTGCTCACCACTACTCAATTTGGAATAATAGAAAATTAAACAAATAAATAGAACAAATATTTTATCATTCATTACAGTATAAAATATATAGTATATTATTCATGTTGGCCTAAATATGGCACACTAGTATTCGGTAGAATTAAAGATGAGGATTTGAAAGCACCCTCCTTTTTTTATCATCATAATGTTATAAAATATTTGTTATACTTGGAATAATTTTCATAACACCTAATGACTGATAAAAATATAGCACACAAGAATAATTCAATGGTACTCATGAATAAATATGGTGACCTTATTAATGACAATTACCTATGATGAATAAACTTTCCAAAATGAACATATGACATATTTATCTGGATAAAGATAATAAATATATACTTTGTAAAAATTGAACTTAATTCCACCAAGTATAAATAACTTATTTTGGAATTTGATAAATATATTTAAAACCAAAGAAAAAGAGCAACAGAAGAAGGACAGTAAATAATAATTGGATCGTAATATAAATTGTGCCTTAATAAAGTGAAAAAAGTATACAAATAAGAGTTAATATTTGTATTGCTGAACAAATAATTATGTTAATATAACACTTATTGAGAAATGATCACAAGAGGAACAAATTACACAGAGACTGAACACTAAAATGAATATCTACAGATGTTTTGTTATCAAAGAAGAAGAAACACACAGAAAATGTTTTAAAAGAAACGGTCAATTACTCAGATGTTTGGACTGAAAATAAATCTAAAGTAAGGATTAGTAGATAAAACGAAACTATGGGCCAAGCAGAGCTCAAGATTTGTGAATGCTATGTCTGTACTGTTAGGACCTAAATAATGGAATAAACAAAAATAATATTTATTAGGCATTTAAGTATGAATTACACAAAAAAGCATTTAAGAGGAGAAATATTGGTATAAAAAAGTTGGCTTTAAAAATAGTAAACTAAATACAAATCAAGCATGTTTATATTAAATAAAAAATAAAAAGCAAAATAAAAACTAACTTGGAGGAGATAATTAGGAAATTGTGAGGCAATTCGTTTTAGTTTGTTCATTCCATTGGCAACCTTCACCTGGATTTCAAATTGTGACATAAATTTGGAAAAATCTGCATCATTTGATAACACAATCAATTCTTCTTCAGAATCTGAAACAGCTTGGCTCAATACTGCGGAGACTGCAGCAGCCATTGCATCACTTGATACTTGGCCTGTAGACATCTTTGGAGTAGGTGGTGGCGGTGGAGGAGGTGGAACAGGTACTGCTGGTTTTTCTTCAAAACTGGTACCCGTATCTCTTGAAGTTAAGGAGGAAGAAGAAGAAAACCGTCGAAACCTAATTTGAGCAATATAGTTGAATGTATAAATGAGTAAAGTATTTGTATATAAAGTAGTAAATAAATATATGCATTCATTTGATGGTCAGGAATGGAAAATTTGTTTTACAATAAATAGTACAGGTTAGTAATTGAATTGCAATTAAATAATATGTATCCTTACTTTATATTCAGCTATACAAATCAGAAATCTGCCAAGGAAAGTGTGCCCAACTTTTTTTGTTTTGACTTAATTTATGAGTTGAGGGATAAAATGCAAAGTTAATTTGCATTCATTATTGGCCATCAAAACTGATGTATCAATTTTTTTTTATAATTGCAATAATCGAAATAATTTTATGAATTTAAAATACAAACTGCTATTTTGAAAAAGTAAAATAAAAATTATAATTATTTAAGTTAAATGATGGAGATTATAAACTAGTGCTTCAAATTACCAATCTTCCTTTTCTCTGTCAGTGCGAGCAAATAAGTAAAGGCATGTTTCTTCAAAAGTAGGTTTCTCAACATGACAAAAAGTATCATCTTCACTCATTTCATCATGAGCACTCAATTCATCTTCATCTTCTATTACTGACAACTTATCAGCATCTGCAATGGAATCAGTTGCTGCAGATGCTAAACAAAAAATAATAACAATAATTCATAATAAGTAAGACAATCAGTTTTAAAACTACTATCTAATATTTTCAGTTGATTTCAACAAGATTGCATGATAGCAATTAAAATTAATTCCTCAGTTTAAGAATCAAAATCCAAATTAGAATAAAAATGTTAAAGACAGTATCAGCTTTTATACCATGATCTACAAAATTCTATACATATTCAACTGATTTACTGTTGCTATCGGGTGTCGAAGACAAGCCAGAATTTATAGACCCTTCAGGTGTTTGGCGTCATGTAAACTTTCCACTTGCAGTTATCAATTTTCAATGTGAACTTTGTTACTGGGTGAATAATTACATTGAGGTATACATATTGTTTCCAAATAAAATTTTACTTCCATCAAGCCTACACCAGTTAAATATTTTCAAATTTCTGTTTTAATGTTCACAAATGATTAAATATCTTAGTATATTCTATGTTTGATGTTCCATTTCATTTGAATTTCATTTAAGGTATTCTAAAATGTCTGAAAATGGAGACAATCAAATTTTGCAATGTCTGACTGGAGTTACTACAATTCCTAACTATTATAGGAAATCTATTCTTTATATATTAATATGTATAACACTTGAAATAATTATGAGAAATGGAATGATATCAAGCTGATATTACTGAATAACATATATAGTGTTTGAGTGATGTCAAATAAAAATTTTATACAAAATATTGAGGCATTTTTATGTACTGACCAATAGAAGTAGCATCTTTCAAGCCAGCAGTTTCAGACAACTCAGACATGGAATCTAAATCAGGTTCCGACAATTGGTCAGCACTGCTTGGAAGGGTTTCTTCTTCACCTGTATCTTCTTTGAAAGAATCAATGTATTTGCTTGTGCTTTTTAATATAATGGCAATAGGGTATTTTTTGCTCCATAGCCTTAGAACAGAAGATATTAATTATACCATAATAAAATATATGAAGATCAGTCATCATATAATGAATACGTTAAACAAAAATAAAATAACTAAACATAATTTGTAACATCAGAAATAACTCAAGCAAATTTGTTTAATACTAACATCTAAACACACTTTTACTTAACAGATATTATTTTCTTATTTTTACTGGGACATAATTATTAGAAAATACCTTTTGCGTGCAAGCCCATCGGGAAGCAGTTTACATTCACAACCTGCAATATTGTAAATACGCTGATGGCTAAAGCGTAGTCTGTGGCTTCGTTCATTCCACATGGCCCGTTTTGGAATTCTTGCTCGAGGATGTGACAAACGCAATGTACTACCCTCAAGGCGAACATACACAGACTGGGTGTGTGCTATATGATAATTGGCAGGATCGTAAGTGTCAGAATACTCGTTCATCCAGCCCTAAAATATTATAAAACTGTATGTCTAGAGAATGAGACATCTTATATTATTTTTTAAAACAATAAAATGACAATTTAACAATTTCAAATTAATACAGAAATGCAAATTACTTGGACTAGCGTCAGTACATTATTTTATCTCAAAGATACTGAAATCATGAAGGCTACTGATTTTTTTTATCTATTATTATTACAAACTAAATAATGTTTATGAACAAATAACCAACATTCAAGAGGTAATGTAGACAGCAATGAAAAGAATAGCATCCAAATTAGTCCTGTTGCTGTATACATTGTGATAAAATAATTTCTTAGCAGTGAAAAAAAGGTGGAGAAGTTGTTGGGACATTTAACAGAATTTGAAATAAAAAATCCTTACAAAAATTTAGGAGATATTTATCTCGCAGTTCATATCACATATTTTTAAATGATATGGACTAGTAAGGATAATATTAATAATTTAACGTGTGAAACAGACTTGTGTAACTAGAAACAGCAGGTATATAACAAGAACTAATAGTGTAAGCAATTTTACAGACGGTGGATGAGAGAGAATTGAAAGGAATCAAAGTTGACAATTAGAACTATTTATTTTATCATTTTTCCAATTTATTTATCACTTTTCCTTTCAAAAACTTCAGAACCTCTAAACTTTCTCCTCTGTACCACTATTATTTTGTCTTTTTACTTTTTATTCCTGCTTCCTTCATTTTTATATTTAACAAAGGGAAAAATCCAATAAAGAATGATATCAATATTTTTTACCCTACAAATAATAAACCCTTTGCAAATGAGAAATATTTCAAAACTTACTACAGCAATTTCAACATTTCATTTAAGAATATTAGATATACAGTTTTACACAACTTTAATACATCGCAATAAAGAAAAATCTAAATCATGAAGAAGACCTTTGACTATTAGTATATAACATAAAATTCTGATAAAAATGTGCGTAATTATAATTTTTGAATAGCAAACAAATGGATGAAAAGACCACTTCAATTATTAAACGTTTACTCATGACATTTAAATATTTCAACAAAAAACTTACCGCATACTTTGAAAGTGCCTGATATTCTCTTACAGGTTGCACTTCTAAGATCGGCATGGCTGATAATTTTATGTTGGTCAAGATTTTTCCTTGATGGATGGAGCTCACATTGCCAGTTGGTAAGAGGAAACTTTTAACTAAGTTATATAAATAAACCATTAGAAGTGTAACAATAGTACCATTAATAAAACCTACAAAATATATTGGAACTGGCATATAAACATACAAGGTAAGCATAACAGCAGCAATTATATAAAATTTCCAGGCTGCAATTTTGACAAATACTGTATATGCATGCTTAATACGTTTCTTCTTGTGTTCATACACTGGATATGTGCTGGGAGCAGCTGTTCTGTAGTCAGTAGTAGTAACATTGGCATTAAGTACTATGCTATCTATTGAAGCTATATCTTCAGATGCCTCTACACCTGATTCAACATCATCCTCAATTAATTTTGGCATATCTTCATTAGTTGCAACGAGTGTTGACATTGCTACACTATCTGTCAAAGAACTTGCATCTAATACAGATTTGTTTCTCTGGCGTAGTCCAGATATATTAGTTTTAATTTTTGACGGAAAAGAAAGCTTTCTAGAAGATTGAGCAATTTCCTGAAAACTACTGATTTCTGAGAAAACAGGGGTACCTGAACCTTCTTCAGATATTTCACTATGAACTGAGGTATCTTTGTCTTCATTTTCTTTTTCTTCTAAAGAACTTGAAGGTGTTTTCAATGACTTTTCCAAACTAAATTTTTTAGCTGATGTACTGACCTTTTTAGGGCTTGCAGTTTTTTGCTCAAGAACTTTATTGGAGGCTTCTGAAATATCTTCAGAATCACTAATACTGGAGCTATCTTTGCTCTTTACATTTAACTTTACAGATTTTGCATTGTCCCCAGTTGATGAAGCATTTTTTCGGTCACTTTTCATTTCACTAAATTTCTCCTCCACAGTTTTTGTAATTTTACCCTTTAATTCATGAAAAATTCTCCAAGTATCACTTCCTGAACCTATATCGATAATACCAGCATCAACACTAGTTGATCTTTTCCCCAATCCCTTAAGATATTCTTTCATAGGAGACGGGTCCCTGGAAGATGCAGCAGTACTGCTTGAGCTGATTGTCATGACAGTAGGACCTGCAGTGGTACATTGGGCAACTAGAGCAGTGGCATCATCTGTAAAGAGAATATAAAGTAGGAAACATATTTATCTAACAAATCACAAAACCTGAGTATGTGACGTATACACTTTTGATGATTGAAGACAATGAAAAATAGTTTGATAAATGTCTGCACACAATCTTCAACATAAATAGCTTATTACCAGTTTAGGATAATCTCTCACTGCTACGTACTTATTTTGCATGAAAAATAAAATAAAAATAAATCAAAGAAAAAAGTTGGAAAATTAAGTTAACAGCATGTCGTCCATTTGGCCCAATATTTAAGCATTTATAGTAATTAATAAGCAACCCAATATTTGTCCATTTACAATGACCAAAAAAACATGTCAGATTAAAATAAAACAGAAATTTACTGCCTTAAAATGGGAACTCAATTTAATTTAAAAGTATCTGTAGAATTTTCTTCACATTTGACTATCAAATTTATTAAGATCTTGGTCTAAATGATGTTTATTACCAAAATGCCAGTTATTTGAAATAAAAAAAATTAACACTAATTCACAGCCCACTGCCAAATGTTATCCAAAGAAGCTACTTTTTAATACTAACAATGCTGCAAACTCCAATTCTAGCAATTTAGATCGAGGGTAATTCCTATTCATTTAAGGATGTTTGAATAAATTTATTGAGAAACTATTTCAACTAGTCATGGGTATGCACTCAAATGAATGACCAAGTTAAATGAAAAAAAAAAGGAATTATTATAACATGACGATAATAATGTTTTAACTTGCCATATTGTACAAAAGTCACAGTTATAAACGCTTATAGCTGTTCATTTTGTAAACAAATTAACAATGCACACTGTAAAAAATAATTAATATTTTCACTGGAGTGAGAAATGTGAATATGAATTAGATAAGCATGGATATTTATGATACTTGGCAGAATGGCAGTAAACCAATGTAATTCATTCCAAGAGTGGTGGGTGATTAAATACCCCTAGTTATAAAATGTCTCCAATACATTTTTAAATTGAAAAATAAGGTTAATTAATGGATTAACCTCATTACCAAGTGCACATGTTAATTATGTATATACTGTAAATAATATCTAACCAACAAAAATATATATATATAAATAGTAAAAAAATACATTTTAAGTTTGGTAACACTAATGCAGCTGATAAAAGATATCAAACAAAACATACAGTGTAATTCAATGTCTATAAAAAAAAGTGCAGTTAAAAATAAGAGACAAACTTGAAAGCTTGAGTTGTTAGTAACTACATTAAAGGTTTGCTGAAGAAGAACAAAGGAAAAATGTAAAAGGATTAGAAAAAGAATATATGGAATTTCAGAGTAATGCTAAATACAGGAGATTGTTGCAAGGTCAGAGAAATACTATGTTACGGACTGTAGTCATTTAAATCCGAGAAATTATCACATTTTTCTTAGTGTACTTTCATTTGCTTCAATATTTTATCCTCTTCAAATAATTTAGTGATTGTATACAACTGCAATTACATCAACGCCTATAAAAATACTTTTTAAAACATATTGTCAAACATTTATTTATCTCAAACTCATACCACACAATATATATCCTTTACTGACACATTAAGTTAATATATTTCAAAAAATTAAGTAAAACTTACTGATACTTCTATTACATTTCAGAAATCTTTCTTCCCACATTTTCTTGATGCAATCAAAATCGGAAGTTTTATAAACTGGAATTTCAAAATCTAATTTTTTAGCAGTTTTCTCCCTAATATTCTTACAGCTTTTGAGTTGAAAGATTGATATCCCTTCTATAATTTAGTAATCTTCCAATATGAGTCTGGTGCATATTTCTTCTTCTTTGAAAACATTGTATTCACAGCTTGTGTGTTACTGCCCAGTAAGAC
Organism: Zhengitettix transpicula; assembly: GCA_037074705.1. Classification (NCBI taxonomy): domain Eukaryota; kingdom Metazoa; phylum Arthropoda; class Insecta; order Orthoptera; family Tetrigidae; genus Zhengitettix; species Zhengitettix transpicula. Next base: position 93,622,486 of record CM073593.1, read on the forward strand.
TGTGTAGTCATTAAGGATGTTGAGCATAACATAATTTGTGATGCACAACTTACTGGTCTCCCTCTTTTCTTGTTATAAAAGACATCGATGACAGAGGTCTACATTACAAATCAAGTTTATTTTTTTAAAATAAATATCACTTTTCTTGAATATGTCAATTGTATTTTAATAATTTATTCAGTCAAAATCATTTCTCAAGTCAATGAAGTACATAGCAACCAAGGCCTTTTCTCAAAAGATTCTGGAAAACACTCATCTCATCGTAATGTATTTTTTCTTCGATGAAAATTTGGCCACTTAACACTTATGCAATTCTAATATGCTACTGTTTAGTAACAACTTAAAGTTATTTGTCATCAAGTTTCCTCATCGATAACTTCATTTTTGATAAATATCTAATTTGCAGATTTTGTTGAACTCGTTTTATTAACGGGAAATCATTTAGTAATAATAAACGAAGGAGAAATAGAGAGGAAATGATCTTTGAGAAAAAGAAATAATAAATGTTTGTTCAAACCTAAATGAAAATAGATTTCTAACAAAAGATTGGTTCACATTAAATATTTATATTATTGTCTAGAAAGTTTTAATAAATATTTACCTTGTCATAGGTTTCTGTTGTTCAAGGAAAACAGGAAAGGAAGAAGTGAAAAATTAGAAGTAAATAAATAGTATACACGAGTCCATCACATTAAATTTGCATTCTGGTAATTTTACCTTGAATAAGAAAGCCAATTAACAAAACAAATCGCTTCATTAAAAAATGATTTAAAACCTGAATATTTAGTGTAAAAATATAAAATTATGAAAAGATAAAGTGCTGTAATAGCTAAGTTTATTTATGAATATAGCATTTCTTTTGATAAAGTAATTAAAATATTTATCAAACTATTAAAAATTAAGCAGACTGAAGGTATATGAAGAAGTGATTTACTGAAATACACTTTTCAAAAGATTTTCTTTTGCTACAAGGTTTCACACCTTGCTTTTCTGCATCATCATCTGTCTCATCTGCACTTGGATAAATTTCTTCCAATTCCTCATCTTCAGCATGGAAACGAATGGCAAATGAAGGCACTGAAGTGGTAATTGATTTTCCTGGCAAAAATTGATACAAATTATTTTTATGTACTATGTTGAAAACAAGATACCACCACTGAAATAAAACATTTGTTGCAAAATACATACCCTTCAACATTCCTAATGTTATTTTATTAGTATTTCCTTTCCTTGAACTCATTATTGTTTGGACATAAAGACAGATGAATCACAGAAAATGAGTGGTTAGTAAGAAGAAGAGTGGATTATTAGACAGAATTTATCAAGACTGTTAAAGTGAAGATATCAAAGAAAACCTGAAAAAGATTAATTTGTTGTTAAATAAGAGAAAGATAACTTGAGAAATACTTTTTTTTTAACAATAGTAAGGAAGGAAGACTCAAGTCAGGGGACCAAAAAGTTCTCATTCAGTTAATTTTACCTGAAGTAGATTTCTGAGGCTCCATTTTTAGTAGATTAAAAACGTTTTCTTATTGTCACTATCCTGAAAGAAAAAGAACAAAGTAAATCAAGAAAATGTATACATTGTAAACAATAAAAAAAGTAAATGAAAAAATTTACATCTGATAGAAAATAATGAATAAGAAAGATAGCCAATACAGACAAAAAAGGGTAATTTAACTCAATGTTTCTGGGATCCTTGTCCCTTTCGTCAAGTGCTAAGAAGGGCCTAGAGAGACACAAAGCGTGTATTGACTATCTTTCTTATTCAATAAAAAAATTAATTAGATCAAGAATAAACTGTGTTAAGAATTTACAAATTACAGAACCAAAGGAAATATTTGGAAAATAAGATTTTCTTAGTCACATATCAACATTTGGTTCCAAACGAGACAAAATATTTATAATATGTTAATTTATAGAAGAGCTAGGTTTGTAAAAACATTCCTAAATGGCTATTATTAGTGACGAATAAAACATTTTTGAGGTTGCTGAATTTGATAGTGTCATTCTAGAAGTTTTAAGTGTCAAATTTCAACTCTGAAAGGACGGAGAGGGAAGCACCCTTACGGTAAGGATGGTGGCGGAAGGGGCATATTCTTTTCTTAGAACACATTCCTAAACGGCCATCATTAGTGACGAATAAAACATTTTTGAGGTTGCTGAATTTGATAGTGTCATTCTAGAAGTTCTAAGTGTCTAATTTCAACTCTGAAACGACGGGAAGGGAAGCACCCTTACGGTAAGGATGGCGGCGGAAGGGACGTATTCTTTTCTTAAAAGAAAGATGGAACAGAATGTCTACAGACCTGCTAAATACTGTAGAAGGGGGATAACATTCCTGGAATTAATGAATTCTGAAAAATTGTAGGGTACAACTTGATAATTCTGGTAAGATGCATCCTCTTTCTATCTCGTCACTATTATAAACAGTCGGTAATTGAAGACCGACAGTTCTTTATAGACTAACATTGAAAGAATACACAGTAATATTTCTTGTCTTTAGATAAACACATACAACTCTAATGTAAAAAATTCCTGTAACTAAATACTTCATTAAAAATCCTTTGAGATTTTAATAATAAAAGTACCGGTGGCTAGATATGTGCAATTGCAAATGATTTTCTCATTCACATCTTAACAATAATTTATTTTAAACTTCATCAGATCACATTTATATTTTTTTCAACCCAAAAACTTTGAAGTAAATTTAAAATATAATGTTATTCAAGGTTTCTATGTATTTTAGTGAACATAAATAATTGATACAGTGGAAAATTTATGTTAAAATATTTCAGATATTGTGTCAATGATTCAGTTTTCATGACTCATTGCAGTACTAGCACGTATTATAAAGATAAGATTAAAGAATTTAATTACTGAATCAAAGTTCACTTGGATATGAAACGAAATTACGGCTCTCGGTCACAAAGTAATCATAAAACTGTAGTTGATGACGGTAGGTAGTCACAAATAAATTGTAACTTGTAGCAGAAATATCTATTCTATTTTTACGGATTAATCAAATTATTCCAGGTAACCGTAAACGAGGTGTTTCTTGAAACCGATATTTCACATATGTAAAAACACCCACAGCACCGATATTACAGTAACAAAATTGGTCATGTAAAAGTTTATTTTACAACTTACGATCTGAATGTGTTACTTCTCCACATGAACTAAAACTAAACATTGTGACATATTGCGACATGTCACAGGAAAGATTGTCAACAAATACACCTCAGGAGCGAGAATGACAGATTACATCAGAGCAATTTAAAAACTTTGGACAACACTGGAACAGATTTCGGTGGTCGACGTTACCTATCGCGAGTTTTGTCGATTGTTGTTATAATCTAAACTGTTGTGAGAAATTCATGTAGCTACAGTTGTTAAATGGAAGTTTATGTCACCGAAATAAAAACTGTTGCATCTCTCAACTTAAAACTTCCATACAGATATAATATTCTGTATGATGTATTATAATCGAAACCCTACACAAAATTCTTGCCATTGACATCTACGGCCATACAGATTAGCCGAAAACAAGAAACAAGAGTATTAAAGTTGTAAGTAAATCTCTGTAAATATAATCGTCACAATACTGACTTACCATACAGGTTTCACATAATATATTACCAGTGCCGGCTTTTTTAAAGTTATGAGCTACATCACTCCAAGCAACCATTTTTACGATGATAACTGTGTAAAATAATAAAACTACATCAGTGGCAGTGTTACTATTACTCTGACCCCGCTACATTCATTTCTCATTATGTCAACATAATTCCAAAGAGTGTCTTATTTTTAAACGCAGAAAAATTTAGCATTTATAACCCGAAAGTATTTTTCCTTCAATAAATATTGTAATTAAAAAAGTTAATTTTCGGAGCAAGCAGTTTGTTGTGCTTTATGGGCTGTCACTGGCGCGGCTGTCCAGCTGGCTGCTTTACCAAGGCGGGGAGTTTAATAAAGTCTTCGATATGAAAGCATAGATTATGAAGGCTCTTAAAATTGAGAAAAATTAATGTATGTGCTGTAGCACTGCTTGCCACTGTATATTACCCAAAACATTTCCAATAATTTTGATAAAACAGGCCAGATCTCAGTAGGTAAAACCTGATTTACAAAATAAAGAAATGGAATATTACGTGAGGTGGTCAACATTAAAACAATTATTGTACGTAGTAGTCTTATTCGATTTTTTTTATACATGCAGCTTAATTTTATGTGTTTTTAAGTTTCAGAATCATATCTTAGGATTTCATTATGGGGACTTCCAAAAATATAATTTGTAGGTTGGAATCGAACTCGTGTCAACTTGAAGGAGGTTCAACTTTATAATGGAATTATGTAACATATTGGAAGTATAATGTTTTATAATCGAACAAAAATTACTAGAACTTATATTATTCAATCATATTAGCCTGTATAAAAAGAACGAAATGGTTAATTGAGGAAACTATTAAAATATTTTCCCAGAGATAATTTCTTTATGTTTTAATAGTTATATTTATCTCACTTCAATATAATTATTAATATATTAAAACGGACAAATTAGTCATAAAGTGCAAGAGTCGAATTTTTGTAGTCCGTATGTTGGTACACATCAACTTTCCAGGGATGTTTATATACCTCTAAGTTTAAGGCGGGAACTATTATTTTTGCTAGCTGTTTGTACGGCAGGTGACAGTGTCTTTTGATATGAGTAATTTAAGCCATTCAGTCACGATGCATCATGAGAGTGTTAAACGAGGTCAAATTCAGGTAAGGTATCACATAATAACTGTGCCATATCTATTATGACATAACTATATTCAAAACTGATTTGCAATGTCTTTGGCTCAGAAGTTATATGGGCGTATTGACAGCTAGGGCATATGATTCCCCGCAGTTTGCCTTGAAAATTGTTATATAAAACACTGGTTTAAATCATGTTTGTTATTTTACATAAGTACCGACTGAAATGTTATTAAAGTGTACCACTTGGTGTTTCTTGTGATGGAGTCCTACGACGAAGATTTGAACGAGAACTCGTTTTTTCAAACACTGCATTCGGAACACGCCGATCTGTTTCAAAAAGCGACCGCAGAAGGATGGATTATCTGTATTCCGTGTGAAGGTTCTATACCCAAGTACGCTTTAACGCACGAAGATTTTTTTAGCCACATTTTAATTCCCAGTGATGAACTTCCTGAGAGCCATTATAGAACTCTGAACGATAAAGAAGTGCGCATTTGCAACCGTGTTATTACAATTGAAAATAATGATGTATCTCGTCCGTATTCAACACACATACTTTTTGAAGAGACATTTTACACTGAAGAGTTTTTTAAATATAAAGTGCTTTGTGTTGAAAGTCCACTAGAACAAACTCCTAATTTAGGGCCAGTTCAGGCTGACCATTCAGGTGTTATTAATATACAGACTTTACGTGACTGTATTGATCTTCTGTGGACAGAAAGCAGGGGTAGACATGTATTAGAAAAAATTGATGATATAATTCAATATTTTTTGACATCTAAAACTAGTATTGAACTGGAACCAATTATGGTTCAAAGAGATGCAGTGAGCAAATTGTATGTGATGTGTCTTCAAACTATTCTTCAAGATGGTAGGGTAAGAGATCGAACTAGCACAAATAGGCACCTTCTTGAAAACATTAAACTGTCAGTTGAAACATACATGCTTCATGCTATTTATAAAAAAATAATTAAAGGGATTACTGCCTGTACTGCATATGATGATTCTCATTTGAATAAAATAATTAGGAACCTTTCTGATATTCAGTTGAGAGATTTAGGCGTTCGATCGGATCTTTACGACACTGTTCCTCGAGCAAAACAAGAATTGTCGAGGGTTGATGGCTACAGTACTGTATTGGGAAAAATTGGTTGTTTGAAGCGTATGGTGGCTGCTATATCAAAGCAAAATGTAACCAATAACTTGTCAGAGTTTGTGGTTGGCAATGTCGTTGCTGCTGATGATTTACTTCCTATAATAGTATTTTTAGTAATTAAAACTGGATTGCCTAATTGGATAGCACACTTAACATTTATGAAACTTTTTCACTTTTCTAATTCTACAAATTGTCAAGTGGATGAATACAGTTTCTTAATAACTACATTGGAAGCAGCAATTGAGCATATTAATTCAGGGATACTGTTAGGATCATCTGTACCAGAAGCTCAAATGGTTTACGAAAATAAGAATGTGTCTGAAGTAGCTGAAGATTCAGATAATGGTGCTTACATTGATGAGTTGTGTGGTATTGGTTATTTTTTTGATCAGATAAGGTTAGGTAAGGTTGAATCTGTGGAAGCTATTTTAGAAAAGAATTTCACAAATATATCTGTTGAAGGAGCTCAAAAACTCAGTTGTACTACTGGTAGTCTCTCCACTAAGTTGTGCCACCCATTATGCTCATGTGACAAGTGTGAACATCTCATGTCTAAAGTACTTTGTGATACCACACCAACAATCCACTCGTGTGATGATAGAGGTTTCACTGCTTTGCATGTTAGCTGTTTGTTTGGATTGCCAACAATGGTAGATCTTTTACTTAAATATGGTTCGAATGTTGATGCAACAGATTATAGTGGATCAACACCCCTTCACTATGCTGCCGCTAAAGGCCACCAGAATGCTCTATTGTTGTTGTTACACTCTGGAGCTAAGATTGATATTGTTGATAATGAAGGTAACATTGGGCTGCACCTAGCATCAAATAATGGACATGAAGGTTGTGTTAAAGCTTTAATTTACTTTGCTGAACATATGGACATTAAACTTAATATCAACACTGCTAATAATCAAGGAAATACGCCTTTACATAATGCTTCACGCTGGGGATATGAAGGAATTGTCCAAATATTGTTAGATTACGGTGGTAGTGCAGTGGTAGAAAATAAGTTGCACATGACACCTTTAGATTATGCTCATAGCTTGCACATTTCAAGACTTTTATTACAATCCGTGGACAGCATGCCAAAGGCAAATCTATTTCCTTATAAAAATGGTAATAGTTTTAGCGCCATCTTGAAGGAAAAGGAATTTGCTGTCGCTGCTTCTTCCAAGGAGCCTCTTGACTTTGTTGATGATAGTGAATCTCGAAACTTTGCAAAATATAAAGAACAAAATGAGGTACACGGTATTCGCCCAGAAACAACTGAAGAAATGAAGCAGGTTGAGAAGTTACTTCGTGCTGTGGCACACGGAGATACTCTTCTGGCATCATATTACTTAGGGGTAGATAAGCGAGAGGTTATAGAGCATGAGAATCAGTCTTTGTGCCATCCTTTGTGTACTTGTGAGAAATGCCAACCAGAAATCAGCTCTGATGAAAGCAATGGCTCCAGAGACGAGCCTAGATCTGTCTTAAATATAAATGTCTGTAATGCCGAGGGCTTTACAGCTTTACATGTTGCTGCAATGCATGGAAGGGCAGATTTAATTAAAATTCTTCTTGATGCTGGAGCAAATATAAATCTCCAGACTAAAACAAAAAAAACTACAGCACTTCATGTTGCTTGTCAAAATCAAAGATTGAGTGTTGTTCAGCTGTTGCTGCAACATGAAGCAAATCCAAATGTTCAAGATTCTAGAGGAAATACTGCCTTGCATTATGCCTGTTACACTGGTAATACTCGTATTGTTGACTTGATAATGAAATCTGGCAGTAGTGTTAAACTTAATTTGAAAAATGAGAGTGGAAAGACTGCATTACAAGAAGCAGAAGAAAAGATGTCTCTGGGTTTAATTCGTCTTTTGCGTGGAGAGAAGAGGCTGTCTTTGTCATCTGCACTGACTCCCAGCAGTATTTTCGATGAGTGATCAAAATTATTTCTACATAATATGTATTATGAGTGTCTGTTTATCATTCCATAGTCATTATATATGTGTTCTAGTCATTGTCTGGTGCATTTGAAAAATAATGGTACACCTTATTTTCTTATTACTATTTTAATTTTACAGTCATATGTTTCTAACATTTTCAGTATTATTTGTACCGCAAATGTAAACTACTGTAATTTGTATGTTAAGAAATTAAATTTAGATATTTTTTTTAATTGAAAGTGTATATTTGGTAAATGTATAAATATTTAGCAAATTGTTTGTTTAAGCTGTAACCTAGTGTGTGTATGTATTATTTGTATATGAACTCATTCATTAATCTGTTATATGGTAATACTTGGCCAGAGCGATAAAATTCAGTTTCAAACTTTTGCATTAAATTGATTTTTCATCAAAGGGGATAAGAATTATACAGGGTGATTCTATGGCCATGGGATAAACTTTGAGGTATGGTATAGCTTCTTAAAATATACATTTTTTTATATAGGAATGTGTGATACCAACTGTCACGTTGAGGTACAAAAACAAAAAAAAGAGACATTGTTTATTTTCAACATCATCGCAAAGTTCCCCTTTCCAGCAATGTTTACAATAAATGCTCAAAATTGTGAACACTAATACGTACTTGGTAGCACCAAAGTGATTGATAAACAGTTGCAAATTATGTTTTCCTGCAGATGCCTCGGATCACAGATGGCCAGGCACACTGCTGCATTGCCAGACAATCACAGCTGCATTACTCTTGGAGTTCACAAATTTTGAGCATAAATGCTGGTAAACATTGCTGGAAAGAAGCACTTTTGTGATAATGTTGTAAATTTCTAATTTTTTTATGTTTGTCTCTCAATGTGTCACTTCTGACCATTCCTATAAAAAAATATATGTTTCAGTAAGCCTTTACCAACCCCATAAAGTAGACCTAGGACAATAGAATCATCCTGTATACGAGTAAAACCAAAAAAAATAATATATATACTGCTTATGTACCATATGATTTTAACTGAAGTTATTCAATATATAGAAGTAACTGGTCTATTAATGTTCCAAATATTTGAAATGTGTATATAATAAATTAGGAAGTTTTATATTTACTTGATTCCAGAGCATTTATATTATATTATCTATATTTGAACTTGTTTTCTATATATTGTACCAAGATAACTTGTGATATATTTACAATTTAATAAAATTCTATTTGTTTTAATCTATCTCTTTTATTACTTTATACTACCCATTTGTATTTGTATATACATTTAAAGTAAGGATGATATGGCATTGTACATTCCATTCTCTGGTTTGCACACATGGGGCTGAAGTCCAACCCAGACATATGAAATACCCTTTGTACAATACTTAAAGGGTCACATTCTGACCAAGTTAAGTAGTGTATGCTACAAAAGCAAAGAAAACACCTGACTCCTCTCATATTATTTACCAGATCAATTCCAAACTACTGTGAATTGTAAATTAGCTGAACCACAATTCCTCTTCCTGAACACACTGCTCACCGCCAAACACTGTTCACACAAAGAGCCACAACTACAACAATTTCGAACAATGCTTTACGACTCTTGTCAAAGTTCTACGTGTGATTTGTCAGAAGCTAAACTTGATTCTTGAACTCTCCTTCCAAAATTTTCTACGGTTCAGGCAAAGTCGTAGACTCAATCTACTCTAGCTACACACTCCTCTACACTATGGCACATTAATACGACTTATTTTATGTCAACTCTGAGAATTGATTTGTTTTAAACCATATTAAGTTAATTTGTAGGCTATTTCAGAAAGTGGCTCACATAAAATGCCATTTAGAATTTTTCTCTTTCACACACTCGTCTCTCTCTCTATTTTTAAAAAAATGTCTCTTGAAAATCACATTAAAATTGTGTTGTTTGTTCCTTTAATTAAATACACTTTATTTACTGTCAACCAAATATTTATTGTTCTATAATCAGTACACAATCATTGCACGTCTGGCTATATCTGCTTTTCGTGACAATTCCTTGCATTGCACATTAACTCGGCAGATAAAACATGATTGGTGCCATATTAATGTGTCTATTATTTTCATGTTTGAATATTATTCATCCTTCAATGGATACATACGTACAAATAAAATATGGTCTAGGAATTTGGAACAGATTATTTTCTTTTAATTTTGAATATTATCCTTGATTTACTAATTGGAAAATTCCAAAACTAAGAAGTTTTCAAAAAGAAAAGGGGCAAGAGTCACGCAGATGGGTGGTATTTATATCATCTCTTAACTTTGCTGTTTATTGGCATTTTATATTTGTTAAAAGGGAAGTAAAATTACTGAAAATGTTGCTAATCTTAAAACAACTAATTATGAGAATATTCTCAATTTTTTACATGCTCTCAGGACTAAGGAACTTCGTTATTGAATCCTCATACAACATTTACTGTAAGTGAATAAAGATGAATATTAAAAGTAAATACTATTAGGGTTCAGCATGTTGGCACTTTATTATCTTTTCTGAATGCTTGGTGTACAGCCTTTAGTGTAAACTGTTTTCAAAATGTTATTTAATATACAGTATAATGAATAATTACTATCTTTCTGTGATATGCATGTTAAAAATTTTATATTGTTATCAAGCTTCATTTCCTACTATTAGGTTATATTTGGTCCAATGTTTTCGGGAAAAACCACAGAACTTATTCGGCGTTTGAAGAGGTATCAAATTGCAAACTATAAATGTCTAATTATCAAATATGCAGCTGATAACCGTTACACAAGAGATGGAATAGCTACTCATGATAGAGAAGAATTACCAGCTATTTCGAGGACATCTTTGCTTGGTTTGGATGGGAAGGACTTTGATATTGTTGGGATAGATGAGGCTCAATTTGTGAGTATGGTTATGGAAATTTGTAGTCAATATTTTTCCATATATAAAGTAATTAGATTATTATTATTTACATACAAAAGGCCAGGTCGGGTTAGTATTCAAGACTTGAATTATCTTGGGTGTGAACTAACTTTTTTCAATATTTCAGTTTTCAGACATTGTTGAATTTAGTGAAACAATGGCAAACGATGGGAAGATCGTAATAGTTGCCGCCCTCGATGCAACTTATCAACGCCAGTCATTTGGAGATATTTTGAAATTAGTCCCCCTGGCTGAAAATGTTGTCAAACTTACAGCTGTTTGTGTGAACTGTTACAAAGATGCATCCTTTACAAAACGAAGAACAAAAGAAACTGAGGTAATAAATTGAAACAATTTTTTTCTCTACCTTTCATAACTCTCCTTCCAATCCTCAAGCTAATGAGTTTGTTTTTGATTAAGTAAACCTGTGAAAAGTACTTCTGTTATAAAAATCTTTCTAGAAATGGCCTGAATTGAGGTGAATGCTAACTTGATAAGTTTTCTTGCATTTAAAACATGCTTTCATCTTTATTAACCCGGTTTGTTATTGCTGAACTTAATATTTGTGTACCTTTTTTCTCTATTTATAATACTGTTAGCTATTCATTTTTTTGCTCTGTGATCATGTAGAATTAAAATTCTGAAATTATAAAATAACAATATTCACTTATTTATCAAATTCACGTTCTGACCGTCAGGCAATGTAAGCCTGTTTTATAGTATCTCAAAGTATATTCACATCGTTTTCAAGATTTGAATCTACATAGAATTCAATTTATTGTTTATTCTGTAATTTTATTAACTTTTTATTGGTACTAATACACCTGTTGAATTTATGCAGCTATATACCGTAGTGTGTCTTTTCCATTTGTAAACTTATTTTTCTCCTTCCTTGAGTCATGTTACATTCAAATGTCTGCATTGTCATAAGCAACAGTGAACTTTTCAAATGTCTTAGGCTTCAATATTTATTCAGATGCCTGCTTATCTATTAATGATTAAATTTGTATTCACAGACTTATGTTTTTCTAAATGTAAATAATCTTGCTTGCTTATTTATCAATTTTATGGAAAGTAAATTCCTGACCTTTTTTTACAAGGTGGAAGTAATTGGAGGCAGTGACAAATATGAAGCAGTTTGTCGAAAGTGTTATTTTCTCATGTCGCCTGACAAGGAAAAACAACAATGTTGTTCACCAAATAGTGAGTGTTTTGATAGTGAATTTAAAAAATCCACACAAACACAAAAAATTGAAGATGCTTTGGATTCTTTTGAGATGAGGAAGGTGAAAAAACTTTTACTTGATAGTTACTGATTGTCAAATTTTTCAGTTACGACAGTGAAGCGAAAATTTAGGTACAGTGCAGATTGCATTATATGACTGTATTTTTAATATTAAAGGAAATTTTGAATAAAATTTTTAAGTATCAATAATTTTTATTACTTAAAACAATTGAAATTATAAATAAGAGAATGAAGGTTTCCCAGTGAATTTGTTCTTCGTATAATTCTAGGGCTTCAACATGTACCAATGTTTGATTTAATGTCTTAAATTGTCATCCAACATTTGAAAAGTTACAACTTAAAATTTAATCTTCTCAATTCACATTCCTTTTTAAGTAGTATATACTGATAACCAAACAATATTTTCTGTCAAGATTTGGTGAGAAGATAATCTTATTAGATACAGAGAACAAGTATCAAATAAAAAATTTGGTGGTAGAGTTACAAGTACAGAAAAAACAGACCCATTCTGTATTCCATTAATATTATACATTGTTGTTCTCTTCAATGTAAATAAAGTTCTAGATAAAATTCTCAGGTCTCAACCTGGGCCAATCGTTTGTTGAATAACAATGTTTCGACGGCAACTGCCGTCCTCGTCAGTTAACCTGATTCACCGGAAGAGCCGTCGCTCTCTAGTATATAAAGTTGCTTGCTTAATGCCTCTGAAAATTTGAAGAGCTTCCTTCTGTCACGAGTGGCAGCACTGAGCTTAAATTTCAGGTAAGCAACAACCCATCTTTCTTTTCTTTCCACACAAATTATTTTAATATATGTAAGGATGTGACACTGTCAAAATATTTTATATGGAAAGGAAAAAAAAGTGGTGGCTTACCTGAAATTGAAGCTTGGCGTTGCCACTCGGGACAGAAGGAATTTATGGAAAATTTTCGAAATATATAACACTTAAGGAAAATGTGATGAGGTCAAGTTAAATAACACATTTGAATAGGGAAGAGTGAGGGCAAAGTCAACTTACCCCTGAAATCAACAGTTGGGCTGAGCAGAAAATAATATATCAAATTTTTGAGGATCTGAGCTTGATTCATCAGGAAATAAGGTTTTAACTGCATGCTGACCAGGCACGAATTCAAACTAAGGTGTACCAGCCGCTAGAAAGCAACAATTGACACCCAACAACTCTCTCAAGGAAGGGTCATGACAATGGAAACATAACTGAAAAATAAATAAACACACACACATAGTGGAAGGTATAATATTATATGAATACAATATTGTAACCGCAAAAATGACTATTATAATAATATTAGAGGATGGCGAGTGCAGAATTTGCCTAGACTGTAAGATGTGTTGGAAGGAGATTTCCCAAAGATGGAGTTAAGCATCAGATGAGTCTGGGATAAGTGTGAAGCTTTGGTCAAAATTAGTGGTGGTGTGACTTTTGACATGAGCGGCTATTGGTAATTGGGTTTTGGACAGTTTAATAGTGTTGCGGAGGTTAGCAATGCATTCAGGGAGGGGTCATTTGGTTTGCTGATATGGAAACCAGGACAGAGTTTGCAATTAATTTGGTAGATGATGTGGGAGGAGAGGCCGTTGACTTACCTACACGTAATTCAGCCTCCTTTCCTGATGAAGGGGGCTCAGGCCCTTGAAATATTATTTTCTGCTCTGCCCGACTGGACCAACTGTTGATTTCAGATAAGTCGTCTATTCCTTATCCAAATGTGTTATTTAATTTGACTTTGACCTTAAAATAATACATACATACACATCCATACATACAAATTATATATACTGGTTTGTAAACTGTTAATTGTACTTTAGCATTAACAAATTTTTAAGTAGGTGTGGTTATTATACACACGTCAGGTAAAAGTAAAATAATCGTGGAAAAAAATTGGCAACAAACTGCTTTTTCTTTTATCCAGTCAAAGAATTTATTAAATTAATTTTAATCAGTGTTTCACAAAAGAACAGCATACAAAAACATTAAAAAGTAATGATTTTTACAGGTACAAAATAATCTATGTTACTATGTATCACAGCAAAATACTGATAAACCAATATAACCAAGTACTCCCTTACATCTAATCTTCTATTTTTTTGGAATGTTCTTTTTGCTCAAAATTTACACACAGTAATAACTTTAAAGTAGAATTAAAATAAAACATTACCAGCCAAGAAAATGATATATAATTCTTAATTGTTTGTTCATTATTAACAGGAAATTTATTGAAAGAGAAAATGAATGTAATGTAAAATTAAACTGAATTTTAAATCATTTGACAAAATTTTTTATTCGCTAGAATATTATAAATATACTGAATATATATTTTTCATTAAACGATGAATTGACTTCAAGACAAAAATTTGTAATCACATTGTTGTTAATAATTTTGGCACATGACTGGACTTAATTAGTTAATTGAAGGCCATTTATGGTTTTGTAAAAACTGAATATGCAGAAATGACTTAAAATGAAGTACAACAATAATAAAACAAAAACAAGTATTTTCATTTATAATTATCTGCTAACAAAAATTGAGATTTTGAATATACTTTGTATCAATTTGACAAAGTAACTGATTGAAATGACTGAAGTTTTATTGAAACTAACCTTTAATAGATTACAGTTCAAATGTTTCCAGCATGTGTCAAATGCCTGGTTGCCAAGTAATTTATTTCCAGTTAATAATGGCTTAGTCTCGGCATTAAAATTGTGTATGTTAACATTAAATCACTTCAGCAAACATTCAATAGAATGTAAAAATCGTGCATACAAATAATTGTTACATAGATGAATGTGTCCTTGTCAATCGCTAATAACAGTAAGCTTACTAGTACCATTGATAATAAACATATATATTAACATTTTTATCTGTAAGTGTGGTAAAGTGCTTTATATATATAACAATCAAAAAGTACCACAATAAAAAATAAAATGTGCAAATAACAAAATTGCTTTAATTAAAAAATATATAAATTATCCAGATCAACACTAATAAATTTGTACAGTAAAACTGCAGTAATGTTTTCATGAATAAAACTATCTTTCAGATTTGATCAGAATTAGAAATTAATACTATTTTCATAGCACTCTACTTATCAGGAGTGGTTGCTTGTGCAATAATGGTAATTATAATCCATGCAAAGGAGAAAATGTGAACAGTTCAAATTATATTACAAAATATGTTTTTGAATGGTGAAGGAAATAAATATACGAATCAATGTTTTCATCCATAGATAACACAATTATCAATATGAACTACCATATATAATTTCTTTACAAGTAGTAAAATAATTTACAGGATTAAAGACATAACAATGATAAAGTAAATCTGGTAAATCTGTCCCGGAAAACCTTAAGGCCACAGTAAAACTGCAATTGTTACTGAAAATAAAATTAACAGCATTTCTCAAGTTATTACCCAACAAAAACATAAAAAAAACAGCAAAACATATTTGGTTCTTATATCATTTGATTAATAACTAAAATAAAACAAGAGATCGATACATACACGCAAACATATATAATCTTTTTAAAATAATAGATCTAGAGCTAACTGAAAATATATTTACAATATGTTGTTATTGATTTATATAATTTCAATGTCTTAGACAGGGACAAGGGATGACTGAAATTGTACTTGTGCATTTTCATGGGGATTGATTTCTTATATATAAAGTAAAAATTAATTTTCAAATTTACAATATGGAAAAATATTAATAACTTTTTATGGTTGTGTATTAAAATATATCTCTGAGTAAAAATCTATTAAATCTTCCACAATCTTACATACAATATATTTAGTTTTATTTACAAAACAGTGTATAAAATTTAATTATTTGCTTTCTAAGCATATTGCACATTGGAACATATATTCACATAAATTTTCCCAGTTTTAAAAATTTGAGCGTAGACAATTGTTATAGAAAATAAGTATTTGACCAATCAAACTTCATAACAAATTAATCTGAATACCATTTTCACAAAGAGTAAAATTAGCACCCATAAAATCAAGAATCGACAGCTTCTGTAGACAGTGGTAAAGTCCACACAATGGGAATTTCTACAGGCTTGTGCTTCGATTTTTTTATATGTGCAAAGCTTTTACTTATTTTCCTTTGTTTACCTCTAATAATTACATCTGAAACAATTTGATCACGAAGTGAGTTAACGTGAGAGGTCACGTCATCAGAATTTCCAATAGTATCGCACAAATTGCTACTATCGTATTCTATATTTACTTCTTTATAAGCCCTTATATGAGCCTTGTCATGTTTGTCAAGTATTCGAGGTGTAACAGATGATTTTCCTCTCTTAGTTAATTTTGGTAATCTTTCTTGAGTGTCTGCATCAGCATTTCGCCAGTTGTAATGCAGATCAGATTTAATTTCTATTTCAGATTGTATAACACTTTCACCATAGTCTGTTTTAGAATTTGGATACAACTCTTTTCTTTTCACATGATTTAGGAACTCGTCAGTTAAAGAACCTTTTTCATGAGGTAAATCACACAACAATTTTGTTTTTTTGGGCGAGGCCCTCATCAGTTTATCACTGTTTTTGAAATTGGTTTTGAACCACACACAATCTTTGTTACTGTCTGATATCTGATTAACATTAATTAATCCAACTGCATTGAATTGGTAATCTTGATTGTAGTATTGACTAAATATAGGCTCTGACTTAATGCACTGCATTGCAAGCCATGTATGTAGAAGCAGCAGAGGAAAGCGGCGTGTCCAGTATTCTGCAAATTTGTCGGGAATAGCTCCTAAACTTTGTTGCACTTCTGCTGACAATTCTCTGTAGTGATTTTTCTATCAGAAAAGAAAAATATTTTATTATATTTGAGCTCGTACAAAGGTCAACTCTGGCAGTCATGGTCACACAAAATAAGTATAAAGGTGAAAAGCACTAAGAGTGAGCTTGAAGGACATACAGAATTTGATAATAGGATTCAAAGAGTAAAGTATTCAGATTTGTCTGGAAATTTTCCAGTTTCCCGTCAGACAAATAAAATAAGCCATAAATGGTTCTATATGAGATATTGAAAATAGAGTATTAGTAGATTATCTTGTGAGACAATTCTACAAAACTAGCAGCTGTTACATCACAGACAACATAAGTTTAAAAAAAAAACTCATATTTTTTTTTGTAACTTGTTATATACGAATAAGACACTGGAATGAACATGATAAAAAATTATGACCATGTAAGCAGTGATAAAATTTTCTTGCAACTTTACCTTGTTACGAAGTGCTCGCAAGAGATCTCTTACACTGCCACCAGTATAATTACGAAACTTGCGTAAGTCTTGAGCTACTTCTGTGCTTATGTGATTGCACCAATTAGACCTAACAACTGCTTCAGAATTACTTTCTAGTGCAAATAAAATTTCACTGCCTTCACCATCCTTTTCAACTCTGTCACTTACATCCTAGAACAGAACAGAATACACAAAACCATATATATACAAAAGAAAGAATTATAAATCAATACAATTAACATAATTCAGTATTACATATCATGTATTCGGCTTTTATCCTATGTGTAAACATTTTTAAACTACAAAAACAAGTCAACATGAGCTGTATTTTCAAATTCTCTGAAAAAAATAAATTGGAATATTCATGCAAAAATTATTTTAAATAAATATAATCATTAATAGTTCCATATTTATCATTAAAGTACTGTGTTGAAGACCTGTGCCCAATATTTGAAATAAATCTAGCATATTAATTTGGGACTCAAACCTACTTAGTCATGCTTCCATTATATTTATATTTATGAAGTTCTACCTTATAGTATTCAATAATAATCTGTGATTCAATACACAAATTCAAATGCAGAAATTGCATGTTACAGTTTATGAAGTCCTACGATAGTTTATGTCATGAAGGTGAGAACGAGTATAAATTATTTTTTCTTTAAAACTGCAGTAATGTTGGATATTGAATGGTGGTAGTAAAGAATTAATTTCTTCTGATGAAATGAGGAAAAATAGGATTATTTATTTTTGAAAAGAATCTTTTTATGTAAGTCAGTAGTAAAAAAACCTTGGAATTTGGTTTACCGAGCATAGAGAAGTATGCATTAATATAATATGAGTAATGCATAATCATAAATTGCTCCTACAAAAATGTTTCACTTGTATGACAAAAACAATTACACCATAATAATTTGGATTGTAATACAAACATCAGAATTGGTTGTCGTGTTCCTGGTCCTTCAATAGGACTAGATGACTTGTGAAAATTACTATAAACTATCACATAAAACTTCTTTCTCTATACAAAGTAATTTCAGTAGTAGTATAATTTTATTACCTGAAAAAATGATAATATGCGACCACTGTTCCAAAAGATGGGATGATTGTATATTGAACTAGCTGGAGGCCGTTTTTCTGGCTCTGCATTTATCATTGCTTGTATTAATGAATGTTGCAAAACTTTATCTTGCAGTTCTAAGTCAACAAGTCTGCGAAAGTGAATGATTAATTAAATATGGTAAAATGTTTTAAGGAATGGACCATGATTACTAATAAAGAACTGACCAATAACACTTTTAATTATGGTTTCAGATTATGAATTAATTTTTATGTTAACAAATATAATTTTCAGGGACTTACTTATATTCTCCATTTACAATGTTTGATTGCCGTCGCAGTTCATCACCGAAAGGATGATTCCCACACGTCAGAACATAATAAAACACACATCCAAGAGAAAATATGTCAACAGCATAAGTCTAAAGGAAAACAAAAATGTTTTTAACAAGTTTATGTACAAAATATAAATTAACAATATGAAAATATTTCTCTCTTACTGTGCGAATTCCTCCATTAATCATTTCTGGAGCGATCCAACCATCTGTCCCTGCGACACCAGAATTTCGAGAGAATGACATCCGCCCAACTTTTAACTTTTTACAAAGACCAAAGTCAGATATCATAGCTCTTACTTCTCCCTTGTTATCTGGCATGGATAACAACACATTGTGAGGTTTAATGTCACGGTGAACTGAAACAAAGATATATTAAGATACATATATATATATATATATATATATATATATATATATATATATATATATTCAAACTTGGATAGTGAGGAAGGATAGAAATAAATAGGAGAAATAGGAGGATTGCGCTTTATTTGAATTCATATGCTCGGGCGAAGAATTACGCACATAGAAAAGCATATGTTCAAAGCAGAGAGAAGGATGGAAGAAGAAGGAAAGACTGAAAATATTTGACCCAGGCGGGACTTGAACCCACGTATTCTGCTTAGTACACAGACGCCTTAACCATCTCGGCCACCGGGTCAAGTTCCCGACCAGGCAAATATAGACAGTCTTATTGTGGACAATTAATAGTTTTAGTGGAGGAATGGATAGAGTAGAGGGAATGAAGTATTAGGAGCTCCTAATACTTCATTCCCTCTACTCTATCCATTCCTCCACTAAAACTATTAATTGTCCACAATAAGACTGTCTATATTTGCCTGGTCGGGAACTTGACCCGGTGGCCGAGATGGTTAAGGCGTCTGTGTACTAAGCAGAATACGTGGGTTCAAGTCCCGCCTGGGTCAAATATTTTCAGTCTTTCCTTCTTCTTCCATCCTTCTCTCTGCTTTGAACATATGCTTTTCTATGTGCGTAATTCTTCGCCCGAGCATATGAATTCAAATAAAGCGCAATCCTCCTATTTCTCCTATTTATTTCTATCCTTCCTCACTATCCAAGTTTGAATGTGAATTAATTCCTTAAATGGATTCTCCTAATATTGTATTTATTCCTTAATGGAAGCTCCTAATACTTCATTCCCTCTACTCTATCCATTCCTCCACTAAAACTATTAATTGTCCACAATAAGACTGTCTATATTTGCCTGGTCGGGAACTTGACCCGGTGGCCGAGATGGTTAAGGCGTCTGTGTACTAAGCAGAATACGTGGGTTCAAGTCCCGCCTGGGTCAAATATTTTCAGTCTTTCCTTCTTCTTCCATCCTTCTCTCTGCTTTGAACATATGCTTTTCTATGTGCGTAATTCTTCGCCCGAGCATATGAATTCAAATAAAGCGCAATCCTCCTATTTCTCCTATTTATTTCTATCCTTCCTCACTATCCAAGTTTGAATGTGAATTAATTCCTTAAATGGATTCTCCTAATATTGTATATATATATATATATATATATATATATATATAGGTAATAGTGAGAATGTGACATTGTCAAAAATATTGGTATGGAAAGGATAGAGAGATAGGTTGTGGCTTACCTGAAAGTGAAGTGCGGTGTCGCCATGAAGAAGGAGGCTGAGAGCCTCCGAAAATTTGAAGAACAACCTTCAGTTCCTCATGGCGACACCGCACTTCACTTTCAGGTAAGCCACAACCTATCTCTCTATCGTTTCCATACCAATATATATATATATATATATATATAAGATAATTATTATAACTCTGTGGGATAATGGTCCCTCAATATGATAAAATTGAATCAGAGAAGTCTTCAATTTTCTGCTGATAACAAATGTTACATGAAGATAAAAATAAAGCAGCCTAGATAAGTCTTTCTTCTCATACATGGTGACTTGTTTAATCAAATGTAATTATATTTTATAAAATATTAATATTATATGTTTTTGAAACATTTACTTTGTCAAAATATATTTACATGCTTATAATAAACATGTTGTGCAAACATACCTATATTAAGGGAATGTAAATGTTGAAGGCCACTGACAGCTTGCCGTAATAAATCACAGGCAGTGATTTGCGAGTGTTTAAATCGTCCTTCGACATAATCTTGTAACGTAGCCGCACATAGTTCCAGAGCAATATATCTAAATAAGCGATCTTGTTCTGTGCAAAAGTAACGTACTACATTTGGATGAGTATCTGATTCTCTCAGAAGAGCTACCTCTCTATCTGCTACTGTGTAGCATTCTGGAAGAATCCTTTTTACAGCCACTGCTCTGTGATCAAATAAACCCCTGTATAAAGAAAATTAGTTATCCTGGATTAACTTTAAATTATGCAAGGCAACTGTAGGAAATAAAATATAAGAATATAAATGCAAACTGATTAGCTGACATGAATTACAAATCATTTAGTCTAGCAAATTAAAGTTTACATAAATTAAAAATTCCAGGTATACTAAATAATTACAGAAAATGCTTTGATGGCCTTGATACTAAAACATTATTTATATAAAAATAGGATAAAGTAATGCAGAAATGAATTTATCAGTCTGGAAAATAAAAATATAAAAAGCACTACAAAACTTTCCACAAATTAGTAAACTATTTCTTACTTGTAAACAAAAGTCCCTTCACATCCTTTCCCAAGAATTTGATCCCTATTAAAGAGTATTTTTCCAACTTTAATGGTTCCATCCCCAATATCTTCAGCTGTAGCACTTATCTCAAAACATCCAGAGTCAATATATTTGTTACTTCCTCTGGAGCTTTGTGATGATTGATATTGTTCCAGATCCTTCAGAAATGTAAAATATTAGTAAGTTGATGTTTGGGGTTGAGCTACAGAATGTTATATAATAATATGAGTTACCTGGGCACGCAGATAAGACAGAACAATGACTGAGCCAACTAATATTACAACCAGTAATTTGAGAACAACATTTTCTTGCTGGTTTATCCATACATGTAATATATCATACAACAGATTCATGAAGTCTATTGATACAAAAAATGACCATTTTTCGACTGAAACAAGCTCCCAAAAATTATCAATTTTTTCCTTTATATTGCCATCTGGTATATTTGATTGAGTCCCAGCATCCCTAAATGTACTCTTATTTTCATTTCCCTTAATATTTGATTCATTTAGTTTGAAGTCAATACGAAAATCTGTCTGATTATGATCTAATATAATAACATTTTCCGGAGCGTTGCTGATATCAGTTCTTCCAGTTATTCTCATCTGTGTTTTACTGTAGTCTGGTACTTTATAGTATCCTGAAAAAAAAATTAAAAACTTAAAACTATTAGTCGCACATGGAACCAAATGTTGGTTTCTTCAGATACTACAAATAATTACTTTATAAGATAGAAAACTGAGAGAAAATAATTAACCATAGATACAAAATTAGTAATTAAATACAATTTGACCATAATTTAAGAAGCCTATAAATTATAAAAAATTAGTAGTGCTTGCAGGTTAGTTTTTGTTAAAAAATTTTTACAATCATATATATTTTGTACTTACCAAGTAGAACAATAGGGGATATACTACCATCTTCAGCCTGATAAGTTGTGGGAAAGTCAGCAATTGTAACATGTAAATCATTTTCACTATTTTCCTTTGACTGAGGCTCTGATTCAGGTCCCTCCAAAAGCGGAGGATTGACACGATATGGAGCAATAGTTGCTGTATTGCGGTCGACAAGGGAAGGAAGAGCATATAATCCATGAATGTGCTCTCCTACATATAATGTTGGACTGAAAAACAAACAAAAACTGTACTGGTGCCATAAAAGTTATTAGACAATGAAGACTATTCCAAACTGTACAATTACAAATTATACTTACAATAACTTAACATTATTTATAGATGTAGATGCTGATTTAAACTGAAGGAGCAAATGATCCAATGTTTCATCTGCCACACTTGTAAATGGTACAGTCACCAAACCATCTTCATGGTACATGTACATAGCTATCACTGGCGAACCAAAATCTTGATCCCAAACAGGAGAACCCAAATGCCTCTCAATACTTAACATACGCCCCGAGGAACTAGCAGCAAAGTGGACCAATCCTACACAAAAAATAAAATTAATTTGTAATAATAAGAAAAACAATTCCAATATAAATACAAACCTTACAAATGATTTGCATTGTTACAGATAGAAGGACTTTAATTATACTGTTTAACATACCATAATCATTTCTAGATTGTGCTTCCATAGAATTGGCTGAATAATCAAAAAATGTGACATTCCAACTTCTACCTTTGTTTTTACTATCCAGCATCATAATATTATATTCTGGAAAAAGACAAACAATTTCTTTTAGTTTTAAAATGTTTGACCTAATATAGTTTTTAAATTATTCTTTGATGTTAAGTGGAAAATATTAAAAGGAAATATAAAATAATTAGTCCAATAATTTTTTAAAAATCATCACATTAAAGTCATGGTCTGCTAATTTTCAGAAAAAGAAGTTACAATGACAACAAAAGACAACCCTTTTCAGTTGTATTTTTTATGAAATTCATTAATACAAAACATTATATAGTACACCAACATATAATAATAGTTAAAAATTGTGTGAAACAAATTTTTTACTTGTAAATATTGGTTTGGCTTGGAAATAATTTTTGAAAGTAAATGACATTAATTTATTTTGTCTATTTATTTACAGTTTAAATTTACACTCAACACAAAACATCCAACTAACCTGTTCTTCCAATGAATATACTATCTAAATTGGATACTGGACATGTCTTATCCACTTTGTCAAAGCTTAGAATTGATTGTTTTTCTCCAGTTTTTGGGTTGACAGAAAACCAAGTATCAATTTTCTTGCCTAAAATAAAAATGTTAGAAAACGTATAGTTTTCATGAAATAAAATGGCTGGGTAAAATTAAAACCTTAAAAATAACGTCCAAAATTATGATGGCAAATAATTTTTATTTAAGTGAACATTTTTAGACTTTATGATGTACGAATCCATGAAAAAGTGTTAAAAGAATTAAATATAAATTATGACAAGAGTTTAATTCAGCAACTGAAGTCTTAAATACGGTTTAAATAAGGATTATTTTGCAACACAATATAAAAAGGAACAAACAAAAAAGATAGACAGTCATAAATAAACATATTGAATCTCGTAGACTTTTTATATTTGCTTCTTCAAAATAATAATATATGCTGATTTATTTCCCTTTTATTAATCTATTTGTTGTGTATATTTAAATTTATCATATGATAGATGTTCTCTAAAGGTGTTTGCTTGAAAGATCATAAGCATGCTTATGAGAGAAAAGTAAAAAAGAAATATTTTTGTGCACTTTTTAAGCAAACAAAATAAATCAAAGTTACTTACCAGTATAGAGTATTCCATCACTACTTTTGCAAGGTGATGACGCAACCAACTGAGGAATTGTGAAGGGTAATTTCTTAAGTGCATCATGATCGGGGCCAATCAACATGTAAAGTGAGCCATCTTTTGGATCAGGTAAAAACAGTGGTCTGTAAAACAATTTTGAACAAATATTTACAACCATTATTACACACTCAAATTATTCCATAATGAAAATATGTGCTCAAATGTCAAGGAAACCTTAAATTAATTTTTAATATTGCACGATAATTAATCATGATGAAAATGATAAATACTACTTAACATTTCATGGTACAATATACTCGGTATCATTCAAAATGTGATGGCTGAATTATGACAGTAGACCACAAGACACTTGCAAATAACCTCAGTCAATTTATATAAAAAAAAATCAGCAAAAGACCATAATGTTTTACAATTAATCCATAAAAATTAATTAATTTTGTAATGATTGTTACATGTGACTATTAAGATGAAGTGTTAATAGTAAAGATTTTTCTGCTCTTTAGTGGAATCAGTTATGGGAAATTATTTGAGCACTGGGTACTAGTTTGGTATTACAAGGTGCACATAATCATAAATTTAAATCATTATTCCTTATAGCTAGGTTTCTTAAAATGTTCAATATTTTTAATATATCAAATGTTAATATAATAATATCTTACTTACATTATTGCTTTTGCCGTGTCAACAGGTACTTTTACTGCAGGTTCTGGAAAAGAAATTTGGATTGAATGGTAATGTTCACAGTAAGATGAAACATGTGGTTCTGCTCAATGTCAAATATGGCACCCACTTTCTCTAAGTAAGTGGGCTGTAATACTATATATAGATATGAGCATTCATTAGGTAAGCCACATTCTACTTCCTATTCTTTCAAAATCTGTGTTAGTACATTAAATATCAAAAATTTGTGACACCCATATGAAATAAACTTTTAACTGAACTTAAACAATAAGCCAAGCTTTGTAATGGTTCTCAATTAAATAAATATATTAATGTTTTAAAGGTCATAGGGATAAGAAAAATTTAAAACTATGTATATAATTAATATAGTTATTAAAAAATTAAGGTCAATCATACCATCCTTAAGTTTCCACTTAACTGCACCTGTCTTCTGACTTATTCCAATAAAAGATCCGTCAAGAGTTGACAGAAGAATAAGTGGGTCATTAATTTCAGATATCAAGTCCGTATTCTGAAAATCAATTAAATTTGAGTAGTAAATATAGAATTATAATCGAGAATCAAAAAAACAATTCTAAATGTAAATGTTACAAACCTTCGAAACCGTGATACCATCATTTATGTTAGCTGTCACCGTATTGATGGTAAACAAAAGTAAAACTATTGACATAACCTCCATGATGAACTACACTTCAATGAAACACATTTATTGAACACTATTAATAACACTTGAGTCGGCAGGTCAGTTCTGTGTACATCATACTTATAGTTTTAATGAAATGCTATTTTTTGAATGAAGCATATGGAATTGAACAACATTATTTATTAATTCTCTGTCCCTTATGCTACTTGCAACTTGACGTGCAGACAGAGTGATGTTATTGTTGACACGAGATCTCTCAACATAATGCAAATTACACATTTTTTCCTTTCGGTTCAACATTGTCCTCAACTGTAAAAGTAGTAACGATTATACGTAAACAAATAAATTTAGGGCACTGTTTTCTTTCTGCATTCGGAAAATCGGTTTTGTTTACACCGCAGGTAGAACCAAAGATGTTAGATATTTCGTCGCGAAATCGTAAAGATATGTGTATCAATATGGCGTTTTAGTCACTGCTTACGATTATGTATTATTCCATCCATACAATTACTAAGACGTGGACTTGTATTAAAAAATAAAGTAATACTAAGAAAACTATAATTTAATCGAAGAAAATAAGACTAATTAAACTAAGTAATTCCAGTCGGTTTCTCGGATGAAGGAAAGATTCAGATCTAGAGCATTACAGTCCTAACACGTATATAGGTAAGTCAATTCAGTTATCCTACTCATGTATGAAAAATTGTGGGATTTACCAGCGTGTGGTTTAGGGAAGAATGCATGGGCCTGTTATTAAGGAATTTTGTGCGTTTGTATGCGTTGTTTTCAACTCGTCAGTCTCCGAGAAAGATTGTTTGGCATACTTCACAGTGGCTTTTATATGCTATACATTTCTCACCCCAAATAGTTAATGGGGTGTACGCACTCGACCTTGCATCGGGTTGGTTTCTAGAAGTTTTCTTTCAACTGTTGTACGTAAGTGAGTGCTTAATTAATTAATTATTCGGTGGTCCGCCGACTGCATATTGTGCCATTTGTGTGTCTTGGTATGGCAAAGCATTGTGGGTAACTCCGCAGGTAAAACCTTTCCAGTCCATTAAGATAACGTGTAAGCACGCCGGGTACAATTTTAAGCATTTCAAGCCCTTACTCGTGTTAGAATTAATTTGTCGGTGTCTCAAAACCTTTAACAATACTGTATACGTGCTCCATTAAGCCTTTAAGAGTAATATATAAGTTTAGAGCTGTAAGTAAACATTTAAGTGACCTACGTTGCGGCGACATTAACCGATTTAATTAATAGGATAAATTATCATTGAGGATTTTCCGTGAATTAAGATATAAGAAATTAATTAATATATATACATAAAAACTTATTATAGGAGAGACTCGTGCAGGGTTAGGATTCCCGGAGCCGGGAGTAATAAGCCTGGTCTCCTAAACTAAAACTTTATTCCACCACGTGGTGCGACTCTGGCCGTTGTCGGGAAGCACAGGTAATGTCTCGCGCGAGAGCCGGAAACAGAATGGCGCTCTCCGTGTGCACGCTGTAGGAGCTCGGTAGGGTCCCGTTACTTGGTGGGGAGCATTGTTTGCATCCCCTAACGGGACGCGTAACGGGACCCTCTTGCTCGCGTGGGGACACGGAATATTCGTCCCCACACCAGCCACCCGTTAAGAGACGGAGTCAGGATATACGTTTTGTGCCAGAGTCGCATTACAATACCATAATAAATATATATGTTCATAATTTTTACAAAACAACATACAGAATATTTACAAAAAAAAAAATAATAATGTGCGAAATGTTCTACGGCGTGGGCGAGTAGCGGTCCGGGGCACGGGCCCGGCGACCCGAGCGAGTTGGCGGCGCTGCTAGGCGATGCGGGCGAGGCCAGTCTCTTTGCGCTGGCGTGGAGAGCGTCGCCTGTGGTGCCACCGGGCTGTCGTTCGTGGCTGCCGGCGCTATGCTGGGGGGCCCAACTGCTTCCTCTGGGCGCAACATGAAGGCCGGTTTTACCCTGTCCAGTGAAACTCGTGTTTCTCCGCGACTTGTATGCAACACGCAGGTTTTCTCGTCCCTGCTGACGATGCGGTAGGGTCCCGTGTAAGGCGTACAAAGGGAGGCCTTTATACCGTCGTCACGGAGAAAAGCATGGGTGCAAGTCGCCAACTCCTTGAACACGAAGCTTCCTGGTCGGGAGCGTCGCGAAGCCGGTGTGGGCCGTATGTTTGTTGTTGCCTGGCGGACCCGCTCGATGAGTGACGTCGGGTCGCCAAGCTCGGGTTCTGCGGTGAAGAATTCGCCGGGCAGACGTAGCGGTTCTCCAAACACCAGTTCGGCGGCTGATGTCTGCAGGTCCTCCTTGAAGGCGGTACGAATCCCGAGCATGACGACCGGGAGGGCGTCGAGCCAGGAGGCGCCTTCATGGCACATTATCGCTGCCTTCAGCTGCCTGTGGAGCCGTTCTACTAGCCCGTTAGCCTGTGGGTGGTACGGCGTCGTGCGGGACCTCTGCCAGCCCGTGTACTTCCCCAGTGCCTGAAAAAGATCGGACTCGAACTGCCGTCCTTGGTCCGTAGTAACACGCTCTGGGCAGCCATAGCGCGAGATCCAGCCGTGGAGCAGGGCGTTGGCCACATCTTCTGCGGTGATTCGCTCCAGTGGATAAGCTTCTGGCCAACGCGAGGCACGGTCGATCGCCGTCAGGAGGTAGCGGTAAGAGCCTGCTGGCGGCAGTGGACCCACGATGTCAATGTGTATGTGACGGAAACGAGCTGACGGCGTCGTGAAGTCTCCCAGTGGCGTGTGGACGTGCCGTGTAATCTTCGCGCGCTGACATTGCAAACACGCCCGAGTCCATACGCGTATGTCTCGTTTAACCCCGGGCCAAACGAAACGCGACGTAATCAGGCGCGTGGTAGCGCGTGTGCCGGGATGGCTCAGGCCGTGGACCGCGTCGAATACCTGTCTGCGACTTGGAGCTGGGACGACTAGGCGTTGGCGACCCGTCGATACATCACATAACACCCGGAGGTCGAGTCCTGGGACATCGACGTGGCGGAGCTGGAGTGCTGTGCTGCCGGCTAGCAGCTCGCGTAGCTCGTCGTCCTCGGCTTGCTGCTGGGCGATGCGGCTGAGATCCACCGGGCTATTGGCTGCTGTCAAAGCTTCGACGCGGGATAACGCGTCGGCGACTATGTTTTGGGACCCATTGACGTGCCGAATGTCCGTGGTGAACTGCGAGATGTACGTCAGGTGGTTCCTCTGAACGGGCGGGAGTCTCTCGTTCTGCTGCTGATAGGCAAAACATATGGGCTTATGGTCAGTAAATATTATTGTGTGTTGAGCCTCCAACGCGTGACGAAAATGCCGGACCGCCAAAAAGATGGCGAGTAGCTCCCGATAATATGCCGGCCACTGTGTTTGCTGCGGCGTCAGCTTCCGGGAGAAGAAACCCAACGGTTGCCACGCTCCTCCCACTTGCTGCTGCAAGCTGGCGCCGACTGCATTCTGCGACGCGTCGGTGAAAAGCCCGAGCTGTGCCGTAGGGTCCGGGTGAGCCAGCATCGTTGCGTTGGCGAGCGAGGCCTTGCATTTCTCGAAGGCTGCTGTACTGAGTGGGTTCCAGGGCACAGGGTGGGTGCCGCGGAGACCTGAGAGAGCCTCCTGGAGCTCTGCTTGATGCGCCGCTGCCTTGGGAAGGAAACGACGATAGAAATTTATCATTCCCAAGAAGCGACGGAGCCCTCTGGCGTTGGATGGGCGCTGGAAATCGCGCAGTGCGGCGACACGTTCTGGTACGGCGCTTACGCCTTCCGAGGAAACGTGGTAGCCGAGGAAGGTTACGGCCTGCTGGCCCAGCACGCTCTTTTCCACGTTGACGATTATGCCGTGCTGCGACAATCGGCGGAAAACGGTTCGCAGGTGTTCCCGGTGTTGCTCTGGAGACGCGCTGTAGATTAGAATGTCGTCGATGTACGGGAAGCAGAAGTCCAGCCCCTGTAACACTTCGTCCATAAACCTCTGGAACGTTTGTCCAGCATTTCTCAGTCCAAAGGTCATGAACGGGAATTCGAACATCCCGAACGGCGTGGTTATGGCCGTTTTCGGGATGTCCGTCGTGTGCACCGGAATCTGTGTGTATGCCTTAACGAGGTCGAGGACAGAATATATTTTGCTTCCTCGAAGGCTCATAGCAAAGTCCTGTACGTGCCGAACGGGATACCTGTCTGGGACGGTTCGCGCGTTCAGCGCGCGATAATCACCGCATGGGCGCCATTCTCCGTCTTTCTTCTTAGGCACGAGATGCAGCGGCGATGCCCACGGGCTCTTCGATCGTCGCGCGGTCCCGTCGGCGAGCATGGCCTCGAATTCTGCCCGTGCGATGTGGAGCCGCTCCGGTGCCAGGCGTCGTGGTCTACAGGAAACTGGGGGTCCTGGCGTCGTCCGGATGTGGTGAACCGTGGTGTGACGAACAACGCGGGGCGCGCCGGCCGGGCGCGTGAGCTCCGGGAATCGGCTCAGGAGGTCCTGGTATGGCGAGCACGTCGTCAGCACCCTGACGCTGGGTTGCGGCGATCGGTCCTTATTCGCGCTTACGACGCGGCCCGTCGTCCCGTCGAGCAGGCGCCCGCTTCGACAGTCCGGTAGAAGTCCAAAGTGTGCCAGGAAATCAGCGCCGATTATTGGCAACGCGACGTCCGCGATGACGAAACGCCATACGAACACCCGGTGCAGCCCCAGGTCGATTCGCATGGGTAGGCAGCCGTACGTGTTGATAGTACTGCTGTTCGCGGCGCTGAGCTTGTAGTTGGTGACCGCGCGCTGGCCCTTGAGTAGGTTGCGCGGGAAGCAACATAAGTCGGAACCGGTGTCGACTAGGAACCCATGTCCGCTGGTGTGGTCCCTAACGACGAGACGGCGTCCACTGGATGGGCAGCCGGCAGCTGCAATAGCCGGCTGCCTTACTCGTTTCCCTGGGTGTAGCTGCACGGGGGTTCGCAGCGTTGAGCCCGGCTACCGAACCGTCTGTGGTACCAGCATTTCCCGGTGCTGGCGTTGTCGCGGCGGCCACGCTGTTGTTCGGGCGGCTGACGGCGTGCTGGCGGCCTTCGTTCGCCTCGTAGGGCTGCGACTTCCGCGGTGAGCGCCTCCAGGCGCTGCTCGAGGCTAGGGGCTGATGGGCCGTGGAGTTCATCTGCCTGATTGGTGGACTGTGAGCTCGTGCTGGCAGCGTGGACGTGCGGTGGAAGACCGGGTGTTGGAATCTCCATAAGCCTGTCAGCGATTTGGGCGGCCGTGGCGAGCGGTGCGTCTATATGACTTTGGACCGCGACCTGTACGTAGGCCGGCAGGCGCTGCAGCCACAACGTCCGCAGGAAATCGTCCGACACTTGAGTAGGCCCTACTAGGCTGCGGAGGTACCGCAGGAACTGCGACGGAGATCTGTCGCCAAGTTCGGCTTCGCTGAGCAGCAGCCGAGTTCTTCGCTCTTGTGAGGGCGAAAGTCTCTGTATCAGAGCTTTCTTTAAACACTCGTACTTGCCTGTTGCTGGCGGGTTGACGAGGATGTCCTGGACTTCCGCAGCCCATCTTTGTTCGAGGTGAGCTGCGATGTGGTTGAACTTGGTGGCGTCCTGCGTGATGCCGGCGATGGCGAATTGGCTTTCCGCCTGGGCGAACCAGACGTCCGTATTGTCCGCCCAGAAAGCCGGCAGCTTCGGTGTGATCCTACAGACCTGTGCTGCGTCATGGTGTTGGCCACGTGGATCCTCCTTCAGCCTTGCGATCTCCTGCTGTAGCTCGGCGATTTTGTTGTTCAAAATGTCCATCGTAGGGGTCACCAATATAGGAGAGACTCGTGCAGGGTTAGGATTCCCGGAGCCGGGAGTAATAAGCCTGGTCTCCTAAACTAAAACTTTATTCCACCACGTGGTGCGACTCTGGCCGTTGTCGGGAAGCACAGGTAATGTCTCGCGCGAGAGCCGGAAACAGAATGGCGCTCTCCGTGTGCACGCTGTAGGAGCTCGGTAGGGTCCCGTTACTTGGTGGGGAGCATTGTTTGCATCCCCTAACGGGACGCGTAACGGGACCCTCTTGCTCGCGTGGGGACACGGAATATTCGTCCCCACACTTATTAACAAAATTAACTATTCACCAGTTGATTAAACATTTTAAAATCAATCAATCTCAGAGCATAAAAGTTAATTTAATTTGTTGGATTCTTAATCTAAGATATTTCAGTTTTATACACAACTGAAGACGAAGGGCTAGAAAGACAAGCTTTAATCTTGGCTTCGCTAGGTGTTAATTTTTGGAACTTACAGGCAGCATCGTACAGGGAGTTGATCTCGGACCTCGGATGAAGTCCATGCTCTTGATGGGTGATTGATGACTCCTTCATCTCTCGGGATTATTAGCCCAAAATCCTCAGGTAGACGGTCCCACGATCCCGGACCGGTTTGGATCTCCTACCGCACTCAACTCCCAACTCGTAACTTCTCGCCATTAATGTCTGCCTTACTTCTCTACCACTAACTGTTCTCTTCCTATCTCCCTCACGAGCTGCTTCCATCTTCTTCCCCATCGCTGGTTTTCCCCCCTCAACACGCGTGTTTACCACCCACGTTCGCTTTTAGATACCCTAGAATTCAGAACAGAAGGGCTGGAAAGGAGGCAGAAGAATTAGGGCTGAGAGTAAATAATACCAAAACAAAATATCTCTATTCTTCTAGGTGAAACAGTGCTATAAAAAACAAAGTCACCACAAGCTAAATGGAGTTGACTATGAGAGCTGCGAGAAATTTAAGGTACTTGGGAGTACTGGTAACGAAGGATAACAGTATAAATGAAGCAAGGATTGCAGCAGGAAATTGAGCTTACTGGACTCTCAAGTCACGTAGTCTCAACAGAAAACTGAAAGTGACTGTCTATAGAACAATGATAAGACCTCGTGGCTCGGAAACATGGACAATGACCGCGGCAGAAGAAGAAGTGTTTGAGAAGATGGGAAAGGAAAATATTAAGAAGGATTTTTTTTAGCGGTAAACGAAGCAGGGTAATGGAGAGAATACGAAGAAAAATAGGGAACTGGAGGAAACAGTATGGGTATGCAGACATTGTATTGGAAATAAAGAGGGGAACAGACTGAGATGGTTGGGGGGGGGGGGGCATATAGAGCGAATGTCAGAAGGCAGGGTTGTCAAAAAGATCTACAAAGGAAATCCAGGTGTGGCAGAAGAGAGACCAAGAAGACGATGGTTGGACGATGTGGAGGACGAGGGTGTTAGATGATGGAGGAAACGAGCGAGATTGAACTATGAGAGGCCAAGGGAGTTGGACTGTGACGCCGAGGAGGAGGAGTAGTAGTGTAGATATGAAAACGTATTTTTCTTTTTTTAAAAAAATATTTAATATTCATAGATGAAGTTTTCTCGGTGCAAGCCATCGAAACGTTGTGGATATTAAACGACGCTACCCGGTGGGAATCCCGAGAAAACTTCATCCAGCAACTACACCGGGAAAACCTACGTTCCTTATTTAATATTCATGTTTGATCAAACGAAATTCATTGGGATTTAAGGACAGATTGGAAAGACCCCACACAAGCTTCAAATTCTGTTAAAAGGGAGACCACGATGGTTGGACGATGTGGAGGACGACTGTGCTAGAAGATGGAGGAAACGAGCAGAGGATTGGGCTATGAGAGGCCAAGGTCCTACATGGACTGTGACGCTGAGGGAGGAGTAGAGAATTCAGAACAAGCTGCTAGCGTCATTCAGCCCTTTGCGGCACAGTGGACTCACCCTGCGATCACAACCTCTATAATTTTCGCCACGTATATATATATATATATATATATATATATATATATATATATATATATATATTTGGAAATAGAAGCTAAAAATAAAGGATTATTAATTTATAACAAATTGCCGGGGAAAAGTTAATCATTTTAGGATGACGTTGGTACAGACGACACTGAGGTCATTTATCTGCAGATGCATTACACGTTTATCATCCAGTGGGAGTTGAACAGTCATGACTAGACTTTTCATAGCCTCGTCCGTTTTTCTGTTGATTTTATTAGGTATGTGGTTATTATACATGTTTGGTATATACTTATATATATTTCATTTGTGATAATGTAACCGGGTTTGCTCTGATCAGTTGGGACGAATCAATAATCAATTAACACACAACGTTTGATATTTATTTTGAGGCTCCGTCATGTGTTACTTTTATTTTTATGTACAATTTTCGGTAGGTATTTGCCGGTGTGACAAGTGCGGGGGAGGTTCTGACTCTCCGTCAAGCCGCCTCCGACGACAACTCATGTGTGGTTATGACAAAAGCCGCAGACCCGTCGTCGACGAGAAGGACGCGGTTCAACTCACCATCTTGTTGTGGCTCGGCTACATTCAGATAGTAATTTTTATTTGTAATATTATTATTTCTGTGAGGCCACCTCCAAGTCCACGACTCTGGTGAAAGGGCTGAATGACGCTAGCAGCTTGTTCTGAATTCTCTACACCTCCCTCAGCGTCACAGTCCATGTAGGACCTTGGCCTCTCATAGCCCAATCCTCTGCTCGTTTCCTCCATCTTCTAGCACAGTCGTCCTCCACATCGTCCAACCATCGTGGTCTCCCTTTTAACAGAATTTGAAGCTTGTGTGGGGTCTTTCCAATTTGTCCTTAAATCCCAATTAATTTCGTTTGATAAAACATGAATATTAAATAAGGAACGTAGGTTTTCCCGGTGTAGTTGCTGGATGATGTTTTCTTCGGGATTTCCACCGGGTAGCGTCGTTTACTATCCACAACGTTTCGATGGCTTGCACCGAGAAAACTTCATCCATGAATATTAAATATTTTTTTTAAAAAAGAAAAATACGTTTTCATATCTACACTACTACTCCTCCTCCTCGGCGTCACAGTCCAACTCCCTTGGCCTCTCATAGTTCAATCTTTCTCGTTTCCTCCATCATCTAACACCCTCGTCCTCCACATCGCGCAACCATCGTCTTCGTGGTCTCTCTTCTGCCACACCTGGATTTCCTTTGTAGATCTTTTTGACAACCCTGCCTTCTGACATTCGCTCTACATGACCCCAACCATCTCAATCTGTTCCCCTCTTTATTTCCAATACAATGTCTGCATACCCATACTGTTTCCTCCAGTTCCCTATTTTTCTTCGTATTCTCTCCATTTCCCTGCTTCGTTTATTCAGTTGTGCACGTGGCGGTTAGTAAATACCACAGTGGGAACTGAGAAGGGTTTCAGATGAAGCGAAACGGGATGGGGATGCCTTCTCCTCTCTCTGGTTTTTTTGAACTGAGGTTCCCACATGCCGAGACCTTGTTTTGAGAGCTGTTATGTTCCTGGGTCACAGACCTTGGGGAAAACGGTAAGAGTTGGCCGCTGTTCCTATTGGAATAGTCGGGCCAGCTGCCTCCTAAACCGGTCAAAGCACGGCGAGGGGAAAGCTGCGACCCCGCAGAAAAACCCCCCTCACTCCCGCCATCCATGGTAAGGGCGTGGGACAAGTACCCCAATGCCCGACCTACCTGATGCAGGTTTTTCTAGGGTTTTTCCTGCATCAATTTTAGGCGAATTGCCGGGTAGGATCCTTAAACCATAACCCGGGGGCCCCTAGTTAAGCCTTCCTCTACCCTTCCGCATCCCCCCTTTCCTATGCTATAAGAGGGGAGTTGCCACTGTGTGGATTACCCTCATGTAGCCTGTCTACACCTACAAAAGAAAATCAGGATTTGCACCTTTAAATGTGTTAAATTTATAAGTTTTAATTTAACGTCTGGTTTTCAATTAATAAAAAAAATTGATGGCCTTATACAGACAGTTTTTAATTTTTATTTGTTTACCTCTGTAGGAAAATACCTGAAGAAGATACAAAAAAAGGGTATCGAAAGGTCGTCAGAATTAAAAATTAAAAATAAAACTGTCTATAAGGACATAAATTGTTTTATGAGTGTTAAATTTATGTTTAACAAAAAAAAAAGGTTAATTTTTTTTCGTGTAAATATGTTTTGTGCGTTGTCTGATGAACGCAGTTGAAAATGTAATTGATGTCTTTGCTTTATTTCAGGACGAGTACTCGGATAGCGTCGACATCTTTGCTTGGACAATACTGGTAATTTTATTTTTTTTATGATGATCATGAAAACCACTCGTATTTCAATGTTATTTTTGAATGTCCTCCACTGTTAAGTTTATTGCTGTAGTAAGTGGACAGTTAACTACTTGGTACTAAAAAAAATTGTATACATAACCAAAGATTTTAATATCTTGTTTCTTGATTCTTTGAGTTATCAAAGCGTGAAATAAAGAGTATCTCTGTTATGTTACATTATTGGTTTTATCAATGATTTCAGAACTGGCAAGATCAGTTCTTGACTTGGGATCCTCTGCAACACAATAACGAAACTGGGTTCAGCATTGATCCATCAACCATATGGACCCCTACACTGGCTTTAGCAAAGGAGTGAGTCGATGATAATAATAATAATAATTTAAACTGAGAATGTGCATTAAAAGTAACTTTTTTATTTCCCCTAACAGGAACAGTTTCATGGGATCGACTCCAGTCCTGTACAACCCACAGATGCTGTGCATGCTGAACAACTCCGGCCACCTCCATTGTTCGTGGCCCACCATGTTCAGGTCGCCCTGCAACTCCGACGACAACCTCTGGCCGTTCAATACCAAGAAGTGCCACGTGTACATCGACCAATGGGACGACGACTACAAAGTTAACTTGACCCTGCACGAATACGTGAGTGAGCTGAATCTTTGATTTGGAAATTATCAATAATACGGAAAGCCCTGGCTCCGGTCTGATTCCGTTCAGTGTTCGAAACGTTCACCACTCTTTTCCTCTCACGCACATTTCGGTCAACCCCCCCCCCTTTTATTTATTATAATTCACCTAATAAACATAATTATCTGACATATTATATAATAAATAAATAAGTCGGCCACAACTCCGAAAATATTTATACAACTACACAACGTTTCTTTTCTTTTCTCTTTCACATTTTTGTCTTTTTCTGGCCCACCTTTCTACTCTCAGACAATGGGAAAGATCTAAATAATAACGTTACCGCACCATTGTCAACAAATGTAATTTTTTCTTTTCTTTGCCTTTTTTTTCCCACTTTTCCTTTCTCTCATTTCTACTCCCAGACATACCCGAATAATCTAAATAATTATGTTATCTCACCATTGCCAATAAATTTCATTTTTTTTTCTTTTCTTTGCCTTTTTTTCACTTTTTCTTGCCTTCCTTTCTACTCCCAGACATACCCGAATAATCTAAATAACAATGTTACCGCACCATTGTCAATAAATTTAATTTTTTTCCTTTTCTTTTCCTTTTTCACACTTTATCTTGCCTTTCTTTCAACTCTCAGACATACCAGAATAATCTAAATAATTATGTTATCTCACCATTGTCAATAAATTTAATTTATTTCTTTTCTTTGCCTTTTTTTTCACTTTTTCTTGCTCTCCTTTCTACTCCCAGACATACCCGAATAATCTAAATAATAATGTTACCTCACCATTGTCAAAAATGTCATTCTTTCTTTTCTTTGCCTTTTTTCCCCACTTTTTCTTGCCTTCCTTTTTACTCCCAGACATACCTGAATAATCTAAATAATAATGTTTCCTCACCATTGTCAATAAATTTAATTCTTTCTTTTATTTGCCTTTTTCCCCCACTTTTTCTTGCCTTCCTTTCTACTCCCAGACATACCCGAATAATCTAAATAATATTGTTACCTCAACATTGTCAATAAATTTAATTTTTTTCCTTTTCTTTGCCTTTTTACCCCCCACTTTTTCGTTGATTTACTTGTAAGTCGGTTTTGTCGTTCATTAAAAATCAACCAACATCTTTACAGAAATTAATCGCAGCGCTGTGGTCCAGAGGGACGTGGCAGTTACTGGATTACGACGCGTCTCTGACTAGGGTAACATCCGAACTGGGCACGATTCATCGAGTAGTGTACAGCTTCTTCTTGCGCAGGCGATGGACCGTCACCTCAACCTTTGTGCTCACGTCCACTTTATGTGAGTTCTGAATAGCACTTAGCAGGTTATATACAAGTGAAATTCCTTTTTCTTACGGAAACTTTCTGCAGAGAAGGCAAATAAACATTGTTATTTAGATTATTCGATTAATCCAATCTCTGAGAGTAGAAAGGCGAGGAAGAAAAAGCGGGGGAAAAAAGGGAAAGAAAAAAGAAAAGCAAAGAAAACTCCTGGAGAAAATCTCTACACCTTTTTCTGACGATTTTTCAACGGAAGTTCTTTAACCTAGCTTGTTTTCTTGCACACTATCTCTTTCTTTCTGTTTTCCTTATTTTCTTCGCTTGGAGGAAATGTCTACAACATTTTTTTCTGATCTTCTAGACGATCTTTCACATCATCTCTTCAACCTGCCTCTTTCTTTCTGTTTTCTTTTTTTCTGCCCTTTTTTTTCCACTTTTTCTTGCTCACCTTTCTACTCCCAGACATACCTGAATAATCTTAATAATAATGTTACCTCACCATTGCCAAAAAATTTCAAATACTTTTTTTTATTTTCTTTCCCTTCTTTTTTCAATTCTTCTTCCTCACCTTTCTACTCCCAGACATTGGATTAACCGAATAATCTAAAAAATAATGTTACCTCACCATTGTCAACAAATTTTAATTTTTTTTCTTTTCTTTGCCTTTCTTCAACTTTTCTTGCTCTCTTTTCTACTCGCAGTCAATGGAACACCAGAATAAGCTGAATAATAATGTTACCTCACCATTGTCAACGGGATTAGAAGATCTGCGAGGGATATTATCTCGCAGGCAATACCTGCGAGGGATGTTCTCTCGCAGGCAGGACCTTATAGGAGAGATACGAAGGGGCTACCTTTCGGGATGCCTTTTCCTCTCCGTTTTTGAACTAAGGTTCCCACAAACCGAGGCACCTCGGCCTTTTCTGAGAGGTGTATGTTCCGGAGTCACAGACCTTGGGCATACGGTAAGAGTTGTTCGCTGTTCCCATTGAAACAGTCGGCCAGCTGCCTCCTAAACTGGTCGACGTTCGGAGAAGGGAATGCTGCGTCCCCACAGCAAACTCCTCTCCCGCTATCGGAAGGGCGTGGGACAAGTAGCCAAATGCCCGACCTACCTGATGCAGGTTTTTCTAGGGTTTTCCCTTATTACTTTTAGGCGAATGCCGGGTAGGATCCTTAAACTATAGCCCGGGGGCCCTAGTTAACCCTTGGCTACCTTCATCTACCCTTCCGCATCCCCCCTTTCAAATCCCTTCCTATGCTATTAAAGGGGAGTTGCCCAACGTGGATCACCCTCATGTAGCCTGTTGCCCTAAAAAAAACCATTGTCAACAAATTTCAAATAAAAATGGCTTCAAATGCAGGTTTGTCGAATTAATACCTTGGAACTTCCTTCTGTCCAGTGCGCTGTCACAAAGAGGGTTCTTCCACTTTTCGTTATTGACTCTTAACAACCCC
Organism: Zhengitettix transpicula; assembly: GCA_037074705.1. Lineage (NCBI taxonomy): Eukaryota > Metazoa > Arthropoda > Insecta > Orthoptera > Tetrigidae > Zhengitettix > Zhengitettix transpicula. The sequence continues at coordinate 93,661,406 of CM073593.1, forward strand.
CGTACATCGTCGACAGTCAGTTTCGGCGAAGAGAAGGAAATGAAGACCTTATTTTATAAGAGTAATTATTTTCAGGTGCCATGTGCCTCACCTTGGCACCGTTCTTGATGCATCGCCGCCACCTGCGAAGAGGTCGCCTGTTTGTAGTCGTGGGTGCCGTAGCGCTCCACGTCCTCATCCTTCAAGCCCTGGGCTACTTGATAGATCACACCCTTACCGGTTTGCCGCTGATAGGCAAGTAAGATGGCGTTTAGTTAATTATAACGGAGGTTGAATGTGTACTTTAATATTTCTGTTGTTGTTTTTTCTCCTCCCCAGTAATTTTCTTCAGGGATTCTCTGATAATGGCCGCAATTTCCCTGCTTCTGACCGTATTCTGGACGATTCCTGTACCGGGAATTGCGAGGTATTTTCCCACAGTGAAGTTAAACAAGGCGCTGGACAAGTTTTTGCCGCTGTTGGGGCTCAAGGTGAAAATATTAATAATAACAATTAAATTATAAATAAACAAAAACCAATTTCAAGTCAGAAAGAATATATTTATTTATGTGAAAATTAAACTACGTCACCGTGGCAGTCACGGGAGGAGAGTGTGACAACCTGACTATCAAAATGTTGTCAAACTTCAACCTGAAGAGGTCGCAAAGTTAGCGACGAAACGTAATTTAATTTCTCATAAATAATCTTAATTTTTTTTTGGCTTCAAATTGACTGTTGTTTATTTATAAATTGTACTCGTTGCCACGTTTACTTATTTATGTAAACTAGAAAAGTATTTAATTCTCTATCAATCTTTAGTCAAGAAGTGACTTAACCTAAATCTAACTGTTCCTAGTTCCCTACACACTTTAGACCTATAGTGCATTAATTCAACAGCTGTAAAATACATTGAATTTTATTGCATCAGTCCGAATTTCATCTTAAATATAGTCCTTGAGTGTTGCAAGGATATAATTGTCCCTCAGTCTTCACCCATTACTAAAGATTAAATTTATGAAATTCTTAGCCAGATTCACAATGTAAACAAATGGTCGCCATATTGGAGTCATTTAATATGGCGACGAAAATTAAGTTACATTTTCCCGCAAAGGATCGTCAAGTATTTCGTATCGCTTTTTAATTATCATTCGATTGGAGTATTGCTGGATAAATATTATACTTTTTATTCAATTAAAATAGTTCTGCTTTACTTAATTACGAAATAAGTTACTATTTCTCTTGTCTCGCGCAGTCGCGTTAGTGACGTCTCTCTGTGACGTTTGCTGTGACGTCACGCCTTCCGCATCCCCCCTTTCAAATCCCTTCCTATGCTATTAAAGGGGTGTTGCCCTAAGTGGATTACCCTCATGTAGCCTGTTGCCCTAAAAAAAACCGGTCTCTTGACAGGTGTGCGAGGGCTATTCTCTCGCAGGCAGTACCTGAGGGGGATATTCTCTCGCAGACAGCACCTTATAGGAGAGACAGGAAGGGGCTACCTTTGGGGATGCCTTTTCCTCTCCGTTTTTGAACTAAGGTTCCCACAAGCCGAGGCACCTCGGCCTGTCCTGAGAGGTGTATGTTCCGGGGTCACAGACTTAGGACATACGGTAAGACTTGTTCGCTGTTCCCATTGGAACAGTCATACAGCTGCCTCCTAAACTGGTTGAGGCACGGAGAAGCGAATGCTGCGTCCCCACAGCAAACTCCTCTCCCGTTATCGGAAGGGCCCAATGCCCGACCTACCTGATGCAGGTTTTTCAAGGGTTTTCCCTGCATTACTTTTAGGCGAATGGCGGGTAGGATCCTTAAACCATAGCCCGGGGGGCCTAGTTAACCCTTGGCTACCATCCTCCACCCTTCCGCATCCCCCCTTTCAAATCCCTTCCTATGCTATTAAAGGGGAGTTGCCACTATGTGGATTACCCTCAAGTAGCCTGTTGCCCTAAAAAAAGAGACCACGTTATAAAGCTTTTAAAATTAGTTAGAACACTAATTTCGAGAAATGAAACGAAAATCCAGGGTTTCGTGGAAAATAAATAAATACTCGCTTATTCATTACTTTAATGTACACAACTTTATTGTGTAATAAAATTATTTTATAAAGAGAAAATAATGAAAAATGTTTTATCATTACAAAACTTGAAATAGAAACAAATCGCCTTGTGGGGCCTTTCAGTGAAAACGAAAATTATGATTGTAACTGTACAAGCTTGGAGAAGATATTTCTATGAACTTCACAGAAACGTAAAAATTCCCACCCAAGTGGAAACACAAAGAAGGGCTCCGGTAACCGGTGACGCGCAGAAATGTCAGCAGCTGATCAGACTCCAGTCTGGCCTTCACCAAATCAGGGCAACCGGACAACAAAATCGCTCAGACACACAAAACTCGAAAGCAGAATAAATAGTTTCTTTCTTGCTTTACATTTTTGTACACGACTCCGTCAGTCAAAACATATTTCATGATTTCTCTCATCGAAACGACAATTGTATTCATTGAAGTACATATACGGCTCTCTCATTCTTCTGTGGTTTTTTTTGTGTGTGTGAGTGTGTGTGTGTGTGTGTGTGTGTGTGTATGTGTGTGTGTGTGTAAATTCAGTAATTTTTCTTTTCTTTTCAGGAGGAGAGAGACGGACAAGACACGGACGAAGAAAATTCGTTTGAAAGAATAATTCGAGTGGTCGACCTGATTGTTTTAATAATATTCGTGATATCATACGTCGTCTTTTGTGTCAAATTCATCCCATAATTTATATGACGTCATTTTTCAGGACAGTTAAGTTATGGAGTTAAGCTGTGGAGTGATTTAATGTAACATCCCCAGGTTAAATAAATCTTAAAGAGTTTACTTCCTGAAAAAAAGAAAAATCATATACCAGTAAAAACAAATTTCATTGGGAAACAAAATGTAATTTCAATTAATAAAATTGAATTAATTTATTTAATAAAAAAAATAAAGAGTAAGTGTATTTAATTAATTTATATAACATATGGAATTTAACACATATTTAAAGCTCATGGTAGTGTTTGGATCTTTCTTTAATGGTGGGGGGGGGGGGAAGAAAGAAGAATTAGTTGTGTCTGTAAGCAGTTAAGAAAATTACTACACGACAGTTTGTTTCAACAACCTTAACTTCCAATGGTAGATTTGTATCACCTCCTTTTATCTAATTAGTGGATCACAGCCAATAATTGACCAGAGGGGGAACGTTTCTTGGTGCTCATGAGCATGGGATAAAAATGACAGGAGTTGAGAGAAAAGTTTGGTAGTTGACAGAAAGTTGTGTGCAGTTCTAAGACATCTAAGAGTTTACCATTATTTATATTAATCGTTGGGTTTACCTGCTAATTAAACTGTTAATAAACTGTTCCTATTCATATAAGTAATCCTGAATAATTCCCTCAACTACAATGGTTATGTTGATGTCATCCTTATAATCATACATTACTAGGTTTTTATTTTTTTCAATAAATGATTTTTTGTTAATTAATAATTATAATAATGTCATTTTTATAATTAATTGTAACATACTATAAATTATGTTCATAGGTAATTGTATTAAAAATGATCCAATATGTAAGTTTTTATTTCTTAAATTTTTAGATAACTCCCTTGAAATAGTTGTACACCTGAAGATGTACCAATTGTGTGTCTGTTAAATATGATAATAATTTTTGTGTGTGTTTTTAACATTTATTTTGTTATTCTTGGCTTATTTTTCCACATATTTAAATAAATAATAATAATAATATTATAGTTATCCAACTGAGCTCAATGTAGTTGAACTGTTTGGTTAAGTTTTTATTGACTACATCAGTTGAACTATCTTATGTGCCACTTGTAGAAGAGTAGATGGTACCACCTCAGGATGAGCTTAACTGTTGTGCGGTTGGCAACGCTATATAAATTCACGACGAGGAAGTGGGCGAAGGAAAATCAGTCGTCGCTTCGAAGATCATCAAGTCTCAAGTCTCAGGTAACTGCTATATTTCTTCTTCTTCTTCTTCTTCTTCAAATACTTCCACCACTTTCAAGGCTAACAGTAATTTATAGCAAACGACGTATGACGTTCTAAGGGTCAAAACGAGGCGATGCATATAAAAGTTCATTACTAGAATTTCCAAAGATTTTCTAAAAAAATCGCAAATTATTCTTTGAGTCGCTTTTAACACATCACTGTTTGTATTTAATAATTTTTTATTATTATTTAAAATATTTCTGATTGTATTTAACCTGAATTGTATTTTTGTAAACTACGTAAAGGACGATTATTAATAAAATTATCCTCCAATTTCTCCATAGAGTAACTATTTTCTATTTATTTATCAAAGAGTAACCCATATAATATTTTCTCGTGACTCCATCTTTTATAAGAGCGGCTGAGCCCTCAAGAGTCGTCAACAGGACAGTGGAAGGTCCTGACGCGTAAGTGATAAGTGTTCTTGTGCATCCAGCAGGAAAGATTTCAGAATTTCCAATGTAGTTGTCCTTGACGTGTGTTAATAGAGACAAATAGAGAGAGGCGCTACATACACATTGGAACATGTAAGGGTAATGGCACGGGAAGAGAGAGAGAGAGGGGGGGGGGAGAAGAGGACTTGAATAATGCATGTCGTCTCTAGCCCAAGGAGTGTATTCAAACAGGCGTGTAACAAAATCTCGTTCGTATAGGAAGGCAAAGACTTGCGTTTATTTTCCAGTTGATTTAATTCTACAGAAACCAGTCCAGTTATAACTTTAGATGAACCGCTCTGTTTAAGGGATTTTCATATCTCACGTGGACTACTTACGAAAAATACCAGCCTGATAGTGAGAAATAATTTGATAAAAAAAATTATTACATTATATTTGCACAAACAACGTTTCATCCCTATTCGGGACATCTTCAGGTGTAAAATTCAGTTAATTTCCGTTATACATAACACCAGCTTAAGAGTCATAAATAATTTAATATCAAGTTTAAAACATTACATTTGCCAAGCGCAACGTTTCATCCCTAATCGGGACCTCTTCAGGTGTAAAAATTAAGTTAAATTCCGTTATATATAACACCAGCCTGATAGTGAGAAATAATTTAATAAAAAAATTTTAAAACATTATATTTTCCAAATTAACGTTTCATCCCTAATCGGGACATCTTCAGGTGTAAAAAAATTAAATTAATTTCCGTTATATGCAACACCAGCCTGATAGTGAGAAATAATTTAATATCAAATTTAAAACATTATATTTGCCAAGCGCAACGTTTCATCCCTAATCAGGACATCCTCAGGTGTAAAAACTCAGTTCAATTCCGTTATATACAACTTTTGAATCGATGCGGACGAAAAAAATTATATGTTGAGGTAAATTATTTTTATAGTAAATCATAACTGAATTTAATTGTACACCTGAAGAGGACCGATTAGGAGACGAAACGTTGCGTTTGTGAAATATAATATTTTTAAAAATTTGATTATTTCGGACTCTCAGGCTGCTGTTTTTCACATTTATTTAAAAAAGTGTCTAGATTATTATAATTTTTGAAGCCTGCGAGGGATGTTCTCTCGCAGGCAGAACCTTTTAGGAGAGATGCGAAGGGGCTACCTTTGGGGATGCCTTTTCCTCTCCGATTTTGAACTAAGGTTCCCACAAGCCGAGGCACCTCGGACTGTTCTGAGAGGTGTATGTTCCGGTGACACAGACCTTGGGCATACGGTAAGAGTTGTCCGCTATTCCCATTGGAATAGTCGGCCAGCTGCCTCCTATACTGGTCGAGGCACGGAGAAGGGAATGCTGCGACCCCACAGCTAACTCCTCTCCCGCCATCGGAAGGGCGTGGGACAAGTACCCAATGCCCGACCTACTTGATGCAGGATTTTCTAGGGTTTTTCCTGTATTTCTTTAGGTGAATGCCGGGTAGGATCCTTAAACCATAGCCCGGGGGCCCTAGTTAACCCTTGGCTACCTTCCTCTACCCTTCCACATCCCCCCTTTCAAATCCCTTCCTATGCTATTAAAGGGGAGTTGCCCAACGTGGATCACCCTCATGTAGCCTGTTGCCCTTAAAAAAATTTATAATTGTTAACCTTAAGTAATCCGGTGTTCCATTGCCTGTATGTATGCGAAACTATGAGACATTGTAACAAGGATGATAGAAACAATAACACGTTTCGAGCTGTATAAAATTCTGTTCGTCCTCAGAGGGAAAAAAAATCAGCTAGGAATTTTTCTTATGCAGCTCTGATAATATTTCATTTTTTCATGTTTGCACTGTTTTAATCTGATGTCGATGTCGTAGCTTGCCGTCGAAACGTTGTTATTCAACGAACAAGTGGCCCTGGGGTTGAGACCAGAGAATTCTATCTAGAAGCCGCCGCACTAGTCTTCCGCTAGGTTTACGAAATCGCCTCCTACGACACTGTTTACCTCATCCCCTTTACGTTGGTGGGGAAAATAACTTCCGAAAATAAATATTCTCAAGCACAAGTGCAAGCATATCTGAGGTGCAACAAGATTAACGGGACAACCTGTAAATCTATTCCTGATTTATAGAGCGTGAAAAGAGTCGTAGTCGTGACTTACAATCCTTGGACTGTCGTATAACACACAGAATAGTTTCCTAAAGGAAGGAAAAGATAAAAAAGGTCTCGAAGCTCAAAAGAACGTGTCACTGGAAAACCATAGAAATAAGTAGAATAGTTGTGAAGTGTCAAAAAGAAATTAATATTTCATATTGAATAAGACAGTCAGCCAATACAGACCAAAAAAGAAGGGTAACATAAACACCACGCAACAACTGTTTCTGGGATCCTTGTCCCCTTTCCTCAGGTGTTAAGAAGAGCCTAGAGCGACACAACTGCACAATACAGACAAAATAAAGGGTAATATAAATACCACACAACTGTTTCTGGGATCCTTGTCCCCTTTCCTCAGGTGTTAAGAAGAGCCTGGAGCGACACAACTGCACGCAAAAGCCTGTTAGACTGACCGTGGCTGTCCTTTTATCTTGCACACCCATTTAAATAGCTTTTAAGATTGTACTTGGACAAGAATTATTGTCGTGTAATTTCGTCAATGTGTTCCACCCCCCCCCCCGCCCCCACCAGAGATTAGACATTGAAGTAACTTCTTGTTCTCTCTGGAGTCATATTGTCTGATGTAAGACAGATTATTCAATAAATGGAGTTAATAAAGCCAGGTAGAGTAGTGAGGTGTTACTCTGAGAATATCAACAACATACGACACCAGAGAGAAGATTTTTTTAGGGCAACAGGCTACATGAGGGTAATCCACATGGTGGCAACTCTCCTTTAATAGCATAGGAAGGTATTTGAAAGGGGGGATGCGGAAGGGTAGAGGAAGGTAGCCAAGGGTTAACTAGGGCCCCCGGGTTATGGTTTAAGGATTCTACCCGGCATTCGCCAAAAAGAAATGCAGGACGAACCCTAGAACAACCTGCATCAGGTAGGTCGAGCATTGGGTACTTGTCCCACGACCTTTCATTATCGGGAGAAGAATATGCTGTGGGGACGCAGCATTCCTTTCTCCGTGCCTCGACCAGTTTAGGAGGCAGCTGGATGACTGTTCCAATGCGAACAGCGAACAACTATTACCCTATGCCCAAGATCTGCGACGCGGAAACATACACCTCTCAGAACAGGCCGAGGTGCCTCGGCTTGTGGGAACCTTAGTTCAAAAAACCAGGGAGAGGAGAAGGCATCTTTTTTTTTAGGATGTAGACAGGCTATGTATAGGGTAATCGTCATAGTGGCAACTCCCCTCTTATAGCATAGGAAAGGAATTTGAAAGGGGGGATGCGGAAGTTTGGAGGAAGGTAGCCAAGGGTTAACTAGAGCCCCCGGGTTATGGTTTAAGGATTCTACCCGGCATTCGCCAAAAAGAAATGCATGAAAAACCCTAGAAAAACCTGCAGCAGGTAGGTCGGACATTGGGTACTTGTCCCACGCCCTTCCGATGGCGGAAGAGGAGTTTGCTGTGGGGACGCAGCATTCCCTTCTCCGTGCCTCGACCAGTTTAGGAGGCAGCTGGCCGACTGTTCCAATGGGAGTAGCGGACAACTCTTACCGTAAACCCAAGGTCTGCGATCCCGTAACATACACCTCTCAGAACTGGCCGAGGTGCCTCGGCTTGTGGGAACCTTGGTTCAAAAAGCAGGGAGAGGAGATGGCATTCCCAAAGGCAGCACCTTCCGTCTCTCCTTCGAGGTTCTACCTGCGAGAGAATAGTCCTCACAGAGAGAAGAAGAAGAAGTTACTTCTATATCTGATCTCTGGTGCATAAATGGGAAACATTGACGAAATTACACGACAATAATTCACTTCCAAGTAGAATCTTAAAAGCTATTTGAGGGGGTGTAGGAGATAAAAGGACATAGTTACCTCCAGACAGCCGGCCTAAATAAACAAAAAAAAGCGAAGAGATCGTATAAATTAAGCCAAAGAGACACGCTTCAAAGCTCAACATAATCTCTGAAACCTTTCTGTGACGCTGGCCTTGGACGTCTGGCTCCTTTTCTTAACGATGTTTTGCTGCGTTGAGTCGCTGATGAAGAAAATTTGCCCTGACGTCAGCATCCAGGACGGTGGACAACACGTGGGTGGGCGGCCCTTGCAATCAGGCCAAGGGGAGTTCTGCATCATCAACAACAATATACGAACATTAATATGGCTGAAAACAGAAAACTACTACTACTACTCCTACTCCAAGGCGTTACAGGACCTCTGCTCCTTTCCTCCATCTTCTAACACCCTCGTCCTCCACATCGTCCTGCATACGATTGTTATTATGATGAGAAGAACTATAGATAATAGAAGATGGAGTCATATTGTCTGATGTAAGACAGATTATTCAATAAATGGAGTCAGTAAAACCAAGTAGAGTAGTGAGGTGTTACTCTGAGAATATCAACAACATACGAAACCAGAGAGAATATATTTTTTTTATATAGATAATACAAGATGGAAGGCTAGAAGATGATGTCTGCCTTCTCTCACAGAGTTTTAAAGGACATGACTCAGTGAGAAAGTATCTTGCATAGAGAAAGAAGCAGCTAAAGTTGGATTAAAAATTAATTGTAAGAAAACCAAAAAAAACATGCGCATAAACTCAAAATTAAGCCAAAAAATACAAAAATATATAAGGAGGAAATTGAAACGGTGAGTTCACGGTGATAAAAGATCTATTAAATGTAGTAGTGGTAGTGTATGAGTTCACTTATGTAGGAAGCATAGTAGCAACAAGTGCAGGACGTCAGAACAGGAATTAAAAAGGCAAATGGAGCGTAATGGAATAACAAAAATATTTCCGAGGAAACCAAGATTCGCATATTTAATAACAGCAATGTCAAACCAGTGCTGCTCTACGGATGATGCCAAACCAGGAAAGTAAATTACAAACGTTTATAAATCTGTGTTTAAGAAAAGTAATTTTGTATAAGATGGACCGAAATAATAAGTAACTCTGCATTAAGGGAAAGCCTGCGGGGTGAGACATAAATAGAGAAACAGATAAAAATCAGAAAATGGAGATGGATAGGACATAGTCTTGAGGAAGGATGAAGGGTCAGTTGAGAAGGAAAGCATTAGACTGGAATCCACAAGGTGAACGAAAAGGAGGAAGACCTAAACAAACCTGGAAGAGGACGATCACGGAGAAGGAGGCGAATGACCTGGAAAGTAAATTACAAAGAAATTACAAGCAGCTGTTTAAGACAAATAATTGGTATAAGATGGCCCGACATAATAAGGGGAAGGCGGGGAAGCCTTGATAAAGGAAGCCTGCGAGAGGATTCTCTCGCAGGTGAACCTTCCCAGAGTGCTCTGGCGGAGGCTACCTTTGGGGATGCCTTCTCCTCTCTCTGTTTTCTTTGAACTAAGGTTCCCACAAGGCACCTCAGCCTGTTCTGAGAGCTGTATGTTCCGGGGTCACAGACCTTGGGGCATACGGTAAGAGTTGTCCGCTATTCCCATTAGAATAGTCGGCCAGCTGCCTCCTAAACTGGTCGAGCCACGGAGAAGGGAATGCTGCGTCCCCACAGCAAACTCCTCTCCCGCTATCGGAAGGACGTGGGACAAGTACCCAATGCCCAACCTACCCGATGCAGGTTGTTCTAGGGTTCGTCCTGCATTTCTTTAGGCGAATGCCGGGTAGAATCCTTAAAATATAGCCCGGGGGCCCCTAGTTAACCCTTGGCTACCTTCCTCTACCCTTCCCCATCCCCCCATTCAAATCCCTTCCTATGCTATTAAAGGAGAGTTGCCCTCATGTAGCCTGTTGCCCCCCCCCCCAAAAAAAGGGGAAGCCTGCGGGGTGAGAAAGAAATAGAGAAACAGAGAAAAATCAGAAAATGGAGATGGAAGGACATAGCCTTGAGGAAGGATGAAGCAAGCATTAGACTGGAATCCACAAGGTGAACGAAAAGTAGGAAGACCTGAACATACCTGGAAGAGGACGATCATGGAGGAGGAGGCGAAGGACCTGGAAATAAGTTAAAATGTTGGCAAAGAATACAGTTTCACAGATTCCCCATGGTCCTAAAGGATACACTACTACTACTACATTTAATAGATCTTTTATCATTGCCTCTTGCAATTTGCAACCTTCCTTTTTGTACCCGGTTTGACTTCTGTTTTTATTTTCCCGCGAAAATACGAACAGTTCTGAGATGTATTTCAAATTTGACGATGATGAAGGAATTAAACATAATAGTCAGTAAAATTAAGTCGCGAGAACCTTACGATAAGCTGGTCCTTTTATTTTTTGCAGGATGCTGGTGTTTCTGTTGCTGACTGTGGTCGCTGTGTGCGCATCACCTCGGGCTGACTTCATCCAGTGTCGGAACAGCGACGAGTGTGGTGCAGGAAAATGTTGTGTCATAGGTTAGATTCCCTTAAGACCAGCACCCAAAATAAAATAAAACAGTATATAGTGATACTACTTAAGGAGGCCATTAATTGTTTTAATTGAATGGGATTGTTGTCGGCGAAAATATATCAAAGAAACAATGTAAGACCGAGCCATTGTTAGCGAACGCACGCCGAAAGTTCCAGCGCAAACGCCAGTCTGCGTAGAGAGGCCAAACGGATCAGTCTTGAGTCCGGAAAAGGTTTCGAGAGAGCGAGGATGAGGATCTAAAAGTATGAAGTCAAACTGCGAGATCTGTTAGTTAACGTAAAACGCGAGTAAACAGTTTTGACGGAGAGACTCAAATAATAATCGCAAAGTTGGAAGAAAAAGGTTTTTGCTTCACACAGACTGAACTAAATTCCGCATAAAGGCACCAAGGAGACCTAGTAGGTCCGAGGGCTGACTGAGGGGCGGCTGATCCAAAGTTCCAGGTGGCAGAAAACAAGAACATCGACCGTGTGTATTAAAAATTTAATGTGTAGAATCAGTGAATAATGGCCTTTTTAGTGATTGTTGTCCTCAAGCTCCAAGAATCAGATCTGGTACCAGAAAGACATTCGTGAATGCAAAGCAATTATTTAAAATCTGTAAATCTCTGCCACCTGGAACTTTGGATCAGCCGCCCCTCAGTCAGCCCTCGGTCGTAGGTCTCCTTGGTGCCTCTATGCGGAATTTAGTTCAGTCTGTGTGAAGCAAAAACCTTTTACTTCCAACTTTGCAACTATTATTTGAGTCTCTCCATCAAAACTGTTTACTCGCGTTTTATGTAAACTAACAGATGTTACAGTTGGACTTCTTGGACCGCGTTATTTATAGTTTTTAAATCAGCATCCACATTTTGAAGGTGTCTGCGAGGGTTATTCTCTCGCAGGCAGTACCTGTGAGGGATGTTCTCTCGCAGGCAGAACCTGGTAGGAGAGATACGAAGAGGCTACCTTTGGGGATGCCTTCTCCTCTCCGGTTTTGAAATAAGGTTCCCACAAGCCGAGGCACCTCGGCCTGTTTTGAGAGGTGTATGTTCCGGGGTCACAGACCTTGGGCATACGGTAAGAGTTGTTCGCTGTTCCCATTGGAACATTCGGCCTCCGTGCCTGGTCGAGGCACGGAGAAGGGAATGCTGCGAACCCCCCACAGTAAACCCCCTCTCCTGCCATCGGAAGGGCGTGGGACAAGTACCCAATGCCCGACCTACCCGATGCAGGTTTTTCTAAGGTTTGTCCTGCATTTCTTTTAGGCGAATGCCGGGTAGAATCCTTAAACCATATCCCGGTGGCCCTAGTAACCCTTCCGCATCCCCCCTTTCAAATCCCTTTCCTATCCTATAAGAGGGGATTACCCTATACATAGCCTGGCTACAACCAAAAAAAATTCAGTTCGCGACTCTTACTCAATGAATTTCTGTCCGCGACTGGCGTTTGGGCTGGAACTTTCGGCGTGCGTTCGTTAACAATGGCTTTTGTTTCTTTTGATATATTTTCGCCGATAACAATCCAATTTAATTAAAACAATTAATGGCCTCTTTAATTGGTATTACAATATGTATACACGACTCCTTCAGTGAAAAAAAAATACCGTTGCCTCTTCGCTCTCCAGACGACGATTACACTTCCAACCTCCGTGAAAGTAAAACAGCGCTTGCTTTCCAGGTCAGAACCAGTACAGTCTCCCCTCCTGCCAGAAGCTGATCAGTACCGGAGGAGGTTGCAGGCCCGACAGCGGCGCGTCGACCTTCCCGGTGATCTACCCTGGCGTCGAAAGCACCAACATCACGGCGTTCGTCAACCTTTGTCCCTGTGAGAAGGGGAACTCGTGTGAGCGAGGCGTCTGCGTCAAGACCGGCGCCTAGAACCTTCAGCTGACCGCAGACAACTACTAGAGAATATCCTAATTAATAACCTCGAGATGGATTTCTTAATATAATTAATTCTGAAACTAAACGTAATACATAATGAAGTTACCTCAATAAATATTGTAAACAACGTTTGCAACGTACTAAATTAAATTAGATAAATAAATAAAAAAAATAATTAGCACTTACTTTTGTCCGTTACTGGGCTAATTATTTATCCAACTACCACGCTTTTAACACTGACGGTTTATAATTTATTTTAACTGAATTAAACACCCCGATAAGTAGACACGATTATTAAAGGTGAAGGGAAAATAAAAAAAAAACGGTTTCTTTCGGATCATCGAGAAATCTCGTATGACGTCGGTCGATATGCGGGAAAAGTAGCAGGTTTGGTCCCTGTGTTACTTAAAGAATACGTTTGCCCGTTATAGTATGAAACAAAAGCGGAGAGGCAGAGAGGTCTACCTTTGGGGATGCCTTCTCCTCTCTCTGTTTTTCAACTAAGGTTCCCACAAGCCGAGGCACCTCAGTCAGTTTTTAGAGGCTTATGTTCCGGGATCGCACCAGTCGGTGAGGCTTTTTCGCTGTTCCCATCGGAACAGTCGGCCAGCTGCCTCCAAAACTGGTCAAGGTACGGAGAAGGGAATGCTGCGACCCCCTCACAGCAAACCCCGTCTCCCGCCATCGGAGGGGCGTGGAACAAGTACCCAAGTGCCCGACCTAACTGATGCAGGTTTTCTAGGTTTTGTCCCATCTAAATTATCCCATCTACATAGTAACATATGTAGAATTAAAATACATATTAACGTTTCTTCACTTTTGAAGGCCGTACCTAAGCATCTGAGAGCTGTTCTCTCGCAGACATAACCTTTCTCGAGAGACGGAGAGGGCTACCTTTGGAAGATGCCTCCTCCTCTCTCTCTCTGCTTCTGAACTAAGGTTCCCATAAGCCCAGGCACCTCGGCGTGTTTTGTGAGGTGTACGTTCCTTCGACAGACGGTAAGAGCTTTCAGCTGTTCCCATTGGAACAGTCCGCCAGTAGCCTCCTAAACTAGTCAAGGCATGGAGAAGGGAATGCCATCGGAAGGGCGTGGGACAAGTACCAAATGCCCGACCTACCTGATGCGGTTTTTATAGGGGTTGTCCTGCATCACTTTCAGGCGAATTGCCGGGTAGGATCCTTCAACTACAGCCCGGGGGCCCTAGTTAACCCTTGGCTACCTTCCTCTACCCTTCCGCATCCCTTTCAAATCCCTTCCTATGTTATTAAAGGGGAGTTGCCACCATGTGGATTACCCTCATGTAGCCTCCTGTAACCCTATAAAAAATGAATAATAAAATTCTTCCCTTTGATTATGAACCTCTTCAGACGTTATTTTTATTAAAGACAGCAATATAATAAAATTTAAACATTTATAACGTACTACAATTGTTTCTTTAATGAGATATCTCCTGAAGAGGTCCAAATTCAAAGGGGTAGAAACCCTACGATGTACTTTAGTTGATATTTGTAACTTTTAATGCCAGTAATTAGGGGAATTTCTACTAAATTTAATTTAATACTAGTCAGATATAGTTTTGATTTTAGTAGTTCTCACCCTTAGCATTCTCAAAACTCATGAAACAAAGACCAACTCAGATTGATCAAAGATTAAAGTCTTTCCCGGTGTAGTTGATCAATAAATAGTTGTCGGTATTCACACGGGTTATGCTTTTTTTTTGGGTGTAGACAGGCTATGTATAGGGTAATCCACATGGTGGCAACTCCTCTCTTATAGCATAGGAAGGTATCTGAAAGGGGGGATGCGGAAGGGTAGAGGAAGGTAGCCAAGGGTTACTAGGGCCCCCGGGCTAAGGTTTAAGGATCCTACCCGGCATTCGCCTAAAGAAAAATGCAGGGGAAACCCTAGAAAAACCTGCATCAGGTAGGTCGGGCATTGGGAACTTGTCCCACTCCCTTCCGATAGCGGGAGAGGAGTTTCCTGTGGGGACGTAGCATTCCCTTATCCGTGCCTCGACCAGTTTAGGAGGCAGCTGGCCGACTGTTCCAATGGGAATCTTTTTTTTAAAATAAATAAACATGAGGAAAAAATAATTTTATTAATGTAAAAAATTAAACAACGTTTCATCGCTTATTTTACGACCCTCATCAGGTTCAAGTTCCGATACCCAGGTCGATCTCTGCTGCCCTGCCGAGGTCTGATGTTTGTTAGTTTGCTCAATAGTCACAATACATGTGGCTACTGTCAGTCACATAGAAAAAAGCAACTGATTCAGAGAGATTACATCTCCAGATGACGTCATCATAGCGTTGCTTAGTAACGGATATAAAATAACAACAAACTTTCTGTACAGAGGGTCTTAATCTTCATGCTCGTCCGACCGAATCAAAACTTATTATACTTGTGTGTGGAAATGAAGTTATTTTAATAAATATTTAATAGTTGGAGGTCGACTTTTTACGTTGTTGACCTCCACATATATATTGTAGTAATTATAAGATAAACCAGGATTAAATCGCCACGTTGAAGGCTACGTCAATTTGTAGTAATTACTAATTGAATGATAATTAAGATTAAATGATTGGATTTTAATTAAAAAGATAATCAGAGTTCTTAAAATATCCAACAAAAATTAATTTATTAACATCAAGTTACTAGCAGTATAATTTCAAAAGTCTAAAAAAGAAATCCAGTATGAATATAATGATATAAAATTGTACTGACCACTAAATTAATCAAGGTTTTTTTTTAGTAATGGAGGAATATGGTTTATACCACAGAAGATACAGGCTTAAGGGTGCCAGGAGACGCAGAAAGGCACCTTGAGGGAGGCCAACATGTTAGTTTACTAAACTCGGCCAGCGTTGAAGCAGGTTGCGGACCAGAGCCAACGTTACGACACACTCGAGCGAGCCCTGACATTCATCTTGAAACAGCCATTACTCCCGGGTTGATACGTCCCCTTTTATTGCTACGTTTCTAATTAAGTCATTCCAGTGAGCAGTTACGATAAAATTATAAGGTTTCGACGGTATTTTATCGATTTATTGACCGTAACTGTAAGACAATTATAATACCTGGAGGCGGCAACAAACTAAGATGGCGCTGGTTGAAAGCTAACGCAATATTTTACCATTAGTGACTTCTGTGAGCCAACAAAAGCGTTCAGAATATTATGATTGAGGATTATAAAATATGCTGTAATAACAGTTTAGAACTGTTACTTTTTTTTTAGGGCAACAGGCTACATGAGGGTAATCCACGTTGGGCAACTCCCCTTTAATAGCATAGGAAGGGATTTGAAAGGGGGGAAGGGTAGAGGAAGGTAGCCAAGGGTTAACTAGGGCCCCCGGGCTATATTTTAAGGATCCTACCCGGTATTCGCCTAAAGAAATGCAGGGAAAACCCTAGAAAAACGTCCATCAGGTTGTTCGAGCATTCGGTACTTGTCCCACGCCCTTCCGATAGCGGGGCAGGAGTTTTCTGTGGGGACGCAGCATTCCTTTCTCCGTGCCTCGACCAGTTTAGGAGGCATCTGGCCGACTATTCCAATGGGAACAGGTGACAACTCTTACCGTATGCCCAAGGTCTGTGACCACCCGGACCATTCACCTCTCACAACAGGCCGAGGTACCTCGTTATGTGTGAACCTTAGTTCAAAAACAGAGAGGAAAAGGCAACCCCCAAAGGTAGCCCCTTCGTGTCTCTCCTACAAGGTATTGCCTGCGAGAGAACATCCCTCGCAGGTAGTAGTTCCTTCAACAACGGTTACAAGTCCTTCACAACCCTTTGTTTATTTCAAGATTAAACCGAGGCTGATATTGTCAGTATTTTCAACCTTTCCTTGTAACAAAGTAACAGAGGAATTTTTGAATAATTTTTTAAAAAACCATTAAATTCGATAGAAGATTAAAGACGCAATATTTACTTTTGTAAATAATAATCCATTAACTAATATTGTTAGGAGAATCTGTAATAATAACAAAAGCCAGAATAATTCAGAGTGAATGAAGGCCTCAAGCAGTCCACCACAGATACTGTTTAATATTTATTTAGATCAGGCACTTAATTTAAGGTATAAAAAAATCTTCTGGCATGGGCGTTCCTGTAGGAGACAGGATCATTGTTGTTCGCCGACGACCAGGAGATGAAGAGGACATGATGAATAAGCTCATGGAAGAATATGAAAAAACCTGGGGACTGAACATAAATTTACAAGACGACAGAAAACACGTGTTTAGGGAAAAGATGTAGAAGACACGACACTCTAGACAGAGGAAAAAATAAAACATAATTATGAAAATAATCCACCCTTTCTTCACAAACACTATTTATTTAATATATCTCAATTTTTTTTCCACATATAAAAATTATCAACGTTCCCGTGTTTTAAAAAAAAATTCTTAAAACAACTAATATTTTCCCTCCACTTGTATGACGTAAACCTGTGACGTCACTCCACTACTTTACCATTCATTGCCTTTGAGAAATAAAATGTTCAAATGTTCCTCCATTATGGTTTACCCATGGGTTTTCCGCACTTTAATCTGGGTCTGCCCCGTTTATTTTTTTTTCCCACGAGGTGACCATTGGTATATTTCTTTTGGTCATCTTAATTTTTCATTCTTTCTACGTGACCATAGAATTTTTTAAGGGGGTTTGATTTTTCAATCCTTTTTAACGACAGACGTGGTTACATTCATTTCTTTTTTTCCAAAAAGGAGCTCATTTCTAATTTTATCTTGTCTTTGTTTTTTTTATTTTTTGAGTTTTCTCCTCAAATAATCTAATTCTACTGTTCTAATTTTCTAATTCCGTCAGGGGCCAAGTTTCACTTCCATAGCATAGAATGTTCTGTATTATTATGCTCCTCTTAAAAAATTGTTGATTTTTATTCCAAATTATTTCGTGTGAAATCCTGGTAGCATTCTCTTCGCCATTGCAGTTGTAGTTTGTGCATCTCTACATTTACATGGTCCTACATTTGTAATTATTGACCCCCCCAAGTATTTAAAAAGTTCACATTTGTTTTATTTTTCCTTATAATTTAAAATTATCACCATATGAGAGAATTCTGGGGCCGTGTAGTAGTAGGGGGGGGGGAGAAAATTGCTAAATATATGAAATTTTCGCTTACTGACGTCACTAGAGCATGCAAAATTTTTGAGTCTAAGAAATTTTCTTTTGCTTTACAATGATTTGAGTAAAATACGCCTAAAGGTCGAGGTTAGATGGTTTTAGCATATAGAAAGCGCACCAAAAGGCAAAAAATACTAAGTTCTCGATCTTAAAAAAAAACTTAAACCTAGGGGGTGTTGTCAGGGGTTTGACACAGATCTGCGATATTATTCGTATAAGATAAGAGCGACGTGCAGACAGACAGCAAGCAGTTGAATCCCAACAACGAGACCCGCGACATTGGAGCCGAAGCAGCGACGTAGCAAAAGGATCCGTAAAGGTCACGCGTATGTAAAAGATAATGAAAATTATAAATGTGTTGTCAGTCTGAAACTGCCACACGTAAAATGCGCTCCCGGTTTTAATTAGAAGCCTCACTAACTCTGTCTGTCTTTCTTTTTTGAAAAATGCCGCAACCATATAAATAATAATATCTCTATATTATTATGTGTGCCTTCAAATTAATGGCTGTAAATAAAATGGCTTATAAATATTTAATCTTTCACAAATTATTTGAATAACATAGTCGTAATTTATTTACTTGAACGTAGGTCACGATTTAAATTTATATATATACTAGCTGGGTGCCCGGCGTTGCTCGTGTACTTATTTATATAAACTCGAAAAAGTATTTAATTGAATACTTAAATATATTCCTTGAGTATTTCAGGATATAATCGTCACTCAGTCTTCATACATTACGAAATATTACATTGATGAAATTGTTAGCTAGACTCACAACTAATTAACTTACATTTCCCCCCAAGGATGGTAAAGTAATTCGTATTCTTCTTTATTACCATTTGATGGAGTATTGCTGTATAAAATTATACTTTTTATTTAAAAAAATTATTTCTGCTTTAGTTCATTCCTAATAAAGGAAATATTTCCTTTGTTCGTTGCGTAGTAACGTCTTTCTCTCGCGTGACGTCATTGTCTCTTGGCGCGCAGTAATTGAACATTTAATTATAAAGGTTTTTAATTATAATTCTTTCCACCTTTATGCTATGGGTTTGTCACCCCCACAGTACCGGTTCTCGATTTTGGCAGAATACGTGTACCAATTTTTGTTGCATTCTGTCCATGCGATAAAATTTGTATAAAGAACAACGTAAATACATACATACATACATACATACATACATACATACATACATACAAATATACATCCTTTTTTATTATATAGAAGATAGTAATAATTAATAACAAGATTTAATTAAATTAAATTACCCCCACGTTTAGGAAGCCATTTGTGTAATGATTAAAAAAGGGGATGAATTAAAAGAAATTCTTAAACAAAAATTAATAATTAAAATTTGAATGATAGTTAGCCACACGTTGAAGACGCCAATTTATGTAATGATTAATAGGGTCTGTTTTAATAGGAATAATTAACAAAATTATTTATTGTTGATAATTACACCTTACAAGCCCTGCCGAATTCCGTCAATTTAACAAACAAATATCTCAATTTTATGTAATTAAATCGTTGCGTTCTATGAAAATACAGCTTTATAATTTTACAATCAACGACGTTGAATTTCTCATTACCTCAGGGTCACCACTGGAACAAATACAATCTAATGAGCTAAAACATTAACGATCCAAACTCATTGAAGTTAACGGAATACAATATTAAATACAAAAGTAAAAGAAAACGAATGAAAAAGAAAAACGCGAACGAAATCTGACTACACCCTTTAATTATCGTTTACAGTCATTAATAATTGGTTTGTGTACTCACGACAGTGCTACTGGTACCAGTTCGGACTCTTGCAGCTTGAAGTCAACACCCACTAAACAGGCCATTTATTACTCACTGATTCTACACTTTAGATTTTGAACATACGCGGTAGTGCTCTGGACCTCTGCTATCCTGGAACCTGGATCATCTCACCCTTCAGTCCGCCCTCGGACGTAGGTCTTATCAAAGTCTCTCTATGCGAAAATTAGTTCAGTTTGTGTGAAGCGAAACTTCTGCTTCCAAACTGCGATTTTCTGAGTCTCTCCGTCAAAACTCTTTACGTGCATTTTATGTAAACTATTATATCTCGCCGTTGGACTTCCCTATTCATGCTTTTAGATTAGCAAACTTTACTGTGTTGTATCTCTCGCAGACTCTTTTATGTATCCTTTCTCGACGTAGACTCGACGCAGACTCAGTTCTCTAAGCGCGCGGTCTCCAGTCTCCATTGTTAACAAAGAAAGACCCGCTGCGATTGTCGTCTTTAAGCACCCGTACCGCCAACAATTCAATTATATTAAAAACAATTAATAGCCTGTTTAATTCGTATTACAATATATATATTTATTGTGGTAATTAAAATAACATGTAATTATTTAAAGAACGAAATTTTACGATTTTTATTGTCGGCGGCGTAAATATAAGAATTGTGTACAATAATATGGGGCCTATAACGCTTGCTTGCTAGCTACGCGCATTGTCGCGAAGGCATTGGCTGGACGCGGGGAACTTGAGTGTGGGTTTAAGACTTTGTGGAGCGATGTGTGTTGGGAGTCGACGGAGAATGTAGCAGAATATATTCTGCAAAACTTGAGT
Organism: Zhengitettix transpicula; assembly: GCA_037074705.1. NCBI lineage: Eukaryota > Metazoa > Arthropoda > Insecta > Orthoptera > Tetrigidae > Zhengitettix > Zhengitettix transpicula. The sequence goes on from CM073593.1 coordinate 93,681,888, forward strand.
GTGTTTTTTGGGAGACGTACAGGATAGACAAGAAGGTGTGTATGTTGGGAATCGGCAGCAGAGACGTAATATAGTAAAGTCCCGGGTTTATGGATTACGGCAGCGACAACCTCAAATATTTGTCCATTGGCATAGTTATGCAAGCATCAAAGATTTAAAACAACGTTATCAACTGAAATGGGGAAGGAAGTGTTTGTTGAGTCTGAAAATTACAACCACATTAAATTCAGTGAAACGTGGCGGCCTGTCTGTGAATAATCGAGTGAGGTCGAGCCCCCAACGAACAGTTACTGTAAACTAAAAGAAAATTTATTATCTGTAAACCTAATATCAGTAATATTTATCGTCTTCTTCTTCTTAAGAGGCGCCACAACGTTTCCTTTAATGAAATGTTCTGGCCTGTTCTACAACAGCCTTCCCCACCTTTTACTATCCTAAATAAGTCTCGTCCAGTTTTTAATTTCCGTTAACTTAATGTCTTCTAATAGCTAATATTTATCGTCAGATTTCATATTTCACTAATTGTTTAAGTCAAGAATTTTTCACTTTGTAAGATTTTAATTGTCTTTTCGTAACATTCTTTACTGGAGGCGGCCCTGAAGATTTAGCCGCGGCACTTAACCAACTTGTAACACAATTTTCAAGTATTTGTTTTTAATAAATTAACTTGGCTTATATTTTAAATTGTGATTTTTTCATTTAAAATCCTATAATTTCAACTATTCATTATGTTCATTTTAAATCTAATTCAATTTGTGTCTCAATTTAAATAATTAAATTTGGTTATTACATTTTGGCACCTCCAACGTGGGGTTTATTTAAATTTAATTAATAATCTTTCAATTAAAACTTGATTATCACAATATATATACATAATTAATGAACAAGAAAGATAGCGAATACAGACAAAAAAAAGGGGGGGGTAATATAAATACCACACAACGTTTCTGGGATCTTTGTCGTCTGGCGCTAAGAAGAGCCTAGAGCGACACAACTGCACTGGTCCGTTGACATCACTCAAAAGCCTGGCGTCTTCTATTCGTTTCGTTTTATGTTTTATATTATGTCTTTCCACAATTATGTTTTACTTACTTTCGGCTTTTGAGTGTTGTCAACTTACTAGTGTGCAGTTGTGTCCCTCTAGGTTCTTCTTAGCACCTGACGAAAGGTGACAAGGACCCCAGAAACGTTGTGTGGTATTTATATTACCCTCTTTTTTTTGTCAGTATTGGCTATCTTTTCTTATTCATTATTTTCTATCAGACGTAAATTATTTTCATTTTATTTTCATATAAACATAATTTTTGAAAGATTATATAATTATAATCACATTTATTTACAAACATTAATTTGAAGCCAATTTAGTTTGCAACTAATTTGCATAAAAATGAGAATTTGATTTTTTAAAATAATTCTACTAGTCCTCACTTCTGCAGACAGCCAGAAATGATATACTTGATAGAATTTAAGACTTTACAATTGTGTATCTCAACAATTTTACTCTATAACGTAACTAATAAATACGGTAAAACAGTTACAATTAATTAAATCTATTAAGAATTATAACTATTAAATAATGGAATTCAGAAAACTCACAAGGCAACTCCTCTGGGCTGAGCCTGTGGATGAAAACAAAACAAAGAAAATAAATAAAGTATGCAACTTATGAATTAGAATATTTTACAAATATTAAGCTCTTAGGGGAACTATCCAGAGTTAAACACCCGCTTTGCAATAAAATATTCTCACACTGATTTATAGAATTCCTGTAGTTATTATTGTTTTTTATCTCTGGAGGAAGACTATTATATAAAATCATTCCTTGTATATTTACAATATATTATATTTTCAAAACGGGCTTTTTGTATATATTTTAAATTCATTGGACCGACTGAAATTCTTTTCCAGAACGATGAATGCACTCGTACATTATGTTTGGAAAGGCAATGGGATTCATATTGTTTTTATTTCTTGTGATAGTCTTTGAGTAGCTTAACCGACGAACCATGAGCTGTAATAGTTAACTATGTTCGACGAAGGAAACAGGTAATGATGCCACAGATCACAAGGTGACCGGGACAATAACAGTCCAAGTGGTTTGAAACGTGTTGCCGCCATAAATGGCTGCTCAACAGACCGCAGTATTGTGTAGTGCAACAATACGAAGTATCTCTCGCAAAATATGTAATTAAATGCGCCATTATTTACGTTTCACTCGTGTGGTTTATAGTTACTTGATAATTAGCCAACACTCCAAAAATTGTTTTTGAAGTCATCTTATTTTTATTTAATTTACTTGCAAATTCGTTTATCTTACTTATTTTTCAAGTGTGCGACTAAATTACAGTGACGTCATTTTACAGTGACGTCACCGATGCTACTAAACTATTTAGCCCAACAAGCTGAAGTTTAATGAAAAGCTACAATTACTTTATATATAGAAAATAGACGCTGAGGACACGTTCAGGTAATGAGAATAAAATTATTTGTTATTACCTGAAGAGTTAATAAATTGTCATCAGGTCTACGTAGTTTATATAATAAATTTTTATATGAACTAAATGCAACTTTTCATTAAACATTATTTTTTTCTAACATATCACTATTAATTTATACCATACAGTAATAATTAAAGAATTTCAGAAAAAATATTCAATTTATGTGCGTGGCCCAAATTACCCGTGAAGGTTTTAATTTAAGCAAGCTTCATAGTTTTGCATTCTTTTTATTTTCCAGGTTTCTGAAGGCAACGACGTTGATTTTGGCTATTACGGTTCCTAGTCTGGCTTTAGAGTGTCTGAGAGATTCAGACTGTGGGCAACGTAACTGCTGCGTTGTAGGTGAGTGAAAGTAAAACCATAATAAAATAGTAGATTTTTATATATTTTTAGAAAAAGTGTGTCTGAAAAAAAAAATTAAATATATTTTTGATACACTTGTTGACTGTTTTTGCTACATAATCGAAATGAGTTGAAATTTTAGAAACAACATCGGTGGAAATCCGATCAACGTAATTGACGCCGACAATTATTTATTCCAACGCAAATATAAACTATTTAACATGTTTTAAAAATTGGGGGGGGGGGGTTAAATGGCCAATTGAATGTCTTAATTAAACTCACCGGCCTGGAGTTTGACTCCAATCTCGGTTGTATTCGCGTTATTTTCTTGTAACGCGAGTCGACCTCCACCCTCTAAGGGTGTTCCGTTACCATTGTAATATAATAGTCTACACGTGCCCTCTTATCATAACGTCTCTTCAACATAGCGGACCTAAGAGGGCGCAGCTGCAAGAACGCTGATGCAGTTAAAGACATCACTTTAGATATAGTGAGTAACGCACCACAACAACATAAATCTTCACCCCTTCCGCCTAGGCAGCTGTGAAAACGCTGCGACTAATGAAGTCAGCATTTTAAGTGCCTTATGCAGACATGCACACGGCAGCAGAAATCTTCCACCCTGTAAGAGTTCTCATTGGGGACTTAAAATCATCAGGGAGGGGGAAAGGAGTCTTCGAATTGTTCAGAGCTTCTAGGGAACGGCAGTCGTGATCCAACCTCCAGACGGGTCGGTGGCTCCTGGTGCTATCCGCCAGTTTGTCTTACTTTATTTTATTTCTAACTATTAAATCTCTTTATTCTTCATCAGCTCTTATTTGACTGAAGTGCAGCGAAACACCAACCACTACGCCTAGGTTCAATTAGTTGAACCCCAACCCTCACGTTACCGACTTTCCTATTTCCTGTTCTTAATTCTTCCTTTATCCTCTAGATCGGTAGCCAGGTGAGCCAACGGAGGTATAGCTCGGTTGGTGAACGATCTATCTGGACTTCCCATTTCCAACTGCTGGAATGCTACATGTTCACAGTGCTGGATTGTTACATGATGGCAGTTTGGGATGTTACACCATGCCGTAAGGGGTTGAAATAATAACTCAGGTAACATCGGTAGAAATACTATAAATCTCTTTAACCCCTAAAAATATTTATCCGCCTAAAATATCGGCTGTTTTAGAATGTTTGCATGTTTCCACCCCCCCCCCCCCCCAGCTTCTGGGAGTGGGGGGGGGGGTTGTGGTAGACGCGTCTCACGCCGACAGTGTTTGTTTCCTGGTCGCAAAGAACACGTGTATGAAATTTTCTCCACCGGTGTAGATTTGTATAAGGAACATACAAACATACATACATACATACAAACACACTGCTTTATTTATGAGAAGAAGATTATTAATTTTGCAATGCAATGCACTGCAATGATATTCATCACATTATTGTTTGGGCTCTTAAATAAAACTGTGATAAATAGTCCACTGAATTTTGCCTTGTTGACGCGAGTCAGCCATATTTATAACTGAGAAGTTCTGAATTTTCATTCAAATCGCAAACTTTTTTTTTTAATAACGGTTACAGTAGGTGTAATATTTTCTTTTTATCAGTTTCAGAAGAGGCGTCTTTCGCCTTGCCAACATGCAAACCTTTCCTTCTTCTCGGGGAATCGTGTATGCTGCTACCAGCTCAGATACTGTTCGCCGTGGCTGAGGAAGGAAAGGAGAAGGAGAACGTCGAAGCCTACTTCAACTTATGTCCGTGTATAGACGGAACCAACTGCAAAAAGGGAAAATGTCAATCATTCCTGTAGATTTTGTAAAAAAAAAAAAGGTTTTTTAAACCTTGGTTGAAAGAGAAAAACATGTATTTTTACCTGGTTCACTGTTCTGCTTTAGCCAACTATTATTAAATATGTTTTAAATATAATTTCCAAGTGTGATTTTGTGTGTGTGTGTGTCTCTGTCTCTCCAGAAATGACGCATGATGTGTGTGTGCGTCCTTCAACATCATCTGGATTACAGTCTCAGTTTTCGTCAAGCTCGTGTCCCAATTGATTTCGCTCTTGCAGCCATCGATCGCACACACGAAGAAAGTGTGTTGCCGCGTTGTCTACGCCTCCACAATACATACAGTTCGGGCTTTCTACTTTCCCTATCGTGTTGAGGTGCTTGCGGAAGTACCCGTGACTCGTTAGGAATTGTGTCAGGTAATGGTTTACCTCTCCGTGTTTCCGGTCAATCCAATCTTTCAACCGTGGGATCAGCCTCGCGGTCCATTTTCCATTTGGTTCTTGTTCCCACCTCCTCTGCCACTCCTGTACTTTCTTCTTTTCAGCTTCTTCCTTAGCCAGCTTTCTGATTCCGCCACGTCTCCTGTCGCTTGAGGGCTTGTAGGTCCCTGCTGTCACCAATACGGCAGCATTGGATACTGTGCGATAAGCGCACGTGATCCTCAGAGCCCCTCTTCGGTTGCACAGCTGCCATCCGCTTTCTTATTGAAACGCGCGTATTTTTAAATTAAAATAGTTTTTAATTTATCGTTCAAACTGCAATTAACAGTATTAGCGGCATTAGGTTTTGAGACGGCCACTTTGGCGAAGAGGAGTGGACCAGTCATTCGAAGGATTGAGTCAAGTGCTGAAAAAGAGGGAAATGTTAGAAAATTTAATAAGTTAATTATTATTATTATTATTTTGGTTTACCTAACATTTTAAAGTTGTAGTGGGCGATCTAACTTGCACGTCGTCTGCAAATTGCCACGATACAATAAGTTTTTGGCGTGGCGTCAATCGAAAAAGAAAGAAAAAAAATTCACATGAAAGTGTCACGCTCCCGGCAGGGCGTATGTGGAGAGGAGATGATACTTCAGAGATTGGAGAGAATGGAAAAAAATAATTTATGGTCGCGTCAACCTGTTGGTTATTGGCGACCCTCTAATAATATTTACATATTTAAGTTACAGTAGGTTTGAAATTTCAAATTGTGATCATAGTTTCAAAAAGCGGTTTGACACTTGTGCGTCGGAGACGAACTCGAGGAGGCTCTTGATCTCCGTGGTCCTGCGTATATCCTCATACTTAGTACATTCGAATATAATATGCTGGATGGTGAGGGCTTGATCACATACATCACAGGTGGGATGATCTGTTCTGGAAACTATTATCTGTTGTTTTCTTGAGGTGGCACAGATCTGCTGATGTTTGCAGGTTCTGATGGAAGAAGCCGTTATTTCCTCCTCTCAGCTACCCTCCACTTTTTCTGTACGTTCATTTATGAATTTATTTTTATTCTTTTTTCTCATAGTGTGTGTAGCATTATCAGGCCATTTTTATTTACCTACATCTTCTAACAAGGTCATATATATATATATATATATATATATATATATATATATATAAACACACACGATTCTGACTCAATTGACAAATTAATTTTTTTTAATTATATTTTGACATAATTTTGCATATCTTTTAAAAGGCTGCAAATTTCTGATCACTCATTTTTCACAATGAATTGCACTACAGTGCACAGACTGTAATTCCACAAAACAAGTTATTTTGGGAAAGACCCAAAAATGACCTCTTTTTGAAAGCGATCTGAGAAGTAGAATAAGAATTTCTAACATACATGAATATAGTTGAAAAATAAACAGAAATAGAACTATGACCTGGAACACTTACCAGAAGGATGATGATTTAATATGTTAGAATAAGTATGTGGTATGAACTGACAGAATGTGGAGACATTTGGCAATAATACTAAAAGTGTAAGAAGGGAGTCTTCACCATTTAATATGACTTTAAATAGGGCATACGTGACAAACAGTTTCGACATTTGATTTTTTCCTCCTTATTACATGTTTATTAAATATTTGATTAATACTCCATTTTTATTTGCCGTTTTACTTTCTCATATTCCCTTCTAAATATATTACTATTAATTTTTATAAAAACAGCAAAATTGTTAAAAAAAACATAATTCTTTTACATCTATAAATTACTTTCGTTTGGATGACTAATACTAGAATTAGTTTAGGGTGATTCTGTATTTTGATGCCTCATCTCGCTACAAATGCTGAAATTTCATTAATGCTAAAAGTTACATTCACAAAAAAAAGGAATGAAATTTATATTTGAATATTAATTTAGAGTTTCATGTTAAACAGTTGTAATGAACAGAACATTCTATATGCTAAATTCATCAAGTTTTGATAACAGAAAAACAGATTTACTTTAAAATTAATATAGAGACAATAAATGCGAAAAAAACCTCATTTTTAAGGATAATAGTCTAAATATTGATGACAGAAAGATTAACACTTTGTATTAATCGATTAATATGTAAAATTTTATATTGTCACTACATACTGACAATTATTTCAGGGAAAATAATTTGAATGTGTTATTACATTTAATGTTTCATTTTAATTCCAATAAATCTTATGTAGAGGACTAAGTGCTGAAATATTTTTTACTTTTTCATAATATATGCCCATTTTATAGATACAAAGTTGTAAATGTTTTAAGATGCACATAAGAGTTAAAAGTATGTTAAGTTGACACAGAAACTGATCATAATTATGTTAGCATTGAGCATTTTGTTCAACTAAACAATATTCTCATGGTGCTTTTAACACATCACATATGTATTCAATTATATTTTGGTAATTTTATATGAAATGGAAAACAAAGAATAACAATTATTTGAACAAGATACAAAAATCTTTAATGTTTAACTTCCAGTTACAAGCACAAACACGAGGTCTTATAAAAAAATAATTTTGGTCCTACCAAATTTCGTTGTCACTGTTGATTTTTATGTACTTGCTTCCAGCAGACAGTTGTTCACTACTAACATTAGCACTCGAATCACTGACGGTTTCGTTTATATCCTTTAATGAAGATGATTCAGTTGACAGTTCTGCTGGTTCAACTAAATCTGTTACGTCTGTTCCAATAAGAGGATCTAATTTTGAAGTGTTTGGTAAGTGCTTGTCTTGTGTAGGTTTCCCTTCCTTCTGAATTCTGTTTCTAATAGATGAGGCTATAATTTCTGATAAAGATGAACTTTTCTTGTGTTTTCTTTCTTCCATGTGTGTTTCAGATATTTTGTCATTTGTATCAAGTATAACATCAGACAAGTAAACAGATGACAGGTTACTTTGGACTTTTACTCCTGTATCTAATGTGTCTTGAAAGAGCTTAGATAATTTCTCTTCTAATCTAGCCCCTACATCTTCTGCATTTGATACATTTCCTTGGTGGTTACGGGGAATGAATAAGTTAAAATTTACGTTGCTTACATTTGATGACTCCATATTGATTTCTTCATGTATACCTTTGGCTTGAATATTTTCTTGGCACAGACGATGTTCATTAGGATCACTCAAAACAACAGGTAAGTTTGGCTTTGAAACATTTATTAATATGGTACTGTTACTCTTTTTTATTATCCCATTATTTTGTACCTGTGAATTTAATTCAGGTACATGTGGAACACTTGCTATGTCATATGACATTAAGGGAAAGTTACAAACATTAGTCGTTCTTACTTCACTTCCAGTAGATGCTGATGCTTGTGACCTGTAAATTGTATTTGAAATACATAATTCTTGTTCATTATTAATACTCAAAGGAATGGTTGAAGGTAAGCTTTGTAAATTACATCCATTGGACACAGATGGTTGATGTGGCAAAGTATTAAACAAACTGTGTTCAACTTCCTGTGACTGGTTATTTACAAGAGGAAAAGATAATTGTGTGTTTTCTTTTGACAAACAATTTGTTGTTACTGGGATTGCAGATTCTGCCACATCTTCATGCACAGAGTTGGTATTTGGGTGCATAAATGAGGTTAAATTATGGTTACAGTGTGATTTTGGAACATTACTTGAGTTGAAAGGAGGCTGAGATATTTGAGCAGAGAAATTGAAGTTCATATTTTTGTAATTATCATATATGGGGCCTTGTCCATTTCTTGACGCCTGTAAATTACATGATGCAAAGTCATAAACCATGTTGCTAGCATTTGGGTTAACAAAATTTTGGGGCTGGAAGGGTCTGTGTGTTTGGAAAAGAACAGATCGAACAGAAGCATATGGATTGATCGATTGCCTCATTCGGAACTCCCGATAACTCCTGTCAACGGCTTCACTCTCCTCTTCAAGTTGCCGAAGTCTTAGCCTTGCATCTCTGAGTATTTCTTCAGTTGGACTTGTTTCATCTGAACTGGAAGCTAAAGTTATACGGCGATGCCTACGTCTCCAATCTCTGTTATTCTTGGGCAAAGTTTGAGTAGCTACTGGAGATGAATGATATCTTATCTCTTCTCCAGATGCTAATTCATGTGGTGTTGGGATTGTTCGAGGTGGAAGTGGAGGAGGTGAAGGAATAATTGATGGTATTGTGTTTGAAATGGATGGCCGAGTATTTTGCAACTCGGCAGTCAACTCAGCAGCTCTAGTTGTGAGTTCATTAATTTCTGTTCTTTGCTGGAATATCTCCTGCCTTAGATTACAATTTTCTTGTTGAAGGCGATGCAACATGTCTTGCATTAACATCTGCTGTGCTTGATAGACTTCCAATTGCTACAAAAAGAAACACAAGAAATTAAAAATTGAATAAACTCAAAACAGCAATTTTGATACAAAATGTAAGCTGCTAAATATTTTATTCATGAATTCATGAAAGTGTGTATTTGAAGATAATTATCCTGCTCCTCCATCAATACAGTGATCAATACCATTAAGAAAATTGCAAATATTAAAAAGATTTCAAACAACATTTTTACCAAATTAAGTTATCCATTTGTTTGATGATTATTATTATTTATCACGGTTAGATCATGATAAACATTCAAAAGATACTGTAATATTTGTTTTCATTTTTGCTAATCAAAATAGCAGTAAATGTAAATAATAAAAACCAACTTATTACAATTGACTTACTTAGTTATTGAATTGCTATTTATCTTACATTTGATGCTAACATTTAATTGTTCAGATCAATGTGATATGTAAAAATACAATTTAAATATAAATATGAGATGCCAAGAGTAACTGTATTTATGGTCAGAAGAATATTTACTTATAGTTTATTAAGTACTTTTGTAAAAGTCATTCATAATACATTGTTTTATCAGGTTATTCATGACTGTGAGGTTCCATCAGAATATGCTGGATAATAATTAGTACATTTATGTATATGAAAGAATAAACCTTCACAACTCAATAATATTTAATATCAAATATATTTACCTTTGTGAGAGTCTCCTGTTTAGCAAAGCTTTCTTCTAAGAGCGCTTGATATTCACTAAAATCAAATTGAACTGTCTGACTTTCTTTTGTCTCAGCATTAAAATCATGGCTGGAAGTACCAGACAACTTCCACTGAGCACTAGCTGCCTTATGAATCTTTTTCAATTCTTTATCTTCAACATGTTGCCTGTAGGACAAGTCATGTTTGTTAAGATGTTAGTTTAAACCAAGTTTAATGTCTGCAGAAAATAACCTTTCTATTGTAAGGCGTGTATTTGGGTTTAAGTTTTTGTTTATCTCGGAAGTGTTGTTTGCTGTGGTCTTGGGAATTCAAAACCGTGCACGTGCGTGGGGGTGGAGGAGATAAATATTTCCATCCAAGTAATTTTGTGTCCTGTCTCGATTGTTGGCCTCAACATGACAGAATAGTTGGCCATTGTTGACTAAGGAACTGAAGCTGCGTGCTATAAATCTTGTGACAATGGAAGAATCAGTCAACTGGCATTTCGACGAAGTTTTCTAACAATGAAAAAAGTAAAAGAATGGGAGGATATAAGGGAGGGGACCGAGATAATCTTTTGAAACTAGACAGTTGTTCTGCGCTCACCGAAGCTGGTGGATGTGATTAAGAGAAGCTCTGTAAAGTTGTTGTCTCTGATATAGTTCGAGGCAGAATCGTCATGAGAAAGGGGTCACAATTGGTTAGTGAAGAGTTCACAGAATAGCACCACACAATTTAGTACGATGGCTTGCCAGCATTCAATCCCGAAGGCCGACGCCTTAGCCAGTGATCAACCCCTGAGTCGACGCCAGTAAGTCGGTACGAGAGCTACAGCAGCCAACACAACAAAATAGCAGTACGTATTTGGTACGGGCAGCAGATCTATTCTATGTATAAACCACTGGTGCCTGAGATAAGAGTTTTCATGTTTAACTTTAATAAACCTATATAAAATTTCATTATTGGTCAAATATTTATTTTGATTTAACGAAAAAAAACCAGCACACAAAAATAATTGTTTACACTATGAAATGGCATAACAAGTGTGGGGTGAAGAGAAATGTTAAATGCTAGTGTTTTTTTAATGACAAGTAAAAACAATAAAAAATAAAATACCTAGCTTCAGTATTTTTATCCTCAACATTACTATTATTGGCAGCTGAAGATTCACTTTGCTCATCAGAATTTACATTTTCTTTAACTTCGTCAGAATTTAGATCCACACACTTTTCCTGAAAAGAAAATACATAATTTTATGCAAGAAAAATAAAAGGAAAGGTTGAACATAGTAGAATCATGTAAGTTAAACATATTGCATAATTAATTATACACATTCATTTGACATAATTTCATTGTAATAATTAATACAACAATTGTGGGTGAGTTATTTAAATATGAAGTAAATAAAATAATTGAAATATAACTTGAAAAATATCTAAAACAATTTTTTTTTGCTGAATGTCAGCCTCTTAGAATATTTTGACTAATTATGCTCATTAAAATATTCACCAGTAAAAGCTTAAATCTACGGCACAAAATAAACTGACTAGATTATAAATCAAGTTTAGAAAATGAGAAAATAAATACCTTTGACTTCTCCCCATTACATTTATTTTCCATATTCTTAGTTAAGTCAATAAACTGAGCTTCTCTTTCTTGAAATTTCATCATCAAAGTTTGCCTCTGCTTTTCTAATTGCTGCTCTGCTCTAATTAAAGATTGGTGAAATTCTTCTTCTCTTAGTGCTAATGCTTTTTGTATGCGTTCTTCTCTATCTATTAATTCTTGTTGAAAATGATCTCTCTCCTCCTTTTGAAGTCGTTCCAATTCAGCCTGTAACATACTTTAGGTCCATCTGTTTAGTTACAAAAAAAAAATTACATAGAAAAATAAGACAATATTAATTAACTAATTAGAGAAAGTAGCTAAATAAATTAAGTGAAAATATAAATGCCACACAATGTTTCTGGAATCTTAGTTCATTTAATCTGGTAATTAAAAATGCAAGACCCACAATCCAGGTAACACATTCAAAAGTCAATACTAATTAACAATAAAATGAGATAATTTATTATTAAAATTTAGCAGAGAAACTATAAATTGAAATAGCTATCTCATCAATATTTTATAGAACTGCATTATTGAACATTCAACAAAGAAATAGATATTGATCAACATTCATCAGAGGTTTTTCAGATTCGTATTTGTTCAAAAGCGAAACTATAATAAATGTCAAACTGAATATATATAATATTAGAACAATTTGTATGGAAAGGAAACAGAGAAAGGTGGTGGCTTATTTGAAATTGAAGCTCAGCGAAGTCACTCAAGACAGGAGGAAGTTCTTCAATTTTTGGAGGAGTTAACCTCTTTCTTCAGGGAGATAGATGTTACATATATAACTCATTTGTTCCACCAAAGTGAACTTACTAGAAATACATAGTTCGTTCAGTTGGGCTAAGGAGTCTAAAAATTCTAAAATTTTCACTCTAATGTGTTTATTTGTATGTGTGTGTGAATTTTTCCATTATTGGGACTTTTCCTTGAGAGGGAGACAGTTGAGTGTCAAATCGTTGCTCTCTCCTGACGATGGTGGCTCAGACCCTTGAAAATTTTTAGACTCCTCAGCCTGACTTTACCAACTGTGGCTTTCTGGTAAGTTGACTTTGCTTTCTCACTTTCATATATAAATGTAATACATATATATACTTACAAGGTCAAAGAATAACATATTTAGATAGGAAAGAGAGACAGCGTTGCTGACTTACCTGAAATCAATAGTTGGTCGAGTTTGGCTGAGGTGAGAGAATGATACAAAGTTTTGAGGGCCTCAGCCCTCTTCATCAGGAAGGAATGTCTGAACTGCATGCCGGCCAGATGACGAAAGGGGCTTGAAAATTTGGAACATATTCTCAACTCAGCCAGACTCAACCAACTATTGATTTCATGTAAGTCAGCATCGCTGTCTCTATTTTATATCTAAATGTGCTATTTTAATGGTAATACTCGTGTTGTCACCTACCTCTTTAAATCATCCTCAATTCTCTTAAAATTTTTAGGTTTAAGATGTAATTTTTGAAGTGTTTTCTGCAGTTCATCTGAAAAGGTTTGAGACACACAATTCTTTGGTTGCTTATCAACAACAGAACAGTCTCCACTTGCAACTAAGTTCTCCCTTGTTGAACTATTCCCATTTGTTTTGGTATTGAGTAATTCACTTATTCCCCACTTCTGAATCACCTTTGGAATGGAACATATAATACTAGTAAGAAGCGGTTCATTCAGCTTTTGTTGATATCGATGAAACACATAACTCCCAGCGTTACAATCTGGCGGAAGTCTCAATGTTTCCAGTATATCCCATACTTCTTGTTCTTGTAGTCGGGGGTAGTTACCATTCTTTTTTGTTTGTTGAATTGGAGGGATTTCACCCCTATTAATGCTTTTGAATATTTTGGAGAATTGAGGCAAATTTCTGAGTAGAGGCACTTCACTTGTAAACACTGACAAAGTGTAATGATATTCGTGTGACAACAGAAATTCCGCAACCAACAAATTGAGTGCTTGAATTTTGGGTGAAGCTGTTTGTGAATTATTTCCAGTGTGAGCTCCGAGTGTGGTACCTCTTAATGCTGCTATCATCTGTTGCCGCAAGTGCGTTCGAAGTTCGGACAAGAGACCTTGGTCTTCAAGCCTAAAATTATAATAATGAACATAGAATATTAAATATATCTGGGAATTAAAATGTGTCAGATTGCCTCTATGCACACGAAATGTAAAAATATTTTCTTTGAAATAAAGTATATTAATTTTTCGTTTAATATTGAGAACTTATGTATGTGACATTTACCATTTGTAAAGTTTTCGCCGGAACTCTTCTTCTGATAATTTAGTGTCATCACCCATTAGAAACAGAATTTTATCGTAAGACACATGAAATTTTAGGGACAAAGGAAATGCCTGGCTGTTTCCTTCAACTGCATTATAAGCCTAACATTTTAAATTTGCTACCAATAATTTGTTCGCTCTAGAGAGCGCATCAGATCGTTATGATGTTCTTTTGTTTCATCATTAATCTATGAAAACTTTTGTTCTCCGAAAATACGAAGAAACAAAATTAGCGCCTTAATTATTCTTCTAAACAAAGAATTAACATTTAATTATAAATTTAAGGAAAACACAAATTCCGATCGTGAAAACGCCGTGAATAGTAATTGATTTGGTTGTAATTTCATAGTGAATTATCACACTATATAAAAAATATATAAAATAATTAATAGAATCGAAATGATTCGAACTTAAAGTTATATTACAAAATTAAGACCTTTGTCGTCATCAAGTCCCTGTGGCGCAGAGGATAGCGCGTTGGACTTCTAATCCAAAGGTCGTGGGTTCGATCCCCACCAGGGATGAAGTTCATTTTTATAGCTCCGAAACAATTTTATTTATTAATGGGAGTAGTGCCTTAAATACACGTTCTAATCGTCATTTCAATTCCTAGCACCCATGTTATCGTAATTCATAAACACCATAAGTCTCTATATCAATTTTTGAATTTAAAAGTGCTCAGTAATTCTCTCTACTAAGTAATATTGTGTCAAAAGTATGCTGTGGACACCTTTGTTATATTAATGTTATTACTGAATGGGCTTAGATCTTGAAGAATTTTCATGTGGAGTATATCGATGAAATCCAAAAAAAGGTAAATTCATGAACCTATTTACCATGTCAAGATTCAACAAGAAACGTACAAAAGAAACATTCTGAATGTCAGTCCAATAGACTGCCATAATAGCTAAATTAATTTATTGAACACAAATTTAAGACTGAATTACAGGTTTATCTGTCGGAAAACTGAGTACGTCAATGATTGATCCACAGAATTTGCTACGGTCTATAAAACAATTTAATTTTACGTATTTAAAACTTCAAATTGATATAAAACACGTGCAGTCACATTTCTATAAAGTTTTCCGTGCCGTTAGGATAATGTTAAGTGTAGTCCACTGAAAAATTGGTGAACTTTGTATTATTTCACATATTGTAATAATTTTCTAGTGTAATGCTTTGGGTAAAGAGTAACTTTTATTTGAGATAAAAATGGTTGTAAGATTTATTTCACAAGTTTAATCATGAATAGGATTTTGGGAACTTTAGAAAAATAGGGCATTCTTACTTTTACATTCATACAGTCAGTAATGTTCTTTGTGATAAAATAATCATCTATTCAAAACTGCTTCAGATGTGCACAATTTTATACATAAAACAAAACAATATATAAACAATACCTTCAGTTAAGAGAAAGAAGTACATTATAATTGTATTTCTAAATTTAATGAAGTCCCAACAATAAAGTCGTAAACGCTGGAAAAAAATAGACTAATATTTTTAGCCCCTCCTTGCATATCATGAATTCATTGGCAGAACTAGATGGATAATAAAATAAACATATATATAATTTCATTTTACATATATAGGATGTAATAAATAATTATAAGACATTATAATTACTGTACAATTCATGACTCACTCCAATCCATAAAAGTCCAGCTTGTTGGTAGGGCCTAAGGAATATGACCTAATAATTTAACTGTCTTTCGTAAATCAGCATTATCCTAGTATTTCTATCCCAACACACACACACATACACAAACAAAAAAAATATTTAAAGAAGAATATATCTCAATTCTCTTACAATGAGTTTAATAAATTAAATACATTTTAATGTAACAAAACCAATGGCTATATCCACATAATTAATTTAATAGAATGTTGTCTATAAATTATCTCAATAATACTAGTCTACAATTTAATTCAACACGATTATTAGCATATGTGTTACATATATGCTGTCACCTCACATGTGGATTGAAATTATCTGTAAATAAGATAAATGTAAGTTATACTTGTAATTGTATTATACATTCAATCTTGTAGCAACCAGACTCTGATATTATTTGTAAAGATACTACCTACTGTAATGAAATGTGCATTGTTTATGTTTATATGCTTGCAACTACACTTAGCTTTTAAGACCATGACATTTCCAATATGGAATTGCAATGAACGGAAACAAAAACATTCTTATTATTATTTTGAGATGTTGAAACATATGTTTCATATTTAGGGATAAACTAAAATTCAATGTTCCTAATCTATTTCTATCATATGAAATTTTTATTGATTAGTTACTTTGATATTTAATAAAATCACACTATGTGCTACTATATCACTACTCATTTAAATAAAAAAAATGAAAATATTGGCAAGACAGATAAACATTTCACAAACATTTACAATGTTCTATGGTGAATTGAAGTTTTTAAAATAGGGTACAATTTTTTGTGATTATATTTTTAATCATTCATTTCATCCATTTGCAATATTGCTTTGTCTTTGGCTTCCATTAGGTAATTTAAAAATTTATTTATGGAAAGCACTCAATGAACATTACTCATAGTTAAATTGTTGAAATTCTAAGAAATTAAGATTATTAATTTTTAAAATACATCTATTTATTTCTGAAATAATAAATACTTAATTGATGTATAATATTATATATTAACTAAATTATTGGAGCCAATCTCATTATTTAAACAGTCCAATGAATAATTTGTGGACCAGCCAGATTTAACTATGAGAACTGAGATGAACTCTTGATGGAAGATTCTTCCTGTGTTCTGACATTCACATTGTTTATGTGATAACTTGATGTCTGTACATACTTCCACACACTAACTGTTCTACCACTCAGTTCTGACAGAGCCCTGTGGCAGTAAGAGTTGTCTGTAAGGACACTGTGCATTGGTCTTAATTTTCTGCTTATCAAAATGCAGCAGAGAGCTAATCAACCAGTTGAACAGCCGCCGCACAGGGGCTACATAGAGGACAGAGCAGAGAAAGAAGTTCCACAGCCACAGTTGCAGATGTCCAGTCCATCCTACTGACGAAGCAAGCCGTGGTGCTGGAATCTCTAGGACATTGGAGCATAGCTGCAGAAGCAATACTTCAAATGGAACATACTTTTCCAGTCCCGTTGCCATACACCGACTCATGTGTTCCCAGTCATGGGATGCAATCCTCAGAGATGGCTTCAGGAAAACTTCAACAATCTGCAAGAATAAAATAATAGTTGAGATAATTACTGTCCTGATCATAAATACCCTTATAATAATTACCATAACAATTTTCAGTGACTTCACTATAAGTACGATTATCATCACTACAATTATTCCTATTCCTATCACCATCTGAGATATGTTTTACTTATAATAAATTTAAACTCCAATCATTGAATGAACCTTGTAGGTGAGATACTAAGGGGATACCTTAGTATCTCCATTTTTGAACTAAGGTTCCCACAAGCCGAGGCCCCTTGGGGTCACAGACCTTGAGCATACGGTAAAAGTTGTCCTCTATTCCCATTGGAATAGTCGGCCAGCTGGCTCCTAAACTGGTCGAGGTACAGAGAAGAGAATGCTGCGTCCCCACAGCAACCTCCTCTCCCGCTATCGGAAGGGCGTGGGACAAGTACCCAATGCCCGACCTACCTGATGCAGGTTTTTCAAGGGTTTTCCCTGCATTTCTTTAGGCGAATGCTGGGTAGGATGCTTAAAATATAGCCCCGGGGCCCTAGTCAACCCTTGGCTACCTTCCTCTACCTTTCCGCATCACCCCTTTCAAATACCTTCCTATGCTATTAAAGGGGAGTTGCCCAACGTGGATCACCCTCATGTAGCCTGTTACCCTAAAAAACAAATTGAATTAATAAACAAAGTAAAACATTCCTACCTTCCGACAATTCGTTTGTACTTCTTCAATGTCTCCGTTACAGATATTGTAGTCGTCTTCCATGCCCAGCAAATAACCGATTCCTCTCCAAAAATGGGCGAAAGCGTCGAGATCATCCTGGGAAGTCCCAGCGGCGCCAAATTTGTCCGGGTGGAGGAGAAACAACCCCAGGAACCCGAACTGCGTCATAGCCATCTCACCCTGGTTGATAGGGCAGGAGGACTCCGCGGTGTAGCTAGTGTCCGGAAACTCTACGATTGGTGCGGTGAAGCTGGATTCCTCCATGTCCTTGCGAAACAGACCTGCGTCGACTACCGGGGTTGAACCGAAGGGTAATTTACCAATCAGCGACGTCTTCGAAGGTAAGTCCTTGACGGAAGTCGATTTCAGAGTGTCTTGGACGGCGGCGTGCATTGACCGTACGGTTTTGATCTCACGCCTGGCGTCGCCTTCCGTCCACACGTCACCCTCGTACCTTAAAGATGTAACAGAGAAAAAAAACTGACTTCTGCAAAAGTTTAAAACTTTATTCGAAATGAACTAATTATTATATTAATTAGATTGTTATTAATAAAGAAGACCCACTTCAGATGGAAAGATAGAAATCTATGGAAAGGATACTCCATATCCTCTCATATTACTTACTACATGTAACTGGGACTCTAAGCATGTTTTTCGGTCTAAATTACTGATTATTGTGCACTTACTTATTTTTATCACAATATATTAATAAATAAACTCAGCTCAGCAACTTATGAAGTCAGAGTCATGCCAAGTTACAGTGATATGAAAACTGTAAAAGTAATATATAGGCTATGGCGTATTTCCACTCCTTAGTGTCTTATGGAATTATGTTTTGGGGGTAACACCACAGGTAAAAAAGACTTTATAGCCCAAAAGGGTGTAATTAGGGAAATTTATAGATCTTTATGCAGAGACAATTAAAAATTAACTTTGTTGTTATATATTTTAAACTCTGTTCTCATTTAAAATCCAATCATTTTAATTTTTAATTTGCTTATATAAAATCTCATATAATTTTGAATATTACTTTGGTGCCTCAACATGGGATATAAATTTAAAATAAATATTGTATTTACTACATTTTGGCACCTCAACGTGGGGGCAAATTAAATTGAAATTTAATTGTATTTAATCATCAATTGTATTTATTAATTTTGTGCTCCAACATGAGGCATATTTTAATAATTTAAATGTTATTCTTACATTTTGGCGCCCAACGTGGGGCAAATTAACTTGAAATTTAACTGTCATTTAAATGTAGTTATTATAATATATATATAATCTTACAATTACAATTTAATTAATAAACAGCAGGAAAAGAGTTGTATTATTCAACTCAAACAAAAAATAATTACAACATTTTGTCCACCATTTTGGGACTTAATCAGGCAATAGACAGATTTGTCCCAATAATATAAATCTTCTGCGTTCCCCGACAGGTTGTAACGTTTTTTTTTCTGACAAAATCGGCCGTTTTGCTGGTCATATATATTCAATGTCTATTATTACACGACGTTTCCGTGACTTGCTCTACCGTCGTCGTCGTCGCCAGGTAAATTGCAGGTACTCGTGTTGTATAAGCTCCTCGGCGATTTAATGTGATTAATAGAAATGTGTAACCGTAAACGGTTGTTAACTGTAACAGAAATAATCTCAATTTACCTGACGATGACAGCGAACGTCACTGAAACGCTGTGTACTGGTGAATATTTAACACGGTTGGAAACCCGGAGAATGTTTTAATCATACTTTTGCACCTCGTTGTCACGTGAGTCTCAATGCAAAATACGTCGACCGTCTCCGTGCAGTGTAACACACCAACGTAACCAGTCACATTGCTGTTAAGTAACTGAATGGAATTGTCCACCCACCAGATCAAGACCTTCCTGGCCGTGGAGACGTATCTCTTCAGGGCCGTGTAGGGCGTGTCAGACTTGCCAGTAGATATAAGAGCTTGAAGAGAATTCGGATAGGCGAATAAGAGGAAGAGGGACATCAATTCCGCCAAGAAGATGCCGCAAATGTGGTCCAGGGCAAACTGTTTCCCTCTGCGGAACTTCTCCATGTCCAACCACGGCGGAAGCGTTTCCGGCGGAGGACCTTTGGTGAGTGCAGGACGTCTCAGAGCCTCCATGACATGCTGCATGTCCTCTTCCAGGGTGGACGACAGCATATCTGTCAACAAACACACACGATTTTAAAATAAATAACACACATGTAAAACATCCAGAATTTTGGTCGTAGTGATTGAGATTAAACATTCAGAAAATAGGAATTTAAACAATTTAAAAAATAATGAATTAGTTTTTCTGTTATATATCAAATCACATACAGTTCTCTACATATTTTCTTAGATATATAAACTACAGGAGGCTTCGGTGTTTACCATAAAATGCCTTCAATGACTTTATTAATATAAAAAACAAATAAGTTAAATAATTTTATTTGGTCATAATAATATGATTAAACTTTAAATTCATATTATTATAACAAAATTTTTTTTTAAAACACTTTTTATATTAACAAACTCATTGAAGACATTCTATGGTAGATGGCAAATGCCAAAGGCTCCTGTACTTTATATATATATATATATATATATATATATATATATATATTTATATATATATTTATATATATATATATAAAAAAATAAAGATATGAAGAGAACTGTAAGTGGTTTGATACATAACAAGTGTATATAACCAATAAAGTTTTTTTAAATGAATTAATTTTCTAGTCTCTTAGTTTATTCATGAAAGTTAAAACGTTTTGTACTCAACAGTAAAGTTAAAACATGATAATTTAACAACACACAACGTTTCATCCCTGATTGGGACCTCTTCAGGTGTTGTACATTTCAATTACATTCATTATATATATATATATATATATATATATATATATATATATATATATATATATATATACTATAATATTAAATAAGGAATGTAAATGAAATGTACACCTGAAAAGGTTCCAATCAGGGATGAAACGTTGTATTTATTAAATTATCATGTTTTTAAAAATTATAATAACACTTTCTGTTGTTTTTCACATGTCACAATATAGTTTTATGTTTGCTTACAAGAGAATTACTATTGAAGACTTTTTTTTAATCATATTTTGTTAGTTAAACTTTAAATATTGACATAATATGCACTTATTGTCTGTAATGAAACTGACTGATTATAAATAAACTGGAAAAAAAAATTATAGTCTCGTTGTTAGAACAGTCCTATTGGCCAATAAATTAGGAATTATCGGAAGGGCATGGGACAAGTACAAAATGCCCGACCTACCTGATGCAGGTTTTTCCGAGGTTTTTCCCTGCATTACTTTTAGGCGAATGCCGGGTAGGATCCTTAAACTATTGCCCGGGGGTTCTAGTTAACCCTTGGCTACCTTCCTCTACCCTTCCGCATCCCCCCTTTCAAATCCCTTCCTATGCTCTTAAAGGGGAGTTACAACCATGTGGCCTCTTACCCTAAAAAAAAATCTCTCTCGCAGGTGAACCTTCCCAGCGAGCTCTGGAGGACGCTACCTTAGGGGATGCCTTCACATCTCTCTGGTTTTTTTAACTAAGTTTCCCACATGCCGAGGCCTGTTCTGAGAGGTGTATGTTCCGGGGTCGCAGACCTTGGGCATACGGTAAGACTTGTCCGCTTTTGCTATTGGAATAGTCATCCAGCTGCCTCCTAAACTGGTCAAGGCACGGCGAAGGAAAAAGCTGTGACCCCACAGCAAACCCCCCTCTTGCGCCATCCAGGGAAGGGCGTGGGACAAGTACCCAATGCCCGACTTACCTGATGCAGATTTTTTAGGGTTTTCCCTGAATCACTTTAAGGCGAATTACCGGGTCGGATCCTTAAACCATAGCCCGGGGGCCCTAGTTAACCCCTGGCTACCTTCCTCTACACTTCCGCAACCGCCCTTTCAAATCCCTTCCTATGCTATTAAAGTGGAGTTGCCACCATGTGGATTACCCTATATATAGCCTTTCTACACCTCAAAAAAAATTATATATTTCAAAATGTTGATTTATTTTCTATGGATTATGAATTATAGACGTTAAACGGCGTTAGTTTATTAGAGAATACAGATTAATCGTTCGTTTAAACAGAATAATAAAATACGTTTCTCGGCAGCGTGTTGTGTACTGAAAGAAAGCGTTGCCTATATTAAAGTATAAAAATTATCATGCCTTTATTAAGTTCATGTCGTCATGTCTGCAGTTTTTTCTGGGTTTCAAAGTGAATTTCGTTTAACTTATAAATTTTTAATATTATTTTGATCTTCTCACAAGCATTTTGCTACAAGTCAGTAGGACGATTTCCATTGAAACGTCCTGAAAGTGACTTGTTGACTTTTTAATTTAAGAGAGAGAAAAAAATACGTTCTACTTTCCTCAAAACATTTCTGGGTTTTGGCAAATGCCACATTCATGAACAATGAGGCAAAAACATTAACAACATTTAATTGTTAAAAATCCATGGTAACAAAGCTTCATTTTTCGATATTTACGGGTCTATTGATTAATAAGTATTTATTGATAATTCCAGAATTAGTTAATTCTGAGAAAAAAGAGTTTGAATTATTCAGAGACCTCCACAATTTACCCAATGTCCGAATTCTTTATCGATTTTATATCGATATAAGTTCAATTATAGTCAAATACAATAAAAATTATCGATTCTAAACCTCGAAATCCATCGAAGTGACATGAAATTTCATTTAATTCAAAACTAAAGTTTGAGATGAAAAAAATTTGCTATTTCAGAGCATTCTTTCTTCTGAAATACATCCCTTTATATTAGTTGAAAGTGTAAAAACGTTTCTAATAGTTGAAACTCAACTTATGTTTTCTCGCGGGAACTTCGAGAATCTCTACACTGGGAGAAAGCAGCAAAGTTTGCAAAAAACGTTGTGTGGTATTTATTTTTATCACTTAATTTAGTCTGTTTTTAGAATATATAATTACTTAACTGTTTCTTTATAGATATAAACCGCTCGTAATAATTTGTAGGTTAAGGGGTTCCGTTTGTAATTTTTTCTTTTACAAATTTGAAACTTAAAGGTGGCTTTTAAGGTTATACGATTCAAGTTATTTGTTTTTTTATCATTAAGAGGAAAAGGTTCTGGCCGGTCTAGAGGTATTTATATAACCAGGGACATTAATTGCTTTCACTGTGTTTTGCGATGGGTTATTTAATAATAATAGTAGCAGCGTCTTTTTGATAAATATATTTATTCAACATAACCAATTTTTTTACTTTTTTTTATTATAAATTTAATAAAATCTCACAATTTCACATTAATACCCCAAAGGTTTCCTACAAAGTGAAGGAAAGGCTAGGGACAAATCATTGACACACGAATAAAATATAACTTAAATTATTCTAACAGATATGTGTTAATTCAAAAATATGTATTCATACGTACTCTTTTTTTGTGTTTCAGTCAGATCAATTTTCATTGTACGGTAGCAACTTAACGTACACGAGAAGATACCTGAAATTAAGTAGTTTTATTATAAACGTCGAAAAATTAATGCAATCTCGATGCCCTTGGTGGAGGAGGATGGAAAGACCGAAACGTAAGTTACTAGTTACTATTAACTTATTAAAGCATTTATATATATATATATATATATTCTCCTCCTCTATGATCTCTCTCTATCATATAAGAACACTTTTCTGTAATCACTATCATAGGACGCAGTTCTTCTAATTTTTCACATAAATTCAAAACTGTATATCAGCCTGAAGAAGTCCCAAATTGTGGACGAAACGTCATAGGCGTATTGATTTTTTTTGGGGGGGGTTAATTAATTAATACAGAGTTTATATATATATATATATATATATATATATATATATATGTTATTAAAAAATGACAGCGTTAGAATTAAAAAAAAATATTTATGGTTAATGAATATGCACTTAATAAGATTTTTAACGAAGAATCACGAGATTTTTACACTAATAAAATTTTTTATTAATATAAATATGTATTAGTCAAAAAGGTTTTTTTTATATCACAGCGCTACGTTTCGGGACTTCTTTGAGCCACCTTCAGGCTCCGGTCCATCTACGCCTGTAATAAGATTTTTAAAGCCGAATCACGAGATTTTTTTACTAATTAAATTTTTTATTAATATACGTATGTATTAGCTACAAATGTTTTTCTTTATATCACAGCGGTACGTTTCGGTCCTTCTTTGAACCATCTTCAGGCTGCGGTACAACTCTGCGTGTACTATTTTTTATTAATATAAATATGTATTAGTCAAAAAGGTTATTTTTTATATCACAGCACTACGTTTCAGTACTTGTTTGAGCCATCGTCAGGTTGCGGTCCAACACTGCGTGTAATAAGATTTTTAACGAAGAATCACGAGATTTTTTTACTAATCAAATTTTTTATTAATATAAATATGTATTAGTCAAAAATGTTTTTCTATATATCACAGCGGTACGTTTCGGTACTTGTTTGAGCCATCGTCAGGCTGCGGTAAAACCCTGCATGTACTATTTTTTTATTAATATAAATATGTATTAGTCAAAAAAGTTTTTCTATATACCACAGCGGTACGTTTCGGTACTTGTTTGAGCCATCTTCAGGCTGCGGTCCAACTGAAAGGGGTTTGCATTGAAGTTATATACGTTAGCTACTGGTTGTTAAATATATCTGATTATAATGAAGAAAAATACTTAATTTCAAAAAATATAAATATATTCTTGAAAACTTCTCATGTCCGCCGTCAAGTGTGTTTGCTGATGTACCTAAATTGTTTCGCAATATGTCAGCACAGAAATGGTATATATATATATATATATATATATATATATATATATATATATAAGGGGTCATTGCAAAATAAAAAAGCAGTGCAATTAATTTATTATCGATATATGAGTCCCCAAACAGAGCCCCAGATGAATTGAAGAGTTTCATCACGCGGGTGCACGCTACATTTAAGGCAGGTGTTTCCTTTTATGATCCTTAGAACCTACGTATGGCTTTTCGATTCCCTTGGACTAAGAGTGCTTCTGGTACTGGAGATGCCTAATTAGCGATCAGAGTGTTTCTTCTGGGTGTCTATGAATGCGCTTTGGTAGTGCTGTGTTACTTCTGAGCCTAGTTAGATCCTCCTCCTCCTCCTCCTCTATGATCTCTCTCTTTCTCTCATATAAGAACACTTTTCTGTTACCATTGTCACAGGACGCAGTTCTTCTAATTCTTCACATATATTCAAAACTGTATATCACCCTGAAGAAGTCCCAAAATTGTGGACGATACGTCGTAAGCTTATTGAATTTTTTTTGTAGGGGTTTTAATTAATTGATACACCGTTTTTTTTACGTATGGTTAAATATAATTCATAAATCAAAATTTTGAAATAAATAAATCTATGTATTTATATTACTGAGAAAATAAAATATAAATATGTATCAGTCAAAAATGTTTTTCTATATATCATAGCGCTACGTTTAGGTACTTCTTTGAGCCATCTTCAGGCTGCGGTCTAACTGAAACGGGATTCCCTCGAATCCTTGCAATGTTTTATAAATCACGCATATTTTTCTCCGAGTCTTTGATGAATCTCAATTAATTTTTATATTAACCTTGGAATCTATAAGAATAATACAAAAGCCAAAGATAAAATCCAGAATAAACTAACAGAAGAGTTCAGAGTGAATGAAGGCCTCAAGCAGTCCATCACAGATACTTTGTAATATTTATTTAGATCAGGCACTTAATGTATGGTATAAAAAAATCTTCCTGTAGGAGACAGGATCATTGTTGTTCGCCGACGATCAGGAGATGAAGAGGACATGATGAACAAGCTCATGGAAAAATATAAAAAAAACATTGGGACTGAACATTAATTTATAAGAAGACAGAATACATGTGTTTAGGAAAAGATGTAGAAGACATGACACACGAAACAGGGAAAATAAAAAAAAATGTTAATTTTTTAAATACTTGGGGGGTCAATAATTACAAATGTTGGAACATGTGAATATAGAGATACACAAACTAAGATTGCAATGGCAAAGAGTTTACACGGAATAATTTGGAATAAATATTTAAAACGAAAGGAAACAAAAATCAAAATGTATAAGAGGAGCATAATAAATACAGAACATTCTATGTTATGGAAGTGAAACTTGGGCCCCTGACGGAAGAACAAAATTAGAACAGTAGAATTCGATTATCTGAGGAGAATAAGTCTTCAAAAAAAAACAAGACAGGATAAAATTAGAAATGAGCTCCTTTTTGGAAAGAAATGAACGTAACCACGTCTGTCGTTAAAAGGATTGAAAATCAAACCCTTAAAAAAATGGTATGGCCATGTACAAAGAATGGAAGATGACCAAAAGAAATATACCAATGGTCACCTCATGGAAATAATAAACAGGGGCAGACCCAGATTAAAGTGGGAAAACCATAATGGCTATAGGAATAAGGAAGAGGAAGATTGGAACCACGGACAGAAGTGGAAAATTGAAGATGGCAAACCTATAAAAAGGAGGAAAAGCCGAAGAAGAAAGAAGAAGATATAAATCTTGGACACAAAACATTACAGTTTAACTCTGCGAGACGTAATCTCGTCTACTGCTATCGGCGTGCCTTTACGGTCGGAAATCTCACTTAAATGATTTTTTTTTGTTAGACTTGTTTGCGGTCGGTCTCGCCGGCCATTGTCTGCACTTATTGTAACTGTCCTTGTTTTTCTTATTGCATTCTCGACTATTTTTTTCCTCATTATAATCCTATAAGCAATTCTTGGGGTCTCTCTTCCAGGTTAATTCATTATTCGTATCATTCTATTCCTATTATCCTCACTTCTAAGTGAAGCTAGGTTAGTTTAAGGTCTTTTTTTATTCAAAAAACGATGTAATTTTTTTTTAACACTGATTACTTTTTACTAAGATTGAAATAAAGAATAAAGTTAACTTTACGTAAGCATCTGGTTAAAATACTGTTGAGTGAAGCTTACTGTGTCGCGGTCACGGGCATTTGGCATTGACGAAACCTGTCCGGTTTTCAAATGCCGACGACTTTGCTTGAAATTTTATCACTTCAATTAAGTTATTTTCCTGTACATATTCGCGAATGCTAATCGAGGTAAAAGAGTCTAAGAGCTCATTTGACCCGTCTGGAAAAAAAAATAGGAAGTTATGAATAAGAAAGACAGCCAATACAGACTAAAAAAAGGGTGTAATATAAATACCACACAGCGTTTCTGGGATCCTTGTCAGGTGCGAAAAAGAGCCTAGAGCGACACAACTGCACACTGGTCACTTGACAACACTCAAAAGC
The DNA here is from genome assembly GCA_037074705.1 of Zhengitettix transpicula. NCBI lineage: Eukaryota > Metazoa > Arthropoda > Insecta > Orthoptera > Tetrigidae > Zhengitettix > Zhengitettix transpicula. The sequence continues at coordinate 93,709,119 of CM073593.1, forward strand.
CAGACTCATTCCAGAGACGCTTCACATTAAATCCAACATCACAGCTATTTAATGTACAAGCTGTCACCATGAAACTCAATAATTGCTAGATCCCTAATTGTTATGCAACCCCTTGGGCTCTCCCATGCGTTCTCGTCACTTTTGAGTGTCGTCAACTGACCAGTGTGCAGTTGTGTCGCTCTTGGCTCTTCTTAGCACCTGATGAAAGGAACAGGGATCCCCAGAAACGTTGTGTGGTATTTATATTACACCCTTTTTGTTGCCTGTATTTGCTATCTTTCTTATTTATTTTCTATCAGAAGTAAATTTTTTAATTTTAAAAAATAACTTGTATACGACTTGAAGGAAGGTGATGGAAAATACAGAATATTTGTATATATATATATACGTATGAATATAATTGTCTGCGCCTAGCTGAGCACCCTAAGCCCTCCCCTTCCTTTTCTAGATAGTGTGGCAAGTTCTGGTGGTGTTGTAAGACCATTTTGTGTTCCAACGACCGCCAGTCGTCCTCAAGTTGAAAGTAAAATTTCACCAAATATTTTAAATTAAATTTCCGACCTTTAAATTTAGTTTTGTTAGGCTTAATAGCTTTAAGTAGGACCAAACACTCAAGGATTGAGCGGGTACTACAAAATTTTATCTGAATTCGTTCCCAATTAAAGTTTTCATTTCCTCTAAAACCTATCTGACTTCCTTCTCGTCGTCAAAGATGCCTCGACTCGCCCTAAAGAGTTACAGCAACGTTTTACTACGCCTAAAGTAAACGAGGCAAAAAAAAATTCCAACCTAGTAAATTTTCTTCAGGAACCAAAGGGGTTTTAAAAATACAGGTCAACGATTGACGCACTCGAGCTAAACAAATAATAATGATAAAAACCATCTGGTATTAATTCATTAATCTAATCTATCAAATAAATTAAATAGGCTGTTTGCATTCCGCATATAATCTGCACGTGTCGTTCCTTTCGATACGAATACAAGGGGTACGACAAGGCTGCCAACTCCCCCAGGGGCAGGAGGTGGAAATTAATTTCAAACATCCTAAAACGGCTGATATTTGCGTCGAATAAATATTTTTTGGGGGGCGCGGGGGGAGGGGGATCAGTGAGATTGATGGTGTTCCTCCCGATGTTGTTTGTGTATAATTTCAATCCATTTTCGTCATAGGAGGGGAGCACCCCTTACATAAAAATAACGGAAAAAGCAACTTACATTGGAGTGAAATCCGCGGTTATGGATGTCGCTGAGTTTAATTATAACAGAAACGAGCTGGTTAATTTGTAATTCAACCTCTAGAGGGCGAAAGGGGGGGAGGCCGATTTCTAGCAAAGGGTACCGAGTACATTTTAAATTTTTTTAGGATACCAAAAATATTTAGTGACTCTCTCAACGCACCGGGAGTATTTCTGACGTTGTGAAGACGCACTAAAAGTATTTTTTTCTTCTTAAAGGTACAAGGGGTGGGGGGTGTCTGTGAGTTTAAGCACTTCTAGACTAATGATTAATGTAGGATTAAATACTTTATCGGGTTTTCATAAATAAAAACCCGGGCAACGCCGCGCACCAAGCTAAATAAATAAATGGACTTGACTATTTATACATATATAATTTACAGCAACGACGACGTTGCGTGTTTTTCCGGGACCTCTTCAGGTATAACAATTTTTAATTATTTCTTAGACAATTCTTTCTTCTAATAATAATAATAATTTTTAGGAAAAGTGAAATTTGGAGGCATCTGGTTACATAGAAAGAAAGGATTGCATTCAAAATTATTACAAATTGTTACACCTGAAGAGGTCCCCAGAAGAGGACGAAACGTCGTCGTTGTTCTAAATTAGATTATTTTTTTGGGAATAAAATGTATAAATAATATTTTGACTTAAAACCGCTTATTTCTTTATATTCAAAAAAATTATAAAATGGCGAGTGATGCTGTAACTCTATTTTCCGTATCACGTCGCAACTGTATTGCTCGAGTCAGTATCGGTGGGTGGGCAGTAAAATCATAATAGTGACCCTTTTTTTTTCTTTCTATGGCATTCCGGAAAATTAGTGATCAGGTTTTGTCTTGAAAATTTCCGATAAATGAAGAGCTCCGTTATTTTACAGCTGATGACACGTGGAGGAGGAGGAGGAGGAGGATGTCTCCAAGAGGCAACGCATGTGTTGTTCAACGTTCAAGGCAGTCCTTGCAGTTTTTCTTCGATATCCCAGGCAACGATATGTGATCAAATATAATTATATGTAATTTTTGGGAAAAAAAAAAGGTGATCTTGCAGTCACGCAGTTCTTGGGCCTGTACACGAACATGACCACGGTTACTCCTCCGTATGGCCTCAGGTAGGCGCAGTGGAAGAAGTACAAGGGCGGAAGTGTTCCTAAGCAGTGTGAGAAACGCGTTGACCCCGAGCGAGGGAGTCCTACTTTGTAAGCGACAAGCGTATCAGGTGATTAACAAGAGTTACGGCACCATTCTCGTTGTTATTTTTTTTTTTGCCAACCAAGCCGGAAATTTACGCAAGTTTAGAGCAACCGACAGAGCTGTGGAAACGTATGTGTTTAAAACGCTCCTCCCTGTAAATAGTTATTTAGTTGTAGAGAGTGAACGCAATTTCCGTCAGAAATTCCCTGAAGCGACGTTTGTGTTGTGATATGAAGAGAAACTTGTGTGTGGTTTCACACATTACAAGACTCTCTCTGCTCTACCCCCCCCCCCCTCGCCCTCTTGATCAACCGAAAATCTCATCTTCGAGTTGAATCCTCGCTCCTAATTTATAAATCGGTTCTCCGACCCATACGCCTGCCCAGCTTGGAGCAACGCACCCACAAGAAACTTCTAACCATGCAGAATAAAGTGCTACGTATAGCAATTAACATACGAAACAGTCAAATACACCAAGAATTAAAGGTTCCGCTTATAACATCCACAGCCTAAGCAGTAACTTTTTCAATAATTATAGTTAAGTGTAAAAGTGCAAAGAAATTAAATCTAGGACAAAAAAAAACAGCCATAAAAGACTCAAACGGAAGCTTCCACAAGACTTACACAAATAATTGTGAACCTGTAAAATACCTGAACTCAATGCAATAAGCTAGAGGTGTGAAAATACCACTGTGAACAAAAAGTAAGGTGAATGTATTTATAAAATACAAATTCTTTATTCATTCTTCCAAATCAATTTCATCCCCGTCCAATAAAACGCACTTTTTCCAGTCCAGTCCAGTCCTGAAAACAGTCGGAATAGTCTTTTTCCGGTATAGCCTTCAAGACCTTCTTCGATTCGGTTTTTATCTCCTCAATCGTGTCACAACGGCGTCCCCGCATTGGCCTTTGGAGTTTGCTGAATAGCCAGAAGTCGCATACGGTGGTTGCGGAACGATGTGAGTCGCGAAGAACCAACGCAGTGTGACGTGGTGCATCATCGTGACGAAGGAACCAAGAGTTTCAGACGAATAGCTTCACGCTCAAATAATATTCTATGTTGACAGTTTGGTCCGGCGGAAAGAATTCACAGTGCACCACACCACGATGATCAAAGAAAACTGTCAACATGACCTTGATATTCGCTGGATTGGTCGGTGGTTTCAGGGTCGTCTCGTCTCCAGTCATGATGCATTTCAAGTGGTCCTGACAGTCAGACAGCAAAGTTTCACACACCAATCGAGATTTGACGCGTTTGAGACACAAAACATTCTTCAAAATGGTTTGGGGCTGAGCCAAATGATATTCCAACACCATCAGCGAGATCTCTAATTGTCCATCGACGATTTTCAAGCACCAAATCTTTGATCTTTTGGACGTGGCCCTCGTCGGTAGACGTTGATGGTCGTCCAGAGCGCGCGAGGTTCGTCTTTGAACTACGTTGTACCACTTATAAACGTTAGGTGTGGTTGTATGGTACATCAGTTAATTAAATTTCGGTTATAAATGCCAAATCACTTGAATGACATCAGTATTGATACTCTTAAGGTCAAAATTATCAACATTTGGCTTTTTGAGTTTTGGCAAGTTTTGACGAGTGCAGTTGTGTCGCTCTAGGCTCTTCTTAGCACTGGATAAGGGGGAACAAGGATCCCAGTAACGTTGTGTGGTATTTATATTTTTGTCTGTATTGTCTACGTTTCTTATTCATTATTTTCAATCAGAAGTAAATTATTTAGTAAGTAATATCAGTTTAACTTGTCCTATTTCCTCAGCAGAGGACTAATGGAACTAATAAAATCTAATCTAATTTCTGGTTATGGAACTTACTGTAGATAGTCCAGAGAGAGAGAGAGAGAGGATTGCGTGCATATTTACCGTAAGAGAGACGATTGGGCAGTTCCCGTTAGCGAAGTCTACTTACTTCCTTACTTCTGTAACGGATCTCGCTTGAGTTGAGACTGTCAGGGTTCTTGTGTGTGCATTGCCGAGACAGAGTAAAAACCCCCCACACAGACCTTCACAACGCCGATGACCTTCCACGCGGTAAACCAGGCCATTTCTAGGTCAATGTCAATAATGTTTCGCCGAGGCAACCGTCAGTTGGCGAAAAAAATAGAAAATCTAACTTGATAATCCGTTACTTTACACCCGGAGCCTCATTCTCATATGATGGACCACATTGCTCGCTGTCGTAAGCTCTAAACTCTATAAGATAATAATAGAACGTCCTAATGACTTTCAGATGCGCCTCCTAGGCGTAATTACAATCCCCTTCTTTTAAATGCTAATATTTTATTAATAATTCTAAAACTGGAAGTAGAGGGTCTGCGAGGGCTATTCTCTCGCAGGCAATACCTGCGAGGGCTGTTCTCTCGCAGGCAGAACCTTGTAGGAGAGATACGAAGGGGTTACCTTTGGGGATGCATTTTCCTCTCCGTTTTTGAACTAAGGTTCCCACATGCCTAGGCACCTCGGCCTGTTCTGAGAGGTGTATGTTCCTGGGTCACAGACCTTGGGCATACGGTAAGAGTTGTCTGCTATTCCCATTGGAATAGTCGGCCAGCTGTCTCCTAAACTCGTCGAGGCACGGAAAATGGAATGCTGCGTCCCCACAGAAAACTCCTCTCCCGCTATCGGAAGGGCGTGGGACAAGTACCCAATGCCCGACCTACCTGATGCAGGTTTTTCTATAGTTTTCTCTGCATTACTTTTAGGCGAATGCCAGGTAGGATCCTTAAAATATAGCCCGGGCGCCCTAGTTAACCCTTGACTACCTTCCTCCACCCTTCCGCATCCCCCCTTTCACTCCCTTTCCTATGCTATAAGAGGGGAGTTGCCACCATGTGGATTAGCCTATACATAGCCTGTCTACATCAAGAAAAAAAATGTTATCCACTCCTTCTCGATGAAACCTTTTAGCTGTCTGTTACTTGATTAAAATACTATGCCCAACTGTAGTGTTAACGAAACTCTGCCTGCAACTCACTCGATGAAATTCTGTGTGCAACTGCCGTTAATGAAATCTTTCCTGCAACTACAGTTGTGAGCCCCGTAGCTTAAACGCTCGCCGCCAACAAAGGTTCGCCTGTACATGTTTTACCCATTGTTGTGTTTATATTCTCGCCGATAACAATTTACTGCCATTGCCCAATTATTAATTCTCTAATTGCCTCTAATTATTATTACAATATATTTAACGTCTATTTCAATCAGTAAAAAATTTATCCAACGATACAGATTACGAAGACCGTAATAGTTAAAATACCAACCTAACAGTCAGAAATATTTTCAAAAATTTTGTTTCAGTTGTCCGGCATTTTTTAAGCCGTAACAAAAGTTTCAAATTCTGTTTTCAAAATTTTCTTTGTAAAACTTACGATGGGGTGCAGCAGGTGCTTTAAAACACTTCATATGTTTAAATTGAAAAAAAAAATTACGTATGAATGAAAATAATAATTCAGACCAAGGAAATGATAATATAAATACCTGGCATCCTTGTTCCTTTCGTCAGGTGCGAGGAAGACCCCCAGAAGGACACAACTGCACTTGTCAGTTGGCAAAAACTCAAAAGCCACCTGTCGAAAGGGGACAAGGATCCCAGAAACGTTGTGTGGTATTTTATATTATCACTTATTTGGTCTGAACTGGCTATCTTTCTTATTCATTACTTAATATGTTGGTTATCTTGTACTTGAATATTGTTCGAAACGATTTAATCTCCAATGAGTACCCTTTAAATTTTATTATTAAACACACAAACTACAGACTGAACAAAACCCAACATCCTACTGTCACTCGTCACCCAAAACACCTCAAGCCAAATATTTTCTCGTCCTCCCTTATTACAAATTACTGCATCAGAAATTTGTCTAAATATTCAAAGAATACCAAATATCCTTCATCTACAGATCCAGTAACCCCTTTCATACTTGATCAAAAACCACACAAGGACCCACGTGACACCTACAGCAAACATCGTGTGTTGTTTACAAAATATTTTGCTCTAATTGTAATTCCTGCTACATGGGGCGAACAAAACGTTCCCTTAATACACGTGTCAAAGAACGTGTGTCTAATATCAAAGACAATCTGTCAGTCTCCAAAGATATCATCAATTCTAAACACACATTTGATTGGCAAAATGCTAAGCTTTTTAGACATTGACCCCAGCCAGGTACAATTCCAGAGATGCTTCACATTAAATCAAACATCACAACTGTTAGTGGACAAACAGGCACTATGAAAGTCAGTAATTGCTATGATCGCTTATTGTTACGCTGAACCTCCTGTTTTCCCATTGTCGGTGCTCCCTTATTGTTATGCAACCCCCTTCGGCACTTCCACTGTTGTTGCGTTTTCGTCGCTTTTTGAGTGTTGTCAACTGATCGGTGTGCAGTTGTGTCGCTCTAGGCTCTTCTTAGCACCTGAGGAAAGAGGAGACAAGGAACCCAGAAACGTTGTGTGGTTTTTATGTTACCTTTTTTTTTGTCTGTATAAGGCTTAATCATAACTCTAGCAGCCCTAAGGGTGGAGCTGGAAGCGGATAGAAATGTCAAAATATGCGATAACGGCCTGTAATTGAGAGGGCTTCTCGTCTGATCTCTGAAGACTAACAGAGCTTCTTACTCTTCGAAACGTCGAGATGTTTCTTAGACAATGGAAAAGTCGAAATCTTAATACACTATACCAAAATTCAAATTTAAAATACTGGATTTTTAGATTTCTACGGACCTTGGAAATACGAGGCCGTTCTTCACGCTGGCAAGGAGATGGTCGCCAAAGTTGTTCGTAAGACTCCTTCTTCTCTCCCTGGTTCAGCCGATCCAATAATAAATTACGCCTTCTGTATTCGCGTTTCGTTGTCAAATAAGCTTCAGATACAAACCAGTGTAAGACAAGTAGAGAGTAAGGTAAAGGCCACGAGGTAATGGAAACTATTCTAGAGGTCGTACACTTTGTAATACGTAATTAACAACCATTAAAAAATAATTTGTCAGGTCCGCCGTGTAATTAGCGCGTATGAACTTGCGACTGCGTGTCTCTCCAGCTACACGAAAACCTTGTCAGTCAACCTCGTCTTATCTGTAATATGTGGTTAGTGGGCCATGACGAGCAACATGCAACTCTGACTGGAATAGGGAAAGACAAAACATTACCAACTTTCAGATATTTAAACTTGTTGGAAACATTTCAAAGCAGAAAACGTGCTAGGACTTTGTTAGATCAGTAAAATAATCCTCCTTCATTCCTTAACGACTTAGCACTGTTATCTATACGTATAAAATATATTAATAAAACAATTGACGACCTTATACAGACAATTATTTTTATTATTTTTAATTGAATTGCTTCCATCTTGTCCATAATAGCGTTAAGTGAATTCTGTGCCTTCGGACGCCCGTTCCGAATTTAGTAACTGGTTTCGTTCACTTGTGCTACTTTACTGTGTTAATTTGGAAAATACCTGAAGATGATACGAAAAGGTATCGAAACATCGTCATAATTAAAAACAAAAATAAAATGAGTTCAATTTTTTTATTAATTTAAAAGAGACGTATATATATATATATATATATTAATAAACAAAATAAAAGTTAATTTTATATATTTTTCCCCACGTTGAAGCACCAATTTTGTAATAATCAAAATTTATGACTAATTTCATCTGAAGATAAGCCCCACGTTGGGCGCCAATTTTGTAATAAAGAAAATAAAAGTTATTTATATATATATATCAGCAAAATTTATGACTAATTTCATCTGTAGATAAGCCCCACGTTGGGCGCCAATTTTGTGATAAAGAAAATAAAAGTTATATATATATATATATATATATATATACAGCAAAATTTATGACTAATTTCATCTGTACATAAGCCCCACGTTGGGCGCCAATTTTGTAATAAAGAAAATAAAAGTTATTTATATATATATATATATATATATATATACAGCAAAATTTATGACTAATTTCATCTGTACATAAGCCCCACGTTGGGCGCCAATTTTGTAATAAAGAAAATAAAAGTTAATTATATATATATATATATATATATATATATTGTAATAAACAAAATAAAAGGTAATTATATATATATATATATATATATAATGTAATAAACAAAATAAAAGGTAATTATATATATATTGTAATAAACAAAGTAAAAGTTAATTTTATATATTTTACCCCACGTTGAAGCACACCAATTTTGAAATAATCAAAATTTACGATTAAGTTTATCTGTAGATAAGCCCCACGTTGGGCGCCAATTTTGTAATAAACAAAATAAAAGTTACAAAATGAATGGATTGAAATTAAAACAACAATTTAAAATATATATAACAAAACTAATTTCCTAAAAAACAAATTTTTATCTTAGTTGAAAATTTTTACAAATTGATGTTGTTGTGCCACGGCTTAATTTTTGAGGGGCCGCCTCCAATTAAGACAGTTACATAAATGACAATTAAAATCTTCCAAGGCAAAAAAATTCCTGACAAATTATTATTCATCGGGAAGGTTGGGGGGGAGGGGACAAGTACCGGGGGCGGTGAGGGTACCTGATGCAAGTTTCTCTACGAGTTTCCCCGCATCACATACGGGCCAATGCCGGGTACTATCCTTAAAGTGGTTGCTTTACTTTCCGTATACTCTGTTTTTTTTAAAAAAAAAAATAAGTGAGGTCACAACGTGGATGTTATTCAGGCAGTCTAGCACTAGGGGTAACAAACACAAAATAATCATGTCGCTGAGCTTATTTATTACAGCGGCGGCATTCTACGAATCCCCAACAAAGCGGATGAGTTAAAAACATAGCCAGGATTCGAAGCTTCTCCAATATACATATTATTATTTATTTGTTTATTTACGCACATGGAATCGATAACTGCGCATGCGCCCTGTGCGCAAAACTACAGCGCCGGGTTTGAATAACGCCCTCACTCATATTCCGTTGAGAACCGAAATTGTTAGAAAATTTAGCATGTATGAACAGGACGAAATTAAAATCTAGTTGATCTCATCATTTTGTAAATAATTAGTTGAAAGGTCCTGATGCGATCAGATCGGTGACACTTGACAGTTGTTGGTGACAGTGAAAAAGCGATTGGCAAACACAGAAGCACAACGTTTCAAAAATTAATTCATCAAACAGTTAGTCTTCATAGAATATTGTCAAGAATTTTAATGACGCTTTAAATATTTGACGAGGTGTAAAAAAAAATCTAAGCACAAATAAGGACGAAACACGCGATGATCACATTAATGATGATAATAATTTTGCCGACAGCCTGGTCACAAAAATATTATGGATTATTAACAAGGAAACTATTTAAATGAAAGTAGATACTTCAAATGACTTGTATTAAAATATAAATATATTTACTGTGTCGGGGCCAAGTTTAACACGATTATTATAAATTAATATAAACCGTAATACATGCGAATCTCGGTAAACAAACGCACAGGACCGGCGAAACTTCGCAGTTAGACGACGACGAGGCGCTGTTTTATCGATCATGGGACGCTCTCGCACGTGACACTGGCCTTTGACAGCCGCAACAGTTACCTGTGTGAAGCCAGAGACAGGGCGCAGAGACGGAGCCGGAGCACTTGTGCTTGCTGTATTGTCGGCGACGTTGGCGTGTGCTGTTTATGTGCGAAATCAGCCCGCGGTCATAAATAGACGGACGCGGCGGTGCTGCCATCTGGGAGCGACGTCCTCAGCTCACTCCGGCGCTTACGTCGGCGCAAAAAAAAACTGACGATTCTCATTGATAAGAGTTTTGCTGACGTACTTCCCGGCTTTTCTACTAATTTGCAAGGGGGAATTTCTTTTATTATTCTCACTTTGCGGACAGATTCTAAAGCAAATTAAGAATAATTAAAATAAAAAATTCCCCCTTCTAAATTAGTAGAAATTGGCCAACACTCGGAATATTTATTTGTAACCGTTAAAAGTTACATAATTATTTCATTTCTCCGCTCCAGCTTCTTCCAATTTGTTCCATCCAACCACAACTGTCGTTCCATCTTTTTGTTCCAATCAGAATCAAGTTTCGACATCTTTTTGCAAAATTCGTTTATCCCATCTACATAGTTACTTATATTGAATTAAAATACATCGTAACGTTTCTTCCCTTTTGAAGGCCGTACCTCAGTCTCTGAGAGCTGTTCTGTCGCAGGCAGACCGTTTCTCGAGAGACCTTTTGGGGGATGCCTTCTCCTCTCTCTCCGGTTTTGAACTATAGGTTCTCACAAGCGGCCTGTTTTGTGAGCTGTATGCTCCTTCGACAGACGGTAAGAGTAGTTCTCTGTTCCCATTGGAACAGTCGGCAAGCTGCCACCTAAACTGGTCGAGGCATGGAGAAGGGAATGCTGCGACCCCCCCACAGCAAACCCGTGTCCCGCCATCCAGGGAAGGGCGTGGGACAAGTACCCAAGTACCCAACCTACCTGATGCTGCTTTCTAGGGTTTTTCCCTCATCACTTTTAGGTGAATGGCGGGTAGGAGTTATTTAAATCATTAATAATTAATTACTACAAATATGCCACTTCAACGTGAGGCTAATTTAAATCATTTATCATGGATTACTATCAAAATATGTATCATTATAAAATCTTTTTGTTGAAAGTAAAATAATTAAATAAATAAATAGCCAAAAAAAACGGACAAAAGTAAGGGCCTAATAAATAACACAATGTTTCGAGTTCGCACGTAACGTTGTGTCGTTCTTCCTGTACGTGAATCACCTGACGAAAGCAACAAGGAATTCCGTAAACGTAATTTTTTTTGTAAACTTATTTTTTTCTCTGTTATTTGGCCACTTCTCCTTCTTTTAGGTTTTTAGTAATTCTTGTTTTTCGTGAGGAAGCCTGCGAGAGAATTCGCTCGCAGCTGAACATTCCCAGAGAGCTCTGGCGGACGTTACCTTTGGGCATGACTTCTCCTCTCTCTGGTTTTTTTTGAACTAAGGTTCTCACAGGTCGAGGCACCTCAGCCTGTTCTGTGAGGTGTATGTTCCGGGGTCACAGAGCTTGGGCATACGTTAAGAGTTGTCTGTTGTTCCCATTGGAACAGTCGGCCAGCTGCCTCCTAAACTGGTCGAGACACTGAGAAGGGAATGCTGCGACCCCTCCCCTCAGAAAAACCCCTCTCCCGCTCTCGGAATGACGTGGAACAAATACTAAGTGCCCGACCTACCTGATGCAGGTTTTTCTAAGGTTTTCCCTGCATCATTTTAGGCGAATTGTAGGGTAGGATCCTTAAACCATAGCCCGGGAGCCCCTAATTAACCCTTGGCTACCTTCCTCTACCCTTCCGCATCCCCCCTTTCAAATCCCTTCCTATGCTATAAGAGGGGAGTTGCCACCATGTAGATTAGCCTCATGTAGCCTGTTACCCTAAAAAAAATTGTTTTTCATTAGTTCATTAGTGTATATTTATAGTAATGACACCGGGAAAAGGAAGTGCATTCGTGATGTTATCATTTTTCGTGTGAATTTCTATCTTTTTAATTATTACTTAATGTAAAATAATTAGTCATTGTAAGTGATTAAGATCACGTGTGCTGTTGTTCACTTCACTCTGCTAACATGTGTTTTTAATGTGTATTCTTATTAATGGTGTAAGTATAAACGCGAGACGGACGGAATTTCGTTCTCTACTGCGCATGACGTCACGACTGATGTTGAGTGGTTGTCACTGTGTCGGATAATTTCTTTTGTGATTTTGTGTCTCTTGGGTTGTTTGTTAGTGGAAGGAAATTGTTTTTCCGTGCGTGCATTTCTATTTAAAGATTAACAGCCATTGCTCTGTTTCTGGTACAACAAATTGTAACAAAAAAAAACCAACTAAACGGACGGACATCCAGTTTTTTTTTTCCTTTCAGAAAGACGCTAATTTATGTGAAACATGGATCCGTGCCTTAGAAAAGATAAAGATTAACGTAATGTAGAAATGTGCGTATATGTTTACAGATCTTGCTTTGAATAGTTATTTTCAAGTTCAATTGTATTCAAGATTTCAAGGTACCGTTTAGATGTTAGATAATAATAATAATAATACCTGCTGCACAACTTCTTTCAAATCAAATTTTGATTGTGGCGTGAAATGAAAGGATTTGATGGACGACGTCAACTGGCAAATTTACCGAGCTAATTTATTTAGTGTAGAAATTAAATTTGGTAATAATCCTGGGATCATGGACAATGACCGCGGAAGGAGAAGTGTTTGAGAAGATGGGGGAAAGGAAAATATTAAAGAATGATTTTTTGGAGCCGTAAACGAAACAGGGAAACGGAGAATACGAAGAAATAGGGAACTGGAGGAAACAGTATGGGTATGCAGACATTGTATTGGAAATAAATAGGGGAACAAACTGAGATGATGGTTGGGGCCATGTAGAGAAGAATGTCAGAAGACAGGGTTAGCAAAAAGATCTACAAAGGAAATCCAGAGTTGGTAGAAGGGGCAAAGGGAGACCACGAAAACGTCGTTATTAATTTACAGACAGACTCTATGAAACTCAATAATTGCTATGAGCTCTTCTTACCACCTGAAAAAAGGTACAAGGATCCTTGAAGCGTTGTGTGGTGTTTATATTACTCTTTTTTTTGTCTGTATTGGCTGTCTTTCTTATTCATTATTTTCATTCAGACGTATTTTTTTTTCGTTTTAAAACACTTGTTATATCAAGACAACACTGTTGTTGCTGTGCGCGTGTGTTTCCATACTGCGAAACTTCCCCACGTGTAAGTTCTCCAACAAGGAAATGCAACTTTATTACAAAGTCGCCAATGACCTGAGCACTTGATGCGATAAAATAAAAACACTCCTATATGCAGAGTCATCCTGAACAGCAACTCTTGCATCCACCCACCTCGTACACGAAGGAAGTAAACAGATGAGCTGGATAAAGAGACAGGAATTACAGCAGTCGATTAGAACATTCAAGGATTTACTCAAGCACTTCTACCAACTCTCCATTAATTAACAAATATGAATTAATTCTGAACTTTTATTATTTTTGTTTTATTTTATTTGGGAGACTGTTTTATACGTTTATACCGCAAGGTATTTTTTTTATTTATAGTATCTGAAATGAGATCACATAATTTATTATCTGACATTTTTTTTAAAAATCTAATATAATAATGACTGTCTAGAGAAATCAGAAAAAGTATATGATTAGGTTTATTGATTTAACAATAATCAATTTTTTCAGAAATATAATATAATAATCACTGGCCAGAGAAGTCAGAAAAAGTATATGATTAGGTTTATTGATTTAGGAATAATCAATTTTTTCAGAAATATAATATAATAATCACTGACCAGAGAAGTCAGAAAAAGTATATGATTAGGTTTATTGATTTAAGAATAATCAATTTTTTCAGAAATATAATATAATAATGACTGTCTAGAGAAATCAGAAAAAGTATATGATTAGGTTTATTGATTTAAGAATAATCAATTTTTTCAGAAATATAATATAATAATCACTGACCAGAGAAGTCAGAAAAAGTATATGATTAGGTTTATTGATTTAAGAATAATCAATTTTTTTCAGAAATATAATATAATAATCACTGACCAGAGAAGTCAGAAAAAGTATATGATTAGGTTTATTGATTTAAGAATAATCAATTTTTTCAGAAATATAATATAATAATGACTGTCTAGAGAAATCAGAAAAAGTATATGATTAGATTTATTGATTTAAGAATAATCAATTTTTTCAGAAATATAATATAATAATCACTGACCGGAGAAGTCAGAAAAAGTATATGATTAGATTTATTGATTTAACAATAATCAATTTTTTCAGAAGTATAATATAATAATGGCTGTCCTGAGATGTCAGAAAAATATATGATTAGGTTTATTGATTTAACAATAATCAATTAGTCAGAAAAAATATATGATTTGGTTTATTGAATTACAATTTCGTCATTAATATTTTATCGAATAGATTATGAGGTTTTGTCTGTAAGTTTCAGACCCCCTTCTGGTAACTATAAGAATTTGGAGGCCTCAGGACTAAATATTAAAAAATATATATGACTGCATTATTTTTGTTGTGATGCAGTCGAACATCCAGCTTAAGTATTAAAATAAAACTGGTCCAAAATTGAACCAATGTTCACAATTATCAAAGGTAAGTAAATCACCGGTGACCTCTAGGAAAGGTGGTTTTATGTTTTTGCTTATGATATTTCAAGCTTTATGAGAAAATTAAATAGTTTTTTTATCCCTTTGCCCCTCTATTCAATTATTTTGTTAAGATTATTATTTTATTTTCAAAAAAATAAAGGAGTTAAATTAATTGCATATTTCTGTAACAATGAATGTAAGTCTTTAGAAATTTTTCTCCATTCTATTGTATAATACTTAATGATGATATGAGATAATTGTGCAAAATGGTTTTCCACAATCTGTTGCTAGGTTTTAACCGATGATTTAACGTTCTATCGACACATTATAAAGGTGTTACAATATGGAATTTCTGAATGATACCTTTAATGCGTTGATGCCAGCATGATAATGTTTTTGTTCACTATAATAAATCAGATTACTGCCTGACTGACAAGTATTTTTATCAATTTCAGAATTATTAAAATTAATAGTTACTGGTTAATCTTTATACTGCATATAGCTCATGAAAGATCCTCACTTTATTTTTATCTCTTTCATTATACTATGCTGTTAAGCATTGTCAACCGAATTAGTGAAATAATAAACAGGGGAAAAAATAGGTTATAGAAAAATAATTATTTTCATTGCCATTAATTAACGACATTTTTTCCTTGGCGATATGGATATGAGTTTTTATTTAACTGCACCTTCACATGCATGTTTTCCCCACACCATCCTTCAAAATTACAATTTGTATCTGCAATTTCACACCAACAATCAATTGGCACCTCATCTCGCAGGTTGGTGTAGATAATTTGAACCTCGAAACAAACAGTACCATAAAAGTTCTCTCCAGGACAGCTCCAACCAATATTAATAAATTTAATTGAATATATATATATATATTTATATAACACTTAAGGAAAATGTGATAAGGTCAAAGTAAACAACACATTTGGATAGGAAACAGAGGCAGTGAAGTCGATGTACTGCGAAATAAACAGTTGGTGCATTCAGGATGATCTGAGCCCCCTTTGTCTGTAAAGAAGGTCTGACCTGTGTGCAGGTTGAACATGAATTCAATTTGATACAGTTTTACTCTTCATCCTGACTAGGCCAAGTGTTGTAAGTCAACTTCAGTCTCTCTTTCCTATCCAAATGTCTTATATATACCCTGAAACGAAACTAATTCTTGTATATAATTAACATTTTTAATGTGGTCATATCAATATAATAATAGGACTTAGGCTGTACAGAGGAAACAATAACTGCTCCAGAATCCAGATAACAATTAGCTAATTAGTTGCTAGATAATACTAACAAAAATAATTACATATCCTCATATCAGATGACATTGTTTATTATCAGCATATAAGAAAATGATTGATTGATTATGATGTAAGCTTAATGCATTTCAATGTTTGATGTCATTTACTATTTATTTGAAATTACAGAAGTTGCTCCCAAGGAAACTGTAATCTTAATTTGTAATGCATTTTTTATAAAATAAGATGAATTAGAAATGATCATTTTTTGAAATCATAATGTCTGGATCCACGTTGATACAAATGATTGTTATAATACTTTATTTTTTAAGCCAATCATGTGACCATAAGGACAGTTACTATTTTCATAGGTGTTCTGAGATCCTAGTAATACATTTTGTAAAAACCAGTTAAAAGCGTAACGAAATAGAGGTATTCGGAGCAATTTTGTCAGGAAAAAGTCAAGTAATGTAATCTTCAGATGACCCATCCACCCCAAAGATGCCAGGAATCGAGGCAATGGGATGCCCAAAATTGTACTGCAAGTGTAGAAAACCAAGGTTTCAAGATCCACAACACCATTAAAAGGTGCAAGCATACAGCGACTCATATACTCCCAATCCTGAGAGCAGGTCAGCAGTGAAGGTTTAAGCCATTGGTCAAGAACCTGAAATGGTTTAAGATTAACAAACTTGTATAAATAATTAGAGATAATATGCCTGTCTACTAATTCATTTACATTACCATCCCTATAACACATAATTTTTTATTAAATATTACATCATTTCTGTCAAATTTCCAAAAGATGGCTGGTCTAATGACTGAGTTTGAAAAATGTATTTTCTACAAACAGTTGCCTAAAGTCTTGTTTGGACTACAAAATTTTGCAAACCTCATTTTATCATAACTTCAACATTAAAAATTATATTAATTCTAAGAAACTCCCTCAATCATCTCAGAAAATGTGCAGTATGACTCATACAAAGCACAAAAATTAAAATATACCTTCAAATCATTCAGTTAATTTTTAAGTCAAAAAGTCTAAATTTACCAGAATGCATTCATTGCTATTAGAATTTCATGGTTGTGCAGTTCTTTGAGAATTCTTCAAATATATAATAAGTTGTACAGAAGTCATTTTAAAAAACACATGTTAATATTAATACTAGTAATTTTGATGCAATTAATGAACAAAATATAGCAATGTAAAAATAAATTTACTGTCAACAAGTTAATCAGTTTATTTTAAAATGTAATAGCACTGTAGTTAGGTTTCTCTAATAAAAAAAGGAATAATAAGAGTGTTATGACAAGTAAATTTAAATAACAAATTTTCATAGAATAATTTTTAAAATTAATGAACTCGATGAATAAAAACCTATAGAATAATCTAATGGCAGTTATAATATTATACATATCTATAAGGTAATAGTTTACTTAAATGATTGATCAGACTTATTAATACAACGTTAATGGAAAATACCTGTTTTGATTGAGTTTTTATGGTTGCTAGATCTCCAGCACAGAAATTATATTCATCTTCAATACCCAATAGGTAAACGATGCCTCTCCACATGTGAATAAATGCCTCTAAATCTTCATCGGATGCATTACAAGCGCCAAATTTTTCAGGGTACAGTATAATTAGTCCCACAAAGCTAAACTGAGTCATAAGCATCTCTCCCTGGTTGATGGGGCAAAAACTTTCCTGGCCATATTTCACTGAAGGAATCGTGTTCACCCTGGGTGCCTTTATAGAATCTTTTAATTCTTCATGGAAAAGTCCTTTTCCAACAATAGGTGTTGAACTTTGTGGTATAAATTTATTCATAAGAGTAGTTTTTGAAGGCAGTGATTCTATTGGAGTTTCAGATAATTTCTCTTGAACAGCAGCATGCATGGACCGGACAACTTCTATGTGGCGTCGAGCTGCGCTTTCTGACCATACATCGCCTACGTACCTTAATCAAAACAAGATTAAACTTGAAAGCATCTGTATGTACATACATAATATAATTCAGTTGAACAAATGTTGCTGAAATTGGAGGGTATTTTTTTAGATATGGAGAGTACAATATCACACATACCTCACAGAACCTGTGAAGACCAATAAAGCCATTTATTATTTCATAAACATTTAATTTAAAGAAAGTTTAAATATTCATCATAGTTTCATGGATAATTATTATGCTATAAAATATATATTCTTGTCTTTTTCTTGATACGGATGACAAACCCTCCATTTCTAAGCAATTAAGAGCATTGGTGAAGAAGAAACAATCTGTTTTAATTCCATCGAAGATATATATATATATATATATATATATATATATATATATATGTTTTAATATTAATTACTTAAAATTTATCATTATGACTTTTATATTTATAATTAAAATCAAAGAATGTCTTAGCCAGTTTTAAAGAAAAATAAAATTGAGCCTTATTTTATCGCACTTCTATAAATTTTAACATTAATAAGTTACATGGTAACACATCACCAAACCATTATATATTAAATACTAAAATACCACAATTTTAATCAATTCCTTTTTTAATGTGAGTAGTTTGAATAATTGTTTCCTTTATTTCAATTATAACAACTAAACAGAAAAAAAAAGTAAAAAAAATATCTGTATGATTTAGTCAATATTAAATACTCTTAAATTGGCCTAAGTATAATAGAATGAAAGTGCAAAAATGTTAATTAATGCAGGATAAATATTAGTCATAAATCAATTTTTAACTGTACAAATATCAGTATAGCATTGAACTTTTTGTTTTCTCATTTTCCTTTCTCTCTCTCTCTCTCTCTCTCTCTCTCTCTCTCTCTATATATATATATATATATATATATATATATATATATATATATATATATATATACCTTTAATTAGTGTATTTCTGATGTATTTTTTCAATATCCTATGCTAAGCAGTAATTAAAAATGTCCGTTCTTCCAGCAATATATATATTTGGGTGTAGACAGGCTACATGAGGGTAATCCACATATTGGTAACTCCCCTTTAATAGAATAGGAAGGGGTTTGAAAGGGGGAAAGCGGAAGGGTAGAAGAAGGTAGCCAAGGGTTAACTAGGGCCCCCGGGCTATAGTTTAAGGATCCTACCCGGCATTCGCCTAAAAGTAATGCAGGACAAACCCTATAAAAACCTGCATCAGGTAGGTCGGACATTGGGTAAGATACATAAAAGTTATTTTCTTCTTGTTATCCGATAAATGAAAGAGCATATATTTATGTTCTGCATACAATTCGAAATAAACTGGTACACTTCTCATTTCCAATCTGGGAACACACACTGTGGGGGTGGTCGAGGCGGCGTTTAAAAAGAATGCGAAAATGTACAATTTGTTGTTGTTGAATAAATAGTTTTGGGGATTGTATGGATTATTAGTGTCACTACCCATGGGGTAAGTCTTATGCCATACGGCATGGGAGCGGGAGCCCCCCTAAAGATGGGGGTGAATGCTGGGTGACACAGTCAGAAAAATCGAAATCGACCGAGATTGGCGTAGAATTGTAGGGTCACATGTCACCATGTAGGTTACTATTACGTTCAGCCATCTTGGCAGAGATGTTATTGTTGTGTATGCAAAGGGTAAAATTAATCTAAAATGACCTAAGTTAGTCTTCGTCTTCTATAAATCCA
This sequence comes from Zhengitettix transpicula, assembly GCA_037074705.1. Lineage (NCBI taxonomy): Eukaryota > Metazoa > Arthropoda > Insecta > Orthoptera > Tetrigidae > Zhengitettix > Zhengitettix transpicula. The sequence continues at coordinate 93,728,620 of CM073593.1, forward strand.
GGATTAGGCTTGTTCTGGTCTCTTCCACGGTTTTCCAACATTCCTTCTTCCTATTGGGTTGTATTCCATTATTCGTTTGGAAATCCTTTGTAGCTCTTTCCATTTCTCTTTAAGTTGGATCGCCTTCTCTGTTATTGTTTAATCTCTGATTCTTTCTCCTCTAGTGCACATCCTTTAACTGATCTCAGAAACTTCATTTCTGATGTTTCTAGTTGTCTTTACTTGTAAGCGTCCAGCTTTCCGCCCCCTGTATAGTAAAGTGTGAACTGCCAGAACTTTATAAAATTTTATTTACGTTTCTTTCCTTGTTTTTCCCTTCAGGGTTCTTCTTATTGTGCCACATGTGTGTTGTATATCTTTATCTTGTTCATATGATACATCGCAGCATCCTAAGTGATAATTGGTTTATCATGTAGAATTATTTTTGTTCTGAATGAATAATTGCCTAAAAATGCCATTAATTTTGTTTTCTTTATGGAAATTTTCAGTGTTATTGCCTTGACTTAGTCACATTTAGTCTTTGTATAGCTGTTTGTAGTTTTGTCTTCACTATCTAGAATTATGACTTGACTTGATGACTTGATGTACTTATTTCCTTCCTATACTTATACCTGATGATGTTTTCTCTCTTTTCCATTCCCCGTATCATGTCACCTATGTAAATGTAGGTGACAAGCTACGTCCCTGTTTAACTCCTTGATTAATTTCTCTCTCCCATTACTAATTCTAATTCTTGTATTTTTTATGTAGCCTTTGTGATACCTGAATTAAATGGTTAGGGATTCCTCTTTTTTTTTTCATTATGAACCACAACAAGCGTAAATTATTATCGAAGTTAATTATAAAATTGCCCTAATGGTCCGAGATTCGTGTCGAATTCGGAGGTTTAGGGTTCTCTGAGTTAGATAGTGACGTCCATCATGTCGGTTAAGTTGCAAAGTTAAGCCGCCGCCATTGGGAAATGGGGTGAAAAGGAGTAGCAGGTCCAGAATGGTCCATATTAGTGTCGTTGAGATGAACAGTGGCGCTACGGACTTTGGTCATTTTGCGGTCTAAAGTAACGGGACCACTGTCGAGGTCTCGGATACCACTAACTAAATAACTTTTCCTCTCAATATATACATTATTTTCTGGTTTTTCACTCACGTGTTCTACGTACTCACCAGTGCAATAAGCGATTTAACGTGGACGTGTACCGTGTCTTGGCCTTGTCGTCAGAGTCGGTCCTCTCCGAGAATATGAGAGCCTGCATAGAGTGCGGGAAGGCGAACAGGAGGACGAGGCACATGGTTTCACAGAGCACGGTTCCGAACGCGTGGTCCTGGGCGAATTTCTGGCCTCGTCGGAACTTTTCTTTGTCCAGCCACGAAGGAACACCCTTGGGCGCTGGACCCCGCGTGAGGACGGGCACCTGGCAGCCGCGAGCGATTCTCTCCGTGTAGTCGGACATCAGCAGTTGTCTGAAAATAGAAGTTTGTTAAATACACAGGAAAAACAGACAACTTGGCATAAAAGAAGGGGAGAAATTTACGCCTGAATCGAAATTAAGAATAATATGAAAGATAGCCAAATACAGACAAAAACGTTTCTGGAAGCCACGTTGCGTGGTTTTTATATTATCACATCTTTCGTCTATATTTCTTAGATATCTTAGATATCTCATTACAATATGACGTTTCGTCAACAATTTTGAGACATAATCAGACGATAGACCTAAATTTCTGCAATAAATTGACATTAACATTGTTAAATAATAGAATGAATATGAATGACGGCCAATACAGACAAAAAATGGGGTAATATAAATACCAGACAACATTTCTGGGATCCTTGTCCGCTTTCGTCAGGTGCTAAGAAGAGCCTAGAGCGACACAACTGCCCTGGTCAGTTTGATTTTGAGTGTTGTCAACTGGCCAGTGCAGTTGTGTCGCCCTAGGCTCTTCTTAGCACCTGAGGAAAGGGGGCAAAGATCCCAGAAACGTCGTGTGGTATTTATATTACCCCTTTTTTGTCTGTATTGGCTGCCTTCCTTATTCACCACATTATGTTAAAGTTTAAATAATAATAATATTGATTTGAAGAAGTACAAGATAACGTCTGGTACAATGCAAACGTCGGTTTTCGTAACAAACTGTAGCAAACTGCCTTTCGAGCACTCGTTTATCGATTCCATTTAGATTGAAGGGCGCCAGGTAAATTTTTTCAGTGAAATTACCAAAAAAACTTTTTTATATATATATATAATTTATTTATTTCTCGAGCATTGAGAACATTTCCTATCTACAAGGCGTAGTTGTTTCTGTTAAACCACTGTGACCTCCGTCCCCTGTCGCGTCCTAAGCGGAACTGAAGCATTGCCTCGCCACGTCTCGGCGCTCGCCTTAAACCAACAATACTCTATGCGGCGCGGCGCGACAAAGGCCATACACTGACAATGTAACATAATCTATATATATATATATATATATATATATATATATATATATATATTAATAACTCCATTTGTTTACAATCTTCCCAAGGGGCAATAAGTAATATTTATGTTTACAGATAAATCGTGTATAGAATTTACGCAGCGGAACCTACACGGACCAATCACGGAAAGTGAAATTTCTTTTACAGCTTTTGTTTTTAGAAAAGATTTATGTGTTCAGTAATCAGAATCATTTATAATTAATTCTATAAGCTAAATTGCTGACGGCTGCCAGATGTACTGGTAGCAATGACGTTATCAGGGAGACATGCAATTATATCGCCTGCACAATTAAAACCATGATAGCAAAAAAAAGAGAAATATATATAGAGAGAGAGATAGATAAATATATAGAGATAGAGAGGTAGAGGTAGAGAGAGATAGAGAAATATAGAAATAGAGAGAGAGAGTGAAATATATATATATATATATATATATATATATATATAAATATATATATAAAGAGGTAGAGATAGAGAGGTAGAGAGAGATAGAGAGAGGAATAGAGAGATAGGGAGAGAAATATATATATATATATATATATATATATATATATATATATATATTTATTTAGAGATAGAGAGGTAGAGGTAGAGAGGTAGAGAGATAGAGAAATATATATAGAGAGATAGAGAGAGGGGTAGAGATAGATAGAGAAATATAGAGATAGATAGATAAATAGAGAAAGCGGTAGAGAGAAATAGAATATATATATATATATAGAGAGAGAGAGAGAGAGAGAATATATATGTATATATATATATATATATATACATATATATATATAGAGAGAGAGAGAGAGATAGAAATAGAGATAGATAGAGAGGTAGATATATATATATATATATATATATATATATATATATATATATAGAGAGAGAGAGAGAGAAATAGAGAATATATGTATATATATATATATATATATATATATATATAGGGAGAGAGAGAGAGAGAGAGATAGAAATAGAGATAGATAGAGAGGTAGATATATATATATATATATATATATATAGAGAGAGAGAGAGAGAGAGAAATAGAGAATATATATGTATATATATATATATATATATAGAGAGAGAGAGAGAGAGAGAGATAGAAATAGAGAATATATGTATATATATATATATATATAGAGAGAGAGAGAGACATAGAGATAGAGAAATATATATAGAGAGAGAGAGGGAGAGCGAGAGAGAGAGATAGGGATAGAGAGAGATAGAGAAATATATATATATATATATATATATGGAGAGAGAGATAGAGAGAGATATAGAGAAGGAGAGAGATAGAGAAATATATATATATATAGAGTGAGATAGAGAGAGATAGATAGAGAGAGATAGAGAGAGATAGATAGAGAGGGGGGTAGAGATATATAGAGATAAATAGATAGATAGATATAGAGAAAGAGGAAGAGAGAAATAAAGAAAAAAATATACATATATATATATATATATATATATAGAGAGAGAGAGAGAGAGAGAGAGAGAGAGAGAGGGAGAGAGAGATAGAGAAATATATATATGGACAGAGAGATAGGGATAGAGAGAGAGAGAGAGAAAAAAATAGAGAGATAGAGAAATATATATATATATATATATATATAGAGAGAGAGAGAGAGAGAGAGGGAGAGAGAGAGAGAGAGAGAGAGAGAGAGAGAGAGAGAGACATTAAATTAATTCACTTGGCCACATATTTTTCAGGCATTTGCTGGTCACTAGTTGTCGGAGTTGGTCCAGTAGTGGGTTAGGATGGTTGTTGTCCAGTACTGCGAGGTGCTCGATGGCTTGTCTTCCTGCACTATAGGAACTTGAAGATCGGTGAGGTTCCTTACATGCCATGGGGCGTTAGTAATTTGTCGGAGTAATTTGGATTGCTAATGCACTTACCGTTAACCGCTCAAGCTGACCTTATGGAGGAAAACCACACTCACTCCGTAGAACCCAAAGTTGACAAGTGGCAGTGGTTATGGTCGGATATTTAATATATTGTTCTTAGCATCCGGAACAAAGTGAGTAGAGATTTTCAGAAACTGATAAAGTGTCGGTTATCGTTTGATGAGGATCCTTCGTAACCAACAGACGAAAGATGTGTGTGAAAAAATAAAAATATAAAAAATGTTGAGGTGCAGGTCCAAATGGTGTTGTTATCGCAGGCTTCTCGTCTTGTTCGAGCACGTAGTGCTTTCATAACAGGGCACGAGTCCCTCCATCACTCACCTTGGTCCACCTTTCGTAATGCCGTAATTACCCTTTAAAAGTTTGGCTAGTCTGTTTATTATCTTATAATATCTTATAAAAAAGTGTAATTGCCATCAGTCACGGTTCGCGTCTCTTCAAGGACGCTTCACAATAGTTCGTCCATGTCTCGTTATCGTTGTCATTTCATTCTGCTCGAAATAGCTGCATAGATATTATTACGTTTATATAAACAGTCACACGTGTACTTCCTTTACGCATTTATTAAATTTACAACATGGTAAAGTGCGCTGGGATTCATAAACGTGGACCTTTGGAGATGTGGTGCTGGAGAAGAATTGAAAACGGACACGTGTGGTAAAAAAATAAAAGAGAAGAAGAGACCATCTTAACTACAGTTTTTTTTAAAAAACATAAAAAAATTTACGTCTCATTGTAAATAATGAACAAGAAAGATGGCCAAATACAGACAAAAAAAAGGGTAATATAAATACCACACAACAACGTTTCTGGGATCCTTGTGTCTCCTTTCGTCAGGTGTGGAGAAGAGCCTAGAGCGACACAACTGCTTGTGTTGTTTACAAAATGACTTGTTCTAATTGTAATTCCTGCTTTATAGGGCAAACAAAACGTTCCCTTTTAAAAAGAAAAAAAGACCAGTGTAGTTGTGTCACTCTAGGCTCTTGTTAGCACCTGACTAAAGTGGACAAGGATCGCAGAACCGTTGTGTGGTATTTATATTACCCTCTTTTTTTGTCTGTATTTGGCTACCTTTCTTATTCATTACAGTTTTTTTAAGCCAAGGAAAACTGAATGTTTTTTTAATTACGTTTTTAATATTGTATTTGTTTTAATACTTATCTTTGTAAACCTTAAATGTTATATTTAGATGAGTACTGGATCTATAATTTGTTTATTTTAGTTTTACGTTTTCAAATTAATAATTTTTTTTATATTCTGACTTATTTTTGACGAAACCTTGTTGATCTCTGGCCGTGATCATGAGACACCCTCGAGTCCTCTGGATGATGCAAGTTTGGGGACTGTACGTCCGTCCCTGGCGACGGTTTGTCCATCAGTGTCCTCTACACTTTCTTTACAGGCCCTTCGCTGGATGTGAAATATCGATTGTCTCGATCATCTAAGGATCGATCTTTCCTGAACCAAGAAATGTGATTGGTTCAGGCAGTCAACGTGGTTAATTCAATTTCTGTGATTTTTGCAGAGGGACGTTTCCCCCTCAGTTCGACAGTCCGAGGGTCAATAACCTACGTGTCTAAGCCCAGACCGAAGGGATTATCTACCCGCCTCGGCGGCGCCTGGCCACATTCCACCTTGACAAGCTCTCAACCCTTGCTAATATCTAATTATATTAAAATTAATATATATATATATATATATATATATATATATATATATATATATATCAATAATAAAACTATCGCGCTACAGTATATAATATTTTATTCATTACTTTTAACATAAAAACGAGTTTTATTTTAAGCGGACTGACGACTCGGAAGTTATATTACTAGTTTTTTATTTTTAATAAATTAATTTTATGCGGGTTTCATCCACCTGTCGAACATTATTCTTCACTTTTCTTTCTATGTTACATTTAAACCAAATTGACTTTGACTAGGCGACTGGATGGTTAAAAGCTCTCCTTTCCCGGAGAAAGCTAAAGTGACCAAGAGACTGATAAATCTGGTATGTAAATACACTTACAGTAATTTCTCGGAAGGAGTGGTGATGATGTTGCACTTGTTGCAGAATCTTCCAGTTTCCTACTAAACGAGGATCTGCTGAGGATCGTTATATATATATATATTACGGAGGATTTTTGGATGGTTGGGAAGGGATCAATGGCCTTCTGCGAACACTTCGTCGGGGTGAACAGGACGCAGAATAAATAATTATTATTTTATTATACTGTAACTTTCTCAAGTGAAGTTTACATTAAGCGTGAAACCGTGTTTTTGGAGAATCGAAATTAATTGACTCGTAAAAAATAAAAACACATTGCAAGGAGACTCTAGACTCTCTCTCTCTCTCTCTCTCTCTCTCTCTCTCTCTCTCTCTCTCTCTCTCTCTCTCTCTCTGTGTGTGTGTGTGTGTGTGTCTTTCTCTCTCTCTGTCTCAGTCTCTCTCTCTCTCTCTCTCTCTCTCTCTCTCTGTGTGTGTGTCTCTCTATCTCTCAGTCTCTCTCTCTCTCTCTCTCTCTGTGTGTGTGTGTCTCTCTATCTCTCAGTCTCTCTCTCTCTCTCTCTCTCTGTGTGTGTGTGTGTGTGTGTGTGTGTGTCTCTCTATCTCTCAGTCTCTCTCTCTCTCTCTCTCTCTCTGTGTGTGTGTGTGTGTGTGTCTCTCTATCTCTCAGTCTCTCTCTCTCTCTCTCTCTCTCTCTCTGTGTGTGTGTGTGTGTCTCTCTATCTCTCAGTCTCTCTCTCTCTCTCTCTCTCTCTCTCTGTGTGTGTGTGTGTCTCTCTATCTCTCAGTCTCTCTCTCTCTCTCTCTCTCTCTCTCTCTCTCTGTGTGTGTGTGTGTGTCCCTCTCTCTCTCTCTCTCTCAGAGGCTATAATCAAGACGACTTTGACGGCAAGAGGAGAAGCTGCATTCATTCGGGGAAATTGGTATTTTGATTATGTTATCTGCCATCTGTTTCATCGTTCAATGCTCTGTAATTTTTTTCTTTTTGAAGTAACGATATAAAAGAATCTTCCCCCCCATGTAACATACTTCAATTATACAATACATAACTCAGTCATTAAGTCAGCAGAATTTACGAAAATCTGTCTGCGAGGGATGTTCTCTAGCAACAAGAACCTTGTAGGAGAGACAGGAAGGGGCTACCTTTGGGGATGCCTTTTCCGCTATCTGGTTTTTTGAACTAAGGTTCCCACAAGCCGAGGCCTGTTCTGAGAGGTGCATGTCCTGGGGATCACAGACCTTGGGCATACGATAATAGTTGTCCTCTGCTCCCATTGGAACAGTCGGCCAGCTGCCTTCTAAACTGGTCGAGGCACGGAGAAGGGAATGCTGCGTCCCCACAGCAAACTCCTCTCCCGCCATCCAGGGAAGGGCGTGGGACAAGTACCCAATGCCCGACCTACCTGATGCAGGATTTTCTAGGGTTTGTCCTGCATTACTTTTTGACGAATGCCGGGTAGGATCCTTAAACCATAGCCCGGAGGCCCCTAGTTAACCCTTGGCTACCTTCCTCTACCCTTCCACATCCCCCCTTTCAAATCCGTTCCTATGCTATAAGAGAGGGGAGTTGCCACCACGTGGATTACCCTCATGTAAAGGTCATTAAGAACCCGCACCAACGAACATATATCCAATATATATATATATATATATATATATATATATATATAAACTCCTTGTCGATGAAAATATTTAGTACCACAAGTATGATGTTCAAATGAATAAATATGGTTTAATGTTATGGCGTTGAATGCAACAAAAAGCTACTGCTAATTTATCTTCTGTGTTTTTTGTTGTTGTTGATGAATTATAATAAAAAAGTTTGAACACTGAAATGGTTTTATTGAAGAAGCCAAAAGTTGTTATGTGTTTAAAATTAAAAATGTCTACGTTCACAAAACATTGTATTAATCCCAAACCTAGTCTCTGATTGGAAATTTATTTTATTTTAAGATTTTACATGTTGACACCAGTTTTGGGTACTATTTTTAGAATTACACATACTGTAATAAACATTTATTAGTTGATAAGGATAATAATAATAAGAAGAACTGGGCGTTATATCTTTGGGTTTTTGTTGGTCTCGTTTTATCTTTGTTTTAGTTAGTTGCTTTTTTGATGATGGCGATGCGTGAACAATTAATTTATTAAGGAGTCTGAGTTAATTATGTTCAAGTGAACGGAACCTTGACAGAGAGTTTATTTTATAATACGAAATGCTAAAACATTTAACATCTGTGAAATTAATGTACATACACGGATTGCTTTTATATTAACATCATTGCTTTTGTTTACGTGGCGTAGATTCTATCGCGTGAGTTTTAAAGAGATATGTGGAAGTAATCCCCCAGGTCTACACGTGAGTAAAGCAACAAATTGTTGGTGTGGCATTTAATAAATAAATAAACAACAGGAAGTTTTAAAATATAAAAATACAATTTATTAATGTAAAATTAAACGTCGCTTATTTGGCGAACTCTTCAGGTTTAAAAAAAAGAAAGAAATCTTAACCTGAAGAGTTCGCCAAATAAGCGACGAAACGTTGTTTGGCTTCATAATTATTTAATTCTTCATATTGCATACTACTTCGTGTGGGGGGTGCGGGGAGGGGGGGGGGACAAGGAGTTGAAAATTTTCCGTTGTGACGTATTTCGCTCTTTGTTTACTTCCTGTGGGAATGAGTAATGGTTTTTTTTATATAATAGTTTTCGCAAAACAAACGAAATGGCGGATAAGATAATCAGATAAAGAGAGGTTGTTTCTCTCTCTCTCTCTCTCTCTCTCTCTCGATCTTGTCAGATGTTTTGGGCACCTCTCGAGGTCCCGACCAGTTATATAAATCAAGGTTCGCACGAGGCGTTTTCGTATCCAGTCACACAGAACTGCCATCAAACAATCTCTTTGCGTGTTACGAGATTATTTCTGACGTCATAAACAGGGGCAGACCCAGATTAAAAGTGCGAAAACCATAATGAATGGAGGATAGGAATTTGGAAGAGGGAGAGTGGAACCACTGACACAGAGAACTGGAAAATTGAAGACGGCAAACCTATAAATGGGGGCTGGGGTAAGGCGAAGAAGAAGAATATTTCGAACGTGAAGAGAGGATCCTGCGTCGACAGTTTCAGCTTCCACATTCCTACAGCTCCGAGGAGGGGGGGGGGGTAAAAAAGTCACTTGGATTCAGAAGAATAACGGGTAAATATTTCATTTAAATTCTTATACTTTTTCTGAGGCCGAGATAAAAATTAGAGTCTCATTTTAAATTAATAGTGGGGGCAAGTTTTATGTGAATTTTTTTTCTGTTTTCAATAAATTCTTAAAAATGAAAATATTGAATAAGAAAGGTAGCCCAATACTGACAAAAAAAGAGAGGGTAATATAAAGACCACACAACGTTTCTGGGATCCTCGTTCCCTTTTCTCAGGTCCTAAATAAGAGCCTAGAGCGACACAACTGCTATGGTCAGTTTCCTTTTGAGTGTTGTCAACTGACCAGTGCAGTTGTGTCACTCTAGGCTCTTCTTAGCACCTGACGAAAAGGGAACGAGGATCCCAGAAACGTTGTGTGGTCTTTATATTACCCTCTCTTTTTTTGTCTGAATTGGCTATCTTTATTATTAATTAAATTATTTAATTATTATTTAAATTAAATTATATACACGACTCCCTCAGTCAAGAGAGACGTAAATTTCTCAATTTATAAAAATTAATTCCGTCAAAGAGATATTTATGATCCAATCTGAATACAAATAAACATTAGAAACTATCTGCGTTAAATTAATATAAATATAATTAAATTTTAAAACCTTTCACTAAATGTTAAGAATTGCTATTAAAATTTGTTAATTTAATTTTTTTATTATTAATTTGATTTAAATTGTTCAAAGTAAATATTTCTTAAAATAATTCCAAATTCAATATTGAAACAAATAAATGTCTCTTTGACAGAATTAAATTTAAAAAAAATGAGAAATTTACGTCTCTTTTGACTGAGGGAGTCGTGTATATACTTCATGAATGTCGCTTAAGCCAGAGCGTTAGCTTTGAATTAACACAATCCAGTGGCTACTTACTCTAAGAATTTGATATTCAAAAAGCTAGAGCTGTGGATTGGAATCAGCTTCAGTAGCCCAGGTACATCTGCACCAGCTTAAAATTAAATGCAGGAAACAAAAAGGAGATGAAGGATTTTTTTTTAGGGCAACAGGCTACTTGAGGGTGATCCACATGGTGGCAACTCCCCTTTAATAGCATAGGAAAAGGAGTGAAAGGAGGGAAACGGGAGGGTAGAGGAAGGTAGCCAAGGGTTAACTAGGGCCCTCGGGCTGTGGTTTAAGGATCCTACCCGGCAATTCTCCTAAATGTGATGCATGACAAACACTAGAAAACCTGCATCAGGTAGGTCGGGCATTTGATACTTGTCCCACGCCCTTCCGATAGCGGGAGAGGAGTTTGCTGTGGGGACGCAGCATTCCCTTCTCCGTCCCCCGACCAGTTTAGGAGGCAGCTGGCCGACTATTCCAATGAGAACAGCGGACAACTCTTACCGTATGCCCAAGGTCTGTGACCCCGGAACATACACCTCTCAAAACAGGCCGAGGTGCCTCGGCTTATGGGAACCTTAGTTCAAAAACGGAGAGAGGAGGAGGTATCCCCAAAGGTAGCCCCTTCCTGTCTCTCCTACAAGGTTCTGCCTGCATATGGGGAATTATTTTTTTAGGGTAACAGGAGGCTACATGAGGGTAATCCACAAGGTGGCAACTCCCCTCTTATAGCATAGGAACAGATTTGAAAGGAGGGATGCAGAAGGGTAGAGGAAGGCAGCGAAGGGAGTGTTTGAAGAAAGAAAATTTTGGTTGAATCTAAAACAAGGTTGGAACTGATGCGTTTCGCCCCAAATAATTAAAATCGTAATCCAATTTAAACTGGAGCGTAGCGTTTTTTCGTGATTTTATTCCAGGCAGTGTTTGTTATTTTTTTTTCATTGTATAAAGATAATGAAGGACAATGGATGCTTATATCGGGCTGTTTGCCCAATTGTATATTACTAAATACATACATACATACAGTGAGGACTTTCTTTAACAGAGGCCATGCACAATATTAACCTCAAGGGGCGGAACTCCGTGGTGTCCAGTACGACACAAACATCCGACAGGTAAAAAATAATAATTTCCAAATGGTCATCAGACTAGAGATTAAGCTAAGCGCTCCTCAAGGCCGACTAGAAAATAAAACCAGAGGGAAAAATGTTTTCTCTAAGTGTTTTTACCTTGAAATTGAGCACGAGACGGGCAGAGTGAGGTTGGACGTTGTGTAACCACGATTACGTTGTAATTGAGAGGCACGTGACAGTCATTAATTAACCCTCCGCCGGTTTCAAACTTTAAACACTTAACATCAAGAATCAAAATGGTGCAAAATAATTTACCCCCAATTTATGGCACGGGCATTATTATTTTTTTCTCCTTCAAATTTCTAGTCAATTTTGACTGTCAATACGTGGGGGGGTTGAAACAGCCTACTTTCACGTTGTCGCAAGAAACGGTTGGAAAGTGGGGATGCGGAATGGACGAACAAGATAGCCGAGGTTCTTAACCACGGCGGCCTCCTGGCCTTCACCTAAATGTGTCACATCCAGACACGTGTAGACATTAGGCAACAGCGTAATTAAGGACTTGTTGATTACTCATCGTCCGTCTGTTGCGATATTTGCCGAGATTATTTATTTACCTTTTTTTCCCTCCCTCTCTCTCTTTCTCTCTAAGTCTAGCATAAAATCATTGAAAACAAAATACAAAATATTGGTTTTACAAAATAAATCAATTATACACAGTAATAAGTAAACATGACAACCCTGCATGCCTAGATTTCAGTGAATTAACAGATTAGGATAGAAAAATTATTTACAGGGATCAGGATCGTCGTTCAGTACGCGCGGTCGCTCTAACCATCTGAGCTATTCTCCTCTATCTGAACACAGACTCACCTTACAAATCACGGGGCCTTATTTTATGACTTCAGTGAATGAAAAATGTGATTATTATTATTGTGTGTGTAAACGTACGATTGAAATTCTAAACATTTCCTCGCTGGGTGCCCGGCGTTGCCCGGAATGGCACAGTGACAAATATAACCCCGGATTCGACGCCAAACTTGAATGTGTTTGCGTTATTTTCATGTAATGCCACCCCCCCCCCATTCCCCGACACCTTAAGGGCGCACCACTTGACCAAGCCTGAAAGACGTTGAGATTACACACAGAAAACATGTAGCGAAAATTTTATGAATGACATTGATCCCGAATTATTTTGATTCGACGCCAAATTCAGCCGGTTACCATGTTTGAAAATTTATTTCCCCGCCCAACCCCTTCTCATCACCGCCCACCCCCGTGCGTTTCTCAGTTTGTCGTAAATAGTCTCAGCGACATCCATAACCCCGATTTGACTCCAATCTCGGTTGTTTTTGCGTTAATTTTATGAAATGCCCCCTGCAACCGCCCCCCCATGCTGAAAGGGGTTGAAATTATACACAAACAACATCAGTATAAATACAAATCAATATAATTAACCCTGAAAAAATATTTATTCAACGCAAATATCTGCCGTGTTTGCATGTTCCAAAATTTCCGGCCCCGTTCCAGCCCCCTGCACAGTGGGGGTGTTAAATTCCAAGTTGAGTGTCATAATTAGTGGCAACCATAACCTTGGGTTTGAAACCAATCTCGGTTGTATTCGTGATATTTTCCTGTAAAGCATCTCCACCACCACCCCCCACCCGTAAGGGTTCTCCTTTCGCATGCTGGTAGGGGTTGAAATTATGCACTATGAATTTCTTTGACACCGACGAGTGTTGGTCTCCTGGTCGGGAAGAACACTTTGTACGAAATTTGGTGAAATTTTATCCATGTGTGTAGATTTGTATAAGGAACATACATACATACATACAAACACACACATACATACACACACACACATACATACATTTTTATTCACAAGAAGAAGATATACTAAGCAAAAAAGAAAATATTTGAAAATTCGAAAAAGATTAACTGATTGTCGTTTTGAGATATTAATTGACTCATTCCACGTGAACGTAGCTGAATAATTATCATCATCAGGTTGAATAATATAAAGAGATCTGATAAAAAAAAAATTAGAGAATCTTCGTCATGGGTGCGTTGACTACTCTCATTAACTTACCAAAAATTTGAGTGTTACAATTTGTTCCGCCTGGTCTGCACAAGTATGTAACTCGTCCTTCTCTCTGGTGAGAGTTCACTCTGAAGAGCTGCTGCCATCCACGACGTCAGCGGCCATGGCGACTCATGGAAACTGCTTGTCGGGAGAAGGTACAGTTTGCTTAGTTTTATATAGTTTCATAAAAAAAAAAACACCTGGAAACAGCGAAAGACTGGATAATGTCGGGGGGGTTGATTTACTGCGGCAGTGCGCCGACTGCTAGACGTAAAGCCGCATCGTGTAAAGTTGGGTGCGCGGTGACGTCATCCGTCCTACTGCGCAGAAATATCCAGTATTTGGTTAATAGAAACGACGAAGGACTTTACTGTTAATGCCACAGATGATTAAACGCTTATTAAAATACAGTCACAAATAAAACAAATTATTTTAATGTAAAATGAGTTTAAAACGGATCGTCAGAAGCTTTCTTGGTTATTATAGACACATTCACTGTGAAAATATTAAAATTATTAAGTACATCATCGTAATTAAATTATGTGTATACGATATTGTAGTAAACACTATACCTTTAATTATTTTATTTACAATTAAATAAGCCCTACGTTGGGCGCCATAAAAATAGTAAACACTATACCTTTAATTATTTTATTTAAAATTAAATAAGCTCCATAAACGTAGTAAACACTATACAGTTAATTATTTTATTTAAAATTAAATAAGCTCCATAAACGTAGTAAACACTATACAGTTAATTATTTGATTTAGAATTAAATAAGCACCATAAATGCAGTAAACACTATACCTTTAATTATTTTATTTAAAATTAAATAAGCTCCATAAACGTAGTAAACACTATACAGTTAATTATTTGATTTAGAATTAAATAAGCACCATAAACGTAGTAAACACTATAATTTAATTATTTGATTTAGAATTAAATAAGCACCATAAATGCAGTAAACACTATACCTTTAATTATTTTATTTAAAATTAAATAAGCTCCATAAACGTAGTAAACACTATACAGTTAATTATTTTATTTAAAATTAAATAAGCTCCATAAATGTAGTAAACACTATACAATTATTTATTCGATTTTTAATTAAATAAGACCCACACGTTGAGGCGCCAAAATTGTAGTAAACACAATTTACACAAAAAACGCTCGTGCAAAATTTGTTCAGTTTCCGCACGACTGGCCAAAGCGCAAACAACACAATTTTAGAAATGGAACGTGGTTAATCTCTGCGCGACAGAGTCCTCTGGCCTCAAGGCTGTACATCGCTCACGAAGGATTAATTCCCCCCGGAACCCTTAAGACGCCAGATGACAGCGGAAGGGCACGCGCTCTCAGGATCCCACGGCGGCAACGCCAAGGCAACAATCAGTATCGACGTGTCACTGCGGAAGGACGGAAGGAAGGAAGGAACAGCCTCAACGCTCGCGTCGGTAAGTCTCAGCAGCTCGAGAACGATCAACACTCCGCAATGTTACAAAGATCTAAACATCCCCCCCCCTCTCCCTGAAAGTGGATCTCTTCCTGACTTCTCTGTACTTGCAACGGAGCCATCAGTCTACATATAGCCTATATATTGTAATACTTTAATGATTACAAAGGAAAATGAACTGCACGTTAGAGTGACAATTTGTAGTGATTATTTGTAATAATAAAATTATTACAAATTGGCGCCCAACGTGGGGCACGTTAGTGACAATATGTAGTGCATTGTAATTATAAAAAAAATTGGCACTCTAACGTGCAGTTCATTTTCCTTTATAATTAATTGAATACTACAATGTATATATATATATATATATATATCTGCCTGTGTCCCCAACGCGCTCCTAAACCATTCATCCGGATGCGATGAAACCTTGGGTGAGATGTTGTGCGCACCCCCGCGCAGGTTTCTGTCGGGCTTTCGAAGCGCTACGTAGCGTCCAAGGGAGTGAACGGGGACGAAATCTAAAAAAAAAAACATGCAAAGACGGTCGATATTAACATCGATACATTTTATTATTCACTGAAATTAAGGTAATAAATTATATTCATACTTGAAACATTCATTTTATAGTTCTACACCTGAGGAAGTTTCAAGAAAAGGAACAACGAAACGTTGTGATATTCTTTTTTAATATTTATTTTCTTAAATTGTTTCTGACATGTTGCCCGGTTTATTTATTGATTGGTTGAGTTCATGTCAGTTTAATTTAACTATACCACACTTGTAGATATTACTACTACTACTACTGCTCCTCGGTGCCTTTATAAACCATCATAGCCCAATCCTCCATCTTCTAACACCCTCGTCCTCTACATCGTCTAACTATCGTTTCCGTGGTCTCCCTTCCGCCACCTCTGGATTTCCTTTGTAGATCTTTTCGACAACCCTGTCTTCTGACATTCGCTCTACATGGCCCCAACCATCTCAGTCTGTTCCCCTCTTTATTTCCCTCCAGTTCCCTATTTCTTCGTATTCTCAAAATTTTCCTGCTTCGTTTACCGCTCCAAAAAATCATTCTTAATATTTTCCTTTCCGCCATCTTCTCAAACACTCTTCTTCTGCCGCGGTCATTGTCCATGATATTAGGTGTGAGTTTATCGTTGATACATGCATGTACATGGTTGGAAACTCGTGTTCTAGCCCGGATGACGCTCGCCCGCCTGGCAGATGGCGTCGCGGTGCCCGCCCACACGAGAGGGAAGACGCCGACGGCGCCGCCGCCCTGGCTGCAGCGCGACAAGTTACTCAGGGGCCAGCGCTTCGCCCGAGAGCACCTGCTGGGCGTCGTCTACTCGCAGCTGCTGAGCCTCATCCTCATGTTCTCGTACCCGGACGCGCTCAGGATCATCATCTTCACGGGCAAGTCCAGCTCGCCTGCGGTGGCCTTCAAGAGGTACTTCTCCACGATCTGCAGGGTGATAAGTTGGTGAGTCTCTCTGTCCAAAGTGCCTCATTTTCTTCTCGCTGACTTGTTTGTTTTCGGGGTTTTCAACCGAGCTCTGTCGTCATCTTCACCACAAGATCAGCTCATCTACTCGGTTAGAGAACGTCATTTCTGTACGGGAATAATTCGTCCCTTTCTTCACCTGCGTGTCTCTGGTCAACCTGTTTGTGGACGACTTTCGTCAATCCGGGTCAAGGCAAACAAGATCCGTGGAAAACAAAACCTTGGCTGATCCCTTGGCTTCCGGGTGTAGTAAAAAATTAGGTCGCTGAATCTTGAGGATATCCCCGTTTGCCCTTCGGGTTTCCTCGTCGTCGTGAGACTCGTTCCATAACCGGAGACATGTTGTCAACGACTCAGTCTGTCATGAAACGTCCGCCATTTTGTTTCAAGAAGGCGCGTGGCGGCAGTTTGATTTAACTACGTTCCTTCTCTACGCACGTTTCAGGACTTTATTTCCATCAGTTTTGGAGTCTCAATCTTCAGAGCGACTCTTCACCAAATTATGTAGGCAGAAGGTTTAAAATTGTTGACACATGGAAAACCTGTTCTACCTTTTTCAACACAAGAAAAAAAAAATTAAGATACTCCCAAGTCTGACCATATTTTTTTTCGGCGTTCTTATGATACTGGCACTTATCATCACAGTTAAATTAATACAAAATCCAACATCCTACTGTCACTCGTCTGCCAAACACCTCATGTCAAATTTTATCACGTACTCCCTTATTACAAATTTCTACATCGTCCAATTTTTTAAAGAATATCGAAAGTCCATCATTTACAGATCTTTCATACTTGATTAAAAAACCGCAAGGACCCACTTGACACCGACAGCAAACATTGTCTCGCTCTTGTTGTAATTCCTGCTGACGGAGACATTCGTGGTAGATTGCTATGCTATTAACTTCTGGTACCGGGTCCTTAACAAAGTCAACGTGGACGCTATCAAGTATTTAGCGACCACATTGTTCATCCCCGTTTCCTTTTTTTACCTTTGAAGGTTCGACGAGGATTTGTGGAGCGACACTTCTGCACGTCGCCACATTCAAGCAGTGAGGAGCATCCACAGAGGCATCCAGAGGAAGCTGAAACACGTGACAGCGGAGGAGCTCGCCGCCGAGAGTCAGTTGGGAGACGCCGACGAAGTGCCGACGTGCCTGGTGGGCGGCGACGCCCTGGAAAGCGACCTGAAGGCGTGTCCGGTGACCGGCAACTTCGTCAGCCTCAACTACGGCGTGGGCCGCTGTCGTCCCGTGAACCAGTTCGAGATGGCGATTACGCAGTTCGGCTTCTTCGGGCTCCTGGTCCTCAGACCCGACAAGTTCGGCGCCGCCTTGGCCAGCGACGACGACCTGGACGCCTTCGCGCACTTGTGGCGCTGCATCGGATTCCTCCTCGGCATCGAGGACAAGTACAACGTGTGCCACGGGGACCTGGACACGGTCAGGAACAACTGTCAGCAGGTAATTGTCCAACGCCATGAATACAGTGGAACAACCAACGGTACAAAACATTCCCATGAGACCAACGACTTTTTTTAAAATTTATTTGACAAAACTTTTAACCAAAGATTATTTGTTGGTTAAATATAATTAAGTATATATATGTACATAATTTACATGGTGGCATGGTAATTCGGTTAATCAAGCAATTAACCTAAATTTTGCAAAATTTTTATTCTTGTATCTAAATTTGTGTGTCTGAGGGGTTCACTGGTGATGTTGAATTTGATGGGATGGGTAGGTGGGGTCTGCGGGTATGAAGATGGGGTGGGTTAGGAGGTGCCAGAGTGATCTGGGAAAAGGATGAGGTCGATAGGGCGTTTTCTCTTGAGGCGATGTGTGTGTAGTAGTGGTGGGGGAGGGTTGCTATGGAATTGCTGGATCGTGGTGTTAGGGTGGTTGAAGGTACTTTTGATTAATGACGTTACAGATTTAGTGATTATTGAGTTTAATGTCTAGCTGGAGTATGGAATTTCTGAGATACCAGGCAGAGTTAGTGATGGTGTGAAGGATTAAATCGAAGAGGAGTCCTAGGTAGGTGGTTTTTGTTTTTGTGGGTATTTCAGCATTGTTTAGTTAGAGGGGGATGTGCGGAGGAGGATTTTTGGATACTGTGAATGGGACAGTTACCGATTTGGTGGTATTTATGCTGATTCGCCATTGTTTGGACCAATGCTTTATGTGGGTGAGTGCTGACTGAAGAGGTTGGATATTGGAGGTGAGAGAGGTTTGGTAGGAGATGGCAATGTCGTCTGCGAAGAAGATTGTGCTAGTGACGGAATATCGTGGGAGATGATGTTGTATAGGAAGGGGAACACCTGAAGCAATGGGGTGGAGCTAGGAGATGTGATTATTCATTTTGAAGGAGAAGGTTCTGTTGGAGAGGTAGTTGAGGAGTATTCTATAGTGGGTGTCATTTATGTAATCTTTGATTTTTGAAAGAAGGGAAGGATGATGAATTTTGTCCAAGGGTGAAGATTATTGTAAATAAATAATTGAGTTGTATTTATTGTGATGGAAGTAATTTTAGATGTTTATCCACCGAGTCTGATTATGAACAGCGATTTTGTTTCCATAGTCAGAAGAGTAGACAAGAGATTCTTTGCTCCCACACTGTGAAACTTAATTTTTCAAGATTTTCAGTTATAACTGGTATTGAAGCCAGATCATCCATTTTAAATTCTATTCAAAATTTATTTGGTATCATATTAAATGTTTTTTGGAACCTCTTCATGAACATCTTGTCACATTATACTAACAATTAATACAAAACATGACAATACATTTTTATCAGAATAATTAATTTTTAAGCTCCCGTCTTTCTCAACTATTATTACGTTCACCTGATAAAGTCCCAATGTAAGGGACGAAACGTACTGATTTCAGACTAACTATTCAAGTGGATATTATGTATTAAACTTATTGGCCATTCTATTTGTTTAAATATTTTTAAGAGTTTACGTGTTAAATATATTAGAGATTAATTACAATAATTTTCTAGAATAAGATCAGGTTTGAAAGTTACACGCTAAGGTCACACGGTTGAATTTCATACAACACAATAGTTACAGGATTTTTTTACAAAAAGAACAGATACGATTTAAGGAAGGTAATGAAAATGAAATCCAACTGTACAATTACAAATAAATGGCTCACCTTCTTCATAACTTCAAAGGAAAAAATAAATGAATAAAACATATCGAGTAAGTTGGGACTGGGAATAAACGGTCAACGTTGACTAATGGGTATTGGATGTAAATTGCCGTTTACTGAAATACACTTCCGATAAACCTAATACGTTTTCTTGACTGTTATTGGTCTGCAGATATGAGATATTACTTCATCTTCCACAGCCTGAATAAGTTGTCCGAAAGTCCACGACAAAAATATTAAATCCTCCAAGTATGTTCTATGACACTTCTGTACAGGCTCCGTGAATTGCAACCGGACCCAGTGGACCACACACTGCCAAGATGACTTTCACATTACATAAAACATTCTGAATTGACAGATTAGAATATTTCTCAACCAGACCGGGAATCGAGTCCAGGGAAACTGCTTGCGCTCTTACTAATGAGCTATTCCTTACATAGCATTTATGTTCTTTAACATTGTGGAGTGACAAACTGTTTTTTTTTTACTGTGATAGACTCAAATATCCATGGCTCTGCCACTGACCACTACGCCACAACATTGAAGCTTCAGTAACTAATATAACATAGTATTCAAAGAATTCATAGGGATAGGGATTTGTTAAGACATGTACAACAGTTTGTAAACCTGTGAAGGCTTTTAAAGTGCATTACTGATATTACATGCAGGAGTTAATTTGAGAATTGGAATTCAATCAGAAGGCTGACATAAATAAGTAGATACATAATATAGAACCACATTATATCTAACTCAAAGCTGTTTGGCTATAAGAGAGTAACAACTGCATTGTTGTTTGTTTTGCAGATTGTGGACGTATGGATGAAGCCATCGATGGGACAATTGACTCGAGAATGGGAATACGTGAGTCGGTGCATTGTAGAAGGAGTTTCTCGTGGCCTCCCAGGGATACCATTCGAAGTGTCGCTCTTGTATTTGTGTTCAGACGTTCTCAAAATCCCGATGCCACAACTTGCATCCACTATAAACTGGCTGGACAGAATTAAACTCTTGTCGTTGAACTTCCTCATGAGTTGGATACTGTGTGTGCCAATGCTTCGTCATATATTTAATTATTTACTTAGACAGCTTAAGAATAGAGTACAAAATTCTGTCGATAAAAACCTTTATTAACAACTATTTATTCAATGAATTTAAGTTGACTGTTGTTTACGAGTGTCAATTGTGAGCCACCAGCGTCATAGTCAAAGTAATCATCCAAGTTAGGAATGGAGAATATTTCACCTAATTTCAAAATAAATCAGATATAATTGAATGGCAAAATGCTAAGATTTTAGACGTTGACATCAGGTACAATTCCAGAGATGCTTCACATTAAATCAAACATCACAGCTATTAATGTACAACAGACACTATTAAACTCAACAATTGCAATGATCCATTATGGTTATGCTAAACCATCGGCTCCCCCATTGTTGTTGCGTTTTCGTCGTTTTTGAGTGTCAACTGACCAGTGCAGTTGTGTCTCTTAGGCTCTTCTTAGCACCTGACGTTAGGGACAAGGATCCCAGAAACGTGTTGTGTCATATTTATATTACCATTACCTCTTTTCTCTGCAATGGCTATCTTTCTGATTCATAAATCAGATATAAACTGATATAAATCTCATTCAGTCAGGGAAATTGTTTTTACAATTCCCTCTCTTAAAGTTCTTTTATACTAATATTACAACAGCGTTGCAAGTAAAAATTCACATTTCTACCATCTGAAAATAAATGTGACATAAAAATTGTGATTGATATATCAAACTAATAAGTGTGGGATAAATTATTGGTTGATATTTTTTATCAAAAATAAATTTGTATACCTTAAAGTGCATGAGGTAAAATATGTAAAAAAAATGGCTTATTTATAATATTTTAAGGAATACAAATGAAAGAGAGTTTTGAACCATGACTTGGATTTCGTCTAAAAATTAAGTATTGATCAGGCAAAATGTAGGATTTAGTTTTTCCCAGCCATTTGGAAAATTATGATTAATCAATCTGGGATCGCTGTACTTGTCGGTGAGAGTTGACAACTTGTGACATGTTGGTAACTCTACTGACAAAATCAAGAGTTCTTTGCTGGCGAGAACAAACCTCTACAGTTTCCAGATTTGACAAGCACACTACATTTTCCTATGTGACCAATATCTCAAAGCTGTGAATGTTTGTTTCAAAACCAAATCCCTCCTCAGGGATGTTTCTTGGAATTCAAGAAGTCTCTGTCAAGTTCCCAGTAGGATACTGCTTCTTAGAGACCAGAGGTTTCCTCTGCATGAACATCTCACTCCACCATTACTAGCAACCCTTCTGATACGGGTGTTCTATGTCAAATTTACACAATAATTTAATTAATTACGAGCTTTATCATCTAATCGCAACACTGTTTATCATTCATCTGGTTCTTTTGAGGAATATGATATATAGACTTGTATAATTTTTCACAAAAGTCACATGCCTGTGGTTACCTGGATCATGTGGTAACCTTGACAAGAATTTTGCAGCACACAATAGGGAATTGAATTATTTGCAAACTCCTTTTACTTCATTACGTCACATGTAAATGAACACAACCACTTAACTCAAGTCCAAGCTTTAATGATCTCTCAGTATTCAATAAAATTGGATATCTTACTACAGAAATTTGATCTCGTAATGGCTAGATTAAAGAAATCAGTTTTTTTATATTATGCTTGTTTGGTAAAAGAGAGTCTGGGAACAAATATCAATTATAAAACTAGGAATTAATAAAACTGGACAATTGGGTGAAAAGAAAACTAGAAGATTAATGTAATAAATTTTAATTTTAGTTTATAATTAGAAATATAAATTATTATATACAAAATAACGTTATCACACTTTTTGCTGGTAGACTAAACAATGAGTAGAAACTTTTAGACAAAAAATGGTGATGTCAATGTTGTTGTTTTTTTGAAGATCATGAAGGTATCACTTAATATATTGTGGCATGGCACTTAGTTAAGTAGACTGACTTTATTTTTGAAGAGAATGAATGAGTTTTTTCTGTTCATTATTTGTGAATTGTAGCTGATCCACCTACAAAGTGCTGTAGCTGAAACATTAATTTTAAAGAAATTATAATATACAAAATATAGAAAATAAAATATTCAACATTACATTAAGACACAGTGAAAATAGTAATGTGCATTATCAATTTATTTTTATATTCAATAAAATTAACATTATTATAAAGCATCTCATAACAAACTGAATAAGAAAAATTTTAAACACAAAATGATACAGTTATCGTATTTACAATACACAAACGACACACAAGATCACTTTGCATTGCCAAAGCGCCTTTAATCTGTGAAACTTTTCCAATTCCCAATCTACAGGGTTATTTCCCATGACTTACTTACCTACAAAAGCTGGATAGAAAGGGAACAGAAATGAACCAATACAAATCTGATAATACGTGACTGCATCATACTTTCCTTACATGATTACAGTTACGTCTGGAACTTTACTTCTACAATATGATTCTATCTAATTAATCACTGTGCTCATTCTTTATTTTTCATCACCAATTAGAAATAAATGACCGCTCTATTGTCCCTTTCTCCAAAACTTTTTTGTACTTCTAAAGACTCATTACATTGATTACCATCAACTATTGGCGTTCATTAATTTGTCTTTATTTTCTTTATCGGTACATTTCTTGTGCCAAGTGATCAGCATATCTGTTCTTCACCATCAGTTTGCAGTCAAATAACGTATCTCGCTAATATGCTGAGTAAGAAATTGCCAACATTTCATAACTTCTTATTCATGGAAGTCTTGAACAATCCCTCATCCTATCTTTCAAACATTATAATTAAATGCAGTTGATGCGAGAAGACAAAACTGAAATTAGCATAACATATTATAAGCAGAATTGAGTGAGTTCCTTGTTGAAAGCTATTAACACATACGAAAAGTCCTCAAAGTGAAATACAGTATTTATTGCAGTATCATGGAAGGAGAAAACAAAAAGAAAAAAATTAGCATTTATAAGCACTTTTCCTCAATATAGTATTTGCTTGAGCTTTTTACTTAATGACTGTAGTTTTGTAACCTGTTACATTACCGCTCTTCAGTAATAGTGGTTGGGGACTTCTACATTAACTGTCATGTCTATGTAATGTCAGAAATTGTCAAACAATATTAAATTATAAATAACACATTTTTATTCATTCACAAAAACTTTTAGATTTGAATTTTTTTTTTGTAAATAATTCAGACTGTATACCTGAAACATTTTGAAGTTTTAGAAGGAATGGTGTAGTATAGGATGGTTATGAGGTTATACTCTTGAATTTTTTAAATTTACTGTGCTCAAAAATTAATAAGACAATTTAATGGTTCTATTTAAAATTAAGTGAAATGGTCAATACTTTAAGGCAGGAAAAAATGTCTAATAAATACACGTGTAACAGTTGATGAACAAGGCTGGAATATGCAAAATGAAAAAACTGTCAAGAAATCACATTTGAAAATTAACTTACTTTCTGAATTTTCCTTATAAAATAGCCAAGGGAAATACAACCAACTCAAAATACACATATTTAATTAAAATTTGAAATATTTACAAAATACAATAGAATATTTACATTACAGACAAAAATATGTATTAATTTAGACAGCATTACACATATTTTTGGTAAGTTGACAAAAGAGAATCTAGACTTCAAATTATTGATTAAATCAATGATTGAGAACACCTAGAAATACTGATTTTTTTTTTCTCATATCTAATAGTACCTACATTTCCCTTTTGAAATGTTACTTTTACCAGATTTTAGACTTGCAGAATGAAGGAATTTAGGGGATGGGCCAGTGTAAATTGGTGAAGTTTTAACATTCCTTTCTCTACAATGATCACTTTTGTTTTTCTCATAACATGGGCTAATATTGGGTAAATTGAGAGATGGTGGATATAAATTGGGACAGAATTCTGGTGAAACAGATCTGGAACGTGATTGAGGTGTGCAAGATCTAGAACGCATAGAAAGTGAACAATGCGGCGATCGTGCTCTTGAACGTGGAATTGCACAGGTTATGCAGGTACTGCAGGTTGGATGGTATACACTGTGATGTCTGTAGGAAAAAATATAATAGAACAAAAAATAACAAAGAACAACAATGCTTAAGAAAATATGGAGTTAAGTACTATGATATAGTAATTAATTATGCAGAATATGAACTCATTTTAATAAAATAAACTCCACATGTTTGCATCTATAATATTTTACTAAACTATGTAACAAGTCTAAATAAAGTTGTGCTAATCTTAATTTAGAATGGGTATCAAATAGGATTCTCAATTTAATTTTATTATTATTTTTTAATTTAATGAACCTCACTTCACAAGAGTTGGAGGAGGAGGACAACTCTGTCAAATAGTTCAATGTATAGATAAATTATTATTGTCCACGATTAATTGCCTTTACTTCAATATTACTCCAAATTCAGTCAAAGGGAGAAGTTTTATCTGCTGAATAAAAACAAAAGTAGTTTGAAAACCTTACAAATATGACAAAATTGTACTGTCAATATTAACCTGATGAAATACACCAAGCACTTGTTGGAATGAGGCAACACAATAAATTAGAATTAGTTGGAGGAGCATGTGGAGTAATGAAATCAAATCATTTTAGCATGCCAAAATATAAAACTTATACGTTTCAAACAAATTTAATAAAAATCTGAAAATTACTTTTATATTACTTGATTAAATTGAAAAAGGTTTACCTTCGATTTTCGTCCAATAAACGTGCTCGCTCAAATTTTTCATTCGTGAGTTGTCTTTGAAGTTCCATGCACTGTTGATTATATTCCGCTGCTTGACATTGATATCGCCGAAGCTCTGTTGTTTCTACTTCCCTACAAATATGGTAAGTTGTTTAATTCATCATCAAGATTATTAACTTCAAAGAGTAATCTTAAATCAGATTTGTAACATTACTTAATTCATATTGG
Source organism: Zhengitettix transpicula (assembly GCA_037074705.1). Classification (NCBI taxonomy): domain Eukaryota; kingdom Metazoa; phylum Arthropoda; class Insecta; order Orthoptera; family Tetrigidae; genus Zhengitettix; species Zhengitettix transpicula. Next base: position 93,754,296 of record CM073593.1, read on the forward strand.
AACAAAAACACCATACATCTACTAAAAGCTTATTAGAATAGGGATTAAATTTGCCAACAAGGAAATATTTATAAATCACTTCATCTCAATTAAAATTTGAAAATGTTTTACATTTCATTTCATGACTACAAGTTTTGTATACATCATAAATGTATTCGAGGTTTAGGGCGTATTTTATTTACTTGGCTTCTTGTAATGTGTTTTTTTAAGCATTCACGGTGATTTCTCTCATCGCCCTAATATATTATTATTTCAACCATTATTTCCACTTAAGCAAGCCTTGGTTTTAGTGTTTTCAGTATCTACTGGAATTCTGCTTTAATCTCTCTAATGGAGTTATAGTGTAACCAGAAATCCCATATGAGGGATACAAACATTGATCCTGCATGCTTTTTGCATTCTTTAGACTCAAGGACACTTTGGAAACATTTGAACTACACTAATGTTATTGGTTGGCTTAAGCTTGTTAACCCAATAAGCCTCCTTCAACTTTCAGTGAGTATCACTTGTATTTTCTTCAGTTAAAAGCAAAATTAATTTGAGCTTTAAGAACAGCCACTTCAAAATTCATTTTAATAACAGAATGTTCAGTAGGGAACAGTTTTTGGGCTTATAACCAAGTGGAAGATATGTTATGCTGCAATGTTTCAATGACTTGCACTGCCATCTTCTGGCAAAGTGTCAATTCTGGAAATGGAGTTGTACTTTTAAGAAAGTGGTAAAAATGTTGTAATATATCCCACTTGAGTAAAGGACAGATACCTCTACTTCAACATCTACAATGAGAAAGTCTACATTTGTCACATAATATACTGCTTTTTGAAAAAAACAACAAATTTGGCACTTCTGAAATGAGTTGGCAGAATGATTTTTGGGGTCCTACATGTGGCTTTGTAAGCATGTATTCACATTCTCAGCAAACTGGGTAGCGCCTCATGATCACTCCACCGTATGTCAAGATTGGTCAAGTGCATATGTGCCTGACAACTTTAATTGAAGCTCCTGTTTTAATAAAAAGAAAATGAATGCTTTTAAAAATGTAGCTCGTGTGTCTGAAAATTTGAAATGTTTGTTTCTCTCAGACATGGTGACGCTGGCCCTCAATTTCAGGTAACCTACTGATTCTCTCTCTCTCTTTCTTTATAAAATATATATACGTTCACTTACAGTCTAGATTGAAGTTCAGAAAGTTTCTTTCGTAGCCGAATTGTTTCTGACTGATAGTCTTGAGTGTTCATTCTTTGCTCTACTGTTTCATGTCTCATTGAAGCAACTTCGTTTTCCAAAGCATTTATAGTAGCTTTATCTTTAGCAATTTGATTTTCTAAGCATTCTTCTACTTGTTGCAATCTGGCCAATTCTACCTCCATCTAAAAATGAATAAATAGCTCAGATTTAACAAAGAATATACCACGAGACAAAGATAACATTTTTGAAAAAAGGGTTGTTTTTAAGGGGAACTCTGCAACTGTTCTTCACTGCTGGTGGTTAGTTTAAAGAATACATTATCAGTAGAAATTGTGCATAGGTATATTGAGATTTGCATTTTTGCCATGGAACCATAATTATTTGTTTGCGTTTTCTCAAAGTTATGTGTGTATGAGGGGCATGGTGACATTTGATTATAAAGGAAAACACAGAGGGGTTAAATTATATTTCACATGAATAGATAAGTTATCAACAGGAAAATGTCAAGATAGTTCTTCAACATTGTTCCAACAGTGTGTCAATCTTGTGACTTACTACAGTTGATCCCTAAAGGATAAAATAGAAAGTATGATTCATTTAATCATTATGATTTTGTTCAATCCAAATATTTTTATGAATGCATAATTGAAATTATTAAATTTGATGATGATATATTGATACAAATAATTTAAAATTAAATGAGAAAAACTGTAAAATGTAAATCAGGGAACCCAAAAAAAAATTACAACAGAAATAACTCATGCTATTGAGTTTTGCAGCAATTAAAAATGGTTTTTTAGTGGACATAAGAAAAGGAGGAAAGAAAATAATTAGCTGCAGCAACAGCAAATACAGGATGCCACTTTAACACACTACATAAATACTATGAACCTACAATGTAAAAGTTTGTGAACAAAAATGGAAGAAATGTGATGCCAACACAGACCACATGGAAGCTGATGTAATTCAATAAACAGTGGAAAATCTCATGCCCTTTGTGAAAAGATGGTAATTATGCCAGGAGGTGAAAGAGGATAGGTCACATTAGTTACCATGTGGAACAATGATAAGAGGCACCAGATGTATATAAAAGCAAAAAGACATTATCTGTCAAATAATCTGTAATTAATTATAAACAGGCACCTGACTGCCAATTTGGCATTAAAATTATCATTTTTAATTATAAATAACTCACACGGTACTTTATAATCAATCTTACCCGGGCTTTATCACTCTCACTATCTGCTAGCCGAATGCTCACATCATCTTTCTGACAATCCAATCTGTTACACAGGTCTCGACAAGTGTTCAAATCACACTCCAACTGAAGTCGCTGTTCTTCTACCTTGTGTAATCGGGTCTCAAGACATGCAATGTTCCCACTTAGTTCTGCAATCTGAAATATACGGCACTCAATGTGTTCCGAGTTAATTTTTTGAGAAAGTCACACATACAATAAAATTAACAGTAAAAATATAGTCTTTATCGTTTCACGTATACAAAAATTCTTGTTGCTGGAATTAATTTCAATTACATGATAAAAGTATGTTGACAGATGTGGTAATATAAAATTTCTCAGCTTCTATCAGGGGTTCAGTAACAGTCTGAGAGCCAGCAGTATCGTCTCTATTTCACTAGTTAAGTTTCTTTGAGAGATTTTCTGAACTTTTCTATGTGGGAATGTTACTTTGGGTTCAGACCGTCAATTGCCACTATTTAGTCAGCTAAAATAGAGAATGATTTCCTTGAAAGTTCCTCAACCATTTCCAATTCATTAATTTCTCAATCAGTTAAACAATTCACTATCATGAAATACAAAAAATAAGACCGTCTTTCTCTTCATATGGAAGACCATCTTATCTTAATAAATTAAAATAATAGGTAAACAAACACGATGGGTTTGACAAATAAAGAAAATAACTTTTCAGAAATAAAATTCATATGAAGGTTATCTAAGTACTAGTCAGAATTATTTTATGAAGGAAATATTTGAATTTTTTGATGACGTAATAATAAAGATGGTCAGGAATAACTTAATACATTTGATTGAACAAGGTTTGGTTGACGATAATCATAAGGCATTTCCAATGACAGAAAATACGTTAATTTAGTTGCATCAATCATAACCTGATCTCTGTAAACTTCCCCTGCTCAATGATAAATTTCTGCTGCTGCCACTTCCTGTGCATTCACAGATCAAAAAGTTTATGTACATATTTAGACAAATTGAGGAAATATAGGAAACTTAACAAAATACTTATGATAAAAATAGTCACTATCAAATAAAAGTTAACAAAAGGTCCGCAACATTATAAGGCTTATGGGTATAAAAACAAAAAATGAATGTGATTTCTATGACAGATGGAGAAAACAAAGTAAAAGTTAGTAGTCCAAGCATTTCAATTAGCATATGGAATTCCAAAAGTCATTTTGTGAACTTTGGTCATTTAAGATGAATGATATTAATGGCGAGTTCTAATTTACTATATACAGAAACATACTTGATTTTCATAGCTCTGCACAAGTGATCCTCGTATCTCAAGTTGATGTTCAAGATCACAGATACGATCTTCTGCTTGTTTCAAACGACATTTCTGTTCATGAGCTTCTGTTTCAAGACTATGATTGTTGTTCTCCAATAAAGTAGCTTCCATACTCAGACCTTTGAACTGTTCTAGCATATCACAACGTTCCATTTCCTGAAATAAATGTATTGTTTTAATGTCCAAAATACTTAGGTAAGTTAAAAAATATTTAATATTTTTGCTACATGAGAGGTTATTTTAGTATATATACAATTGAAATTTTGAAAGGAACAAGCAAGAATATACTTTCAGTCATGTTCCGTAATTACATTCAAATACTTTTTCAGCTGTCTACCAAGGTCCATAAATTAGCAGGGTAATTTTAACATTACTGATTAAGAATATTGAAAAAACAGAATAAAACTGTAAATTGCAATACATTTTGGAAATTACCTTTTTGCTAAGAGCATCCTCAATTCGCTTAATTTCGCAAACATATTCTTGAAGTTGTCTCTTAAGAATCTCTGCTTCTTGTCGACAATTTTCAAGTTCAGCATTGGCAAGGCGGCACTCATTGGTAGCGGAAGCCAAGTCATCCTGCATGCGTCTTCATTAAGAAAAATTAGTCAATACCAAACACACTCAACTTCATAAAAATAACATTCAGAAAAAATTAATGCACTGTTGAACTGAGTATATATTTATTGCATGTTTTCATTGAATATTAAATTTTATAGAACATTTATTACTAAATAGAAAGGACATTAACTGTAACCAAGACAAGTTTTCTTAACTTCATGAATATGTCATTAAACAGAAGAAGAAAAACACAGGTATTTGTTTTATAGATTTTTTTATCATGAACTTGGGGGAGAAATAAGTTTTTGCTAAGAGACAAAAATGCAGTGAATTAATTTATCACTTGATGCACAAATTTATGTAAGGAGGATGTCTAATAATGTGACTAATGAACGACTTCAGAGAAAGCTCCTGTGTATTCAATGAATTGACAATGCTTAAATAAACTATTTTAATTGAAAAAAGAGGACTATTAGCTTTTATTCCACCATATATAATTCATATATTGAGTTCTAACTACATTGTATATTTTCATTTAAGTCTACATTTGGTGGTGGCAAAAAGCACATAGAATCTTATAGAAAATATAATTTTCTAACAATACAACAGGAAGTTTTTAATCAGTCTTTCCCACATATTTTGATTTAATTAACTATTTAACATTGCACTACACACTTTTCTTACTACTTATTCTTACATTTTTTCCAATTTATTTTTAAAAATATATTTTTAAATGATATATATAAACTTCTGAGGTTTTGTGATACACTTCATGATTAATCACACAATTCTATGTTCTATTCTGGATATTGCCTTGAGTGAGAAGTGAATTTCCTGAATTATTTGAGGTAGCATTAAAAATTGCAATTACTTTCACACAATCTCCCTTTTTTGAAAACTGTTTTTAGTTAAAACAAAATACAGAAATTGACGTAATGAGAGTCTCAATCTTTGACAAAATTATACTTATTTTGAGAGAGATATCTAAGAACTTTGCAAGCGAAGACAAACTCAACCAGATTATTATCTTATTAACTGGTTAAGTATTGAAAGCATGTAGAAATAATATAACATTTGCATATATTTATTTAAAATATTCGTACAGCAAAGAATGGACAAATATAGCTGAGATGTATGAGCTTTAGAGGAAATATAAGACCAGGGAAAGCACACAGTGAATTAACTTTCATGAAAGGCAAACTGTAATAGAAAGATTTGAACAGCAATAGCACAAAAATTTTCAGTGCGCTAATCTCAATCTGACCCTACATCTCACGATGCAATGTCTAATAAGTGGTAATAAGTGAAATGTCGGGAATTTATGATTCAGAAGTTATGTAAAGGTAGTTTCTGAAATTTATTGTCTGTAATGTAATATTACATTTAAACAAACAAAGAATATACACCAAGTGTTAAAGTGTGGCAGTAATACAGAAATGATCAAAATGATAAAGAAGCAGAACAGTACCCTGATAATTTCACCAAAATATTCAATATTATGAAAAATATCTTTCAAACTCAGATAAGTCACACAATATACACACAAATAAGAGTTTATTTACCTGTTCTCTCTTGATAAGCAATCTCTTGTTCTTTCAGCTGCTGCCAGATCTTTCCTCAAGTTTTGAACTTCACATTCAGTAGTTCGTACAGCAGAGTCTCTGTGTGTTGCTTCATCCAAAGCAATTCTATAAATACAATATTTACCATGATGGACAAACAAATAATGTAAATGTATATTAAAATGTCATTACAGATAAATAGATAATTCTATATATATATATTACCTAAACAATTCTAAACATATGCTATAGGACTAATAATTCTACGTCATCATGTTAGGATTAATTTATTCATTCACATGTTTAGTATCCATTCAATAGTTTTTATGAAGGAAGTATGATTATTCACAACCAATAAGTGCATACATTCTATCTGCTGAAGAAGAAGGTAACAACTCTGAAAATTTGAATTCTATATTCCTCCGAAAATTTTAAGAACTTTGTCCCGTCTTACTCTGCAACAATGGCCCTCCATTTCAGGTGAAGCACCTATTCTCTCTCTCTCTTTTCCATACCAATTATTTTAACAATGCCACATCATATATTAAGGAAAATTTGACGAGGTCAAATTAAATAACATATTTGGATGGGAAAGAGAGACAGTGTTTCAGACTTATATATACATATGTGTTATATATACAGGAACTAAATTAGTGAATATGTCACATTGAATCTTGGATAGTGAGGATATACCACCTTTGTCAGACTTGATCAACTATTGATTTCAGTCGACTTCACTGTCTCTCTTCCTACCTTAATATGTTATATATATTAATATGGACATAAAAGACGGAGGTGGCTTACCTGAAATTGAGAGTTGAGGTCGCTACATTAAATAGTAAGGAGCAGAAAAGACAGAATGAAGATAGGGCACAACCATCAGAATACATAAATCAATGATGGATGTTATCTTCATTCTTCAGGACAACTCCTTGTTACTTAACTTCACATTGAGTGTGCACATACATATGGAAGTTAGTACATATTTAAACTTACTCTAATTTTGTTTGTGTTTCTGCTAAAGAACTTTCCAGGTTCAGTATTTTACTTTCCTTGGCCTTCAGTTCTTGTTCCAGCTTGGCCACTCTTTCAGTTTTGCTATCAACACTTAGCTAAAATTTAAAATACATGGTAAATGTATTAAATATGTTAATAAATTTTGTTAAAAATGAATGCATTTATATTACTCCGACAGTTTAAACACATGTATATTATTATGTAATGTGATTTTACTTGTGTTTGATACAGAACTCCCTCCCCCCCCCCCCAACTCCCCCTTTCTCCAGAATCAGATATTAAAAGCATTTTACATACCAGCAAGGAGTCTTTTTCTTGGTCGACTTGAGCCAGACTTCCTCTTAGCTTTGTGCGTTCTGTTTTTAAAGATGCCAATTCTCGATCCAATGTTGCACGATCTCGTTCTAAATCTCGTATTCGCTCTTGTGCACTACTTAATTCAGTCTGAGATTGGATCAATTGTCCCTGAATTTCACTAAGAGAACGATCAGATTGTTCTAATTGACTCCTGTTGCAAAAGAAATGAATATCAGTAAAAAAAATTGGGTACTGGGTACAATAATTTAATTACTAGGAAAAATATTTTACAACTTGACTGAGAAGTAACAATATATATTTAATCAAAAACTAGTAAAATACTATCAATTACTTTCATATGTATCTGTTCTTGAACACAAATAATAGTTTTACCAAGATAAACATGCTCAATAGCTAAGTTTTTGTTCAAAAGTTCCTTAAATTTGCTATATTTAATATAAAAAAATCCAATAATTTGGAACATTCCGTTAGACAAACAAAAGACACAAAGTGAAAACAAAATTGTTATGCTCACCTAATTTGATTGTAAAGAGCTCTTTGCTGACAAAGTTCTGATTGAGTAGACTTTAATTGTTCCTTCATAGAATCAGTTTGGTCTTCTAGAGTATTTATAGCAGCATTACGTGATCCTTGACCTGAAAGTAACTCTCGTCTTTCTGCTTCCAATCGTCGCACTCTATCTTCACTATCCATAATGGCTTTTTCAAGGCGGGCATGCTCAGTAACCTGAGTTTCTGTTGCAATCTGGAATTATCTTAGATAGTTAGGTTTATTTCAATCAGAACTTAAATTTATAAATCATAAAATAGTGATTACAACAGGAATCTTAAATTAAATTTATGCACTGTGTCATTCTATACATAGGACAAATGGAAATTGTGATACAATTCAAACAATTATTTTTTAGAGAAAGAGAAAAGAGGAGAAACTACAATACTAAAGTTTTTATCATTTAGCAACAAAATATTTTTAAGCAAGAGTTCTTGAATTGCTGTTTTTTGCAACTAATTTTACTATGTGAATAGAGACCAAAAATGAAATATCTCATTACACTTAAATAATAGGGAAAATTAAAATAAAATATTATACATCCATTATTCTTGTATGTCCACAGTTTGCATGTAGTAACTCAATACATGTTAACAGATTACGGGTAAGAAAGGAAGAAAAATATCTCCAATACCTTAAGACGTTCTCGCAATGCATCTCTCTCTTCTTCCAAGCGACGAATGTCTGCTCGTGTCATTTCATATTCCCTTTCAAGTCGTTTGACTGTACACTAGAACAAACATAAAACAAATAAACATAAAAGTGTAAATGAACCTTTCTTTGATTGATTATATAGTGAAAAATTCTTAAAATAGTCTTCCATATTTTCAAGATAGAAAATCAATAATCAAAAAGTCTGTATCCATTTATTATCTAAGTAGCAACACTATTCACTACCCTCGTACAATATTGTGACTATCAAGCAAACTGATTGAAAATTAGTGAGAATTCTGATAATAATAGATCATGACAAACATTTATGTCACAAACCTGAAAATATGGTACAAAATAATAAACTTCTGGATGTCCTTGCATTGTAAAAAAATACTACTCAAAGCACTTAGCTTGAAACACTGTGCATCAAAATAATATCAGGCAACTATACCTAATTTATTAAAGTTATAAATTCTACACTATTAATTAGTTATAAATTTATCCAAAACATACTTTAAGGGTTGCACAACTGCTCTCACTTGGTGATAAAGACTTATCAGTGGATGACTTTTTCATTAAGGATTCTATTCGAATTAGTAAAGATTGCTTTTCTCGAGAAAGCTCCTTGTTCAGATGTTCCACTTCCATTAGTTCTCGTTCCCTTATATTTAACTGGCTTCGTAAGGAATTGTTCTGAGGAATAAAACACAAATGCAATTATTATTGAGCAATTACTTAAAATACTTGGCAATTCCTTTCCAAAAATAAAAACATTAAACACAAAGGAGATTCTATTTTAATATTTTTTCAGATGTATGGTCATTTAATAATTGGATTATAAGAGCCTAGTATAAATAAATTATAATACCATGTTTAGGAAATAAATAACTAATTAGTCACGACCTAGTGAATGTATTGTAAATATTTTAAAAATTAAAATACTTTTATACTGGTTGATTAGCTTGTAACTGAAGTTTATATGCCACGACATTGAAAAGTTTATTTCCACATTTCAAGTAAGACAAAGATAATTTGAAGTTTTATAACACTTTAGGATCAGGTTACACATGTAACACCTATTGACATTATTAGTTGCATTTTACCAGCTTTAACAAAATTCTTTGACCATTCTTGAAAGATGTCCAGTATATGCTGGAACTTTCTGATTACACAAGTTTCTCTCTGAGTAGAAAATAAGCTGTAAAGTCTATCTAAAGTCAAAGATGGGGGTTACATACTCTGTGAATCAGGAATGATTTAATTAAATGTTGGGTAATACAGATACTCTTTTAATGGGTCTAATGCCACTCTGTCAAAGAATTGAGCTGCAATATGTCGATGCCTGGTTACAATTCTTTTTACATAAATATATTGCTGTCATGTTATTTAGCAACAAAAATAGTCACATTTTTTTATTTGGCAGATGATAGGGACATAAACCTTTAGTGACACAACCAGACACAGGAAAGGTCTTTCAGGTTCTGAACTAGGGCCTGATTTTTCTGAGTACATATGATGCATTCTGCAACTTGAGCTAATTAGCGTGAGTGCAGTAGTTGCCATGAAACAACACCATTTATTAGACATGCATTCTACATCACCATGAAGGCCTGCAGATTCTTAATCTAGAGAATCGTATCAAAATGGTTTCACCTGCTATGTCATATTAAATGTAAGAAATTATATGCAGCAGTTTAGCTGGAGTGTCATTTTTGTAATGTTTTGCCGAGTGTCCAGAAGCTCAATTTGAATGTTAGTTATCATTTCCTGCCATCTAGCATTTCTGAAATTAGTCCATATTCCTTAAATGTGGTAACTCAAAATCATAATTATTCAGGAAAAGGAAAACATTTTCTAGCTTTATATAAAACTTAAGAAAATGGGAAAGCAGGCATCTAAAATAACACTGAATGAATTACTCAGATTAGTATGGTTTTGAAGGCTAATGGAATAATATCAAATGTACCTTATTCATTCATTATTTATAGATGAAAATAGGATTTGACATATTGAAATTCCAAGGGTCCTGAAATAAAGGTCCTGTTTTTATCATTAGTAGATCTTTTTTGTGGCTTAATTATACTCAGTAAGGAATTCCTTCAAAGGTAAATGCATTTTTGGACTCCCAGTCTGGGACAGTTTGAAAAACTATTAAGTGAACGGGCAATTGCAAGTCCAGTTCTGTTGAAGGGCCCATCTGACGAGGATTGAGTGGTACTTTCTGTACCAACTAACTACTAGTATTTGTATAAACACTTACTTTCTAGTTGTATGATTTATCTAGGTAATATTTAATTTATGAATAAAACTGTTTCTTTTACTTCAGACATAAATCTATCTTAGAACATTAAATCATTACAACTAAATTATTTTGGACACATACTAAAAATTAAATATACATTATGTACTTACATCTAGAGACAACAAAATTCCATAACTTTTATGTACTTCAAAAGAAATGGATTCTTCCACACCCAATTTACTGATATGAGAAAAGGAAAATAATCATACCTCACTCAGAAAATACCACCTGTAACTAACTTACATTTTCCATGTCACTAGGCATGTTATTCATTTGATCCCTTAGTTTATGAGATTCTTTCAAAAAGAAATCTCTCTCTTCTCGAAGCTTTTCTAATTTTTCCATAATACCAGGATCATTCTGAAACATATTGTTTCAAAACATCAATTTCAAAGAGCATTATAATGTTGCAATATTTTATTGTGCAATTAATAGAATTCATTTTGTAAATGATTGAAATCAATTATATTATATCCTAGTTTCGCAATGGGAAAGTAATATTCCATATATGACTAAAATAATTAATTAAAATTACATACAGCAACATTTGCAATATGTAATGTGATATTAACTATTAATTAATATAGAAATAAATTCATATATGTTTTGAACTTCTTACTTCTCCATCTCGAATATTTGAAAGTTGTTCCTTCATATTTTTATTTTCCTTTATGAAGTACTCCCTCTCCATTTGTAATTTTTCAATAATATCATCTTTCCTGCATGTGTTCTGTAAAATAAGCAATAAAAGTTATACATAAACAGATTTTACTTCATATATATTGTAGCAACGCCACTACCCACCTTGCGTTTTTTTATTATTTATATTTGGGCAACAAGTAATTTTTAAGAGAAAATCACCAAAACAACTTTTTCATACTTCATTAATTTATTTGTCGAGCATGAGCAATAAATTGTCGTCAGGGCGTGGTTTGTTAAAGTTTTTTATGTTCAGCCCTCAGAGCTCCGCTCCTTTGAGTCCAGCTTGAAACTGCGTCTTACATTGCCCCGTCTCGGCTCGCTCTTTAGCTCAACAATGCTGTCGCACGGCCAAGAGACATCAACAATGACTCACAAGCAACAATGTAACATGATCATGTTACAATATATTGTAACATATCAACGGATGTGTCCATTGGTAGAGATGTAATTTGGAGATGTTGTCAAGTATTTTCTGTATTAAGGTCTCCTTTGGCAGCTACTCTCTCCAAAATGGGGCTGATATGCACGTGTTTGTGTGTACATGTGTGTAAAACATTTAGATACAAAAGAGAGACTGTGATGCTGACTTACCTGAAATCACTAGTTAGTACATTCAGGCAGAAGTGACAGAAAAAACCTTTGCCCAACTGGACCAACTATTGATTACAGGTATTTCTGCATCAGTCTCGCTTTCCTATATACATGTGTTTAATTTGACCTAGTCACATTTTCCTTATATGAAAATGACTGTGTCAGTTTTTGAATGTATTATTAATATTTTCTTTGTTGACTTGTACACAAACAATGGGGCAACCATGTAGTTGTAATTGTTCGTATGTTTTGGAAGCAGTCTTGGACTGCAGCTCAGAAAGAAAGGACCAATTACAAACTTTATAATTTCAGGCCACGTGTTATCGTCAAGAAAAACCATGCCCTGAGTGTGTGTAAATGTATCATGTCTCAAAGAATAAATTTGTTAGATAAATATTAAGTTGTGATCATTTCTGACCAAAAAAATTATCTGGCACCCTAATTATAATTGAACTTTGAGAGGACTAGTTCATTGAACCTACCAATATTCTGTTTTTCTTTATGTTCTTATTTGTGCAATGAACTTCACATTCATATTCTTAATTACTTACTTAAAAATAAAATTAGACAGAAATTTCCACACTTCAGTTGGATTTATAGAGGGAATAGCAAATTTGATGAGATGTCAACAATATATTAAAACATTAAATTTATAGTGTGACTTCATTGCTGATAAGAAATGTTGTCAAATTTAATAATCAATATTTAAAATTATAGCTTTAATAGTTCTCTTGATCATTATTCAAATCACATTAAATTTATCTTTAAAATATTTTACTCATGTTTTATAAAACAATTGAGACACCGTTTAAGCACCAAACACTTTATTATAAAGATTATAATCTAGACTTTAAGGACAAATACCCAAAATATTTACCATATTAAATCATTTTTATGGCAATACCATGAAGCCAAATAACTGACATACTTACATCTACATTTTCTACTCTTCTGTAAACTGGGCTTAGAACTTCTCTTTCTGCAGGCATTCTTAAACCTTGATCTCCTGTTTTTGAACTAATATTCCTCCCTCCTGATTCTGCATTGGTTGGAGATTTATTCCTTTTTTCAATTTTATTTTCATGTTCAACCATTTGTCGCTTAAGCTGACTGTTTGATTGTGATAGTCTTTCAATTTCTACATTTAGATCATGCTCTGAAACAAATTTAACATATGTTACTTAAGTTTTGATAATTTCTTTATTCAAAAATTATCAGGCACCCTTAAAAGAATTATTCTCCTCGAGGAACGAACTAGCAAATAAAATAGTAGCGAGGTCCCGTTACATTATTTCGTTGCAACGTGGGAAAGGAAACATATTACATAATGTTGTGAGATGTAAAGCTCCCCTATTCATTACTATATATATAAAACAGAAGAAAGCTTATTTGATGCTGTTTAAGTTTATAACACATTTAAAACAATAATTTGAAAAAAATTAGTGAAATTAAAAATAAACTCCATGAGGTGGTATTAGAAGTACCTATCATTGTCAGCTGATTAATTCTCTCCGAGAGTTTACGCTTGTCTTGTTGGCAACGTTCCAACTTGTTACAGGCTTTCATACAATCTTTACGAGATGTTTGAAGGTCAGCATGAGCTTCCTGATTGAAGCTTTTCAATTCTAAAACCTCTCTTTCCAAATTATGAATCTGCTCCAAACTTGATTTAAGACGTTCCTGAAACATAAATTTAAATCACTTTTTATGAATATTATATTTTTAGAGTTAATATGTTCTACCCTACATTCTCTACATATTTCTTTAGAAATAATGTTAAATAACATGGTTTCACATGTGTATGTTGTGAATGAGATTAATAATCCTGCTTTTGATGTCAAAATACAAATTATAATATCACAATGTAGTATTAAAATAAAACAATAAAAAAATGGTAATTTTGTGATAAATAAAAGCACAAACTACCCAATTGAACATTGTTGTATAAAAACACTGGGTAACAATGAATTATACAATAAGAATTGTTTCCAATATTTTTTTTTAAAAAAAAATGAATTTTGATATTTATAAGCAGTATATGTTAAAATCAAATGTCATATAGTTTATTATTATTATAAACCTCATAGTTATTGGTAAATGTTGTACAGTCAGTTAAGTTTGAAAAATGCATTATTCTAAGAAATTGATATAATACCTGTATCCTCATAACTCTTTTAGAGTTCTCCTTAACAGTTGTATTACATTCAGCTTCCACAGCTATTGCAATGCGATCAATATCGTGTAATTCATGTTCTAATTGCCTGTTACGATCTGCAAGACGTACAGCACGAGTCATAGCTTCATGTTGTTTTGACAGTGAATCTGTAACAAATTAAAGCATTTGGAACTCATCCAGGAAAGAAATATATAATTAAATTGCAACTAAAGTTAAGACCAAATCAACTATTACATTGTATGATAGACAATTTATTTCACATTCCTTCAGAGACTTTACTTTAGAACTTAAAAAATACATATAATTTTGATTTGCCATAAAGAAGGTAAAATATTTCTTTAGTGAATCTTAAATTAATAAAAAAGTCAGGAATAATTCTTATGAAGACAAATAAGTTATTTCTTTCAATTTTCCATGGACCTGTTCAATGCCTGTTTTACAAGTATGAGATAGATAATGCTTATGTCTGAAGTAACCAATATTTCAGTTACATGCTTAGCAACCAACAAGATAATGTGGTTATTTCACAAGTAAAGAAAAAGAACAAATGTTTAAAGTTTTTAAAAAATATCTCATAAAAATAAATCTTTATAAAAAAAATGCTATTTAGAATAAAATAAATACTTTTTACATGACAAATTTAATTCAGTGAATGATTAGAGCTTCTATTGAATATGAAAGCTTCTTTTTCATTCAGGCTGTTCTATTAGTTTAAAGTACATATCATTACTGTTATTGCAAAAAAAATATGAATGTGTTTTTCTTAATTAAAGGATCTGGATAGAAAAATCATTTCGAGATCATAAAGAACTAAAGCAGTTAATAATGGCATTATTTTCTCATCAATAATTAATTTATTGGTGTATTTAGTAGTTTACTTTTTGCTAAATTCTTAATGTGAAAGCTCTCGTGATGGAGATAACTAGGAAGTTTATAAATGTTTATGTAATTATAAATTGAAATGTATTATCATTAACATGTATAATTTACAATTTATTTATTACTGTATACATCCCTAGATAAAAAAAAACACAAGCTTTTGATACACTTTTTACAAAACTAATTAATTTTGGGAATCTCATCATGATCAATTCTGTAACCTGAAATTCATTTGACCATAACTAGTATCTCCTCCTATAGTTATTTCTTGAAAGAAAAATACAACTCTTAATAATACTAAGTGTAATGAGATGGTGTTACAAAATAATAATTCTGATTAGGATATTTATGCATTGTACTCGAGGAGGAAAGAGTAAAATAAATCATAATGTTGTACCTATAATACAAAAATGCTAAAACTTGTCATATGTTTATTATAGTGTATCAGTAATTAATTATCAAACTTACAATTTAACAAATAATAGTTCACAGTAATCATTTATACAGTTGCATTCAGATAATAAGAATCTAAATTAAGATAATCATACCAAATATTAATTAAAGGAGAAGTGGGTTTGTCATATATAAATACAGTAAAAGTGTAAGAGAAGCTACACTCAGAGAAACATGAATTTACAAAATATTTTACTTAGTAGTAGTCCTTCCTTTTGCACATAACAAGTATGGTATGAAACAAATGTTGCTCAAATTCTTAAAAAATATATATAATAAATAGGCTTTTGGCACAGTGAAGACAAAATTCCTTAGTTTTTGGTGAAAACTCGTTAATTAACAGCAGTACCTTTTGTTGGTTCTTTTGACGCAATATTTAAATTCACAAAGTCTTTTTCCATATCATTCATAATATGCTTATTTCAGTCTTTATGTTTCAGCACTACACTTTTATTAGATGATGATTTACAGAACACAGTTTCTTTTCCGACCTAAATTATACAAATAAAGACTAAAAATGTATTTAAAAAATTGAATCTTTAACTAACACCAATGTAAATACATATTTTGTTTGAATTTCACAGATCTCTACAATTCAAAACCAATTCAGAAACTTTTTCACCTGCAAAATTTTCAGTTCTATTTTTTGAACTTAAAATGAATTCTTCTTTAAGCACTCAATCCACACAACAAAAGAATTTTTATTGACCTCTTGGGACAATGCTTTCTTCTTAACCATAGAAGACACTATGCCTTGCAAGTAATGGTAATGAGTTGGGCTATAAAAAGAGAATTACAATTCTAAATGCTGGTTAATATATTATTATTTATTAGTTCTAAGGATACCAAAGTTTAACTACAAAAGACAAAAAGTTTAAGAAATACGTTACTTTCAATTCTTAAGGGAACATGTTAATTGAAAAAAGGATTCGCACATAATCCATTGGAATTAATATTCACAATTTGGCACAGGTTTGAATGAAAATGTGATTTGTAACATTTACATTAAAACATTTTGTAGTTCACAATCAGATAAGGTATTGTCATCCTTCAATGTGAAATTTGAGGACGTTGTTTGTATACAACTTTGAGAAATGCAGTCAGGCATCAAATTAAGTAACCCATTTTTATGGATAAAGCTAACATGACATAAGCATTTTCTTTATTTTCATAAATTGTGAAATTATCTCCATCTTATTGCTATACCAACATTGTCTGAACTGTAAATCAACATTTAAGTTGAACAATCTTGCTGGCTGCTAAAGACAGTAGATATCACCACTGAATATTTCTCTGACTTTTGGAATTTATCTTAAACACTTAGATAAATCACAATATATTTTACTTTTTATCCTGATATAATTTTCACATTCTACACACTGTTTACAAGAAAAAATATTAATGACTTACCTGAAATTTATGGTAGTGTTGACATGCCAGACCATTTTTTTCAGAGGCACTAGCTGCCTCTTTCAGGAAATGAGTTTTCATCTTATGCTGGCTGACCTCTGAGTTTTGAATTCAAACTCCAGTGATACCATCAGACAGCAACAATTGACTCCTAGCAATGCAACTAATAGCTACTACGGTTCCCATTGAAAGAAAAAAAAGTTTTGGTGGGAAAGGAACGGATAAATTTCCGACTCTGCAATGAATGCAGTATATAATTTTACATCAGCTAAACTAAACAACCTTTTCTCAAAACTGCAGAACGATGAAACTGTTGATTAGCTCAGGCTAATATCAACATATCTAAGTATTTATAAAATAAATTGAGTCTTTATTATTGGTGGAGTAATTATTTGAAAAACCTTTACTTGGTTGACATAGAGACGAAGTTAACAAATATTTAAAGTTAGTACGATTACCCAACCTTCTTTTATAAGACTGTATTTTTTAAGTTCCAAAAGTAATTAATACTATGTTTTTATGAATTATGTATGTGTTCAACTTACCCCTAAGCTGATTTTCTAAATTCTTATTTGAACTTTCCAAAGATTTCAATTCATCAGCCAACTGTGATACTTTCTTCTGCATATCTTTGCATAGACAGCCACCACCGATGGCTTCCAATGTTCGGCCACCACGTAATAAAGCTCTTAAGCGCTCTATTTCCTTCTCTTGATTTTCTAGCTAAGGGGAAGTAAATAACTAGGAAATATATTTATCAACATCATTCATGTTAATTTGAAGCAATAAATTTGAATAATGGAGGATGGGAAGAATCCATGAAGTACATTGGACAAGGAGATATGTTTAAAATTACACAGGATTATTTAATGGAATAATTGTTAATTAAAAATTAAACTATCTAATTATGAACAATAGTCAATCTACATTGTAAAAACCATTATCAGGAAGAAGGATATGTCAGTATGTAATATCTCCCTATTCTATTAACAAGACAATTTATATAAATAACTAAATATATATTGAATAAATTATACATATAATAAATGTATACATATGTAAATTTTCATAACAAAATAAAGAAACCAGAAACATTAGCTACTCATGAACTTATATAACACAAGAAAAATAATTCTGCGGTTATTAACGAGTACAATTCTAAAAATTAAAAATTCCACCTTTAATATCTATTTTTAACTGTATGTAGACAAGAAATCTAACAAATATATTCACATTTTGTCTCATTATTCTGCGACTGTCATTTAAAGGATTTCTTTAAATAATATAGTAGTTTTTGGTTTAGTTAATATGTACAGAGCTGTAGTAATAACAATAGTTTCTCAAGCTACGACAGAAAGACAATAAATGTGAAAGAGATAAAATCCAAAATACACAAAGAAAAATGCTGAAGTGTTTCACATTATTTTGTGTTTGTACTCAAAAGTTTTCAATAGTAGGACACATATTGATTACAAATATAATATAGTGTTTATAAGTTAAAGTGGCTCAAATGTTAAAATATAATAATTCTACTTACAATTTAAGCGAGTCTGATATTTTATATTTTAGAATATAATACTGTACTGTAACACTATATATGTGAATATTTACATCTGCACTTCATCAGTAAAGATGTTCCTTATATTAGTTGCAAAATTGATTAACATAAAAATTAAAATATACTTAACAATATTATAACAAGAAAATCGAGAAAAATGCCGTCTATACAAGTTAGTGATTATGTCAATATCTGAAAGTCATTTTTCCATGGCTACAAGTTTGTTTATTACTTAATAATTAGAGTAAAACAAATTTTCTTCAAGTGAGCAAATTTGAATAAAATTGAAAAATGAATACTATTATCATTCAAAAATATTCACAAACATAATAGTGTTTCTTTAAATAACTACCTGACACTTTGTAGTTGATAGCAAGTCTAAATGTTTCATTCGTTCATCTTTCAACTGACACACTTCTCTAGATAGAATGCAAATCCGCTCCTCTGCCAATTCACACATGTTTATCACTTCTGAATCTTGTTCTTGAGCAATTGCACTCCAATATTTTTCCTTCCACGGTTTTCTCGGTCGCAAAGGAGCATCTATTTCAAGCGTAGGATGATGAACTGGGTACAGCTTCTTCTTAGCTTCAATAAATTTATGGATAAATAATTTACTTTGATAAAGAAATTACAAAAAAAAGTTATCTATTAATGAAGTTCCAACAATTTTTATATATGTACTTGAAAATAAGACCATTTACAAATATACAGCTTATCATCTTTTTGTTCACGTTTATGAATAAATTATGTTTAAAAATAATTTAAATGAACATATAACCATATTAATTAATAATAAATATGTATTTTGTTTACATTGGATCAAACATTATGTTTTGAACTTCACATAGATACAAATGTATCGTATTTTGTGTAGTATGATACATATTGGTATGGGAAAAAAGAGAACTG
Organism: Zhengitettix transpicula; assembly: GCA_037074705.1. Lineage (NCBI taxonomy): Eukaryota > Metazoa > Arthropoda > Insecta > Orthoptera > Tetrigidae > Zhengitettix > Zhengitettix transpicula. The sequence goes on from CM073593.1 coordinate 93,773,671, forward strand.
TGGAAATAATAAATATTTAGGTTTTGATAACAGATATAACAAGTTTTATATAAGGAAAAAAAGGGAATTTGGCTCCAATTGCAAGATTTGCTAAAATAATATTAGCTTAGAGACAGCAGGGAAGGAGAAAATCTTGCTGCAGAAGTGCTGTTTTACACCTAAGGAAAATTTAACAAGGTCAAATTAAATAACACATTTAGATAGGAAAGAGAGACTGAAATCAACAGTTGGTCCAGTCAGGCTGAGGAGTCTAAAAGTGTTCAAAGTTTTGAAGGTCTGAGCTACCTTAGTCAGGAGAGGTCTGAACTTTGTGCTGGCCAGGCACAAATTTAAATATATACAAATGTTAATGATTTTAATTATAAGAGACAAAGTCACATTTGATAATTGCATAGCATGGAAATATAGAAATCTAGGACAAAGGTTGGGAATACACTGAGAAGAAAGAATATGCTATAGGCACACTATATTATCAAAACTCTAAATCAAGAGTATAAAAGTTACATTTTGAACACAAGAAATAAGTTGTTTCTCAAATAGGCAAGAAAATGAAATATATGTACTTCGGTTATAAGAAACAAATTTGAATTTTACCTAGAACTGAAACAGCTGATTGTAATCCTCTGCTTTGCAGTTGTAATAATTTTTTAGCTTTTTCAGCTGATTCCAATTCAAGTAATTTTATTCTGGACAAGTGCTGAGATGAAATGAATTGCAAATCAGAATTAGTACTTTCAAGTTTACGAATTTCTTTCTGAAGGCCTGTAGAAAGTGTTATATTTTAATTAGTAAAATCTAACATATTGGTAACTTAATTAATGAATATGAGGATCTATAAATATAACTTACTTGACACAGATCTAACTTGAGTGAATGTTTTGTTTGCCTTATGTAACAGGCATTTGTAATTAGAGGAAGAGATTTTGTACACTGTTTGCTATAGGTGTCAATTGGGTCCTTAAGGATTTTAATTAATTAATTACTTTTAATACATAGGGCAAACAAAACGTTTACTTAATACCTGAAACAAGGAACATATATGTCTAATATAAAACTTCCCAATGATAAACAATCTGTAGTCTCCACAACATATCATCAATTCGAAACATTTATTTTATTGGCGAAATGCTAAGACTTTAGAATTTGACACCAGGTACATGCCAGACTTATATCAGAGATGCTTCACATTACATCCAACATCACAGCAATTAATATACAAACATATTATGAAACTCAACAATTGCTATGATTCTGTATTGTTACACTAACCACTCTGTTTTCCTACTGTTGTATTTCCTTTGCTTCGAGTTTGCCAACTGTAATGTGTTCAAAGACTGAAGCCTTTCCCGGTGCAGTTGTTCAATATATTGTTCTCGGAGTTCAACTGGGTTTTGCATAATTGTAGAACGCAAAGTTTCGACGACTAAAAGCTCTGTCGTCATCTCCTAGAAGTTGACGACAGAGCTTTTAGTCGTCGAAACGTTGCGTTCTACAATTATGCAAAACCCGGTTGAACTCCGAGAACAATATATTGTAATGTGTTGCTCTAGGCTTTGTGTTTTTAGTTTTATTAACACCTGAAGCACGGAACAAGGTTTCCAGAAACATTGTGTGGTATTTATTTCATCACTTTTTTTCTCTGTATTTGTTTTTTTTCTTATTATTAATAAGAACAAAAAACATTTATTTTTCAATGAAAAAATTTACGTCTGATGGAAAATAATGAATAAGAAAGGTAGTCAATTCTGACAAAACAGTGATAATATAAATACCACACAATGTTTCTGGGATCCTTGTCCCTTACATCAGGTGCGAGGAAGAGCTTAGAGCGATACAAATGCACTCGTCAGTTGACAAAACTCAAAAGTCAACCGACAAGGGCAGTTGTGTCACTCTAATTTTAAAAAAATTATATGTAAAACAGTTATGGCCTACTTTAAATGTTTTTCAAATTTCTTTATACATGTGTAAATTATAATCTTGTATATTAATAAGCATAATCTACTCTGATCAAAAGAAACTATTTTTTTTAAAAAAAAACAACAACAGAGATTAGAGACCTCAAACAGATTTTGATTTTGAACTAATGAATTAGAGTATCTTGGTGAGCAAATAATTTTAGATTCATATTAGCCAGTTAACTATGAAAATAATTATGAAATAGTTGAAAGGTTTCACTTAAATGTGAAGAGAGAGAAAATCTGTGGTCCCACGAGTACTTATGTAGTATTTTGACAAGGTCCACCACACAGTAACTGTGTGAAAGGGCTATATTCAATATAAATTCTTTACCCTATTTTCATTTGTAATGCAAACATGCACATATATATAGGCTTGTATTTAGAAATGTGATTTATCAGTTTAAATATATTTCTTTTATTGGACTGAATACTGAACTTAAGTCCTTAGTAAGATTTCAAACAATCCTCACAAAGTTACCAGAAAAACCCAATACAATATGAGGTACGGAATTAAATTAAACAATGCACAAATACCATAACGTAGCATTAAATTTTTTGCCTAGGTCAGCTATTAATTCAATTACTTACTTTCATGCAATGTATTTGCTTCCTCTTCTCGCTGAAGTAATTTTAAGTGTAGATCATTACATTCCTGAACCAATTTTGCATTATCGTGTTTATAGGGTTCAATACCATTTTCTAATACATGCTGTTCCTAAAATATTTGACAGGAATTAACTTCAACAAAAAGTTGATAACATTATGAAAACAGTTTATTCCAAAGAATTGTACAACTAATTCCAAAAAAATACCATAATATAAGATACCATAACATTCTACTTAAGAATGGGCGTCACGGAAATATTGGTAAAATTATAAGTCTATTTGAATGAAAACATATGTTTTTAATTTCACGTGTCTGTACATTTGTAACATCTATAATTTAATGATCATGTATACTGTATACATAATTACAATTTGAATCTTGATACCTGTACCTAAATATTCTTATTTCAAAAAAATATGTAACAAAAGATAGTAGCATTTCAGAGGTTACATAACTGATACATTAATAAAGAAAACAAACTTTTTTGTAATCTTTTTCTTGTTCCACAATTAAAATACATGTCAACAATTGTACAGGTTGTCACCAAAATAATATCTTTGCCTCAGTAAAATAGCAATAACACTATCATTATGAATTTCTATTAACTCTTAACCAATTATCTTAGAAGCTTAAAAAGTAGTAAAAATGTAAAGCAAGTTATTAAAGTTAATATTTTTTATATCAAAAGAGAATTTACATATGTACGCTTCCCATTTGAAGGATGTGAAACATTTTTTTACCTTCGCAAATCTTTCAGACAGTTCCTTATAGCGACGCAAACTCTCCGTTGTTTTCAGGAGGTCGCAAAGTAAGTTTTCTACCAAATAAACAGAATCCACAGCTAATGTGTGCCTGTAACCTAAATCATCAAGTTGTTTTCGAAGAATTAAAAATTTTTGTTCTTTACTACACATGGCGATCAAATAATTGTACAAATACAGAAATACAAAAACGGTGAAATTCTTCTATAAAACATAAATGATTCCAAAAACCATTACACTGATATCGTAAAAAAAACAAAAAAGCTGTCCAAATAAAATGACCGGTTCGAAACTTCAATTTCTCAGTGAAAGCTAAGATGCAGCTTTATTCTATAAACAGCTTCGAATGAAGCCAAACTTTATTTTGTGCATTCCGATATTAAACTTCAACACCATTCGCGCCCGAAAAATAATATCAGGTACCATCTGATTAAAACAAAATTTTATTTTGAGACACGGAATATTTCCCTCACTTTTGTGGCAACTGAAAAACAGACAGAAGATAATATATTATGTAGTTGACTTTTTACGTGTTATTTGATAAGGATAACTGGAGTGAACCTTAGTTGTCGCATCGACAATATTTAATGGTCTCAACTTATAAAAATCATTTAATAAATATCAATTAATGGGACATGTCCGGCAATCACCAAAATATTTGCGTAATGTTTGTTGACAGTAGCTGAATGCGATATTCAGCACAAACAAGGAACACGATTCCTTTAATAAACGACTCTCCAGCCCTGCAAACAACGCGACTCGCAAGTGTTTATAGCGTTGGCAACACAGTTTTTGTTGCCATAACAACACGCATATCGCGATATTTAAATTTACTACTGTAGATCAAGTTTGCAAAATTATGTTAATTGCTGGATTAACTCAAGTGCCAAGTTCCCAGGTTAATTATGAACATAATTTTAATTGTATATACTCTATGTAACAACAAATAATCGTAAGATAAAAGTTTTGTCTAATAATAATAATAAAAAAAAAACTAAATCAGCTTAATAATAATAATAATGCAATCATCTGAATGTACCAAAATAGAGACTTCACTTGATTAAATTTGAATGTTGGGCAGTTCACAAACAATTTATGACATCACAAACAGATTCTAATCAAAAATAATAATTATACGAATATCTTTCATAACAACTTTTAATTCTATTGGTTCCGAAATTGTTAACACTTTTTTAAAATTATACTGAAAGGTTATTCTGTCCTGAGACAGTTTCATGGAAATTTCTCCATATTCCTCTTTCTTGGAAAATTATTACGAGGGTGGTTTCTCATTCCCTTACTCGGCTTTGATGTTGAATCCAAGTATTTGCAGTAAGGACAAATTCAGGTACTTATCATTCTGACATTGTAATGTAATAACGAATATGGCCACGGAAAATCAAGGCGTGCTCACTGTCGTCAAATGATCTCCAACTTACTCGCTCAGGCCAAAGAAAACGGTGCGAAGGGTAACAATTCCCCCCCTTTTTTTAGGCATAACTCAGTTCCGCAATCGTGAGTTGCCAGAAGCACATTTCCTCTGTTCGCACAAGACCAATCACTATAAATAAGTGAGGCGGAAGAACACGCCGCTCAGTTTTTTGGCCGAGAGTGGAAGGTTTCAGTTTGACGGTTGAGAGAGAAGCTGTAGTTTTGATGATCGTGGAGACACCAGTTACTAGAGGAATATAATAACCAGTCAAGAGTCGCGGGAACATTGCCTGTTGATTTCAGCTTGTCTGATGCATTCTGGAAATCCAAGTTAATTCAGCGCATAGCCTCGGTCGGAGTTTGCCACATTAGCCGTTTGTTTGCTTAAATTTTCGTTTAAAGTGGGCCAATGAATTACCTGCAATTGGGTAAATATTGCTAATTTTTTTATTATTTTTTTTTTAGGGCAACAGGCTACATGAGGGTAATCCACATTGTGCAACTCCCCTTTAATAGCATAGGAAGGGATTTGAAAGGGGGGATGTTGAAGGGTAGATGAAGGTAGCCAAGGGTTAACTAGGGCCCCCAGGCTATATTTTAAGGATCCTACACGGCATTCGCCTAAAGAAATGCAGGGAAAACCCTAGTAAAACCTGCATTGGGTAGGTCGGGCATTGGTACTTGTCCCACACCCTTCTGATAGCGGGAGAGGAGTTTGCTGTGGGGACGCAGCATTCCCTTCTCCGTGCCTCGACCAGTTTCAATGGAAATAGCGGACAACTCTTACAGTATGCCCAAGGTCTGTGACCCCGGAACATACACCTCTCAGAACAGGCCGAGGTGCCTCGGCTTGTGGGAACCTTAGTTCAAAAACGGAGAGGAAAAGGTATACCCAAAGGTAGCCCCTTCGTATCTCTCCTAAAAGGTACCTCCTTGCTAATTTAAATAGCCCCTTAAATTAGTTTCATTAAGGAAAAAGAAAGCGTGCGAGAGGACTCTCTCGCAGGTAACCTGTGAGGGATGTTCTCTCGCAGGCAAAACCTTGTAGGAGAGATACGAAGGGGCTACCTTTGGGGATGCCTTTTCCTCTCCGTTTTTGAACTATGGTTCCCACAAGCCGAGGCACCTCGACCTGTTTTGAGAGGTGTATGTTCACAGACCTTGGGCATACGGTAAGAGTTGTACCCAATGCCCGACCTACCTGATGCAGGTTTTTCTAGAGTTTTCCTTGCATTTCCTTAGGCGAATGCCGGGTATGATCCTTAAAATATAGCCCGGGGGTGCTAGTTAACCCTTGGCTACCTTCCTCTACCCTTCAACATCCCCCCTTTCAAATCCCTTCCTATGCTATTAAAGGGGAGTTGCACAATGTGGATTACCCTCATGTAGCCTGTTGCCCTAAAAAAAAAGTTTCATTAAGTTCTATTCCATAGTAAACATTTATTTGTAAATCAATTTATATTACTTAAATTTTGTTTTATTACTGAAACCTCTAATATAATTACTCAACTTAATTGAATTATAACAAATAGAACTGCATATTTTGGCTCTTTCAATTTACTTCCACATCCCTCTATAGATGATAATTACAACATATTAAATATTACGTCTAGTGTACCTGTAGGTTCCATATTTAGGACCACCATCTTTTGTAAGTTTATTTACTTTATATTAATGGCACAGCACTGAGTTACAGGGATAATATGAGTAGATAGAAATACAACTAAATGGCTCATAAATTTTTCAGTTATGTGATACATCACCCCAACAACAATTTTTATGAGAATAACCATGTAGAATAAGAATACTACAGTGACCTGCTTGTAATATACTACATTTATAATTCTGTATGCATCGTTTGCAATAGCGTATAATTTATAAAAGAATTTGTACATATTTTAAACCAAGTTAATTTTGGGTGGTAGGGCTGTACGATAGATTTTCTCAGTATGATGCAAGTCTTCAAAAAGTGCCCCTTAAATTTTTTTCTTTAAAATTGTGATTTTTGAAAAAATATTATACAAAATGTATGAATACTATTTATGTTTTGAAAATATGAATTACTTTAAAATAATATTATTAATTATGGATGATGTCACTTCTTGTGCCTTGCCGCCAACGGTGCTGCCTCTATGGGATTATAGCACGGCACGGCCCTGATTGGATATATGCTAAACTGAACCAAGCTACCCACACAGATAGAGCCAGCTGGCTGCATTAGCATGGTCAAATGTGTGCAAGGAGAGCAGTTAAAAGTATTTGAAATTGAACCACAAATTCACACAGTTAAACAATCAATAATTATATAGATTCATAAAGTTAGGAAAAAAAAAGATTCTTCCTAAATTTAATTGTGAGTTGCAGCACATGAACACATGCATGAGCTGCCACTGCAAATGGTGTATCAATATTATTCAATATTTTCAAAACAATACTCTGAAGGTAAATATTGACAAACATGTCACATTATAATTTGACATTGTGCAAATGTAAATCACAAATATAAAATTGTAGTTGGTGTTGAAACCTGGATACATGAATTAAATATAAAGTTCGTAAGTTCATCTATAGACATTTTTAATGTGTTTAGCACTCCCATATATCTGATAACAAGTAGCAAAAACACTTATTATAATACAACTTAAAGTTTTTTGTTACTTAAATGCCACAATAGTGTATATCAAGCTTTGTTTAAATTCTTGTGAAGCTTATGCATTGAATTGAGGTGTTGTGTAAGTAAGAAAAATCAAATGGTTTACTACACACCTGTAGAACTCCATTTGTTGACATGGAAATCCTCACAGTAATAAATATGTAATTATAAAATAACAATATTTTAATAGCTGGTAATTTAACTAAAAACGAAATTCATAACCACTATACAAAAATTAAAATTAAATTCCACATAATTCAGCACAAGAGGAGCTTACATAGAAAAGACCACAATGTGCCAGACAGAGTGACTCAGATGCTGATACCTGTGGTTTTAATGTTTGATTAACGTTAGATTGTGGGCTGTCCTTCCAACAATGTAACAATTATTGATGATGGGAAGTAAAAAATAAATTCAAATAAAAATTCACTATACTGCAAATGTTTGCTACTATTCTTAATCCTATAATATGAGAACTGAATAGGCATCCAAATGCTTTCAATATCATCACCAGCCAACAATGATGCAGTATAAAATAGTTTTATCACATTTTGATATTTTCACAATTGAATAATTTTATCATCTTATTTTTCTTCAAATTGACACATTATGAAGTAAACATATTTTATGTCTTACAAATAGCTATGTGATTAATTAACACATTCATTATATATGTATGAGATTAATGAGTTTGGGGAGCAGACACCAGTGACACAGAGCATTGAATTATGTGATTACAAATCCTATTCTTCAGTTATATTTTTTCTTAGTAATTTGATTTTGAATGACATCAGAATTTTCATAATTACCCATACTTTGGCAAACATTTTGATGGCATTTTCAATAATGATAACAATGTGGGATTGCATAAGCTATATCAGAAATATTGTGAGCAATGTGAGATGGTTGGCTGTTTTACATATGAATCGTGAAATATTACGCAATGATGACATATAGGATCTCATATATGTGCAAAATGGTTCTTGTATATATTTTATATATATACATTGAATCAATGTAGAAGCTATGGAGTATTAAAACATTTATTTTATGGTCCTGAGCAGAATTACATCATATCATTTTACAACTATCTAAGTATCATTTCTTATAATATTGTTCTCCAATATTATATGATATACCAGTGTTCTGTCCATCTTCTGGAATTAATTTATACCTTTCCAGAGAGAGAATGCTCACAGTCATTAATGAAATAAAATGGAAAATATACTGCTAAATTCATTACTTTCATCCCCTCCAATAAATGGCTATCAACATAAAGTTAGAAAGAAGTATGGAAGCCATCATGGTATTATATGAACACCGAATGTACTTCTTGTTGTCTGAAAAGAAAAAAAAACACTTTATGGATTGTAAACTTTGTAACAATGAATTCTTATTTATAATTGTGTTTTCCTATGTTATTAAAAGTGAGATACATAACATACAAAATAAAAAGAGGCTTCATAAGCACTTGTATTTTTCACAACTTAGGACATATTGACAAATAGATATTGAAGTAGTCAATAAAGGGACACAATTAAGTGATAAAAAAATACTATACTAGGTATTAATTTTATCAATTAAATTTGTTTCTTTATTGGCTACTTTATTATCTATTTGTTAATTTTCATCTAATATAGATAATAATATTGCTTGGGTACTGTTAGAAAATAATACTACATTTACTGACTGTGCTTTCCTGCCCCATCGGATATATGGAAGCTGTTTTATGCATATATGATTTATCAGACAGTGCAATATTAAGAATAGTTGATGATAAGAGAAGTAAGCTACAACAGACGGTGCCTTTTACAGCTTAAAACCTCGCTATTAAATGGAAAAAGACAACTACATCAGAAATAAATAAAGTTGCTTATGGGATATGAAATTGACACACATTATTGAGATAAATAATGAAGAAGGCAACAAATACATACAAAGTAGAAAAATGAAAAAACCATATAACTGGTAATCAATATTATTGCCAAAAGAAACATTGAAAAAATACTGAGAAATCACAGAGTGAAACAGAAAATAATTACTTTGAAAAGTGAATGCAAAAGAGCAAATGTTTGCAAGAATGGGGAGGAAAATTTTATAAATAGAAAAATATTCAAGTAAACTTTTACGCCCAAGAAAAAGCACTTGATTAGAAAATTCAAAATAACAATTTGTAGAAGAAATATATTGTTACTGGATTAAAAAGGCATTATTATAGAATCACAGATCATATTTAATATAACCATATATAAAATGTATTCATGCTAATGCTTTAAACTTGTGAATTATTTATGTGTAAATTTGTTTTATGAAGTGGAAGGAGGTCAAACCATGAAGCTTGGGAAATATGCATTATTAGCAGAATCTTTTAAAAAGTATAAATACAAAGGAACTGTGCTGCTGAGTGTACATTTCAAGAATAATGTATTATGGAGTTATATAAATGCTAGAGATTTTAATTAGGATGTCAATAGAGCAACATTAAATATTGATGAATCTAATTAAAATGCTGTTAACTAGAATTTAGTTTCATGTGCTATTAATTGAATTCAAATAACCAATGAATTTCACTTCTAAAACTATTATGTTTATAGAAATATATAAATTCATATGAGTGTATTCAACATGAACCTTCATATAATAAGAAAAGCAAGTATAATTTTATTTTTTAACCTTGAAACTTAGATCTATATTTGACATCAGAATGAGTTATAATTCTGAAACTTACATACATATTCATTTATTTAATTTGATACATATAGATGATTATTATTTTTGCAAACAAATTTGTAGAACACTCAAGTATAATTACTTTTAAACTGTTTTTTTTGCAGCTACTACAAAACACTTTCAACAACACTAAATTATGTATTTTACAGTTATTTTATACTGTGGACATTACTTTAATGAAATCAACTGTGGACTTGAAAATTATTTGTATTCTGTTATCTTTATACACTCTGATGATATTTAGATCACATTTAAGTGTTGCCTCATTTCAACACATTTGTTTTGTGTTATACCTGAAATTATAAAATAAATAAGTATAGTCAAAATTACTCTTATAAGCTTGCCATGAAATAATACACTAATGATATTATTCTGCAATGCTGGTAGTTTGCAAGATAGAAAAAAAGGACTTCTACTTAACTATTCCTTGATGAGAAGATGTTTTTACTTAAACTTTGCAATAATAATATTTTATCATAATTTTTCAATTTTAAGAACAGTTATCCATATATAAAGTGTAATTTTTAGTGTTTCAAAATTAAGTATAATTTTATTTTACATAGGTGAGATTAGGTTGTTACCTTTATGTAAGAAAACATTTATATATTTCTTTTAAAAGTCATATAAGAACTTTGTTTCCTATTATTACTTTTCTTCTTCATATTTTCCTCTCAGCCATACCCTGTAAAATATTTAATTGAAATGTCAGTAATGTGTATTCTCTTTACTAAACAAAATATGTATTTTTCTTGTCATTATAATTGAATTTTTTTAAATATAAATTTAGTGTTTCTTGGGATTCAAATTATACTTATAATAATAATAATAATTTGGATCTATTAATTTTGGTCTGATCTGAATACTTTCAATGAAATATGAATAGAGCCTGTCATGATAATTATCTTCCCAAAGAGGGGGAGTAGCAAGGGTGTAATTATCATAATGATGTTTAAAAAGGACATCTGAACTGATTGAATAATCTGATGGTAGGATGGAATAAAATGAATAGTTGAGTTTATATTTGGTCTGTATTTGCCATATGTGGATTAAAATCAGGCCATAAAGCATATGTGTTTCAATTAAAATATTTAGAAAACTTTTTCAAGAAATAGATCCAACAACTATGTAATGCAAGAATGTCGTTCAGAGATGAAGGTCTAACTGTACAAGATCATATGAAAGGCATGTGGATCAGAAAACAAAAATTAAACTAAATCTTATGGAATGTTCCTGAATTTGAATGCCATCAATTCCACCTCTGAACCTGTATCAAAAATGGAAAACCTAAATTATAATATTATTGTTAAATCAACATTCTCATTGAGCACCAAAACCTCATACAGTTATTGATGAAAATTATGTTCAATATAAACATGATATATAATTGTATTTATCTCTATTCTTACAATATGACAGAAGCAGTGATACCCTTAAGTACACTTATGAATAAGTATCACTGTTCATACTGTTGCAAAATGTTTTTTATAAAGACTTATCTGCAGCTGTAGATTCGATGGACGTTTCCAAATCAATTGAGGTCGATATTCAAAGAAGTGGCTTCGATCATCATATTCATGTAAATTGGACATGTTCATGGGATCTAAATTAGCCTCATCTCTCAGGTATCTATGGGACCCGCAACAAGATTGAGATGATATGGGGATACAGTAGTAAGGATCTGAATAGTCTAGTTTTGGTTTAGCTGGATCAGGTTGTTCAAATGGTGTTTCTTTATGAGAGGAACGTTGAGGGTAGACTTTTACACTCTTTGGCTTCTTCGAGGGTTCTTCTATAGGAGTAAATGAAATATGAGTAGGAGGAGGGTACGGTTGTTGTGCTGGCTCAACTTTATTAGTTTCAAGTTCTACTTTTAACTTTTCTATTTCAGCGTCTTCTTCTTGTTTCTTTTCTTCTATCTTGTTCCTTATTCTTTCCTGATGTCTTAGCTCAGCTAATCTGGCATTTTCTCTAGTAGCTATTGACCAAGCTTCCTTTACTAATGAGTCGATGTACGACATTTCTTGTCTTCTCATTTCTCTTTTTTTAAGGAAGCGGTCAGTCTCCTGCCTGAACATTTCCTGGTAACAGAAAAGTCAGTTAACACAAGAATCTTTCATCAGAACACATACAATTAGATAATTTTATAAATTTAAAACATCTTCAGATATACAAAATAATTTTTTAAGGCTCATCTTTGTAAGCTATTCATTAAAGTATTCTTGGCAAAGAATTTACAGTTTATTTACAATTAGACTGAAAATTTAGAGACACTATTATATAATAATAAAACAAGATGGAGAGGAAATTTAGACTAAAACTAATGAATTGTTGAGAATGCTGAGTAAGTAAGATAATAAGGTCTTTAAAATTTAACATCAAATGATTAAAATAATTTAATTGCTACAAGGAAAGTGATTAATTGAAGGTCATAATTTTTGAAGTTGTAGGAAATGGAACATACACCATAAGTGTGCAATATATATCAATACTTGGGGAAACTATCAGAGTTTTATATAAAGTGTAACAAAAATGTAACTTGAAGTCACAACACAGTCACATGACCTAGTGTAAAAAATGAGATAGTAGATTTATAATGTACTCTTAGGATTGTGATCTAATTGAAATGAGAATATAATATCTGTATAAAATATAAGAATTAGATGTAATAGCCAAATACAGACAAAATAAGAGATGATATAAATAGCACACAAAGTTTCCTGGAAATGGACTCTTGAGTTTGTGAAGTGCAGTTGTGTCGCTCCAGTTTCTCGTCTTTTTCCCAATCACCTGTCAAAAGGTTCAAGGATACCAGAAACGTGTGTGGTATGTATAACACCACGTTTGTATTCGGCTATTTCATCTAATTCTTGTGATCTAATTATTGAACGATAAATAGGCACTTAGGCAAATAAATTTATGATCCACTAAAACCTTCAATAATTGGAAGCATCATTATTAAACACACATCGTTTTAAAATTTTATTGATAATTAAGAGTTTAATGTCATGATGAGATCCTGAAACAGGTATCCAGTATTTTTATGAGCAGTCAAAATTCTATTTCTCGGTTTGGGAAAGCTCTTACAATATAAATGGATCATTCAAACATTGTTGGCATATTGGAGCTATCATTTGGCTTGGTTATGGTAAATACTGTCCTTTATGATAGCCGTTTCTTTAGAAAAGAATTAGCACAATTCATTATTAGTGCTATCAACCAAGTGGCATGATTCATGCGGTTCTCCATTTTGTTCTGTTGGGACAGCTTCTTCAGATCACTGCTGTAATATAACTTTTGGGGGCTTATACAAATGTATTTGCAATACAAATGGATTTAAAGTTTATTTGCATTACCATTACCATAATACTATGTACAGCTTGGCTCAGGTAAATGTTAATTTCTAAACACAGAGTGTGGTGAGCCATTAATTAATCTCAGCTCTGTCCAGCGATGCACTATTTATTGTCTGTTTACCGGGCTATTGTGGTTTATGAGGACTTTTATTACAACGTGGCAGGTCACTCTCACCAGATGACTCGGCAGGTTCGATGGCTGCTTCACGTCCTCCAGAATTAAGAATTTTATCGTGCAAACATCACCTCTCGAAGTAAATCAAGTCTCTCACCTCTCCGACTGAAATGTATCTCATTCACTCATTCAGACTGCCTGTTTCGTTCCCCTTCACAACTCGTCGAACATATCTTCTTGATATTTTCGCACTTTCAAGCAGTATGCGTCGTCTCGATCTTGTGTTTTACAGTTTCGTGTAAGATACCCGAAGCTAGCGACCGCCACCATCTGATCACTCAAAATTTATGGCTCAACATCTGCCATCTTCCGTTCCTCGAATTCATTAGCAACGCAAACAGCCAAATTGGTTGACGAAACCATTTATATTAAACCTTGAAAAAATTTTCGGCCACAGCCGAGGGAGAATGACCTGGCTAGCAAAATTTTGTCAAGCATCAACCTGAAGAGGCCGAAAAGTCAGCGACGAAACGTAATTTAATTTTCCGTAAATAAATATATTTTTTCTGATTTCAAATTGGCTGCTGTTATTTTTATATAAATAAGTAGCAAAGTTTCGGCAGACGATATGCGCGGATGACGTCACTGCGCATGCGTATCTCGTCCTGTACGTAATTTCCAATTGCCCGTATCTCTATTCAAATATTGAGAGCACACAAATGGATATTTAATTAATTTACTTGCAAAACAAAATTGGAATTTTTTTTTGAAGCCCTGATACCAAACTTGAAAACAGTCCCAACTTCTTTATTTCACAATAATTGAAATTCACTATGTAAATTAATGAAACCTCAAGGAACGTGAGTTTTTTTTTTAATGTTAACATATTCAATCATCAAATCCATAAGTGTAAGTTATTAAACGAAACCTACAGCCTGGAGGTTAAAGACTTCCTTATAAACCGCGCAGAAGGACGAATACCTTTTGTGTTGTGAATAATAGGTTACATATTCTACAATTAAAATCAATAATTGTTAGTAGTTTAACGAAACATACTTAAACTCGTCTTTTGCCAATAACAAGCTTTAAATTACGGAAACACGTCTTTATCCACTAAATCTTAGGTTACGGGAAAGATAAAATAGTTTTAAGGGACGAGAAGAGGGTCACTTATGACGTAATTAGCATCATATGTGCTAGTACATTTGGTTATTATTAGAATGCAACTTTATCAAAGATTGAAGTCTTTCCCGGTGAAGTTGTTCAATAAATAGTTCTCGGAATTCACACGGGTTTTGCATATTTATATTAAGACGCAACGTTTCGAATGGAGAATGCCGAATGTACAAAAAATATGGGATTGTTGCGAATCTATTTTGTCGTAAATTTTTACAGATCTTCAAAATATAAACACATTTAATTAGGAATGCATAACTTTACATACAACTACTACCTAAAACGTAAGTAGCGTTAACTATTGAATACTTACCATAGAACTATAATCGACGGAGGACCCAGACCAATCTGAAAGTGTAGTATTAGCTACATTTTCCATCTTCCGAGGTTGCACTATTTTATTACACATTTTGACGTGAGTTGTAAATGTTTTTATCAATTTTTTTGTTACCATTTTTGATAAAAATGCTGTGTAAAACTAACTAAAAATTTGAAGAGAAATTCATTTGGACGAAAATTGGCCTAACTAACGTAGAAGTCACTTGTCATTTTTGCAAAGAGTAAACGTTTATTTTAAAATTCAGTCATATCGAAGAGATAAAAGGCAATTTAAAACTATTTGTGCATTTCAATGTTTTATATTAGTTCTTTGAGAGTCCGAAAAATTGTTCTGTAACTCGTCGCGTGTTTATAATAATAATAAAATTAATATCAAATCAAAGATGAAATAATTTTCATTATGTAGCTTCTATAGATTGAAAATCTTACTCAGAGATAATATTGTTCCGATGTTCCGCGGTCTGAACTGAAGTGGTGGAAGGGTGCCTTCAGACAGGAGAGAAAAATTATGAAATGAGATATCGCCAAAGAGGTATGCCGACGTTTTGCAATAAAAAAAATTCACCAAATATAGCAAAACCCCCAAAATATGTTATAATTGATTTATTAATCTTTAAATTACATAACTTACTCTCTTATTCAATGATTTAAAAGTTCAGATTGTGGTGCGAAATATATGTAATAACTAATATATATATATTGTAATAATTAAATAATATAGTGGCTGAAAGTGGCTTAAATGAAATACACTAATAACTTTAAAGAACAAATTAAAATTTATTAACAAAGTTAAATACACAATAATATTTGGGATCTCAGGGTCTTAAACTGGGTTTGATAAATGGCTGAATTTATACAATCAAAATTACATTTACCTTTTATGGAAATCAATGCGTCTGAACATTGACGAAATTTGTTGTAGAAGAAATAACACTACAGATTGAATTTAAACAGTTTTAAATTTCATCAGGAATTAACGATCTCATTTTATCGATATTTAAATAATTAAAATTAAAGAACGATCTGACTTTTATCTTTTAAAAACGGTTTACAATATGATTTTAAAGTTTTTCTACTTACGGCCGCCCAGGTCTCATTTTAGGTTTTTCGTGCACAAAATTTGGGGATATCACTGATTCTAAGTTCTCACTGACTCTAAATGTCAACAAATTCTAATTGGCGTAGTTTTGTTAGTTGGTCTAACACAAATTGGTAGGTTCTCGATGCTTTACTGCAACCTGGATTTGCAGATGTCGTGACTTTAGTTGGAAAATGTACTTCATTGGTTTGTCTATGGCCAGCAGGTTGAATTTATGCTCGGCCACCGATTACAACATTAGTTTCACTCTCTCCTTCCCGACTGCCAAACTTTTTATAACATGAATTTTCTGGTCTTTACACCTCCCTGTTCTATGCCCCACTGACTTCCTCTCTCTCGTCCATTTTGAGCGCGTAAAATTCTCAGTCGATCGACAACAATACTTCCTTTGCCTTGCCGCCTTGTTGCGGCGTCCGCTCTATATCCACTAATAATGGGTCCTCTACAATCCAACTTTCCAATTAGAACAATGTCTTAATTACCAATTACTACAATATATAAAGCAATGTTAAGCAAATTAATATTTAAATAATCCCATAATGAGTATGTCAAAGTTACTTAATGCTTCAGATATTGACTTATTTTATTTAAAACTAACAGGATGTCCGGCGTTGGCACATGTACTTATAAACCCGCCCGAAAAAGTATTTAATTCTTTATTAATCTTGAGTCAACAAGTGATTTAACCTAAATCTAACTGTTGCTAGTTCCGTACTTATTTTCGACCGATAGTGCATTAATTTAACATCTGTAAAAATACATTGCATTTTATTCCATCAGTCCCAACGATCATATCTTCGAATTTCTTATTAAATATACTCCTTGAGTATTGCAAGGATATAATTGTCCCTCAGTCTTCAGGCATTACGAAAGATTAAATTGATGAAAATGTTAGCTAGATTCACAATGTAAACAAATGGTCGCCATATTGGAGTCACTTAATATGGCGACGGAAATTAACTTACATTTTTGCCGCAAGGATCGTAAAGTATTTCATTTTTTTTATTATCATTCGATGGAGTATCGCTGGATAAAATTAAACTTTTTACATACATACACCCTGGCGTTACAGCCCTTTCAGGGCTAGAGCCTGCCTCACTATCGAAGCCCATTCTCTTCTATCTCTTGCTTTCCTCCTCCATCCTCTTATGTCCAACTCCTTCATATCTTCCTCTGCATTCTCCACCCATTTCTTTCTTGGTTTTCCTCCTGGTTTTCCTTTCCATATTCTTTGTAGTAGGGTTCCCTCCTCACTCCTTTCCACATGCCCTGCCCATCTAAATCTTGCACTCCTTATGAAGCTCACAATTTGGGGATCACCATAGAGTTCTTTGTTAGTTCTGATTCTCCATTCCTCATAAACTTTTTATTCCAAGAAAATATTTCTTCTTTTTGTTTTTCATTACGGAAAAAAGGAACTAATTCCTTTGTTCGTCGCGTAGTAACGTCTCTCTCTCTCTCGCGTGACGTCACGGTCTAGTGGCGCTCAGTAATTTAACACAATGATCACATTTTTCAATTATAATCCTTTCTACCTTGATGCTAGGGGGTTTCTAACCCCCCCCCTCCACCTCACAGTACCGTTTTTTGAGTTTTGAAGAATATGTGTGTAGCAATTTTTGTTTCAATCTGTCCACGCGTTTAAATTTGTATAGAAATTAACGTAACTACATACATACAAATATACATCCCTTTTTATTATATAGATTTTCTGTATTATTAATGTTTCTTTAAGATAATAATTTGATTTACGAATGATTATATATATATATATATATTCTTAGAATCATAATTTTAATTTTTTGTTTGGGTGTAGACAGGCTATGTATTGGGTAATCCACATAGTGGCAACTCCCCTCTTATAGCATATGAAACGGATTTGAAAGGGGGGATGCGGAAGGGTAGAGGAAGGTAGCCAAGGGTTAACTATGGCCCCCGGTCTATATTTTAAGGATCCTACTCGGCATCGCCTAAAGAAATGCAGGAAAAACCCTAGAAAAACCTGCATCAGGTAGGTCGGGCATTGGGTACTTGTCCCACGTCCTTCCCTGGATAGCGGGAGAGGAGTTTGCTGTGGAGACGCAGCATTCCCTTCTCCGTGCCTCGACCAGTTTAGGAGGCAGCTGGTCGACTATTCCAATGGGAATAGCGGACAACTCTTACCGTATGCCCAAGGTCTGTGACCCCGGAACATACACCTCTCAAAACAGGCCGAGGTGCCTCGGCATGTGGGAACCTTAGTTCAAAAACGGAGAGGAAAAGATATATATATAATTATATTATATATTAAATATATTAAATTACGAAAAAATAATTGAAGAGAGAGAGAGTGGGGGGGGAGGGGGGGAAATCAGCACCTCGAAAGAGCAGTTGATAAAGTCACGTGAAGGCTGGAATTTACGATCTAGTGTAGACAGCAGAGCTCCCTAAAGGAGACTGGGGAATAATGAAGCTGTTTCGCATAGATTGTATAATTGGATACGCTGAATCATGCAAGATCACGTAGCGCCCTGGCGCTTCTTTCTCGCGGCGCATGCAAGTATATTTTCCTTATGGTCGAGAGAAAAACTTCATAAAAGAGAAGAAGATAAAATAATATTCCGAGATCACACCTTTGTTCGTTATTATAATATCCTTAAACAGCTTCCATTAGGAGAGGAGAAGCCTCGAGTGAGACTACTACGGGAAATGAAGGAGCTATTTTGCGTGGTTGCGCTATCTGGTTTCACTTAGCAAAGGGCGATCGACACATTCTTCCGACCTGTGATTAAAAAGAGGCCCTGCCCTGCCCTGCCCCTGGCGCTGAGATAAGATGCGCCAACTTCCACAATGGACGCGGCACTCGCTGTAAATGAGACACGCCGGCGCTGCATTAACTCCGGACGCTCGTGCAGACAATTTGCTCGCCAGCTGCGGAACAGCGAGCCTCTCTTTCACATTCAGCAAGTTAATTTATATAAATGAAAAATGTACGAGTCAGTAAATTATGTTTATTAACAACACACCCGTCGTCATAATATATTGTGTAGCTTTCGGCTCTTACACCTGAAGAAAGGAACGTCGGTAATAAAGCTTATTACGCTAACATGAACCTCCTTATAAATAAACTACTGTCAGTGTCTGCAAAACTTACCTTAATACTAATAATAATAGAGTCACATTACTCTGCAGAAACCTCGACTCTTTTTTTTAAGGATATCCATTTTATAACAGGTGAAAATTCACATTAAAATTAACCTTAATTAATATAAAAATGCATAGATTCAGGTCTTCAGCCTCAAACAGATGAATAGTTGCTGTAAAAATTTATACCGGATATTTTTTTTTGGGTGTAGACAGGCTATGTATAGGGTAATCCACAAAGTGACAACTCTCCTCTTATAGCATAGGAAAGGGATTTGAAGGGGGGGGGGGGTGCAGAAGGGTAGAGGAAAGTAGCCAAGGGTTAACTAGGGGTCCCCGGGCTATGGTTTAAGGATCCTACCCGGCAATTCGCCTAAAAGTAATGCAGGGAAAACCCTAGAAAAACCTGCATCAGGTAGGTCGGGCATTGGGTACTTGTCCCACGCCCTTCCCTGGATGGCGGGAGAGGGGTTCACTGTAGGGACGCAGCATTCCCTTCTCCGTGCCTCGACCAGTTTAGGAGGCAGCTGGCCGACTATTCCAATAGCAGACAACTCTTACCGTATGCCCAAGGTCGGTGACCCCCGGAAAATACACATCTCAGAACAGGCCGAGGTGCCTACCCCTCTCCCGCTATCGGAAGGGCGCGGGACAAGTACCCAATGTCCGACCTACCTGTTGCAGGGTTTTCCCTGCATTACTTTTAGGCGAATGCCTGGTAGGATCCTTAAACCATAGCCCGGGGGCACTAGTTAACCCTTGGCTACCTTCCTCTACCCTTCCGCATCCTCCCTTTCAAATCCCTTCCTATGCTATTAAAGGGGAGTTGCCCAACGTGGATTACCCTCATGTAGCCTTCTGTTACCCTAAAAAAATTATATTATATTATATATGCTTAGAAACAATGAGAACTAAAAATAAAGTAAAATGAACAAGGAAACAAAAAGATATAATAAAATGAATTTATTAACCGAGTCAAAAAATAAAAACAAACGGTTTCGACTTACGAGTCTGTACTTTACTTGCAATGGAAGGTTCCCCCCACCCCCCTCTTTATAAAATAGGCTTGATTTCAATTTCGGACAAACGCTATCTTACCGGAAAAACAAAATGTAGGTTAGGTTCTAAACAACGTGAAATGAAAACAAAGATTATTAACGCAATATATTTTTTGTGAGGTAAATTAGTTTCTGCTTAATTGTGGCTTCAGGAACATCAAAGGTTACGTCGGCCATCTTCCTTCCACCTTCTGGTTATGACAGTTCTGAATGCACTACATTTGTTCTCGTGTACTTATTTTTTTGATTCAAGAATATCACAAAGTAGACACACACACACACACAAATAACTCAGCCAACGTTTAACTAGATATTTATAAATAAATGAGTTCAAGTTCATAAGTAAAACACGCGTTTCGCTAAATATCAAATACTATCTGGTGCGTGCCCGGCGTTGCCACGTGTACTTATTAATATAAACCCAAAATCTTCAGTCAAGAAGTGACTTAACCTAAATCTAGTTCCGTACACACTTTAGACCGATAGTGCATTAATTGAACAGCTGTAAAATACATTGAATTTTATTGCATCTGTCACAACAAACATACCTCCGAATTTATTATTAAATATACTCCTTGAGTGTTGCAGGATATAATTGTCCCTCAGTCTTCAGACATTACAAAAGATTAAATTTAAGAAACTCTTAGCTAGATTCACAATGTAAACAAATGGTCGCCATATTGGAGTCACTAATATGGCGCGAAAATTAATTTACATTTTCCGCAAGGATCGTAAAGTATTCCGTATTGTTTTTTATTATCATTCGATGGAGTATTACAGGATAAAATTATACTTTTTATTCAATGAAAATATTTCTGCTTTATTTCATTAGGGAAAAAGGAGATATTTCCTTAGTTCGTCGCGTAGTAACGTCTCTCTCTCTGTCCCGCCGTGACGCCACGGTCTCTTGGCGCGTGCAGTCATTTAACACAAAATTATCACATTTTTCAATTATAATTCTTTCTACCTTTATGCTAGGTGGTTTCTCACCCCCCCCCACCCCCCACAGTACCGTTTCTCGTGTTTTGAAGAATATGTGTGTACCAATTTTTGTTGCAATCTGTCTACGCGTTTAAATTTGTATAGAAATTAACGTAAATACATACATACATACAAATATACGTCTCTTTTCATTATATAGATTTTCTGTATTATTAATGTTTCTTTAAGATAACATTCTGATTTTCGAATGATTATAAATATATATATAATATTGTTTTTAGAATCATAATTTTGATAATAATAAAGATAGCTAAATACAGACAAAATAAGAGATGGTATAAATACCACACAACATTTCTGGGAATCCTTGTTCCTTTTATCAGGCGCAGAAAGGAACAAAGCTTCCAGAATACTTAAATATACTCCTAGAGTACTGGAGGATATAATTGCCCCTCAGTCTTCAGACATTACGAAAGATTAAATTGATTAAATTCTTAACGACATTCACAATGTAAACAAACGGTCGCCATATTGGATTCACTTAATATGGCACGAAAATTAACTTACATTTTCCTCGCAAGGATCGTAAAGTATTTCGTATTGTTTTTTTATTATCATTCGAGGGATAAAATTATACTTTTTATTCCCTGAAAAATTTCTTCTTTATTTCATTACGGAAAAAAGGAACTATTTCCTTAGTTCGTCGCGTAGTAACGTCTCTGTCTGTCCCGTAACGCCACGGTCTCTCGGCGCACGCAGTTATTTTAACACTTAATGATCACATTTTTCAAACATAATTCTTTCCACCTTTATGCTAGGGGTTTCTACACCCCCCCTCCCCCACACAGTACCGTTTCTCGGGTTTTGAAGAATTTGTGTAGCAAGTTTCGTTGCAATCTGTCTACACGTTTAAATTTGTATAGAAATTAACGTAAATACATACGTACAAATATACATCGTTTTTTTAAATTATAGAGAGTAGCTATAGTGCCCGGCGTTGCCTGAGTTGTCATTTATGAATAACCCCCCCCCCCCTCTCCCTCCCTCCCGGATTGTTCGTTATTTTTAATGTGTTATCGGCCGGTTACCATTTTCTTTTTTTTGGAAAATTTCTATTTCCGCCCAACACCCGAGCATTACCCATTTTGAAACACAGCGACATCCATAACTCCTGATTTAACACAAATCACGGTCTATTTCCTGTTATTTTTCTTTTAACGCCTCGCCAAACCCCACCACCTTCCGTCCCATGCGGATAAAAACTATTTTACTTTTAAAACAGACGTGTTGTATTTAAATTTCAAAAAACCTCTTTGAGCTATAAATTGTCGTTTCTGACTATGAACATTCCTCAAACCTTTCCGCTAATTGTTTCACCACCATTGTCAACAAAAATTGATACAAAACAATAAGAGATGTTGTGTGTTTCCCCCTGAGTTGAAAAGGAGAAGCACAGCAACGAAGATTAAAAATGTAAATTTATTTGTTCAAAAATCTGGGTACCAGACTTTAATCACAGAGAGAACAAACACACACTAGGACAGTTTAAAATCCAGAGAATTAATTTAAATTCACATTTCTTTTTTAACGGTAGAAAAAAACTACTTTGACTTCGGGCGTTATTAATGTAGTCACACTACCGTGAATGTAAGCGAGGGGTTTTTTTTTCTTAAAAAAAAAAAGGTGTATTGCTGCAACAGTGATGATGAATAGGACGACAATACTAAGCAGAACAATGAACCTTGGGATTCATCTGCTAAAATGCCCACGGGAATTCACACGAAGGCAAGAGGGAGGAAGTGCTACGAGGAAGATTAATAAATCATAAAGTCATTCTACGAGACAGACTGCACTTTGTGGACAGATGCTGTAACATTGTTGTCAAACTGATTACATTAGTCCTCGGTCTTGCTGATAGGATATGACCTTAAATGAAATTATAAATAGTGAGTAAGTTAAGCTAGAGCTCAAACTTTATTTTTGTGGGTGTGTCTAAGAAGACAAATTAATTAATAGCCGTAAATATAATTAAATAACATTAGAAGAGCACAAAGGACAAAATTAAGAGTACAATTGAATATTTACAGAGTATTGCTAACCGTTCATATTAACGATTAATTATTTAAAGAGAAATAATACGGTAACTGAACAAAATAAATTCAGTGCTACACTGGCCGCAGGAAATCGATGTTTTATTTCCAACAATTAAGGAACACGGAAAGCTAACGTGACCATTTACAAAACTATAGTTGGACCGGTGGTTCCATATGGAGCGGAGACATGGATATGAAGTATAAATCTGAAGAAAAAAAGGTTAAGGTCATGGCAAAGAAAGGTATTGAGGGAGATCTTTAGACCAACGGAAAACAGAACTGGGATGGTGCATTAGAACAAATGAAGAGCTTAGAGACCTGCACAATGAGCAGGATGATATAATATGTGATAAAAACCGCTCGAGTGCGTTGGCTGGGGACACGCACATCGGATGGAGAATACAAGAGGTGGCAGAAGATACAGAGGTAGACCAAGAAAGCGTAGGACTGAAGAGGTCGAGGAAGGAGTCAGGAGATGAAGAACCAAGGCAATTGAAAGAGAGAGCTTTGGAAGAAGATAGAGTGTGTTGCTGAACCTTTACTAATTGCCCTGGTACCAGTACAAATAGCGAGTTATAAACCATTTGGATTAAAATTGTAAACGTCATATTAAAGGTATAATATCGTCAGATTTCGATTTTTATTGTTAACTATCTTTGGTGGCCGACGTTTCCAGAGATGTCATTTACCCATAACGTTATTTTTATGTAACGCAACTCGACCCCCCCCCCTACCCCTAAATGTGTTATCGGCCAGGTTGCATTGTTTGAAAATTCACTAAATTAAATTAATAATCTGGTACTTAATTTAGTAATTTTCGAAATTAAATAATTTTTATTTAAATTAAAAACTATTTGTATAATTTTATTTATTTTTCTGCAAATCAATTTTTTTTAAAGCGGAATGATGTTGGCCTTTCCCATATTCATCTTCTTCGTATTTAGTAATTATTTTTTTTAAATCAGTAATTACCATACTTACAATAATTACAAATGTAAAATTACAGTCAATCATTTTTTTATTCGTTCCATAAAGTTTTCATATTAAGTCCCATAAACACAATTAAATGGCTGTCTATAATATGAAGAAGAAGAAGCAGGTGTCTAATGCAGTTCTCAATATTCACGTGCATTTCTTGTTCTCATCTTAAAGATGTGCATCTTAAATCAAATAACTTCCTGAATAACGCACAGACTCTCACAACGGAAATAATCTTAATAAGGAAGACAGCTTTATTATTAACTAATTATTCACGGTTACGAACCACGCGCAGATGTCTCGACGTTGACGTTGTCCACCGTTGTCTAGAAGACTATGGCGCAGCGTCACGTGTGCCAGCTATATATAGTGCAGAACATGCTGCGACCTGATTGGCTGCCGAGGATCGCCTGACATTTACTACGCGGCAAGGAATAGCATGTGCCTGGACGCTGTGGTCAGGCGATCCTCGGCAGCCAATCAGGTCGCAGCATGTCCGCCACTATAAATACCCCGCATACGTCACGCAGAGCCACAGTCTTCTAGACAACGGTGGACAACCTCAACGTCGAGGAATCTGCGCGTGGTTCGTAACCGTGAAACATTTATTAAACACATAAATTGTTACATTAGAAGACGATATCAGCAGTCACAATATACATATATATATGTCACATAATGTATCAACATTTAAATTAGAGATTAATTACACTGTGATCAAGAAGATATATTTAACGATCAATTAACATGACTGAGTAAATGTTGAAAACATCCAAACAAACCTTTCTTCCACTCACAAAGCCTGACGATGTTACAAATGTGTACAGAAACGTTTTTGTGTTGTTAATTAAAGATTTTATGATTAATAACTATTTTAAATTATAAAAAAATCGTCTGTTTATGGCCTTTAAGGATGTTCATTGATAAAAACAAACGTGAAAATAAAATATATGACTAATATTCCAGTGTGAAGAGCTGACAATTTGCAGAAAAACAAAATAAATGAATCCTTTTAAAATGAATAAAGAATATTTATACAGATCAAAACATCATAGTTGCACAGGTTTTTAAAAATATATATGTCTGGTTCGACGGCTTAATTTTTTTAAATATAAAAATGGGTTATTGTTTCCTAAACCTTGTAACTTCTATTACAATTTTGGCTTCTAAGCTAAAATCATGACCATGCACCAATTATCATCTGTATCTTTGACAGGTGTATTTGTATCTGAATTATATTCAAATGATCTAATTATTTTGACTATGTCACATCTCAGAAACCTAAATTTTCACAACATGATTCTATACGTGTAGATAATTGATGATGTTTCTCTTCAGTAAGCATTTATTAATTGGAGCTGACTTACATAACCTCAACAGGTGGTATAGTTTAAATGGGATTAAATGGTAAGTAAAATTTTAACACCACTTCGTCAGGACTTATTGTTTATAGATAATTGATGATTATGCACCAATTATTATCTGGGGCAACTCCCCTTTAATAGCATAGGAAGGGGGGATGCGGAAGGATAGAGGAAGGCAACCAAGGGTTAACTAGGGACCCCGGGCTATATTTTAAGGATCCTACCCGACATTCGCCTAAAGAAATGCAGGGAAAACCCTAGAAAAACCTGCATCAGGTAGGTTGGACATTGGGTACTTGTCCCACGCCCTTCCGATAGTGGGAGAAGAGTTTTCTGTGGGGACGCAGCATTCCCTTCTCCGTGCCTCGACCAGTTTAGGAGGCAGCTGGCCGACTGTTCCAATGGGAATAGCGGACAACTCTTACCGTATGCCCTCAAGGTCTGTGACCCCGGAACATACACCTCTCAGAACAGGCCGAGGTGCCTCGGCTTGTGGGAACCTTAGTTCAAAAACGGAGAGGAAAAGGCATCCCTTTTTTTTTTATTTTTATTTTTTTTAGGGCAACAGGCTACATGAGGGTGATCCACATTGGGCAACTCCCCTTTAATAGCATAGGAAGGGATTGAAAGGGGGGATGCGGAAGGGTAGAGGAAGGTAGCCAAGGGTTAACTAGGGCCCCCGGGCTATGGTTTAAGGATCCTACCCGGCATTCGCCTAAAGAAATGCAGGGAAAACCCTAGAAAAACCTGCATCGGGTAGGTCGGGCATTTGGTACTTGTCCCACGCCCTTCCGATGACGGGAGAGGAGTTTGCTGTGGGGACGCAGCTTACCCCTCGCCATGCCTTGGCCTGTTTAGGAGGCAGCTGGCCGACTATTCCAATAGGAATAGCGGACAACTCTTGCCGTATGCCCAAGGTCTGCGACCCCGGAACATACACCTCTCAAAACAGACCGAGGTGCCTCGGCATGTGGGAACCTTAGTTCAAAAAAGCCAGAGAGATGTGAGAGCATCCCCAAAGGTAGCCCCCGCCAGAGCTCTCTGGGAAGGTTCACCTGCGAGAAATCCTCTCGCAGGCTTCCCTTTTGGTAAGATAGCCCCTTTGTATCTCTCCTTAAAGGTTTTGCCTGCGAGAGAATAGCCCTCGTAGACCCATCCCACGTTATACAACTCTTATTACCTCCTTAAATATTCTACAGGATACAATATGACCAGCAGTAGAGAATGAAATTGGCGTTATTAAAGACGGTGACCATTATTATTTTTTCCAATTAATTTTGCGCAAGGATTATAAAGTATTTCACATTGTTCTTGATTATACTTTTTATTCAATCAAAATATTTCTGTTTTATTTCATTACGAAATACGGAACTGTTTCCTGTGATGTGCAGTAGCAGTGCGTAGTAACGTCTCGCGTGCTTCTGAGTGCTGTGACGTCACGATAGCTGCGCGCGCAGTAATATTTAACTCGTTCGCAAATATTCACATTTACTCGTAAATTATATCGACTACAATTCTTTCCACCTCTATGCTAGGGGGTTTCTCACCCCTCCACAGTACCGGTTCTCGATTTTGGCAGAATATATTGTAACCTGCTTACCCTTGCGGGATGTCAGAACACAAATTGTGTGTGGGTTCAGCTCCCAACTTCGCTGGCAAAGGGCTTTATTCAATGAACACATGTAAAAAGTCTATGTAAGTTATTAATACAATTTTAATGCAAGTTGGAAGCTCGCGAATCACTACTGATGGGCGTATACATTTAGTTGGTTACATAAGATTACCGGAGGTCGTCTGGATGTAGGAACACTTGCAGGCGTCACCATCCAACACTTTTCGGCTCCACGTTTTCCACTTTCATACACGATCGCCGTCTATCCAGTCCAGCTACTCAACCACTACTGTCCCCTCTTGCCCTCCAGCTATTGTCCGCCCTTAACTAAAAAAACAGGTCATCCCCGTTCCACAGCGGTCATACCTCGCGCTGTACAGCGGGGAAACCCTCTTCTTTCACGTTACAATATATGCACCAATTTTTGTTGCATTCCGTCCACGCATTTAAAGTTGTATAGAAATTAACGTAAATACATACATACATACATACATCCTTTTTTATTACATAGATAGATTTGTTAATAGTAAATGGTACAATAATGGTTTGAAAGGGGAATGAATGTTCTTTATTTAAAAGGCCCTGTAAAGACCCTGAGATAATGAGAAAGTTTCAGTTATCTATATAATAAAAAAGGGAGTATAATTGTATGTATGTATGTTTGTATTTACGTTGTTCTTTATACAAATTTTATCGCGTGGACAGAATGCAACAAAAATTGGTATACGTATTCTGCCAAAATCGAGAACCGGTACTGTGGGGGTGAGAAACCCCTAGAATAAACGTGGAAATAATTATAATTGAAATAAGTTACGAATTAGTGTTAAATTACTGCGCGAGAAGATGACGTCATACGTTTTCAAGACATTGACGCATCCTAAATATAGTTCTGTATTTCGTAATGAAATAAAGCAGAAATATTTTTATTTAATATAAAGTATACATGTGGAAAGAATTATAATTAAAAACCGTGATCATTAAATATTAAATTACTGCGCGCCAAGACACAATGACGTCACGCGAGAGAGAGACGTTACTACGCAACGAACAAAGGAAATATTTCCTTTATCAGGAATGAAATAAAGCAGAAATATTTTCTTTAAATAAAAGATATAATTTTATGCAGCAATACTCCATCGAATGGTAATAAAGAAGAATACGAATTACTTTACCATCATTGGGGAAAATGTAAGTTAATTTTCGCGCTGTATTAGTTGTGAGTCTAGCTAACAATTTCATCAATGTAATATTTCGTAATGTATGAAGACTGAGTGACGATTATATCCTGAAGTACTCAAGGAATATATTTAAGTAATCAATTAAATACTTTTTTGAGTTTATATAAATAAGTACACGAGCAACGCCGGGCACCCAGCTAGTATATATATAAATTGTTGTAAAGATCGGCGAGTAATTGTTTTGTAAATGTTAAGTATTTGTTTACAATTAAATTAATTGTTGGGTCAGTTGTAATGTTCATGCTAGTTTTTCATCATATTAATTTCCTTTTAATTAATTGTTTTTACTATTGAGTATTACATAAATGGCGCCTTAACGTGCGGCCAATCAATTCATTTAATTTGGTATTATTTCTGCCCATTACAATATGTTATAGGTAGATTGGTTCATAAAGCTGCTGTGAATACTTGGGGCACTTGAGTCCACCTCAAGTCGTGGTTGTTTCTTCGTTTCGACCACTTTTTCGTCGACCAAGGCGGGTTGTGACGTTCAGAAAATGGCTGTACCAGCGCCGTACTTTCCGTCGTCTTCACAGCAAAGGACCTTTATTACGATTCTCCATATTCGCAGCTCTGCATTAATTACTCCAGTCGTAATTCAAATTCTCGACGCCATAATTTCGTCTATAGAGACGTGTTTCAAAGGCCATTCGCGCGGATGAAGGAGGGCCCGGGAAACAAAAGGGGGTAAACTTCGTTAAGACCACTGGTAAAAGGTGGCCCCTCCCTCCACACCTGCAATAAACTTCCAAATAATAATCGTACTCCAAAGGGCTTTAAAAGTATGGGATTAGCAATCTTAATTTTCCCCCGCACGGGTCGTCGCTTTCTCATTCACTCTAATCCTGTAGTGTTTATTGCATTTTCTAGCATCTACGTTAACCATTAATATATACATATATATATTAAAATTCATTTTAAATGTTCCGAATCTTGAATTTACTCGGTTAATTAAATATTTAATTAACAGTTCTTCATTTTGTTTCGTCACTATGGAGCATCCTTACTGCCTTCGTTTGTAATCCTGTTATCGGTACAACATAAATTAATAAGATCAAATAATAATTTAACAGGGAACAACGGATAAAACGAATTTAATTTAATTTTTTCTTAACAAAGCTGGAAAAAATAGCCACAAAATTATATTTTTTAGCACCGTGTTGTTGGTATTTCTGTGAAAAGAAAAATTGATTCAAGAGTTAGGAACGGACATAGTCAATTAACAAATGGAAGTAGATGCTATTATGCATATTAAAATTTAATGAAGTCAAAGATTTTATATAACAAGGTGTATGTTCCGGGGTCACAGACCTTGGGGATATGCGGTAAGAGCTGTCCGCTGTTCCCATTGGAACAGTCGGCCAGCTGGATCCTAAACTGGTCGAGGCACGGCAAAGGGGAAAGCTGCGACCCCACAGCAAACTCCTCTCCCGCTATCGGAAGGGCGTGGGACAAGTACCCAATGCCCCGACCTACCTGATGCAGGTTTTTCTAGGGTTTTCTCTGCATTTCTTTAGGCTAATGCCGGGTAGGATCCTTAAACCATAGCCCGGGGGCCCCTAGTTAACCCTTGGCTACCTTCCTCTACCCTTCCGCTTCCCCCCTTTCAAATCCCTTCCTATGCTATTAAAGGGTAGTTGCCACCATGTGGATTACCCTCATGTAGCCTGTTTAAAAAAAAGAGGGTGGTATGAAATACATAAAAACCTAACCAAAGGAAAGCGTGACACGGAAACGTAAAAAAACGAACACGAAAAATCATATTGAATAAATGAAAAAGATGAATGCAGTTTTTTGGTACGTCAGTAGGCACGGGTTTGGTTGTTTACTTTTTGGGAGGTTGCAAAAGTGCAAATAAATGGCATTTGAGTAAAACACAATGATAAAAATAATACGGTTAGATTGTCACAACCTTCGCACTAATCACCCGATCTCTCCCGATCTCCTACGAGAACTCCCGACCGGAGTTCATTTAAATAATGTTTGGAAACTGTTAGTTTGCTTTCCTCCTGATTGGACAACGTCACGATTATTCTGCGTGCGCGTGTTTCATTCGTCCCGCACATCAGCGCGTTAAATGTTAAATTAACTGAGATCATCAGGTTTAACATTTGCAAAGGGCTGCCGATCTCATGTGTGTGTGTGACAATTTTTAGCTTTTTCATATGGGATAATTGCAAATTCGTTGCGGCAGCTTTACTAATTTGTGGGACAACAGGTGTGTGTCCTACATCAAATAAAGCCGCCCTCCCCCGCCCTCCCCCTCCCTCTAATGTGCACCAATCGGATGGAGATTAAATCAAATTTTTTACTTCAATTTAAACTCGGGTTAAACATGAAATAGTAGGAGTCGGTGGTGGGGGGGGGGGGGTTGGGGGGGGAGGAGAATCCGGCAATTTAAACACGCGCGAGCGTAAATAATGCAGATTGAACGGACGGGATAATGGAGCCGAAAGTCCGCACATTACATACTTTCCAGGATTAATGTTAATGACGGTACGGTGCAACAATCCACACATGATATGAGCGCACAAAGTATCTTCAAGTGCTGCCGAATAAATCATTTTATTTATGAGACACACACACACAAAGTAAAATAACACAACACTACAAGCACCATGACTTTTATGTAAAGAAGGGGACACTGTATGTGACATTTTACCACCTTGCACTCGAGGGCTCCGCAGCGGAGACATTCAAAATGTGTCTACAAAGCTCGAGCTACGGAGGGTAAAACTTAATTTCGGATCATGAAATATTTTGTAAAAAATTACGGTTGCAACTACGTCCCCCCCCTTATTATTTTTTTCGTGACAGGTTTCCCCCCCCCCCACTGATGTTAAGGAACAGAACTATTACCACAACTACAAGCTGCGATTATTTTCTACCCTCTCTCATAGCAATTTTTACTACTAAAAGTGAATCGTTGTACTTCTTCTTCTTTTATTGGCACTATAACCCCTATGTGTGTTTTTGGCCTTATTAACACATTTTTCTTCCTGTGTCAGTCTCCGGCCATCCTCTTACTTTCATGGTTTCTATATATCCTTCTCAACGTCATCTTGTCCAGGGTTTCCCCCCTTTTTACTCCTCCCTGCTGGCTTCCAGTCTTGGTGTTCTGCTTTCATCCATCCTAATTCGTTCTGCTCTTAATAAACCTAACAATACCCTCGTTATTCAGGTTTCATTCTAATTAGGTGACAACGTTATGATTTTTTAATGTGTTGTAACTGTTTTTCCTGTTCTTAAAATCCACTTTCAAGAGCTCGTTTAGTTTTTCCCTATGTAACATTTCCCACAATCATGTTGATTACAATTAGTTTGATAAAAACATTTTATGGTTTCCGTCTTTATTTTTCTTTTTTTACAAATTTTGTCTTTACCTCTGTTTATAGTTTTTAATTAACTTCTCAAGATCCGTCCGTACTTACCATGGTCCATGTCTCGCATCAAGTAAAAGTCACAACCGGTCTTATAATGGTATTATATATTTTTGAGCTTCGTTCCCACAAGCCGAGGCACCTCGGCCTGTTCTGAGAGGTGTATGTTCTGGGGTCGCTGACCTTGGGGCATACGGTAAGAGTTGTTCTCTGTTCCCATTGGAACAGCCGGACAGCTGCCTCCTAAACTGCTCAAGGCACTGAGAGGGGAAAGCTGCGTCCCCACAGCTAACCCCCTCTCCCGCTAACGGAAGGACGTGGGACAAGTACCAAATGCTCGACCTACCTGATGCAGATTTTTCTAGAGTTTTCCCTGCATCACTTTTAGGCGAATTGCCGGGTAGGATCCTTTAAAGCATAGCCCCGGGACCCTAGTTAACCCTTGGCTACCTTCCTCTACCTTTCCAGCAACCCCCCTTTCACTGCCTTTACTATGCTGTAAGAGGGGAGTTGCCACCATGTGGATTACCCTCATGTAGCCATTCTACACCTTAAAAAGCAAAAAAAAAAAACACACTTTACTTGTAAACGCCCCGTGCACACTTTGTCTCTCATGTTTGAGGAATGTTCAAGTGTAATTCATTATGATGCAGGCGCCCGCATACGCGACACACGTCGGATGAAAATTAAATAGTTTAAATTTACGAAACGTTTCTCAATGGAAGAAGAATTAAACTCAAACGGCTATTAAGGTAATATTATTAAACCATTGGAGAAATGAAAAAAAAAATTAGAGGAATAAATGTTCTGAAGCCTGAAATGAGCTCACTTTAATAATGGCGGAAGTTAGCTCTATTAAAGTGGAACGTCGATTATCCGCCTCTCCTCTTATTCTCACTACAACCTCGCTCGCTCGTCTACCTGTGGTAAGTGATTATTTCATTTCAATGTTAAGATCGCTACAAAACGGTCGGTTACACACACACACACCTGCAGTATGTCGATTTACTAAAACACACATCTTCTTTAAACTATATATATCAGAAGAGTCTGGTTCACTTCAAGTCCGATAAAATTACATCTGATAAAATAATTAAATATAAGTTAGTAATGAAAAACTATTGCCAGATAGGAATTATTTCGAGACGGAAAAAGGGCAATTGAAATTTGCTAAATGTTTATAATTAAAAAAAGGATGTATATTTGTATGTATGTATTTACGTTACTCTCTATACTAATTTAAACACGTGGACAGATAGCAACGAAACTTCGTACACACATTCTTAAAAAAAAACACGAGAAACGGTACTGTGGGGGTGAGAAACCCCTAGCATAAATGTAAAAAGAATTATAATTGAAAATACGTATTTCTTCTCCACTTTCAGTCCTCTGGTCAGTCTCCCGGGTGCGGAGTATAATATACCCTTCTTCCGCCCCTCCCCCGCTAACGATGCAAAAAAAATAGGGACGCGTACCCTCGGCTTCTTGGGGCCTCTCGGGCGCACGTGCACTTTTTATTAATTCCTTCTCAGGCCCGCGGACAAAGAGCGGCCACTTACCGATGTTATTCACTAGAATATATATTGCTTTTAAATTAACAGGGATTAGAACTATTTGATATTCATTAATATATATATATATATGCCTTATTTTATTTTATTAATAATACGGCGGGCCTGCAAGCCAGAAGAAATGTAATAGAGTAACTAACACGACGTTTTTATCCAGGGGGAGTTTTTTTACTTATAAATGTCAACCGATTGAGATGCGCAGTGACGTCACAAATGCTACTGCGCATTATACATTGTGCTTGCTTACTTTGATGCGCAGTGACAATGTCCGTGCGACTGCGCAGAAAACTTCGTGTGTCAAGTAGAGAGAGTTTTTCCATATTGCCCGTATTTTTTTTTTTAAAAAAATATTTCTTTGCTTACAATAATTTATTTCTAAAACTTCTTATTTTAAATACTTTTTACTATCGAAAACTAGGACGTCTGTATTGGACGTAAAGATACAGAAATTAAAAAGTGGTGTCATTTCATTTTTAAACAGAAGGTTGAGTTTCAACTGGCGGCCGCCATTGACAAAGCCTGCAAGAGGATTCTCTCGCAGGTAACCTGCGAGGGATGTTCTCTCGCAGGCAGAACCTTGTAGGAGAGATACGAAGGGGCTACCTTTGGATAACCCTTGGTTACCTTCCTCTGCCCTTCCGCATCCCCCCTCTCAAATCCCTTCCTATGCTATTAAAGGGGAGTTGCCCAACGTGGATTACCCTCATGTAGCCTGTTGCCCTAAAAAAATGGATGCATTTCTTCTCCGTTTTTGAACTAAGGTTCCCACAAGCCGAGGAACCTCGGTCTGTTCTGAGAGGTGAATGTTCCAGGGGTCACAGACCTTGGGCATACGGTAAGAGTTGTCTGCTATTCCCATTGGAACAGTCGGCCAGCTGCCTCCTAAACTGGTCGAGGCACGGAGAAGGGAATGCTGCGACCCCACAGCAAACTCCTCCCCCGCTATCGGAAGGGCGCTGGACAAGTACCCAAATTCCCGACTTACCTGATGCAGGTTTTTCTAGGGTTTTCCCTGCATTACTTTTAGGCGAATGCCGGGTAGGATCCTTAAAATATAGCCCGGGGCTCTAGTTAACCCTTGGCTACCTTCCTCTACCCTTCCGCATCCCCCCTTTCAAATACCTTTCCTATGCTATTAAAGGGGAGTTGCCATCATGTGGATTACCCTCATGCAGCCTGTTACCCTAAAAAAAATCAACTGGCGGCCAGTCGTCTGTAAAAGTTTTCCAAAATCATTGGTGATATTTCATTGTCTAAGGTATGTTGTCTCCGGTGCTAGATGATTTATTTTGAGGGTGCGAATGTTCCTGTCCATTCTTAACGCTCTTACTCATAATAAAAAAGGTTATTACACTGTTATTTTAACCCAGTTTCTCTTTATGTAATGATAAGCAACTAAACAGCCATAAATAACGCGAGTATGACAGAAACACTCGTATATAATTTTTTTTTAAAAAAAAACAAGGTTCCAACAGTATAAAAAAACAAACACAATATTGTTTTAAAATAATATTTATTTCTTTAAATTGCGTACATTGTAAACTAATTTCACATCATTGATGTACAGAAAATACACTTTAGAGTGTCTCTTGACTTTAGAGGGAAATCGGGCTCACGTTAGTTACGTTACCGTAATACATTATAGAGGATGTGGTTGTCGCAAAAGTGATTAACAATTCCAATAATAAAAAAATAAAATAAAAATAAAACGTAAATCTAGAACAGGCTAAAACCGCACAATTGAAAGACGTTAGAAAGTTGTTATAAAAATACGTCGAGGCATTAAAATAAATGTAGTTACAAGGTGCTACTTGAGCTTTCACACACGGT
The DNA here is from genome assembly GCA_037074705.1 of Zhengitettix transpicula. Lineage (NCBI taxonomy): Eukaryota > Metazoa > Arthropoda > Insecta > Orthoptera > Tetrigidae > Zhengitettix > Zhengitettix transpicula. The sequence goes on from CM073593.1 coordinate 93,809,085, forward strand.
CGTTACAAGAAAGAGCGATGTTACTTACGTAGTTATTATTCTAAGATTTCTACAACGTTCACCAACAACTGTATTGAAATTATCAGTAGTCAAACGAAAAATTAATTTCTACCTTATAAACAACTTTATTGGGATGTAACAACGTGAATATTTTTTTTTTGATTGTAACTGAGGCCAGTCTATTTAAATAATTGGAGCCACAATGAATTATTTATGCATTACGTTTATTGAAAGAAGCACAAATTAAAATATATATTCACAATTCTAGGAAGAGAATGAAGGGATTTAAATTTTTTTATTTTTTTTTTTGGCGCTCATGAAATGTACTGACTTAGGTAAGAGCTCCGCGCCAAGATAAATTTGACACTGGGGCCTGGGGGGTGGTGGTGGTGGTGGTGGTAGTCGAATCTCTCACGTGTTGCCAACCTGTGAACACACAAAAAATAGAACAGTCTGTAAATTTCAATAACAACCTGTAACATCCCTCATTGAGGGAAACGACTCGAATGAGTCCTTGAAATTTCATAATGAAATCAACGCACTTAAAAGGGAAAATAACTTAAATAAATTGTAATATAAATGACTGTAAAACTATAATTAATTTACATACACACTCGATAATCTGACAATTTGTAATAATTTATAATTTAGAAATCTGTACTTGCTGTGACGTCACACCCACCTCAGTTACTTGCGGATAAGTACGTCATAATCTTTTAACAGATTTTTTTTTGTATTTACGTGAACAATTTTATTTTAACAAACACACACATACACACACACACACATACACATATATATATATATATATATATATATATATTGTAGTAATTGATAATTAAGACATTGTTCTAATTGGAAAGTTTGATTGTAGAATACTCATTATTAGTGGATATAGAGCGGACGCCGCAACAATCCGGCGAGGCAAAGAAAACATTGTTGGGCAGTTGAGAGAGATTACGCGCTAAAAATTAACGAGTCAGAAATTAACAGTCGGGCATAGAACGGCGAGGTGTAAAGACCAGAAAATTCATGTTAAAAAAAAGTTTTGCAGTCGGGCAGCGGACCGCAAATAGAACAGTTTGATAGCAGTTACAAACATGCTCTAAAATATTGAAAAGTAAAGCAATCTTCAGCCAGGAAGGAGAGAGTGAAACTAATGTTGTAATCGGTGGCCCAGCATAAATTCAACCTGCTGGCCATAGACGAACCAATGAAGTCCATTTCCAACTAAAGTCACGAGGTCTACAAATCCAGGTTGCAGCAAAGCATCGAGAACCAACCAATTTGTGTTAAACCAACTAACAAACAACGCCAATTGGAGCCTGTGAACATTTAGAGTCTGTGAGAACTTAGAATCAGTGATGTCCCCAAAATTGTGCACGAAAAGCTAAAAAGAGACCTTGGCGGCCGTAAGTAGAGAAAAACTTTAAAATCATTTGTAAACCGTGTTTAAAAGATAAAAGTCAGATCGTTCTTTAATTATTTAATTATCGATAAAATGAGATCCTTAATTCTTGATAAAATTAAAATTGTTTAAATTCAATCTTTAGTATTATTTCTTCCACAACAAATTTCGTCTATGTTCAGACGCATTGATTTCCATAAAAATTAAATGTAATTATGATTATATAACTTCTGCCATTTATCAAACCCAGTTCAAGACCCTGAGATCCCAAATATTTTGTGTATTTTATAATTGTTTTAAAATTGTTAATAAATCTTGTTTAATAGTTTTCACTTAAGTTCTTTCATTTAGAAACGCCACATTCATATTATTTTATAAATTATTACAATATATATAAAGGAGTGTCTTGCACGACAGGTTGGCCACAGGACTGGCCTGTCAGCTCCAGCAGTGAGGCTCTCTGACCACCAAAGACGGTCCACCGTGTAACGTAATATCGTTGCGCGACCGCCAACTGAGCCAACAGAAATCTTGACCGTAGCTAATTTATTCGCCACCCTGTGTGTGTGCTTATAGCCTGCGGCTTCTTTACGTCCTTGTGACATTGCATAGCGGCCGAGGGTGCCACATGCCATTGTTGCTTTGGCGGAGTCACCTGTAATGAAATTTTGCGGTCACGACCGGCTCACAACGGCCACAACTGCTGAGACTGATTAAACCTTTAAAGTCAGTGGCACCTCTACGCGACATTGAAAGCTACCTGTCGGCGGAAAATACAAAGACCGAAATTTTTTAAGACTTAATATCGATCTACTATAAGGTTAAATGTCTCGGCGTTTGTTAGTTCTGTTTATCTGTCATTGATCACATCAATAAATAAATCGACCAATATGTCAGAAGCCATCTACGAAAATAAAAACTCAAAATCACACGTTTCGTTCATTTTCTTGGAACCTCCTCAGGTGAACAAGTACAAAATAACAAAAATTGGTACTTAAGTCAGAGAGAGAAAAAAGGAAGAATTTATTAAATTAACAACGTTTCATCGCTTAATTTGCGACCTCATCAGGTTTCAGGTTTACAAAAAAAAATCGTTAATTTCGTCCACGGCTGTTACCAATTATTTTTTTTAAAACTGAAACCTGGTGAGGTCGCAAATTAAGCAATGAAACGTTGTTAATTTAATAAAATCCTCCTTTTTTTTCTCTCTGACTTAAAATTGGCTGATTTTTAATTAATTATTAGTTTATGGTAAAAAGGACTGTTGACGTAGACGTTGATGAGTAGAAAAAACCAAAAACAGTCTCAAAGTTTATAACTTTATTAAATATATAGTCGGAAGCTTTCAACTCATTGTTATAATCATCCTGAATGAACATTAAAAAAGTTACCACTAATTAATTATTAGTTATTTTTCATTAGTCAGAATACATACATATATATATGTATATATTGTAATATACAAAGATAAATCCCCACGTTGGGCGCCAAAATGTCGTAATCATTATTAAATGACAATTAAATTTCAATTTTAATTTTCCCCACGTTGAGCGCCAAAATGTAGTAATGACTATTAAATGACAATTAAATTTCAATTTTAATTTGCCCCACGTTGAGCGCCAATATGTAGAAATCACTATTAAATGACAATTAAATTTCAATTTTAATTTTCCCCACGTTGAGCGCCAAAATGTAGTAATCACCATTAAATGATAATTAAATTTTTATTTAAATTTACCCCACGTTGAGGTGCCAAAATGTAATAAATACCATTAATTTTTTAAAAAAATAAGCAAACGTTGGTGCCTCAACTTGAAATTTAATTGTTATTTTAATTGTACTTATTTCATTTTCGACGGTTCAACGTTGGCTTATTTAATTTGCTTATTAGTTTTAAATTTAATGGTATTTATTTCATTTTGCACCTCAACGTGGGGCAAATTAAATTGCCATTTAATAGTGATTACTACAATATATATCATTATAAAATTATTTAAGTCGAAAAACAAGTACCAGGATATTATTATTAAAAAGTTTCCTGGAATTTAAGGAAAATTTAATAGTGTAAATATGAATAATTGCCACGTGATGTCATACATTAAGAGAAATGGTTAATTTGGGTAAAGCTAAATAAAGTTAAACTGTGGGCGAGGTTTATATGCTTTAAAAAAGCAAAAAATAATTTATGGGTTTCCGTAATACATCAGTCTCACTCTCCTGGAACTTTTATCTGTCACAATTCTCTCTAATAGTCACACATTTTTAACGAAACTTCCGTTTCAAATGCAATCTTCTTGTAAACATTTAATCAGATCGCGTCTTGGAAATTACTTGTCGGAAGTTTTCCTGCTTATATCCTTGTCTGATGAAGAAAAATCGGCACTGCAATTTAAACCAAAGTATTACAAGGCTCAGGAACTTATAAATTTATTCACGTTTTCCATTACGCTTGCCCGCCTCCCGGCACAAGTAATGGCCGCAGTTGCTGTGGCTGGCGCTCATCAGGCGACGCTCTTCCTTAATTCTCAGTATCAACACAGGGGAAAAAATGACTTGAAATTACTTACTATTAAATTATAGTAATTTACAAATTTGTATTAATTATTGTATCAATTAAAAAATATTTATGTCTGATAGAAAATAATGAATAAGAAAGACAGCCAATACAGACAAAAGAAAAAGGGTGTAACATAAATACCACACAAAGTTTCTGGGATCCTTGACCCCCTTTCGTTAGGAACTAAGAAGAGCCTAGAGCGACACAATTGAACTTTTTTGAAACAGCTTTTGAGTGCTGTCCAACTGACCAGTGCACAGTTGTGTCACTCTAGGCTCTTCTTAGCACCAGAAGGACAGGCCAAAAGTCAAGACTTTAATTATAAACATAAAAATTTATAATAAACTTTAATAGACAACGTTTCAATCCCTGAATTTAAGAAACTCTTCCGATGTATCTAAAAATTAATTAAGGAATATATATATATATAAAAGCAACTAATAAAAGGTTCAATCCCAAACAAGTTATTAATTTAAGAACAAAAATTTATTCCGTGAATAGGAGTGTTCTGAAAAAAATTTTTATTCAATGCCACTGATGTTTAATTTATATCTTTCAAAAAATTAATATTGCATAATATAACATTGAAATTTTTATCAAAAAATTCACGTTAGCACATTGTTTTTTTAACTTTTGGCAATAATGAATAAGACAGACAGCCAATACAGACAACAAAGGGTAATATAAGTACCACACAACAACGTTTCTGGGATCCTCAGCCGCGAAGAAGAGCCTAGAGCGACACAACTGCACTTGTCAGTTGACAACACTCAAAAGGGGACAAGGATCCCTTTTTTTTTGTCTGTATTTTTGCTATCTTTCTTATTCATTCCTGCAATATATGATTGTGATATATTAGCCTGCAGAACTATAGTCGTACAGAGCTATTGTTAATATTACAGTAGGGACTAACAACTTTAATTTTACATTCAACTTTCCATTTTTTAGTAAAATTTTGTATTATTAATTTTCTTATATTTGCTCCATAAATTCTTTAATATTCCTATTAACTAAACGCACGTTTAAAATCTTCACATTCTCCACTGAATTACTTTATTTTAAGCCAAAAGGCTTGTTGTAAATAAAACTTCCTACCGTAATATTCAAAACAGTCCCCTTTTTTTAGGGTAACAGCCTACATGAGAGTAATCCACATAGTGGCAACTCCCGTTTAATAGCATAGGAAGGGATTTGAAAGTGGGGGGGTGGGGGGTGCGGAAGGGTAGAGGAAGGTAGCCAAGGGTTTAACTAGGGGCCACCGGGCTATGGTTTAAGGATCCTACCCGGCATTCACCTAAAAGTAATGCAGGACAAACACTAGAAAAACCTGCATCAGGTAGGTCGGGCGTTGGGTACTTGTCCCACGCCCTTCCGATAGCGGGAGAGGAGTTTGCTGTGGGGACGCAGCATTCCCTTCTCCGTGCCTCGACCAGTTTAGGAGGCAGCTGGCCGACTGTTCCAATGGGAATAGCGGACAACTCTTACCGTATGCCCAAGGTCTGTGGCCCCGGAACATACACCTCTCAAAACAGGGCGAGGTGCCTCGGCTTGTGGGAACCTTAGTTCAAAAACGGAGAGAGGAAAAGGCATCCCCTAAGTCAGCCCCTTCCTCTCCCACCTACAAGGTTTTGCCTGCGAGAGAATATCCCTCGCAGGTACTCCCCTTTTTTAAACAATTCTTATTAAAGCAGTTTCAAGCTTTACCAATGACAACCGCAGGCTACGCTCTGGACCTGCCCTGCCGCTTCTGGCTGAGAACAATAACTGGAAATAGTAACAACACCCAAACTGCAACAGAAGACGTATTATTGTATGCGTCTTCTATACAACCACCACTCATACACAACATTTACTTATTGCTTTTATTTTCAACAGATCGTAAATAGTTATTAATAAATAAAAGCTTTAACAATTGGTTTAAAATAAGCGAGGGTATCTTTACTCCCCTTGTAAACAATATATCTTCACCTTTTGCTGAATGAAAACTAACTTGACCCTCACCTAAATGTTCTCATTCGTTACTTAGTGCTTTATGCATTACACTCGGTAAACTACCATATGGAAAGAACAATAACTGTTGTGAAGGACGTGATGTCGGACATAACAGGCATTGGCGGGGGTGTCTGCAGAGGAGAGCGACCCCGTGCAGAGTTGTTCATCAAGCTTGGACGCTCAACTGCAGCGGACGTTGTGTGTGTGTGTGTGTGTAGGTGTAGGTGTCGGGAGAAACGTTTTGGGCGAGAATAGTTTTCGGCTTCGGTTGCTGCTTTTTATCGTCTCCGCCCATTGTGTCTGCGCTCGCATTGTTTCCTAATGGCGAGCATCGATTGCATCGACTCCTGCTTCTGCCACCAACTTCTCAAGATCTCTCCATAAATAATTCTCCGTCCGCACCCAAGGTGAAAGACAGGTTTCCAAAATACTTTTTCTCAACAAACAAACACGTTGCACGTCAACTGACACGGCTGACGAGGACTATAAAGTAGATTTGTTGGTGAATAAGAAAGATAACCAAAACAGACAAAAAAAAGGGGGGTAATATAAATACCACACAACGTTTCTGGGATTCTTGTTCCCTTTAATTAGGTGCTAAAGAAGAGCCTAGAGCGACACAACTGCAAGGCTTTTGAGTGTTGTCAACTGACCAGTGCAGTTGTTTCTCTCTAGGCTCTTCTTTAGCACCTAATTAAAGGGAACAAGAATCCCAGAAACTTTGTGTGGTATTTATATTACCTTTTTTTTTGTCTGTATTGCCTATGTTGCTTATTCATTATAGTAGCTTTTATTGCCTTGGTTTATTCTGTGATTAACTTCTATGGAGTTGTTATTGTCACTCCTATGTACTGAAATTTGTAAACTCTTTCTATGTTAAGATCGTTCGAAGAGATATTAATTATTTATTATTTGCACGGTTTTAATTTTTTTTGTGCAATATATAAAATTGACCGTTTTATGGTTAGTAATTCAGAAAGAAAAATTTTTTTTATAGCTTCAAATAATAATTTTTAATAATTTAGGAACACGAAGCCTCGACGTGTCAAATTATCTGTCGGTTCCAAACACATCTTTGACACGAAAAATAATTTTAAAAAATTATAAGACTTAACCAGTCTCTGTATTAAGCATTAAACACGATCGTTTAATGTAAAATCCGGTTACAGATATATGAAGTAATATTTACAGTACTGCAAACCTTTCTAACTACTTATCTTTGTTATGTCTCCTCTTCTTACAATCTTTTCCTGTACAATAATACCTTTGTACAATTTGTAATCTCTTTATTGATAAACTGACGAAGATCCAGAAGTATGTAAGTAAATTAAATTAATTAAAATTATAATTTTTTTAGATTGGCCTCAGTAATATTTAAGTTCCTTTACTAAGTTGAAAATAAAAGTAAAGAGAAAAAGGAAGTGTCAAATATCAGGAAAACAACCCATTTGAGTGCAACCACTAAAAATGTTTAACGTTTCTTCTAAGGTCATTTTCAAACTAAATAGAACGAGGGTTTTCCACAAAAAGAAACTTCCACTCTGTTTACAATCTTAAGTGAGCTCCTAAATAACCTCGGTAATTAAATTTCTTCTTGTGCCCTCTTCCTACAAACGGTGAGTTCTTCCTCCTCCTTCCCCCTCCCCCAAACTTTTCGTCTGAAATTCTTGCTTGCAGTTATCTTACTCTAAAAAGTTTAATTGTTAATCAGGTTCAGGTGACGTTAATGGTTGTAAGGTTTTATCGTGAATTTATTTTCGGGCAACTGAATCACCTTGAACTAGTTTGTGATATCAGGTGATATCCCTGTTTTTATCCACGCCTTAGCCCCAATATATTATGGGGTAAACAATTAAGCAGGGATGCAGGCTATCACTGATACTGTTTAATATTTATTTAGATCAGGCACTTAATGTAAGGTATGAAAAATGTTCTGGAATGTAGGGGACAGGATACTACATTCAGTGATGATCGCCGACGATCAGGAGATGAAGAGGACATAATGAATAAGTTCATGGAAGAATATAAAAATGGGGACTGAACATAAATTTACAAGAAGACAGAATACATGTGTTTAGGGAAAAGATGTAGAAGACATGACACTCGAAACAGGGAAAATATAACAAATGTGAATTTTTTAAATAAATGGGGTGGGTCAATAACTACAAATGAAGGAACATGTGAATATAGAGATATAAAAACTAAAACTGCAATGACAAAGAGAATGCTACCTAAGATTTTACACGGAATAATTTGGAAATCAAATTTAAAAAAGGAATAACAAAAATCAAAATTTATAAGAGGAGCATAATAAATACAGAACATTCTATGTTATGGAAGTGAAACTTGGCCCCTGACAGAATTACAAAATTAGAACAGTAGAATTCGATTATCTGAGGAGGAGAAGTCTTAAAAAAAAGACAAGACAGGATAAAACTAGAAATGAGCTCCTTTGGAAAGAAATGAACGTAACCACGTCTGTCGTTAAAAAGGATTGAAAATCAAACCCTTAAATGGTATGGCCTGGTACGAAGAATGGAAAATGGAAGATAACCAAAATAAATATAGCAATGGTCACCTCCTGAAAAAAATAAACGGAGATTAAAGTGGGAAAACCCATGTGAAAACCATAATGGAGGATAGGAATTCTGGAAGAGGGAGATTGTAACGACAGACAGAAATGGAAAATTGAAGACGGCCAAACCTGTAAAAGAGGGAAAAGCCGAAGAAGAAGAAGAAGAAAATAACAGGCGCTTCTGCATCCTCTAAACAAAAATCATTTTCCACGTTTTCTACAGTCTTAATTCTCTTTTACAAATAATAATTACTTACATAATATTTGAATGGTATAATTATATTAGGAGTGATAAAAATTAATTTATAATATATATATGTATGTATAAGAACCACCTTTAACAAATAAAAAAGTAGATTATATTATTATTAGTTTAAAGGAATGAAAAGAGCCAAATTTTTCAGTAGTAATTTAATGGCTTAAAAATTAAGACGACGTTTCGTCCTCAATCTATGGTTACAACGGGGAACCATAGATAGACATTACCTACAGAATGTTTCGATGATATTAAAGAAGAATTTTGCAATTTATAGAAATTATTTGAAATACTCCTAATCCATTTTATTAAATTATTTCTGACTATTATGCTTTTAGGAGTATAATATATAAGGACTATAAGAAGTTAATAATTTATCCTTCGTAGAATTATCATCACTTTCTGCTTTGTGAATTTATATCTTTATCGTTAAGGTTATTAAATTATGATTAATAAGGTAGAGGAAATAAGTTGGACGTACCTCCTAGTCTTCAGAGCGCTTGCCCCACGCAGCAGAGAGCCGGTTCCAGTTGGACGGGTCTCGCTTTCCCCACAGACCCTTCAGGTTGGTCCAGCCAGGATCCCTCTTCCCCCAGGAACCTGATGGAGTGAAGAATAAAACAAATCTGTTAATGTTCTAACCTTCAATCACCGTGTTAGTCAACACCCGATGATGAGGGATCGTCGGTCAGTTGAAAGTCTGTGGACGTTTTATTTTAAACGAATATCCCAACCGCATGAACAAGAACACACCGGGTAACCATTATTGTCGTCCAAGAAATTGATAAAGGTTAAAATGTCTGCCTATTACGCATGTAGGTAGGCAACCGGTGTGGCGCATCACTAAGTGAATTTCTCGTAATTATGTTCCATGGAAATGTTAATATAATTATTACTAGATATTATTATCGGGGTTTACTATTGCCTTGATACGTTTAAGGTGAGGCAGTTTACGAATAATTTCTTTTGAATTCTCTTTATTCTTAAACTTTAAAAGCGATCTAGGCAACGGACAGGCTGACTATATTATCTAATAATTAAATATTAAAAACAACAGCCTCTTAGTCAGATTATTATTATTATTTGTTTAAAACGTAATATATATATATGACACAACGTTTCGTCCTTGATTGTCACCTCGTCAGGTTAATGTTAAAATATCTAAGAAAATAAATTAATAAATATAATAAACAAAGAGAGAACTTTTAATACAATTATTTAATTAAAATAACGCTATAAATTATTTTATACATAAATGTATTAAAAATTATGAGTAATGTACGACTTTTATTTTTATATGATTTTTGAAAGAAACTATACACTTGAAGAGGTGCCAATCCCGAACGAAACGTTCGTGTCCGATATATATATATATATATATATATTATGTTTTAAATAGAACAATAAAAAATATTTTAATATTTAATTTAAAAATGATTCCACGAGATCTCTTGCTCGAATTGTAATTCCTGCTACATAGGGCGAACAAAACGTTCCCCTTAATACCCGTATCAAGGAACATCAAACTTCCCATTGATAAACAATCTGAAGTATCCAAAGATATCATCAATTCTGAAACATACATTTGATTGGCAAAATGATAGGATTTTAGTCGTTGACCCCAGCCAGGTACAATTCCAGAGATGCTTCACTTTAAATCAAACATCACAGCTATTAACGTACAGACAGACAACTATGAAACTCAACACTTGCTACTATCCATTATTATTACTCTGAACATTCTGTTTTCCCATTGTCGTTGCTCCCTTAATGTTATGCAACCCCTTCGGCTCTCCCATTGTCGTTACGTTTCCGTCACTTTTGAGTGTTGTCCAACTGACCAGTGCTGTTGTGTCGCTCTAGGCTCTTCTTAGTACCTGACGTAAAGGCACAAGGATCCCAGAAATGTTGTGTGGTATTTATGTTACCCTTTTATTTGTCTGTATTGGGCTATCTTTCTTATTCAAAAATATTTATAGACAGAACCGTTCTCGACCAATTAAACGTTGTTTAATTTTAAATTAATAATTTTTTTTTCTAGTTTTAAAATAGGCTGATTTTTTTTATATTTATTATTACATTCTTTTGGTGTGCCTAAACCTCGAGATATAATAAATAAATCAAAAATTCTTCTTAGCACCTGAAGAAAGAGAACAAGGATCCCAGAAACGTTGTGTGGTATTTATTTTACCCTCTTTTTTTGTCTGTATTGGCTATCTTTATTATTCAAAAATATTAATGGACAGGTCATTCTCGACCTTTTAAACGTGGTTTATTTTTACATTAATAATTTTTTTTTCTGGTTTTAAAATTGGCTGATGTTTATTTATTTATTATTACATTTTTTGGAGGATGCCTAAATGTCGAGATGTAATAAATCAATCAAAATTTCTTCTTAGCTCCTAAATAAAGGAGACAAGGATCCCAGAAACGTTTAGTGGTATTTATGTTACCCTTTTTTTGTCTGTATCGGGCTATCTTCCTTATTCATTCTCGACCAATTAAACGTTGTTTAATTTTACATTAATAAATTCTTTTTTTCTGGTTTAACAATTGGCTGATGTTTATTTATTTATTACTACATTTTTTTTGAGACATGCCTAAACGTCGAGATGTAATAAATAAATAAATAAAAAATTCGTAACATTATGTACAGATGTTAATTATTCCTTTATGCTTATTTAATGTTCACGGGGGGGGAGAGGGAGGGGGGGGGGAAAGGATTTTCAACCATGAGATCAATATCCTTGCACGAATTTAATCATTTCAAGTGCCTTTCGGTACAGCACACTGGGAATATGTTTGAGCCGATCTTGACATGTTGTCCTCCAATTTTGCATTTAAACGTAACATTTTCTTATCTAACGAAAATTAGTTGTTATATGCTTGAATATTTCCATAGATCAAAGATTCGAACCTGTAAATTATACGACTTTTATTTAACATTTCTTTTGTGTGACGTTGCAATGTTTAGTTGTTGATAAATTAGTCACCAATATTCTCTTTTATCCCCCGTCGCAGTAATTACCCATGAGGATATTTCCGCCCCCACCCCACCCCCCCACCCCATCCCCGGTGTCCCTCGCAATCAGAACAAAGCGTCCAGATAACGTGATTGGACGCGACGCACGCAGATGAGATCCGTTCCTGAATTTAACATGGCTGAAGGATGTGTTGGAGCCGTTTAGCAGTTTTGTCGCATCATTAAATTCTAGATATTGAGCGACGCGTTCACAATTCACGTCTTTTTCAAAGGCTTTGTGACACAAATTAGGGGGAGAGACGCGAGAGATTCGTTTGAAAAGATTTACCGAAACAAAAAAAAAAATTCCTCCTCCCCCCCATCCAGTGAAATTTCTCGCACTATCCATTATAGAAATCCTCTTTTTCACGCGTTCTTCCAGCGATCGAGTTAAAAAGCTAGGGAAATACTGACAAATTATACTAAATTCGAAATTTACAACGTTTTACAACTTAATTTGTATTTGTCAGACCACTTTATTTACTGAAATTAAAAGCCGACGACTTCTGGATCCTTTAAACTAGTGGTGCTATCTATCTATGATATGATAAAAAAAGAGGATGTATATTTGTATGTATGTATGTATTTACGTTAATATTCATACAATTTTAAACGCGCGGACAGATTATAACGAAACTTGGTACACATATTCTTAAAAACACGAGAAACGGTACTGTGGAGGGGGTGAGAAACCCCTAGCATAAAGGTGGAAAGAATTATAATTATAACAACGTGATCATTAAGTGTTTAATCACTGCGCGCCAAGAGACCGTGTCGTCACGCGCGCGAGAGAGAGAGAGACGTTACTACGCGACGAACAAAGGAAATAGTTCCTTTTCCCGGTAATGAAATAAAGCAGAAATATTTTCAGGGAATAAAAAGTATAATTTTATCCAGTTATACTCCATTGAACGATAATACAAAAACGATACTAAATACTTTACGATCCTTGCGGGAAATTGTAAGCTAATTTTCGTCGTCATGTTTAGTGACTCCAATATGGCGACCATTTGTTTACATTTTGATAGTCGCTAAGAATTTCAGCAATTTAATCTTTCGTAATGTCTGAAGACTGAGGGGCAATTATATCCTCCAGTACTCTAGGAGTTTATTTAAGTATTGTATTTGTAAATAAATTTGTTGGGACTGATGCAATAAAATTCCATGTAATTTTGTAGTTTTTCAATTAATGCACTGTGGATCGAAAGTGTGTACGGAACTAGGAACAGTTAGAGTTAGAAGATTAACGTAGAATTAAGTAATTTTTCGGGCTTACATAAACAAGTACAATTTTTAATGTCTTTATTGCTAGACTGACAATAGCAAGCCAAGCCGCTGAGCGTAATTACCGTAGTTATCCGCGACTTGAGGTGTGGAGACATCAATTACCTTCTCGTTATCGACTGGAAGGCGCAGATAACCGCAGCAGATTGCGTGACAACACGGCGCCGTTATTAAGCGCGCCTTCAGCTTATTAAATCTCATTGTGCAAACAAGACGAAGAGCCAATTACGCGGATATCTACGTGGCCGCCAATGCAGCAGCGCCGCCTTCCTTCCAAAGTGCACCTGCTTGTTATGAAAAGCCGCAAGAGCTTTGCCACTGTTGCCAAAGCTCTTAATCCGTCGGGCTGTGGTTAGCTAAACGTTGTTAACAATAGCCGAATCGAACCACTAATGACGCATCAATAGAGAGAGAGACGTGATAAACAGCGTCGATAAAAAAATGTCAACAAAGCGAAATGTTTCACGTAAGACTGAGGGATGATGTAGGTCGGGGTCACTGACCTACAGGAAAATGAATAAATAAAAAAAAAATCGGTTTATCATAAAATTTTGATTTGCTCTGCGATAAGAAACCAAAACTCGGCTTGAAATTATTTGGCGGTTTATATATATATATATATATATATATATATATATATATATATATATATAGAAAGAGAGTATATTTTCCTGTATCCTGACTTAAAACGCATTGTCAAAGAATAATTTTAGTCACACGTGACTCCCGGCTACGTTATTTGAACCCTTCATTATCATAAACATTTTATCGGAAGTTAATATTTGTATAATGTGGTAATTTAACGTTTGCCTTATATTAGTATTGATAAGGATTTTTTGGAGCGGTAAATAAAGCGGGCAAAATGGATAATGCGAAGAAATAGGGAACTGGAGGAATGAGAATGGGTATGCAGACATTGTTTTGGAAATAAAGGTGGAACAGACTGAGATGGTTGGGGCCATGTAGGGCGAATGTCAGAAGACAGGGTTGTCGAAAAGATCTACAAAGAAAAGCCAGGTGTGGCATAAAGGGCAAAGGGAAAACCACGAAAACGATGGTCAGACAATGTGGAGGACGAGGGTGTTTGAAGATTCAGGAAACGAGCAGAGGACCGGCGAGATTGGGCTATGATCGTTAGAGAGGCCAAGGTTCTACATGGACTGTGACGCCGAGGAGTAGTACATATATTAAAGGTTTTATTTTTTCGTTAAACTCCCTGGGTTTCTCGGCGTTGCCCGGGGTTGTCATAATTAAACTCAGAGACATCAATAACCCTCGGATATGACTCCAATCTCGGTTGTTTTAGCGTTATTTTTATGTAACGCTCCTTCACCCCAATCTCTAAAGGCACTCCCTTGCCACGCCAAAAATGGTTCGATTATACCAAACAATATCGGTAAAAACTCTTAACTTGCTGGGTCTCTGAGTTGCCTGGGTTGTCACAATTAAATTCAGCGACATTAATAACCCTCGGATTTGACTCCAATCTCGGTTGTTTTAGCGTTATTTTTATGTAACGCTCCTCCACCCCTCTCTCTAAAGGCGCTCCCCTCCTACGCCTAAAATGGTGCGATTTTTCAAATCCCTTCCTATGCTACTAAAGGGGAGTTGTTACCCTCATGTAGCCTGTTACCCTAAAATAATAAAAAAATAAAAATAAAATGAGTTTAGCGTTGTTATTTAAAACTTTTGACCTCATTACTATTCATTTATTTATTTAATTAATAACACAACGTTTTGGTACGAATTTGTGCCTTCTTCTGGTTTTTATAAGCGGAGACATTACAATATGTGGATAGTATGTCAGAATATTGCAAATAAATTGAGTAAATAGCAAACTAAGACCGTAAGAATTTTGAATGAATACAAATAAATATAAAAGTGTAATTGCAACCTTAGTCGAGTTCGTATCAATGAATATTTTTGACCATAAGCTCAAGAAATCGTTATTATGGGGAAATTTAATTTCTTACGCATTCCACTAACCATCATAAACTATTTTTCAATGGAAAAAACTCCCTTGAAAATGGTTACATTACAATTAATGAAGATTCCCCCCCCCCCTCCCTCTCGTACACGAAGGTAAGTAAGTTTCATAACCGGAAAGAGCGGATTCCTCAGGAGAGTTAAAGTATTAGCTGAATGTTAGGCATCTGCCTCTACACACAGGAATCCTGCTAGCAAAAATCCGATACCAAAAAAAAAATTCATAAAAAGGATTCCCCAACAAAATATAAAGTGGCGTCTTCTTTATAGATAAAATACTAAACGGTTTCCCTCTACAACGTTACACCATAATGAAAATAAACCTAATAGAGAAAGAATGGAAAATAATGGTACTTTTATGTTGATTTAAAATTATGAAAATGGCGGCGAACTCAGTAGGAAATATGCGCGGGTCTTTTATTTCAACTTAACCCTCTAATTTTAAATATTAAATTACATATTAAATATTTTCGTTTTTGACAGAGTTCTCAGTACAATAATATTCTTATGAGGAACCTTTTCGGGTTTATATACGGGGAAACAAATCTTTGTCCTAAATAATGTATTTCCTTGTAAGTGTTTTAATATAGTTGTCAGTATAACACAAGTATTCCACAAGTAAATAAATTCCACAACCATTTTAAAATATCTTATTCAACACAACGACGACGTTTCGGAACCTATTTGTGCTATCATCAGGTTGTTTTTTTTTCTACGGCAACACACACAAAAAAAACTGTCTGTAAAGAACCAACCATATTTCAAATCACAAATTTACATATTTCTTCGTAGAAATAGAGAAACAGATAAAGATGAGAAAATGGAGATGGATAGGACATAGCCTTGAGGAAGAATGAAGGAAGCATTGGACTGGAATCCACAAGGTGAACGAGAAGTAGGAAGACCTAAACATACCTGGAAGAGGACGGTCATGGAGGAGCAGGCGAAGGACCTGGAAAGAAGTTAAAATGTTGGCAAAGAATAGAGTTTCACAGATGCCCCATGGTCCTCAAGGATATACTACTACTACTACCACTATAAACGTAATAACCTGATGAAAATACCAAAAAAGGTACAGAAACGTCGTTCTTTTAATGAATAAAATATTTTAAAATATCTGTAAAGAAAAAAAGGTCGTGGATGTATTTAATTTATAATATTAAGAAAAACAAACAGATTTAAATTCAAAATAACATTAATAATATTCCACAGTGTTACGAAGTGTCAATTTACGCAACATTTATAAACCAATTAATTTTAAATTTTTATATAATATTTTCGTAGTCTAATTTTAAAACTGAATTTTTTAAAAAAAGGTTGCGCAACATTTATTATTAAATTTAGGATAATATGACGATTTTTCGATTTGATTACAAATATTATATTGGTTTACATTTTAAGAAGAAATAAATGTTATATGATAAATATGTGATTTTAAATCATACGGTTTGTTCTTTACACACAGTTTTATTTGTGTGTGTGTGTGTGTGTGTTACCGTAGAAACATAATCAACCTGATGATGGTAGAAATAGGATCCGAAACGTCGACGTTGTGTTGAATAAAATATTTTAAAACGGTCGTGGATTTATTTAATTGTGCAATGTTATACTGAGAACTATATTAAAATAGTTACAAGGAAATAAATGAGAATATATATTGTAATTCCATTAACTGTTAGCGGATAAAAATTGAATTGTAGCGGTATGAGCCATCAAAGACAACAACGGCGGCGAGTATGTTTTCCTTTGTCGAAAAGCCGAAATGGAGACCGCGCGCGTAAGGAACGGCAGTCTGCACGGAGCCTGGGTCGCGAAAGGAATTTAGTTTTTTTTAGGGCAACAGGCTACATGAGGGTAATCCAAGTTGGGCAACTCCCCTTTAAAAGCATAGGAAGGGGTTTGAAAGGCGGGATGCGGAAGGGTGGAGGAAGGTAGCCAAGGGTTAACGAGGGGCCCCCGGGCTATGATTTAAGGATACTACCCGGCATTCGCCTAAAAAAATGCAGGGAAAACCCTTGAAAAACCAGCATCAGGTAGGTCGGGCATTGGGTACTTGTCCCACGCCCTTCCGATAGCGGGAGAGGAGTTTGCTGTGGGGACGCAGCATTTCCTTCTCCGTGCCTCGACCAGTTTAGGAGGCAGCTGGCCGACTATTCCAATGAGTAGAATCCATATTTTTAGTATAATTTCGTCGACAATTAAATTTCGTCTTTGTTAATTGACGAGTAAATCTTTTTATTGGAATTTGTTTCTTTAAGATTTTAAATCTAATTGATGTATTTATTAATTATTACAATATATATATATATATATATATAATCAGGAAGACTTGGTCTGTCGCCCGTCAGTATCAGTCGCTGACGTGATTGATTTATAGATATTTCGTAGTAGGCATAAGCTATGCGGCAAAACTTCTGCCTGCTAGCAAACTGTTTCAGAAATTATTATTAAGCGTTATTTGAAATACAACAACGTAGAAAATTTAGTTCTCTTCTACTCACTTCACTCTTTTACTAAATAAACTTGACTTTTTGTGGATTTGTGTTTGAGTGTTTGTGTGTATTTCTTCTTCTATTCTTGGCCGGCGTTACAGCCCTTTGTGAGCCTTAGCCACCTTAATGATATCCTTCCATCTGTTCCTATCTTGTGCCTCTAACCACCATGCTTTAACTTGTTTGTCCGTCTAGCCATCTTAACTTGGGCGTTCCTTTTTTTTCTATTTCCTTCTACCTTTGTGAAGGTTAGCTTCTTACATGGGTTAATCTCCTCCATCCTTTTCACGTGTCCCAACCATTTCAGCCTACATAATTTTGAGGTGTGTACTATGTTAGTATTTTTGTATAGTCTGTATAACTCGTCATATTTTATTCTCCATATTCCGTCAACACAGTTTGGACCATAAATTTTCCTTAGGATCGTCGTTTCAAATATTTTCAATTTTTCATCGTCGTTCTTAGTTAGTGTCCAACTCTCACACCCATACAGGACTACAGGTTTTATTAGGGTTGTGTATATTTTTATTTTAGTCTATCTTTTTATCTTTTTGGACATCATTAACTTTTTTAAAGCTATAATAGTTTAAAATTATCGTGGCATTATGTTGTTAATTGTTATATATAATATTTTCAGGACTTACGACAAAGGTTCGTGTTGTATATCAGGGACTGAAGTTCCAATTGGTTGTCACGAACAAAACATGAAACTTGCGTATGTGAATTTATGAAGACATTAATTGACTGTTATAAAATGCTTTTTTTTTTTTTTTAGGGCAACAGGCTACATGAGGGTGATCCACTTAGGGCAACTCCCCTTTAATAGCATAGGAAGGGATTTGAAAGGGGGGATGCGGAAGGGTAGAGGAAGGTAGCCAAGGGTTAACTAGGGGCCCCCGGGCTATATTTTAAGGATCCTACCCGGCATTCGCCTAAAGAAATGCAGGGAAAACCTTAGGTCGGGCATTGGGTACTTGTCCCACGCCCTTCCGATAGCGGGAGAAGAGTTTGCTGTGGGGACGCAGCTTACCCCTCGCCATGCCTTGGCCTGTTTAGGAGGCAGCTGGCCGACTATTCCAATAGGAATAGAGGACAACTCTTGCCGTATGCCCAAGGTCTGCGACCCCGGAAACATACACCTCTCAAACCAGGCCGTGGTGCCTCGGAATATGGGAACTTTAGTTCAAAAAACCAGAGAGATGTGAAAGCATCCCCAAAGGTAGCCTCCGCCAGAGCTCTCTGGGAAGGTTTACCTGCGAGAAAATTCTCTCGCAGGCTTGACCTAATGGTTAAACTATGGCCCCCGGGTTTAAGGATCCTACCAGTCAATTCGTCTAAGAGTGTTGCAGGGAAAATCCCTAGAAAACCTGCATCATGTAGGTCGGGCATTGGGTTCTTGTCCCACGCCCTACTGATAACGGGGGAAGAGTTTGCTGTGGGGTCGTAGCATTCACTTCTCCGTACCTCGACCAGTTTAGGAGGCAGCTGGCTGACTGTTCCAATGGGAATAGTGAACAACTCTTACCGTATGCCCACGTTTCGGATCCTTCATTTTTTTGAGAGTTTTTAACACTGCGAGAGACAAAGACATAACTACTTTCCATAGAATACACTCCTTGTTGCCACAGATGTGCTACACCACGCAAAGATATAACAAGGCGCGATTACAATAACTAATTAACACTTTGATCAGTGACCATGAATAGTAACCTGAAAGGTTCCTCTTAAGACTACAAACAAATTTTTAATTTGTCTGTTTCACGGTAGAAAATACTTTAATGGTAATTAATTTACGGACGTTAATGTAACAAAATAAAACAAAAAACACGTTTCTTGTGTATTATTGCACGACTCTCGTGTTTCCGCAAGTTGTCTCTGGAGAGAGTTGTCGGACAGTTGTGAAGCATCCGTGCTTCAGACGCCGACACGTCCGTCCGTCCGTCCTCGCAACAGTCACACACAGAAGTTCCTCCTCAGCCACGGTGTCCCTCTAGTTAATTATTGCGCAGGGAAACAGACCAACACATTCTTCATAACAAGAATATTTAACAAATGCCGTAATGATACAAATAATTGTCAACGTTTATTCCGACCTTTTCTATATAAAAATTTAGTTCTTAATAAGTCGTAACAGAAACGTGATCAGTTACAATATACAGGTAGTTATCAGTTACCACAATTTAAAGTCGATTGATTTTAATAGGTGGTTCGAGAAAACAAGCGAATTCAAAAACATCCGCGGAACAAATTAATCGCGGTACGCGGCAAATATTTGAGATACATGCACGAGTATTTGGCAAACGGAAACACAGCAAGCTACTAAATCAAACGACGCCCGCAGCCAGTGGAGGTTCGCCACCACAGCAGATCCCTGTGGAATTATCGGAACTAACGCGGAGCGGAATTTCTGAAAACAACTCAAAGCAAAATTGTAGCAGTAACTGTCGGTTATTTTCATTCGGGTCTCGGCAACTTCGTGCATTCACTTGTGCTGCCACGATTCGCAATAAATTAACATTACACGTTGTAAATGGTCTTGTGAAGAATAAAATTATCAGGAGCGACACGATAAAAATTCAGTGATTGGAACCGTGACGATTTTCCTAACCAGAAGTTAAAAGTAACTTGATGTAAACCGTAAATAATTATTTTAATAAAATTGAAACTAGAGACGATATTCCAAATGATTCGAATATATCACCCCTATTTTAAAAAAAGGTGATAAAAGATTTTTTTATGGTAACAGGCTACATGAGGCTAATCCACATGGTGGCAACTCCCCTTTAATAGCATAGAAAAGGGATTTAAAAGGGGCGATGCGGAAGGGTAGAGAAAGGTAGCCAATGGTTAACTAGAGGCCCCCGGGCTACGGTTAAAGGATCCTACCCGGTATTCACCTAAAAGTAATGCAGGGAAAACCCTAAACAAACCTGCATCAGGTAGGTCGGGCATTTGGTACTTGTCCCACGCCCTTCCGATGGCGCGAGAGAGGTTTGCTGTGGGGACGCAGCTTTCCCCCTCGCCGAGCCTTGACTGATTTAGGAGGCAGCTGGCCGACTATTCCAATAGGAATAGCGGACAACTCTTACCGTATGCCCCAAGGTCTGCGACCCCGGAACATACACCTCTCAAAACAGACCGTGGTGCCTCGACATATGGGAACTTTAGTTCAAAAAACCAGAGATATGTGAAGGCATCCGCAAAGGTAGCCTCCGCCAGAGCTCTCTGGGAATGTTTACCTGCGAGAGAATTCTCTCACAGGCTTGACCTAATGGTTAATTTTTTTTTTAGGTCAACAGGCTACATGAGGGTGATCCACATTGGGCAACTCCCCTTTAATAGCATAGGAAGGGATTAGAAAGGGGGGATGCGAAAGGGTAGAAGAAGGTAGCCAAGGGTTAACTAGGGCCCCCGGGCTATGGTTTAAGGATCCTACCCGGCATTCGCCTAAAAGAAATGCAGGGAAAACCCTAGAAAAACCTGCATTGGGTAGGTCGGGCATTGGGTACTTGTCCCACGCCCTTCCGATAACGTGAGAAGAGTTTGCTCGACCAGTTTAGGAGTCAGCTGGCTGACTGTTCCAATGGGAACAGCGAACAACTCTTACCGTAAGCCCAAGGTCTGTGGCCCTGGAAGATACATCTCAGCTTGTCAGAACCTTAGTTCAGAATGAGGGAAAACACTATATATTATTTTTCTGCTTATAAATTGAACTAGGAGGTATTTTTGTTTGTTGTTTCAATTCACTCACGTCGTTATTCTCACGATTTCCTAGTCCGCCCGCCCCAGTCCTTCCCCCAATAACTCAGTCACGAAGTGAGTGAATGAAGTTGTTTCCAACTTTGCAGCTTCCACCCTCATCCAGACTTACACAACATAATCTGACGTCCAACAGGATTTACGAGGACTCGCCATATTTGCCCCGCAAAACTGCAGTTGCTCGTCGTTTAGGAACAGCCAATTTACATGCTGTTTGTCAAGTCCGTTGTCATAATAAATAATATATATATATATATATGACGAATGTTTAACAGCAGAAAATTAGCACGTAATCAAGTAAACAGTGTTACTTTACAAGTAAGCAGTTAACGGGAACATAATCGGTCAACTATATGTTACTTACAACATTTTTGTAGGTGAAAGTCTATTTTGAGCCATCTAAATCTAGTAATTATTAACACCTCAGTGAAACCGTATTTATCCATCGTGATGAATGTTCTGATGATAAATGTTTTTAACGGAATATGATTCAGATCCAGAGACTTTAATCGCTGAAAGAATTTCTTCCTTTCTAGAAGTAATATAATTTCTCTGGTGAATAGATGAGTAATGGTGGAACTTGTGTATCGTTGCATTTAACAGTAACTGAAAGACAATTTTAAATGTTTCCAGATGATACGAAGTCAGTAAATAACTTGCATTACCTCAACACTGACGTTAACACTGAAAGTTAAGTTTGATTGCAACGGTGAAGGCGGTGCTACAGGTTTATAGATTAATCGTGACACTCACGGCCAGATGTGTGGCATACGGAGGATTAGCGTCACTTCTCCCCCCCAGCCGAGGCACCTCGGCCTGTTTTTGAAAAGTGTATGTTTAGGAGTCGCAGACCTTGGGGCATACGATAAGAGTTGTTCGCTGTTCCTATTGGAATAGTCGACCAGCTGCCTCCTAAACCGGTCAAGGCATGGCGAGAGGCAAGCTGAGACCCCACGGCAAACCCCTCTTCCGCCATCAAGGGGAAGGGCGTGGGACAAGTACCGGAACCCCGACCTACCTGATGCAGGTTTTCTAGGGGTTTTCCCTGCATCACTCTTAGGCGAATTGCCGGGTAGGATCGTTAAACCAGGGGTTCCCAGTTAACCTTTGACTAGAGCAATGAGGTCTGCGAGTGTTATTCTCTCGCAGGCAGTACTTTGTAGGAAAGACAGGAAGGGGCTACCTTTGGGGATGCCTTTACCTCTCTACCTCGGCCTGTTCTGAGAGGTGTATGTTCCGGGGTCACAGACCTTGGGGATACGGTAAGAGTTGTTGACTGTTCCCAATGGAACAGTAGGCCAGCTGCCTCCTAAACTGGTCGAGGCACGGAGAAGGGAATGCTGCGTCCCCACAGCAAACTTCTCTCCCGCTATCGGAAGGGCGTGGGACAAGTACCTACTGCCCGACCTACCTGATGCAGGTTTTTCTAGGGTTTTCCCTGCATTACTTTTAGGCTAATTCCGGGGAGGATCCTTAAACTATAGCCCGAGGGCCCTAGTTAACCCTTGGCTACCTTCCTCTACCCTTCCGCATCCCACCTTTCAAATCCCTTCCTATTCTATACGAGGGGAGTTGCCACCATGTGGATTACCCTATAAATAAGCTGGCTACACTTTAAAAAATAGTCAATGACACTGCCGAAGTTTTTTGCCGAATTTTGTTATTCATTTCACGAATTGCGGATTATTTTTTCTGTATTAAACTTGGTAAGTCAATTTTGTTCACTTGCTGATTTTTTTCTTCTCCTCTGTGTCCCTATCGATTACTCTCTTTTCTTGGTTATTATTCCTTTTATTTTACTCGAACAATGGACTATTTGATCAATTGTCAGAAATATTAAAAAAAGGATTGAATAAGAAAGATGGTCAATACAGACCAAAAAGAGCGGTAACTCGGGAATTCTCCTACTACATCAAACAAGGGGGTGTAAAATACTCGCTACCTTATAAATACTCTCGGTACCTTAAACCAAAATACAGCTGGTTTAATTAATTAAATTAATTATTTAAAATATAGCCGGTACCCTATTAAAATAAAAAACAGACCCGGTACCTTAAAAGGGTCAAACTTAGTCCGGGTAGCTTCTTCTCAACCACGTTCACCTCCTTAACCTTCATGGTTAATGCAAGAATTAAACTCAGCGACTCCTATAACCCCGGAATCGACACATTATATTTTATGTAAACCCCTTGCATCGTGGAGTTTACATTGGACAGCTGAAACGTCTTGGACAACAGGAAACGTTGGCCGGAGACTAAGATGGACGTTACCTCTGAAACTGCGCCAGTCCGCCGCCCGCTTCCCCCATCCGCCACGCAGGTTGCTCCACGCCCTTTTCTCCTCGGAGTCTTCCATGTCGTCGGGGTCCACGTCGCTAGCCAAAACGTCGTCCTCGTCGTCGAAAGCGCCGTCGGGACGCTTGCCCCAGGCTCCGTGCAGCCGTTCCCAGGCTCGCTTTCCCCAGGCGCCCTGCAAGCAAACGAAGAGGCTGTACATTGTTGCCAATAGCGTGCAAAAATATTCACAGCTTGTCTTCATTTGGTGTCTTAAGTTTCGACACGACAAGTTCACTGAACTGCTGTCACAACATTTCGGCACATAACAATGCTCCATATACGTGTAGTCAGTAATAATATCCATATGCAAAGTTACATTTGTTATTTATTAGACTCTTTAAAATGGATGATCCAGGAAGAATTAAATCACACACTAATTTTGAAATAATTAATTTAAATTAAACGTTTCGGCTACTTCAACCTAACATCGGGGTGACGACAGAAAAATTATGTACAACTTGATTTTTTTTAAAATGTGAACGTTACGTTAAGGCTACGTAATTCTCATTCGTAATTTTTCATTGTAAAGAGAAACGTACTAAAAATCCGTAGAGTAAATTGTCGTCACACGTAACGGCAGGAGCGAAACGGAAGTGAAATGACGTCACAACGTACTCGTTAATGACATGTTCACATCGGTGGCAGTTACAACTTTGTAAATTTAGAGTTATGACATAAAATAAATTTTATAAACTATTTTATTTATAATTTTATTAATTACTAACGCTGATTTTTGAGAATTATAAATGTTTAATAAAATAATAACCTTAATTTTCTAATTAAATATGGTCTGAAGCTTAATAAAAAATTATTAATTAAGTTTTAATTATTTTATTAATTATTAACGCTAATCATTGAGTACTGTAAATTTTTTATATAATAATAACCTTAATTTTCTAATTAAATACGGCCAGAAGTTTAATAAAAAATTATTAATAAAGTTTTAATTATTTTTATAATTATTAGCGCTAATTGTTGAGAATTGTAAATTGTTTTATGAAATACTTATCTTTATTTTCTAATTAAAAATGGCCATAAGGTTAATAAAAAATTTATTAATGACGTTTTAATTATTTTATTAATTATTAACGCTGATTTTTGAGAATTGTAAATGATTTATAAAATAATAACCTTAATTTTCTAATTAAATATGGCCAGAAGCTTAATAAAAAATTTATTAATGACGTCCTAATTATTTTAATAATTATTAACGCTAATTGTTGAGCATTTTAATTTTTTTTTATAACATAATAACCTTAATTTTCTAATTAAATATGGCCAGAAGCTTAATAAAAATTTTTAAATGAAGTTTTAATTATTTAAATAACTATTAACGCTAATTGTTGAGCATTTCAATTTTTTTATAACATAATAACCTTAATTTTCTAATTATATATGGCCAGAAGCTTATTAAAATATTATTAATGAAGTTTTAATTATTTAAATAACTATTAACGCTAATTTTTGTGAATTTTAAATGTTTTATATAATATTAACCTTAATTTTCTAATTAAATATGGCCAGAAGATTAATAAAAAATTTATTAATGAAGTTTTAATTATTTTAATAATTATCAACGCAAATTCTTGAGAATTGTTAGTGTTTTATACAATATAAATATTAATTTTCTAATTAAATATGGCCGGAAGCTTAATAAAAAATTTATTAATGAAGTTTTAATTATTTTATCAATTATTAACGCTGATCTTTGAGAATTTTAAATGTTTTATAAAATTATAACCTTAATTTTCTAATTAAACTATAGCCAGAAGCTTAATAAAAAATTTATTAATGATGTTTTAATTATTTTGGACACTGATTACGAACCTGAGGGGTTACCAAAATAAAAAATCAGTCATATAATATTTATAGTCATCCGCGAGATAAAAAAAAACTTATTAAACTAGACGGAAGTTAACATGTTAGGAATATTCTGGTGAATCGTCACAGAGGCCGGTAGAGGTTTTAAGAATGTTACCCGACAACCAATTTGATAGCGTAGCCTTGTTTATACTTTTCCAAACTTTGTCAATTTCATGAAGGATCGGAGATGAATTTTCCCCCCTCCCCATACAGAAAGCGACCCTTCAAACTATCGATAAGAGAAGGAAAACAAGAATAAACCATGTGATCCAGTGATATTCTATTTCTGATAATTTGGGGGGGGGGGGGCAGGGGCCGGGGGGTCCATGAAGAGATTTAAACTGATGACATTGTTTATGATTTCAAAATATATAATATGACAGGAACAAAGTTTCCAGATACGCTTTGAGGTATTTATATGACCACTTCTTATGTCTGTATTTTTTTTCTATTTTATCTTATTATTAATTATATTTTTCTTTTATGGTGTAATTTCTGTGTCTTCTAGTATCCTTAATCTACAGAGAGAACTATTTATCAAGTTAGAAAATTGCGTTTGTGATTATATTGCCTAAAGTTCTCTTTAAAGAAAGAAACTTTTCCTTGTAGAAAGCCTTTTGAACGTTTAATTCTACACAGAGAAAGTAATAACAGGAGTTGGGGGAAACAAGTCCGCTCTTTCCTCGCAATGAGAACTGACTGATTTGAAACGTAAGTTAAAACTTTTTCTGATATCTTAACTAACTTCTACTTCAGTATGTAGTCTTCTCAATACTAATGTATAGGAGTTATCATGTATTAATGGGCTCAAAACAGCTAACTTCAAGTAAAACCCAGGATGATGACTGATGGTTCTTTAACAACTCGGGACTTCTCCTACTACATCAAGCAAGGGGGTGTAAAATACTCACTACCTTAGAAATACTCTCGGTACCTTAAATCAAAATATAGCTGGTTTAATTAATTAAAATATAGTCGGTACCCTATTAAAATAAAAAACACACCCGCTACCTTAAAAGGGTCAAACATATTCCCGGTAGCTTCTTCTCAACCACGTCCACCTCCTTAACCTTCATGGTTACTGGAAGAATTAAACTCAGCGACTCCTATAACTCTGATTGAGTATGTGAGTTTAATTTTTACCTTCCATCAAAAATCCTTAAAAATCTTTCTGAAATAGTACAGTAATCAACAAGTAAAACATCCAAATATTTATTTTATTATGATTATATATGTCCTTGTACATATTGAGCTAAAATATGAAGCATGTTTCTCCATTCTTACAAATTGTTATTTATTTATTTTCTTAAAAAGCACTAAACTTCTTCTAGTATCCATAGTTCATAAATCAATGGGGATTTGAATTTATCTACAGTTCCAGAGACACTCTTAAGTCATGCCTGTACATAAAAATAATTCAAATTTATTTACCATCAGGTTCCCATGTGCAAACAACATTCATTATGTTCTCTCATGAAGGCTAAAAAATTTTTTTTTTATAACAGATCAATTATATAAAGTATTTATTAATAAAATAAACATTAGCCAATTTTTTTAAGTCAGGAAAAATTAACAACGTTTCATCACTTAATTTTTGTGGCCTCTTCAGGTTCAAGTCTTTTTTTTTAAAAAAAAATTTTTTTGATGCTGACTGGTCCAAAATTGGCTGATGTTTATTTCTTTATTAGTTTTTGTAATAGTCAGAATATATATTTAAGTATTTATTATTTTATGATAGTCCTTTCCAGACTTGTGTCATCTTGTTTACCCTTTTTTTTTGGAGTTCATTCTTTCACTAAATTTATTTACAGCCACATTCACATTCTGTAAATTTTACTATATTTATGCATTTTTTAATATCTAAACTTTTCAAAAACTAAAATGATTTCATTTTACTGAGCTTGACCAGTCTCATGTGTTTAGAAATTTGGGTAAAAATGAAATCATCCTTTTTGTTTATTAAAAAATCTTAATAATGTTTTAATAAAAAATAAAAAATCTTACTATACATTTTGGAATTCAAGCTTTCAGTAATTGTTTTACATACACATTCACATTCTCTATGTTTTACTATATTTATGCAATTTTTAATATTTAAACTTTCAAAAACTAAAAGGATTTTATTTTATTTAGCTTGACCAGTCTCATATTTGTAACAATTTGGATAGAAATGAAATCATATGTTTACTTTGGTTATCAAAAATCTGAATAATGTTTTAAATCAAAATCAAAAAATATTTTTTTTGAAAGAATAGTAACCATATAAACTTCATTTCTGATGAGTACATTAAAAGTATCAACTGCCTCCTTTACGATGTCATGGGATTTGATATACCACGTGTATGTCAACATTTTTCTACTCCCATTCAAAATCTATATATTTATATTATTCAATTAAATTGTACCACATTTGTTTTAATACCAACCACTGCAATTAAAAAAGTTATATATATTTTTTCTAAAAACCATTTATTTTGCCAAAGAAACTTCATTTTTCAAAGATTTTTATTCATTTCTTTAATATTCTTTTTTTTGCAATGATAAATTGTAATGTCATTTGTTGAGGTTCCTCATTTTTTTTATTCTCATTTATCTACAGAAAACTGCAAATAAATAATGGATTCTCGTGACGATCCTCACAATTTTTCAGATAAGAAAAACGTTTAATGAAAGTATTTGGCAGATTTAAATAGAAATTATACACAATCATTTGTTTCTACATGATTTCCGAGTCCTTGTTCTTCTTCTTCTTCTTCTTCTTCTTCTTCTTCTTCTTCTTCATAATTTTTTGATTTTAACTGTGGAGATTTAACAGACCCTTCATAGGGCCAATTTCACAGTAATTCTTAGCTCTTCAGTTGTGATATTTTTATCTGCCAAACGGAACACATTAAAGTTATTAATTTCTTTGAGTTCTTTTGTGAAGGCAGGGCTACTCCGGCGGGAACAATTTCAATTATGATCTAAGGACTGCCTCAGAAGGAGCTTCCAACTTCAAACATGTTACGTGCCAAGTAGAGGAAGAAGAATAAGTGAATCTATGAAAGCGAAGGACTGAAGTTAATAAGTAGGACTATGTCAATACTTAGACTAGTTAATATCCCACTGTTCATCTTTTGTTAAGTAAAGAGCAGAGAGTAACGTAATTGTTTAATGGAGGCATCAGAAATTAAGTTTATATGGTTAATATTATTTCCAAAAAAAAATGAATTTTTATTTTGTATTAAAACATTATTTAGATTTTTAATAAACATATGATTTCATTTCTATCCAAATTGTTACAAATATGAGACTGATCAAGCTCAGTAAAATGAAATCGTTTTACTTTTTAAAAGTTTAAATATTAAAAATTAATAAATATAGTGAACATACAGAATGTGAATGTGTTTATAGAAAAATTAGTGAAAGCTTGAATTCCAAAATGTATAGTAAGATTTTTTATTTTTTATTTAAACATTATTAAGATTTTTAATAAACAAAAAGGATGATTTCATTTTTACCCAAATTTCTAAACACATGAGACTGGTCAAGCTCAGTAAAATGAAATCATTTTAGTTTTTGAAAAGTTTAGATATTAAAAAATGCATAAATATAGTAAAATTTACAGAATGTGAATGTGGCTGTAAATAAATTTAGTGAATGAATGAACTCCAAAAAAAAGGGTAAACAAGATGACACAAGTCTGGAAAGGACTATCATAAAATAATAAATACTTAAATATATATTCTGACTATTACAAAAACTAATAAATAAATAAACATCAGCCAATTTCGGACCAGTCAGCATCAAAAAAATTTTTTTTTACTAAAAACTTGCACCTGAAGAGGTCAGAAATTTAAGTGATGAAACGTTGTTAATTTTTCCTGACTTGAAAAAATTGGCTGATGTTTATTTTATTAATAAATACTTTAAATTTGATCTGTAATAAAAAAATGTTTTTAGCCTTCATGAGAGAACATAATGAATGTTGTTTGCACATGGCAACCTGATTATTAATAAATTTGAATTATTTTATGTACAGGCATGACTTAAGAGTGTCAGTGGAACTGCAGATAAATTCAAATCCCCATTGATCAGCATCAAAATAATTTTTTTTTAAAAAAAAATTGAACCTGAAGAGGTCACAAATTTAAGTGGTGAAACGTTGCTAATTTTTCTGACTTAAAAAAATTGGCTGATGTTTATTTTGCTAATAAATACTTTATATTTGATCTATTACAAAACTTTTAGCCTGCATAATGAATATTGTTTGCACATGGTAAATAAATTTGTATTATTGTTAAACAACCTGAAGAATTTTCCTAGCATTTTAAGAGGCGACTTTTCCCCTTTAAGTGAGTATTGTATAATTTGTTATTGCGGTACTGTAAGTAGCAACTGTGTCACTTTCCCTCCCCCCCCCACTTTTTTTTGTCGTTATAATCAGAGAAACTGGTCGGCATTAATTAGAGTCACGTGTGTTTGACTCAACTGAAAATGTGTAATTTAGCGTTATATAAAAAATTTTTTTAAAGAAATTTCCCCCCCCCCCCTCTTTACCGAACATAAATATATTGTGTGACCAGAGGAGGCTTTATTGACCGCAGATGTCCCGGCAACTATCTAGATTGCGATCGCTGCTGTATAATTACTTACTGCCGTTGGTCGCCTGTCTGCTGATAACAAGCTGATGACGTGATGGCTTTTAACTGTAAAGTGTATATTATGTGGAGCAAAGCTTTATGAGTTTTATCTTTAGAAACAGTTGCGGCGCACTTGCTAAAATAATATCTGACTGTCGCGAGCAGTTTGTGTTCCATAGACTCCATGAGTTGACTTCACGTGAAATTAAAATGAAAAAAAATATTTACCGTCGTATGAAAAGCTGTTTTTCTTCCTTCTCCCAAAATGATTGTAGGTCCTTCAAAATGAAAGACGTGTCGTAATGATCATCGCAATTTCTATGACCTTTTTTGTTTTAAAAAAATTATTATCAGTATCGATATATTATTATATGAAAAATATATGGAGCAAAGCTTTATGAGTTTTATCTTTAGAAACCGTTGTGGCACACTGTAAAATAATCTCTGACTGTTGCGAGCAGTTTTCTATTTCTAT
Organism: Zhengitettix transpicula; assembly: GCA_037074705.1. NCBI lineage: Eukaryota > Metazoa > Arthropoda > Insecta > Orthoptera > Tetrigidae > Zhengitettix > Zhengitettix transpicula. Next base: position 93,839,712 of record CM073593.1, read on the forward strand.
AGACTCCATGAGTTGATTTCACGTCAAATTCCAATGAACAAATATTTACCGTGGTATTTAATTTCTTCCAAAAATGAAGAACAATGAAAGACTCGTCGCAATTACTATGACTTTTTTTTTTAAAAAAAAATATTATCAGTATCGATACATTATTTTATGAAAAATATATGGAGCAAAGCTTTATGAGTTTTATCTTTATAAACAGTTGTGGCACACTTTCTAAAATAATATCTGACTATCGCGAGCAGTTTGTGTTCCATAGACTCCATGAGAGAAATATTTACCGTCGTATTAAAAGCTGTCTAATTACTTCCAAAATTGATTGTAGGTTCTTCAAAATGAAACACGTGTCGTAATGACCTTTTTTTTTTAAAAAAAAATTATCAGTATCGATACATTATTTTATGAAAAATATATGGAGCAAAGCTTTATGAGTTTTATCTTTAGAAACCGTTGTGGCACACTGTAAAATAAACTCTGACTGTTGCGAGCAGGTTTTTCTTCTTCTATAGACTCCATGAGTTGATTTCACGTCAAATTCCAATGAAAAAATATTTACCATGGTATTAAAAGATGTTTTTTTTCTTATTACCAAAATGATTGTTGTTCTTTATGATTAGCGTACGGAAACTAAGAGAGACACAGTTATTTACTATGGCGGGAAACAGACGGTCTAAATGAAAGATGCAATAGTGATAAATCTTCTTCTTCTTCTGCGGCTTTTCCTCCCTTTTATAGGTTTGCCGTCTTTTCTGTGTGTCGTTCCAATCTCCCTGATCCAAATTCCTATCCGACATTCTGATTTTCACATGGGTTTTCCCACTTTAATCTGGGTCTGCACGTGTTTATTTTTTTTTCCAGGAGTTGTGACCATTGTTATATTTCTTTTTGGCCATCTTCCATTTTCCATTCTCTTTGTACATGGCCATACCATCATTTAAGGGGTTTGATTTTCAATTCTTTTTAACGACAGACGTGGTTACGTTCATTTCTTTTACGTAAGGAGCTCATTTCTAATTTTATCCTGTCTTGTCTTTTTTTTTAACACTTCTCCTCCTCAGATAATCGAACTCTACTGTTCTAATTTTGTAATTCCGTCAGGGGCCAAGTTTCACTTCCACATCAAAGAGCGTTCTGTATTTATTATGCTCTTATAAATTTTTTGATTTTTTGTTTTTCCTTTGTTAAAGTTTTATTCCAAATTATTCCTTTGTGTAAAGTCTTTGGTAGCATTCTCATTGCCATTGCAACTTAGTTTTTGTACATCTCTATATTCACATGTTCCTACATTTGTAATTATTGACCCCCCCCCCCACTCCAAGTATTTAAAAAATACATATTTTTTTATTTTCCTTGTTTCGAGTGTCATGTCTTCTACATCTTTTCCTAAACACTTGTTTTCTGTCTTCTTGTAAATTTATGTTCAGCCCCCATGTTTTTTATATTCTTCCATGAGCTTGTTTATCACGTCCTCTTCAATCTCCTGCAAATATTACCTGACCGTCCTCGAAAGTCTACTTTATATAAAATTGTCTTTATCGAGCGATCGACCGATCGATCCGTATCTCTGCTTTACAAGCGACATATTTGACATATTGCGAGTATTGGGAAAGGAACGGTGGTTCTACGCGCAAGAAAGACAAATATATATATAGATGAATAACCCTTAATAAGCGTACAGTCATTTATAATATTTCCCGTGCATAAAACAAAATGTCGCTGTAAGTAGACGCGTCGGTCGCTTTAAATAACAATCCTCCGCATTTGTAATCCGGATCCGCGACGGTAAGAAACGATTCACTCGTATATTTCCCCGTGACACCGTAATGAATATGAATTGAGTTCTCCTAAACAACACACACACACACACACACACAGAGATAATCTTTATGAAATTTCGTTTTACCACACACGACATTGTGATGTGAATTATTTAGTGGAAGCTACGGAAATATTTACCATGAGGGTTGGGACGTGGCAAAGTCTCGAAACAAATCAGTGTTTGTATTTAGACAAGGAATATTATTATTATCCTCCCCCCCCCCCCACACCCCCTCATGAAGATGTAAATGTAAGCTTCTTACCGTCACTGAACATATGAGAGGAGTTGAATATCTATGAAAGTCTCAATATTATGGTGGAGGGTGGGGGGTGGAAATATTATTCAGTTCCTTTTCTGATCGTTCAAATATAAAGCTTCCTTCTTTGATCTCACCTTATTTGAGTGCACAAGAGGAGCTTTTAACGCGATGAGAAATTCTTCAGAGACATATTGCGTTTCCAGGTCACATATGAAGTGCCACCCCCCCCCCCCCCTTAGTGGACAATAAAATGGAGTATTATAGAAGAAAAAATATTCATTTTTACACATCCTGAACCTGTTTAAATCGTCGTAAATAAAACCCCAGGAGATTTGTACTGCTTTAATTACTGGAATAAGTCAGAAATTTGGTTTTTAATAAAAGAACGTAGGATTTCCCGACGAATATTCTGTTATAAAGAGTCCTCGGGTTTCCGGTCGGGTAACGTGATTTCCATGGCTGACACCAGTTCACCTGACGAAGATGGCGCGGTGTCACGTTACCCGACCGGAAACCCGAGAACTCTTTATAACAATTTCGGCTTTTGTCAATAAATAACTCTTTTCATTGTGTTAGTTTCCTATTTGGTACAGTGGCCCCATGACCGGTCTACCAACGTTTCGCTCGCGAACTCTGTGAGCATTTTCAAGTCCGGTGCGCCAGTCAGACGAAAACCTCTCCACCTGTTGTTTTTTTTTTAAAAAAAACCGAAATAATTGGCAACTGGGCGTCCGTAGACACTTTCCAAGATGCCAGAGGAATATTCCTGTTTGCCCTCTGATGCAGGTGTCCGAAGTAAGTGCAATTACGTGGTTTTTTCCCTCTATTTTCTACGGAATTATAGCCCAGGTGCGTCTTCCAGGTGTTTTTTTTTTTGGTTTGTGAACGCACAACGACGGGCGACTGACGCAGTCTTTTACTTTGGGTTCTCACGGACCGGCCGGTTTCCCCACTCACACAGCTATTTTGTTTATTTGTTTTCCCACTTATTATTTTCCTACCGTCTTTTAATAGCAGGACGGAGGAGAGGCTATTTCGTTGTATACCTTCTGTATTTATAAAAAAAAATACACCAAAACTCTTCAATGTTTTATGTTTAAGGATTTTGGCGGTGATCAGCAAAGCTTATAATTGTTTTTTTTGGTGATAACTTTAAACAACCTGCACTGTTATAATTTAATCGTAAATAATAAAAAAAACTGCAGTGAGGAAAATGACAAATGCCAATTTTATTGTATTAGTTTCCTATTTGGTACAGTGGCCCTATGACCGGGCTACCAACGTTTCGCTCGCGAACTCTGTGAGCATTTTAATGTCCGGTGTCCCAGGCAGACAAAAACCGCTCTACCTGTTGTTCTTTTTTTAAAAAAAAATAATTGGCAACTGGGCGTCCGTAGACACTCCGAGTTTGTACTTTCGAAGATGCCAGAGGAATATTCCTGATGCAGGGGTCCGAAGTAAGTGAAATTATGTGGTCATTTTTTTTTAAAGAATTTCTATGGTATCACAGCCCAGGTGGGGTCTTCCAGGTGTTTTTTTTATGATTTGTAAACGCACTACGGCAGGCAACTTTACTTTGGGTTCTCACGGACCGGCCGGTTTTGCCACTCTCACAGATATTTTGTTTCTTTGTTTTACCAGGTTATTTCCCTACCGTCCTTTAATAGCGGGACGGAGGAGAGGCTATTTCGTTGTATGCCTTCTGTATTTATAAAAAAAATTTTTCCCCAAAACTCTTCAATGTTTTATGTTTAATATTTTGTCAGTGATCAACAAGATTGATTTTTTTGTGATAGCTTTAAACAACCTGTACTGTTATAATTTAATCGTAAATAATAATAAAAACAACTGCAGTGAGGAAAATGACAAATGCCAATTGTATTGTATTAGTTTCCTATTTGGTACAGTGGCCCTATGACCGAGCTACCAACGTTTCGCTCGCGAACTCTGTGAGCATTTTCATGTCCGGTGTCCCTGGCAGACGAAAACCTCTCCACCTCTCGTTCTTTTTTAAAAAACAAAAATTGGCAACTGGGCGTCCGTAGACACTCAGAGTTTGTACTTTCGAAGATGCCAGAGGAATATTCCTGATGCAGGAGTCCGAAGTAAGTGAAATTATGTGGTCATTTTTTTTAAAGAATTTCTATGGTATCACAGCCCAGGTGTTTTTTTTATGATTTGTAAACGCACTACGGCAGGCAACTTTTCTTTGGGTTCTCAAGGACCGGCCGGTTTCGCCACTCTCACAGATATTTTGTTTCTTTGTTTTACCAGGTTATTTCCCTACCGTCCTTTAATAGCGGGACGGAGGAGAGGCTATTTCGTTGTATACCTTCTGTATTTATAAAAAAAAAATTCCAAAACTCTTCAATGTTTAATGTTAAATACTTTGTCAGTGTTCAACAAGATTGATTTTTTTGTGATAACTTAAAACAACCTGTACTGTTATAATTTAATCGTAAATAATAATAAAAACAACTGCAGTGAGGAAAATGACAAATGCCAATTTTATTGTATTAGTTTCCTATTTGGTACAGTGGCCCGATGACCGAGCTACCAACGTTTCGCTCGCGAACTCTGTGAGCATTTTCAAGTCCGGTGTCCCAGGCATACGAAAACCTCTCCCCCTGTTTTTTTTATATTGGCTACTGGGCGTCCGTAGACACTTTCCAAGATGCCAGAGGAATATTCCTGTTTGCCCCTGATGCAGGGATCCGAAGTAAGTGAAATTATGTGGTCATTTTTTCCCCCTAAATTCTATGGCAGTATAGCCCAGAAGCGTCTTCCAGGTGTTTTTTGTTTTGTCTCGTGAACACACTACGGCGTGGAAATGCCGCAAGGTTTTACTTTGGGTCCTCATGGACCGCCCGGTTTCCCCACTCACACAGCTATTTTGTTTTACCAGTTATTCTTTTCCTACCGTCCTTTAATAGCGGGACGGAGGAGAGGCTAATTTGTTTCATGCGTTCTGTATTTCTAAAGAAAAATATGTCAACACTCTTCAATGTTTTATGTTTAAGAATTTGGCTGAGATCAGCAAAGCTTATAATTGATTTTTTTTGGTTATAACTTAAAAAACCAAACCGTACTGTTATAATTTAATCGTAAATAATGAAAAACAACTGCAGTGAGGAAAATGACAAAGGCCAATTTCGCGTATATTAATTTGTGTTATGCTTAATTTCAAATGTCTGGCATTGTGTTGTATTGGAAGAAAGAAGACGGTGCAGGATGGCGAAGCTGTAGCCAGCAGCACAAGCGTTGCACCGTCGTATGTATATTTATCTCTCAAAAGAAGTCGCGGAAACCCCCGAATAACATGGCAGAAGAGAGAAGAGAGATGTCTGTATTACAAAGAGAAAACAACCACAAGCACGTCAAGAACACAACCTATCAAAAGTCACTTTTCCCTCGCCTCCACCGATCTTTGTATCAGCCGGTTGCTTGCTGTGGCCCGGGAATTTATCTAGCTTCAGCTGTCTAAAACGCAATTGAAATATATATTTATATATATGTATATATACATTGAATGTCAGACATTAATTCCTGTATGTAAATTTTTTTTAACATCCACACAGTTAACATAATACATTTAATTTAGTTACAAAACATTTCTTTTACCTTTAATTATCACAATACTAGCTGGGTGCCCGGCGTTGCCCGAGATGTCATTTATCTATAACCCCCGATATGACTCCAATTTCGGCTGCTTTTGCGCAATTTTTATGTAACGCTACTCGAACCCTAATCATTATAATTAACTCTGAAAAATATTTCTTCAACGCAAATATCTGCCGTGTTTGCATGTTCCAAAATTTGCACCCCGCTACCCCTGCATCTGAGGGGTAAATGCCAATTTGAATGTCGTAACTAAACACAGTGACTTCCATAACCTTTGATTTGACTCAAATCTCGGTTGTATTCGCGTTATTTTACTGTGAAGCATCTCCACCCCAAACCCGAAGGGTGTCCTTTTCACAGTGCGTAGGGGATGAAAATTGTATTCAGATAACATTGGTAGAAACACTATCAATATCTTTGACCCCTAAAAATATTTATCCGACTCAAATATCGGCTGTTTTAGTATGTTTAAATATTTCCATCCCCGCTTCTGGGGGTGGAAGACGCGTCTCACCCCGACAGTGTTTGTTTCCTGGTCGCAAAGAACACGTGTACGAAATTTGGTGTAAATTGCTCGACTGGTGTAGATTTGTATTTTATTTAGAAAACGTTGGTATGGGAAATAGAAAAGGGCTGTTTTTAGGGTTTTCCCGGAAATTATTCGATTTTTTCTCGCCTTTTAAACCTTTCCTAGACCTCCACAAACATTTCAAGACTAAGATAAGATAAATCCGTTCAGCCGTTCTCGAGTTTTAGTGAGACTAACGAACAGCAATTCATTTATATATATATAGATAATAGATAATTTGTGGCAATAAAATCAATTAGAATTAATATCACAAGGCAATGGTCAGTGTCCATGACGCAACTGTTTAACCAAGGGACCACCACATAAACGCCTTTGAGCGAGTACATTAATTACTCCGTCACAGACTGAAACCAGCCTCCCGCGGTGTGACGCGTCGCTCTCAAGTTCAACACAACTGCGAGGACCAAACACCACGTGTCAATATGCACTTAATTTGAGCAGAGAGAGAGAGACACACACACATGTAACAATTCTGTTCCCCGTGCACTGAATAATTTCCATACATAGTACGAGTTCAATTAATAAATAAACATATCCATATATGGATGAGAAATATACACGTCGACACGGTGAAGCGGATGGGGGGTGGTAATTTCTCAATCCAGTCAGTATGCTTAACAACCCTTGTATAATTTGGATAGCCCTGAAATGTATTTAAGTACAAAATCGATTCTTATTTTCTATATACAAATCCTTCTTTACTTAACCAGTTTCTATGATCCTCCTTTATAAGTCCTTAAAATGCTTAATATCAGTTAGATTAATACACGTGTTCGTTATGTAACTTCTTAGAACTGTTAAACGTGATCTCAGAATTGAAGATATTGATCACTTAGATTTTCTCCAAAAAGTTCACACTTTCTTTGGGACAAATTATAAAATCTCCAGGCAGTTACCATTACATAGATGGACGAGTCATTTTTTCCATACACGTAATAGAAATTTATAATAAATATATATAAAATAGAAATGTGTCTCGCTACCTCATTCCTCAATGATTAAACGGAATATAATAAGAAATATATCCAAATAAAGACAATTTTTTAAGGGTCATCCAGATGCTGGCAACTCCTCTTTAACAGCATAGGAAGGGATTAGAAAGGGGGGATGCGGAAGGGTAGAGGAAGGTAGCCAAGGGTTAACTAGGGCCCCCGGGCTATGGTTTAAGGATCCTACCCGGCAATTCGCCTAAAAGTGATGCAGGGAAAACCCTAGAAAAACCTGCATCAGGTACGTCGGGCATTGGGTACTTGTCCCACGTCCTTCCGATAGCGGGAGAGAGGTTTTCTGTGGGGTCGCAGCATTCCCTTCTCCGTGCCTCGACCAGTTTAGGAGGCAGCTGGCCGACTATTCCATTGGGAATAGCGGACAACTCTTACCGTATGCCAAAGGTCTGTGACCCCGGAACATACACCTCTCAAAACAGTGGCGAGGTGCCTAGGCTTGTTTGAACCTCAGTTCAAAAATGAGGAGAGGAGAAGACATCCGCAAAGGTAGCCCGTTCCTGTCTCTCCTACAAGGTTCTAACGAGAGAACATCCTCGCAGGTGCTGCGAGGGCTATATATATATATTGGGTGTAAACAGGCTATGTATAGGGTAATCCACGTGGTGGCAACTCCCCTCTTATAGCATAGGAAAGGGATTTGAAATGGGGGATGCGGAAGGGTGGAGGAAGATAGTCAAGGGTTAACTAGGGGCCCCCGGGCTATGGTATAAGGATCCTACCCGGCATTTGGCTAAAGAAATGCAGGGAAAACCCTAGAAAAACCTGCATCCGGTAGGTCGGGCATTAGGTACTTGTCCCACGCCCTTTAGATGGCGGGAAGGGAGTTAGCTGTGGGGTCGCAGCATTCTAAAAACAGTGGCGAGGTAACTCGGCTTGTGGGAACCTTAGTTCAAAAACGGAATGGAAAAGGCATCCCCAAAGATAGCCCCTTCGTGTCTCTCCTACAAGGTTCTGCCTACGAGAGAATAGCCCTCGCTGACTCCTGGGCGAATAGCTTTTTTTTTAAAAAAAAATTTTTTAGGGTAACAGGCTACATGAGGGTAATCCACGTTGGGCAACTCCCCTTTAATAGCATAGGAAGGGATTTGAAAGGGGGGATGCGGAAGAATTTTCGACTAGTAGTTTAATTATAATTGGGGCCAAAACACACACAATTAAACATTACAATTTATGTTATATAATTTAAAGAAAATGGTTTCAGTCCTAATGTGGATCCTCGTCAAGGTTTATATTAAAGATATTAAATAACAGTTATAATTGTACATTGTAATTATATTACATTAAATTAATTAAATTTTAATTTTTATTAATAATTTTAAAATATTATTGTTGATTTTTTTCTAAGAATAAATAACAAATCGCGATAAAAACACTTAATAGTTTTTCGTTCAAAGAATCTAAGGCTTCCATTGCTCTCTTTGCTGCCGCCAGAGATTATTAATATTACTCGTGGTTTGACAATTGTTTTTTTTGAATATGTAGTTTAATGCAGTCATTGAGTGTCGCTGATTATTAAGAAAATGTTGAAGATCTATCCGTAACTTATTGCCAGCGTGTGTGAGGGATCGATTCCGGACCCAAGGTATCGACTGAAGTAACTTAGGTAAGTCGAGGAGAGAAGATGGAGAGCGCAGCAACAAATCAAGATAGCTGGCGTAAATATTGGAGGTCGGCTGCGTGAAATTTCCCCCAGGTTTCAACACCTTTAACAATGGCTTCCACTCTGAATTTAATCACATTGGTAGCGCTGCAAACACGAGGGGCCCGGCCCCGTCTACCAGGGGTCTCGGAGTAAATATTGAGTGAATTCAGATCACAAAAAAAAATTAACTTACGCTGCTTGAGGTGAGAGAGAAAAGGTTGGTGGAATTTTAAAATAAACATCACCCTCAATTAAACAATTTAGTGATTCAATTATTTTTATGGGAAAAAAAAGGGGAAAAAAACATAGTTATTTGGGGCTGTTACGACGCGTTCAGCATTTCACAAATCCCCCAAGGAGTTATTACAGTACTATCTATATAATAAAATATTATGTATATTTGTATGTATGTATTTTAAATTATTTTATGATGTGTGATGTAAAATTATTCACATAATGATTTTAACATACTAATTATATTTGATTAGTTTCTATAAAGTTTTGGTTGTAATGTATTAAACCTGTACACATCACAATGATTGAAAAATTATCCATGTATTTATACGTGTGGAACTAAATTCATCGGTCACGTTGGTACAACAGCTACGTCGGAATATCTTATTAAAAATAAATAAAACTGTTTAAAGGCTGGTTAATGGTTTTATTATTAATCGTTAGACTTAAGGTGACAACCTTATGACATTGAAAGATAATTTAATAACCACTCATCATGTATACGAAGACTGGTTACGGAAAGGATTTTAACTAACTAATGCCAGTGACTTTTCCCTTATTTATTTATATAACATAACCGCTATATTTTAATATTACACTTTAATTAATTTAATGTAATATAATTACGCTAATATCTTTGTACAATTATAACTGTAATTTAATATCTTTATTATAAACCCTGACGAGGATCCACATTAGGACTGAAACTATTTTCTTTAAATTAATTTACTTAAACGGTAATGTTTAATTGTGTGTTTTGGCGCGATTAATAATTTAAACTACTAGTCGAAAATTCCCGCTATCGGAAGGGCGTGGGACAAGTGCCCAATGCCCGACCTACCTGATGCAGGTTTTTCTAGGGTTTTCCCTGCATTTAATTTTAGGCGAATGCCGGGTAGGATCCTTAAACTATAGCCCGGGAGACCTAGTTAACCCTTGGTTACCTTCATCTACCCTTCCGCATCCCCCCTTTCAAATCCGTTCCTATGCTATTAAAGGGGAGTTGCCCAATGTGAATTACCCTCATGTAACCTGTTGCCACAAAAAATAAAAATAGGCGGAATAGTCTGTAAGGGCTATTCTCTCGCAGGCAGTATCTGCGAGGGATGTTCACTCGCAGAGCCAACATTGTAGGAGAGACAGGGAGGGTTACCTTTGGGGATGCCTTTTCCTGTCTCCGTTTTTGAACTAAGGTTCCCACAAGCCGAGGCCTGTTCTGAGAGGTGTATGTTCCTGGGGGTCACAGACTTTGAACATACGGTAAGAGTTGTTCTCTGTTCCCATTGGAACAGTCGGTCAGCTGCCTCCTAAACTGGTCAAACTACGGAGAGGCGAAAGCTGCGACCCCACACACCCAATTCCTCTCCCGCCATCGGAAGGGCGTGGGACATGTACCAAATTCCCGACCTACCTGATGCACGTTTTCCTAGAGTTTTCGCTGCATCACTTTTAGGCGAATTCCGGGTAGGATCCTTAAACCGTAGCCCGGGGGCCCTAGTTAACCCTTCGCTACCTTCCGCATCCTCCCTTTCAAATCCCTACCTATGCTATTAAAGGGGAGTTGCCTCCATGTGGATTACCCTCATGTAGCCTCCTCGTACCCTAAAAAAAAATTTCGCCTGATGGAAAATTAATAATAATAATAAGAAAGACAGCCAAATACAAGTGATAATATAAATACAGCAGAACGTTTCTGGAAGCCTGAAGAAAGGAACAAGGCTTCATGAACCGTCGTGGTGTTGTATTTATATCATCACTTCTATTGTCTGTATTTGGCAACCTTTCTTATTATATTTTGTATAACGGTTAAGGAACGAGGTAGCAAAATAGATTATTCTATTTTCTATTTTTTTTAAAAAAAATTTATGCGTGTATGGAAAAATGACTCGTGCAACCATTTAATGTTTCTCATGTAATGGATTATTTTTTTAAAAAGACATTTTATACAGAATAAATGGTACCACTGACTTAACATTATCTTCAAAACATAATTAAAATTATACTGCATATGAAAAAAAATTACATTTTATAAAGTAACCACGGTAATACTGATTTTTATATTATGCTTCATGTCCACATCTTATCTAAAATTCTGTTTTAATTTTTGTTGTTAAAATTTATAACCGCTATGTAAATATATAATATAGATAATATAAAAATACATTAATTAGATAAAGGAGTAGCCAGTTAGCTGACAAAATTACGTGAAAAAAATAAATACTACTAAACGTTCACGCAGACCTTGTTGACTGCGTCAGGTGAACAAAAATCGCAAGAGGTGCAAAATTATCACGAACCAGGTAAACAAACTCAAAAAGGAAAGCTGAAAACTACGAGTGGTGTTTAATTTTTAAACACTTAATTTTGATTGTTAAATTGGATACTTGTTTCTTCTTCTTCTTCTTCTTCTAATGTTCGTATATCAGAGTGAGATTTTGGAAGGCAGAGAAATTAAAATCCGTAACAAAGTGTCTGGCTTCCAAATCAGCAACGAGGTGGAATCCAATTATATGACCATATTAGGCGACGTGGCAACACCGCACGTCATCAGATCGCAGCATGTCCGGACCTCTGTATAAAATACGACGCACACGTCACTGCAGGCTGGCTGAAGACAGCCGTGGAGGAGAATGAACGTCGACATCGAGAACCCTGAACGTGGTGCTTTAACCGTAATTATTAATTATTTACACCGGGAAAGCTACCAGAGTTTATTAAGAAAAGCCCCCCAGTTTTGTGTGTGAACTGTGAAGCGCCCCTAATAAGTGACATTCCTTTAAACAAATTGGCATCGCCGTCACTTCTAATCCAGAGTGTGCTTGTTACATGGGGGGGGGGGGGGGGAAGCAGGGGAGCCAGACGTGGCATTAGCCTAAATTAGCTCCGTAGTTTAGCGTTTAAGGGTTTACGACTAGAAATTTACCATCATGCACAACAAGCGTTGGCTCGCGTTTCACGCAGATTACCTGTGGCGGATGTAGTCCAACCCCCCCCCCCCCACATGAACATATTACGACGGTTATTATTTTCCTTCACATCTGATTTTTAATAACAGTGGACAAAGCCCATTATTCCCCTATTACTTACAAATTATAAGTTTAAATGAAAAAAATTTACGTCTGACTGAAAATTAATCTAATAAATAAAGCAGAGTGTTTGTTTTTCATATTTGTTTGTTTGTTTGTATGTTTGTTTGTTTGTATATTTGTACGTTCCTTATACAAATCTACACCAGTGAAGGAAATTTCACCAAATTTCGTACACATGTTCTTTGCGACCAGGAAATCACTGTCGAGTGTGACACGCATCTACCAACCCCCTAGACGCGGGGGTGGAAATATTTAAACATGCTAAAACAGCCGATATTTGAGTCGGATAAATATTTTTAGGGGTCAAAGATATTGGTAGTGTTTCTACCGATGTTATCTGAATATGATTTTCATCCCCTACACCCTGGGAAAAAAGCCACCCTTAGGGTTTGGGGTGGAGAATAAAAATCTACACCGGTGGAGCTAATTTCAACATAAATTCGTAAACTTGTTCTTTGCGACCAGCAAACAAACACTGTCGGGTGTGAGACGCGTCTATCACCCCCCAGAAGTGGGGGTGGACGGGGGTGTTGAAAAAATTTTCGTCTGACTGAAAATTAATAATAATAATAATAAAGGTAGGCCAAATACAGTCAAAAATAAGTAATTAATTTGTACTGTCAGAGCACCTAAAAGAGAAGCCGACGTCTTCTGGATCCTTTAAACTAGTGTTGGTATTTGTTTATTAAAAAACGGTGTTTAAATTATATAAAACTGAATTTAATAAATAATAAAATTAATAATTCCTTAACAAATTAATTAAAATGATTTTTCTTATCTATGAAAAGTGTCAGCTATCGTTTTGTAATGGAAAATAATAATTCTATTTCAACCTTTGTTTTTTTTTAAAAAAAAAAGGATAAGTGATTTTAGAGCAACTAAAAAAAATCCTATTGTGTCTCATTTTATCTGAAAAGCAAGGATGGATAATTAAGGGTCGTTTGCTTACATAACCTTTCACATTATACTGGAATATTTCATGGTGATGCAGCCTCCTGTGCTTCCCTGTTCCTTTCTCCGAAACAGCCCTCTTTTTTTAAAATATATAACTGAAATTTGTATCACTTAGAATCGTCCGCAGGTAACTTCATTGAGGTTGCTGAAATTATGTCATCTGTGCTTTCAGGTAACGTTTATTCGGATGTAAGGCGGCGGTGTTTATGGAAGAAGTCATTGTCCTTAGATCCTCTACATCTGTTTCTGACGCGCAAGCATTTCCTCACAATTACCTTAATGGTATTTATTCACTTTGAGGACAATTGCGCCTCCTGGAGTCGTTTTTGTAATTCTGTTTTGTTAATTTCTCTGTGCTTCTTCGTAAAGGCTATAAAAAAAACCCTTTCATTTTCGTGCTTTTCTAATTATTGGAAAATTTAAAACAGCGTCCTTCTGCTTTGGTTGCTAATTACATGTTGTTGCAAGACCTGCTGTTGGGACGTCATTAAATACTTAATATATAAACATTATATATACATAAAGATGTGTTGAGGGGAAGGTCTGCGAGGGCTATTCTCTCGCAGGCGGAACCTTGTAGGAGGGACACGAAGCGACTACCTTTGGGGATGCCTTCTCCTCCCTCCGTTTTTTAACTAAGGTTCCCACAAGCCGAGGTACCTCGGCCTGTTCTGAGAGGTGAATGTTCCGGGGTCACAGACCTTGGGGCATACGGTAAGAGTTGTCCGCTATTCCCATTGGAATTGTCGGCCAGCTGCCTCCTAAACTGGTCGAGGTACGGAGAAGGTAATGCTGCGTCCCCACAGCAAACTCCTCTCTCGCTATCGGAAGAGCGTACCCAATTCCCGACGTACCTGATGCAGGGTTTTCTAGGGTTCTCCCTGCATTACCTTTAGGCGAATGCCGGGAAGGATCCTTAAACTATAGCCGGGGGGCCCTAGTTAACCCTTGGCTACCTTCCTCTACCCTTCCGCATCCCCCCCCTTTAAGATCCCTTCCTATGCTATTAAAGGGGAGTTGCCACCATGTGGATTACCCTCATGTAGCCTGTTACCCTAAAAATAAAAAAATAAAAATAAAGATGTAGTAAATAGTGTACCAATAAATATTATAATTTTATAAAGTCCTCTTCAGTCCATCTTAGGACCACACTCAACTACTGGTAACTAACACAAATGATACAGATTGATAAAAAAGCAAAAAATTCCTGTGAAATGAACATTTTGTTGTATATCTATAATTTATTTAAGTACAGCCAAATTTACAGACATCCTGAATAAGCTTTTTAGGACCTACAGCTTCATGGCACGAGGATGCGCCATTACCAACATTGATAGGATCACGGCTGCAAAAATTCGTGTAATATTTGGTACTACTTTTCTTGGTGTTGCAGATTTCAATGACACTAGTGAAATATTAATTTTATACATAAGAAATATATTTATTTTTTATTTTAAAGTTCCATACATTTAATAAGCAAATTTAAAAACTGCAAAAAAAATGAAGGGCTCCGAAACGCGTCACCGATGACGTCACAACCAGCTGTTTTAGCAAGTGTCAGCAAGTATGAGCGCTGATTGGCTCTCACAGCGTGATGATTATGTAGCCTGTTGCCCTTAAAAAAAAAAGGTTCCGGCACTTCGCCTAGAAGTTGACGACAGAGCTTTTAGTCGTCGAAACGTTGCGTTCTACTATAATTATGCAAAACCCGGTTGAACTCTGAGAACAATATATTCAAGTATCAGCAAGTATGATTTATTTTAACAATAAAGAACCTGTAATGTGGAGAACTTTCAGTGTATCTCCCTCTTAATACTCGCTCTTGAACCATTCCAGTCGCATCTTCAACTTTACTACATTCTCAGCTTCCTATAAATCTTTCCTTTTTTAAAATAATTTCACAACTTCAAAATTATGATAATAAATCAGTTCATACGTAAACAAAACTAACTACGAAACAATAATACTTATTGAATAAGAAAGACAGCCACTACAGACAAAAAAAGGGGTTATATAAATACCACACAACGTTTCTGGGATCCTTGTACCTTTCGTCAGGTGCTAAGAAGAGCCTAGAGCGACACAACTGCACTGGTGACCAGGTAGAATTCCAGAGATGCTTCACTTTAAATGAAACATCACAGGTATTGATGCACAAACAGACACTGTGAAACTCAATAATTACTATGATCCCTTATTGTTATGCAACCCCTTCGGCTCTCCCGTCGTCGTTGCGTAAGCGTCGCTTTTGAGTGTTGTCAACTGACCAGTACAGTTGTGTCACTCTAGGCTGTTTTTCGCACCTGACGAAAGGGGACAAGGATACCCAGAAACGTTGTGTGGTATTTATATTACCCCCTTTTTTTGTCTGTAGTGGCTGTCTTTCTTATTCATTATTTTCTATCAGGCGTAATTTTTTTTATTTGAATAATCCTTATTATCGGTCCCTGTCTCCTTTTTAAAAACTCGTAGACCTCAAGCGACTCCTCAAACCCCTATTTTGTTTTCTTTCGCTCTATGTAACTTCTGGGGTCACGAAAACTGAGGTTAAGGCTGACCAGGTGTCACTCCTAAGTCCAGAATGTGTCATGTAAGGAAGGTGACAGGCTGGCAGCCGTCTCGGTAGGGGCAAGGCCCTTCCTTCGTGGGGCTGTCGAGCCAAGGAGTTTGGTCTTGCGCTTCCCTAACTCGATATTGAGTGTCACGGGGTTTTTGTCACGGCTTATGGTCCCGTTGTATCTACAGCGACTGATACTGAAGATGGGAAATATCTTTTGGCCATCCAACAGAAGAATCCAGTAAAATGGCTCGAAAAAAGTACGTTTATACGTGACGTGAAGTAATTTAAGTCATCATCGTGTACGTTTTGTACCCGTTAAATTAGATCTTCAAAGAAATTAGTCGTGGTTTATAAACGAAATAATATAAGTTTGTTTTGTAAACTATATTGCGTTTACTTATCATGTATTTTGATCAAAGAAACGAGTTTATTAAAGGCTGCATCGTAGAAATGCAGAGTAATTGAATTCTAGTCGAGCCTTTCGTTATCTGCACAGAGATAGAGAGAGAGAGAGAGAGAGAGTGTGAGTGTGAGAGAGAGGCAGAGAGGGAGAGAGAGAGAGAGACCTCGCAGTCAATTCAGGATTTGTTTACATCTGCAAACATCTATAACGTGCAGCCTAAAAACGCTCACTCGCAGCGTTCGACTCCTTTGAAGTTCTTGAGAGGCAATATACCCCCTCTCCTCCTCCCCCCCCCCACCTCCCTCCTGAGCAGTGGCCAGTAATGCAATGTTCCTGTCGCCAGGCTCGCGAGAGAGATTAAACGCCCTCTGAAAAGGCGCCCTCCATAAATCCCGATCACGACCCCCGTCAAATTTTTACTCTTCAAGGATGCCATGGAGAGTGGGGCAAATTCTGCATTAGTTATATTGCTTACAAGGGCGCCAGGGACGTTTAAATCAACCGAGGCAGCGGCGGCCATCTTGCGTCAAGTAGCCAAAGCAAAAGATTCCGTTCATGATTAATATTAAAATCATTTCAATTTGTAGTAAGTCAGAGATAAAATATCTTCTACGATTTACTGCCGTTGATTTTAAGCGATAAAATATCTCTTTATATTAATATTTACTGAAATGCTGAAATATCAGGAGAAATGATTTGAAATTTAAAATATTTTTAAAGTTTTCTTTCTTTACAGAGACGTTAATTGAAAAAAAAAATTACATTATCTTTATATCCAAAGAGAAAATTCATCCCGAGTGAGCCAACTGCCACTCTAGGGCCAGGCCTAATGAGCGTACGGACGCAGCGGCGGCCATCTTGCGTCAAGTAGCCAAAGCAAAATAGTCCGTTCATGATTAATATTAAAATCATTACAGTTTGTAGTTAGCCAGAGATAAAATATCATCTACGATTTACTGCCGTTCGATTGTATGCGATAAAAGATATCTTTATATTAATATTTATCGAAATGCTGAAAGCAGGAGAATGGATTTGAAATTTAAAATATTTTTAAAGCTTTCTTTCTTTACAGAGACGTTAATTGAAAAAAAAATTACATTATCTTTATATACAAAGAGAATATTCATCCCGAGTGAGCCAACTGCCACTCTAGGACCAGGCCTAATGAGCGTACGGACGCAGCGGCGGCCATCTTGCGTCAAGTAGCCAAAGCAAAAAAAAGTCCGTTCATGATTAATATTAAAATCATTTCAGTTTGTAGTTAGCCACAGATAAAATATCATCTACGATTTACTGCCGTTCGATTGTATGCGATAAAATATATCTTTATATTAATATTTATCGAAATGCTGAAAGCAGGAGATTGGATTTGAAATTTAAAATATTTTTAAAGCTTTCTTTCTTTACAGAGACGTTAATTGAAAAAAAAATTACATTATCTTTATATCCAAAGAGAATATTCATCCCGAGTGAGCCAACTGCCACTCTAGGACCAGGCCTAATGAGCGTACGGAGGCAGCGGCGGCCATCTTGCGTCAAGTAGCTAAAGCAAAGAAAGTCCGTTCGTGATTAATATTAAAATCATTTCAGTTTGTAGTAAGCCAGAGATAAAATATCATCTACGATTTACTACCGTTCGATTTTCAGCGGTAAAATAGCTCTTTAAATTAATATTTACAGAAATGCTGAAAAGAAAAAGAAAGGATTTGAACTTTAAAGTATTTTAAAAGCTTTCTTTCTTTACAGAGACGTTAATTGAAAAAAATTACATTATCTTTATATCCAAAGTTAATATTCATTACGACTCTGAGACCAGCGGCAACTCTAGAGACCACTCCCTAATGAGTGTTCCGACTCTCATGTTTCACGCACGTGTCTGAGTGTCGTTCTCTCCCTGATGACGAACAGAGTTTTATCCGTACTGTTCGAAACGTTGGGAATTTCTACAGCTTTTTTTTCTGAACGTGTAGACGATCTTTCACGTCATCTCTCTTAACCTAACTTGTTTCTTGCACACTGCCTCTCTCTTTTTCTGCTTTTCTTTGTTTTTCTTCTCTAGGAGTACGTCTCTACATATTTTTTTCTGATCTTCTAGACGATCTTTCTCGTTATCTCTTCAACCTGCATCTTTCTTTCTGTTTTTTCTTGTGATTTTCACTCCTTTTATTATTCATTTCTCACTTTTTCTACTCCACGACAATGGAATTCCCCGAATAATCTAAATAATGTTACCTCATCTTTTGTCAACCAACTATTATATTGCTCTCTGTTTGTCCAATAATTTTATTTTAACACCCATTGTGTAAAAAATCTCACTTTCATTACAAAACCTTCATATCACTTCAGTTTTCCGTTACATCGGTCCACGGTTCCGACCAAATTGGTATGAGAGAAATCTCCTTCCAAGGATAATTGGCTAACAATCCTTATTCAAGGAGTCAAGTATCGAGACGTCTTTGGCCGTAAGCAAAACACATCTTCGTTGATCCATTTTGGTTCTGATCAAACTCTTTCCAGTTATCCGACATCCTTTTATTTCTCACATTTTTATTTTAAGTGTTTAATTTTGATCCTTTATTTAATTAATTTACTGTTCCATCGTCACTTAGTGGGACGTGAACGCTGATTGGTTTCGAATCTTTTCTGGAGCAGGGTCCAATAATATTTTGTGTAGTTGGTGACTCACCTTTCCTCTCAGCTGTTAATAACCCTAGTTATTTTTAGGTAAGGGTGTACTTACCTGCAAGTCCTGCCAGCCCCTCTTTCCCCAGGCCGACCCCAGATCTCTCCATGCGCGCTTTCCCCACCCGCCGTTGAGGTCTTGCCACGCGCGCTTGTCTTCATCCATGTCCTGCCAGTCTCGCTTTCCCCATGAAGACCCGAGGTTCTTCCAGGCCCGTTTCCCCCAGCCGCCGTTGAGGTCCTGCCAGGCTCGCTTGTCGTCGTCCTGCGAGTCTCGTTTGCCCCATGCGGAGCCGAGATCCTTCCACGCGCGCTTTCCCCAGCCGCCGCTGAGGTCCTGCCACGCTCTCTTGTCGTCTTCGGGTTTGGGCTGGTCCTGAACCGTCGCCGGTGGCCTCTGGTTCTCTGCAGACGCCTGTAAGGGATCGCCCTGGGAGCTGCACAGAGCCAGCAGGAGAACCAGGAGGCTCGTGGACTGTGCTAAGTGCGCGGCGTGCATGGTGATCACTGCGAACAGAAACAGAACAAAGCGTCACTCGGGGAAAGTCTTCATTAACAATGTACAACGCAAAACAATTTCTCGAACAGACCACGAAATAACAAATGAATTTTTCACATTATTGTAAAATAATTCAAATAACATTTATAAGTCTGGCTGTTTCACAGAAGTTATTAAAAATTTATTTATCGTTCCTTTTTGTTACGAATTATTTTGTTTTTTTATTTATTAATTTTTCGATCTATTCAGTTACTAATTTTTTCTTTATTTTTTTTACTAATTTTTCGTTCTTTTCAGTTACTAATTTTTGAGTTCTTTATTTACTATTTTTTCCGTTCTTTTCAGTTATTTTATTTAATATTTACTATTTTTTTCGTTCTTTCATTTACTAATTTTTTCGTTCTTTTCAGTTACTAATTTTTTCGTTCTTTTCAGTTAGTAATTTTTTCGTTCTTTTATTTACTATTTTTTCCTTCTTTTTAGTCACTATTTTTTTCGTTCTTTTCAGTTACTAATTTTTTCGTTCTTAAAGTTACTAATTTTTTCGTTCTTTTCGGTTACTAATTTTTTAGTTCTTTTATTTACTAATTTTTTCGTCCTTTTCAGTTACTAATTTTTTCGTTCTTTTCGGTTACTAATTTTTTCGTTCTTTTATTTACTATTTTTTTCCTTATTTTTAGTTACTATTTTTTTCGTTCTTTTCAATTACTAATTTTTTCGTTCTTTTATTTCCTAATTTTTTCGTTCTTTTTGGTTACTAATTTTATCGTTCTTTAATTTTCTATCTTTCGTTAGTTCAGTTACTAATTTTCTCGTTCTTTTATTTGCTAATTTTTTATTCCTTTTATTTACTATTTTTTTCGTTCTTAAAGTTCGAATTTTTTCGTTCCTTTTCAGTTACTAATTTTTTCGTTCTTTTATTTACTATTTTTTTCGTTCTTTTATTTACTAATTTTTTCGTTCTTTTATTAACTAATTTTGCGTTCTTTTCAGTTAGTATTTTTTTCGTTCTTTATTTAACTATTTTTTCCTTCTTTTTAGTTACTAATTTTTTCGTTCTTTTCGGTTACTAATTTTATCGTTCTTTAATTTTCTATCTTTCGTTAGTTCAGTTACTAATTTTCTCGTTTTTTCATTTGGTAATTTTTTATTCCTTTTATTTACTATTTTTTTCGTTCTTAAAGTTCGACTTTTTTCGTTCCTTTTCAGTTACTAATTTTTTCGTTCTTTTATTTACTATTTTTTTCGTTCTTTTATTTACTAATTTTTTCGTTCTTTTATTAACTAATTTTGCGTTCTTCTCAGTTAGAATTTTTTTCGTTCTTTATTTAACTATTTTTTCCTTCTTTTTAGTTACTAATTTTTTCGTTCTTTTCGGTTACTAATTTTATCGTTCTTTAATTTTCTATCTTTCGTTAGTTCAGTTACTAATTTTCTCGTTCTTTCATTTGCTAATTTTTTATTCCTTTTATTTACTATTTTTTCGTTCTTTTCAGTATCTAATTTTTTTTTTTGAGTAGGAAATAAAAATCTCGAGAAATTGAAATATTTATATAGTTTTTTTTATATCATCCTACATTGGGGGGATGTTGCACTACTTTTATGGTGAAATGTAGGAAGGTTGAGTACAAACCGTAGTTTATTATTGGCCAACAGTCAGAATATTTATTTGGAAACATTGAAAGTTACCAACATTACATAATTTAAAATACATCTTAATGTATCTTGTCTTTGATTAGGCACCTTTTCAGACGTTAAAATAGTGACTTAAAAATCTCACAAATGTTTAAATTTCTAATAAACAATTTAAGTGAAAAAATGAGGGTTATCAATGGAATTTGATAGAGAAGTTCAATTTTTTTAAAGTTTAAACATTTATAACATATTTAAATTAATTTATTTTAATCAACACAGCTCTTAAAGAGCTCCCAGTCATAGAAGAAGCTAATTTGACTAACGTTTGACGCAGTTACGTCACACATCGCCAGAGACTGTAACTGCTGTGGGAGCTCCATAAACCTCCCAGGTCTGCAGTTCGAGCCTTGGCTGCGCAGTGACATGGTCCATCCCCGCAGGATAACTAGTTTAACGGCACCATTCACGGCAGAGAATGCAAGCTCTCACGCCATTTTATTGACTATAAACACCACCCGAAATGGACAAAATGGATCTCCCGTACGGACGTTGTGGAGGGAAAATCAGTTTACTCAGTACCACAGAAAATCACTGCGCAGACGAATTGTTATGCAGTTGTTACCCCCCCTGTTTGCAGGGAGAATATAAGGAGCTGCATGTCTCCTTTTATAACCCCGAGAAGCAAACGGGTAAGTTCTATTATATATTGTGAGTAAAATTAAAACAATTCATTTGTAAATAAAAATAATGTTTTAAATACAATATTTCATATTCAAAATTTTTATTACCGATGAAACAAAGCTGTGAGTATCACACACGTGGGGAATTAAGTGCTACAGGGAAATCAGTTGAAGTCGATACCTGATGGAATCGAGTGATTGAACCACGAGGCAGACAGAAACCCAATAAGAAAACAAATATATATATATATATTTTCTGTTATGTTGTAGAAGGCATGCAGAGAGAGAAAAATCAAGATAGATACAGTAGAAAGGGATATTATGCTAAAGAGGAAAATACGTCACACCTTGTGGAGGAAGAAGATGGAATTTGGCGGATATCGGAAAAAAAAACAACAAACACAAACATATACGCACTTGAGGACTTGAAGCCGCCACGCGTAATTGACCACATTTTAAGGTTTACGTAAGTTGAACTTATGAACGTTTCTCTCTATTGAAATCGGTTTTATTTAATGCCTCATACATCCTTAATTCCGACGGCTGTGTTCCCACAAGCCGAGGCACCTCGCCCTGTTCTGAGAGGTGTATGTTCCGGGGTCGCAGACCTTGGGCATACGGTAGGAGTTGTTCGCTGTTCCCATTGGAATAGTCGGCCAGCTGCCTCCTAAACTGGTCGAGGCACGGAGAAGGGAATGCTGCGTCCCCACAGCAAACTCCTCTCCCGCTATCGGAAGGGCGTGGGACAAGTACCCAATGCCCGACCAACCCGATGCAGGTTTTTCTAAGGTTTTCCCTGCATTTCTTTAGGCGAATGCCGGGTAGGATCCTTAAAATATAGCCCGGGGGCCCTAGTTAACCCTTGGCTACCTTCCTCTACCCTTCGGCATCCCCCCTTTCAAATCCCTTCCTATGCCATTAAAGGGGAGTTGCCACATGTAGCCTGTTGCCCTAAAAAAAAAAATTAATTCCGACGAAATTTTTTTTTCAGTATTTGTAATAGAAAATTATTTCATGTAAATTTTGGAAGGCTAATAATAAACTCTTCTTCTTCTTCGGCTTTTCTCCCTTTTTTAAACACACTAAAATAGCCGTTATTTGCATGGGATAAATATTTTTCGGGGTTAATTGAGATTGAAAGTGTTTCCCTCGATTTTTTTTTTTGGGGGGGGGGGGCTTTTAATTTCTTCTTCTTGTTTTCAGCTTTTTCCCCATTTTTATAGGTTTTGCCGTCTTCAATTTTTCCATTTCTGTCTGTCGTTCCAATCTCCCTCTTCCAAAAATTCCTATCCTCCATTATGGTTTTTTTCACACATAGGGTTTTCCCACTTTAATCTGGGTCTGCCCCTGTTCATTTTTTCCCCCCCAGCAGGTGTGAGCATTGGAATATTTCTTTTGTGCCATCTTCCACTTTTCCATTTTCTTTGTACGTGGCCATACCATTTAAGGGTTTGATTTTCAATCCTTTTTTACGACAGACGTTCATTTCTTTCCAAAAAGGAGCTCGTTTCTAATTTTATCCTGTCTTGTTGTTGTTTTTTGAAGACTTCTCTTCAGATAATCGAACTCTACTGTTCTAATTTTGTAATTCCGTCAGGGGCCAAGTTTCACTTCCATAACATAGAATGTTCTGTATTATTATGCTCCTCTTATACATTTTTGATTTTTGTTTTTCCTTTGTTAAAGTTTTATTTCAAATTATTCCGTGTAAAATCCTGGTAGCATTCTCTTTGCCATTGCTGTTTTAGTTTGTATGTCTCTATATTCACATGTTCCTACATTTGTAGTTATTGACCCCAAGTATTTAAAAAAATTCACATTTGTCTTATTTTCCCTGTTTCGAGTGTCATGTCTTGTACATCTTTTCCCTAAACACGTGTTTTCTGTCTTCTTTTAAATTTATGTTCAGTCCCTATGTTTTTTTATATTCTTCCATGAGCTTATTCATCACGTCCTCTTCATCTCCTGATCGTCGGCGAACAACAATGATCCTGTCTCCTACATTCCAGAAGATTTTTTTTATACCATAAATTAAGTGCCTGATCTAAATAAATATTACAAAGTATCTGTGGTGGACTCCTTGAGGCCTTCCTTCACTCTGTTAGTTTATTTCTGTATTTTAACTTTGTCTTTTGTTATTACTACAGATTCTCCTAACAAGTATTAGTCCATTTATCGTGGATATTCACATTTCTCATTGCCGACCGTAGTAGAAATAAATATGCCAAAGTATCTTTGTGATGGACTTCAGCCCTGTGGAAAATAACACAATTCCCCTCTTACTCATTTAAAGCGTTTAATATAAGCGCACGTAGCACCACAGATGTTATGAATCCGCTCATGTTTTTAATTTATCTGTTATTTATTATGAAAAATAAAAAGGATTTGTGAATAATAATGCAGCTGTTTTAGTGATGATGCAGTCCAGCCAGCCAGCAGTGCTTCCTCCGCAAGTAAATGGTAAATCGGATGAGTTGGCGGGGGGGAACCTGGTTGAGTGTAAATAAATCCACACGGATTACACCACAATATCCGAATTAAATTCATGAGACTCGTGTTTGTGTAAAGTTAAATCCCTCATATCGCTCGATCGGAATCCCGTTATTAGGAATTACAGGGGCAGCGTGCGACAGTGTTGCCAACCTCACAGACACACAACAGCAGTGTCTCACTTATGAAAGTGCCCAAGGAGAATGTCGGCCATTACGAGACCGTTGCATGTCTTATAAAAATGATTCACATACAGCATTAGGACTCCAGTTACAGTCCTCAGGCTTCACTCTATCTAAAAATAGTACTAGAAGAGGGAGGAGATTCTAAGAAGAGTACATGCACATTTACTAAATTTTTTTTTCCAGAGAAATAAAAACTTTTTTTTAGGGTAACAGGAGGCTACATGAGGGTAATCCACATGGTGGCAACTTCCCTTTAATAGCATAGGAAGGGATTTGAAAGGGGGGATGCGGAAGGGTAGAGGAAGGTAGCCAAGGGTTAACTAGGGGCCCCCGGGCTATAGTTTAAGGATCCTACCCGGCATTCGCCTCGAAGTGATACAGGGAAAACCCTAGAAAAACCTGCTTCAGGTATGTCGGGCATTTGGTACTTGTCCCACGCCCTTCCGTGGATGGCGGGAGAGGAGTTTTCTATGGGGTCCAGCTTTTCCCCTCGCCGTGCCTCGACCAGTTTAGGAGGCAGCTGGCCGACTGTTCCAATGCGAGCAGCGAACAACGCTTACCGTATGCCCAAGGTCTGCGGCCACTATCGGAAGGGTCTGGGACAAGTACCCAATGCCCGACCTACCTGAAGCATGTTTTTCTAGAGTTTTCCCTGCATCACTTTAGGCGAATGCCCAGCAGGATCCTTAAAATATAGCCCGGGGGCCCATGTTAACCCTTGGCTACCTTCCACTACCCTTGCACATCC
This sequence comes from Zhengitettix transpicula, assembly GCA_037074705.1. Taxonomy (NCBI): domain Eukaryota; kingdom Metazoa; phylum Arthropoda; class Insecta; order Orthoptera; family Tetrigidae; genus Zhengitettix; species Zhengitettix transpicula. Next base: position 93,864,811 of record CM073593.1, read on the forward strand.
CCTTCCTATGCTATTAAAGGGTAGTTGCCACCATGTGGATTACCCTCATATAGGCTCCTGTTACCCTAAAAAAACAATTATTGACACATAGGGTAAAATGGATGCGGTGTGAACCGCAGTAAACAAATTAAAACCTCTTAATATATCGAAGAAAATGAAAAAAATAACGAGAAATCGTAATGAAGAAGAAAATAGTATAAATTAACGGATGCTGAAGTCGGAAAAAAATCATTTTATATTTTAGTGTTCTAAAAAATAGGGCTAATTTTAATTCCTCGTGCCCATAAGACAACACGCGGTCGAGAAAATAGGATACGTCACAATATGAGGTTACAAGAAAAGAATAAAATATTTCAAACTAGCTAGGTGCCCGGCGTTGCTCGTGTACTTATTTATATAAACTCAAAAAAGTATTTAATTGAATACTTAAATATATTCCTTGAGTATTTCAGGATATAATCGTCACTCAGTCTTCATACATTACGAAATATTACATTGATGAAATTGTTAGCTGGACTCACAACTAATACAGCGCGAAAATTAACTTACATTTTGCGCAAGGATGGTAAAGTTATTCGTATTCTTCTTTATTATAATTCGATGGAATATTGCTGTATAAAATTATACTTTTTATTTAAAGAAAATATTTCTGGTTTATTTCATTGCTAATAAAGGAGATATTTCCTTTGTTCGTTGCGTAGTAACGTCTCTCTCTCGTGTGACGTCATTGTCTCTTGGCGGGCAGTAATTTAATATTTAATGATAATGGTTTTTAATTATTATAATTTCTGTATTACTGTATCACTGTATTACTGAAAACAAATATTCTTTTTATTCAATCAAAATAATTCTGCTTTATGTCATTACGAAATACAGAACTATATTTTTATGATGCGTCAATGTCTTGCCAATGACGTCACCGTCTCCCGCAGTAATTTAACACGAATTCGTAACTTATTTCAATTATAATTATTTCCACGTTTATTCTAGGGGTTTCTCACCCCCACAGTACCGGTTCTCGATTTTGGCAGAATATATATACCAATTTTTGTTGAATTCTGTCCACGCGATAAAATTTGTATAAAGAACAACGTAAATACATACATACATACATACATACATACATCCTTTTTTATTTTTTTATAAAAAAACAAAAAAACATTGTACTTCACAAACGAAATATATAATTTAAAAACTACGTCAAAGATATTATATTAACATTAGAGTAATTAGTAACGAAAGAAATGATAATCGATCATGAGAAAGAAGAAGAAGAAGTCAGCAGTTAACTTCTAGAATATTATGATCGTAAAATAATAGCACGACTTACCAGCAAACTATTTTTTTTAAAGAGGATCTGATGTGTTCTCCCTTTCACTGAAGTAATTTGCTCCGTTAATTATCAGAGACTCCTTGTAAATAAATTTTCTGTAGTTATTAAATTTTTTTCTTTTTCTTCCGGAAGACTATTGAACAGATTATCGCGGAATAACGGGTACTTAGGCGTACAGTAAATACAGCAAATGATAGCATTTAATATCCGTTAAAAATATCAAGTCCAGAGGACGAGGATAATTATTTGAGTAGCAGGAAACTTGCTTTACGACTGTCGAAATGGCACCTAAAACATTAAAATATTCACGAACACGATTTCCAATTACTCCCCCCCCCTCCCCAACCCCCTTTTACAATCTGAATCGAAGAGGGGGGATGGGGGTAGTTTGAATATTTCGCTTAGATTGCGGTTATTATTATTATTATTAAATTCCGTGGAGACGAATTTTTAGCCGACTGTGCGTCCGCAGTCATCAAGGTGGCAGTGGCTACTAACCTTAAATACCAACGATTTCAACTGTTGCCATCGTCTTGCGTTAAAAAACAAAAAAAACGTGCGACGCTCGACTACAGAGCCCCGAGTGGCGTTTTCCAGAGAGGTTGGTCATCCACACGGCAAGGTGCGTTCTTAGGAAATAAATTCACAATGTTGTAGAACACTTAATATGTCAGTTATATCCATGGTTAATTGTTGTAAATTATGTTATTAATTAATAAGTGGAACAACCAAATTGGGAACAAATGCCGCGGATTTAAGATTTATTATTCATTTACATTAGTCCTCGGTCGAGGAACAAAGGAATAAAACAATTACGAAGATTAAAAACGAACGCTGTAATTTACAAACAAAATATATAATTTAAAGATTATAAAATAATGTAAATAAAATAAATATATATATATATATATAAAATAAAATTAAATTAAATTATATAATAAAATAAATAAATAAATAAAATTATATTATTAATTAATTGGCACGTGCTGATGACGTGGTGATAATATCAACAACAACTTAATATTATCTTTGATAAATTAAGAAAACTGTAATAGATTTATTTTTAAAGAAGACATAAAATATAAAAAACATACAATATTTTTTATATTATATTTTATATTATCTTTGATAAATTATGATAACTGTAATGGATTATTTTTTTAAAAAAGACATTAAATATAGAAACATGCTACTGCTGACTTTATATTATCTTTGATAAATTATGATAACTGTAATGGGTTATTTTTTTTAAAAAAAAACAAAATATATAAGAAAAACATGAAACTACTGACTTAATATTATCTCTGAAACTTCACTAAAATTGTAATGCATATAAAAATATTGCATTTTATTTTGTAACCGTGGTACTGCTAATTTTTATATTATCTGTGATAAGTTATTAACATTGTAATGGATTTAACAAATTGCATTTTAAATAATATCCAGAGAACTACTGGCGCTTATATTCTCTCTGATGTATTATAAACATTAGAATTAATTCGATTGCACAAAATTTACCAATATATACATACATATATATATATATATATATATATATATATTATTATTATAAAAATAATTGTGAATATGTTAACGTTCTTAATTATTTTATTATTTATCTGTGTGAATGTTATGTTTAGTATTTGTATATTGAGTAGAACCGACAGCAGCAGAGGAGGCAGATAAAGGAACATGCCACAAAACGGTTGTTCTAGAAATAAACTTTAAAAAAAAGATGATTCAGTGACGCAGGCAATGTGGAACAAAAGGGATGAACGGACATAGAAGGAGATGAGGTAGAAATAAGCGATGACCGTATAATATATTTGGGATCCAAATTCCACAAAGATGGAGAAGGATGAAGTTAGAAAATAAATAGTACTTCTCACTACTACCTGCTTTTAAACTAAGAATAAATGAGGATATATAAAACCCATGATGATGCCAATCCTGTATTATGGAAGTGAAAGGCTGGACACTAAACAAGAAAGAGGAGATAGCGATTAACATTTTTGAAAGAAATATTTTAAGAAGAATTCGGGGCCCATGACATATGGAGACACAAGGATATAATAATAAGGTTTTTTTTAGGGCAACAGACTACATGAGGCTAATCCACATTGGGCAACTCCCCTTTAATAGCATAGGAAGGGATTTGAAAGGGGGGATGCGGAAGGGTAGAGGAAGGTAGCCAAGGGTTAACTAGGGCCCCCCGGGCTATGGTTTAAGGATCCTACCCGGCATTCGCCTAAAAGTGATGCAGAGAAAACCCTAGAAAAACCTGCATCAGGTAGGTCGGGCATTGGGTACTTGTCCCACGCCCTTCCGATAGCGGGAGAGGAGTTTGCTGTGGGGACGCAGCATTCCCTTCTCCATACCTCGACCAGTTTAGGAGGCAGCTGGCCGACTATTCCCGATATGACCTATATAAAGAACCCAAGTATCGCAACAGCTGCTAGATTAAAGGGGAATGGAAAGTATAGTGACACGTGCAACGCATGGGGAAGGAAAGGATGCATTATACAATTATATGGGAGGTAAAACCAAGGAGCAGACGAAGTAGAGAAGGACATAAAAGGATGATGGGATTTGAGGAACTGGAGGAGAATAGCTTTAGACAGAGAAGACAGAGAGGTCGAGGCTGTGGAACCATAGATGAAGAAGATTTGGCTGGAAGCTCGGTATAAGTTTAAAAATGATTTTAAGAATTATAATAACATAGTTCTATGTTCCGAGCATATTTCAGATAATTTAAAATACATATTTTAACCCTGATGATGTCAGGAGAGTTCATACGAGGTCGAATCAGTGTTCGAAAAAATATTTAGAACGGAACAAACTGAACATATTTAAGGTAGATGAGGTTGACTTTGGGCATCGCCGAAACGTTCCTCGACGAAGTTAATTGTTTGTAAAATTTTGATATTTTATTTCCTGGGAAATGAGACGAAAAATAAGGGTAACTTAAACTAGTAAAATATGACAGTTGTCTAGCAACGTTCTTTAACGGCATAGGAAGGGATTTAGAGGGTGGAGGGGAACAGAAATATGACCGCAACGTCAACAAGGAGCGTAAGATTGTCACCGCCTTGCTGTTAATTACGTAAATACGCCCCCTGGACTTCCGCCCCGGGCGGGACTTGATTAAGATCTCGATTACCCAGCGATCTGTGTTAATTGCGCCGGTGCTCTCATCTTCCTCCGCCGCGTCTCATCTGACCTCCTCTTATCTCCCATTTATATTTACTAGTACCAAAAAAACTTATTCAAGTCGCTTCATTTTACTTTTCCCTCCCCCCCCCTATATTCTATACAAGTGTTTTACATGATCTTAAAACAACCTCACTGTCTTCACAACATCTTAATTAATTCTTACTAATTGAAGAAATTGTCCGTTATGGCACAGCGAACATACAGAAAATAATTCAGAAACTAGAATACGTGAGCGTGTGAGTAATTTTATACACAAACACTGTCGGTTCTACTCATTATAGAAATACTAAGCATAACAGATAAAAAAGAATATTATTAAGAACGTTAACATATTCACAAATTTATTTATAAAAATAATATATATGTATGTATATATTGGTAATGTTTATAATATATCAGAGAGAATATAAGTGTCAGTAGTTCTCTGGATATTATTTAAAATGCAATTTGTTAAATCCATTACGATTTTAATAACTTATCACAGATAATATAAAAATTAGCAGTACCACGGTTACAAAATAAAATAATTTTTTTTAAATGCATCACAATTATAATGAAGTTTCATGTTTTATATATATATAGCTTTTCTTAAAAAAAATAATCCATTTTAAGTTTTTATAATTTATCAAAAATAATATTAAGTCAGCAGTAGCATGTTTTTTTTATATTTAATGTATTTTTTTTTAAAAAAAAATCCATTACAGTTTTTATAATTTATCAAAGATAATATAAAGTAGCATGTTTTTTATATTAAATGTTTTTTTTAAAAAAAATTAATTCATTACAGTTTTCATAATTTATCAAAGAGAATATTAAGTCAGTAGTAGCATGTTTTATATATTTAATGTCTTTTTTTAAATAAAATAATCCATTACAGTTTTCATAATTTATCAAAGAGAATATTAAGTCAGTAGTAGCATGTTTTATATATTTAATGTCTTTTTTTAATAAAATAATCCATTACAGTTTTAATAATTTATCGAAGATAATAAAAAATTAGTAGTAGCATGTTTTTTTATATTTAATGTTTTTTAAAAAAAATAATCCATCACAGTTTTAATAATTTATCAAAGAGAATATTAAGTCAGTAGAACTATGTTTTTTAAAAAAATAATCCATTACAATTTTCATAATTTATCAAAGATAATATTAAGTCAGTAGTCGCATGTTTTTATATTTAATGTCTTTTTTAAAAATAATCCATTATAGTTTTAATAATTTAATAAAGAGAATATTAATTCAGTAAAACCATGTTTTTTTAAAAAATAATCCATTACAACTATAATTATTTATCAAAGATTATATAGTTAGTAGTAGCATGTTTTATATATTTAATGTCTTTTTGTTAAAAAATAATCCATTACAGTTTTCCTAATTTATCAAAGATAATATGAAGTCAGTAGAACAATTCTGACTATATAAAATGCAAATTTTTAAATTTAATTACACTTATAATAATCTATTAGAGGGAATTTAAAACTCAGTAGCACCATAGTTTCTGTATAAACAATTAATTGACATAAAAATAACTCTAGTACGTTGTCGGTAGTTAAATATTATCATTTTCCTTCAATATATGTTTTCAAGGGTATTAATAATACCGGCTAAAACTTTTCAGTCTGTAAATTCCAGTGGGTTCAATAAATAAAATATATTGACTGGGTTTATTAAGTTTCGTGTTTATAGAAGAAGAAGAAATACTGAAAGGAAATTGACTTATTTTTTTATCCCACCCCCCCAGGAGCAGTACTTGGCGTAAATTTCGTGATCCGCACTTTTTTCCACCCCCCTACTCGGCGTCCTCTGGGAAGTTCTTACCCTCGGAGGCATATTTTCAGTAGCACGATTTTCAAGGCTCCTCCTCCCGCATCAAGTCTACGAGCTACGTGACTCGCCCACTTGCTGCACCCAAGTGTGGTATCAACTATTATCCGGCTCACCCTCCTCTCTAAGTTTGTCTTTCACCTCTCTCTGGCTTTGCTACTCTAAACAGAACAATTGGAAGAAGAATGTGACCGCGATGTGACATCATCTGATACTGAATTTCTCAATTTAATATTGCGTTAAATTTAATTACCAAATTTTTTAAAATCTGATTATTAACCTTCTGTACGTCTGAACAGTGTGTTAAGCAAGTTTGCTGCAAGGTAGTTTGATAATTCCCCCGGCTTACATGACGTCACTTTGAGCGTTGTTGCAACACTTTTTGGCCAATGATGGACGGAGTTGAGGAGGATACGAGGACGACGGGAGTACGAGGATGGAGACGACTGGCGTATGATAGGGGAGAATGGAATAATATTGATGAGAAGGTCAACAAACCCATCCAGGGTTGTAAAGCCAATAATTAATTAATTACCAAGAAGACAGACGGGTCGGAATAATTTCTACCCGTTGTTTACAATGGAATTAATGAATGAATGAATGAAGGTGACGACGGACTGTCCGCGTGTGTTGGCAATTGAGTGAGGAGCCAGCAGGAGCCGCGCCCCGCCCGTGGTTTACGACGCGCCTAATGAAACGAAACGCAGCCCCTAACAAGCAATTGACCGCGTGCCGCTTTCCCCTTCTGCCTTTTATGCCTGAGGATAATTTTAATACCACCAGCGCCCTCTACATTGGGCTTCAATTGAATCTTACACGAAAAAAAAACACCATTTATTTTTAATATCTTTCAGGGGATTTTATCCAACTGTAACGTTTGAAACAAACTTTCCCCCTCAAAATTATTCTGTATTTTAATGAATAATAAAAATGGCCAATAGAGACAGAAAAAGGGTCATACAAATACCACACAACAGTTTCTGGGATCCTTGTTCCCCTTTCGTCAGGTGCTAAGAAGAGCCTAGAGCGACACAACTGCACTCGTCAGTTGACAACAACTCAAAAGCGACGAAAACGCAACGACAATGACAAGAGCCGAAGGGGTTGGCGTAACAATGAGTGAGCAACGGCAATAGGAAAACAAATGGTTCAGCGTAATAATAAGGGATCATAACAATCGTTGAGTTTCATGTGAATAGAGAGATATACAAAATAAAATTGCAATGGCAAAGAGAATGCTACCAAAGATTTTACATAGAATAATTTGGAGTAAAAATTTAACAAAGGTAAAACAAAAATTTATTATATAACTATCTGGGTGCCCGGCGTAGCCCGAGATGTCATTTATCTATAACCCCCGATATGACTCCAATTTCGGCTGCTTTTGCGCAATTTTTATGTAACGCTACTCTAACCCTAATCATTATAATTAACTCTGAAAAATATTTCTTCAACGCAAATATCTGCCGTGTTTGCATGTTCCAAAATTTGCACCCCGCTACCCCTGCATCTGAGGGGTAAATGCCAATTTGAATGTCGTAACTAAACACAGTGACTTCCATAACCTTTGATTTGACTCAAATCTCGGTTGTATTCGCGTTATTTTACTGTAAAGCATCTCCACCCCAAAGGGTGTCCTTTTAACAGGGCGTAGGGGATGAAAATTGTATTCAGATAACATTGGTAGAAACACTATCAATATCTTTGACCCCTAAAAATATTTATCCGACTCAAATATCGGCTGTTTTAGTATGTTTAAATATTTCCACCCCCGCTTCTGGGGGTGGAAGACGCGTCTCACCCCGACAGTGTTTGTTTCCTGGTCGCAAAGAACACGTGTACGAAATTGGGTGAAAATTGCTCGACTGGTGTAGATTTGTATTTTATTTAGAAAACGTTTGTATGGGAAATAGAAAAGGGCTGTTTTTAGGGTTTTCCCGGAAATTATTCGATTTTTTCTCGCCTTTTAAACCTTCCCTAGACCTCCACGAACATTTCAAGACTAAGATAAGATAAATCCGTTCAGCCGTTCTCGAGTTTTAGTGAGACTAACGAACAGCAATTCATTTTTATATATATAGAAGATAAATACAGAACATTCTATGTTGTGGGAAGTGAAACTTGGCCCCTGACGCAATTACAAAATTAGAACAGCAGAATTCGATTACCTGAGAAGGACAAGTCTTCAAAAAAACAAAAAACAAGACAGGATAAAATTAGAAACGAGCTCCATTTTGGAAAGAAATGAAGGTAACCACGTCTGTCGTTAAAAAGGATTGAAAATCGAACCCTTAAATGGTATGTGGTCACGTACAAAGAATGGAAAATTGAAGATGGAGAAAACAAATATACCAATGGTCACCTCCTGGGAAAAAATAAACAGGGGCAGACTTAGATTGAAGTGGGAAACCCACGTGAAAACCGTAATGGATGACAGGAATTTGGAAGATGGAGACTGGAACGACAGACAAGAAATGGAAATTGGAGTCGGCAAACCTATAAAAAAAAATGGAGGGAAAAGCCGAAGAAGAAGAAGAGAAAAATTGACTAGATAATTATTTTTCTGAGATTGTAGAAGATAAAAGTCTGAAATTGTTGAGTTGTTTCGTCACCACTGAATAATCGTAAAATAATTAAGAACGACGTTTAAAATATCCTGAAACAAAGTGAATAAAGTCACTCTGAAGGCGTAAAGGGTGGCAAAATTAAGAAGAAAAATAATTCTCCAGAAAGGAAAAAACGATACAGAAATGAAATAAAAGTGACTTCTGAAGAAACGGACAGTGTTGAGAGCAACGTATGTATTATTATTATTATTATCCGCAGAATATTTTACGTTCCGTATCTATATGTATTCTCACCCAATTAATGGACGGATACCACAGCGAAGAACGCAATGGCCTGGCAACCAAACAAGAGCACCAGCACTATTACTATTATTATTCCCCCTCCCCCCTTCGCGCCCCAGGACCAAATCTCGTCAAATGAAAGAAGACAGTAGTTACGACTTGACCTTAGGTTTTTTTTTTACTACCGCAAACAAACTTCTTCCGGAGTAATCTGCAAAATACGAACACAAAGAGAACGGAACGATCCCCTATTAACACGTTTTTTTTTCTTTCCTGTCGTAAACTTTTCACCTTTAATTTTGTTAACTTACTGTGAAGGTCTTTATTGCACTCTGGATGTAAGGATAATAATGGTCTTGGCCTTCAGAAAGAAGTCGCTGGTAAAGTAGAAATGTATTACTGCTTTGAGGACACTTAATATAACTTATCAATGGTCATCAGATATGTAAATTATTTTTTTTAGAGCAACAGGCTACATGAGGGTAATCCACGTTGGGCAACTCCCCTTTAATAGCATAGGAAGGGATTTGAAAGGGGGGAAGCGGAAGGGTAGAGGAAGGTATCCAAGGGTTAACTAGGGCCCTCGGGCTATATTTTAAGGATCCTACCCGGCATTCACCTAAAAGTAATGCAGGGAAAACCATAGAAAAACCTGCATCAGGTAGGTCGGGCATTGGGTACTTGTCCCACGCCCTTCCCTGGATGGCAGGAGGGGGATTTGCTGTGGGGACGCAGCATTCCCTTCTCCGTGCCTCGACCAGTTTAGGAGGCAGCTGGCCGACTGTTCCAATGGGAATAGCGAACAACTCTTACCGTATGCCCAAGGTCTGTGACACCGGAACATGCACCTCTCAGATCAGGCCGAGGTGCCTCGTCTTGTGGGAACTTTAGTTCAAAAACGGAGAGGAGGAGGCATCCCCAAAGTTAGCCCCGCCCCCTCCCCAGATAATTAAAAATTTCAATTTTTTTTATTTTCCTCTTTCGAGTGTCATGTCTTCTACATATTTTCATAAACACGTGTATTTTTCTAAAAATCAAAAAACAATTATTTCTGGAACCGTTAAATGTCTTCACTTTTGATTTTTTTCAATGACTGTTGGTAAAAATTTTCATGGTATACGTCACAAAATTAAATACAAGCTTCTCTTTGCGCTCTCTTTGACTCTGTGACGCTGAATCTTTGCCGCATATATTTTTCATACTCAGAAGACACCCATCACTGAGTTTGACAACGGAGTCTCCATATTATCTTTTTATTAACATATTTTTTTCATAGTAAACTCATATAAGTCCATGAAGTCCTAACATCAGAGCCGGCAAACCGTTAACAGTAATTTTATTAATTTACGGAATTATAAGAAGATATTAAAACGTTTTATGGTTCACTAATTGCTTAGGAATTGTTTTTCAAACTTGTCGAAGAGAAATTTATTTTTATAGTTCTTCCGTGAAAAGGGCCCGTAATGAACTTTAGAGGAAGGGTTTGTGAAGAGTGAGGGAAGGTATTTTTCTTTGTGATGCAGTTGGAAATTTCCGAACAATGGAGGGTGGCTTTGTTCGCCTTCAAGAGAACAACGAATATTGTTCTATATACGAAAAATAAAATAATTAAATAATAATAATAAATTCAAAGTAGTCGTAAAAAATTAATTTCACTTAATGGGGTTTTACATTTGTATGCAATAAATAAATAAAAAATAGGCGTAACAGTTGAAGGGTCAATGTTGAACTGTAATTGTAAAAAAAAAACCTGTGATAGGATTCTCTCGCAGGTGATCTGCGAGAGATATTCTCTCGCAGGTCGAACCTTTTAGGAGAGATACGAAGGGGCTACCTTTGGGGATGCCTTTTCCTCTCCGTTTTTGAACTAAGGTTCCCACAAGCCGAGGCACCTCGGGCCAGTTTTGAGAGGTGTATGTTCCGGGGTCACAGACCTTGGGCATACGGTAAGAGTTGTCCACTATTCCCGTTGGAATAGTCGGACAGCCGCCTCCTAAACTGGTCGAGGCACGGAGAAGGGAATGCTGCGTCCCCACAGCAAACTCCTCTCCCGCTATCGGAAGGGCGTGGGACAAGTACCCAATGGCAGACCTACCTTATGCAGGTTTTTCTAGGGTTTTGCCTGCATTTCTTTAGACGAATTCCGGGTAGGATCCTTAAAATATAGCCCGGGGGCCCTAGTTAACCCTTGGCTACCTTCTTCTACCCTTCCTCATCCTCCCTTTCAAATCCTTTCCTATGCTATTAAAGGGGAGTTGCCACCTTGTGGATTACCCTCATGTAGCCTGTTACCTAAATAAAAATAATAACTTCGGATTCACCTCTCCATTTTTGAACTAAGCTTCTCACAAGCCGAGGCTCCTCGGCCTGTTCTGAGAAAGATGCATGTTCCGGGGTCGCAGACCTTGGGCATACGGTAAGAGTTGTCCTCTATTCCCATTGGAACAGTCGGCCAGCTGCCTCCTAAACTGGTAGAGGCACGGAGAAGGGAATGCTGCGTCCCCACAGCAAAGTCCTCTCCCGCTATCGGAAGGGCGTGGGACAAGTACCCAATGCCCAACCTACCTGATGCAGGTTTTTCTAGGGTTTTCCCTACATTTCTTTAGGCGAATTCCGGGTAGGATCCTTAAAATATAGCCCGGGAGCCCCTAGTTAACCCTTGGCTACTTTCCTCTACCCTTCCGCATCTCTCCTTTTCAAATCCCTTCCTATGGTATTAAAGAGGAGTTGCCCAACGTGGATTACCCTCATGTAGCCTCCTGTTACCCTAAAAAAAACAACTTCGGATTGAATTTAATTTACTCAGAAAGTTACCACTCATTACCTCGTACTTTTGTTTTCACCCCGGTAAATAAAATATGTCTTATTGGCAACAACGTCAAAAAAATATATTATAAGTCTCACATTACATTTAAAATTATGGTAGAAAAGATTAAATTAAATTTTTACAATTTTATCTGTAAGAATGTAAAGACAGTTTTACGTAAAGCTGATTTTATTTTTAACTAGCTGAAGGTGCCCATAACCCCCGATATGACTCCAATTTCGGTTGCTTTTGCGCTATTTTTATGTACCGCTCCTCGAACCCTACCCCTACATTTTCTCCCTCGCATGCCGAAAGGGGTTGAAATTATACACGAAAAAACATCAGTAGAAATACAATCAATATAATTAACCCTGAAAAATATTCACTCAACGCAAATATCTGCCGTGTTTGCATGTTCCAAAATTTCCATCCCGCTACCCCTGCATCTGAGGGGTAAATGCCAATTTCAATGTCATAAATAAACTCAATGGCATCCATAACCTCCGATTCGACTCCAATCTCGGTTGAATTCGCGTTATTTTCTTGTAAAACATCTCCATCCAAAACAATAAGGGTGACCTTATTTCAGGGTGTAGGGGATGAAAATTATATTCATATAACATCGGTAGAAACACTATCAATATCTTTGACCCATAAACATATTTATCCATCTCTAATATCGGCTGTTTTTGCATGCTTAAATATTTGCACCCCGTCTACCCCCGCTTCTGGGGGTGGTAGACGCGTCTACTACCGACAATGTTTTTTTCCTGGTTGCAAAGAACACGTGTACGAAATTTTTGTGAAATTCGCTCCACCGGTGTAGATTTGTATAAGGAACATACAAATAAACAAATATAGAAACACTCTACTTTATTTATTAGAAGAAGAAGATTAGATCAGGGTTTCTTTGAAACATTAGAAAGTGTGACAAGTCCATTTTTATATTTTGTAACGGGGTAGTAAAATGACAAATTACAACGTTGCTGCAGTTTGGACAAGGACTTGTTTTAAAAAAGAGATCCAGTTGATCGTTTAGCCTTCATCACGGACCGCGAGCGACACAAAACGCCAGTAGACGTGCATGACGGGGAGCGGCGCTTTCAGGGGCTGGGGACACGTGAATACGTCCTCCTCGGCTTTGACTTGCTTCAATACGCTCAACTCTGGCTTTGAGACGTATTGTATGACAGCGTGTGTGTGTGTGGGCGTGTGTAACTGCGGTAATGCCGTATCACGCCTGTAATCAGAGACATTCCAACAGGACAAAAGCCCCCCTTCATACACGACAGGAAGCGGTCATTTCACGATAACGAAGGCTCCGCATGACGCGTAAGCATCGGGTACGCGAGTACCTGACGTAAAATCAACATACTTTGGTAACAGCTGGAAGAGTGAGGAACTTTATATCATACGGCCATCTGTGTACAGATACTGGAAGCCAAAGACTAGATTAATCAAAGTATACGTATGTAAAAATGTCGACCAGACCGGGAATCGAGCCCCCCTCGACCTTTAAGACCGTGACGTCACGCGCGAGACACAGCGAGAGAGTGACGTCACTACGCGACGAACAGATGTAATAGTTCACTTTTCAAGTAAATGAAATAAAGCAGAAATATTTTAATTCAATTAAAAACTATATTAACTTTATCCATCAACACTACATCGAATAATAATAATAAAAAAAATACAACCATACGAAATACTTTACGATCCTTGCGGGGAAGATGTAAGTTAATTTTCGTCGGCCATGTTTAGTGACTCCAATATGGCGGCTATTTGTTTACATTGTGAATCTTTTAGCTCGTCCAATCCCGATCCTCCATCCCCTCAGACCTCATGTGGTTCACCTACAATCTGGTCGACATTTTTCCCCCCATCCATATACTTGAGTGTATAAATTCTTTCTTTCAATAACTTTCAATTAAACAAAAAAGAATTTTTTTTTTCAATTTATATTGGATATTCACCCTTCATCAGGTCCTGGGAATTAGGCCTCGAAGGTGTACTTGGATGTGTGTTAATTCTGGGTGAACCGCATGAGGTCTGAGGAAAATTACATGCTTTTGACTGAGGGAGCCGTTTATGTATTTTAATTTAATTTATTGAATATTTTAATTAAAAACCGCCAAATCTTTATTTGAAATTGAGTTTGATCTTTGACAAGGGATAGTTTGCCCAACGTGATTCATTTCTCCCTTCTGTTTTATTTCGTCAGAGATGACAAGAATTCAGCTGAAATCGTAGTAGATTTAGACAGCTAGCACAAAAAAACAACAACAAGCGTTTGACTGAGGGAGCCGTTTATGTTTTTATAATTTAATTTCTTGAATATATTAATTCAAAAGCCGCAAAACCTTTTTTTTAAAAAAAATTGAGTTTGATTTTTGACAAGGGATAGTTTTCCCAACGTGAGTGAATTCTCCCTTCCGTTTTATTTCGTCAGAGATGACAAGAATTCAGCTGAAATCGTAGTCGATTTGGACAGCAAGCAATAAAAACAACAAGCGTTTGACTGAGGGAGCCGTTTATCTATTTTAATTTAATTATTTAATATTTTAATTATAAACCGCCGAAGCTTTATTTGAAATTGAGTTTGATCTTTGACAAAAGACAGTTTTCCCAACGTGACTCATTTCGACCTTCCGTTTTATTTCTTCAGAGATGCCAAGAATTCAGTTGAATCGTCGTCGATTTGGACAGCAAGCAAAAAGAAACATGCGTTTGACTGAGGGAGCCGTTTATGTATTTTTTTAAAAGTAAAATTAATCGCCGTTAGGAAACAAACGGAGCAACGTGTTGTTATTAAGTTTTTTAAGGGTCGCAAATTTTTCGTTACAGAGGGAGGGTAGCCGTCGCGTTCAGGAGAGCAAAGCGCGACTCATATCTTGACTGAGGGAGTCGTTTAATTCTTTTTTTCGTTGTTGGTTGCAAGTTTTTATAACGAATTTAGCTCATTTGTTGATTATAAGACTCGACCTTTCCTTCAGAGAAACAAAAACACACGAAGAATTTGAATTTAAGGCCAGAATAAGAAGAAAAAATAAATAAAGACTTTGGAAACAAAACTCTCGCAATTACAGAAAAGTGGGGGGGGGCTCTTTGATTATGCTCTTCTGTTGCTAAAAAGGCAGCAAAGTTAAACAGTGTGGTTACGGGAAAAGTTGTTAACGTTCTAAACGAAACTGCAGGACCGCCAACTACAATGTCAAAGACGCTGCTGTTTGCAGTTTTACTGCTTAGAGAAGAGAGGCGTAGAGTTACGCGCGCGTAGAACTGCACGGGAAAGGCGAAAGAAGACCAGAAAAATCTAGAAGACAACAAACATACTGACTGTCACGTTAATCAAATCAAATTATCAGTGTTGATTCAATAAAAATCAAATTAAATAAATAAATAATTAATTTTCTATTATAAATAAATAAATGATCTTCAGTCGGATAAATAATTATAATTATCAGACTCATGATAATTTATTTATTTATACTAGAAAATTAAATATTTATATTATTTTATTTTATTTTTTAATAAATAAACACAAATTATTGCAACAAAAAATTATTAAATTCCCAACCACGTTTCGTCCTTTATTTTACGACTTCATCAGGTATGACTACGTTTAATAATTATAATTATGAGACTCAAAGACCATTTATTTATTTATAATAGAAAATTAAATATTTATAGTATTTTATTTTATTTTTTAATAAATAAACACAAATTATAGCAAAAAATATATATATATTAAATTCCCAACCACGTTTCGTCCTTTATTTTAAGACTTCATCAGGTATGACTACGTTTATTAATTACTATTATCAGACTCAAAGACCATTTATTTATTTATAATAGAAAATTAAATATTTATATTATTTTATTTTATTTTTTAATAAATAAACACAAATTATTGAAACAAAAAAAATTATTAAATTCCCAACCACGTTTCGTCCTTTATTTTACGACTTCATCAGGTATGACTACGTTTAATAATTATAATTATCAGACTCAAAGACCATTTATTTATTTATAATAGAAAATTAAATATTTATAGTATTTTATTTTATTTTTTAATAAATAAACACAAATTATTGAAACAAAAAAAATTATTAAATTCCCAACCACGTTTCGTCCTTTTTTAAAGACTTCATCAGGTATGACTACGCTTAATAATTATAATTATCAGACTCAAATTTAATTTATTTTTTTATAATATAAAATTAATTATTTATATTATTTTACTTTATTTTTTAATAAATAAACAAATTATTGCAAAAAAATATATATTAAATTCTTAACCACGTTTCGTCCTTCTTATGAGACTTTATCAGGTATGACTTTGTTTAACCTACAATTTAGAAAGCATTTTTATATATAAAAAATTAACAATTATTTTAATTAACCTGTTAAATTTTTTTTTGTTGTCGATTTTGATTTTTCAGTTGTATTATTTTTTATGTTTTTTTATCACGTTTTTGGCAGTGTTGCCTGTTTTTTTTAGGGTGTTCTCTCTGTGTGTGTTTCGTTTTTTATTATAAAACAATCTTATAGTTTGTTTTTATGCTTTAGCTGTGAAAATAGGGACATGTGGAAGCGTATTTTATGTGTTATCCTCATTTGTCGTATTTATTAAGTATGTTTTATTGTTGGCTTTGTTAAGTTTATTATTAAAAATGTTAGGGTTTGTTTTTATTACGCAGATATTTTAGTGGTGTAGTAGGGGGGATTATTATGTAATAAATACTGTATTTGATACTCGGGGAATTATCCTAATTTTGTTTTCCCTTATCGGTATTTTTAGGGGTTTTGTGTGTGTGTGTGCGTTTCTTTGCTTTTTTATGTCGTATAGTTCCTTTTATTTTCTGTTAGTTTAGTTTTTTTTTTCGGTTTCTGTTTAAGCTATATTCTTTCTTTTAATTATTTTAAGCGATGTTTTACATCCTAATCTATTTGTAATGTTGGTATTTATCAGAGGCGAAGGAGCATAATTTAATTCAAACATTCTTAAATAATTTACTTCATAGCAGCACGTTTCAACGCAAAATTTTTTTTCCCCTCACACTTTCATTACAACCGACCCAGTTTCATGGAATTTCACGATCGTTATTCCATAGTTTATTATGTATAAGTCCGCTTATAAATCCATATTAAGAAGGCTGTGAGCTAGAGGAACGTTTTCGGCTGCACGCTGTAATAATGTCAGGGGCTTTAAGCTACGCATTACTTTATATTTACTGTCGCAGGAGCTGCGGACATATATATATATATATAACATTAAATCGGTTGACCACCTGTGGTGAAGCGATCATCATCGCTGACGACCTCATTAGTTCCCCCGACAAGATAAATGTAACATTGTACCGAGCCGTTAACGACGCAAGCAGTTGATGAGACTTTAAATAAAATAAAGTAACCGAAAAAGAACCTGTATTAAATCGTAGTAAAATTGTTTAAGACTGAGGACTGTAAAAAAAAATATATATATATCACGGACAAGACAACAACCAATCATAAGAACTGAAATACAGAAAGAAAAAATTTAAATAATAAATAAATTATGCCATTTAATATAAAAAATACATTCAAGGATATTACTATTTATTTTGAAAGAAAACAATAATGTCTTTAACTGAAATAGTGTAAGAAAAAATTGAAAGAATAAATATATAAATTATGCCATTTAATATTTTAAAAAACACATGCAAGGATATTACAATTTTTTTTAAAAAAAATCACATCTTTAACTGAAATACAGAATGAAAAAATTGAAATAATAAATAAATTATGCCATTTAATATTAAAAAAAACATTTAGGATATTACAATTTTTTTTAAGGAAAAATCATTTTCATGTCTTTAACTGAAATACTGAAAGAAAAAATTGAAATAATAAAGAAATAAATGATGCCATTTAATATTAAAAAGCACATTCAAGGACAATAAAGTATTGTTTTAAAAAAACAATCATGTCTTTAACTGAAATACTGAAATAAAAAATTGAAATAATAAATTTATTATAGTATTTATTATTAAAACTCACACATTCAAGGACATTACAATTTTTTTTAAAAAAACAAAACATTATCATGTCTGTAACTGAAATAGTGAAAGGAAAAACTGAAATAATAAAGAAATAAATTATGCCATTTAATATTAAAAATCACACATTCAAGGACATTACAATTTTTTTTAAAAAAGAACAATCATGTCTTCAACTGAAAAAAAAATTAAAATAGTAAGGAAATAAATTATGACATTTAATATTTTAAAAACGCATTCAAGGACATTACAATTTTTTAAAAAAACAAAACATTATCATGTCTGTAACTGAAATAGTGAAAGGAAAAACTGAAATAATAAAGAAATAAATTATGCCATTTAATATTAAAAATCACACATTCAAGGACATTACAATTTTATTTAAAAAAACCAAACATGTCTTTAACTGAAATACTGAAGGTAAAATTGAAATAATAAATAAATAAATTATGCCATTTAATATTAAAGAAACACATTCAAGGACAATATAATATTGTTTAAAAAAAATAATGTCTTTAACTGAAATACTGAAGGAAAAAATTGAAATAATAAATTTATTATAGTATTTATTATTAAAAATTGCAATCAAGGACATTACAATTTTATTTTTTAAAAAACAATCATATCCTTTTGGGGCACATCACTTCATCATTTATAGTTAAATTATAGAAGTTTTACCAACTGCCTTTTCTTCTTAAACACATGGACAAGCTGTTGGAACACATTTACCTCTTAACAATAGTTTGAGGACAATACTTCAGAAATAATGAGGACTAAATGAATGTAACCTTAATATATTCCTGAAGTGTTACTATATTTTTCCTTCTAAAATAAATAATAGTCAATGGATTTTTTAAAATTTATTTTCATTTAGTGAAGTGTTGAGAATGTGGAATATTATCAGGAAAATTTTTAGGAATTTCTACTAAGACTTCTATTTTTATTTCAAAAATTTTATTTAAGGACACAGAAGCCAAATAACACACCAAAAATTTAGTGCTAAATTATTAAAATAAATATAAATACTTACAACAGAAAAATAAATGTGGTATTAATTGACTATTTACTTGTCTAATTGGTGTCCTTTCAACATTAACCTTTAATATTTTATAATTTCAAAATTGTATCGTTCAACCGTTTTTTTAGGGCAACAGGCTACATGAGGGTAATCCACATGGTGGCAACTCCCCTTTAATAGCGTAGGAAGGGATTTGAAAGGGGGGATGCGGAAGGGTGGAGGAATGTAGTCAAGGGTTAACTAGGGGCACCCGGGCTATGGTTTAAGGATCCTACCCGGCATTCGCCTAAAAGAAATGCAGGACAAACCCTAGAAAAACCTGCATCGGGTAGGTCGGGCATTGGGAACTTGTCCCACGCCCTTCCGATAGCGGGAGAGGAGTTTGCTGTGGGGACGCAGCATTCCCTTCTCCGTACCTCAACCAGTTTAGGAGGCAGCTGGCCGACTGTTCCAATGGGAACAGCGAACAACTCTTACCGTATGCCCAAGGTCTGTGACCCCGGAACATACACCTATCAGAACAGGCCGAGGTGCCTCGGCTTGTGGGAACTTTAGTTCAAAAACGGAGAGAGGAGAAGGCATCCCCCAAAGGTAGCCCCTTCGTATCTCTCCTACAAGGTTCTGCCTGCGACAGAATAGCCCTTGCAAACCTTATCCTTCGTTCAACCGTTAACAGAATTGCTTATATGTTTAATTATCATAATAACCTTACTGCTTTTTTTTTTAAAAAAAACTAATGTTAAAATCTCCAGCCTGTTATTAGTCAGAAAATTTATTATCTTTTTTAAAACATAATATTTTTACACACACAACGTTTCAACCCTGATTTGGGACCTCTTCTGGTGTATAATTACAATTAAATAAAATTATCTAAAATATATAAATTATATTTATACACAACTGTCTTAAAACTTATCAGGTTGGCAAGACTTGTTTCTTAATTTTTGTTGTTGTTGGATAATTGGATTTAATTTGTAATGGTACAGCTTAAGTGGTTCCAATCAGGGATGAAACGTTGTATATATTAAATATTATGTTTCAAATATGATAATAAATTTTTCTGGTTGTTGATTTTAACATTTATTCCTTAATATACTTGTTTCTCGAACCGTTTCAATTCAGACAAAATTATATACATACATAATTATTTATATATTATAGTACCATAATATAATATTACTTTTTAAATCCTCATGATGCCGTAACTGCAATTTTTTGTTGGTTCTACATTTTTTGGGGTACTAGAACCACAAGACATTAATATAGTTATTTTATTTTTTTGACTTAATTGTAAGCCATTATTCATAGTAATTTATTTGTATTTATTTTTAATATTAAATGAGGTGTTATAATTGCACTTGTGACCTTTTTATCCTCTTCTCCCCCCTCCCCCTTCCACCCCCAATCTCTCTTCACAGTGACGTGACGCAGCGTTAGAAAGTTTCGCCTGCAGGTCTTCCCTCCGGTCTATAGACAAAGCTCTTCCCCGGAACAATGGACCAGCCTACTGTTCTCACTTTATTTACAAGTATTTTCCACTCTGCACAGAGAATCGCACACCATTAAAAATCTGACTAAAAGACTTTTGCTTGTGGACGAGCACGAAAAACGGGAAAGTTCTAACTTAATGGGGGAGGGGGGGGGGGCAAGCGGACGTGGGGGATTTCGTCTTCTTGTGAACGTCTTTGGTTTACGGGTGTTTATGAATGACCAATACGTAGGCCGAAGGATTACAATTAATATTAATCCTTTGCGAGACAGTTGACTGTTATGAGGAGTCTCTGGAAATGAAAATTCATAATCTTTACTCACGTCATAAATAAGGAAATGTTCTATAAAATTCGGTTTCTTTTATGAGGATGTAAAAAAATTAATAACTAACGTGGTTTTAAAAGTTTTATTTAACGCATGCTTTGAATTAATAAAAGAATTTTTGAGTTTTTACAGATACTTTTTATTTATATTAGAAATATATATATATATGACGGCGAATTAGAAGCCTCTGCGTTATGTGAAACCACAGACTAGTGAATAGGGTGGTATTTCCCCCCCCCCCCCTTCTTACTCTAACGAGGACAATTATTATCAAGATTCTCGTTAGTTGATGGACATTCCTTTTACGTGGACACGAAATACTTCTTCCTCCGTTCAGATGAAGCAACTCGACCTTCTAGATTCCTTGGCTCGAATGCCCATGAAGGGCCTTGGCCCTTACATGACACATTCTGGATTCAGGAATGACACCTGGTCAGAGTGTCGATTCTCCCTCAGCCTTAACCCCAGTTTTCTTGACCAGGACGAACACAAACATCCACGCCCATGCCGGGATTAGAACCTGGGACCTCTGTGATGCGAGGCAATGACGCTGACCACTACACCACAGCAGGCCGGCAGTAATATATATATATATATATTGTGGTAATTGGTAATTAAGACATTGTTCTAATTGAAAAGTTGAATTGTAGAGGACTCATTATTAGTGGATATAGAGCGGACGCCGCAACAAACCGACAAGGCAAAGAAAACATTGTTGATGAGTCGAGAAGGTTTAACGCGTTCAAATCTTGCGAGACGAACGAACAGTCAGGAATAGTACAGTCGGGCAGCAGACAGCGAATAGACCAGACGAAAAGTTTTACAGTCGGCAGTCAGAACGAAAGAATGTGGTCCAGTCACAAACATGCTTTCAAATATTAAAAATTAAATCAATATTCAGTCTGGAAGGAGACAGAGCAACTAGTTGCAGTAAAGCATCGAGAACCAACCAATTTGTGTTAAACCAACTAACAAACAACGCCAATTAGAGCCTGTGAACATTTAGAGTCTGTGAGAACTTAGAATCAGTGATGTCCCAAAAATTGTGCACGAAAAACTAAAAAATGAGACCTGGGCGGCCGTAAGTAGAGAAACACTTTAAAATCATTTGTAAACCGTGTTTAAAAGATAAAAGTCAGATCGTTCTTTAATCATTTAATTATCGATAAAATGAGATCGTTAATTCTTGATAAAATTGAAATTGTTTAAATTCAATCTGTAGTATTATTTCTTCCACAACAAATTTCGTCTATGTTCAGACGCATTGATTTCCATAAAAAGTAAATTTGTGTTTTTTTAATTTGTTAAATTCAGCCATTATTATATATTTAATTATTACAATATATTGTGGTAATTAAAAGGCAATTAATAATTAATAATTTAAAAAAACTTGTACTCTAATTGTTAACGGCAGTAGTTGCACACAAGAATGGGCAATAATGCCCCAGGTTTAAGGTATTGTAGGCTAGAGCGTTGTGTGGCCAGTGGTCGTCGTCGAAGCATAGCAGAATAAACTTGTTGTTGAATTATAGCAAAGAGTCTTCGTCGCGATATTGCAGTGTAAAGCCAACTTTTGTCAAACCAACAGTGATAATTAGACTCAGTGTTAAGAATGGCCTGTTATAAAGTGCAATGTGTGTGTGTGTTTGTGTGTAAGTGAATGAACGAGGCGAATTTGCCCTGATTGCCAGAAACTGTAAGTTACAATCTCAGAGAAATATTAATATTTGTAAACCACTAGGTAAAGGTAATTATCGTCAGATTTCGGTTGTCAAATATCGTTTATAATTTTAAGGTTAACATTTTATGTTTTCATTGTAAATAATACATTGAAGTCGATAATAGCTTCATAGAACATTGGATTGTTTCTTTATTTAAAGGGCCAGTAAAGACCCTGAGAGAGAGAGAGAGAGAGAGAGAGAGAGAGAGAGAGAGAGAGTAAATTTTGATTGTAAAACACTAATAAATAATATAAATTGGAAGTTAATTACGTGGTAACAGTTGTAAAAAAAATCATTGGAAAACCTTGGTAAATTTAACTATTTGTGCATTAATAAACCAATTAGTTTGCTTATTTAATAATCTTAATTATTATTATTGAAGCATCCTTTCATTTAAATTATTTAGAGTGATGCATTAACGTTTTATGTAACTTGAAATCATTACAAATTGGCATCTCAACGTGAGGCATTGTGTTTATTTAAACTTTCTTTAAGTTGTAAATATTACAATATATATATATTGTAATATTTACAACTTATTAATATATAACACAAAATTTCTGAATAAGGTAATAATTTGTTTCATTAATCAGGTTTTAGTGTAACAGATATTAATTAAGACTCTTATTATAGTTTCTTGTTCTTCCTACCAGGGCTGTGGTGGATCCTTAAGACAGTAATATCTATATGATATTAAATAGAAGTTTTAATAGGATTCTACGGAGACATTTCGATATTCTAATGTTAATGAGTCATCAACAGTTAAATCGTCATGATAAACCAACCAAGATGGTTGTCGGCTGGCGCCCTGGCGATGTCCTTCAGTCCGCGATAGACAAAAAAAAATGCTTTGGCTTTTTCCTCACCGTAGGCTCGAATTTGTGGTTGTCTTCAGACAAAATTCTGTATTCTATTTTATTTCGGTTGGTCTTTCACGGATGGTGCCGGAAAAATTCTCTGCTTCTCAGCCGGGGGTGGGGGTTGATTAACTCCGGTTTCGTTAAAAACACGAACTAAATTCTGGGAATGAGAAGTCGTTGAACCACTGTCACATAACTTTGTGACTGTTAACAAATCGCGTATTGCATTACACACGCCTACATGGCAGGATTACACAGTTGCCAGTCACTTTGCTTTATTCACCTTACGCTGGCTGACGAAGGGGCGCTATTTACCTCCAGGCGAGGCGAGACAACGTTACGGAACCATGAAAATACTTGCCCGCGTTCTGAACAGTTACACCAACTGCCTCGGTCTTTATTGAGTCATTAAACAAGTCCGAGTAGCCTATAAAATTTTCGGCAACGCTCGCGCGTCTTCCTCCCTTCGCATTCATCTCGCCCGCCGCCATTGTTCCAGAGTTGGGAACTTGTGCATATCTTCAGACAGAGGGAACAGGAAGCTCAAAACAAGACGCTTTCCAAACTACAAGTCAAGCAGCGTTAAAAGTCTTGACATAACCAGAAAAGAATTAGAGCTCAGACGTCTTTCACTTTGAAATACCTTTCTCAGAACACGGATTTATTTGAATTTTCTTTTATGTGCATTCCATCTGGCACGCAACCTCTTTATATCTGCCATATAGTTACAAATAATATATATATATATATATATATATATGTATATATATTGTAACAACCAATACAGCTATCATATATATATATATATATATTGTAACAACCAATACAGCTATCATGTATATATATATTGTAACAACCAATACAGCTACCATATATATATATATATATATATTGTAACAACCAATACAGCTATCATGTATATATATATATATATATATATTGTAACAACCAATACAGCTACCATATATATATATTGTAACAACCAATACAGCTATCATGTATATATATATTGTAACAACCAATACAGCTACCATATATATATATATATATATATATATATATTGTAACAACCAATACAGCTACCATATATATATATATTGTAACAACCAATACAGCTGTCATGTATATATATTGTAACAACCAATACAGCTATCATATATATATATATATATTGTAACAACCAATACAGCTACCATATATATATATATATATATTGTAACGACCAATACAGCTATCATGTATATATATTATTAGTAACTATAAATAATATATATAATACCTGTATTGGTTGTTACAATATATATATATATATATATATATGATAGCTGTATTGTTTTTGTTACACCTTTCGGTCAGACTATTTTATTTTTAAAAATATTGCACTTTACTCTATAATTATTTAAACTACTTAGAATGTTCTAAACTATACTTGTGATCGGTATGGACCGCACACACACACACACACACACACACATATATATATATATATATATCTTAAACCGAAATAAATATTCTACGGGGAAGCATAGATACCTTTGGCGTTTCCTCTGTCAGTCTGGAGCCAAAAATATTAGATTTTTGTTTCCGTGCGTTTGGAGAGCAACGAAGACACAATTATTTTTTTTGACTGAGGGAACCGTATATGTACGTCAGTGAGTGTAATATTTGTTTTATAGAGAAACTGAGAAACGTGCTTCACGGAGAATGCAAACTTTGTGATATTTATTCTCCTAGAGCTACGTAAATAGAATCAAAACTACTTAAATCAAAAATATTACACTCACTTACGTACATACATGGTTCCCTCAGTCAAAAAAAAATAATTGTGTCTTCCTTGCTCTTCAAACGACAAAAAGAATGTTTGCCTCCAACCTGACAGATAAAAACCAAAGATATAAACGTCTCGCCGTGGGATATTTATCTCGGTTAAAGATATATATATATATGGTCCAAACCGATGTTTAGAACATTCTAAGTTTTATCATTTGATATTTTTCATCGTGGAGAATATAGATGACATATACATAGACTGCAGAGCGAATTCCTTGACACGTTTACGACATGACACATCCTCCCTTACATGATGCATGCGCGATCACTCCTCTTCAACACGCCACCATTTTTTTTTTTGGTTGACAAGACTCCTGCCTCGGCATTCATGAGGTCCTTCAATTCACTCACTGTCGACGTTTATGAGCGTCCATTACATAACAGCCCCCCCCGCCCCCACCCCCCAAAAAAACCAACAAACCGTTACTGACTTTCTACAGGACTTTCATCAATAACAACGAGATCGTTTAAAAATTGCTCTAGTTTTACTTTTACTCAAAGCTATAATGAGGTTAGCCGAAACTATGACGTTATGAGAACATGTCAGCCATAACTTCAAAGCCTCTAAATCGAAATATATCATTTTTAGGTCATTAAATCACTTCTCATTGATAAAATTAATTTTCGCTGTAACGGCAAATAAATTTTGAAACGTGCAATTTTTTTTAAAAAAAATCAATCTATATATATATAAATGAATTGCTGTTCGTTCGTCTCACTAAAACTCGAGAACGGCTGAACGGATTTATCTTATCTTAGTCTTGAAATGTTCGTGGAGGTCTAGGGAAGGTTTAAAAGGCGAGAAAAAATCGAATAATTTCCGGGAAAACCCTAAAAACAGCCCTTTTCTATTTCCCATACAAACGTTTTCTAAATAAAATACAAATCTACACCGGTCGAGCAATTTTCACCAAATTTCGTACACGTGTTCTTTGCGACCAGGAAACAAACACTGTCGGGGTGAGACGCGTCTTCCACCCCCAGAAGCGGGGGTGGAAATATTTAAACATACTAAAACAGCCGATATTTGAGTCGGATAAATATTTTTAGGGGTCAAAGATATTGATAGTGTTTCTACCAATGTTATCTGAATACAATTTTCATCCCCCTACGCCCTGTGAAAAGGACACCCTTCGGGTTTGCGGTGGAGATGCTTTACAGTAAAATAACGCGAATACAACCGAGATTGGAGTCAAATCAAAGGTTATGGAAGTCACTGTGTTTAGTTACGACATTCAAATTGGCATTTACCCCTCAGATGCAGGGGTAGCGGGGTGCAAATTTTGGAACATGCAAACACGTCAGATATTTGCGTTGAAGAAATATTTTTCAGAGTTAATTATAATGATTAGGGTTCGAGTAGCGTTACATAAAAATTGCGCAAAAGCGGCCGAATTTGGAGTCATATCGGGGGTTATAGATAAATGACATCTCGGGCAACGCCGGGCACCCAGCTAGTATATATATATTTATTGTGACATGACTGCAACCTGTAAATTACGTGAAACTTTAAAGAAAAATAATTTTTAAGTATCCTTGTATGAAAAGATAACATTTATATTTCTTCTTTGTATTATAAGGTACAGTGACGTACACTCTTTGCTTCTAAGCTCCGTATGATTTTTCACTCGAGTGTGTGTGTGTGAATGTGTGTGCCGAAACCATATCGAGAAACTGTCTGTTGCATTAATTAGTGTTACGGTAAACCGTAGCTGTAACTCAACCCACTACGAGTTTCGCGTTACTTCAGTGACATTAACTGAGGAGGGCGTCACAATGTTACATTTGCCGCCGTCGTCGTTAAGTGACTAAACCACGACATGAGTAACACTAACATCGTTGCTGCGTTGCGCCAGAGATTCTGTTCGTCAGCCTCCCTAAAACTATTCAACTCGTCGTTAGGGATTTCTCTCAAATTTTCCCTATTAAATACTACATTTAAGCAACATAGAAAATGATAAATATATTATTAACCCCTTTGCACTCGAGGGTGGAGCCATTTAAAACGTGCCCTTCAAGCTCGAGGGCTCCGCTACGGAGGGTAAAGGGGTTAAAACATCCACGTCTCTACTTATTTTATGCATTTTTTTATTTTTTATTTATTTATAGAAATCAATAAAACAATTCTGACAACAGAAGTTTACTTTCTACATCGCACGAGCTTTAACAAAAAATATTTTATAAAATTTAAATTAAGTAATCCGCCCCCCCCCCAAATGTTTCAACAAACCTTGTTGCTTTTCTTCAAGTGTATAATTCCTCTTGTTTACGTCACATCGAAATTGTAAATGTGTGAATGTCAGAAACGTTCCAACTATTCTTAAGTTCTACACCTGATAGAAAAAAAGATGGAGAATCGTCGTGTAGCATTTATTTAATGACGTAATTTTCTGTTTTTTCCCAAGGTATTACGATTTAATTCTTAATTTCAAACTAGTAATACTACTACATTATTAGCTTATTATAAATAATTATTCTTGTTTAAATTAAGGTATTAATTAATTAGACTCAGCAGCAGCAGCGAAATGTTGTAATATCTCTGAATATTACGACACTCCTTGAAACCTTTACTTCGTTTACTTCTCATGAGGATCTATGGAATGTGGATTTATTCTATGTTTTGTTCAACCGGTTTAACACGTATAAATAGTGTCCACCAAGTGTTATGCGTCACGGTAACGTATTTACCTTTAAATTTTATACGTTGTATATATATATATATATATATATAATTATAATAAAATACATATTATTCATCTACTGGATAAACCGACAAAACTTCTGATTTTTAGCGCTGACATAAATTAAATAATTAATCTTTGTACGTTTTATTGGTTGAGACAGGAATAAAGTTAATATATATATATATATATATATATATATATGTATATATATATATATATATCGTAAAACAGTTAAACATATTTGACCTGAAATATATTATAGTCTTTGCTGGAAACTGATTTACCTTTTAAATAAATAAGCAATACTGCCAATATTTCAACAACAAAAAATGATTAAACCAATAATGTTCGACGCTGTCTATGGCTCTCAAGTGAAAATTTATTTTACACTAGCTTCGGTGCCCGGCGTTGCCACGTGTACTTATTTATATAAACCCGAAAAAGTAATTAACTCTATATTAATCTTTAGTCACGAAGTGACTTAACCTAAAGCTAACTGTTCCTAGTTCCGTACACACTTTCCACAGATAATAGTGCATTAATTCAACAGCTGTAAAATACATTCAATTTTATTGCATCAGTCCCAACAAACATCCCTTAGAATTTCTTATTAAATATACTCCTTGAGTATTGCAAGGATTTAATTGTCCCTCAGTCTTCAGACATCAGGAAGGATTAAATTGATGAAATTCTTAGCTAGATTCACAATGTAAACAAATGGTCGCCATATTGGAGTCACTAAACATGGCGACGTAAATTAACTTACAATTTTCCCGCAAGGATCGTGAAGTATTTCGTATTGTTTTTTATTATCATCATTCTGTGGAGTATCGCTGGATAAAATTATATTTTTTATTCAATGAAAATATTTCTGCTTTATTTCATCACGGGAGAAGGAACTATTTCCTTAGTTCGTCGCATAGTAACGTCTCTCCCTCCCTCTCTCTCTCTCTCTTTCTCTCTCT
Organism: Zhengitettix transpicula; assembly: GCA_037074705.1. Classification (NCBI taxonomy): domain Eukaryota; kingdom Metazoa; phylum Arthropoda; class Insecta; order Orthoptera; family Tetrigidae; genus Zhengitettix; species Zhengitettix transpicula. Next base: position 93,893,767 of record CM073593.1, read on the forward strand.
GTCTCTCTCTCTCTCTCTCTCGCGTGACGTCACGGTCTCTTAGCACACGCAAGTAATTTAACGCAAAATGATAACGTTTTTTAAAATTATAATTCTTTCCACCTTTATGCTAGGGGTTTCTCACCCCCCACGCACAGTACCGTTTCTCGTGTTTTGAAGAATATCGGTACCAAGTTTCGTTTCACTCTGTCCACGAGTTTAAATATGTATAGAGATTAACGTAAATACATACATACAAACATACATCCTTTTTTATTATATACATAGATGATGATTACCTGAAGAGGTCCTAATAATTGAGGACGACACGTTGTACTGAAACGAATTTTTTTTTTGGTTTTGTGACATAATACTTATGTATTTATCAACAAATAATTTAATCGAGTGAGGGTAATTCAATTCTTAGACTAATTATTCTTATAATTGCTCAGTGGAATTTGATACAGTAAACCTGTTTGAGAGTTGTTGTTTTTTCCCCCGAAAGTGCTTGTAAGGTGGAGGACCTTAGCAGCCCTAATGAGCACGTGTTCGTGCCTACTTGAACTCAAACGGGGAGCGTTAATCGTTTCACTGGAGGCCTTTCCGGCGGATATTGGTACATCAAAGAGGAGGGGGGATGGGGGGGGGCAGGGGGGGCTTCACGTGCTCTACAGAGATCAAGAAACAGACGTGCACTGAACGACAACTCCCAGAGTGTTCGGACACTGACTTGACTGGTCCTCGCGGCGCTGAAACCTTCCCTCAAGTATGGAAAGTCCATTTAATTATTCATTGTAACCTCTGACTTTGTATTTCTACTACTTATTAATCCAGACCTTTCCTCATATGTTCCTGTAAAATACTAACACGAGATATCGTAACTTACACAAGGTCAGTCCCCAATATCCTATATTTTTCCGTAAACAAACAACCGATTATTTCCTTTAATAGGAAATATAATTTTAAAGGTTAAAGATTCCTTTATTTTTCTACACAATCGCCATCGAGGTAAAGTTTTCTGATGTCTACAACAAGTTATTTTCGTCTCGAGGACAATTAGTCGTCAGGACAGAAAGAGTTGCTGATTCGTTGAGCGCCCTTTGAACAGTCCTCCACATAGCGCACAATGGTTCGTTAAGGCGCTACTTCTTCTTCTTCTTCTCCAGCAGCAGCAGCCGCCGCATAAGAGTTTAATTTTCTATGATGCATTTCTGAGAGGACCCTCAATACAACTTTATTATATCGCCCTATAAAATGGGGAAAATAAACCTATTAATATCACGGTCACGGTTTGACATTTTCTTGAAACTCGTGTAATCATTTATTCCGTTGTGCATATAAATTAAACTTTCCATAGGTGAAAAGACGTTTATTTTACGAGATAATAATATTATTTTTTTTTTGGTATTTTGTTCACCTTGTCTGTTACATCTCCATTATTTATTTGTTTATTTTTTGTTTTAATTTCCTTCCATTTATTTGTACCGATAGCAATGATGAACTTAAAACTGTTCCACCTTTCAATTATTTTCCTTATTAAAATTTGGCCGATATCTGAGACCTTTGTATTACGAATGGAAAACAATTTAACGTCGTTAGAAAAGCGTATAAGCCATTATAAGATGGTTCAGAGAACTACAACAAGGTTAAAAATGGAAATGATAGGATTATGAGATGAATATAAAAGTAATATTATGGAAGTAAATAAATATGGGGGAAAGACATGAAGGAAGAATTGATAATGATGTACAGAGGTTTTGAATAAAGATAAAGAGTAGCTTTGGAAAAAAAGATGATTATGGAAGTAAATAAATATGAGGGAAAGACATTAAGGAAAAATTAATAATAATGTACAGATGTTTCACTGAAAATAAAGGGTAGCTTTTGAAAAAAAGAAGATTATGGAAGTAAATAAATATGAAGGAAAGACATGAAGGAAAAATTGATAGTGATGTACAGATGTTTTGAATGAAGATAAAGCGTAGCTTTAGAAAAAAGAAGATTATTGAAGTAAATAAATATGAGGGAAAGACATTAAGGAAAAATTAATAATCATGTACAGATGTTTCACTGAAAATAAAGGGTAGCTTTGGAAAAGAAGAAGATTACGGAAGTAAATAAATATGAGGGAAATATATTAAGGAAAAATTAATAATAATGTACAGATGTTTCACTGAAAATAAAGGGTAGCTTTGGAAAAAAGAAGATTATGGAAGTAAATAAATATGAGGGAAAGACATTAAGGAAAAATTAATAATCATGTACAGATGTTTCACTGAAAATAAAGGGTAGCTTTGGAAAAAAAGAATATTATGGAAGTAAATAAATATGAGGGAAATACATTAAGGAAAAATTAATAATAATGTACAGATGTTTCACTGAAAATAAAGGGTAGCTTTGGAAAAGAAGAAGATTACGGAAGTAAATAAATATGAGGGAAATATATTAAGGAAAAATTAATAATAATGTACAGATGTTTCACTGAAAATAAAGGGTAGCTTAGGAAAAAAGAAGATTATGGAAGTAAATAAATATGAGGGAAAGACATTAAGGAAAAATTAATAATCATGTACAGATGTTTCACTGAAAATAAAGGGTAGCTTTGGAAAAAAGAAGATTATGGAAGTAAATAAATATGAGGGAAATATATTAAGGAAAAATTAATAATAATGTACAGATGTTTCACTGAAAATAAAGGGTAGCTTTGGAAAAAAGAAGATTATGGAAGTAAATAAATATGAGGGAAAGACATTAAGGAAAAATTAATAATCATGTACAGATGTTTCACTGAAAATAAAGGGTAGCTTTGGAAAAAAGAAGATTATGGAAGTAAATAAATATGAGGGAAAGACATTAAGGAAAAATTAATAATCATGTACAGATGTTTCACTGAAAATAAAGGGTAGCTTTGGAAAAAAGAAGATTATGGAAGTAAATAAATATGAGGGAAATACATTAAGGAAAAATTAATAATAATGTACAGATGTTTCACTGAAAATAAAGGGTAGCTTTGGAAAAGAAGAAGATTACGGAAGTAAATAAATATGAGGGAAATATATTAAGGAAAAATTAATAATAATGTACAGATGTTTCACTGAAAATAAAGGGTAGCTTAGGAAAAAAGAAGATTATGGAAGTAAATAAATATGAGGGAAAGACATTAAGGAAAAATTAATAATCATGTACAGATGTTTCACTGAAAATAAAGGGTAGCTTTGGAAAAAAAGAATATTATGGAAGTAATTAAATATTAGGGAAAGACATGAAGGAAGAATTGATAATGATGTACAGATGTTTTGAATGAAGATAAAGGGTAGCTTTAGAAAAAAGAAGATTATTGAAGTAAATAAATATGAGGGAAAGACATTAAGGAAAAATTAATAATCATGTACAGATGTTTCACTGAAAATAAAGGGTAGCTTTGGAAAAAAAGAATATTATGGAAGTAATTAAATATTAGGGAAAGACATGAAGGAAGAATTGATAATGATGTACAGATGTTTTGAATGAAGATAAAGGGTAGCTTTAGAAAAAAGAAGATTATTGAAGTAAATAAATATGAGGGAAAGACATTAAGGAAAAATTAATAATAATGTACAGATGTTTCACTGAAAATAAAGGGTAGCTTTGGAAAAAAAGAATATTATGGAAGTAAATAAATATGAGGGAAAGACATTAAGGAAAAATTAATAATAATGTACAGATGTTTCACTGAAAATAAAGGGTAGCTTTGGAAAAAAGAAGATTATGGAAGTAAATAAATATGAGGGAAAGACATTAAGGAAAAATTAATAATCATGTACAGATGTTTCACTGAAAATAAAGGGTAGCTTTGGAAAAAAAAAAGATTATGGAAGTAAATAAATATGAGGGAAATACATTAAGGAAAAATTAAGAATAATGTACAGATGTTTCACTGAAAATAAAGGGTAGCTTTGGAAAAAAAGAAGATTACGGAAGTAAATAAATATGAGGGAAATATATTAAGGAAAAATTAATAATAATGTACAGATGTTTCACTGAAAATAAAGGGATAGCTTTGGAAAAAAGAAGATTATGGAAGTAAATAAATATGAGGGAAAGACATTAAGGAAAAATTAATAATCATGTACAGATGTTTCACTGAAAATAAAGGGTAGCTTTGGAAAAAAAGAAGATTACGGAAGTAAATAAATATGAGGGAAATATATTAAGGAAAAATTAATAATAATGTACAGATGTTTCACTGAAAATAAAGGGATAGCTTTGGAAAAAAGAAGATTATGGAAGTAAATAAATATGAGGGAAAGACATTAAGGAAAAATTAATAATCATGTACAGATGTTTCACTGAAAATAAAGGGCAGCTTTGGAAAAAAGAAGATTATGGAAGTAAATAAATATGAGGGAAAGACATTAAGGAAAAATTAATAATAATGTACAGATGTTTCACTGAAAATAAAGGGTAGCTTTGGAAAAAAGAAGATTATGGAAGTAAATAAATATGAGGGAAATACATTAAGGAAAAATTAAGAATAATGAACAGATGTTTCACTGAAGAAAAAGGGTAGCTTTGGAAAAAAAGAAGATTATTGAAGTAATTCATTATTTGGGAAAGACATGAAGGAAGAATTGATAATGATGTACAGATGTTTTGAATGAAGATAAAGGGTAGCTTTAGAAAAAAGAAGATTATTGAAGTAAATAAATATGAGGGAAAGACATTAAGGAAAAATTAATAATAATGTACAGATGTTTCACTGAAAATAAAGGGTAGCTTTGGAAAAAAAGAATATTATGGAAGTAAATAAATATGAGGGAAAGACATTAAGGAAAAATTAATAATAATGTACAGATGTTTCACTGAAAATAAAGGGTAGCTTTGGAAAAAAGAAGATTATGGAAGTAAATAAATATGAGGGAAAGACATTAAGGAAAAATAATAATCATGTACAGATGTTTCACTGAAAATAAAGGGTAGCTTTGGAAAAAAGAAGATTATGGAAGTAAATAAATATGAGGGAAATACATTAAGGAAAAATTAAGAATAATGTACAGATGTTTCACTGAAAATAAAGGGTAGCTTTGGAAAAAAAGAAGATTACGGAAGTAAATAAATATGAGGGAAATATATTAAGGAAAAATTAATAATAATGTACAGATGTTTCACTGAAAATAAAGGGATAGCTTTGGAAAAAAGAAGATTATGGAAGTAAATAAATATGAGGGAAAGACATTAATGAAAAATTAATAATCATGTACAGATGTTTCACTGAAAATAAAGGGCAGCTTTGGAAAAAAGAAGATTATGGAAGTAAATAAATATGAGGGAAAGACATTAAGGAAAAATTAATAATAATGTACAGATGTTTCACTGAAAATAAAGGGTAGCTTTGGAAAAAAGAAGATTATGGAAGTAAATAAATATGAGGGAAATACATTAAGGAAAAATTAAGAATAATGAACAGATGTTTCACTGAAGAAAAAGGGTAGCTTTGGAAAAAAAGAAGATTATTGAAGTAATTAAATATTAGGGAAAGACATGAAGGAAGAATTGATAATGATGTACAGATGTTTTGAATGAAGATAAAGGGTAGCTTTGAAGTAACAAAAAAAATCATTCAGCAAGAGATATAATTTTTATAATAAATAAAATTGGGAAATTAATCTTACTTGTATTATATTAAAAAAAATTAATATAACATGTCCATAAGCCAAAAAGTTATTAATTAAAATTCAAATCAATCAAAAAAAATATTATGTGTAAGTTTTTTTTATTTAAATTCCATACATGATTCAGTTTTATTGTAATTTAAAATTATGTATACTTGATTTTTTGAATTTTTTTTTTTAAAAAAATCAGTTCTAACATTGTAAGATTTTTACATTATTACAATCGGACCCCTGCAAATTGTTGGAAGTAGTCAAAAGTATACACTAACTTTATTTCTTTGTTTGAAAGTCAACTATTGGTTGTTTTTCATTATAGTTATTATGTTTAGACGGAGCTGAAGAGGCCCCTGGGACACAGGGGAGAAACGTTTTGTGTATTATATATATACATACATTTTGATTAATAAATTCTGACTTATGCCCATGTTCCATTAATTATTTTTTTAAAAAAAGTATATATATATATAAATCTGGATATAGCATTGGAAAAACAGATGTGTTATATGTAGATGTGTAAGGGAAACATAGGAAGAGGTAATGTGGAGGGGTAATAGAGATGTAGATATGGAGAAGCATGGAGCAGATAAAGCAGGTAAATAGAGTGAAGAATGAAGAGGGACTCAGAAGAATAAAACAGAGAGGAAAGTGTGAAAAGGAAAGATAACTTGTTGGGGAAAATTTATCAGAGTAAGTGGAAGGATTTGTGGAAGACGACTAAGCCTGGGGATTACAATAATACAAAGATCAAAGCATGGGGCAGGAGAATCCTTGAACCACAAGTGTAAACCTTATGGTGGAACTTGAGGATCTCATCTGAATTGGTTAAAATGAATGAGATATTTCAGCAAATAACTGAAATAAAATAAATAAAGGAATTTGAGGCACAAAGGAAAATCATGTTTTATAAATAATTGCTTGGTTTTAATTATTTCTAAGTTATCTGGACAACTAATTGATTCATAATGTTGAAACAGTTTTTTGGTTATTTATTGACAAAGTTAACTTGACCTGATAATTGCGTGGATATTTATTAATTTTCTGTTCCCATTCACAAACGACCTGTTTTTAATTAATTAATTATTGTTATTATTCAATTAATTAAAGATTTTCTTTTTCGTGTGTCTCAAGGAGAGGGTGACACTATTTAGTATTAATTCATTCACCAGTTGCGATTCTTATCATGTACCGGCGGATCCTCCTCGCCCAAGTTTTAATGAAACGCAAGATTTATGACGACGACGGTCTCATCACGTGTCGTGAAGCTCTAATTCGCTCATCGCCTCCCACCACAACGAAGAATGTATTAAGAGTCAGAATTGAGTTGAGAAGTGTGAAATTGCCTAATCACTTCCGACCTGCCGCCCCCGTGCGAGCGCGGCGACGTTATAACCGAGGTGGAGGTGGAGGGGGGGTGGAGGGTGGAATATTCGTGTGTTGCAGATCAACTGTTAATTTGACGTAAGTGTAATTACTTCAGGAAATTGGGATATTTTCATGTAACTGACGGAGCGATCATGAAGGTGACAAGAGTTTCTTCCTGGACGAGTCACTCTTGCCGTCGCCATTCCTTCTTCTCACTCCCTGAATTCAGACGTGATAATGTTTTTAATCTCCATGTTAATAAAATAAAAAAATTTTGAATCTCTGACTCAATGCGTTGGCGCGTCCTTTTATTATTGGCTTCAGGGGAACCTCTCGGAGGTCCTCACACAACGTCCACGCTGTCCCTGGACAAGGAGGCCGCCATGATATATTGTCATTTTTAGTCTTAAGAATATGTCTTGTCGTTATTGATGAACAGACTGATGATGATGGTACAATTGAATGATGATGATGGTACGATTGAATACACATTTAACAACAGTTTCACCGACGACGAACAGCGGACAATGGATCTGAAAGCAGATGGAAATCCTCTTGAACGAACGGATTTTTAGGAGGCTCAAGAGTTACAGAAATTTCAGAGAAACAATTTACAGTCCAAGACACTCGTGGTAAAGGAGAAGAACTTCTCGAGCAGCTGATTAAATGTAAATATAAATGGATGACGTTTTCCAAGGTGGGGGGACGCAATATAAATCAGATGGAAATCCTCTTGATTTTTAGAACGCTCCAGAGATATAGAAATTTCAGAGAAACAATTTACAGTCCAAGACACTCGTGGTAAAGGAGAAGAACTTCTCGCGCAGCTGATTTCAGAAGAAAACAAATAAATTGGTGACGTTTTTCCAAATTGGGGGAACGCAATATAAAAAACGGATTAAAAGCTCTCGTCAGGCATTTCAGCTTCAATTATTAACAGCATAACAAATCGTACAATGACTGTACCAAAAAGAGCAGGGAATCAGAGACAATAGAGAAAGTGACCTCAACGTTGATGAGAGAAATACAATTTTTTTTGACAACGTGAAGGTAAGTAAATGGAGTATAAAATAAAATAAGTGGAAATTTTGATAAATAGTATTAAATGTTGACAAACTATATATAAATATTGTAATAATCACATTTTTAATTAGATTTTAAATGAACAAATTAAAAGTTGCAGTGATAGGATTTTAAATAAAAAACAAGAATTTAAAATATAACAAAATTAATTTAATAAAAACAAATTCTTATTTCAATTAAAATTTTACAAGTTGGTAATGTTGTGCGACGGGTTAATTCTCAGGGCCGCCTCCAATAAAGAATGTTACACAATGACAATTAAAAACTTACAATGCAAAAAAACTCCTGACTTAAATAATTACTGAAATACTAAATCTGACAATAATTATTATTTACAGGTTAGGTTTAACATTAATAAAATTCCTTTTTTTGTTTCCTTTACCCTTAGCTGTTCGTCTGGGACTCGACCTCACTCTATTTTTTATAAACACATCACAGACAGGCCGCCATGTTGCACTTTATGTAATGGATGTTATAGACACAAAGCAACTTCCTGCTTTTAACTGTTGATAACGTTGTTTGTTTAAAAACTTTGATAATTGCATGAATATGGCAAAAGACGAAATACTTCAGACTGTCGACTCGTAATTCCAAAAACCCCGGGGACTTTAATATCAGATGTCTCTGCTGCCTAATCACACTTGCTCAATCATGGTAACAGGAACTTTGAATCAGGGACTCCACAAAAAAACACATCTTTCGCCTTCCTGGTCCAAGCAGCTCTGATTATCTCAGGTTCTGTACGTCCCACTGCTGTCTGAGGCAACAATGCAACTTTAGCAAGCAAGCAAGCATTGTAGACTCCAAATTCTTGTAGACAATCCTTATATTTACGCCGCCGACAATGAAAATCGTAAAATTTTGCTTATTAAATACTTACATATTTTCAATTACCACAATATATAAATATAGAACTTTGTTAACTGGAAATGTTTTTTAAAAAATAATTATAATTTTGTTTTGTAGGATAATATGGCCGAAAGAATTATTACTGAAGTTTTTAAGTTATTTATTGAGACGGATTAAAAACCAGTTAACCCCAATTTTTTTAAAAAAATCAGCCATGTTAATTTTTATTGCCTTGAAGAATAAATAATGTATTTGACTGAGGTAGTTGGATGCGTTATTGGGGCTTAAAGAAACCTTTTATTATCAGTCCCAGAGTTTTTATTCGTCCTTAAAAACCCCCTGGAGTTGTTGACTTCGAGAAGGAATAAAATCCTGGAAGTGATAATAAAAGATTATTTCTAACACCACGAATTCTTCTGAGGTAGAGTTAAATATTTTATTTTGTATTTAATTCGCTGTCTCGTGCTTTACTAATTTAATTAAATTAATAGAGATGTTAATAATTTCTGGCTTCACAGAATAACTCATAATAATTGATAATTATTCGTCAATTAGTTTTTTTGATCGTTCATTCACTGTAGTGATAGATCCATCAGGATGATCTGAGACCGCGTGAGGATTTTCTAGAGACGTTCACTAATTAATCGATTTTTTTTAGGGAAACAGGGTACAAGAGGGTAATCCACTTTGGGCATCTCCCCTTTAATAGCAAAGGAAGGGATTTTAAAGGGGGGATGTGGAAGGGTAGCCAAGGGTTAAGTAGGGCCCCCGGGCTATATTTTAAGGATCCTACCCGGCATTTACCTAAAGAAATGCAGAGAAAACCCTAGAAAAACCTGCATCAGGAAGGTCGGGCATTGGGTACTTGTCCCACGCCCTTCCGATAGTGGGAGAGGAGTTTGCTGTGGGGACGCAGCATTCCCTTCTCCGTGCCTCGACCAGTTTAGGAGGCAGCTGGCCGACTATTCCAATGGGAATAGCGGACAACTCTTACCGTATGCCCAAGGTCTGTGACCCCGGAACATACACCTCTCAGAACAGGCCGAGGTGCGTCGGCTTGAGGGAACCTTAGTTCAAAAACCGGAGAGGAAAAGGCATCCCCAAAGGTAGCCCCTTCGTATCTCTCCTACAAGGTTCTGCCTGCGAGAGAACATCCCTCGCAGGTTACCTACTAATTAATCGAGTTTATCCTCAAATATATAAATAAAATTTACCAAGGACCATCTTTGAGTCTTAACCGAATCCTAAATTCAAAACTGAATTAATAAAGCCACAAATATTTATCAAAGGATAAATGTAAAAGATCCATTGATCTACGAAACCCACCATTCGTTACTATATTTTTATCACCATTAATATAAAATATTATCCTTGCACTGACGGTCAAGGCGTCGCACATCGTTGTGAAAAGTCTCCATTTCCTGTAAAACAACGCGTTAGGTTGTGTTAGTGTCTCCCATTGTAGTCTTCAAATTGAGGTTATATTGGACGTCGTGGTACGACACTTCTGTAATGGAAGGTTTTTTTATTCCTATCAATCACTTAAGTGTCGTTTCCTCCACGCTGCAGTACTTCCTTTTTGTAGAAGAAGGTTCACAATGCTTCTTAGAAATTCGGTGTTCACTGAAACTTGCATCTGGGTTTCTTATGCCTCAAATAAAAGAAAAACATTTCATCTTCAGTTGTGATTCAACATGTATACAACGGTTTGCTACTTAATAAATCAACAGTCCTTCTTTTCGTAGAGTTTTACTATTTTTAACATACATTTTTCTAAGTTGATAATTCTGTATTTCTTAAGGCTACATGAGGGTAATCCACATAGTGGCAACTTCCCTTTAATAGCATAGGAAGGGATTTGAAAGGGCGGATGCGGATGGGTAGAGGAAGGTAGCCAAGGGTTAACTAGGGGCCCCCGGGCTGTAGTTTAAGGATCCTACCCGGCATTCGCCTAAAAGTGATACAGGGAAAAACCCTAGAAATACCTGCATCAGGTAGGTCGGGCATTTGGTACTTGTCCCACGCCCTTCCCATGGCGGGAGAGGAGTTTGCTGTGGGGACGCAGCTCTCCCTTCTCCGTGCCTTGACCCGTTTAGGAGGCAGCTGGCCGACTGTTACAATGGGAACAGCGAACAACTCTTACCGCATGCCCAAGGTGTGTGACCCCGGAACATACACCTCTCAAAATAGGCGGAGGTGCTTTGGTTTCTGGGAACCTTAGTTCAAAGACGGAGAGAGGAGGGGGCATTCCCAAAGGTAACCCCTTCCGTCTCCCTACAAGGTTCAAGAACTTTTTGGGGTGGATAACAGGCTACATGAGGGTAATCCACATGGTGGCAACTCCCCTTTAATAGCATAGAAAGGGATTTGAAAGAGCGGGTGCGGAAGGGTAGAGGAAGGTAGCCAAGGGTTTAACTAGGGGCCCAGGGCTATGGTTTAAGGATCGTACCCGGAAATTCGCCTAAAAGTGATGCAGGGAAAACCCTAGAAAAACCTGCGTCAGGAAGGTCGGGCATTTGGTACTTGTCCCACGCCCTTCCTCTGGATGGCGGGAGAGAAGTTTGCTGTGGAGTCGCAGCTTTCCCCTCGCCGTGCCTTGACAGGGTTACGTTGCTGCCTCAGTCGTAACTCTGTTTGAACCGGTTTTTGAAAGGCCACCCCTGTACAGATGACGTGGTCTGGTCTGAAGCCTTCCTCAAGTGGGGTTTCACTTGGGAGGGAGTTTTCGGAGCCGCTTTCAGGTGTTGAGTCTTGCTAGGACCATTTTGGAGTGAGGGACTCTATACTCAGTCTTGTTCGTTTTATATTAAACTTTATCTTTAAGTTTATAGCGCTTTCTGTTTTATGTTCGTTGAGAGGTAAATAGATACCAAGAAGCGCACGACTTTCCTATATTCTCACCCTACAAGTCTTCCATTCGACACTGAAGAAGATACGGCGCTCGATTTTCCTCCGCCCAGATCTTTTCCGCGACTTAGCTAGAACTAAAAATTCCTTTACATCCTTGTTATTTAGATCTCCTTGCTGCCAATTCCAAATATATTCCATGGAAACTCCTGCAAGAATTTTATGAATCCGGCTTGACGACACCAACTCCTAACCATACATCGCGGAATTAAGGAACTGTCCCTGCTGCGTCTCTCACGCGAGTAACAATTACCGTTGTGTGAAGAGGAATTAAGTGACGATGAATTGGTTCGCCCAGCACTTAAGCTATATTGGGTTCTTGCTGACAAAAGATGGCACACGGGGGGGGGGGGGGGTGTAGCGTAAGGAAGCGTGTGACGTGCTGAACACGGTCCTTCTGTGTGTCCTCTTGCCTTGCTGAATAATGCATGAAAATTATATGAGGTTGTGAAGTGGTCAATGTATCGATTCTCGATGAAGGTCTTTGCGCCGGTTTCTTTGTTGCGAACACCTGTCGGCAACTACAACACTCTGGAGACTCAAAACAAACTCCGCGGAGGACATGATCGGCGCCAATCACCTGCGCTCCATTGTACAAATACAACTGTTCGGTTCAGCCTAATGAGAATGAGAAATATTCACCCCTACGTCATATTCCCCCCCCCCCAGTGGGCAAAGGGAAAATATGTCGTGTGTCCAAAATTTAATAAACACTTTACTTACAAAATATATTTTTTTACGTAATTTTCACTGGAATTAATTAAGTTACATATGGCTTATTACAGTGTGTAATTGTTACGTAAACGAAAGCAATTTTTTTTGTTTTCAATTTAAATCATTAGTGAAATGCAACTTGAATTACCGTAACTTTGATTGCGGGTATTTCAGTTACAATTTTCAAAACTTAAAACACGCTTCGATAATTACACTGCAATTTCTGCAGACATCTTCAGATGATGTAAGGATAAATTAAACGACTTATTTAGCGTGATTAATCTCTTAATCCCAAATATATAATTTTAAGTAATTAATTCGTAATGAACCATTATTTGTTGATATTTTATTAACACCACGCTTATAATCGACGTAACAGAAATTCAGACCAAATGTTTTACAAGGTTCCTCACGAGGACGACAGTTGTAAGGGGATGGGGTGGGGGGGGGAATTGTTTTTAAGACGAAAGTATTTCACAGCGCGCGAGAGAGAAAAATTGAGATAGGATACAGTTTGATGTCACGGAATCCTTCCTGTCTAATCTGCTGGATAAACAGTTGGCTGGAAAAGTTCAATATTGCTCCAACGGGAGAAGCAATGGACCGAGGAAAATAAGGAATGTTTTTCTACCTTGCTGGAGAAGTAACGCCACATTCCAGGGTCTGCGGGGACGGCGTCGAGCTTCAAATACAGTTTATATGAGGGTATAAGTAAATATTAACGTATTTAGGAAATATATATATATATAGAGAGAGAGAGAGAGAGAGAGATAGAGAGAGAGAGAAATATATATATATATATATCGCGAGAGAGAGAGAGAGATTTAGAGAGATATTGAGAAAGATAGACATAGAGAAATATATAGACAGAGGTAGAGAGAGATAGAGAGAGAATGATAGAGAGAGACAGAGAAATATAGCGGGATATAGAGAGAGAAATAGAGAAATATAGATATAGAGATAGAGAAATATGTAGAGAGGGGTAAAGAGGCAGAGAGAGAGAGAAATATAGAGATAGAGAAATATATAGAGAGAGGTAGAGAGGTAGAGAAAGGGAGAAATATAGAGAGAGATAGAGAGAGATTCAGAGAGATAGAGAGAGAAAGATAGAGAGAGATAGAGAAATATATAGAGAGAGATAAAGATAGTGAGAGAGAGAAAGATAGATAGAGATAGAGAAATATATAGAGAGAGATAGAGAGAAATACAGAGAGATAGAGAAATATATAGAGAGAGGTAGAGAGAAATATAGAGAGATAGAGAAATATATATAAATAGAGAGAGAGAGAGAACTATATAGAGAGAGAAAGAAAGATAGAGAGAGAGAGAGAAATATAGAGGCATAGAGAGAGATAAAGATAGAGAAATATACAGAGAGGTAGCGATTGATAGGTAGAGAGAGTAAGATATAGAGAGGTATATATATATATATATATATATATATATATATATAGAGGGAGAGAGAGAGAGAGAGAGATAGAGAAAAAATAGGGAGATAGATATGTAGAGAGATATAGAGAAAGATATATAGAGAGATAGAATATATATAGAGAGAGACTTTGGTTCTTTTCTGTGGTGAGCAAGAATAATTGAAATAGAATTTTCATCTTTATATACAGTAATTTGATCGCTCAAGTGATTTTATCATTATTTAATTTAAGATTCGCATGAAAGGAACAATTAGAACCGTTTCCGCAACAGTTTCTGCAGGCAGTTGCATTGTATCCTCAGCAATGAACCTATAACGCTGTCCCATTAGTTTCCTCGGCCAACGACGTCATTAAGGCGTAAAGTGTGAAGAGGGCGAACCATAAACTCCCTGCGCATCGAACTACCTCCGTCTTAATTGCACGGTGTATTGTCTGTTCCATGCACAGGGGTTGCGCCGGCCAAGGAAAATGCAACAAAGACGGTGATATTAAAGTTGACAGGCTACTTCTCGTCGGTTCATGAAATAGTTAATTCTTCTTCTCATCAGAATGACATAGCGTGGGCAAGTTGCGTTCTCCGTCATAGGTGATCCAACATGGCGGTCGGCCTGCATCACGTACACAATTCTCTTCGAGGCTGAGGCCAGCGTCTCCAAAACTGCACCGGTCCTCATTTTCAGCCACGTCATTATTTATATATCTCTCTTTTCTGTTCACATCTACATATAGAAAAAAATAAAGTCTTATCGGGATTCTTCTAATCGAGTAAACAAAAGTATTCGCGACGTTTCGATGACGTTCACCGTTCAATTTGCTTCTGTATATTTCTTTGCTTGTTGAGTAGTTCCGTATTCGTTCCTATACCATCCCGCACTCTGCTAAATTTCTCTCATATTTTCCGTTATCCCAGCACCGTGTTTCCCAACCCTTTTTTTTACCATACCCCCGTATGTAACATATACGTATTTTTTATATTATAAATTCCTAAAAGAAGCCTTATTTCAACCTGTTCTTCTGTAGTAATAATTCTGTGCACAAACAAAGTAATAATTTATTTTATGAATATGTATATTCTCAGTATTGAGAAAAACTAATAAATAAATAAACTTGAGCCAATTTTAAGTCAGGAAAAAGATTTTTTATTAAATTAACAACGTTTCAGCGCTCAATTTTGAGTTCGTGTCGGCCACGGCAGTCATCAAATATTTTTTTTAGAAATAAATTGAACCTGATGAGGTCGCAAATTAAGCGATGAAACGTTGTTAATTTAATAAATTATTTTTTCTGAATTTGTCTGATGTTTATTTATTTATTAATAAAATTATTCTAATCCAAGATCGCAAAACCTACGGCCTATTAGAGTTGTTATTTCACAGACACGCACTTGGCGCATGCGCAGAGCATCACAGTGCGCACTACTACTGCACACAGCCACAGGAGTACGTCGTAGTTTACGTTACTACAAGTGTGACTCTATGGAAAGCAGCAAGGTTGCCAAATGCTTATTTCAAATTGAGATAAAAAACAATTGTTCCGTTTGTGTAAGTTGAATCATAGCTGGCGGTTTTTAGACGAACTCATTTACCCGACCTACCTGCTGTAGGTTTTCTAGGGTTTGTCCTGCATCACTTTTAGGTGAATGCCCCGGGATAGGATCCTTAAAGTACAGCCCGGGGGCCACTAGTTAACCCTTGACGTCTTCCTTCCTCTACCCTTCGGCACCACCCACCTCTCTTTCAAACCCCTTCCTATGCTATTAAAGGGGAGTTTGCCACCACGTGGCGTGGACCCCACGTTGGGCAACACTGCGCTGGAGTATCGCCATCGAGCAATTGAGATTTTTTTGTTTTGGGTGTAGACAGGCTATGTATAGGGTAATCCACATAGTGGCAACACCCCTCTTATAGCATAGGAAAGGGATTTGAAAAGCAGGGATGCGGAAGGGTGGAAGACGGTAGCCAAGGGTTAACTAGGGCCCCCGGGTTGTGGTTTAAGGATCCTACCCGGCATTCGCCTAAAAGAAATGCAGGAAAAACCCTAGAAAAACCTGCATCAGGTAGGTCGGCCATTGGGCACTTGTCGCACGCCCTTACCTGGATGGCGGGAGAGTGGTTTGCTGTGGGGACGCAGCATTACCTTCTCCGTGCCTCGACCAGTTTAGGAGGCAGCTGGCCGAGTATTGAAATGGGAACAGAGAACAACTCTTACCGTATGCCCATGGTCTGTGACCCCGGAACATACACCTCTCAGAACAGGCCGAGGTGCCTCGGCTTGTGGGAACCTTAGTTCAAAAACGGAGAGGAAGAGGCATCACCAAAGGTAGCCCCTTCGTATCTCTCCTACAAGGTTCTGCCTACGAGAGAACATCCCTCGCAGATACTTTGGCTGCGTGAGCAACGAACCCTCATTCCTCTGATCAAATGTGACACGGATTTCAAATTGCAATGATTTCTTTCTCCATTGATATTTGTTAAATGATCACTAAAAAAATGGTCTACAGAGACCAGAACAAAAAGTTTAATTTATTTCAGGAACGTTATTAGTTAGATGGAAGTCCATGTGCATGGTGTTGTGACTACCGTCAGCCAGGTGAGTGATAAACAAGCTAAAGCGTCGCTAATGCGTCAGAGAAACAACCCGGAGAGACTCCACACACACACACACACACACACACACACACACACACACGCTCGTTACAATATAATGGTTCGTAATGGACGCACTGATTTTATGGAATTACGGTCATTACGAGCGTGGCGCTGTAAATAATTCACAGAAAGAACTGTTGATTGTCAACAACTGTAACTTAATTACGCTCTCGAGTGCACTTACACCTCCGCAACAGTAAGGTCGGTCACTCTTCACCTCCCTACTAGTTATAAAAAACTGTCCATAACTGATTTATAATCACCTTAATTTAATCATGTAAAAAATCACATCCGTGTATTAAATCAGAAATTTATTCCGCATTAAAAATCAAAACATTAAAACAGGAAAAAAAAACAGTAAGAGAGACAAGACGTTTCATCCCTTTTTGTGCCATCTTCAGGTGGTTTAAAAATTAATTAAACGATATAATTTAAAAATTCGTAATCGAAACACGTCAGTGTATTAAATCAGAATTCTTTGATAATTAAAATTTAAAAAGGTTGTAATAGAAAAACTATTGAAAGAGACACAAGACGTTTCGCCCCTAACGGTTTTTTTTGGACGTCTTCAGGTGTTTTAAAAATAAATTAAACGGTACTCATCAGTGTATTAAATCAAAATTTTATATGAATTACTAATTAAAACGGTTATAATAAAAAAAAAAATTTAAAACTGTCACGACGTTTCACCCCTAACCTTTTTTTGGACCTCTTCCGGTGTTTTAAAAATCAATAGAACGGTATAATTTAAAAATTCATAATTGATACACATCAGAGTATTAAATCAGAATTTTTTTATGAATTAAAATTTAAAAAGGTTATAATAGAAAAACTATTAAAAGAGACACGGTCGTTTCACCCCTAACCCTTTTTTTGGACATCTTCAGTTGTTTTAAAAATCAATTAAACAATACACAACAGTGTATTAAATCAGAAATTTTTCTATGAATTAATATTTAAAACGGTTGTAATAAAGAAACTATTGATAGTCTCACGACGTTTCGCCTCTGACTTTTTTGGACGTTTTCAGGTGTTTTAAAAATCAATTATACGGTACACATCAGTGTATTAAATCATAATTGTTTTATGAATTACAATTTAAAATGGTTATAATAGAAAATCTATTAAAAGTCTCACGACGTTTCGCACCTAACTTTTTTTTTTACTTCTTCAGGGATTTTAAAAATTAATTAAACGGTATAATTTAAAAATTCGTAATCGTATCACATTAGAGTATTAAATTAGAAATTTTTTGTGAATTAAACTTTAAAACGGTTGTAATAAAAAAAACTATTAAAAGTCTCACGACGTTTCACCCCTAACCATTTTTGGACGTTTTCAGGTGTTTTAAAAATCAATTGAACGGTACACATCAGAGTATTAAATCAGAAATTTTTGTGAATTTAAATTTAAACGGTTATAATAAAAAAACTATTAAAAGAGACAAGACGTTTCATCCCTTTTTAGGACTTCTTCAGGCGTTTTAAAACTTTTTTAAACGGTATAATTTCAAAAATTCGTAATCAAAACACATCAGTGTATTAAATCAGAAATTTTTCTATGAATTAATATTTAAAACAGTTGTAATAAAAAAAACTATTAAAAGTCTCACGACGTTTCGCCCCTAAGCATTTTTTTTGGGACCACTTCAGGTGTTTTAAAAATCAATTAAATGGTGTAAATTAAAATTTAGTAATCGAAACACATCAGAGTATGAAATCACAAATTTTAATATTAAAATTTAAAAGGGTTCTAATAGCAAAACTATTAAAAGAGACAAGACGTTTCACCCCTAACCTTTTTTTTTGGACTTCTTCAGGTGTTTTAAAAATAAATTAAACGGTACACATCAGAGTATTAAATCAGAAATTTTTGTGAATTAAAATTTAAACGGTTATAATAAAAAAAACTATTAAAAGAGAGACGACGTTTCACCCCTAACCGTTTTTTTGGACTTCTTCAGGTGTTTAAAAAACAATTGAACGGTACAGATAACAGTACTAAATAAGATTTTTATGAATTACTATTTAAAACGGTTATAATAAAAAAAGCTATTAAAAGTCTCACTACGTTTCACCCCTAACCTTTTTTTTGACATCTTCAGGTGTTTTAAATATAAATTAAACGGTATAATTTCAAAATAAATTAAACAGTATAATTTAAAAATTCTTAATCGAAAGATAGTAGAATATAAAATCAGAGTATTTTTATTAATTAAAAGGGTTATAATAAATACTCCATTAAAAGAGACACGACGTTTCACCCCTTTGGACTTCTTCAGGTGTTTTACAAATAAATTAAACGGTATAATTTCAAAATTCGTAATCGAAACACATCAGTGTATTAAATCAGAATTGTTTTTATGAATTACAATTTATAATGGTTACCATATATTTGGTTGTTTTATCCATTTAACTTAGCTGTAGTAGACTTTTTTTTTTGAACTGTCTGTCTTTTTTTTATTAAAACTAAATTATATTTTTATTTCTGCCTTTTGAATATTAATTTTAGATGTTCCTTTAAATTTACACGATTCCCTAAATAAATAAATAAAAGTTTCCAAAGTCTTCCTGTGCCATTCTCGTCACGTGTGCGTGGTTCTGGCAAGAATCACGTGGGATAATGGCGCCTCAGCAGGTTCTCCTCGCCGTATTGAGCAGCCAGCATTTCCGGTGGTCGGCAATATCGCCCTGCCGGATGGCCAACAAGCTTAGGGCTAAAACCGATAGCAAATCCGTATCTGCCGACCGGCAAGGAAGATGCATTACGGAAGCGCCGTGCCTCCGGTCAAGAGAAATCCCCGGCCATTTCCTTTCAAAGACGCGCTTGTCAACTGTTGCCCGTGCTCCAGTGTTGCCACACGTCGCGGTTATCCAATTAACATCGGTTTAACAAAAATAATACATTACTGTATCAAAATATTGCGTAGTTATTTGTATAAATATTGAAATCGTGATCAAGAAGGAGGAATTAAGACACCTAAGAAGATACATACGAACCACCAGGATCGTGATAGAGACCGGGGAAAACAGATGACCCAAGAAATTAATCAAGGTGTGAGGCAGGGTTGCAGCAACTTCTGTTTAACTTATACGTAGGTGATCTGGTAAGGAAACGGAAGGAAGATAAAACTAGGGACCCTCTGAACATCTAAACACATGACAGGGTTATTATCCAAGATAATGAAAATAAACTACAAATGGCGGTTTATAACTTACACCACCGGAGTAAAAAATATATATAACCTGAAAATGGCGTTCTTAGGAAACAATCCAATGAGAACAAAAAAAATTGTCATAGAAGGGAAAAACACTCGAAACATTTCCAATATTTAAGATGTGAAATAACATTTGAAGAGGACAAAGATATCACAAATAAAATATACAATTTTCAAAAGGATATGTGGGGGACAATAAGAAGAACGTTAAAAAGGTAAAACCCAGAAAAGAAACACACAAATTAAATTTTTATAAGGTGATGTCAGCTCCTACAATGTTGTCAGAATGCTGGGTAACAAAACATAAAAGGAGCTCAAACAAATAGAGGAGGCACCTGCAGTGAAATTTCTTAGAGCAGTGAATAGGGGGGTGTGTACAAGGATGGATAAAATAAGGAGTGTTGAGGCGATCACAGATAAGTTAACAGGGGTATAAAGAAAGGTGAGGAGAGAGAGCAATTTATTGCGAATGCCTAGAGACAGTGCTGGAATATAAACCATTAGGCAAAAAGGAGTGTTGAAAGACCCAAA
Organism: Zhengitettix transpicula; assembly: GCA_037074705.1. NCBI lineage: Eukaryota > Metazoa > Arthropoda > Insecta > Orthoptera > Tetrigidae > Zhengitettix > Zhengitettix transpicula. Next base: position 93,914,138 of record CM073593.1, read on the forward strand.
ATTGAAGCCGGAACAGGCAAAAAGCCTAACCCTGGAAAGAAGAAGAAGAAGAAGAAGATAATCTACAAAAACAAAATATATAGAAGAGAATAAAGATATTACAAATAAACTATACAATTTTCGAAAGGATATGTGGGGGACAATAAGAAGAACGTTAAAAAGGTAAAACCCAGAAAAGAAACACACAAATTAAATTTTTATAAGGTGATAACAGCTTCTACAATGTTGCCAGAATGCTGGGTAACGAAACATAAAAGGAGCTCAAACAAATAGAGGAGGCAGCTGCAGTGATATTTCTTAGAGCAGTGAATAGGGGGGGGGGTGTAGAAGGATGAATAAAATAATGAGTGTTAAGGCGATCACAGATAAGTTAACAGGGGTATAAAGAAGGGGAGGAGAGAGCAAAGTATTGCGAATGCCTGGAGACAGATTTCCAAAAACAAGGGCTGGAATATAAACCATTAGGCAGAAAGGAGTGTTGGAAGACCCAAGGTTGAAGCCGGAACAGGCTAAAAGCCTAATCCTGGAAAGAAGAAGAAGATCCTAAGAAGAATATGGGGCCCAAAAAATGCTGAAAGCATGTGGAGAGACAGATATAATTTTTATTCATACTAAATTTGTGACTTTATTTAAAGAAGTCAGATTTAAAGTGTAATCTCATCTCTGGCCAAAGTAAGCAGTTGCTTATTGCCGTGGGGCGATAGTCGTGGAAACAGCCGAGCATCACGGAGCGCGCCGAATCTACCCTTCAACAGCGATTTGCAGCGACAAATTTAGATTGAATTGATCCCTTTTTGCCAGTGACCCTGTCTTTGCAAATCATATTTAGTGAATGGCAATTAAACACGGCGCGCTACATCACAGGGAAGTCCCGGCCCTATATTAAAAAGCGTCCAGGCGTAAAATGTGTGGAACTGGTCGCCCCGCGCCATATAGAAATAAAAATATTTGCTCTCCTTCCCACGGAGAGTAAATTTATTTTTCGATACAACGTCGAAACTCTCTCTCTCTGTGTGTGTGTGTGTAGTTTAAATAACAATTTCACCGGGGTTTTGTTGGAAACATTCAACGGTCATTACCATCGTTCAAAATATTTGTTTAATTAATACTAATTATGTTCCAAATATAGACGTCACTGTGCTTCAACGCTTACTTGTGAAACTTAGCGGTGAATTATTGGTAAAAGTTCGGACTTTCGTCTTAATTTGAACTCCTACAAAATATATATTGTAACACTAATTAGAGGAGGCCATTAATTGTTTTAATATAATTGTATTGTTAGCGGTACATTTCTTGAAAGTAACAATCACGGCTCTTTGTCGGCGATAGTTGTTGGAAACCGTGCGGTCGTACGGAAGGCCAGTCCGGCGAACGTTACACGAGAGCATTTTTTTTTTTAGGGTAACAGACTACATGAGGGTAATCCACATGGTGGCAACTCTCCTCATATAGCATAGGAAGAGATTAGAAAGGGGGGATGCGGAAGGGTAGACTAAGTTGACCAAGGGTTAACTAGGGCCCCCGGGCTATGGTTTGAGGATCCTACCCGGCATTCGCCTAAAAGTAATGCAGGGAAAACCCTAGAAAAACCTGCATCAGGTAGGTCGGGCATTGGGTACTTGTCCCACGCCCTTCCGATAGCGGGGCAGGAGTTTGCTGTGGGGACGCAGCTTACCCCTCGTCAAGCCTTGGACAGTTTAGGAGGCAGCTAGCCGACTGTTCGAATGGTAACAGAGAACAACTCTTACCGTATGCCCAAGGTCTGTGACCCCGGAACATACACCTCTCAGAACAGGCTGAGGTGCCTCGCCTTGTGGGAACCTTAGTTCAAAAACGGAGAGGAAAAGGCATTTCCAAAGGTAGCCCCTTCGTGTCTTTTTTTTTTGGTGTAGACAGGCTACATGAGGGTAATCCACATAGTGGCAACTCCCTTCTTATTGCATAGGAAAGGGATTTGAAAGGGGGGGATGCGGAAGGGTAGAGGAAGGTAGCCAAGTGCTAAGTACGGCCTCCGGGCTGTGGTTTAAGGATCCTGCCCGGTAATTCGCCTAAAATTATGCAGGTAAAACCCTAGAAAAACCTGCATCAGGTAGTTCGGGCATTGGGGTACTTGTCCCACGGCCCTTCCAGGCTCAGTGTTCAAGACCGTAGTGACACACAGTGGTCTTTTGCAACCCTGAGTTGTTACTCACAAGTCACGTTTGGCCTTTATAGCATCCTGACGACTGCCTTAAGGGACAGATTAATAATCATATGACGTGTTTCCACACACGACGAATATCTGCCGCATATTATTGTTCACTTGTTATCCCACACGTTTGGCCCCTGTTGTTCTCCTGACGAATGCCCAAATGAACAGACATGCGACCACATATATTGGAACATGAATGATGATATTATTGACCACTACTAATGGGCTATTTGCAAATTTAAAAAATAATATTAAGAGAGTGATGGCAAGTTTCACGGCTCATTAATTCTGCTCCTTCTTCAGCGGAGTCAGGAGCGAGTCATGCTACAAGAAATGCGGACCTCATTTTTTTCTTAAAAGCTGCCATTAGCATTGAAGCAAGGCTGTCGAGGTTAAGTACGATCTTTTGTGTGGATTTATGATCCGTTGATAATTCATGAGTGATGTGACTGTAACAGATTCTTCCCCGTAAATAATGCAACGTTGTAGGCTCAGGCAAGAAATTTATATATATATATATATATATATATATATATATATATTGTAATACCAATTAAACAGGCTATTAATTGTCTTTAATATAAGTTAATTGTTGACGGAACGGGTGCTTAAAGACAGCGGGTCTTTCTTTGGTAACAAAGGGAGACTGGAGACCGCGCGCTTAGAGGAACAGAGTCTTCGTCGAGTATGTGTGGTGTATGCATCGAGACCTAGGACATGGCACTTCGGTGCACATAGAGAATTATAAACAGTAAAAGTCTGCAGATCCAGAATTATGAATAGGGAAGTCCAACGGCGAGACATAATAGTTTACCTAAAACGCAAGTAAACAGTTTTGGCGGAGAGACACACAAAATCGCAGTTTAGAAGCAGAAGTTTTGCATAGAGAGACTTTGAGGCGACCTACGTCCGAGGACTGGCCGAGGGTGAGATGATCCAGGTTCCAGGATAGCAGAGGTCCAGAGCAACTACCCCATGTGTGTTCAAAATCTAAAGTGTAGAATCAGTGAGTAATGAGTGGTCTGTTTAGTGTGTGTTGACTTAAAGCTGCAAGAGTCCGAACTGGCACCAGTAGCACTGCCGTGAGTACACAAAACAATTACTAATGACTGTAAACGATAATTAAAAGGTGTATTCAGATTTCGTTCGCGTTTTTCTTTTCATTCGTTTTCTTTTATTGAATACTAGCTGAGTGCCCGGCGTTGCCCGTGTCTTATTTATATAAACCCGAAAAAGAATTTAATTCTATATTAATCTTTAGTCAAGAAGACACAACCTAAATCTAACTATTCCTAGTTCCGTACACAATTTCGACCAATAGTGCTTTAATTGAACAGCTATAAAATACATTGAATTTTATTGCATCAATCTCAACAAACATACCTCCGAATTTCTTTACCAATACATAAATATACTGCATAATTTAATAGCTATAAGATACATAGAATTTAATTGCATAATAGCAACAAACATACCATCGTTATTCTCCGCGAACAAATAATTGTCAGTAAGTCTTCAGACAGTACTTCTTGAGTATTGCAGGATATAATTGTCCATCATTACGAAGGATTGAAGTGATCAAATTGATAGAAATGGTGGCCATATTGCACTCACTAAATTAACTAACATTTTACGCAAGGATGGTAAAGTAATTCGTATTCTTCTTTATTATCACTCGATGGAGTATTACTGGCTAGAATTATACTTTTATTCAATGAAAATATTTCTGCTTCATTTCATTACGGAAAAATCGAACTATTTCCTTTGTTCGTCGCGTAGTAACGTCTCTCTCTGTCGCGTGATGTCATGATATATTGGCGCGCAGTAATTTATCACTTAATGATCACTTTTTAAAATTATAATTCTTTTTACATTTGTGCTAGTGGTTTGTCACCCCCACAGTACCGGTTCTCGATTTTGGCAGAATACGTATACCAATTTTTGTTGCATTCTGTCCACGCGATAAAATTTGTATACAAAACAACGTAAATACATACATACATACATACATACAAATATACATCCTATTTTATTATATAGATTGTATTCCATTAACTTCAATGAGTTTGGATTGTTAATGTTTTAGTTCATTGTATTTGTTCTTCCTATCAATCCCAGTGGTGACCCTGAGGTAATGAGAAATTCAACGTAGTTGATTGTAAAAATATAAAGCTGTATTTTCATAGAACGCCACGAATTAATAAAATAAAAATTGAAATATTTCTTTGTTAAATTGATGGAATTCGGCAGGGATTATAAGGTGTAATTATCAACAATAAATTTATAAATACAATTATTCCTATTAATTAAGACCACCTTATTAATCATTACATAAATGGCGTCTTCAACGTGTGGCTAATTATCATTCAAATTTTAATTTTGTTTAAAGAATTTCTTTGAATTAAAGATTTTGTTATTCATTACATAAATGGCGTCTTCAACGTGTGGCTAATTATCATTCAAATTTTAATTTTGTTTAAAGAATTTCTTTGAATTAAAGATTTTGTTATTCATTACATAAATGGCCCAACAACGTGGGGCTAATTTAATTAAGGACTTTTTTTTGTTTATTACAATATATATATTTTACTTTTCATAGTTCCGTATTTTCCGTAGCTCAAATTCAGGGCAACTTTCAGGCAAGATATTTTGACTAATCACAGACAGAATGGCAAAAATCTGGTATGGCATGTTTTAATATACTGTGATTATCTTCTCAACAGTCCAACTCTGTTCCTACTGCAACAGTCGGCTCACTGCCAGCCGAACTGATGTGATGCAGGACGCTTCTCTAAGATGTTTCACATTAAACCTTGCGCGAGCATTCTTCATCAACTTGAACACAGGCTCACCAACCATTTACTACATCATCATATTCCTCAACCATCCTGATCCATTAATTTAATTTCATAAACTCTTTGTCTTAGATTTGTTTCATAGTAGGATTTCCCCCCCCCCCTCCAATAGGAATATCAACAACCCAATATTAGTTATCCTAATTATCCTTCTTTTCCTCAAGATGTGTCCGTCACATATTTGTACATTACCATTATTAATCTATATCTATATAATAAAAAAGGATGTATATTTGTATGTATGTATGTATGCATGTATTTACGTTGTTCTTTATACAAATTTTATCGCGTGGACAGAATGCAACAAAAATTGGTACACATATTCTTCAAAACACGAGAAACGGTACTGTGAGGGTGAGAAACACCTAGCATACATGTGGAAAGAATTATAATTAAAAACCGTGATCATTAAATATTAAATTACTGCGCGCCAAGAGACAATGACGTCACGCGAGAGAGAGACGTTACTACGCAACGAACAAAGGAAATATCTCCTTTATTAGGAATGAAATAAAGCAGAAATATTTTCTGCAGCAATACTTCATCGAATGTTAATAAAGAAGAATACTAATTACTTTACCAACCTTGCGTAAAATGTAAGTTAATTTTCGCGCTGTATTAGTTGTGAGTCTAGCTAACAATTACATCAATGTAATATTTCGTAATGTATGAAGACTGAGTGACGATTATATCCTGAAATACTCAAGGAATATATTTAAGTATTCAATTAAATACTTTTACGAGTTTATATAAATAAGTACACGAGCAACGCCGGGCACCCAGCTAGTTTTTTTATAAACGAAGAAATTTATCTAAATTACCTTAAATTATTTTTTACATTCATTCATAATTATTTATATATTTTCGACAATGATACAATTTTTTATCGTACAATTATAAATTCGCTTTTAAATAGTGGTCATATAAATATAGCATATCGGCTACCAAAGATATTATATTTATTCCTTAGGTTTATATTTTTATGAGTTTTATCTTGCACAATATACTGTAATATTCATTCCTATTATTCAAAAGTTCTCAAGTTTTCGTTTATGTACAAGGATTTTTTCATAAGTTAAAAATTCTGGTCGCATTCAGACCGATGTATTGATTTATTTCTCTTCAATTAATTGAGAATAAATCAGCCTGACGTTCAGAGATTTAAAATAACTGTAAAATTCTCTGAATAAGGTGGGGGGGGGGGCAGAAAAAACTCGCCGCCGCCGCGCGCGCTTCTTTTATTATCCGCGGCCGTGAAAAAAAAAAAAGAAATCTCATTATCCGCTTTCAACAGTCTGGAGTGAGAACAAAAGCGTATCGTCGGTGGGAATTAATTAGAATGATTATAATTTTATTATTCCTTAATATATTAATTCTCGATTATTCCCCTTTATTTCCGCATTCAGTTGTGGAGGATAACTAATTGTACTGTGGCGATTTAGATTATCGCTGATATTTGTGACGCGCACAAGTAGCAAGGAATAAATATTATATAAAAAAAAAACAACAGCTTACATTTTATGACTTTGGCCGTGACGTCACACAAACTTTTGTTTCAGTACACAGTGACGATAATTTTATAATGTGGAATTCCCAGCTTTCTCCTGAACGTGTAGCCGGATTTTGGGTATATATATATATATATATATATATATATATATAGTCTTGATGATACATATTTCTCTTTGTAATGATATATATATATATATATTGTAGTAATTGGTAATTAAGACATTGTGCTAATTGGAAAGTTGGATTGTAGAGGACTCATTATTATTGGATATAGAGCGGACGCCGCAACAAGGCGGCAAGGCAAAGAAAGTATTATTGTCGATCGACTGAGAATTTTACGCGCTCAAAATGGACGAGACGAGGAGTGCAGTCAGGCATAGTACAGCGAGGTGTAAAGACCAGAAAATTCATGTTATAAAAAGTTTTGCAGTCGGAAAGGAGAGAGTGAAACTAATGTTGTAATCGGTGGCCGAGCATAAATTCAACCTGCTGGCCATAGACAAACCAATGAAGGACATTTCCAACTAAAGTCACGAGATCTGCAAATCCAGGTTGCAGCAAAGCATCGAGAATCTTCTAAGTTGTGTTAAACCAACTAACAAACTACGCCAATTAGAATTTGTTGACATTTAGAGTCTGTGAGAACTTAGAATCAGTGATATCCCCAAATTTTGTGCACGAAAAACCTAAAATGAGACCTGGGCGGCCGTAAGTAGAAAAACTTTAAAATCATTTGTAAACCGTTTTTAAAAAATAAAAGTCAGATCGTTCTTTAATTTTAATTATTTAATTATCGATAAAATGAGATCGTTAATTCCTGATGAAATTTAAAACTGTTTAAATTCAATCTGTAGTGTTATTTCTTCTACAACAAATTTGGTCTATGTTTCAGACGCATTAACTTACATAAAAGCTAAATGAAAATTTTGATTGTATAAATTCAGCCATTTATCAAACCCAGTTTAAGACCCTGAGATCCCAAATATTATTGTGTATTTTATACTTGTTAATAAATATTGTTTGTAGTTTTCCCTTAATAATCTTTTTATTTAGACACCATTATTGATTCCCATATAAAGAAAGTATTGTAATTTTGTGTTCTTTTTCATTTGTTAAATTCAGCCATTGTAGTTATATTAATTATTACAATATATATATATACTGACTATTGAGGCAACTTATAAATAAAAAACATCCAATTTGAAGTCAGAAAAATTATATCTAATTATGGAAAATTAAACGAAGTTTAACAAGCGAATCGTAGTTTAATTTTCTATAAATAGATAAAAATATTTTACTTTAATTATGGATCCCATGTTTGTATTTTTTATTATTATACATTGTAAGGCCTATTAATTAAGGCATTAATTGTGATTGATAATCTGAATTGTTAGAGAAACATTATAGACGGCGGTACCGAACGCTACAAGCGACAACGAAAGAGAGTATTGTTGTTTTGTTTTGAAGAAAGAATGCGCGCTCAAAATTACGAGACGAGGGCAGTCGGCTATGGAATTCAGTCGAGGACGGAACTAAAATTAAAGGAGTTGGAAATCAGAGGCGAGCGGCATTAAGTTGGGTGGACGTTTGGCTGGAAGGTTAAACACGTACCGAGAGCGAGAATCGTGAGAAAGAGGTAACCGAGGGAGCGATAGACGAAGAAGAGGTTCCTGACTTTCTTCCAAGAAATATTTAAATTAGCATCTGTGAGATTAGTAGAATCTGTGCAAAACCCATCACCGTGCTTCGTAAATCCAAAGTATCCTAGAAGCAGTGGTCAGCCGTAAGTACCAATAGAAAACTGTTAATGACGTAAACCAAATTAAAAGATATAGTCCCTTTCTTATTGATAAAAAAAATAGTAAATTAGAAGCAATCTTTGGAGGTTAATTTCGTCGACAATTAAATTTAGGTTTGTTAATTGATGAGTAAAATCTGTTTCCTTTTAAATTTCATTTTGTGTACTTTAATTATTTTAAATGATTCAGCCTTTATGAAACCCAGTCATGACCCTGAGATATTAATTAATTGTAAATTGTTCAAGTATTAATAATAAATAAATTCTTTTGTTTGTAAAATAATCTTTCATTCATTTGTTAAGCCACTAATTTAATCATTTCAAAATGCTTCCACAACGAGTGGCTCGATTAAATTAATTAAATGTTATTAATTTGATTATTACGATATTTTGTAGCAGTTTAATTATATTTAATTACTCAGTTGTTTTTCCAACATCTGTCTTTCGCTGTCTGGTATTTTGGTCATCTGGTCAGCAGGTTCTCTCAATCTATCTCGAATTCCTTGCCAAGGTTTTTGACCTTCAAAGGCTTTAAAGGAAAGGTGTAGCCCTGACTCTTCCCCTTCTCGTCTGTAGTGGATCCCACCCTTCCCTGTAATAATGTATGTATTTATTTAATGTACGAATGGATATTTTTCCCGGTGGCAGATGAAACCATGATTGCGATATTTCAGAAACAGAATCGACGTCATTTTGAAATGCTGCAAGGGGAAGGTTAAACATATGTGGGCATGAGGCGTTCAACTGGTGAGAGACCCTTGGCGGTGACGTGACGTCACTTCCCTTGACGAAGAAATCCTACGAGTGCGTGATACGTAACTAGGCAACTCCGTAACGAGATTCCTCTCTCACAATTCACAGCAGGAGACTTTAATTATAATGTAAGCGTCGAGCAATTGCAAATTCTCTCATTGCGGGGGGGTTACGCGTGTCTGTCAACACACATGGTGACTGGCAGGTGCAGTCACTGTTTCCTCTCTACCTCGAAGACTTCACGAAATGTCTGACGGTATTTTTTTTTAACACTTACATTATTTAGAAAATGGATTAAGCCCAGTAGGTTGAGTAAGGTAAATTATTAATGAAGTAGGACTTTCACTACATCAGGTACTTCACTGAAAAGAATATTAATAAATTGTCATAACCTATTTACAACATTACTTATTACAAATATGACTTCTATTACAACCAAAAACAAATATATATTAATTTATTGCGCGCCTTTAAATCTTAATTGAATTGTTATAAAAGAAAGAAAACAGTTCCACCGGTTATTAACAAGAAAAAAAAGTTAATCTCTTTCTCTCGTGGTGAACTTTACCAGATAAATATTGGAACAGTCGGCCAGCTGCCTCCTAAACTGGTCGAGGCACAGCTAAGGGAATGCTGCGTCCCCACAGCAAACTCCTCTCCCGCTATCTGAAATGGCGTGGGACAAGTACCAAACGCCCGATCTACCTGATGCAGGTTTTTCTAGGGTTTTACCTGCGTCACTTTTACGCGAATTGCCGGGTAGGATCCTTAAACGATTGCCCGGGGACCCCTAGTTAACCCTTGGCTACCTTCCTCTACCCTTCCGCGTCCCCCCTTTTCAAATCCCTTTCCTATGTTATTAAAGGGGAGTTGCCACGATGTGGATTACCCTCATGTAGCCTCCTGTTCCCTTAAAAAAAAGTTATTTCACCAGAAAAATCCTCTCTTCCTTTTGGAAGGGTGTGGGAGAAGTACCGAATCTCCGACCTTCCTGATACAGGTTTTCTAGGGTTTTCCCTGCATTACTTTTAGTCGAATTCCGGGTAGGATCCTTAAAATGTAGCCCGGGGGCCCTAGTTAACGCTTGGCTACGTTCCTCTACCCTTCCGCATCCCCCCTTTCGGCCCGCTGTCTCCTAAACTGGTCGAGGTGCGTAAAAGGGAATGCTGCGTCCCCACAGAAAACTCCTCTCCCGCTGTCGGAAGAGCGTGGGACAAGTACCCAATGCCCGACCTACCTGATGCAGGTTTTTCTAGGGTTTGTCCTGCATTTCTTTAAGCGAATGCCGGGTAGGATCCTTAAACCATAGTCCGGGGCCCCCCTAGTTACCCTTAGCTACCTTCTTCAACCCTACCGCACCCCCTTCCTTTTCAAATCCCTTCCTATGCTATTAAAGGGGAGTTACCACTATGTGGATTACCCTCATGTAACCTCCTGTTACCCTAAAAAAAATATTAATGTACAAGTCTTAAAGCTGAGTCATTAAAATCCCGAAAAACACAAGTAATTAACGACTCGCATAACAGAAAATAAAAATTAAAAATACATAATTTTAAAGAGATTGTACCTTTCGATGAACAGTTATTATCTTTGTCAGCACAAGAGCAACAACTTTGAAATCATTTAACCAAAGGTAGTAATAAAATTACAAAGAATATAAAAACAAGATATAATGAAACAAAGATTACTTATTGTCCGTTATACTGGTTGTGTCAGACGTTAATTGTGCTCATGCACGTTCTACTAAATAACTTAAATACCAATTAAAATAACAAGAGGAATCCTCAGAAGATTGGTTCGAAAAGTTGTGAAATTGTGACGACATCCAACAAAGTTCAGTACAGGAACAGTCTGGTGGTTTTCTTTATTATTATTTATTTCGTAGATGTTCAACTCGTCGCCCCGACATCTGTATATATATATATATATATATATATATATATATATATATATGTTACTATATTAATCCGTTAATTTTGAATTTTGTTCATACGATTTTTTTTTTACCTTTATATAGAACACACCCGCCCGGTGTGTAAATAAATCGGTTTATAATGCTCACTAACATGATTTGCACAGGCTATTTGAAAAATACCGGCCGCCATTTTGAAAGCGAGAGGGCGGGGGGTTGTCGGAGACTAGCTCCGTGCTTGTAAAATTAAATTCATTTTCCTTAGACGAGATTCAAGGCTACGCAATTCCTCTTACCACGCAGAGAGAGAGGGAGAGAGAGAGAGAGAGAGAGAGAGAGAGAAAGATGGAGAGAGAGAGAGAAAGAGAGATTTTTGCTTTGAGAATTCCGCGCCATGGAATGGTTTACCGATAATATTTGCCCTCGAGAGGGAACGCACACGATTAATGCTCTATGTATTTAATTTGAGTAAAACGCTCGAAAAGAACTGTTTAGCGTCAGAGGGACTGACTTGATGTATGGCGCCACTTACGAACAAGACTGAGGATCATTATTTAGAGCATCCGGGGAGTGTTCTTACTCCGAAATTAAGTAATTGAGCTGTTTATAAAAGAAAACGCTGTCACTTGGAGAAAGATTCCGTAGTTTAACTTTTTTACTCGGCGCAATAAATAATTGCCAGAAAGATAACAAGACGATGCAAGAACAAATATATACGAAGGCAGGGAAAATAATATATTTTATAAAATTATATATGAAAGTGAATAAGCAGGGCAGCCAAATACAGACGAAAAAAAAAGGGTAACATAAATACCACACAACGTTCCTGGGATCCTTGTCGCCTTTAGTCAAGTGCGAAGAAGAATTTATGATTTATTTATTACATCTCGACGTTTAGGCACACTCTAAAAAAATGTAATAATAACTAAATAAACATCAGCCAATTGCAAAACCAGAAGAAGAAGAAAAAATTATTAATGTAAAATTAAACAACGTTTAATTGGTCGAGAATGGTCCTGTCCATAAATGTTTTTGAATAAGCGAGACAGCCAATATAGTAAAAAAAATGGGTAATATAAATACCACACAACGTTCCTGGGATCCTTGTCGCCTTTCGTCAGGTGCTAAGAAGAGCCTAGAGCGACACAACTGCACACTGGTCAGTTTGACAACACTCAAAAAGCGACGAAAACGCAACGACAACGAGAAGAGTCGAAGGGGTTGCATAACATTAAGGGCGCGACGAAGATGAGAAAACAGAAGGTTCAGCGTAATAATAAGCGATCATAGCAATCATTGAGTTTCATAGTTGTCTGTCTGTATGTTAATAGCTGTGATGTTGGATTTAATGTGAAGCATCTCTGGAATTGTACCTGGCCTGGGGGACAACGACTAAAATCTTAGCATTTTGCCAATCAAATGTATGTTTTGAACTGTTTATAAGCTTTTGGGACACTAACAGATTGTTTATCAATGGGTCGTTTGATGCTCCTTGATACGTGTATTAAGGGAACGTTTTGTTTGCCCCATGTAGCAGGAATTACAATTAGAGAAAGAGATTTTTTAAACAACTCACACAATGTCTGATGTATTTTTGGTGTCGATGAGATCCCAGAAACGTTGTGTGGTATTTATGTTACCCTTTTTTTTGTCTGTATTGGCTGTCTGTCTTCTTCATTATTTTGTATCAGACGGAAATTATTTTCATTTTATATATATATGAAAGTATTAGGATTGGGTCACCTCGGCCTGTTCTGAGAGGTGTATGTTCCGCGGTCACAGACCTTGGGCATACGGTAAGAGTTGTCCGCTATTCCCATTGGAATAGTCGGCCAGCTGCCTCCTAAACTGGTCGAGGCACGGAGAAGGGAATGCTGCGTCCCCACAGAAAACTCCTCTCTTGCTTTTCGAAGGGCGTGGGACAAGTACCGAATCCCCGACCTTCCTGATGCAGATTTTTCTAGGGTTTGTCCTGCATTATTTTTAGGCGAATGCCGGGTAGGATTCATAAACTATAGCCCGGGGGCCCCTAGTTAACCCTTGGCTACCTTCCTCTACCTTTCCACATCCCCTCTTTCAAATCCCTTCCTATGCTATTAAAGGGGAGTTGCCACCATGTGGATTACCCTCATGTAGCCTGTTGCCCTAAAAAAAAGAAAAAGGATTGGGTCATATTCCGTAAACCCTTATTGAGGGCTTCGTAGAATTTAAAATGAAAAATTTACGTCTCATTAAAAATTAATAATATGAAAGATAGCCAAATACAAACCCAAATAAGTGACAATATATATATATATATATATATATATATATATATATATATATACCAATCAACGTTTCTGTAAGTCTCGTTTCTACCTTTCAGGGTGAAGGGAAAAAAAACAGCAAGAGCCTAGAGAGACACAACTGCACAATTCAGTTGACAAAACACTCAAAAATATTTTGAAAGGAACAAGGCTTTGTCTGTATTTATTAGAAAAATTTTATAAAGAAACAATTTTAAAAATTATAACACGAATCACCTGACGAAAGCAACAAGGATTACAGAAACCTTTTGCGGTATTTCAATTTAGTACCTAATTCTGTAACGTACTTATTAGAGAAAAATTGTACAAAGAAAAATTTTACGAATCACCTGACGAAAGCAACAAGGACTCCAGAAACGTTTTGTGGTGTTTCAATTTAGTACTTAATTCTGTAACTTACTTATTAGAAAAAATTCTATAAAGAAACATTCTACAAATATAATCACCTGACGAAAGCAACAAGACTTTCAGAAACGTTTTCCGGTATTTCAATTTATTACTTAGTTCTGTATCGTACTTATTAGAGAAAATTGTATAAAGAAACAATTTTACAAATATAACCAATATAATCACCTGACGAAAGCAACAAGGATTGCGGAAACGTTTCGCGGTATTTCAATTTAGTACCTAATTCCGTAACGTGCTTATTAGAGAAAAATTGTACAAAGAAAAATTTTACGAATCACCTGACGAAAGAAACAAGGACTTCAGAAACGTTTTGCGGTATTTCAATTTAGTACTTAGTTCTGTAACGTACTTATTAGAAAAAATTGTATAAAGAAACAATTTTACAAACATGACATGAATCACCTGACGAAAGCAACAAGGATTGCTGAAACGTTTTTCGATATTTAATTTAGTACTTTGTTCTGTATCGTACTTATTAGAAAAAATTGAACAAAGAAACATTTTACAAATATAACAAATATAATCACCTGACGAAAGCAACAAGGACTGCAGATACGTTTCGCGATATTTAATTTAGTACTTATTTTCTGCGGTGTTTAATGGCTATTTATTTGTGTTCAACGCAGACGGACTAAATTTCGATTCAGCAATTTTAAGTCTCTGGCCGAAGTTTTTCCAGAGCCTTTTCCTTGTATTTGACTGGCTGTAATAATAGTTTTTCCATCTTTCCCTACTAATATCCGCTGACGTTTTTTTGTGTGACGTGAAAAAAAAATGATAAAGCGCCTTTGTGCGTCTGTCTTGGAGCTTTCGCAATTCATAACGTTCTATTTACCTTTGCCCAAGAAGAAAAAAAACCCGTGGCTGCTGTATTTTGTGCACGCGTTTTCCCTAGGTTAATGAAACTCTCGCTGTTTGTTTGAAAACCAGGATAATTCGCGGCTTTTCTTTTTTTCTCCGGTGTTTGAAACTACACCGCACACAGGAAGAAAGGAGGGTTGAGGGGGAAAAAACACACCACCGAAGCGAGTGCATCGTGAGTCAATCAATGAGTGTCGTGGCACGGTTTCGGCGCTCTAATCGGATTGGCGGACGTGCTGGGCTACGAGTTTCTTTCTGCGCCCTTAATTGTGTTTGTGTCGCCAGGGCAGGGACCCGATCACAGGGGACGGCGTGTAATAACCGCTCCTGCGCTCCTGCGCTCCCCCGCTACGGAGCCAGAGGCTGCCTTCCTGTTTTGACTATCCCGTGTCTTGTCCGCGACGCGACCGGTCCCAATCCACAGTCGCCATCCCTTAATAGTTGCTGGTCTCCATCGCTCTCCATTCATTTGTCCGGCAATAATTTCTTTCGATCAAGTATCGTATGACATTTTGATTAATAAAACAAACACTATTCAAGACAGATTGAGCTCAGTCAAGGAATTTGAGACTAAGCGAGCCCAGATTCGGACGCTTTGGCGGAAAACTAGAAAATTGTGTGCCTCAAGGATCAGTAACAGGACGTAAAAAAAATGTTTAAAATTTGAGTAATAATATAACGTATTATAAATATATATTTTTCGGCCATTTAACAAGAACAAAACAAACAAATTATTCTCATAAGTCAGAAAAATATATATTTAATACATAGTTACATGAATAAACCAACCTAATGGGACAGAAATAATTTTTTTAATTAATTTATAAAGTTTTTCATTGTATGAAAATGATAAACAGGATAAAATACCAAAGTATTGATTTTTTCCTTTATTATTTTACCTCATTAATTATTTTTTATATGTAAAAATCTTAAGAGCCTCGTTTAAAAGAAAACATTAGTCAATAAAATATATTTTTAATTAAAAAATCACTATTCAAGTCAGATTGAGCTCAGTCAAGGAATTTGAGACTAAGCGAGCCCAGATCTGGACGCTTTGGCGGAAAACTAGAAAATTGTGTGCCTCAAGGATCAGTAACAGGACGTAAAAAAATATTTAAAATTTGAGTAATAAAATAACGTATTATAAATATATATTTTTCGGCCATTTAACCAGAACAAAACAAACAAAGTAGCTGATAAATCAGAACAATATATATTTAATACATAGTTACTTGAATAAACCAACCCAATATGACAGAAATAATTTTTTTTTAGAATTAGGTTATAAAGTTTTTCATTATATGAAAATGATAAACAAGTTAAAATACCAAATTATTGGTTTTTCGTTTTTATTTAACCTTATTAATTATTTTTTATATATGAAAAAATCTTAAGAACCTGGTTCAAATGAAAAAATTGGTCAAAAAAATATATTTTTAATTAAAAAATCACTATTCAAGACAGATTGAGCTCAGTCAAGGAATTTCTGAATAAGCGAGCCCAGATTTGGACACTTTGGCGGAAAACTTAGAAAACTGGGTGTCTTAAGGATCAGTAACAGGGACCTTTGAAAATACGTAAAAATAAATTTAAATTTTGAGTAATAAAATAACGTATTATAAATATATATTTTTCGGCCATTTAACAAGAACAAAACAAACAAATTATTCTCATAAGTCAGAAAAATATACATTTAATACATAGTTACTTTAATAAACCAACCCAATGTTACAGAAATAATTTTTTTTGAATTAGGTTACAAAGTTTTTCATTATATAAAAATGATAAACAACATAAAATACCGAAGTATCGTTTTTTTTCTTATTATTTTACCTTATTAATTATTTTTTATATTGTAAAAATCTTAATAACCTGGTTCAAAAGAAAAAATTGGTCAAAAAAATATATTTTTAATTAAAAAAACTCTATTTAAGACAGATTGAGCTCAGTCAAGGAATTTGAGACTAAGACAGCCCAGATTTGGACGCTTTGGCGGAAAACTAGAAAACTGGGTGCCTCAAGGATCAGTAACAGGGATTTTTAACATCAACACTAATTCAAAAAATTCAATTTTTTTTTCCGATTACTGTTCAAATTAAAAACGTTTAGAATGAGCGATCATTGAAAAAAAAACACATCGATAAAAATAAATATTTGGTACAAATAAACGTAAATACCGAACGAAGCAAATTTAAAAAACGGTCTTTTTTTAGGGTAACAGAAGGCTACATGAGGGTAACCCGCAAGGTGGCAACTCCCCTTTAATATCATAGGAAGGGATTTGAAAGGGAGGATGCGGAAGGGTAGAGGAAGGTAGCCAAGGGTTAACTAGGGCCCCCGGGATATGGTTTAAGGATCCTACCCGGAAATTCGCCTAGAAAAACCTGCATCAGGTAGGTCGGGCATTTGGCTACTAGTCCCACGCCCTTCCCTGGATGGCGGGAGAGGAGTTTGCTGTGGGGACGCAGCATTCCCTTCTCCGTGCCTCGACCTGTTTAGGAGGCAGCTTGCCGACTATTCCAATGGGAATAGCGGACAACTCTTACCGTATGCCATCAAGATCTGTGACCCCGGGAACATGCACCTCTCAAAACAGGCCTCGGCTTGTGGGAACCTTAGTTCAAAAACGGAGAGAGGAAAAAGGCATCCCCATAAAACATAAAACGTCTGAGTTTAACACAAATAAATAGCTATTAAACACCCCCCAAAAAATAAGTACTAAATTAAATACCGCAAAACGTTTCTGCAATCCTTGTTGCTTTCGCCAGGTGATTATATTCGTAAAAATGTTTCTTTGTACTATTTTTTTCTAACAAGTACGTTACAGAATTTACTGGTAATTGTGTCGGTTTGTGATTTGCAATTAATAAATCCTGTATCACCATTATATAATAAAATACTAAATTTATTTAAAATAATTAATTACTTATTAAACCTTTCAAAATATACTTTGAATTCCTCATATAAATATTTTAGTCATAGGCAACGTTTCGCCCCTCCCCCACCCCCCCCGCCCCCGTTACATTGAGGAATAAATCAATTATCAGACCTTTAAAATAATATTTAAATTTTCATTAGGCATTAATTAATTGGGAGACCTTTAAAAATATGTTTTTAATGTTTCCTAATTAATTAATACTTGAAGATGTCCAAATGAATGTGAGAAACGTCTTGTAAGTCTGAAACTTTCTATGGATAAATTGTTTGTTTGTTCATAAAACTATTTTTATAATTATTAATCCATTAAAAAATCAAAGTTAGTTATAAAAGTAATTATTATCAAATTTAACATAACATCTTTGTTGTAATTTACTCTTTCAGAGGGTTTATTTAATGAGCTCAAGTCCTGGAACGTGGTCAATATTTCAAGCATTTATCTTCCAAGATCCGTACGAACGACGCCCCCGCCCGTGTGATGGCCTCAAAAGAGCCTGACGATAGCAACAAGATGTGTAGTAATTAATTAAGCACTTATTGATGTAAATTGAAGGTCAATTTCCCACTTTCTTTTTGTGTGACGTGTTTTATAACCTCGAGGCCACCTTCACATTTATTGAAATCAACGATAAAAAGAAAGGGGGCAACAAAAACCACAGAGTGTGTGTGTGTGGAGGGGGGGGGGGGAATAATTAATTTCCTTGAATAGATCGATGAGGCAATGTAACAGGCAGTCGGGGGGAAAAAAATATTTAATAATTTCCAGAGAATATTTCCAGTAGATGAACAACTAATTTTCGTTGTCAAATTATAAAAGGAACGGGTTTAAATACTCAGACATGTTTTAGCATCGATATTAACGTCCAAGTAAAAATAAATTATATCATAATTATTTTTACAGTTATTTTCAGCGTTATTACAAACTCCTTGGCTCGACAGCCCCATGAAGGAAGGGCCTTGCCCCTACCGAGGCGGCTGCCAGCCTGTCATCTTCGATTCTCCCTCAGCCTTGACCCCGCAGTTTTCTTGACCAGGACGACCACAAACAACATGCCGGGATTCGAACCCGGGACCTCTGTGACGCTGGCCACTACGCCACAGCAGGCCAGGGCGGCTTTCAGCGTTATTAGAATCGTATAACAGAAACGTAATAGCAACGGTGTATATTTTGAACCAATCACAACACTGCGGCTCTCTGATTGGACCGGCCCCTTTTGCACAAGTCTTACGGTACAAAATTGTCTTTCGACGACCCTCGCTCAAACTTTGTATTTTAATAAAACAATTGACCACCCGCTTATGGTGCGCTTTTAGTTATCGATTCGTTACCAAATATTTTTTTATAACTGTTGCCTAAATTACTGCCTGGAAGCATGGGAATGTGGCTTGCCGGGGTCCAGCAGCAGACACAAGACAATGGCGGGGTGGATTGGAAAATCCGCAAGTTCCGCAAGCAAGGTCAGGGTCGGCCAAGGAAGGGGTAGACGACCGGGAGGATATGGCCCTAAAATAGATTGAAGTGGGTCACGTGTGCACAAGGACCAACCAGGAGAGAGGGATTTTGAGGAGGCAGAGAAAGAAGTCTGCGAACACTAGGAGATGAATTTGGACCGTCGGTGAGAGTGGTCAGGGAGAGTTGATCCTGGAAGATTTTGGTTTTGCACGTGCGTCTCCGGTCGTCTACTGCGAATGCTGCGGAGAGAGAGAGTCGCCAACGGGAGTCGACCCTGTCCGAGCTGCAGACCTGGTAAGTCGCATTCCATGCTTCCGGGTATCGCGTCGCTTTGCCACGAGAAGAACCACGGTTAATCTTGAGAAAGGGAGGGGGTTACATGCATCCCTGGCAGGCTGGAGAGCTTTTCGTTTTGTATAAATTCTGAGAAAATGAATTCTTGTGTTTTTTTATAACTAAATATTATATTTCCCTTTCCTGCAAGAACAATTCTTGCAGGTGGCGCCCAACAAATCGCATATCATTAGTTAATTTGACTCTAAGCTCACCACACGCTTGATAACCCTGAGAAAATTCTACTAAAACTATTTTCGGTTCATGCCATCAACACGTAAAACTATGTACAGTCGAATAATTAACTTCAAACTTGGATGCAACTGTTATTAGAAACGTCGTCAAAAAAAATTATCAAATGTCTTTTAGATTAATTGGTTTCACGTAAATTTACCGTTGGCGTTTCTGCGTCAGAGAGGGTAAAATTTTTCTTGTAAATGGAAGTTATTCCTCCGTACACGAATCGGTCTCACATTCGTTGAATCAGCCTTGCCCTACAAAATTACCGAATATGCTATAAATATATAAATAGTTTGTCCAGTTTCCCCCCCCCCTCTTTTTGGTTCTGTTGTTTTCCTGCCTCTGCTTTCTGTTTTTAGTAAATATCCATGACGTCATCCCTCCGTTCCTTAGCGACAGGAGGTGATGGGTGTCGAGTGCGTGTTTCCTAAAGATCGTGGTGACTAGACAAATGTGAACAGATATGAATTTGTGTGTGTGTGTGTAACCTGTTAATATTAACTCTGTATATATATGTACATTTGTGACGAATCCTACTCCCTCTTAAGAGGGCTAATGGTGAATAAATCTATTTATCATTAATTGGATCCAGTATTTGGATAAGGAACCGCGTGTCATCTGAGTGGGCGGGGGAGGCGAGGGGGGGGGTCTATTCAGTTTTGAATATGAACGAAGCAACTGGGATCCGGCGAAATAATGTAAGCACAGACAAGATGAGCGAATCTCGGAGCGTTAAATTGTCTGGTTAATTAATATCCAATAGTATCCATGGACCTGTTGTTCTTGGGGGAAATAATCATCCGCTAGTTAGAGGTGTATAAAAGGGGGACGGGACCCGGACTGATATCTCAATGCAACAGCTGACAAAAAAATATATATCCAAGCATCTGAGAATGGCTTAAGGGGGAGAGAATAATTTACGAGTAAATGGAATCTTGGCGGAGCAATGAATGTTATCAACTCTGTTTCAATAAAAACCGCCGCTTCTGGAAGTTGTTCAAAACAATACCCTTAATTAGTTATTTATGGTATTATCTATAATTGTTTTCATCAGCCACCAATTAGGAAATAATTTGTCAAAACATTAATTTTTCAACTGTATACTTTTAATTTATCACACATAAACGGCTAAAGACGAGTATAGTAGCACCAGTGACGTCATACGCCGCCCACCCCGGACATCGACATCAGGAATGTACGGTTTCATTTTTCCCCGTATTTATTAATTCAAATAATTTATAGTGTCATATCAGCCGCACAGTTAACACAGTAAACAAGAGAAACCAAGTAATACGTACGTTCATTTGCATTAATATGACGCCCCCCCCCCCCGGGGGTCATTTGCTTGTGACGTCATGTGACGTCAGCGGTGCTACTAAACACGTCTTGTCCGCTTAATTACATATTTACAATAAATATTCTTCAAATCAGGTTCTGGAATACGTCCAAAGATATTTAAATCAAAGAGTACGTTTAAGTAAACACTCCGTAATTTTATAAAAATATATAATTAGACCATATCTTTAGTTTATTATTGGGGGTTTTTACTTAGAATTTATTATTTTTATATGGAAATTAAATTATTTTACTCTCCGGAAATATATGTGTATATAATCAGCATAGTACATTATTAATTTGAGAATATTGTTTCGCGGAACAAGAGAAAAAAAAATTTCATTATATCATAGCAATAGTTATTATGCACGTTACAAGAATCTGCTCTCTGTTGTTCCAATATGTATGTATGTATATATATATAAATGAATCAACAAGGCCTGCGAGGGTTATTCTCTCGCAGGCAGTACCTGCGAGTGATATTCTCTCGCAGGTAGAACCTTGTAGGAGAGACGGAAGGGGCTACCTTTGGGGGATGCCTCCTTCTCTCTCAGGTTTTTTGAACTAAGGTTCCCACAAGCCGAGGCACCTCGGCCTGTTCTGAGAGGTGTATGTTCCGGGGTCGCAGACTTGGGGGCATACGGTACGAGTTGTCCTCTATTGGAACAGTCGGCCAGCTGCCTCCTAAACCGGTCGAGGCACGGAGAAGGGAATGCTGCGTCCCCACAGAAAACTCCTCTCCCGCCATCCAGGGAAGGGCGTGGGACAAGCACCCAATGCCCGACCCTACCTGATGCAGGTTTTTCTAGGGTTTGTCCTCCATTTATTTTAGGCGAATTGCCGGGGAGGATCCTTAAACCATAGCTCGGGGGCCCTAGTTAACCCTTGGCTACCTTCCTCCACCCTTCCTCATCCCCCCTTTCAAATCCATTTCCTATGCTATAAGAGGGGAGTTGCCACTATGTGGATTACCCTATTCATAGCCTGGCTACACCCAAAAAAGAAATATATATATATATAAATAAATAAACGACCCAAAATTCTCAGAAATACATTTTAATAAGATAATTAGAAAATGCTAATAAAATATAAATTGGCATGACGTGTCGTTCCTCTTCAGGTGAAAATACCTGCCTTAGTATTTTAATTAATATTATCGATATTTTTTATTTTATCAAAATATTATCGACATTTGTTATTTTATTAAAATATATATTTTTTGTCTAGTTTTTTCTCTTTTTTACATATAAAAAATACTTAATAAGGTAAAATAATAACAAAAAACAATACTTTAGTATTTTATCTTCTTTATTATTTTTAATACATGAAAAATTTTATAACCTAATTCAGAAATAAATTATTTTTGTCCCATTTGGTTGGTTTATTCATGTAACTATGTATTAAATATATATTTATCAGCTTAATTTGTCTGATTTGTTCTAGTTAAATGTCAGAAAAATATAAATTTCAAATAAATTATATTATTACACAATTTTTAAATATTTCCCCCCCCCCCCGGTCCCAAGCACGTGATTCGCTGGATGTTGTGGGGGTGTTTATGGGAAAAGGAGCAACACAGTTATGAATGTTTCTGTCAGCGGCCATATTTGCATTCCATTCCTATATTGAGATTCTTTTGATAATTGAAAAAAAACCTCCGAGCTGCAACTTTTTACACGAGAAGTTTTACCGTAGCATTCGAGACTTTGCACGACAAATTAATTTAAGATGAGAGCCGTTTCCCTTCTGCTTATCTTTTAATGAAATAACCAGCGGTTGGCTTAATTACTTTCGACACCGTCTTGAGGTAAGACCAGAAGAAAGCTCTTCCGATCTCGGCAGTTTGAGGTACGGATAAAATGCAGCCATGGTAGAAGAGAGAACCAATCCTCCAGTGTGTTTCAATTACATATGTAAGAGCGTTTTAATTTCACTGGGCACGGATAATGTTTTATAGAGGGCGGTGAATGAACATGAAGGGACTCTCTCTGATATCTAATCTTTGGTTTAACAATTGAACTGCTAATATTTAAACAGTTTCGGATTCAGATGTGCTTCATGGCCGGTGAGTGTAATTTATTTTTGAGACATTTTCTTACAGTAATAATTAATTATATAACATAATGTAATTAGTAACCAGGGGAATTCAGTTGATTATCCCAGATGATTTGAATTCAGAGTTCGGTTGTTATTAATTATTAAGTGGATATTTCTCAGAACATCTGACTTTATTATAATATTAAAAATAAATAAATGGCCGTTACCGAGAAAATAATTGTCATGTTTATTGAAAAAAATCTAATAAATAAAACAGTATATATGTATATATGCTTGTATGTTCCTTATACAAATCTAGACCGGTCGATTCAAAATTTTTAAATCAATTAATGGGGATAATAAAATTCAGAATAGTATTAACAAGAGACTCAAATTAATTTAATGTATGACTAAATTTATAAATCAATTAACTGAGATAATAAAATTCAGAATAGTATTAACAAGAGACTCAAATTAAAACGTTATTTACTTAAAATCAAAGGGTTGTGACTAGAGGGCGTTGGGTAGCAGAAATCTCAATTTTTCATTCACCAAATTTCGTACACGTGTCCTTTACGTTCTAGAAACAAACATTGTCCTGGGTGAGACGCGTCTACCCTCCCCCCCCCCAGGAACGGGGGTGGAAATATATAAACATGCTAAAACAGCCGATATTTGAGTGGCATAAATATTTTTTTGGGGGGGTCAACGAGATTTAAACCCCCGTTACAGTATTGGAAAGGAGGAACGTTAGGGGTGGGGGTGGGAGGGCGTTACATTAAAAATAACGCGAATACAATCGAGATCGGAGTCAAATCCAGTGTAATGGATGTCGGTGAGTTTAAATATGACATTCTATTGGCCATTTAAACCCCACGGCCGGGGGGTGGAATTTTTTTGCCACGGTCGATATTTGCCTTGAATAAATATTTGTCGCGGTCAATGACGTTGATATTATTTCTACCGATGTTGTTTGTAAAATTTCAACCCTCTTTTCAGCGTGGTAGGGGTGCACCCTTAGGGGTAGTGGTGAGGGGCGTTTCATATAATTAACGCAAAAACAACCGAGATTCCAGTCAAATTGGGGGTTATGGATATACGACATCCCGGGCAACGCCAGAAATCCAGCTAGTATATAATAAATAACCGACGTTTCGTCATATTTTCAACTACAATTTGATAGTAATAACATATACGTTTATAATAGTTACAAATTAATATAATTTAAATCTTATATTAAAATTACTAATTAAAAATATGTTAATTTAAGATTATATTAATTCGTAATTATTAAAAAGGTTAAAAAGGCATATATCATTATTTTCCAAATTGTAGACAAATATTGTCATGCCTGACGAGGTCATGCAGGAGGAACGAAACGTCGTGTATTTAATATATATTTTTGTAATAAAATTTATAATTTTTTCTAAGGCTCATTAATTTATTTTTACATATAAATCATTTCCTATTTAATTTTCTTTCAACCTATAAGCCATATTAACTGCAATACATTATTATTCTCTACTTTTTTTAGGAAAGGCAGAACAAGGTCACCAAGGGTTAAGGATCCTACCCGGCAATTCGCCTAAAAGTGATGCTGGACAAACCCTAGTAAACCAGAATCAGGTAGGTCGGGCATTTCGTACTTGTCCAACGCCCTTCCGCAGGCGGGAGAAGCGGTTTGCTGTGAGGTCGCATCTTTCCCCTCGCCGTGCCTTGACCAGTTTTAGGAGGCAGCTGGCCGACTATTCCAATAGGAATAGCGGACAACTGTTACCGTATGCCCCAAGGTCTGCGACCCCGGAACATACACCTCTCAGAACAGGCCTCGGCATGTGGGAACCTTAGTTCAAAAAACCCAGGAAGAGGAGAAGGCATCCCCAAAGGTAACCTCCTGGGAAGGTTCACCTGCGAGAGAACGCTTTCGCAGACTTTTTTTTTGAAGATGTAGACCGGCTTTGTACAGGCTAATCCACATAGTGGCAACTTCTCTCTTATGGCATAGGAAAGGGAGTGAAAGGGGGATGTGGAAAGGTAGAGCATATCGTTGAAAGAATAAAAGAATCCCCTTAACCGAGCCAACAGCGGGAATTAAAACCACTGTCCGCTCCGTTCATGGATACGGCTGTATTTATTAAACGTACTTCAAATTCAGGCTCACATTGTTTGTCCTTAAATATTGTCCAGTTTGATTAAAAAGCACGATCGTTGCGTTTTCAATTCCTATTTTATTTACCGTTGTAAAGTATGGTGATTTTTTTATTTATTTATGTGTTGTTTACAGAAGACGAGAGGAGGAGGAGGAACAAGATGAATATAACACAGCTTTTCCATATAGCGACAACAGTCACGTGAAATATGTTTGTCGATCCCTACAAATAATGTACATGAATTTCAATAAAATTAACACAATGCATGGTAAGTTTAATATATATATATATATTGTTTTTAAATTGATGACGCAGTCATATTATTTTATTTACTAATAGTTTAAACAGGGTTATGAGGACAACTGAGCGGTAGTGACAGGGCGAGTAAGACAGAGTGCGGGTTGAACCGACGCAAGGAAGTGATTAAAATCAAAGACATTTAAAACAGGAGGAAGGAAAGCGTCAGAAACTTCCAGATTTAATTATGTTTGTGGGGAACTGAGACGAGTAGCGACAAGACGAAAAGGTGAGTGGCGAAGTAAGAAGGTTGGGGGGAAAATAGAGTTCCAGGAGTGAATTAATGGAAATACTGAGTAAAAATTTTTTTTGTTGCGATAACTTGAGTTTCTGTCCTGTACACCCATGATTTAAGAATTTCTTTATTGATTTTTTTTTGTGAATTAAATATAGTGTCTATTATTTTAAAAATTAATTTCCGTTTTAATTATTTATTTAAACTATTATTATGATAATAATAATAAACTTTTGGATGCCCAAGTGAGGATATATTTATTACATATGCATGTCAAGCAACCTTACAAGACAAAACTGTCGAAAAAGGAGCGCGCTGCCAACTTATTAAATAATTTATTGTAATCTAAGCAGCAAGTCGGACGTTGCAATTCCTGATCCTAACATTATGGCGCCGCGCCGCGGGATGCGTCCATGTCAAAATACAAGTAGAAGGGATTAAGAAGGATTCTCGGTGTCAACATCCGTTTCACAAGATTTCTGCTAATCGACTCCCTCGACTCAAAACCCTTTTATTTTAACTAAATAACGTTTTAATTTGAGTCTCTTGTTAATACTATTCTGAATTTTATTATCGTTAATTTATTTAAAAATTAAGTAACACATATAAATTAATTGTTGTTGTTTTTTAAAAAAAACAAGGTATTAGAGTTAAGACCGATTTAACCAGAGAGAAAAAAATTCTTCTTCTTCTATGGTTCCACCACCCCGACCTCCAGTTGTAGCTTCCTCCAAACTTCTCTGTCTAAAGCTATTCTCCTCCAGTTCCTCACATCCATCATCATTTTTATGACCTTCTCTACTTCGTCTGTTCCTTGATTTTACCTCCCATGTCATTGTATAATTCCTTTTCTTTCCCATGCTAAAGCTATTCTCCTCCATTTTCTCAAATCCATCATCCTTTTTATGTCCTTTTCTACTTCGTCTGTTCCATGGTTTTACCTCCCATGTCATTGTATAATGCCATTCCTTTTCTTTCCCATGCTAAAGCTATTCTCCTCCAGTTTCTCAAATCCATCATCCTTTTAATGTCCTTCTGTACTTCGTCTCTTCCTTGGTTTTACCTCCAATATCATTGTATAATGCCATTCCTTTTCTTTCCCATGCTAAAGCTATTCTCCTCCAGTTTCTCAAATCCATCAACCTCTTTTTATGTCCTTCTCTACTTCGACTGTTCCTTGGTTTTACCTCCCATATCATTGTATAATGCCTTTCCTTTTCTTTCCCATGCTAAAGCTATTCTCCTCCAGTTTCTCAAATCCATCATCCTCTTTTTATGTCCTTCTCTACTTCGACTGTTCCTTGGTTTTACCTCCCATATCATTGTATAATGCCTTTCCTTTTCTTTCCCATGCTAAAGCTATTCTCCTCCAGTTCCTCAAATCCATCATCCTCTTTTTATGTCCTTCTCTACTTCGACTGTTCCTTGGTTTTACCTCCCATATCATTGTATAATGCCATTCCTTTTCTTTCCCATGCTAAAGCTATTCTCCTCCAGTTTCTCAAATCCATCATCCTCTTTTTATGTCCTTCTCTACTTCGACTGTTCCTTGGTTTTACCTCCCATATCATTGTATAATGCCTTTCCTTTTCTTTCCCATGCTAAAGCTATTCTCCTCCAGTTCCTCAAATCCATCATCCTTTTTATGTCCTTCTCTACTTCGACTGTTCCTTGGTTTTACCTCCCATATCATTGTATAATGCCATTCCTTTTCTTTCCCATGCGTTGCACGTGTCATTATCCATTCCATTCTCCTTTAATCTAGTAGCTGTTGCGATGCTTGCGTTCTTTATATAGGTCATATATTTCCTTATTATTATAATATCCTTGTGTCTCCATACGCCATTTTAATTTTTTTGGGCCCTCAAATTATTCTTAGGATCTTTCTTTCAAAGATGTTCACTCTTCATATCCTCTCTCTTGTTTAGTGTCCAGCCTTTCACTTCCATAATACAGGATTGGCCTCATCATGGTTTTATATATCTTTATTTATTCTTAGTTTAAAAGCTGGAAGTAGTGAGAAATACGATTTATTTGCAAAGTTCATTCTTCTCCATCTTTGTGGAATTTTGATCCGAGATATATTTTAAGGTCATCGCTTTATTTCTGTCACATCTCCATCTATGTCCAGCCATCCTTTTTCCTCCTAAATTGCCTGCGAGACTTAATCATCATTTTTGGTTGTTTTTTTTTAAGTTTATTTCTAAAACACCCTTTTTTTGGCATGTTTCCTTATTTTCTTTGTCTGCCTCCTCTGCTGCTGCTTTAGTTGTTGTTGATATTATCAGCCATTATGTGTGATGACTTGTATGCTACAGCTTTGGTTGTTTGTCTAATTGGCGTACTCTAGAGGCAAATTAAATAATATCTGAGCCAGTCCATTCCCCCCACTGCTTTAATCCTTGGTTAGTCTCGAAATTTTTCTGTTAGTTGGTTCTGAATTTTTGACTTGATTTGTTGTTTTTATTATCGTTTGTTTAATAAGTCTTACCATTATAATTAAATAATCTAATCAATAAAAAAACCAACTCAAATAAATTTACGTTTCCAAAATTATCGATGGTTTGGTTCAGTTGATGAATTTGTAACCGCGCAGCAACTTTCCGAGCACCCTGTTTTTGTTTTGTTTCAATTGAAGCAGAACCGAGGATATTTTACATGAAAGTTTTAGATCCTCTAATGCGAGTCTCGTCGTCTGATGAGGTTTCTGGAACTTTCCTTATATATGATGAGTCTACAAATAAAAAATAAAAAATAAAACTTTCCCGTGATTTAAGTTGAGTTGAGGAGGAAAATTATTGATGTCGTTGTACTGAGATTAGTCTTGATTAAGCGCAGCAGATGTTGAGTTTCCCAGGTCTGTCTGTTAAAATTTTCAAACTGCATTAAACTTTGTAGTTTCGTGAGTAGAAAGTAAAATATATGCTAAACTAGAAAGTGGCGAATGTACGGTAAAGACCGTAGGGATACTGAAGGATCTATCCATTGCTAGAGATTAATAAAATATTCTTAGCAGCAAGGAAAACATATAAATATAATATATGTTAGTAAACTTAAACGAATAAGACGAATCATATAGAAGGGGGGGGGGGAATTTTACTTCGAAATTGAAATCTGTACAGTCCTTACGTAATACGTCTAAATAAGGACGAAACTTTATTAATAATAAGCATCTGTTTCTAATCATGTGTACTTGGTTCCCTGATTCAGTCGGGGGGAGTGGGGAGGAAATAAGCCCCAGAAGATCATTTCCAGGGTAAAATGAAATATTTAAGTCTGATTGAAAATAATGAATAAGAAAGATACAGACAAAAATATACCACACCACAACGTATCTGGGATCCTTGTTCCCTTTCGTCAGGTGCTAAGAAGAGCCTAGACCGACACAACTGCATACTGGTCAGTTGACAAAACACAAAAGCTTTTCTTGTCTGAATTGGCCATCTTTCTTATTCATTAAAATGAAAGGTAATTAACTCTGCAATTTACTTCCATGAACTGTAAAAAAAATATAATAAGGCGCAGCAATTTATTATAAATGTTTCAAGATAATTAATGATTAAGTATTTTTAGTAATTTTCAGTTGTTATATCTTTGACAAGGAATTTGGGGTCCACAAGATGAAGATTAAAAACTATAAAGGACTGCATGTATATATTATTAATATTATAATTCATTAAACCCTTATTTTAATACAGTCACATAAAAAAATTTAAAATGTAAATTACATTTAATATTTTTTATATGAGACAGTATTAAAATAAGGGTTGAATCAATTATAAAATAATACATATAAATTTAATGTATATAAATTTAAAAAAAATTATGTGGCTGTATTAAGATAAGAGTTGAATCAATTATAAAATTATATGTATATATTTAATGTAAATTACATTTAAAAAGTTTTATGTGTTACTTTATTAATTATAATATATAATTAATTTAAATTACATGTAAAAATTTATATGTAACTGTATTACAATAAGGTTGAATCAATTATAAAATAACATATATATCAATTTGATGTAAATTACATTTAAAATTTTTTTAAATGTGACTGTATTAAAATAAGGGCTGAATCAATTATAAAATAATATATATAAATATTTAATGTAAATTATATTAAAAAAATTATATGTGATTATTAAAATAAGGGTTGAATCAATTATAAAATAATATATATATAAATTTAATGTAAATCAATTAAAAAAACGTTATTTGACTGTATTAAAATAATGGTTGAATCAATTATAAAATTATATATATATATAAATTTAATGTAAATCAATTAAAAAAATCATTTGACTGTATTAAAATAATGGTTGAATCAATTATAAAATTATATATATATATATATATATAATGTAAATCAATTAAAAAAATCATTTGACTGTATTAAAATAATGGTTGAATCAATTATAAAATTTTATATATATATATATATATAATGTAAATCAATTAAAAAAATCATTTGACTGTATTAAAATAATGGTTGAATCAATTATAAAATTATATATATATATATATATATATATATATATATATATATATATATATATATAATGTAAAACTATTAAACAAATATGTGACTGTATTAAATTAAGTGTTTAATCAATTATAAAATTATATATATATATATATAAATTTAATGTAAATCAATTAAAAAAATTATGTGACTATTAAAATAAGGGTTGAATCAATTATAAAATTATATATATATATAAATTTAATGTAAATCAATTAAAAAAATCATTTGACTGTATTAAAATAATGGTTGAATCAATTATAAAATTATATATATATATATATATATATATATATATATATATATATAATGTAAAACTATTAAACAAATATGTGACTGTATTAAATTAAGTGTTTAATCAATTATAAAATTATATAAATATATATATATATATATAAATTTAATGTAAATAACATTTTAAATGTGACTGTATTAAAATAAGGGTTGAATCAATTATAATATTGAGAAAAATTAATGAAACAAGATATCAATTTTGGTACATTATCTCAAAGGATTTATATAACAAAATCTGTGGTATTGTAGAATGAAAGTAAAACCACTTTATTACACCTCATTCATCCGTTCTGTAGCGTTAAAGGTTTTTTTATTTTAAAATGAATACAAGGTGCTTTATCTCCGCGGTTATGAATACCTGTAAATATTTTGATATAATTAAGGCCCCAAGATGGAGACGAATTGTTACTGTTGGAAACGGTATTATTCATAATGTACATTTGCCGAAGTCGGTGTCGCGTAAGCAGTTGGAACACAACAGGACTCATTAACCAGACAAAAGACCATATTGTTGAGTGACGACGGATCCTTCAGCGTTGGAGTGCATGTCAACGAAACAGACGTGCTGGAAACGATTATTCAGGAACAATCGGAAGCTCGCAGCTGCCTGCTGGCTCTGGCATTGTCGGCACTGGCCTTGTTATTATTATGAGGATCCGTTACGTCGGCCATCCGCAACAACCACGAGCAGCTACGCTTCATCTCTTTCACTTAGAACATCTTAGATCCTAAGTGCGAAATTATTACATTGTGGCAATTAACTTTAAAAATGGTAATTAATGTCAACTATTTTGTTATAGTCATCCTGAATGAACAAACGTTACTACTTATATAACAAAAAACACCAAGTTACACCTTGAGCATAATTGTCCTATAATTAAAATCACTATATCTTTTAAAAAATATTTGTACCTATTGGTATTCAGTGACTAATATAAAACTGTGTTGTTGGAAATTGGAATAAAATAAATAAACATAAAATAATTTAGACACCCTCCATCAACTTCCATGGCTGAAATGAGAGGAGCCTGTATCAAACACTTCACAAAACTTACTTTGGTGGAAATAAAACTGCTCCATTAGGTGCTTCAGTGTGTAGAATTACAATCAAAAATCGATATTGTAGTAACGAATCGATAGTATCGATTTATCATATTGTTAGTTATTATTTAATTACCTATACATATACATGATTATACATGCATGTAAACATATACACCTCAACATAGATACCTTAAAAAAAACTTATAATTGGTTACAATTTCTTATTATTTTTGGCTGTTCTCCTAATCAATTTTTGTGGTTTTCTATTTCTAAACCTTTGTTTCTATTATTAACAATATTATTTCTGTTTACATTAATATAAATTGCTGTTCTAAGTTTTATTTTATGAGTATTATTGTGTATTATTGTCAAACTTCCAACAGTCCTTTTGTACCATAACTGGGTAGTAATTCATATTTAACTTTTAGGTATTGAGGTCAACCTTAGAGATTGTCACCGAAATTTGTATGGAGAGTTTTTAATAAGTTTTTCAGTTTTTATATTTATTTTAGATATAAGTTTTTATATCTTTAGTGGAAAATTGTCCAAAAAGTCATAATTTATTTATTAACATTACAAAATTAAAAAATATTAACTAAAATACACAGCGGTTCATCCCTTAGTCTAGAAACCTCTGAAAAAATAATTAAGAAATATAACAGTAAAAGAAGCCAAACAATAAAACGGTGAATCCTAAAAGAATAAATTAAGTATAATATGTTTCCTTGCTTTATTAAATAAGCAGTTATATTATATTGTAAATTGGAATAAAATAAATAAACAGAAAATAATTTAGACACCCTCCATCAACTTCCATGGCTGAAATGAGAGGAGACTGTATCAAACACTTCACAGACCAACTTGGGTAGAACTGAAAATAATAATAATAAATTAAAATTAAAATAAAAAAAATTAAACACCTCAAGATTTCAATAAAATATTATTTTTGATATAAATCCAATAATTTATTATGACTAACTACACATACATGATTTGTTAACACTAATTCTTTATTTAAGGGCTTTTTTAAATTGATTGTATAATTTTTTTTAGATACATCTGAAGAGTTTTCCTAAAAAAAACGCATTGGAAAGAAACGCTATGATTTATTTTCGTTAATATAAAGAAATTTTAATCTCCAGCAATGGGTTGAAGTGGTGCTGGGGGCTTGAGTGTGGTCAAGTGATCCTGGTAGGGCCTCCCTTGCTGGACAGGTCAAAAGGTGAAGACCCAGACTAAATGGGGTACCCTTCTGGCCATCCATGTTGGGGGGGGGGAGTTGGTAAAAAGACCAAAGTTACGAAAATCCAAAGAGTTGAAGCCGGACGGATGAATAGACAACAACACAGCACGCACCACCCTGGACAACTAGTGGAAAACAGAAAAGACGAAAACTACTTGGAACCCCAGGAGGACAAAGAGAACGAGGTAGACCCCGAAGAAGAAGATGGGTGGACGGAGTAGAGGAGGATCCACGGAAGCTGGGCAAGTAGAAATTGGAAGAGGACAGCGTGTAACCGTGAAAGATTTGAAGAAGCTCGTTGGAAAGGCCAAGGTTCACTTCGGAACTGTACCGCCATGGAAGAAGAAGAAGAAGAAGAAAGAAATTTTAATGATTAAAACTAAATTTTGACTTTTGGGCCGAATTCCCTCTGTAATATAATAGTTTTTTTTTTTTTTTAGGGCAACAGGCTACATGAGGGTGATCCACATTGGGCAACTCCCCTTTAATAGCATAGGAAGGGATTAGAAAGGGGGGATGCGGAAGGGTAGAGGAAGGTAGCCAAGGGTTACTAGGGCCCCCGGGCTATGGTTTAAGGATCCTACCCGGCATTCGCCTAAAGAAATGCAGGGAAAACCCTAGAAAAACCTGCATCGGGTAGGTCGGGCATTTGGTACTTGTCCCACGCCCTTCCGATGACGGGAGAGGAGTTTGCTGTGGGGACGCAGCTTACCCCTCGCCATGCCTTGGCCTGTTTAGGAGGCAGCTGGCCGACTATTCCAATAGGAATAGCGGACAACTCTTGCCGTATGCCCAAGGTCTGCGACCCCGGAACATACACCTCTCAAAACAGACCGAGGTGCCTCGGCATGTGGGAACCTTAGTTCAAAAAAACCAGAGAGATGTGAGAGCATCCCCAAAGGTAGCCCCCGCCAGAGCTCTCTGGGAAGGTTCACCTGCGAGAAATCCTCTCGCAGGCTTACTACGTAATATAATAGTCTACACGTGCCCTCTTATCATAACGTCTCTTCAGCATAGCGGCTGCAAGAACGCTGATGCAGTTAAAGACATCACTTTGGATATAGTGAGTAACGAAACACAACAACAACATAAATCTTCACCCCTTCCGCCTAGGCAGCTGTGAAAACGCTGCGTCTAGAAGTCAGCATTTTAAGTGCCTTATGCAGACATGCACACGGCAGCAGAAATCATTCCACCCTGTAAGAGTTCTCATTGGAGACTTAAAATAATCAGGGAAGGGGAAAGGAGTCTTCGAATTGTTCAGAGCTTCTTGGGAACGACAGTCGTGATCCAACCTCCAGACGGGTTGGTGGCTCCTGGTGCTATCCGCCAGTTTGTCTTACTTTATTTTATTTCTAACTATTAAATCTCTTTATTCTTCATCAACTCTTATTTGACTGAAGTACAGCGAAACACCAACCACTACGCCTAGGTTCAATTAGTTGAACCCGAACCCTCACGTTACCGACTTTCCTATTTCCTGTTCTTAATTCTTCCTTTATCCTCTAGATCGGTAGCCAGGTGAGCTGACGGAGGTATAGCTCGGTTGGTGAACGATCTATCTGGACTTCCCATTTCCAACTGCTGGAATGTTACATGTTCACAGTGGTGGAGTGTTACATGATGGCAGGCGGGATGTTACACCTCTAATTACATTTAACACAAGTCATTTTTTAATTATAGTTTTATTTTATGTGAATCAATCCCTAAACGTTTCACACCGTCATGTTTCAGAGACAATTTAAATTGAGATGAAACTAAGATTATAATAAAACTTTTTTATATATAGAAATAATAAATTAAATGGTGATTGTTGAGAGAAATGTTAATTAATGTTTGGTCTCACTTCGACAAATAAATTTATTAAGGAAACTGTACAACTTAATATTTTTTATAGAATCACCATTCTTAGTTGTTGATGGTCTCGTGCCATTTATTCATAAACTGTCGAAATAATAAATATATTCGCGTCTTTAAGACTGTTTACGCTTTAATATTTATTATCTTTATTAAAAATATTTTGTTGTGTATTATAAATGACGTTTTATTTATTATGTCTTTTTCCCTCCCCTTCCCCATACAAAATGGACAATAGTCAGTATAAAATACATCAATAAAAAATCCGTTGTACCTTCTACAGGATTAGCAAGCGATGATATCCCGTTTGAGCAAATTTAATTCCAGCCGGAGCGATTCTGCACGACCGTTTGACGAGCTCAACTGTCAAAACTTTCAACGTCAGGGTCAAATTCGTGAAATACGAGTAGAGAGGGGAAAAGGTCGACGGGAATTTCGATTAGTTATTCCGTCCGGAATAGCCTTCGACGGTCGAAACTCAATAACACACTCTTGCAACGTTGCAAATAATATTTATTTCCTCCCCCCGTTCTTTCCGGATCCTTTACTTATTTTATTTCCACGAATTTAATTATTTAATTTGTACATATAATTATCCAACGTAAACTACCCCACTTAAAAGTTATACTCTTATTTTAAAAATATATATATTGTAGTAATCAAAAATTAAAGACAATTAAAGAATGCAAAAATGACAATCAATTAACATTTCCTAAGAAAGCCACACGCTGAAACGTTAATTTGTAGTAATTTTAAAAATATTAAAATTGATAGGATTGTTTTAATAAGAATCAAGATTTTAAAATAGACAAACAAATTCATTTCTTAACGCGCAAATCAATTAAATTTACACAAGTTATTAAGGCAAATATAATCAACTGTAACGCGTGTATTTAGGTTTAAGTTTTTCTTTGTCTCGGAAGTGTTGTTTGCTGTGGTCTTGAGAATTCGAAACCGTGCACGTGCGTTGGGGGTGGAGGAGATAAATTTATCCATCCAAGTAATTTCGTGTCCTGTCTCGATTGTTGGCCTCAACATGACAGAATAATTGGCCATTGTTGACTACGGAACTGCAGCTGCGTGCTGTAAATCTTGTGACAATGGAAGAATCAGTCAACTGGCATTTCGACGAAGTTTTCTAACAATCAAAAAAGTAAACGAATGGGAGGATATAAGGGAGGGGACGGAGATAAGCTTTTGGAAACTGGAGCAGTTGTTCTGCGCTCACCGCAGCTGGTGGATGTGATTAAGAGAGGCTCCGTAAAGTTGTTGTAAATTGTTGTGGTAAATAAACAAATAATGCACGTGGATATCATTACAATACAAATCGTTTTTTTTAGTACAGTATTACTCGTAAAATGCTTACTTTTATTCCTTGCGTTAGTATCAAATTCAAATAAATACAGTAGAATCTTCCTCCGGCTCAGACAATAAATCCCTTCCATTCGACTACCAGGTCCTTTTCCAATCACTGATAAGAAGACAGAACGGACGCCGGCCTCCTCCTCATATGTCCTCGTCGGCAATGCTCAGTCGCCGCCACAGTTAAACGAATCTTAGCGATACGGAAATTGCCCCGGACTTTCTTCAGCGCCGTTCTCCTAACTTAAACGTCTGGAAAGTAATTCCCGGAAAATTGAGATCCATTAGATGTGGCTATTTATCTTCTAAGATGCCAGAGTCGCCCCCTCAAGAAATCAATTAACCACAAGCCAGTCCCCCAATTTAATTAACACTGATGACGATATAAATTTTTGCGGTTCGGTCACAACGAAACGTCTTAGACACAACACAGCTCGTGTCGTCTACGGAATCTTATATTTTTTATTTAATATAAAATTCCCGTTTACGTAGATTAATTCCAGAATCAGATAAAGAAATATCGTTTTCGTTTAAGTAGTTTTAATTTAAACTTATATTATTAATTATAAACATTTCTCAGTCTTAATACGGACTCTCTTCAGGTTGTATGATTTTACAGAGATATTAGCTTATATTCAAAGTTAATAAAAGCAGAAATAAGCAAACAACGATAAGTAGAATAAATAGGTTGAAAATCATTGGATTTTTTTTTAGGGTAACAGACTACATGAGGGTAATCCACATGGTGGCAACTCCCCTTTAATAGCATAGGAAGGGATTTGAAAGGGGAGATGCGGAAGGGTAGAGGAAGGTAGCCAAGGGTTAACTATGTCCCCCAGCTATAGTTTAAGGATCCTACCAGGCATTCGCCTAAAAGTAATGCGGGGAAAACCCTAGAAAAACCTGCATCAGGTAGGTCGGGCATTTGGCTACTTGTCCCACGCCATTCCCTGGATGGCAGGAGAGGGGTTTGCTGTGGGGACGCAGCATTCCCTTCGCCGTGCCTCTACCAGTTTAGGAGGCAGCTGGCCGACTATTCCAATGGGAACAGCGGACAACTCTTACCGTATGCCCAAGGTCTGTGACCCCGGAACATACACCTCTCAAAACAGGCCGAGGGGCCTCGGCTTGTGGGAACCTTAGTTCAAAAACGGAGAGGAAAAGGCATCCCCAAAGGTAGCCCCTTCGTATCTCTTTTTTTTTTAGGGCAACAGGCTACACGAGCGTGATCCACTTTGGGCAACTCCCCTTTAATAGCATAGGAAGGGATCTGAAAGGGGGGATGCGGAAGGGTAGAGGAAGGTAGCCAAGGGTTAACTAGGGCCCCCGGGCTATATTTTAAGGATCCTACCTGGCATTCGCCTAAAGAAATGCAGGGAAAACCATAGAAAAACCTGCACCAGGTAGGTCGGCGATTATAAATATTGCTTAATAAATCAGTGTCCGTTTTTGACGTCGAGAAACGTACCAGATAATAAGCTAAACAGAATATATAGACTCTCCTCAGGTTTACTACAAAGCTTATATTATAGATAAGATTGTACAAAGATATTAGGTCATATTCAGAGTTAATAAAAGCAGAAATAAACAAACAAAGATAAGTAGAATAAATAGGTTGGGTGATTAAATATCATTGGAACATTATAAATATTACTTAATAAACCAGTGTCCGTCTTGACGTACCAGTTTGAAGGCTAAACAGATTTATTTCTCGTAAACGCTACATTTTTCATATTAGAAACATGGTTTCCGTAGAAGAATCCAGAGTATTTATTAGTTAAAAATGAAAAATATACGTGTGTTTTGAAAAGAAAAGAAAAAGAAGATAAGGTACCCAAATACAGATAAAAGAAGTGATGAAATAAATACCACACAACGTTAAAGGAAACCTTGTTGCTTTCTTCAGGTGCTAAGGTAACTATAAACACAAGAGCTTAGATAGAGCCACGCAACTGCAGTTAATATTCTTAGCGTCTTAAGAAAGTGACAAGGTTTCCTGAATCTATGTGTGGAATTTATTTCATCACTTATTTTGTCTGTATCTGGCAATTTTATTTTATTATTCACTGTTTTAGTTCGCCAAGAATATTAATACAAGCTGATATTTTTCGTTGAGATATTCCCTCCATTTCTTTAGTTTTTTTTACAGTTTCTCTATCTTCAGTTGACTTCCGTTCTTTCACAGTGTTGGAGAGGAAACAACTTTACGTTCCCCATGCAACTATAACTCGTATGAGGCGGACATGTGTGTGTGTGTGTGTGTGTGCAAGTCACTTACTAAAGTAGCACACAGTCTGAGGAAGTAACTTGAAATTTATGGACGTCTGAATAGTCGAAAACTTAGGATTGCACCGGACGTAATTTCGAACGTCGCATCCATTTAGTTACTTGCGCGTTGTAGAGTTGGTACGCCTGGGCTTCCAGTCCGTTATTGCGCTGAGGGGACCAGCATACTTTCAAGTTTCATAAATGAACAGAAAAAAACGGCCAAAATTTTAACAGAGAAAATATTAATTATTCAACTAAAACAGAAAAAAATAATAATAATTTAAATTTACGACGTTTTGTCCACAATTTTGGGGATTTCTCATGTCGGCTACACCCGTAATTGGACGCAGACTGCGACACAAACACTGTTGGAGTAACTCACGGCTACCACTCTTGCGGGACGACGGGGTGTAATATTTTCAAACACGCTAAAACGAAAATTATTTTTCGGGTGGTACGATGAGAATTGTGTTTAATCTCAACCCCTAACAGCATGGGAGGGGAGCACGCATCATTAGGAGTGGGAGTTCGAGTGGCGTTATAAGAGAAAACAACCGAGAGTGGAGTCAAATCCCGGGGTTATGGACGTCGCTGAGTTTAATAATAACGACAATAGCCCCCGGGCTATAGTTTAAGGATCCTACCCGGCATTCGTTTAAAAGTAATGCAAGACAAACACTAGAAAAACCTGCATCAGGTAGGTCGGGCATATTTTATTCTTACTGTTAAGATGTGGTTTCCCAACTAAAGCCTGTGAGAGGATTCTCTCGCAGGTGAATCTTCCCAGAGAGCTGTGGCGGCGGCCACCTTTGGGGGATGCCTTCTCTTCTCTCTGGTATTTTTTTTGAACTAAGGTTCCCACATGCCGAGGCACCTCGGCCTGTTTAGAGAGGTCAACGTTCCGGGGTCACAGAACCTTGGGGCATACGGTAAAAGTTGACCGCTGTTTCCTAATGGAACAGTCGGCCAGCTGCTTCCTAAAACTGGTCAAGGCACGGCGAGGGGAAAGCTGCGTCCCCACAGTAAATCACCTTCTACCGCCATCCAGGGGAAGGGCGTGGGAGAAGTATCAAAGAGCCCGACCTACCTGATGCAATTTTTCTAGGGGGTTTTCCCTGCATCACTTTTAGGCGAACTGCCGGGTAGGGTCCTTAGAGCGTAGCCCTGGAGCCCTAGTTAAACCCTTAGGCTACCTTGCTCTACCTTTCCGCATCCCCCCTTTGACTCCCTTTCCTATGCTATAAGAGGGAAGTTGCCACTATGTGGATTACCCTGTAAGAGTTATTTCTGTTTCCCATTGGAACAGTCGGCCAGATGCCTCCTAAAACTGGTGAAGCCACGGACAGGGGAAAGCTGCGTCCCCACAGTAAATCACCTTCTCCCGCCATCCAGGGGAAGGGCGTGGGACAAGTACCAAAGAGCCCGACCTACCTGATGCAATTTTTCTAGAGGGTTTCCCTGCAACACTTTAAGGGGAATTGTCGGGTAGGATCCTTAGATCGTAGTCCTGGAGCTCTAGATAAACCCTTAGACTACCTTGCTCTACCTTTCCGAATCCCCCCTTTCACTCCCTTTCCTACGCTATAAGAGGGAAGTTGCCACTATGTGGATTACCCTGTAAGAGTTATTTCTGTTTCCCATTGGAACAGTCGGCCAGATGCCTCCTAAAACTGGACAAGGCACGGACAGGGGAAAGCTGCGTCCCCACAGTAAATCACCTTCTCCCGCCATCCAGGGGAAGGGCGTGGGACAAGTACCAAAGAGCCCGACCTACCTGATGCAATTTTTCTAGAGGGTTTCCCTGCAACACTTTAAGGGGAATTGTCGGGTAGGATCCTTAGATCGTAGTCCTGGAGCTCTAGATAAACCCTTAGACTACCTTGCTCTACCTTTCCGAATCCCCCCTTTCACTCCCTTTCCTACGCTATAAGAGGGAAGTTGCCACTATGTGGATTACCCTGTAAGAGTTATTTCTGTTTCCCATTGGAACAGTCGGCCAGATGCCTCCTAAAACTGGTGAAGCCACGGACAGGGGAAAGCTGCGTCCCCACAGTAAATCACCTTCTCCCGCCATCCAGGGGAAGGGCGTGGGACAAGTACCAAAGAGCCCGACCTACCTGATGCAATTTTTCTAGAGGGTTTCCCTGCAACACTTTAAGGGGAATTGCCGGGTAGGATCCTTAGATCGTAGCCCTGGAGGACTAGTTAAACCCTTAGGCTATCTTGCTCTACCTTTCCTCATCCCCCCTTTCACACCCTTTCCTATGCTATAAGAGGGAAGTTGCCACTATGTCGATTACCCTGTACATAGCATACGGTAAGAGTTGTTTTTGTTTCCCAATGGAACAGTCGGCCAGATGCCTCCAAAAACTGGACAAGGCACGGACAGGGGAAAGCTGCGACTCCACAGTAACTCACCTTCTCCCGCCATCCAGGGCAAGGGCGTGGGACAAGTATCAGAGCCCGACCTACCTGATGCAATTTTTCTAGGGGTTTTTCCTGCATCACTTTAAGGGGAATTGCCGGGTAGGATCCTTAAACCATAGCCCTGGGGGGACATAGTTAACCTCTTGGCTACCTTCCTCTACCTTTCCGCGTCCCCCCTTTCACTCCCTTTCCTATGCTATTAAAGGGGAGTTGCCACCATGTGGATTACCCTCATGTAGTCTCCTGTTACCCTAAAAAAAATAATTTAAGAAACAGCCCTATTCTAGGTTATTTCCAGACTGTAAAAAAAGTTCTGAAAAATTATTTTCCCTGGTCATTTGTCCTACAATTTGTTTCAAGTCAGTCCCGTGATATTTCTTCCTATTCATCCCGCGAAGGTTGTTCTCATATTCCTCGACACCTGTACACAACTTTCATGCAAGCTGTTATTCATAAATCTGTATTAACAACGTATAACCGCGTTACAGGTTTACGTTGTAGAAATAATGCTCCGTTAATGAGAATAGATGTTACTTGTTGTTAAGACCACGTCCGAGGGAAAGCATTTACGTGTAAAACTAGTAGAAGACGCTCACTTCTGCTCGTAAAACCCTCAACACGCCAGGCGCCGTTTCCCAACGTAAAGAATCTTCATTGCAACGGAAACATTCAAACTAAGCTTTGTACAAAACCTTGTTGATATTATAATGGATTGACGTTCAGTTCCCTTCTCACGTTTAACCTTCCACTGTCGACGGTTTAAATTAATTTTAAATGGCTACAAATATTTTTTTTTAAAAAAAAATAGTAATTATTTCACGAGGTAATGTCACAGTGTGTGCAAAAAAAAATATTTTCCCTTCGCGTTGTTGGTTGATAATCGATTAGTATGAATCGATCACGGAGACATTCGACAACAGTGGGCCCAAAGCACATTACAAGCAATATAGCGAAACTTATGTTCACTTAATTTCCTAATTAATTAATTTTAATGCTAGCAAAAATTAGAGGGACGCAAAAAAAAATCAAATTTTCCTCCCCCCACCCCTAAAAAAATAATTAAAAGTTACCGAAAAAAATATTTATTTCACAAGGCAATATGTCAGAGTGCAAAAATATTTTTCCCTTCGAGTTGTTGTTTCATAATCGATTAGTACGAATCGATCACAGACTTTCGGCAACAGTGGTCCCAAAGCACATTACAAGCAATATAGCTACATTTTGTTCACTTAATTTCCTAATTAATTAATTTTAATGCTAGCAAAAATTAGAGGGACGCAAAAAAAAATCAAATTTTCCTCCCCCACCCCTCAAAAAAATAATTAAAAATTACCAATAAAAATATTTGTTTCACAAGGCAATATGTCGGAGTGCAAAAATATTTTTCCCTTCGAGTTGTTGTTTCATAATCGATTAGTACGAATCGATCACGGACTTTCGGCAACAGTGGTCCCAAAGCACATTACAAGCAATATAGCTACATTATGCTCACTTAATTTCCTAATTAATTAATTTTAATGCTAGCAAAAATTAGAGTGACGCAAAAACAAAAATCTAATTTTCCTCCCCCCACCCCATCAAAAAAATAATTAAAAATTACCAATAAAAATATTTATTTCACAAGGCAATATGTCAGAGTGCAAAAATATTTTTCCCTTCGAGTTGTTGTTTCATAATCGATTAGTACGAATCGATCACAGACTTTCGGCAACAGTGGTCCCAAAGCACATTACAAGCAATATAGCTACATTTCGTTCACTTAATTTCCTAATTAATTAATTTTAATGCTAGTATAATTTTGAGTGACGCAAAAAAATACAATTATCCTGCCCTCACCCCTAAAAAAATAATTAAAAGTTACCAATAAAAATATTTATTTCACAAGGCAATATGTCAGAGTGCAAAAATATTTTTCCCTTCGAGTTGTTGTTTCATAATCGATTAGTACGAATCGATCACGGACACATTCGACAACAGTGGTCCCAAAGCACATTACAAGCAATATAGCTACATTTTGTTCACTTAATTTCCTAATTAATTAATTTTAATGCTGGTATTATTTTGAGTGACGCAAAAAAAATCAAATTTTCCTTCCCCCACCCCTAAATAAAATAATTAAAAGTTACCAATAAAAATATTTATTTCACAAGGCAATATGTCAGAGTGCAAAAATATTTTTCCCTTCGAGTTGTTGTTTCATAATCGATTAGTACGAATCGATCACGGACTTTCGGCAACAGTGGTCCCAAAGCACATTACAAGCAATGTAGCTACATTTTGTTCACTTAATTCCCTAATTAATTAATTTTAATGCTAGCAAAAATTAGAGTGACGCAAAAACAAAAATCTAATTTTCCTCCCCCCACCCCATCAAAAAAATAATTAAAAATTACCAATAAAAATATTTATTTCACAAGGCAATATGTCAGAGTGGAAAAATATTTTTCCCTTCGAGTTGTTGTTTCATAATCGATTAGTACGAATCGATCACAGACTTTCGGCAACAGTGGTCCCAAAGCACATTACAAGCAATACAGCTACATTTTGTTCACTTAATTTCCTAATTAATTAATTTTAATGCTAGTATAATTTTGAGTGACGCAAAAAAATTCAATTATCCTGCCCTCACCGCCACCCCCCCCCCCAAAAAATCATTAAAAATTACCCATTTTTATCACTTGTTCAATACGTCTATGATTAAACAGGACCATGAAACAGCTGGAAGACGCCTTATGCCAGAGATTAAAACGTATAAAATATATAATACAGGGTGTTCCGAAAGTTTCTGTGCCAGTCTGATTTTTCACGATCTGACGTTACTTCAGTTTGTACACGTCACTTAGTTTCGAACATCCGTAGCGACGTTCCGAACACCGTGTTATAATATCATCGTCACACA
Source organism: Zhengitettix transpicula (assembly GCA_037074705.1). NCBI lineage: Eukaryota > Metazoa > Arthropoda > Insecta > Orthoptera > Tetrigidae > Zhengitettix > Zhengitettix transpicula. Next base: position 93,957,670 of record CM073593.1, read on the forward strand.
GGTGGCACAGAACCTATCTTCAACTCTGAAAAATTTTATTAAATTTAAGATCGAACATGTAATTATAAGTAATCAATAATAACAGCATAGTAAGGCTTCAATGTTACCAGTAAGTTTTTGTCGTCAATCGAGAGGCATCGAGGTCCGTTTATAGATCGTTTTCGACCCGAAAGACACAACAACAACCAACAAAAGTTAAGAATTCTAGCAGCGAAGCCTTGCTCACTATTCACATGTTCGGTTCCGTTCCACAGCTTTCTCCGTTTCTGTTTTTAACTCTGACTATCTTTCTTATTCATTAAATAATTTAAGTGTTTCAGGGCGAAAATGAGCATATATATATATATACATTGTAATAAATACATTTCCAATGATTGATTATAAATTAAAGAGGCCCCACGTTGGGCGCCAAATTGTAATAAACACACACAATTAAATGATTAAAATAAGTCTCATGTTGGAGCACAAAAATGTAGTTATACATCCTTTACATAAAAGGGTCCTCCAATAATGATAGTTAATTTTTAAATTCAAATTAAGACGACGATGAAGCACGAAAATGTAATATTCAAAAATTAAAATGAGATTTTTTTTATATAAGCCAATTAAAAGTGAAAATCATAGGATTTTAAACGAAAAAAAAAAAGAAATTAAAATCTAATAACAAACGTAAACCCCACGTTGGGCGCTAAAATGTAATAAACTCACAATTAAATGATTAAAATAAGTTTCATGTTGGAGCACAAAATGTAGTTATTCATCCTTTACATAAAAGGGTCCTCCAATAATGATAGTTAATTTTTAAATTCAAATGAAGACGACGTCGAAGCACAAAAATGGTAATACTCAAAATTAAAATGAGATTTTTTTTATATAAACCAATTAAAAGTGAAAATCATAGGATTTTAAACGAAAAAAAAAGAAATTAAAATCTAAAAACAAACGTAAGCCCCACGTTGGGCGCCAAAATGAAATAAACACGCACAATTAAATGATTAAAATAAGCCTCATGTTGGAGCACAAAAATGTAAGTAATACCGTGTTACAAAAACGGGGTCCTCCAATAATGATCGTTAAATTTACAATTCAAATGAAGACGACGTTGAAGCACAAGGATGGTAATATTAAAAATTTAAAATGAGCAAATTTAAAGTTAAAATGATAGGATTTTAAACGAGAAAAGAAAACAGAATTTAAAATCAAAAACAGAGTTAATTTATTAAAAAACAAGTTCTTATCACCGTTGAAAATTGTTAAATTGCCACGGATTAATGAAAATCTTTAAAAAAAATTAAATTAAATAATTACATGTTTTTAATTACCACATTATATATACATATGTATGTACTAATCGTCTAATTAATGAAATAAGATCTTAACGGACACATAATTAAAGACAATACCAGTATTACAACTAAAACCAATATGAAGTATTTTCGTTTCGACCTCCATCATCACGTAACGTTTCGTCCTCCATGTATGCCTTCACCAAGGTCATAAATGCCTACATTACACAAGTATTCAGTTTTCCTTTTCAGTTGCATTATCCAGTATTATGTCTAGTTGCGGTCCATTTCGTTTTTTTATTTTTTAATATTCATATAAATCGTATTAACAATAAAACATCTATCATTTATTAATAACCCCGGGCACTTTATGAGGCCACAATTCCCGATCATGTGATGTTTTTTTTAATGTCGTGACGTGAAATGATTAAAAAAAATGATGAATTTAAATTTGGCTCCATTTTGTCACCCTGAATTTCAAATTGTAGAATATATTTTACAAAAATTAATTAAAAATTAAATTCATATTAAATTCATAAACCATGTAACGTTGCATTTGTGGACGATTATTTGGAATGTCAAAATCGATACACAAATTATCGATAGCACAAAACGATAGGTGCATTGGCGACTTATAAATAAGACCATTACCAACTTCTGAAATATTTCCTTAACTTCAAGCGCACCGGATTCTGATTGTGTAAATTATCATATTCAAAATTAACTTTTAATTTTTCATTCACGAAACTAAGCTTTAGAATGTAATTCAATTATATTATTTAAAAAATAATAATTATTCTGAATTATTTACGTTACGCTGTAAGTGAATACGTCTGTAACGACAACAGTCAGAGTGTTGATGACTTCACGTAAGTGGTGGTAACTTGCTTATTTAAATTATTACATATATATATATATATATATATATATATAATAAATCGTTGTCCACCATTACAATAAAATAAAATTTACGCATAACGAAACAAATCAAATTACACATATAAAATAGTTAACAAAGACTGTAAAAAAAAAATTGTTTGTGCAGTCACGCAGACCAAAGATAACATGAAAAAAGGAGTCGCTGTTTAAAGATAACGAACATTATATATTAAATAAATGGTTGATAATCAATATTATTTATTAACACGGGCTAGTCAATATTTAATTTAAATTTTTTAAATAAACAAAATAGTTATATTTATAACGTTTCCTTACTTAAGATAGAACTTGTTTTCCTACTCTGTGAAAATAATACCCCCCCCCCCCAAAAAAAACCCACAAATTCTGTTATTCCCTGAAGACAAAAAACGAGACAGTTGTATAAATATATATATATATATATATATATATATAAAAATAAAGGATTAGTTATAATATAAAAAATATATTATTTATATTAAAGATAACCAATTCTGTTATCCTCTGAAGACCAAAATCGAGACGGTCGTATAAATAAATATATAAAAAAATTTGAAGGATTACTTCTAATATAAAAAAAATTATTTATATTAAAAATAACCAATTCTGTTATCCCCTGAAGACAAAAACGATACAGTCTTATTTAAATTTAAGGATTAGTTCTAATATAAAAAAATCATTTATATTAAAAATAACCAATTCTGTTATCCCCTGAAGACAAAAACGATACAGTCTTATTTAAATTTAAGGATTAGTTCTAATATAAAAAAATCATTTATATTAAAATAACCAATTCTGTTATCCTCTGAAGACAAAAATCGAGACAGTTGTATAAATATATATATATATATATAACAATAAAGGTGTAGTTCTAATATTAAAAAAATATTTATATTAAATATAACCAATTGAGTTATCCCCTGAGAACAAAAGTGAGACAGTCTTATTTAAATTTGAAGGATTAGTTCTCATATAAAAAAATTATTTATATTAAAATAAACAATTCTGTTATCCCCTGAAGACCAAACTCGAGACAGTCGTTTAAATAAATATATAAAAAATAAAGGATTAGATCTAATATAAAAAAATATTATTTATATTAAAAACAACCAATTCTGTTATCCCATGAAGACCAAAATAGGGACAGTCTTATAAATATATATATATATAAAAATTTGTAGGATTAGTTCTAAAATAAAAATATTATTTATATTAAAAATAACCAATTCTGTTATCCAGTGAAGACAAAAATCGAGACAGTTGTATAAATATATATCTAAAAAAATAAAGAATTAGTTCTTATATTAAAAAAATATTATTTATATTAAAAATAACCAATTCTGTTATCCCCTGAAGACAAAAATACAGTCAGTTGTATAAATATATATATAAAAATAAAGGATTAGTTTTAATATAAAAAAATATTATTTATATTAAAGATAACCAATTCTGTTATCCACTGAAGACAAAAATCGAGACAGTCTTATTTAAATTTAAGGATTAGTTCTAATATAAAAAATAATTATTTATATTAAAAATAACTAATTCTGTTATCCCCTGAAGACCAAAATAGGGACAGTCTTATAAAAATTTAAGGATTAGTTGTAATATAAAAGAATATATATTATTTGAAATACAGCAAAATTTAATTCCGTTAGATTACTGATATAATTTTGGAGTATAAATAAAATCAAAATAATAACGGGGGTTAGTAACATTTCTACTTTACGAAATAATTATTTTTAATTTTCAAATACGGGAAAACCATTAAATAGTTTTAAATATAATTTACTTAAGCACATCCATTTTACCCCCCAAAAAATAACAATAATATTTAAACTATTGTTTTTTTAAAATTATTTCTAGATAGTGAAACATATTTTACTGTCGAAAAAATTGTTTACGAATAAGAAAAATTTAATTTAATTGTCCGGATTAAATTAAATGAAGGGGTATTGAAAACACACTCGTCGGTCGACTTTATTTTCAGCTAACCAGAAGATACTGAATTAATTTTGATTTGGGGGGTATTGAAACATATGGAACCAAAGTCCTGACGTGGGCTAGAAAATGCCCTTCATTCGGGAGCTGTGGAGGTTTACAAGCCCTTGCGGTGGGCAACAGGTGGTGGTGGTGGCGGCGGCGGCCCCTTATGATGGGTCGGGAAATGAAATATTCATCCCTTGCGGCCGGCCCATCTTGGAACGCACCCTTCCTTCACTGCCACGCTCCGACGAAAACCGGAACTTCGGGGGGAAAAGGTGGTAAGTTATTCAAAGGTCCTCGGGAAGAAGAAGAAGAAGTCTGAATTACGGCGCCCGTGCCTTTACTGTTCCTCGACTATGGTTTGAAATGTGACAGGATGAGTAACTACAGGGTTCTGTACGGGCCTCAAGTATTTTATTGTTTCCTCCTCTACGTTTATCAATTAATTTATACGAGTTTTCTTTTAATTAAGTGCAATTTTGTTATTTATATATATATATTAACTGGCATCGGAGGAATTAAACGCTTATGAAAATTGTATTGTCTATGGTAAAGAGCGAAGTTTTTCCCTTTCTTTTTTTCTTTTTCTCTTTTAGAGTTCTAGGTCTACGGATCGTGCTCGCTGCGGGACGCTACTCACCTCTGTTGTGATGCTGGCAGACGCGCGAGGCTGCGGCCTGAGTCAAGCGCCGCGGCGCGTCCCCGCTTTTATATAGGCGCCGTGACGTCACGCCCACGAGGTGGAGGGGCTCGCGACGTCACCACTCACTCTCCTACGGTCCCAACGCTTGAGGCGCTTTTCCTCTAGAATCCTCAACTCGCCACCGATTAACCCTTCTAAGAGAGGAGGGCAGGGGGAGAGTTAGTAACTGTTTAAAATAATAACTGTTTATAATAATCTGAATAAAAAAAATAAAACTACCCTTAGTCACAAATTGTTTATTAACGCAAAAAATAATAATTAAATATATACCGACGTTGCTTCTAAATTTCTTGCTTGATTTATATATAAAATTATTAATTTTCCTAAAAAGGACGAAACGTCAGCTTTATTTAATTATATATTTGCCAATAAACATCATTTACATCTTACCGTGACATGTAAGCACATAGTTCAGGCAGCGCTATTAACAAATTACAAGAACCGGCAAAGAAGAAAAAATAATTAAAACTGTTAAAAAGTATTTTAATTATTAATTCAAGTTCATTTTACATTATAAATAAATATTTATATAAAAAAATTAATAACCATGAATGTAATACTAACTTTTTTAAGAAGAAGAAAAGTAATGAAAATAAAAATAATAAATATAAAAAAATAGTACTTAAACATATTATAGAAAAATAAGTTAAATATCAACGAAGATAAAATTTTAGTCACTTTTAAAATCGATAACTTAAATGAAAACTGTAAAGACAAAATTAGAAAGAAAAAAAAAGGAAAATAATAAGATGTTTATATAAAATAAATGTAGTGAACATAATTGTGGGAAATGTTACATAGGGAAGACTAAACGAGCTCTTGAAACTGGATTTGAAGAACACAATTACAAATTTATCATAACGTTGTCACTTATTTAGAATGAAACCTGAATAAGCGAGGACATTGTTAGGTTTATCAAGAGCAGCAGGACTTAGGATGGACGAAAGCAGAACACCTAGAGGAATTATGGAATGGAAGCCAGTTGGGAGGAGGAAAAGGGGGAGGGGAGACCCCGGACAAGATGCCGTTGAGAAGGACATACAAACCATGAAAGTAAGGAGGATGGTGGAGACTGACACAGGAGAGGGCGGAATGGAAGAAAATTGTTAATAAGGCCAAAACTCACATTGGGTTTATAGTGCCAATAAAAGAAGAAGAAGAATTAGATTGAAACCATGAATTTGATTGGAATATGGGTGAAATATTAGACATTTAAAAAAAATTATTAAAATGGAATTTATCAGAAATATTGACATAGTGATATCTTTAAAATATTCAGATGAGATTAATAAGTCCAACACCTGAAGAATAATACAAATTGTTTCAATGTCAAAACGGAAGCTTATTTATTAAATAATATTTCAATCGACCTTGGGCATACGGTAAGAGTTGTCCGCTATTCCCATTGGAACAGTCGGCCAGCTGCCTCCTAAACTGGTCGAGGCACGGAGAAGGGAATGCTGCGTCCCCACAGCAAACTCATCTCCCGCTATCGGAAGGCCGTGGGACAAGTACCCAATGTCCGTCCTACCTGATGCAGGTTTTTCTAGGGTTTTTCCTACATTTCTTTAGGCGAATGCCGGGTAGGATCCTTAAAATATAGCCCGGGGGCCCTACTTAACCCCTTGGCTACCTTCCTCTACCCTTCCGCATCCCCCCTTTCAAATCCCTTCCTGTGCTATGAAAGGCGAGTTGCCCCCTTGTGGATTACCCTCATGTAACCTGTTAGTTAATATTAATAATAAAAAAGATGCGATAGGACTAAGAGCTGTCTGCGAGGGCTATTCTCTCGCAGGAAGTACCTGCGAGGGATGTTCTCTCGCAGGCAGAACCTTGTAGGAGAGACACGATGGGGCTACCTTTGGGGATGCCTTTTCCTCTCCGCTTTTGAACTAAGGTTCCCACGAACCGAGGCACCTCGGCCTGTTCTGAGAGGTGTATGTTCCAGGGTCGCAGACTTTGGGGCATACGGTACGAGTTGTCCGCTATTGGAACAGTCGGCCAGCTGCCTCCTAAACTGGTCGAGGCACGGAGAAGGGAATGCTGCGTCCCCACAGCAAACTCCTCTCCTGCTATCGGAAGGGCGTGGGACAAGTACCCAATGCCCGACCTACCTGATGCAGGTTTTTCTAGGGTTTGTCGTGCACCACTTTTACGCGATTGCCGGGTAGGATCCTTAAACAATAGCCCGGGGGCTCCTAGTTAATCCATGGCTACCTTCCTCTACTCTTCCGCATTCCCCCTTTTCACTCCCTTATCTATGCTATTAAAGGGGATTTACCATCATGTGGATGACCCTCATGTAGCCTGTTACCTTAAAATAATTATATTTAACGTTCCCATATTTCTATCTATTTTATTTCAATTTTTCAGTTTGCACTAACATCTTTGTACAATTATATCTATCATATTTAATATCTTTATCGTAAACCTGATCCATATTTAAGATTTCAACATGTTGCTTAACTGTCTGATTCGTCCGTATTGATAATTAAATAGAAGATAATTTTTCTTCATCTACAAACTTTATTCTTGCTTCATTCTCCATTTACCTATTGACCAAAGCTATTTTTTCTCCCCCTTTTAATTCGACTGTGCTCGACGTAATAGTTTCACTTAATGGTCTTGTTCGAGACTGTGGAACTGTTTATCTGTGTCGTAAATGTTGTATACACGACGAACGTTTTACGCACTCATATGAGTCCTGAAGCTTTTCCCCGAAGCTCTAATGAATAATGAACCTTTTATTCGAAATATCGGTTAAATAAATTTGTAGTTCCTACGTTTCATTAGCGTTAAATAAATATTTGATACGTTCGGAGAAACGTACAGTATAATATAGGAGGAGTATTACACAAATTGGAGTCCCGTATATACATATATATATATATATATATATATTGTAGTATTAAAAAAATTAGAAGGAAAATAATCCTCACGTTAGAGCACAATTTGTAGTAATCACCTAAATCTACAATAGTTTTTATTTAATTTGCCCCACGTTGGGCGCCAATTTGTAGTATACGGCCAATTTCTTTACAATTAAACTACAATTTATTAAAAAATTAGACATCCAATTTGTAGTAATTAATTCTAGACATTTAAATAATCTGCACGTTGGGGTAAACAATTTATGTAAACACTACAAATTGGCGCCCAAAGTGGGGCAAATTTAATAAAAACTATTGTAGATTTAGGTGATTACTACAAGTTGTGCTCTAACGTGAGGCTTATTTTCCTTTGAATTTTTGTAAATACTAGAAATTAATTACTACAATATATATATACGTGTACTACCCCCAGGAGCGAGGGGGTGGATACATTCAAACATGTTAAAACGCGCCGATATTTGAGTCTGATAAATATTTTTTGGGTTCAAAGAGATTTATAGTGTTTTTACCGTTATTATCTGACTATAATCTCAACCCCTCTTACATTATGGGAACTGAGCACCCTTAGGGGTTGGGGGGGAGTGGTGGAAGCGCGTTACAAGAGAATAACGGAAACACAATCGAGATTGGAGTCAAATCCAGCTTTATGGATGCAGCTGAGTTTAATTATGACATTCAATTGGCTATTTAAACCTTCCTGGGAGCGGGGCTACACGGGGGGGGGGGGGGTAGAATTTTTCTAACATGTTAAATGGTCAATATTTGCGTGGAATAAATAATTGTTGAGGTCAATGACGTTTATAATATATCTACCAATGTGTTTTTTTTTGTTAAATTTCAACCCCTTTTCGGCATGAGAGCTAAGCACACATAGAGGTTGGGTGAGGGGGTTGAAGTATTCAAACAATTTTTTTTATACTTTTAAAATAATTTAAAAATAATAAACTTTCTATTAATGATTCTAACCTACTTTTACTTTTATATAATAAAAAACAATAAAACATAATAATTTATAATTTTAAAAAATAATTTTTTTTAATTTTATTAAATAATTAAAGATCCAAAAAATATTATTTTTATCCTTTTAAATAATTTAAAAGTAATTAACTGTCTATTAACGCTTCTAACCTCCTTTTAATTTTATGTAATTAAAAAACAAGAAAAGATAATTATTTATAATTTTAAAAAATAATTTATTATAATTTTAATAAATAATTAAAGATCTAAAAAATATTTTTTTATCCTTTTAAATAATTTAAAATGAATAAACTGTCTGTTAACGCTTCTAACCTCCTTTTAATTTTAAAAAACGATTTATAATTTTAAAAACTAATTTTTTTTAATTTTATTAAATAGTTAAAGATTCAAAAATATTATTTTTATCCTTTTAAAATAATCTAAAAATAATAAACTGTGTATTAATGATTCTAAGCTACTTTTAATTGTCTATAATTAAAAACAAGAAAACAGTATTTTTTATAATTTTAAGAAATAATTAAAAAACATAAAAATAATTGCTTTATTCCTTTAAAAAATAATTAAAGACCAAAATAAGTGCTTTCAATATGGACACTCAGTGCTTTGAAACTGAATTAAAGGATCAGGATGGGGGGGGGGGATGGGGAAACATCTATCGGACTGGGAATAGTTGGATATTTGACACATGTTCTTTGATACGTGTGTATTAAGGGAACGTTTTGTTCGCCCTATGTAGCAGGAGATTTTGTAAACAACAGACAATGTTTGCTGTAGGTGTCAAAGAGGGTCCTTGTGTGGTTTTTTAATCAAGTATGAAAGGGTATTAGGATATTTGATATTCTTTGAGTATTTGGATAAATATGTAATAAGGGAGGACGAGGGCTTGAGGTTGGACTGAGATGTTAGACATATTCCGATGGCTGGCGAGTACGAATTAAAGGAAGTGCCCAGGGACGAGACTTGGAGGTTCTGAGTGAAACACTGTCGCGCCAGATAAACAAATGAGATGGGTGTATTTGTGCTTGCAATCCTCGGCCAGAGTGTGAGAGCACGCGGACGGACAACTAGTCGAAACTTTATCTCAAGGAAAACACTTGCGGCTGCGCCAATGAGCGCACCACTCCGACCTACTCACTTACCAATTGCCTATTTATCCCCCCCCCCCTTCTCCTTCCCTCACCACTGACGTAGTGCCACGAACTTCTCATACATTTTAAACATCAACCGAAGCTAATTGAAATGTCCTACATGTTGAAGAAAAAAAAACAACGATCTATTTGTACAATTAGCAGGGCCTGATGCGCGCGTGTCGTCATCACGTTGAGAGGAATATTCTTACTTCTAATTAGATTGCGAACTGAACCTCGTCCGAAGAAGAGGTTGGAGTAATCAGATTCTGTGATACTCGTATGTCTGTTAGTTTAATCAACTTGATGTAACTGAAATGAATGAGAAACAGTAACATCTATAAATAAAATTTCGATGTTTGATTGTATGTCTGTATGTATGCATGTTCGCTCCGCATACAAATCTATACGCGTGGAGAAAAATAGACCAAATTTTCTACACAAGTTACTTTCGACCTATACACATACAATGTAGGAGTAAGGCACGGCTACCACCCCTAGCGGAGGGGGTGGTAATTTTAAAAAATGATGAAACGACGACGAAACAAAATTTTTCTGGGTCAGTGATTCATAGTGTTTCTTCCGATGTTGACATGTGTTGAATTTCGTCCACTTTTGGGCATGGGAAGGGGAGCAGCTTTAGACACGACAGCGAAGGGGCGTGAAAGGAAAACGGCCGCGGGAAAATAAAATCAAGATTCTCTGTGCATAGGTACGTTAAATCACTTCATGACTAATAGATTAATCTAGAAGTACTTTTTGTATATTATATAAATAAATACCCGGGAAACGCACCCAGACAGTCTTCTATATAAGAAAACAGGATGAACGTTAATATCTATAAAGATTTAAACGCGTGGACATATTGAAACAAACATTGTTCAACATATTCTTCTACTTCAAAACGGTACTGTGAGGGGGGGGGGGGCGTGAGAAACCCATAGTATAAAGGGGGAAGAATTATAATTAAAAAAATGTGATCATTTTGTGTTAAATCACTGCGCGCCATGAGACCGTGACGTCACGCGAGAGAGACGTTACTACAAGTCCATCGAAGGAAATAGTTCCTTTTTCCGGCAATGAAATGAAGCTGAAATATTTTCATTGAATAAAAAGAATAATTTTATCCAGGAATACTCCATCGAATGATGATAAGAAAACAATAGGGAATACTTTACGATCCTTGCGGGAAATATAAGTTAATTTTCGTCGCCATGTTTAGTGACTCCAATATGGCGACCATTTGTTTTCCCTGCATTTCTTTAGGCGAATGCCGGGTAGGATCCTAGTAACCCTTGGCTACCTTCCGCATCCCCCCTTTCTAATCCCTTCCTATGCTATTAAAGGGGAGTTGCCCAATGTGGATCACCCTCATGTAGCCTGTTACCCAAAAAAAAAGAATATATGTTTATTTATATCATTATTGGCTACCTTCTTAAGGTCTGCGAGGGCTATTCTCTCGCAGGCAATACCTGCGAGGGATATTCTCTCGCAGGTAGAACCTTGTAGGAGAGATACGAAGGGTCTACCTTTGGGGATGCCTTTTCCTCTCCGTTTTTGAACTAAGGTTCCCACAAGCCGAGGCACCTCCGCCTGTTCTGAGAGGTGTATGTTCCGGGGTCAGAGACCTTGGGCGTACGGTAAGAGTTGTCCGCTATTCCCATTGGAATAGTCGGCCAGCTGCCTCCTAAACTGGTCGAGGCACGGAGTAGGGAATGCTGCGACCCCACAACAAACCCCTGTCCCGCAATCGGAAGGGCGTGGGACAAGTACCCAATGCCCGACCTACCAGTTGCAGGTTTTCTGGGGTTTTCGCGGCATCACTTTTAGACGAATTGCCAGGTAGAATCCTTAAACCATAGCCCGGGGGCCCTAGTTACCCTTGGCTACCTTCCTCCACCCTTCCGCGTCCCCCTTTTCAAATCCCTTTCCTACGCTATAAGAGGGAAGTTTCCACTATGTGGATTACCCTATACATAGCCTGTCTACACCCAAAATTAAAAAAATGTCCTAAAATCGTTTGCGGACCCGCAGGACTGTGACGACACAGCACCAAATTTATTTATTAATAATTCGAGTTACGAAATGAACTGAACCAGAAAAGTGACGGTTTCTCTACCTGTTAAATCACGTGTTGACCAAGAGGTTACTGTCCAAGGTACTAATATAAATATAAACTCTGGCAACGCCGCGCGGCCATCCTGCTAGTTTCTATTGAAGTTCAGTAATGTTTTTTTTAAATGGAAGACTCTCTAATAAAGGCTTTTTATTGTTGAATTATACAGTACTATTATAAACTCTTTAATTATTATTATACCTCAGCGATTCAATTTATTTGAACGTGTATAATTATATATCGAGGTAAGCGTATTAAATAAGATGGTTAATTAACTTATTGCACCTGCAGATACATCACCAAAGCAACTAACAAAAGAAAGATAAAACAAACCCAAAGATATAAAACCACCTTCTTATTATTATTATAAATTTATTAATGTAATAAATTTATTACATTATCTGTTTCTGTTTCCAGAAGGAAAAGAATTTCATTTTTGGTCCTTCCAGTGTGTTAAAATGTTTTATTATTATTATTATTATTTCAGCGCCCATTTAATCATCGCGGTATTGTTCCTGTTCGTGAGCCACGTGGCGCACCACAATTCTGTTAACTTTTTTCGCCGTTATTTATAAGTCCATAAATAGTTGTAGGGAGTCGAAAGCGTGTTTACGCTTGTCTGACAAATCAGCCGCACCTCATTAAGCTAATGGGCCTGTAGGTAAGCTGGCCGTACGCAAAGAACGCGAGACTTGTTTGCCTTCGTCGCGGGAGCCGCTGCCAACTTTGCAATACTCATTACAGCGCTACGCGACACCTGCAAATATTACCGTAGACGTGTGTTTGTTCCATTTCGTTTGGGTGACACTCCCAAATTTAATGCATAACGGCTGTGAAGTCCTAATTTCTTTCCGCGGAGCTGTCATCGGACAAAGGTTCACTGAAACAAGTAAACTTGCTTTGCTGTACACTATCTAAGTGCCCCGGCGTTGCCCGGGGTTGTCGTATATCCATAGAATCCAATCTCAGTTCTTCCTACGTTTATGTAACACCACTCCACCCCCAGCCTTAAGGGTAATCCCCTCACAAGCCAAAAGAGGTTGAAATTATAAATAGACAACATGAAGAGAAATATTATGAAACTCAATTCACCCAGAAAAATATTTAATCGACCCCCCTACATGTTTGAAAATTTCTACACAAGCCCAAAACCCCCAACCAGTCCCACGCGTTGCCCAGGTGGTTATGATAAATAAACTCGGCGACATCCATAACCCTGATTTGACTCCAATCTCGGTTGTATTCGCGTTATGTCCTCGTGACGCCCTTCCACCCCCACCCCAATGATAAAATTATACCCAGATAACATCGGTAGATTTCGTAAAATATGGTTGTACACGTGTTTTTTTTTGCAATTTCATGTCATATATATTGTATTGTAATATTTATTGATTGTTTGTTCAGGTCCGAGTTCCACCACGTACATCTCTTCGCCCGGGGCACATGTGAGACCCCTAGCGTCTTTTCACAAGCGGTGGTAATCCACTCGGTTATTTTCCGTGCACTGGAGTTAGGATCTTCATCATCAACCTTAGGCACCGATGCGGCCATCTCCTCGTTAAGAGCCTTCCAGTTCGCGTTCTTACTCCTGAAGGATTTCTCCTCCAGGTCCCAGGTGAGTCTGGGCTTTTCCCCCTTAAACTCCGCGACAATGAGCCTATGGTCACTGTTTACGGAGTCCGGGGTTTACCTCCCTTGATAGTTCTGTAAAATTTGATTGTTTAATAAGTATTCTTTATTGAAGGCCCAGTAATCGACCCTGAGAAATAGCCGTGGTAATATTGTAAAATATTATTTTGCAATGTAATTTAAATTATTTGTCTTAATTACTTTTGATTGTCCGTAATAAATTTTAATTTTTGTTTTGTTTTAATTATTTGTTTAACATTTCATTTAATTGGACGCCCAATTACTACTAAATTGTTTGCTCCAACGTTCAGCTTATTTAAATGTCTTTAATAAATTACCATAGAATCTAGGCTTATTACAGGAATAGACTCTGGCTCGGTGACGCGATACCACCAGTCCCCATGCCGCCCCCCCCCCCACCCAAAAAAAAAATACTTGCGTCTATTAAACATTATGTTTACAATATTTATTTTCTCTCGGTATTAATTTACCTATTTATCTGGCTGCAACATTAAATACAGATTAATATGTTGTTATTCATGTAGTCGTGCAGAACTACTGATGTCCGTCCACTAGATGTTGCCAGCAACGCCGGATGCACGCTGATGCGCAAGTTTCCGGTTACAGGCAGCGCTGGCGATCCCATTAGCGGCATTCTCGGTTTATGCAATGGTGGCCGCTACCATTTTTTTCTCCATTTTTTTTTTCAATTTAGAACGCACCATTTGTTCTTACGAGTGTGCGGGTGTAACACTATCGACCAATGCCTGTGAGAGGCCGGAAATGTCATCATCACTCCCACGTGACAGGCATGTCCGAGAAGGCGAGGATCTCAGTAGCCATTAAGGGGGAAAATACAGAGAGAATAACACTTAAAAATATAAATGTAATAATAAAAATATTATATTGTAAAGCAAAGAAAATATTTTAAAATAATACACTTTATAAACCTTTCTATTCAATAAAAATAAGATTAGAAAGGCTATTCTTTGAAATGTATGCAGATAATTGAATATAACAAAGTTTAAGATTCAATATCATCTGACAATTATAATACAAAAATAAAAAAACAAGATGACAGAAAAAATTATGTATTAATTAATTAATTAAAACAAAAATATGATCCCGAGTTAATTTAATTTATTTTTTCTCCAGACTTAAAAGGCTATTTCTGATAAACCTAATAAAACTAAGACTATTTGCAGTGTGTTATTTGAGACATAAACTAATATCATCATCAATTTCCTTAAGTTGTAAATATATAAACATTTTCTAACATTTCTACAAAAAAAAATTATAATTTAATTTTTTGTTAGGGCAACAAGCTGCATGAGGGTAATCCACATGGTGGAAACTCCCCTTTAACAGCATAGGAAGGGGTTTGAAAGGGGGGATGCGGAAGGGTAGAGAAAGGTAGCCAAGGGTTAACTAGGGGCCCCGGGGCTATATTTTAAGGATCCTACCCGGAATTCGCCTCACAGTAATGCAGGACAAACCCTATAAAACCTGCATCAGGTAGGTCGGGCATTGGGTACTTGTCCCACGACCTTCCGATGGCGGGAGAGGGGTTTGCTGTGGTGTCTCAGCTTTCCCCTCGCCGTGCCTTGACCAGTTTAGGAGGCAGCTGGCCGACTATTCCATTGGGTACAGCGGACAACTCTTACCGTATGCCCAAGGTTCAGCGACCATGGAGCATTCACCTCTCAAAACAGGCCGAGGTGCCTCGGCATGTGGGAACCTTAGTTCAAAAAAACGTTTTTTTTTTAGGGCAACAGGCTACATGAGGGTTATCCACATTGCGCAACTCCCCTTTAATAGCATATGAAGGGATTTGAAAGGGGGGATGCGGAAGGGTAGAGGAAGGTAGCCAAGGGTTAACTAGGGCCCCCGGGCTATAGTTGAAGGATCCTACCCGGCATTCGCCTAAAGAAATGCAGGGAAAACCTTAGAAAAACCTGCATCAGGTAGGTCTGGGCATTGGGTACTTGTCCGACGCCCTTCCGATAGCGGGAGAGGAGTTTGCTGTGGAGACGCAGCATTCCCTTCTCCGTGCCTCGACCAGTTTAGGAGGCAGCTGGCCGACTGTTCCAATTCATAAATATTTTCATCTAACATTTTTACAAATATTTTTAATTTTTCAGACCTTCAAATAAGCTTTGTTTTCTTTGTTGAATTTTTCTTGTCCTTATTAAATGGATTTTAAAAATAAATTTGGTGGTTTGATGAAATCTTGGCTAAATTTCTCTTATAAATTACTTGCATCGCGTTTACAAGTTTTAATTTCTTATAAACTGCAGAAAAAGTATCTTAATGGAAGATCACTTAAATAACATTAATATTGATACTGTTAATATACAAATTATTTATAATAATTTTCACTTCTGAACCAATCGAAATATCACATCTTTACAACAACAAAAATGTTAAATTTGGAAATTATAGACTTGCTTAAGTAACTTAATTAATCCCGAGAAACAAACTACTGATGATGTTTATATTTTAATTAATTACTACCCATATTTTTCTCTGACATATTGGCTGCTTTATGAAGTTTAAGACTGCTTGTTCCTACGCCTGCTAAATGGTGACGTATGCTTCGTTCTCAGCGGATGTGTCGTGCAGAGAAGCCTGCTCAACACGGGGCAGCTCATTGAATGGGTCTTGCAAAGGCTGTGACGTCACACGAGGAAATGAAATAATTATTATAAAACGAAATAAAGTGTTACAATGAATCATAGTTGTAGAATATGTTGTTGTTGTTTTTAAAATTTACGACTGTGTAATGTCATAGATGAATCCAGAGAAGCCTGCTATGGTGGAAAGGATATATCATCGTTGGCATTGGTACATCTTTGCCAGTCAGAGAGATTTTGAGTGCATCTTTTATTCGAATTACGTACAATTAGTGCAAATAAATAACGTTCTACACAATCTGATGAGTATCATTAAATTAATTTGTGGTTGACGTATGTTTACGATTGGAATGAATGATGATTCGATTTATCTTTGAGTTATAATAATAGATACGGTTGATTTGACGATATTTTTTGTTTCGCGGCGTGGAATGAAAGTTGGAACAGAAAATTGTAATCACTAAAGTGTGGACAGACTTTGTATCGTGGGGGAATTAACATCAAGGTGAGTGCGTTCCATATATTACTTCAATATTATAATTCAGATCTCATTTTTTGCTTTTTGGATTTAAGTGACGTCACGGAAAAATGACTGTGTAGAACATCTGGAAGTTCCCATTTTTCGGTGTAAAGAATTAATATTTTGGAACAAACCTTATGTAATTAAATTTGATGAAAGAAAAACCAGCCAGTAACAAACAAATATATTTTATTTAATTAATTAATTAAATGTGGCCCAGAGATATTGATGACAGGCGAAAATGGAAGGCAATTATGGAGCAGGCCGAAACGTTCAAAGGAACGTTGTAGCGCCTACTACTAATAAAATGATTAATTAAATGGCACATGTTTCACTCCTTATGTGGATGGAACCTGTTCAGGAAAATATATGAATTATTATTTAATTTATGCCTGATGTGAAGGAGTTTTGTATATTGGACAATGCAGTTATCATTATAATTATTGTAGAGAGACTTGGATAATTTTGAAAAATAATATTATTCTGCAAGACTTTTGATTCACTATCATAACGAAAAATTCATGGTAGTAGGCACAATCGTAGTTATATCGTTCTCGCGAAGAAACAAAGTTGTTTGGTTAATAAATAAATGTAGGAATTAAAATAAATATATACAGAGGAAGGTCTGCAAGGGCTGTTCTCTCGCAGGCAGAACCTTGTAGGAGAGACACGTAGGGGCTACCTTTGGGGATGCCTTTTCCTCTCCGTTTTTTAACTAAGGTTCCCACAAGCCGAGGCATCTTGGCCTGTTTTGAGAGGTGTATGTTCCGGGATCACAGACCTTGGGCATACGGTAAGAGTTGTCCGCTATTCCCATTGGAATAGTCGGCCAGCTGCCTCCTAAACTGGTCGAGGCACGGAGAAGTGAATGCTGCGTCCCCACAGCAAACTCCTCTCCCGCTATCGGAAGGGCGTGGGACAAGTACCCAAGCCCGAACTACCTGATGCAGGTTTTTCTAGGGTTTGTCCTGCATTTCTTTAGGCGAATGAAGGGTAGGATCCTTAAAATATAGCCCGGGGGCCTCTAGTTAACCCTTGGCTACCTTCCTCTACCCTTCTAAATTCCCCCCTTTTCAAATCCCTTTCCTGTGCTATAAGAGGGGAGTTGCCACTATGCAGATTACCTTATACATAGCCTGTCTACACCCAATATATATATATATATATATATATATATATATTCTGACTATTGAGACAACTGATAAATAAACAACTGTAAATTTGAAGTCAGATATATTCTGATTTCAAATTAGCTGTTGTTATTATTTATGTAGGAATTATGGTCTTAAACATCAAAATTTTAAGTACGTAACTCAAAAGTCTTAATTTTATTATTGAATTTGCTTGAAACTTTTAATCCTTCTTGCCTCTTCGGCTTTCCCCCCTTTTATAGGTTTTGCCGTCTTCAATTTCTATTTATGTCCGTGGTTCCAATCTCTCTTTTCCCAATTCCTATTCTCCATGGGGTTTCCACTTTAATCTGGGTCTGCCCCTGTTTATATTTTTTCCAGGAGGTGACCATTGGTATATTTGGCCATCTTCCATTCTCTGTGCGTGACCATACCATTTAAGGGTTTGATTTTCAATCCTTTTTAACGACAGACGTGGTTACGTTCAATTCTATCCAAAAAAGGAGCTCATTTCTAATTTTATCCTGTCTTGTTGTTTTTTGAAGCCTTCTCCTCAGATAATCCAATTCTACTGTTCTAATTTTATAATTCTGTCAGGGGCCAAGTTTCACTTCCATAACATAGAATGTTCTGTATTATTATGCTCCTCTTATAAATTTTTGGATTTTTTTTTTCCTTTGTTAAATTTGTATTCCAAATTATTCCGTGTAGCATTCTCTTTGCCATCATTCACGTGTTCCTATTTTTATATGTTCCTTTTAATTAAGGAAATAAATACTTTTAAATTAATTACTGAAATATTTGTAAAACATTTTAAATTTCTGCAATTAAATCCAAAAAGTTGCGATAACTTAACTTCTTAGAAAGTTTTAACCAAGTTTTGAAACTTTAATGAGTCTCTAATTCAAAATTGGAGCATAATAACATTTTCAAAAGAATATATGACAATTGTACATGTTTTTCATGGTAAAGTTATTTATTTATCATCAACACTCTGAATGATAAAACATTACCATGTGTGTGTGTGTGTGTGTGTGTGACAGCGGGGCCCGTAATTCTGACGAAAATTTTACGACTTCTTCTTCTCCTTCTCCTGCCGCCGCCACGTGCGAAAATAAAATGTCTCAGATTGTGGGGAAATTCTGTCAGGCCTTGTTATCCCCCTTTATTAGGCGCCTCCCGCTCTAAAGATGGCGCACGCAGCTCATAAAACGGAACCTTACGAACGCGCCTACGCCTGGGGGGGTTGGTTGGTCCAGTTTTCTTAAATATGGATGTTGTTCATTACATTCTCTGCCACCTAATTTTCCGGAAAATAAGTAAAATATTATAAAAATGTGTTTTTCAGAAAAAGAAAAATAATCTAGAGGTTTTGAGTGACATAAATTGTAATAAATATCAATAGTTGTATTTTTATAATTTTTTTTATTAATTTTAGTCTATTTATTACAATATTTATTTTCATATAAAAATATGAACTGCAGCACTGTAGTAAAAGAAATTTAAAAGGCACTTAAATACCCTGTAGGAGAGGACCTCATCTAATAAATAGAGCAGAGTGTTTATTTGTTTGTTTGTATGTATGTATATATTTGTATGTTCCTTATACAAATCTACACCGGTGGAGCAAATTTCACCAAATTACGTACACGTGTTCTTTGCGACCGGGAAAAACAAACACTGTCGTGGTGAGACGCGTCTACCATCCCCAGAATCGGGGGTGGACGAGGTGTAAATATTTAAACAAGCTAAAACAGCAGATATTTGAGTCGGATAAATATTTCTAGGCGTCAAAGATATTGATAGTGTTTCTGCTGATGTTATCTGAATACAATTTTCATCCCCTACACCCTGGGGAAAGAGCACCCTTAGTGTTTGGGATGGAGATGCTTTACAGGAATACAACCGAGTCAAATCGAAGGTTATGGATGCCACTGAGTTTAGTTGTGACATTCAACTTGCCGTTTAAGTCCCCGAAGCGGGACTGGTCGGTGGTGGACATTTTCAAACATGTTAAACGGTCGATATTTGCGATATTTATTTCCTGGGGTTAATTACTGTGATAGTATTTATACCGATGCTGTTTCTGGATCATTTCAACCCCTGTGAGAGGAGCAAGCTTAGGGGTCGGGTGGAGGTTAAATAAAAAAAACTCAAAAACAACCGAGATTAGAATCAATTCAGAGACTATGAATGTTGCCGACTCTAATTGTGACAACCCTGGGTAACGCGACGTGTTTGGGAGGTGGTGGCCTGGGGTAGAAATTTTCAGACAATGTAATCGGCGGATTTTTGCGTGGAATAAATACTTTTTGACCATCGAACATTTGTGAGGGTGGTCATCTTATAACATGTAAAAACGGCCGATATATTTGGTCAATGACTTTAACCCCCTTCGGCATGGGAGGTGGAGCACATTTAGGGATAGGGTTCGAGGAGCGTTACATAAAAATAGCGCAAAGGCAGCCGAAATTGGAGTCATAGCGGGGGTTATAGATAAATGACATCACGGGCAACGCCGGGCAACGCCGGGCACCCAGATAGTTTTAAATAAATTGTGGACAGACGTCGGTACCTGCATATTTTTTCAAACAGCACCTGGAATCTGCATAATTAACTTCCGTTCTATTTTTTATGTTGTGAACACGGCCGAAATATCAGCTATGTCGTTCTTCCGCCCGATTTACTACCCGTGAATCCCGTTCGTCTAGCGCTCAGTCACAAAGTGAATTCCACGGTTTGCCTGATTGAAGTTTAAACTAAGAAGAAAAAATATATTTTAATCACGAAAAGTTAGGTGCGTAATTAGTAAGACTCAATAATAATTTTTTTTTATCCTTTTTACGTTTGACCTTCATGTATACGAGGCTTCATGTCATTTGTAGACGTTACCCTCGTATTGAATCTTGATTGGGAGGAGTCTATATTTATATCTAATATTTTTTTTCGTCTTTCTTATGATAGATCTTCTATCTTCTGCTTTCCAGGATTTGGCTTTTAGCCTGCTCCGGCTTCACCTCACCAACTCAACCGCGGTCTTCCAACACTCCTTTTGCCTGATGGTTTATATTCCAGCAATGTCTCTAGGCGTTCGCAATACATGCTCTCTCTCTCTCTCTCTCTCTCTCTCTCTCCACCTTTACTTCCTGTTAACTTATCTGTGATCGCCTTAACACTGTGTTCTTCCCTTATGGAAGTACGCCTTATGATAGATAATTAGAGAAATATGTCAGCCAATAACAATACAGGTATTGTAAATATTCTGTTTTCATGAGCACTGAACTCCGACTGCAGATACTGGAGTTAATTACTAATGAGGATAGGAAGGTATTAACCTTAATTTGGTGTCATTCTCCTTATTTTCCTTCCCAAGATACGTGACGATGACGACACGCCGCGACACGACGAGGCTGTTCGTGGAAAATTCTCTCCTTTTGAAACGAATACATTTTTCTTTTTTTTCACCCTCCACTGGAGGTTTTATTTCTTCTGTATCTGATCGTTGTCGCGATAGCCGAGGCGTGATCAAGATAACAAGGGGTTTGCTTGCCTTCTACACGCCAGCTTATTTCAATATATACATGGAGATCGATGTTTAGATCAACGTGTGTGTGTGTGTGTGTGTCTGGGAGTTTTCGTATTTAAAGTCGCCGTTCCCCATCTTTTAATTCCGAAATGTATTTTTTCCTCTTTACAACACGTACCTTTTAATTGACAATTAATTGCATCGTAACAGGTTTTTTTTTTCTATTCGCTTCAGAAAATTGTTTCCTCGGCGAGCGAAGTACATTTGCGATTAAAATCAGTTTTTTCATTTAATTTTTGTCCACGTTTTGCGTAAAGAGTGGAAACAGTTATTTAAAAATATTATGACAACGGTTATATAAATAAGAAAGATGGCCAATACAGACAAAAACAAAGGGTAATATAAATACCACACAACGTTTCTGGGATCCTTGTCAGGTGCTAAGAAGACCCTAGAGCGACACAACTGCACTGGTCAGTTGACAACATCTCTAAAGCGACGGAAAACGTAACGACGATGGTAGAGCCGAAGAGGTTATCGAGGAAGCAACGACAATGGGATAGCAGAAGGTTCAGCGTAACAATAAGGGATCGTAGCAATTATTGAGTTTGATAATGTCTGTTTGTACATTAATAGCTGTGATGATTGATTTAATGTGGAGCATCTCTGGAATTGTACCTGGTGTCAATGTCTTAACATTTAGCCAATCAAATGTCTGTTTAGAGTTGATGATATGTTTGGAGACTACAGATTGTCTTTGATATTAGACACATTATTTTCTTTGATCAAATCACGCCGAGGCACCTCGGCCTGTTTTGAGAGGTGGATGTTCCGGGGTCGCAGACCTTGGGCATACGGTAAGAGTTGTCCGCTATTCCCATTGGAATAGTCGGCCAGCTGCCTCCTAAACTGGGTGTGACACGGAGAAGGGAATGCTGCGTCCCCACAGAAAACTCCTCTCCCGCTATCAGAAGGGCGTGGGACAAGTACTCAATGCCCGACCCACCTGATACAGGTTTTTCTAGGGTTTTCCCTGCATCACTTTGAGGCGAATTGCCGGGTAGGATCCTTATACCATAGCCCGGGGACCGTAGTTAACCCTTGGCTACCTTCCTCTACCCTTCCGCATCCCCTCTTTCAAATCCCTTCCTATGCTATTAAAGGGGAGTTGCCACCATGTGGATTACCCTCTTGTAGCCTGTTACCCTAAAAAAAAAAGATTGTAATTCCGCTACACGTGTATTAAAGGAACGTTTTGTTTGCCCGATGTAGCAGCTCTTCTTAGCACCTGACGAAAGGGGGGGGGGCGAGGATCCCAGGAACGTCGTGTTGTATTTATTTTACCCTTTTTTGTCTGTATTGGCCATCTTTCTTATACCGTTATTTTCAATCAGCCAAGATTTTTTTTCATTTTAACCACAGTTATATATTCGCCCATCGACTTCATTAACCTTTTTCGACCTCTAAATAAATGATACATGAAAATAATGTATATATGTGTGTGTTTTACGCATACAGCAATTTCAACCAGACTTGGCATACCATTGCTTACCATCTGAGATAAACACTGTGGGGGGGGGGGGGAGACTTAGACACCCACAGCGATAAGCGTGGACGGTAAAAAGTAATGTAAAAATGAATGATGCTCTCCCTTGAATAAATAGCTCTCGGGATCGCCGAGAATAATAGTGTCACTCTCGACGTAGTTTAAGAGACTAATAACAACACTTTACAGGTGGGACTTAGTGGTGTAGGTGGAAAAGTTGCAATTGTAATGCCATTTAAGTATTTTATTTCCAACTGCCACCAGCCAAGGATGTTTTTGATACGACAAGGTGTTATTCGATATATTTCAATGGTTTTTAGATAAAATGTTCTAAACTGATGAACTAAAATGTATTCCAGAATGCAGAAATCGACTACGTGTATCGATGCTAGGATAAGTAAATATTATCACTTTATACGAATATAAACTGAAAAGTCCTACAACGTTTCGGTTAAATTTATTTATTTAACCCACCGTCAATGTACAAAGAAGTTTCTGGTCCTCTGTGAAGGTTCTGATTTTGTTATCTGAATAAGTAACTGGTTTTTTTTATTATTATTCAAACCGTTGTTCTCCACTCACGTATACTTTATTCTATTTTCAGTAGTTTTACAGAGGCCGAAAGCTTCTTTGACAAAATGTTAAATACATTTTTGGTTTTTAATCTTTTAATCGTGATTTTGGAACTGTTTAAAATGTTATCACTTGAGTTCTACTCTTACTGTATGTTATTAATATGGAGTCATTGATTACTTAATTTGTTTTATTGTATTAATATTTAAATTTATGTATATATGTATAAGCAATGGATTGACAAAAAAATACAGTGACCTATTTGAAAGTTTGAAGACCTTCATCCATCTTCCAGTATGGGTGACAAGTTTTCTCATTGAAGATGTTGTCAGATGTTGTGATGTGCTCGTCCTCCTCCTCCTTCATTCATCACCTGTACGATTCATTACAACTGCTTCATCTGTTCCGGAACCTGAAAAATATAAAAGCCGGTTCACACACTTTCAAAAATTGAGAGTCGTGATTTTTTTTAAAAAAAATCCTAATAATAATAATAATCGTCAACTTACTCGACGCATTAAGTCGAAAACGCATTTCGTTGAGTTCAACATTACCGTCATATTTTTTGATTTGTCTGCAACAAATAAATTTTACATTTTAAATTTGTGCACATTTTAATTATCTTAAAATTGCGTCTATTAGCGTATAATTTAGAGTTAAGAGAAAAAAATATTTTTGTGGAACTAATTGATTAAGGTACTAGCGATTTTTTTCAGGTTGAAATCATCAAATCCGAATTAATATAACAACAAAATAAATAAGTGGATAAAAAGTTCTCGGTTTTCACACGGGTATAATATATTAAACCGCGTTTTATTATTAATTAATTATTGATATATAATTAACAATTATTTTTTCATAATAAAAAGAGTTTTAATATTAATATGATATACTAATATAATATATAAAATAAAACGCGTTTCTATAATATAATATGTTAAAACGAGTTTTATTATTAATATAATTACTGTTAATTAATTATCAATAATTAACGGGTTTTATTATTAGTATAATATATTAAAACGAGTTTTATTATTAATATAATAATTGTTAATTAATTATCAAGAATTAACGCGTTTTATTATTAGTATAATATATTAAAACGAGTTTTATTATTAATATAATTATTGTTAATTAATTATCAATAATTAACGCGTTTTATTATTAGTATAATATATTAAAACGAGTTTTATTATTAATATAATTATTGTTAATTAATTATCAATAATTAACGCGTTTTATTATTAGTATAATATATTAAAACGAGTTTTATTATTAATATAATTATTGTTAATTAATTATCAATAATTAACGCGTTTTATTATTAGTATAATATATTAAAACGAGTTTTATTATTAATATAATTATTGTTAATTAATTATCAATAATTAACGCGTTTTATTATTAGTATAATATATTAAAACGAGTTTTATTATTAGTATAATATATTAAAACGAGTTTTATTATTAATATAATTATTGTCAGTTAATTATCAAGAATTAACGAGTTTTATTATTAGTATAATATATTAAAACGAGTTTTATTGTTAATATAATTATTGTCAGTTAATTATCAATAATTAACGCGTTTTATTATTAGTGTAATATATTAAAAAGTTTTATTATTAAAATAATTATTGTTAGTTAATTATTAGTAATTAACGCGTTTTATTATTAGTAGAATATATTAAAACGAGTTTTATTATTATATTAATTACTGTTAATTAATTATCAATAATTAACGCGTTTTATTATTAGTATAATATATTAAAACGAGTTTTATTAGTAATTAATTATTGATATATAATTAACAATTATTATATTCATAATAAAAATAGTTTTAATATTAATATGATGTACTAATATAATATATAAAATAAAAAGCGTTTATACAATATAATATATTAAACCGAGTTTTATTACTAACATAAGTATTATTAGTTAATTATCAATAATTAATTAATAATAAAACGCGTTTTAATATATTATACCTGTGTGAAAACCGAGAACTTTTATCCAATTATTTAATAAAACGCGTTTTATTATTAATTAATTAATATTTTTTAATATATTATACCCGTGTGAAAACCGTGAACTATTTATCCTACAATTACACCGGGATAGTCTTCAATCTAGTCACATTAAATATTTGTTTTTGTAACCTCTCAGTTGATGTTGTTGTCACTTTATAAAAACCCCCAAATTAATTCTAAAAAAAAATTCAACATCATTGAAGAAATTTTCATCGCGAAAATTTATTATTACGGTCTATATATATATATATATATTTTTATTTACTTTTTTTTGTTCACCTGATGATGATGATGTCTCAAAATTGGGGACGAAACGGTAGTAAAATTGTATTGACTCAAGTGGATATTTGTGTATTAAAAATTTTTTCTGACTTATTGGGCCTTTATATTTGTGTAGAATATGAATTAAAAATAAATTAAAACCTTTATTTAACGGGAAATTTAAAATTATTTATTTCAATACAGTGACGACGTTTCCGTCCCGTTTCCCTGTTTCATCAATTTTTAACTTGAGAAATTTATTTTTGTATGGAATAATATTTTTTAAAAAAAATGTCTGTAAAAGAGGTAATTAATTTATATAATTTACATTATTAATAAAAACGGAGGAAAATTTAAATATCATCATATTTAGTTAGTTGTAGATGGTAGCGGTAATATTCATAATATCTCATATTGGTTGAACACGTACTCAAAGATTATGGTAAGACGGACTGTTGACGTTGATGAGTGGAAAAAACCCAAAAAACAGTCTCCAAGTTTTTAACTTTATTAGAGAGATCGGAAGATGGCCTGCGAGGGCTATTCTCTCGCAGCCAATACCTGCGAGGGATGTTCTCTTGCAGGCAGAACCTTTTAGGAGAGATACGAAGGGGCTACCTTTGGGTATGCCTTTTCCTCTCCGTTTTTGAACTAAGGTTCCCACAAGCCGAGGCACCTCGGCCTGTTCTGAGAGGTGTATGTTCCGGGGTCACAGACCTTGGGCATACGGTAGGGTTGTTAGCTGTTCCCATTGGAATAGTCGGCCAGCTGCCTCCTAAACTGGTCGAGGCACGGAGAAGGGAATGCTGCGTCCCCACAGCAAACTCCTCTCCCGCTATCGGAAGGGCGTGGGACAAGTACCCAATGCCTGACCTACCTGATGCAGGTTTTTCTAGGGTTTGTTCTGCATTTATTTAGGCGAATGCCGGGTAGGATCCTTAAACCATAGCCCGGGGCCCCTAGTTAACCATTGGCTACCTTCCTCTACCCTTCCGCATCCCCCCTTTCACATCCCTTCCTATGCTATTAAAGGGGAGTTGCCCAAAGTGGATTACCCTCATGTAGCCTGTTGCCCTAAAAAAATTAACTTTATTAAATAATTAGTCGGAAGCTTTCAACTCTTTGTTACAATCATCCTTCTTGTCCTGTAATTAAAGTTACATTAACTTTAAGAAATATTAGTACCTACAGGTCCTTACTCACCACTATGTTAGTTTATTCAACAGGGTCTGTTCTAAAACTCTAAAGCTTCCGACTAATTATTTAACAAAGTTAAAAACTTGGAGACTGTTTATAGTTTTTTCTACTCATCTAATATTCAATTACACCGTATTTCCATGTGATAAAAACAAGCATTCAAGAGTGTTAAAACTGATTATATCCCCGAAAAAAGGATAAGGAATTATATACCTAAATGTTCTCTGCTTAGTATTTCACAAACCCAGTAATGACACGGAGACAGACTCGTGCCGCCCAATATTATTACGTACCTTCAGGTTTGCAGCCAGCGTCACAGGCCATTATGTCTGGCTTGTGCTTGCTCATGTATTTCTTGCTAATTGACTCTGGCAGTTGGCTCTCGTACCAGCTACAAACTTTCTCCCATAATATGCAGTACTTGTCATCCACCTGCAACAATAACAATCTACTCGTACAACAATTTTCTTTTTTTTTGCTGCTATTATTATTACGAAATTTGATTTTTAACGAACCGACCGGTCGGTCGTCTGATTGCGATTAATTTAATTATACCGTTATTTATGAGCACAACTTGAACGAATTTTTTAAAAAAATTAGAAATAAATTATGATTAATAAAATTTGGTTAACAGATAAATATTATTTTTTATTATTAGTACATATTATGTAATATAATGAACTAGTAATTTTTAATTCCTATTTTGGTCGCTTACAGTGGTTTTTTTTTTTGCTTATATTTAAGTTGTGTCTATTAATACTTCAAATTATAGACTCTTTTCTGATTTGAATAAAAAAAGATAGCCAATACAGGCAAAAAAAAGGGGGATCCACTAACACCCTTTCATACTTGATTAAAAACCACAAGGACCCACTTTGACACCTACAGCAAACATAGTTTTGCTGTAATTGTAATTCCTGCTACATGGGGCGAACGAAACGTTTCCTTAATATACGTCTAATATCAAGGACAACCTGTAGTATCCAAACACACATTTGATTGGTAAAATGCTAAGATTTTAGACACTGACACCAGGTACAATTCCAGAGATGCTTCATATTAAATCCAACATCTACAGATATTAATGTACAGACAGACACTGTTAAATTCAACAATTGCTACGATCCCTTATTGTTACGCTGAACCTTCCGTTTTCCCATTGTCGTTGCTCCCTCATTGTTACGCTAACCTCTTCGGTTCTCTCCCCATTGTCGTCTCTTTTGAGTGTTGTCAACTGACCTGTGCAGTTGTGTCGCGTTAGGCTCATCTCAGCACCCGAATAAAGAGGACAAGGATCCCCAGAAACGTTTTGTGGTATTTATATAACCCCCTTTTCTTTTGTCTGTAGTGGCTGTCTTTCTTATTCATTATTTTAAATCAGACGTAAATTTTTTTTCACCTTTATATTTTCTGATTTGCTGGTTTGTGCAGCGTGTGTGTGTGTGTGTGTCGTTCTTGCGGCTCTACCGTTTCTGAATCACCTGACGAAAGCAACAACGATCGCAGAAAAGTTGTTTGTTATTTATTTACTGTTACTTAATCTCTTAATTGGTTATTTATTTATCTAATTATTATATACTTGAGTGGGTGCATGCCCTCTAATTTTAAGAATGTCAGAATGTTTTGAGGAAGAAAAAAATATTGTCTGTGTGTGTGTGTGTGTCGTTCTTGCGGCTCTTGCGTTTCTGAATCACCTGACGAAAGCAACAACGAACGCAGAAAAGTTGTTTGTTATTTATTTACTGCTACTTAATCTCTTAATTGGATATTTATTTATCTAATTATTATATACTTGAGTGGGTGCATGCCCTCTAATTTTAAGAATGTCAGAATGTTTTGAGGAAGAAAAAAATATTCGTGACACATTCGTTGAAAAAAAACAACAGGTAAAAGATGAATAATTATCCTGAGTCGTTGTAAATAATTTGGACCCTGTCTCTTCGACAGATTTTGTTCGTAAAACGTGCTTGTAAATTTTTAGAGACACACAGAATGTTAACAACATTAAGCAATTAAGAGAGAATCACAAATTACTCACTAGTCAGACGAGTTTATGGACAGATACATTTTCCGTACATATATGACGTAAACTAATATTTTAATCGGAAATCGTATGTTAGTGTTTGCCCAAGCGTAAACCTATTTTAAATTGTTGTGTAATTTAAAAAAAAAATTAAATGAGTGACTCATTTAACTTTGTTACTGAGAAATTAAAATGTAGGCTAAGCTCCTGAAGGTATCACACGTATTTGTCCGGAGGTAAGTGGGGAAAAGTCTTATTCTAATGAATACATAGATAGAGTGTAAAGGGAAGATAAACTTACCAAACCTTTGTCCTTGAATACGCAGTGGTACACTTCCTATAAACAAAAATTATATATCAAAACTGTGAAAAGTAAAAATTACGAATAAATTCTCCTTATAATAATACATTAAATAAAAAATTCTTATCAAACACTTAGCAAGTACAAATGTAAGAGATAAGGAAAAGTGTCTATACTGTGTTCTGACACTGACCATCGTGTCCTTGTCCATGGTGGAGACGTCCTTCAAATCAAAGAAAGTATCCACCAACTGTTTGCCTTTATCTGTGAATTAAGTGGGGGGAAACACAATTAAAAATAATTATATACTTGTAAATAAATTTATTACATTTAATGGTTATTTAAATTACATTTTAAAAAATTTTTATTACATTTATCACTGATATAATACCAGAATTTATCTTCTCTTTGAACTAGTAACGTAGACTTCTTGACTGACCAGTTCTGTAGGTCAAGACATGTAATACATTGAGTCTTGTTAACAAACGTCAATAAAAGAATCAAGTGTAAAGATTCAAAATGCAGAAAGTTTTAAATTACATTTGTAGCTCTTTGAGAGGGGGAGAATATTTCCGAGGCTGTGCTCAAATTAACTGTCGTTTGGAGAGCAACGAAGAGACGTCATTTGACTGAGGGAGTCGTTTATATATTTTTACTGAAAGTTTCCGGCCGTTTTGTAGAGCAACGAGGGGACGTCATTTGACTGAGGGAGTCGTTTATACATTTTTACTGAAAGTTTCCGGTCGTTTTGTAGAGCAACGAGGAGACGTTATTTGACTGAGGGAGTCGTTTACATATTTTTACTGAAAGTTTCCGGTCGTTTTGTAGAGCAACGAGGAGACGTAATTTGACTGAGGGAGTCGTTTACATATTTCTATGAAAGTTTGCGACCGTTTTGTAGAGCAAGGAGCAGACATGTATTTTTTTTAACTTGTAGAGTCGTATCTATACTTTAACCCAATGAATTGTCTTTTTTTTCCTCAACGCTAGAATTAAAAATTTCAATATTAATCTACAGTCGAAGCTTACCTTCAGATAAATTACTTTTTTTAATGCAGTTCCTGAGGACGTCGCCCTGAAAGACGTAATAACGGTTAATTATTTGGTAAAAAAATATTAGTTTCACATAAAGTAAAGAAAACAGGTGCTTTTTTAGTGTTAAAATTAATTAAATTCTTAGTTACCAAGATGTCAACTACAGTTTTTAAATTAAAGGAGGTGAAACGAATGGCTCTATCTAATAAATTGTATATAATAGACTTTGTTTATTACTGGGATGAATTGAAAAATAATTAAGGACTCTCCCTGGGGGAAAAAATGTGTTTTCCTACATCATGTGTAAGATAAAACAGAAACTTAACTGTAACAAATACGTCATGATAGTTATCTGTATCTATTTAATGAGTAAACTATAGCTTTGTTATTTAATTGGTTGAAGCCGTCAACGGTAATAGTAGTAAAGAGGTTGGACTGTCAACAATTTTAATCTAAATACCGCATGACAATTTCAGCGAATAGAGGAGAAAGTGATTGGATCTAATTATGAATGAGTGACATTGATATATACTTATTTCCTGGCGTCCTTGTATAAGACGTTACCTGATCGGGCTCCGCGTAGACCGCGACACTCAACAGACCCAGGAACACGACGACTGTGAACGCTGCCATTTTGTGCCGCCGACTGGACCGTCGCGGCGCGTATATATGCTCCAGCACAGGAAGAACACATCCGACACTCATTATCAACGTCCCTGACAGCAATTACAGGCAAACCATTTAACTTTTATGACAGCTCAATCGTGGCAGCTGTTTTTTTTGTTCCCCCCTCGTAATTTGTGTTACCATCTATCTGACACATCTGAATTACGATTTGCTGAGGTTCCATTCGATATCAAGCCGCAATTAAAGCGGCCTCATATATATTTTTTTTAAAAAAAAAATGAGGTAGCGAATATATCCAACAATATCGTTATGCCGACCTGCTGTGGTGTAGTCAAATCACACAGGTCCAGGGATCCAATCGTGTTAGTGTCCATTTCACGCAACAGGGTCCAGTTTGGTAGATACACACCTACGTCATACGCCCCTGCAAGCGCGTAAATCTCAGTTATCTCTGAAGTAACGCGGCCCCTTTATACGCCATACGAGGTCCAAATAAAAATATCCGAATCAACAGATTCAAAAACATTATTAGATATATTCAATGTAGACGAAAATATGTTGCACTAGACGAGTTTAGTAGCGCCAATGACGTCATATCCCTCACCAAGTCGATGAAGGGACATATTCATTTCAGATTAAAATAAGTTTTACATCGTTTCTTTCCATTTATATTTAAATGTGCGTCTGAAAATGAAAGAAAAAGCAAATTATAAATTATACGTATATACATAATAGGAGTATAGTAGCACCAATGACGTCATATCCCTCACCAAGTCAATGAAGGCATATATTCAATAGTTTACGTCGTTTCTTTCAATTTATTTTTTAAATGTGCGGCTGAAATGAAAGAAAATCCAACTTATAAATTAGACGAGTATAGTAGCACCAATGACGTCATATCCCTCACCAAGCCAATGAAGTTACATATTCAATGCATATAAAATATGTTTTATGTCGTTTTTTTATTTATTTATTTTTAAATGTGCGGCTGAAATGAAAGAGAAAGCAAATAATAAATATTTGAATTCATATATACGGAAAATGAAAGTGACAATTTATAATTTTGGACGTATGACGTCAATGGGTGCTACGAAACTCGTCTTTAGCCGAATATGCACCTGTTCGATTTTTCTTGCTTATTTTTTAAAGTGCGGCTGAAATGAAGGAATTGTAAAAGCTGTTACTAGTGTCGTGTGACGTCATAGTTGCTATTAACCTAGTCTGGAGCGCATTTCAGTTTCAGAATCACCACACAAAAACCCACTCCGGAGTTCCAGCCGCTGATCCTCCTCTCATCGTAACCGGAAACGGGAAACCACCGCCGTTATAATTTCCAACACTAGTCGACAGAAAAATCAGTGAGTCGTCGTAGTTTTTATTAAAAGATTTGAATTTTATAAATTTAGTTAATAAAGCAGTCAAAAACAGACCTTTGAATATGGTAATTTAAATTAATCAAGCTGCATGTTTCGGACTCGTCAGGATTTTGAAATCAAAGGTAAACGATTTTTATAATAATTGATTTAAAAATTGAAAGCATCATGAATTAAAATATAATAGTTAACAAATCATCAAGTGAAGTATTTATCAGGCCACAGGGTTGAGATGCGAAAATTGTGAGAAAATATAATTTTTACGATGGAGTTTCATCAAAAATGCCCTCAGGATGTTTAAGAACTTTTTTATTATCGTGTACTCATTAAATTAATAATTTACAAGAGCTTTCGATTAATTCCATCGACAAATGAATGTGATGGTTCAACATCTAAAAGCTTTTGTAAAGTTTTAATTTAATTACTACGGAATAGAGAAGTTTGTGAATATCCTGAGGAGATTCTTTTCTGGTTGAAATAATTCATACAATAAATGCAGTCTGAATTTTTCAGTGAATAGATGATCATTTTTAGTGATGCGTTTTGTGCGTCTGCCCGGTTATAAATAAATATATATATATAAATGTTAAATGATTATAAATGTATAAAACGGTATTTGACCGATTTCATTTACAATATTTATGGAACCAAGGAAAATGTTTTTAATTTTATTGTGATTTTTAATGTATAACGGCGGTGGTTTCCCGTTTCCGGTTACGACGATGAGAGGAGGATCAGCGGCTGGAAACTCCGGAGTGGGTTTTTGTGTGGTGATTCTGAAGCTGAAATGCGCTCCAGACTAGGTTAATAGCAACTATGACGTCACACGACACTAGTAACAGCTTTTACAATTCCTTCATTTCAGCCGCACTTTAAAAAATAAGCAAGAAAAATCGAACAGGTGCATATTCTGCTAAGACGAGTTTAGGAGCACCAGTGACGTCATACGTCCAAAATTATAAATTGTCACTTTCATTTTCCGTATATATGAATTCAAATATTTATTATTTGCTTTCTCTTTCATTTCAGCCGCACATTTAAAAATAAATAAATAAAAAAACGACATAAAACATATTTTATATGCATTGAATATGTCCCTTCATTGGATTGGTGAGGGATATGACGTCATTGGTGCTACTATACTCGTCTAATTTATAAGTTGGATTTTCTTTCATTTCAGACGCACATTAAAAAAATAAATGGAAAGAAACGACGTAAAAAAATATTTATACTGCAGTGAATATATCCCTTCATTGACTTGGTGTCGGATATGACGTCATTGGTGCTACTAAACTCCAATATTTATATAAGTAAAATTTATAATTTGGTTTTTTCTTTCATTTCAGCCGCACATTTCAAAATAAATAAAAAACGACGTAAAACATTTAATGTAACACAAAATATTTACGTTAACGTAGAATGTTTCTGTGACAACCATTTTGAAGAATATTTTAAAACCCCCCAAAAGAAAAACTACTACAAAAATTTTTTATTTTTTTTTGGTGTGTACAAACCGACAGACAGCTTATTAAAATGAGAAAGTGGGAAAAATCTTTACCTGGGGAAAGATTCTCGTGGCATATTTGCAGTTGAGCTTGACATTGAGGAAGAATTGAAACACCTAACGACCTTCACAGCGCGTAATGACTGTGGGTGGGCGTGAATCCGCCCTCGGCGTGTTCAATACACGGATACAACCACAACGTTCCAGTTCCCAAGTTCGTCAAACGAACCTCATTAAAATTACCCTCCCCCCCCCCCACCCCCGCCCCCGAAGGTGAGGCTCAGTAATTTTAAAATCGATGTGATTCCGAACCGATTTCTTCACGTCGATTGACACAATGTGCCGAAACAACACCAACGTTGCTAAATGGTAGATTCCATACGTAATAAATGCAAAGACTTCATGTGTTACTGTTCAAATAAATATAACGCAGTTTAATATTTCGGTTACATTCACTTATACGGGGGGGTGTTTTTACCGCTTCAAGTGTTGAAGCGAGTGAAAACCGAATGTCGACATTTAACTATTTCCAGAGGAGAAAGCGCAGATGTTTGACCTTTGCTGATAATATCCTCACTTAGAGACCAGACGGCCTCTGGCCACTAACAGCCAATAGCTTTATAGATGACTGCGAGCTCTTAGCAGAACTGGATACACAACGCTTTAGTGCCCAACCTTCACAACTCGCGATTTCTCCGTGTAACATTAGAGGCCTTTTCCACAATCAATAATGAAAGCCACGCGTTTATATACACCATTATTTTATGATGCCCGACCTACCTGATGCAGGTTTTTGTAGGGTTTGTCCTGCATTTCTTTAGACGAATGCCGGGTAGGATCCTTAAAATATAGCCCGGGGGCCCTAGTTAACCCTTGGCTACCTTCCTCTACCATTCCACATCCCCCCTTTCAGATCCCTTCCTATGTTATTAAAGGGGAGTTGCCACCATGTGTATTACCCTATACATAGCCTGTCTACACCCAAAAAAAAAATTGCAACGCATACTGTGAAAGAATTCTCTCGCAGGTGAACCTTCCCAGAGAGATCTGGAGGAGGCTACCTTTGTGGATGCCTCCTCCTCTCTCTGGTTTTCTGAAGTAAGGTTCCCACATGCCGATGCACCTCGGCCTGTTTTGAGAGGTGTATGTTCCGGGGGTCACAGAACTTTGGGCATACGGTAAGAGTTGCACGCTGTTTCCCAATGGAATAGTCGGCCAGCTGCCTCCTAAACTGGTCAAGGCACGGCGAGGGGAAAGCTGCTACGCCACACCAAACCCCTCTCCCGCTATCGAAAGGGCGTGGGACAAGTACCAAATGCCCGACCTACCTGATGCAGGTTTTTCTAGGGTTTTCCCTGCATCACTTTTAGGCGAATTGCCGGATAGGATCCTTAAACTATAGCCCCGGGGTCCTAGTTAACCCCTTGGCTACCTTCCTCTACCCTTCCGCATCCCCCCTTTCAAATCCCTTCCTATGCCATAAGAGGGGAGTTGCCACTGTGTGGATTACCCTCATGTAGCCTGTCTATATCTTAAATAAATAATAATAAATAAAATATTAATAATTTGAATGTATGTTGATATGATCTTTCAGTGTAAATAAAATTCTATTTACATTATTAATACGTTTAAAAGAAAGTTTAAAAACATTTAATATAAATTAATTATAAATTTATATGATTGTATAAGTGAGACATAACTTTGTTTTACTTGCTGTTATTTCTTCATGGTTGTTTTAAATACATTTCAAGGTATTATTAATAAATGTGTCTGAGTCGGTGTAATTTAAGAACAGTTCATTGGATTTATTGCGAAGGGAGGATTTTAGAACGAGGAGTCTTTCAGTAGAACTTTTAAATTACAGCTAAAGCGAATTGAGTAACAGAGTGTAAACATTCTTGCAAACTGCTGCGCGACTCTTAACAAGCAAACTACACACTCTGGAAAGACAAAAATGTCCGCTCTGCTGCATAAGGTTAAGTGGACTCTTCCACACGTGTGCAGAATAAATTATAAATAGCACGGATGTCAACTTTACAAGAGCTTCTTCTTCATTATCGATGGCTGAGTGGTGATTATTATTCCCACTCATACGTGCTGATATCATTTAATTTCTTGCAAGCTTGACGTTCGTATTAGGCCAATTAAACTCACAGGGGAAAAAAAATTGCTTCATCTTTCTTACAATTTCTTAGAAATTTGCAAATATTGGTCGTAAACACACGTGTGTGGGGGACTAAAATGAACGGAACACACGATATAAAATTTCTCGTGCCACCATCAACATCTCTGCTACCCGCATAACATGGTCGTGGTACAATATGTAATAAAAATAAATGATTTAATGTTTTTTTAAAAAAACATTAGTCTATTAGTAATTTGTTTTGAAAAATGTAAAACATTATAATAAAATAGACACGACGTTTCATCCCTTATATTTTTGCGGAACTCATCGCGTGTTTCACGGTTACTAGTAATATAATTACATTAAATACAGATGAGCAATTTGAACACACGTTAACTTAGAAATTTGTGTTCATCTATATTTTAGGTAATTAATTATTAATAATATTAATATCATTTAATTAAAATTTACAACGTCTTATAAAGAGGTCCCAAATAATAAGGGATGAAACGTCGTGGCGCTTTTATTATGACGTTTTAAGTGTTTCATAATCAATTTCTCACTAAAACACATTGAATTATTTAAATTGCTCAACATTGATGTCATAACTATTTTAATGCCCTTCTCGTTTGTCCTGTGTAACAAACGTTGCGGTCTTTACAGGAATTTTTAAATTTTACATTTTGCTTAAATAAATTATTGATAGTTTTTAATAATAAATCATAAAGAATGGTTTGTTTTCTGTATATATATATATATATATATATATATATATATATTGTAATGCCAATTAATTAAGCAATTAATTGTTTTTAAATAATTTGAATTGTTAGCAGTCAGCAGCGAGGAGCAAAAGTCAGAAGTTTAATTCGAGGAGCGAAAGAGTAAAGTCTATGGAGAGGAGCGGAATAGAGAAGTCGATAGGCATTTTAAAATAAATCTTTACTGAGCTACTTTGCAGTTTCGATCCAAATCGATAATTAAGTCGGTAAAAGACTATAAAAAAAATCTGCAACTCGTAATATTCCTGTAAGCAAGCAGTCATCCGATAACTGACCAATTTGGAGAGGATCATCCGAGTTCCTGGAGCCTAGAAATTCCATAATCTGTTAGAAAAACTAAGAATCTGTGTAAAGATTTTGCAATACAGTGCACTTTTTGAAGCGCTAAAAGAATGCTGGGTACCAGCCGAACAATGCGTAAGTAACAAAAACCTTAATAAAAATCTGTAAACGCTAACTAGAAGGTTAAAGTCAGATATAGTTCGTTTTTCTTGTAGTTTTTTCTTTCATTTATCAGCACATTATTTTCCAGTAAATTTTCATTTGTATTGTTAATCAGATCATTCATTAATATTCACTGTAAATCATCAAACCCAGTAAAGGCCCCCTGAGAGAACAGATCTCAAATTTTGTTTGTAATTGTCTTTTATTCTTTGAAATCCACTAAAAGAAAATAGATTATAATTATTTGTAAACTTTTGATTAAGTCTTTAATTTAATTAACGCCTCCTATTTGATTATTACATATTTGGCGCCCAACGTGGGGCAAATTAAACAACTAAAAATTTGATTATTACAATATATATATATATATATACATTTAAAAATTCATACATGTAAATGATATATTTAAATGATTAAGAATGGTATGTTTTCTGTATATATATATATATATATATATTTAAAAATTTATAACTATTTATATATATATATATATACAGAAAACAAACAACTCTTTATCAATTATTATTAAAAACTATCCATAATTTAGTTAAGCAAAATGTAACATTTAAAAATTTCTGTAAAGACCGCAACGTTTGTTACATAGGACAAACGAGAAGGGCATCAAAAACTCTCCTTCAAGAACATTTCTAATTTAAAATAACCTTGTGACCAACAATACATTCCGTTGTGAGTAAACATCTAGACTTAAATGACATTAAAATCAAATATTATGCGAGGTTAATGTTTGAAATTCTCGTCCATTAATTGTTAAAAACCGATACACAGAATCTCAACAACATTTATGATAGTATTATCAAATAAACTCTGGTCACCTCTTATGTATATCTTTATTTGTAGTTCACTGCTTGTGGAAGAAACGTAGTGCATTAGAATTTTTTTAAAAATATAATAATTTGAAGTAAATTTTGGTTATAATTAATTCTTAAGTGACTTCATGGACATTATATACATTATTATTAATAACTTCAAAAAGTCAGAAGAGTACATTAATTTAAATGAGGAAAATCTAATCCAACGGAGCGCATAATTTCATCCTATTCGACAACTGGAATGAATTTCGTCCAGCGTCCAGCAGCAGCAGCAGCAGCAACTCTGTTGGTAACGTGGCAGTTGGCGTTTATAAAAGGCATAAACGATGCGGGCTGAAAGAAGCGCTCGGCATACAACCCCAACCCTGCAGCTCAGAGTGCCAACATTGCGTCAGTTCGTATTGAACCTCTCAAAGGCAATGCAGTGTTTCCGGTCGAGTTACTCGGTTCGAATATTTACAAAGCCCAATATGGTGTCGACACCTGCGCACACTTTGCAAGAATTTCCACTCCCAATACCCACCCCCTGCGTGGCCACTGCTGGCATCGGAAAAGTTTTTCAATAGCGTTAAAAAAAGATAAATATTCTTTTGTCATGGATATTAACCAGAGATATTCTTCCTACTTTAGCATGTAAATCTCCTGATTTTACTGAACTACCAAAGATCCTCTCCTCAAAGACAATTTCTTTTCAAATATCGTCTTCATTGACACCTTTCCACTTATTTTCTTACTCATGACAATTTGGAATACAAAAAAAAATATTTTTATTACATTATAACTCTTAAAATTAAATTTTAACCGTAACGTTCATATTATAAATATTATATGTATTTATGTTAGTTTTTTTAAATACACATGTCACGGTGTTAAGCTGTACATTACTGATTCACATAAAGGGTACATTCTGATTTAAAAAATTTCATAACTATTCATCTTTTAACGTGGTGTCGTTGAACAACGGACTGTTTAAAAGAGGTTTCATGTGTGTGGTCACAATTATTAAATTATTGGCTCTGTCGACGATGGATCGGACGTACCGGACAAAATTATTCAGTCTTACATCACTGTCGCCAGACCTCACAGCACGTGATTTTTATTTTCTTATTATATTTTAATTCCACTTTCATCATGGATCAATGTGGAGAATAAGTAACATTTCTGTGAATTGTATTACTTAATATTTTATATTATTTACTTATATTTTTATCTGTCAGAAAATCTAAATAGCTCGGGTCGATGTTTCAAATTACAGGATTAGGCTTTTAGCCTGTTCCGGCTTCAACCTTGGTCTTCCAACACTCCTTTTTGCCTAATGGTTTATATTTCAGCACTGTCTCTAGGAATTTGCAATACATTGCTCTCTCTCCTCACCTTTCTTTATACCCCTGTTAACTTATCTGTGATCGCCTCAACACTCCTTATTTTATTCATCCTTGTACACATCCCCCCTATTCACTGCTCTAAGAAATTTCACTGCAGCTGCCTCCTCTATTTGTTTGAGCTCCTTTTATGTTTTGTTACCCAGCATTCTGACAACATTGTAGGAGCTGCCATCACCTTATAAAAATTTAATTTGTGTGTTTCTTTTCTGGGTTTTACCTTTTTAACGTTCTTCTTATTGTCCCCCACATATCCTTTTGAAAATTGTATATTTTATTTGTGATGTCTTTGTCCTCTTCAAATGTTATTTCACATCTTAAATATTGGAAATGTTTCGAGTGTTTTTCCCTTCTATGACAATTTTTTTTGTTCTCATTGGATTGTTTCCTAAGAACGCCATTTTCAAGTTATATATTTTTTACTCCGTTGGTGTAACTTATAAACCGCCATTTGTAGTTTATCTTCATTATCTTGGATAATAACCTGGTCATGTGTTTAGATATTCAGAGGGTTCCTAGTTTTATGCCCTGGTGCTACATCATCTTCCTTCCATTTCCTTACCAGATCATCTATGTATAAGTTAAACAGAAGTTGGCGACATGCTGCAGCCCTGCCTTACACCCCGATTAAAGGTAATTTCACTTCAGTATATCACCATTAATTCCTATGTACCTTGTTTCATCATTCAAATACCTCTACATTGATATACATACTTTCTTCGTCAATTTTAAAACTCTTTAAACCATTGTACCGTATAACAACAATACTCGTCAACTGTAAAAAAAAAGAAACAGGTGCAATTTCCCACTTTTACTACTATTAATATCGCCTTATTTTTTTTTAGTTTTAGGCATCAATATAACCCATTTAAATCTTCTTTATTTATTTCATTCCCGAATAGCTCGAGTTTTAACCGTAGTTAAATA
The DNA here is from genome assembly GCA_037074705.1 of Zhengitettix transpicula. Taxonomy (NCBI): domain Eukaryota; kingdom Metazoa; phylum Arthropoda; class Insecta; order Orthoptera; family Tetrigidae; genus Zhengitettix; species Zhengitettix transpicula. Next base: position 93,998,075 of record CM073593.1, read on the forward strand.
ATTTAGTGATTTTTCCTTCTAATTTAATATTACCCGGGCAACATGGTTTAGTATCTTTCTAATTTACTGGAGGATTTTAACTTGCTTGTAGAAAGACTCCGTGTGTCGGGGCACCACACGGGAAGAAAATTTAAATAAGCGTGATTAGTACTGGTTGCGATTAATGACGAGACTTATTAAAATAATATAATACTTTATTTACCTTTTCAATGTTTCATGCGCACTGGTCGAATGCTCGGAACGAACTGAACTGTACTGAATGAGACAAGAACCTTACATCGTAAAACAATGGAAGTTCATAAAGATTCTGAGGCGTAATGCAGTGTTTTACCCTTTGGCTTCCGCGGCGACGAGTTGCTCTCTTCTTCTTCTTCCTCTCCGCTGCAGCGACGCTAGTAGGTGGATCGCTGACGCTTGCGTCGGTTCGCGTGGAGGCTGGCTCCACAGATAATCACTCGCAAAAACACCTTGTACGAGGATCATTTGAAAAGACTCCCCCCCCCCCCCCTTTTGAAAAGCGACGTACGTCATATTTGACCATGGGTGTAATAAATCATCCGTCTTTATCAGCGTGTTTTTTTTTTATCACCACACGACGCCGAGTGTCAAGTGCTATTGAGAGAGGAATGTTAAGGGGACCTTCTCGTATACACACTGCGTCTCTGCCAACCTGCCAAAGGTGAATTATGACATTTCTACACCGCGTTGCCTTCGCACTCCTCCGTCCTTCGTCACTGAAGCCTCCACAGCTGCGGCGTGAAAATAAACTTATCAGTGATTATTTAACATGGTATCGTTTATATTTGCCAAATATTAAGATCAATCAAACGGACAGAAATAAATAATTTCATGTATTCTACTGTAACCAACGACTTAATGAGTATATTCATATCAAATAAGTAACAAAAAGAAATAATTTTTTTTCGTCTGTTTTAACAGTCAGAGATATTAAGCGACCATTAACATTTTTATAATTAAAAAATATTATTAATTGTTTTGATAAAAACGATTAAGGACTGTATGTGTAAATTATTAATATTATAATTGATTAAACGGCCCCAGGGACTGTCTGGCGCCTCAACGTGGCGGGGTGGTTTGCGGGCTCCGATGACCCTGGCGGGGGTTTTACTCCTGGTAGGGCCACACAAGTCAGACAGGTCAAAGAACAGTCCTCTGGGTCCTTCAGGCTGGGGGTTGACCAAGGGGGCTAACAACCCGATATCGGAAAAATCCTATCGTTACGAAACACACAGATAAGAGCCGGATTGATGATACCGAAGGAACGAACCATGCAAGGAAAAGGTAAACGAAAGATGGCTGTTAGAAGATGCGAGGAACGAGCAAGATGACGGTTATAGAGGCCAAGGTCCTACATGGACTGTAACGCCGAGGAGTAGTAGTAGTAGTATAATTGATTAAACCCTTTATTTTAATGATCACATATAAAAGTTATTTAATGTAAATTATATTAATAATCAGGAGCTTTCGGTTTTTAGTAACCAAACTCATCTGTAAAAACAGTAAAATTATTAAGTACATTATTGAATTTATAATATATGGTGTACGCAACGTTTATGAGATCCTTGTTTCTTTCTTCAGGTATTTATATAATCACTTATTTTGTCTCTATTTCACTATCTTTTTCAATCAGACGTAAAACTTTTCATTTATTTAATTAGTTACATATTTATACATTTCATACTTGCAAAGAAAAAACCCACAACGTTTCACCCCTTATTTTGGGACTTATCCAAGTCTTACCGATTAAAAATACCTAATGATCTGAAATTGTTTGTTTTAAGAATAAAAATCTTAAAGTGAAAAAATTTACGTTTGATTGAAAATAATGAATAAGAAAGAAACAGACAAAAAAAGGGGTAATATAAATATCACACAACGTTTCTGGGATCCTTGTTCCTTTCGTCAGGTATTATGTCTGATTTTTCTATCTTTCTTATTATTAATTTTCAATCAGACGGAAAAAAATTTCATTTATTTAATTAGTTACATATTTATTTATTTCATACTTGCGAAGAAAGAACCCACAACGTTTCACCCCTCAATTTGGGACTTACCGATTTAAAATACCTAATGATCTGAAATAGTTGGGGTTTTTTTTAAGAACGAATTTCTTATTTGAAGTGAATTTTTGTATTAAAGAGAATCTGTCAAGTGTCGAGTTTATTAAACAATTTTTTTTTCATAGTCAGGGCTGGTTTTCATGACTGTTTAGGAGCCGAAATTTTGGTCCCAAAAAAAGGGATGAAATGTTTTTTTTATCCAAGTGTGGAACAAATAATTAGGTAAGTAATTTAACCATTTATTTCGCTGGAGTCTGACGAACACTGATAATGCGCCGCCATTTTGGGGTAACGACCCCCCGCCCCCCCACCTCGCGCAGGAAGACCGACCAGTGTTTCTATTAGTCGCGTCGCAGCTTGTTACCGACGGAAGCTCCGGGGGCCCCGCCTGTTTATTTCGTAAACACTAAAATTCATGATACAAGTCGAGGGGATCCTTTCCTCGGGGCAAATTGGAACGAATAAAACGAGATTAGTCCGATGAATTAGTTTTACTGTCGTTGAGGCAATCAGTGCTGGCGTTGACGACGCAATAAAGAGGTGCCTAGAGCAGGGCGTCGCACTGACTCCGCGGACGGACGGTTGCGACTCCAATAAGTCCCGCGGATATGGCGGCCTAAAGTGTCGTAATAAAGCATATCGCCATCGCCGCCGCCGCTGTACGGAGTCGTAATTCCCAGGAACAAGAGCGACGGTGTGTGAGTAAAGCTGCCGAATGGTCATGCCGACTTTTATCTGACATTATACCGGTGTAAAACCTGACTCTGTTGATTTTCCCCCCGTTGGTTATCAAAATACCATGGCTATAAACCAGCTGATGTTAAAAAAAACAACCGATAACCAAAGCCTGCGAGAGGATTCTCTCGCAGGTAATCTGCGAGGGATTTTCTCTCGCAGGCAGAACCTTTTAGGAGAGATACGAAGGGGCTACCTTTGGGTATGCCTTTTCCTCTCAGTTTTTGAACTAAGGTTCCAACAAGCCGAGGTACCTCGGCCTGTTTTGAGAGGTGCATGTTACGGGGTCACAGACCTTGGACCTATTCCCATTGGAATAGTCAACCAGCTACCTCCTAAACTGGTCGAGGCACGGAGAAGGGAATGCTGCGTCCCCACAGTAAACTCTTCTCCCGCTATCGGAAGGGTGTGGGACAAGTACCCAATGCCCGACCTACCTGATGCAGGTTTTCATAGGGTTTTCCCTGCATTTCATTAGACGAATGCCGGGTCGTATCCTTTAAAATATAGCCCGGGGGCCCTAGTTAACCCTTGACTACCTTCCTCTACCCTTCCGCATCCTCCCTTTCAAATCCCTTCCTATGCTATTAAAGGGGAGTTGCCACTATGTGGATTACCCTCATGTAGCTTGTTGTCCTAAAAAAAAAATCTCCAGGGAAGGAAGCCTGCGAGAGAATTCTCTCGCAGGTGAACCTTCCCTGAAAGCTCTGGCGGAGGCTATCTTTGGGGATGCCTTCACATCTCTCTGGTTTTTAGGAACTAAGGTTCCCACATGCTGAGGCACCTCGGCCTGTTCTGAGAGGTGTATGTTCCGGGGTCACAGACCTTGGGCATACGGTAAGAGTTGTCCGCTATTCCCATTGTAATAGTCGGCCAGCTGCCTCCTAAACTGGTCAAGGCACGGAGAGGAGAAAGCTGCGACCCCACAGAAAACCCCTCTCGCCATCCAGGGAAGGGCGTGTGACAAGTACCAATTGCCCAACCTACCTGATGCAGGATTTACTAGGGTTTTCCCTGCATCACTTTTAGGCGAATTGTCGGGTTGGATCCTTAAACCGTAGCACGGGGGCCCTAGTTAACCCTTGTCTGCCTTCCTCTACCCTTCCGCATTCCCCCCTTTCAAATCCCTTCCTATGCTATTAACGGGGAGTTGCCACCATGTGTATTTCCCTCATGTAGCCTGTTACCCTAAAAAAAAAGCAGCAAAGAATACAAATGGTTGAAATGTAATTTTTTGGAAAACAATTTAATGGTTAGATAGATAAATAGTTGGATAACCTTAAGCTAAATTGTCCAAATAAATAAATAATGTTTAATTTTATTTAGTTTATTTTGTAACTATGGCAACTCTGTAATGGTTCCTTAAGTACGTAAATTAATGTGGATTAACCGCATGTACCCCCTGTATTGCCCTAAAAAATTCCAGTCTGAAACTTTCACTACTGATAACAGTCTGGAGTAATAGAATGCGCAATTTTAATCTTCCTTTCCTCATCTGTCTATTATATAAAATTTAGCATTTATGTATTTTTATATTATTTTTTTTTTAAGAGTAAAAGGCTGCATGAGGCTAATCCACGTGGTGGCAACTGCCCTTCAATGACATGGGAAGCGATTTGAAAGGGGTTGTGGAACGTAGCCAAGGGTTAACTGCGGCCCCCCCCCCCGGGCTATAGATTAAGGATCCTACCAGGCAATATGCCTAAAAGTGATGGAGGACAAACCCTAGAAAAACCTGCATCAGGTAGGTCGGGCGCTTAGGTACTTGTCCCACGCCATTCCGATGGCGGGAGAGATTTTCCTATATGTGAGTTAATAATATAAATGGCGTTAATTCAGAAGAAATTTATATTACAAAAATAACAACTAACTTAAAACAACAGCGACACTCGACGTTTATTCCTCTTCTCGTACCTCTTCAGTTAAAACAAATTAGACCTGAAGATCGTTTAATGATTTCCCATTAATATATTTTCTGTTTACAGATTTAGTGGTCCTCTATAGAGTACTAACAGAATTAAGAAATAAATTTTATAAATATATTTTTAATTTTCCCGGTGGCAGATACATTTCAGGACACACGCACGTTGTAATGAACATTTTTCACTGTCTACGTAATTAGGAAATACGTACCTGTAATTGTACTCTGTATTTTTTTAAATCACCCTATACAACGTCATTGGAAAACATATTCCTTTTCCGTCATGATTTTTCCGAGGATAAATAAATACCCGGGCAACGCCAGGCAATCAGTTAGTCGATAGTAAGGAAACCTCGACGATAATGTTTTTTTAAAAATGGCGGCGAAACGAGTTTGTGACGTAAACGTTACAGAAAACCAGGCAGTAGGTGGTAGTTTGAAGGTTTGCTACCCGTGACCAATGATGTGAGTGTTTGATGAACGTAAGTCCTGGTAATTTGATGTAGTTACGTTGATTAATCTCTCGGTACGGTTTCTAGTTTCCTGATATTTATTGAGGGCTGGTGTTGGTTCATGGAAGGATGTAATTCGTTAGGTTTGTGTGCGTATTGATTGGGAGCAGAGTTTGAGAACAAGCCAGAGGCGAGATTTCGCGTATTATCCACGGGCCGTGTTCGACCTTAATAAGACCGTCCGCTCTGTTGCGGTGACACGCCTCGCCGATTATGAATCCGGCCTTCCTAATTCCACCACGACGATTGCTTCATAAAAATTCAAGCGAGGTTGTTCATCTCCAGATCTTTTCACAGATTATTTGTATCACCAGAGAGGAGAGCTCTTAGCAATTTAAGTGGGGGGAAAAAAACATCTCAAATTGCACACGGTATATATTATAATAATCTTAAATCAGATTTCTGAGAAATATGAACATCCGTGATAAATGGATTAATAATACAAAAGCCAAAGTTAAAATACAGAAATAAACTAACACAATAATTCAGAGTGAATAAAGGCCTCGACCAGTCCATCACAGATACTTTGTGATATTTATTTAGATCAGGCACTTAATTTATGGTATAAAAAAAATGTTGTGGAACTAAAAGGGTTGATTAGAGTCAGTGAATAAAAATGGCCTGTCTATAAAGTGTAACAAGTGTGTGGGTGTGTGTGTGTGTGTACGAGCCACATTCCTTGAGTACCAGAAACGATAAGGTAAAAGTCCACAAAATTACTACCTGTAAACTCGTAAGTAAGTAAAAGATATTATCGTCAGATTTCGTTCAGAATTTAAAGTTCATATTTTATGTTTTTGCATGGTAATAGTCTGTTGATGAATTAATTCCATGGTAGCTTGATAAAATTTAATTGTTGTGGAATGGGCATTCCTGTAGGAGACAGGATACTACGTTCATTGTTGTTGTAAAAGCCGACGATCAGGAGATGCAGAGGACGTGATGAATAAGCTCATGGAACAATACAAAAAAATGGGGACTGAACATAAATGTACAAGAAGACAGAATACATGTGTTTAGGAAAAGATGTAGAAGACATGACACTCGAGACAGGAGAAATAAAAGAAGTATGTCAATTTTTTAAAATACTTGGGGGTCAATAATTACAAATGTCTAAGAACTCGATGTTTGATAGAGGGTTAATATTATATAAATGAGTTGCCTGTAGCAGAAAAGAATACTGCTAGGAACCTGCGAGGGATGTACTCTCGCAGGCAGAACCTTTTAGGTGAGATACGAAGGGGCTACCTTTGGGGATGCCTTTTCCTCTCCGTTTTTGAACTAAGGTTCCCACAAGCCGAGGCACCTCGGCCTGTTCTGAGAGGTGTATGTTCCGGGGTAACAGACCTTTGGCATACGGTAAGAGTTGTCCTCTATTCCCATTGGAACAGTCGGCCAGCTGTCTCCTAAACTGGTCGAGGCCCGGAGAAGTGAATGCTGCGTCCGCACAACAAACTCCTCTCCCGCTATCGGAATGGCGTGGGACAAGTACCCAATGCCCGACCTACCTGATGCAGGTTTTTTCTAGGATTTTCCCTGCACTACTTTTAGGCGAATGCCGGGTAGGATCCTTAAAATGTAGTCCGGGGGCCCCTAGTTAACCCTTGGCTACCTTCCTCTACCTTTCCACATCCCCCCTTTCAAATCCCTTCCTATGCTATTAAAGGGGAGTTTCCACCATGTGGATTACCCTCCTTGTAGCCTGGCTACACCTAAAAAAAGCAGCAAAGAATACGAAAGGTTGAAATGTATTTTTTTAAAAAAAAATTTAATCGTTAGACAGATAAATAGTTGGATAACTTTAAGCTAAATTGTCCAAATAAATAAATAATGTTTAATTTTATTTAGTTTTCTTTTGTAACTATGGCAACACTGTAATGGTCCCTTAAGTACGTAAGTTCTAGTCAATATTTAATACTCTATTGAGGAAAATGGGCTGTTTGGTGTTTCGCTTTTGTAAAACAACGTGTTTAAAAATACGGTAATATTGGTGATTTACTGAAAACCTTCGCGGGCAGATTTTCGCAACATTTCTTTTTTTTATTCATATTTTACTTCGCCCAGGAAGACAGCACAAGTTGAAATACAGCCCCTTCTGTTTCGTGTTCCTCATTCTTTTCCGATAGACGTGGAAACAAAAGCGCTGCTGTTTGAGGCCGGGTCGTGAAATTTTATCTCCAGGGGGCCGCTCGGCTTCACGCTTGAGTTGTCCGTGTGTGCGGGGGAGGAGGGGGAGGGAAAATGCAAATGGCGACCCATCTGACACTACTTGTTCCCCCAGAATGGCACTTAAACAGCTGACGGGAGCAAAGTCCTCTCCAATGCTCCACATATTCTAATTTAGGTCCTTATTGCAACTTCTCGAGAGCATAGTGCGAATCTGTGCTCTCGCGGACCCTCCCCCCCCCCCCACATTCAAAGTTTGCTGCAACCATTATGCATGTATTTATACGGAAATAAATAGGTTTCAAGGAATCGTGTCCGTGGAACTGGATTTAGAAACACTGGGAGCTATTAACTTTCAATTTAACTTTTAAATTAAGCCTTACCAAAAAAAAAAACTAGAATCATACTCTACTTGTTTTCATACGCAACTACATGTATATTTACAGAGGGGGAGGGGGGAGAGAGAGATTGGATTTTACGTTTGTACCAGTTTCACGACAAGTGTGTGGTGTTAGGTTTAGTAAATGATAAAATAAAGGGATTGTTTCTAGAATTTATTACTCATTTAACTGAACATGGACAAAATAAAATAAATACAAGTGATGCGTGTTCAGTTAGCAGGACAAAACAATCGGATCCCTTAACCCGAAGTTAAACCATGGTTGACGGTAATTCCCCCAGGCGCGTCAAGGATTGAGACACTTGGCAGTGATCATGTGGCACCCTCGTTCTCTCCGAATCCTCTGGATGATGCAAGTTTGGGGTCTGTACGTCCTTCCCTGGCGACGGTTCGTCGAAGAGTCTTCTCTAAACTTTCTTCACAGCCCCTTCGCTGTATGTAACATATGGATGGTCTCGATCAGTTTTGGATCGATCTTTCCTGAACCGAGAAATGTGATTGGTTCAGGCAGTCACGTGTTAATTTAATTTCTGGGGGTTTTTGGAGAGACGTTTCCCACGGTGTGACAGTCCAGGTTGCCCCCGAGGGTCAACAGCCTACGTGCCTACGTCCAGACCGAACGGGTTATCTATCCGCCACGGCGGATCCAACTTACCAAGCTCTCAACCCTTGCTAATATCTAATTACATTAAAATAATATATATGTACCAATAGTTATAAAACTATCGCGCTACAAGTGAAATGAGATGTCGTTTTGCGTCTGCAGTAGTGTGAATGACGTCGCGTCGTCCCTCGTGTGCCCCCACGTTAGCGCGTTATCAACGTCGGCGCCATTCGTAAATCACGCGTGCCACCAGATGTGTTTGTCCGGAGCGAGTTAGAGCCAGATTAGTGCAGCCAGGTATGTTTGTTATTTCATCAATCATCTGTCGGGGGCTATCAGGAAGACATGCAGGCAAGCGAACACGTGGGCGCGGAAGACACTGGCCCCTCGTGTTTGACCTGTCGTGCGTTGTCCTATTTACATATCACTCGGAAAGGTTTACGTGAGATTATCTCAAATAATCAGGAATTTTTGGTTGTAATTATCCATTATCTGAAGCTGGAGCTCCCAAGATTCTCACACCACAGTTCGTCGCGTTTAATGGAATTGAATTACCACTGGTCACGCTTGTAGAAATCAACACAATTTTAATTAAGACGAAATGAGGATGTAAGTAAAATAATCACAGCATTGTAAGAGAATAATTGTAGATTTTCCTCCCCATGGACTGTCGCCTTACCGTGGCGGGGAGGTTTTGTCGTGCTCCAATGACCCGGAGAGCTTAAGCTCCTGGCAGACAGTCCTCCAGGTTGGGGGTTGGGCTTGGGGCTAATAACCCCATACTGAAAAAAAAAGGATATTAGTGGAAACTCAACAAAAGCCTTGGAAACTTGACGGAAAACTTGTATCACGACCCCGGCAAAGGAAACGGAGGGTGGAAGAAAGCAGCAAGGAACCGAGAAACATGGAGGAAAATAGTTGAAGAAGACTCACCAAGGGCTGTAGCAGAATAACAACTGTATATTTTGTTATGTATATATGTATATTATTATCTGCTATTGGGATCGTTCCAAAAGTGTAACAAATAAATAAATAAAACAATTTTGAAAGAAGATAAAATAATAACCACAGCCTATTAATCAGAATTTTTTATAATTATTCTATTTAATATATTTTGTAGTGATTCGAAAATGAATGAAAGACAAAGCCTCACGTTAATGCGTCAATTTGTAGTAATTTAAATATTAAAATGATAGTATTGTTTGAATAAGAATCAAGATTTTAAAATAAACAAACAAATTAATTTATTAACGCGCAAATCAATTAAATTTACACAAGTTATTAAGGCAAATAAATTTCAATTTACATTATCAATTAATCTTCTATAATAAAATGACTATTTCTCAGGGTCGATTACTTGGCCTTTAATAAAGAAAACACTTGTTAAACAATTAAATTTGATGAAGTTAATCAAGTGATTAATTCATCAACAGATTATTACAATGCAAAAACATAAAATGCAGAAGGTTGGCCTGGGTGGGACACGTACTTAGGATGGATGAAAGCAGAACACCTACAAGGATCATGGACTGGAAGCCAATTGGTAGGAGGAAAAGGGGGAGACCCCGGACAAGATGGGTAGCTGACATGGAGAACCATGAAAGTAAGAGGATGGCGGAGACTGACACAGGAGAGGGCGGAATGGAAGAAAATTGTGAATAAGGCCAAAACTCACATTGGGTTATAGTGACAATAAAAGAAGAAGAAGAAAAACATAAAATATGAACTTTAAATTCTGAACGAAATCTGACGATAATATGTCATACTTACGAGTTTGCAGGTAGTAATTTTGTGACCTTTTACCTTAATGTTTCTGGTACTCAAGGAAATTGGCTCGTACACACACACACACTTTATAGACAGGCCATTCTTATACACTGACGCTAATCAACACGTTTATTTCGACAAAATGATTTGCAATGGTTGGTTCACTGTTCGATTTACCAGATCTTATTAACACGTTCCGAAGTTTTTTAACTGCTGGGTGCAGTTACCTGGGCTCCGAAAATTGAAGAAAGTGGTCTAACTTGAGAATATACTAATTTAGACTCAGCGCTCTAAATATTTATCTTTGACTTTACGTAGTTATGTGTTCACAGACTGCGACATGTAAAATGTTCTAAATGTTTCAGCTGTTGTGTTACATTTATCCAGACACTTTCTCGTCTGTCCACTGCTATATTCCTGAGAAGACTTTACTGGAGCTCGCCTCCCCACAGACTCGCGAACTCAACAACTACAATACCCACAAGCATTGCAGTCTTGCCACATTCTTGTGAAAGACTTTGTGTGTTTTTATGCCTGCCGACAATGCGAGTCCAAATTTTTGTTTATTAATTAATGATTTTCCTCTTAATTAACCACAATATCAAACCCGAACGTTTCGTCCCCGGTTGGGGGCCTCTTCAGATATATAGGTGCATATAGTTATCTAAAAAGAAATAATTTGAGAGACAAAGTCTTACACGAATGATATTTTTAATACAATTTATATTTGTAGTGTTACAATTTATTTTAAATTCTATTATAATAAATTATATATATATATATATATAAATTATAATAATAGTGTTACAATTTATTTTAAATTCAATTATAATAAATTGTAATTAACACTATAAATTACATATACACATAATTATATTAATAAAATGTCGTTTATGTAAGACATTGATTGTTAATTTTTTTAGATAATTGAACCAGAGAGAAAAAATTATGTTTTAAATAGAATAATATTTAAAAATAATAATTCTGACGATTGGCAGTGGTTTTTATTTATTTTTTTAAAAAAATTAAGTCAGATTATTATAATTGTTAAATAAATACTTTGGTTTTGAAGTTCAATGTCAGGTATTATTTAATTTTTTTCTTTTTCAACGTGTATTAATGACAATTTTTTAAAAGTTGTTAAAAGTGATGAATTTTATTGAGTATTAATTTTTTTTAATAAAAAGATGATGTTTGAAGGTGCCTGACTCAGAACAGGAATATCTCAGGTTCAAACAATCGAAGGCAATTTGATCGCTGGATTAAAACAATGTACTGTCAAATTAATTGGCACCGTCACGTCTTGAGCAGTAACTTATACAAGGTACGTCTCTGTTCTTAAGTCATTTTAAGAGGAACCAAATGGGTTTTCTTACGTATTGACCAACCGCTTTCAAGTTAATTTTGTTGGACCGGGAAACTGTATAAATCTCGTCATTTCCTCACAATTTTCTACTCCAAGAAAATGGAATACCCGATTGACTGAACAGAAGGTCTCGGAGTTTTCTTATTAGACTATTCTGGATTTATTCTGAGAGATTAATTGTTAATATAGAGATTACTCAATTAATAAATAAATCTTTGAAAATAATCAGTCTCTATTTTATTTCATCTTGTTCTCCTTCGTGAACATTCTTCCTTTTTCTTCCTCAATTTATGTACATACTTAAATTAATTTCAGCTGCTTATACACAGGTCAATGGTTTTTAAATACTTCAACCACAGAAAGCTTTAATTTTGATTTGTGTCGTTGAAAAGCTTCGTCTTTCTTCCCTTAGTCGTTTTTAGTTTGTTCCTGTGCCGATTGTATTAGCGAGCACTCTTTTGAGTAGGAGGGGGCCAGCCGTCTCAACGAGATGATCAGATTGTGTCCCCTTGGCTGTGGTCACTTACTTCTCCAGCATTGTAGGAGGGATGAATGAATGAAGAACGGATGAAACCGTAGAATCCCGAGTCTTTTTTAATATATAAAATGAAAAGGAGAGTGAACTATATTTAGAAGCACTTGAAGAATAGACCAGACTAAGACTTTCGTGGGAGAACGATTATTTATATATTCGATTGTGTACTTGTAAATAATTAATTTCAGATAAACATGGCTGAGTAGGTGTTACAAAACATAAGAAACACTTTTATAGACAGAAGGTATATTATTACGTGATAACTATGAAAAACGTTAGGGTCAAAAGTAATTTTGAAAAAAACATTACAAGCTAAATACTTACTCAGAATATTTGAACGCAAAGATACTGAGAAGGAATGCACGGACCCGTATGTACGAATGGAGAATTAGAACAAACAGCGAACTAGAGCAGCTGATGAATAACGAGGACATTGTTAGGTTTATCAAGAGCAGAAGGTTGGCCTGGATGAAAGCAGAACACCTACACGGATCATGGGGCTGGAAGACAGTCGGGAGGAGGAAAAGGGGGAGACCCCGGACAAGATGGGAAGGATATACAAACCATGAAAGTAAGAGGATGGCCGGAGACTGACACAGGAGAGGGCGGAATGGAAGAAAATTGTTAATAAGGCCAAAAACTCACATTGGGTTATAGTGACAATCAGGGAGTGTCATCAGGGAGCAATGTTTCTGTTTTGGATTTTCATTTTCCCTTTTCTTTCTCAATTTTCTACTCCAAGACAATGGAATACCCGATTAACTGTACAGAAGGTCTCGGAGTGTTCTTATTAGACTAATCCGGATTTATTCGGATAGATTAATTGTTAATATAAAGATTACTCAATTAATAAATAAATCTTTGAGAATAGTCAATCAGTGCCTATTTTATTTCGCCTTGTTCTCCTTCGTGAACCTTTACGCGATCCATCTCAAGGATTTCGACTTCGACTTCGACCGAGATTCAATATCCTGTACCCGTTTCGGCTATGAAAAATTTACAGATCACCGCAAATGAGACATGTGCGGGGGGGGGGGGGGAGGGGGTCGCTCAGTGCCCCCGTTGGCGAGTCGTCACCTTTAGCAGACGAGTGTAATTAAGCGTTCGTAACTCCTAATTGAGGGGGAGCCTCGCTAATTAATTTCATGCTGTTATATTTAGAAGCCATTTCCTGATATAATTCTGTTTATTTTCAATTTAGGTGGCGAAATTCGACGGCGCTAAATTGCGCTGAGTGAGACGGAGAGCTGGGAGCTAGGGAACGCGACCCGTGGCGGAACCGAAACCTTGGAAAAAAGGTAAAGTAGAATGCTTGTAATAACCCTCCATTGTATCTTATCATTCAGAACATTATTACTTACAATTTTTTCTATCCACTGTCATGGCCGATTTATTACGTACCAAATCCTCCTACTCACAAAGCCAAGCATCCTCAATCGTTTCTCAAGAAGTTTATTTACCGTCGTATTGTTTGTCGTCCACGTCAATACGGAAAATATACAGCTTTAATAACCCCCCGCCCCCGCCGACGCTTCCCCTCCCCCTCCCCAAATTAATAACTAATGGAATATTCTATTTAAATAGAAATTTATTATAAACTAGCTGGGTGCCCGGCGTTGCCCGAGATGTCATTTATCTATAACCCCCGATATGACTCCAATTTCGGCTGCTTTTGCGCGATTTTTATGTAACGCTACTCGAACCCTAATCATTATAATTAACTCTGAAAAATATATCTTCAACGCAAATATCTGCCGTGTTTGCATGTTCCAAAATTTGCACCCCGCTACCCCTGCATCTGAGGGGTAAATGCCAATTTGAATGTCGTAACTAAACCCAGTGACTTCCATAACCTTTGATTTGACTCCAATCTCGGTTGTACTCGCGTTATTTTACTGTAAAGCATCTCCACCCCAAACCCGAAGGGTGTCCTTTTCACAGGGCGTAGGGGATGAAAATTGTATTCAGATAACATTGGTAGAAACACTATCAATATCTTTGCCCCCTAAAAATATTTATCCGACTCAAATATCGGCTGTTTTAGTATGTTTAAATATTTCCACCCCCGCTTCTGGGGGTGGAAGACGCGTCTCACCCCGACAGTGTTTGTTTCCTGGTCGCAAAGAACACGTGTACGAAATTTGGTGAAAATTGCTCGACTGGTGTAGATTTGTATTTTATTTAGAAAACGTTTGTATGGGAAATAGAAAAGGGCTGTTTTTAGGGTTTTCCCGGAAATTATTCGATTTTTTCTCGCCTTTTAAACCTTCCCTAGACCTCCACGAACATTTCAAGACTAAGATAAGATAAATCCGTTCAGCCGTTCTCGAGTTTTAGTGAGACTAACGAACAGTAATTCATTTTTATATATATAGAAGATTAAATTTTTTTTAAAAAAAAAACTTTCATCCTTAATTTATTGGGACTACTTCAGGTGCTACAAAATTCAATTACACAATTTAATTTCAAAATTCTGAAAGTTGAAAGGAGTAAATTAAATTTTTACAAACATGATAATTAATAACACAATCCTGAAATAAATTAAAACATCAGCCTATTTAGTTAGAACATTTTTTAATTATTTTTTTAAAAAAATATTATTATAGACAGAACAACCATTAAAACATTCATGAAGTTTCATGCCTAAATAATTATTACAAGTTCTACTTAAACGAAGAGGAACCTGTGAAGGAGCTCATGTTCTAGCGAGTCGGTAGCATTTATTATTCACTCTGTATTTCTGTGCAGGTAGTTTCCTTTTCTCATGTAAATATTTCATATAATGAAATTAAATTTTCTTTTTATGTTTTCTTTATTTGTGGTAAATCCTGCCACATGGCGCCCAACTTTTAAACTCCCTGAGAAATTTTTATACTTTTTTTTTGAATTTGTAGTGTGTGTTTTTATTTTAAAATCGGTAGAATTCTCTACAAGAACGCAGCATCAAGCACTACGGATAAAAAATAGTCCTGCCATTATTTGTCAAAGACATAAATGAAGATTTGTTTTGTACCTATAAGCTTGTATTTACAAAATGTTATTGTATTCAAGAATTTAATTTTCAGTTTTCATATTTAAATATCTATCAGAAAAGTATAATTTCTGTAAACTAATTTTTATATTTATTATTTTAGTTTATATATATTTAAATATCAATCAGACTAGTATAATTTCTGTAAACTAGTTATAAAGTTATTATATTAGTTTATGTATTTAAATATCAATCAGAAAAGTATAATTCCTGTAAACTAATTAGTTTTATATTTATTATAGTAGTTTATATATTTAAATATCGATCAGAAAATTATGATTTCTGTAAATTAATTAGTTATTTATTTATTATATTATATATTATCATATTTAAGTGTTTAATTTTTAGTTTATATATTTAAATATCGATCAGAAAAATATAAATTCTGTAAACTAATTAGTTATGTATTTATTATATTACTTTATATATTTAAATACAATCAGAAAAGTATAATTTCTGTAATTAATTAGTTATGTATTTATTATATTAGTTTATATATTTAAATATCAATCAGAAAAATATAAATTCTGTAAACTAATTAGTTATGTATTTATTATATTACTTTATATATTTAAATACAATCAGAAAAGTATAATTTCTGTAATTAATTAGTTATGTATTTATTATATTAGTTTATATATTTAAATATCAATCAGAAAAATATAATTTCTGTAATTAATTAGTTATGTATTTATTATATTAGTTTATATACTTTAATATCAATCAGACTAGTATAATTTCTGTAATCTAGTTATATATTTATTATATTAGTTGATATATTTAAATATCATTCAGAAAAGTATAATTTCTGTAAACTAATTAGTTAATTAAAAATTAAATTATTGAATATAATAATATTTTGTAACTATAGGCTTATAGGTCTAAAATATTCTTCATTTACGTCTTTGAGAAATAATCAACTTATTTTAATATAATGACACTACGAAAAATATCTGGATAACATTAATAAATTGACATTTCTGCTTTGAAACATTGAGTTTATTAATTTTCCCCTCCCCCTTCGCCCCCCCCCCTCCCCCAGCTGGGTCATTCATTCAGTCGAAATGATTTTAGAATCACTGATAAGCTTCGTGAAAACCAGTTCAAGTAGATACTTGATATCAAGAAGTACTTAATGAAACGGCAACTCAAAAAAAAATAAAGGAAAGCGGAAACATTGATTAAATTGTGCGCGTGAGCGAATGCGATCTTCGTTTGTAATGGCCGCCCTCTAAAAGGCCCCCGCCGTAACGCAGAAAGGCCTTTGCTCGACGAAGCAACTGGTCGAAACGATTCCGGCCGCCGTTCTGTGAACTGGGGCGATTAATCGAAATGGAGCACCACAAGTCGCGAACAGTGAAAGGAGATTAAGGGCGACGGTCACAGCGGGTTGTCTCCGCGACAAGGAACTTCCATTGCCGCCCGCTCTGTAAAAACAAACAAATTCCAATATTCTTTCAAATTCCGCGCTACGGCGAGACCAGTCACAGGTTCCCCTGGCAATTAAATCCTCCAACCTCGTCCTCTTGCGGTGTCACAACGCGAAGGCGCCAGGACTACTACATTCCGAAAAAAAAAATGTTTGAAAAATATTTCTCAGGTAAATGTAGGAGTTGGATCACATTTTTCCCCCTCCCGCTTAATTCTTAAATAGATAATCCATCATTATTTGACTCCAAAAAGTCTGAAGCGACTCTCCTCGGGGAGACTTGGTTATTCTACAAGTTTATTCGCTAATTGTAGTATAGAGCAAATTTTGAACGCATGCCTTATTGTTCCATGTTTATTCTAACTGAAAAAAATCGTGAAACTTCAATTGATATAATTTATTATTATAATTAATTGACAGGATATTCCATTGTCACGGTTAATAAAGGAAGAAGAACCAAGAAATGAAAGGAAGAACAAAGGAAAACTGATTGGAAAAAAATCGGCCAGCTGCCTCCTAAACCCGGTCGAGGCACGGCGAGGGTAAAGCCATCCGAAGGGCGTGGCACAAGTACCAAATGCCCGACCTACCTGATGCAGGTATTTCTAGGGTTTTCCCTGCATCACTTTTAGGCGAATTGCCGGGTAGGATCCTTAAACCATAGCCCCGGGGGCCCTAGTTAACCCCTTGGCTACCTTCCTCTACCATTCCCCCTTCAAATCCCTTTCCTATGCTGTAAGAAGGGAGTTGCCACTAATTGGATTAACCCTATACATAGCCTGGCTAGACCTTTAAAATAAAAAAAAGGAAAACTGTAGAGACGCAGCAGAGAGGAAACGAACAAATGAAAAATGAATCCTAAAGATTCAAAGAAAAAAAGGTTAAACCAGACGGATTATTGAGCCAAAGTAACCACGACGAAATAATAAATCGTCGAGAAGAATTTAATAATAGGATGCTTTGCAAGGTTTCGAAAAAAAAATTTTTGGCCAAATTTACGAGTTCGATTTCGATCTCCTCTTATAGCATAGGAAAGGGATTTGAAATGGGGGGGTGTGGAAGGGTACAGGAAGGTAGACAAGGGTTAACTAGGACCCCCGGGCTATATGTTAAGGATCCTACCCGGCATTCGCCTAAATAAATGCGGTAAACCCTAGAAAAACCTGCATCAGGTAGGCCGGGCATTGGGTACTTGTCCCACGCCCTTCTCTGGATGGCCGGAGAAAGTGGTTTACTGTGGGGTCGCAGCTTTCCCCTCGCCGTGCCTTGACCAATTTAGGAGGCAGCTGGCCGTCTATTCCAATGGGATAGCGGACAACTCTTACCGTATGCCCCAAGGTCTGTGACCCTGGAACATACACCTCTCAAAACAGGCCGAGGTGCCTCGGCTTGTGGGAACCTTAGTTCAAAAGCGGAGAGGAAAAGGCATCCCCAAAGGTAGCCCCTTCGTGAAATCTGGTATTACATTGTCGGAATTAAAAAATGAAGAAATCAGGAAAACAGCAAAGAGAAAGTCAGAAAATAAAAAAAATAAAAAATATAAATATCTAAAGAACAAGACGAAAGTGACGAATTAATAAATCGTCCAAAAGAACTGCATTATAAGGTTGATGTAGAGTGAAAGTAGAGATACGTCCGACAGAACGATAATGTGTAGACTTTCTATATTCAGCAGTTTCACCTATTTGGGCTTTATAGCAAGTTTCATCGAGGTAAAACCAGCCACAAAAGTCTAGTAAAATTTAGAGATCAGCTCCAATGATAAAATGTCTCCAATATTTCCCTTCCTGAATGGTAATTTAATCCAGAGTTTCCTTGAAATAAAAAGAACAAGTGATTTTTAGAGCTTTACAAATATCACTACGATTTCATCATCGTCAAAACGTCGCTTCAGAGATTATTTTGAAATATTAATTATTATTGGCAATTTAAATGTTTCTCAAGCAATTTTACATCTTGGCACTTTGTCTCCTAACATTATATGAAATATCGAAAGTAAACATTCAATGAAGAAATTTAGATCGACTGTATACCTACTCATACTTCATGGTGCAACATCGTAACACATTGTCTTTCCATCTGCACTCAGCTGCTTTTAATACAATGAAACATTATACCAGGTTTCAAGCAAACCACCTCCTGGTCACATTATATCAGAACTCTTCGTGTTACCATTCCACCCTTACTTGGCCAAATTCTTGAATTCGATTCATTACACGTCCTCAGAAAATGATATATTTGATAGTAAACTACAAAAATTAATCCATTCTATGATTGTTCAAATGGTCATGAAAACTTGGGTTAAGATTGAAGGATCAAGGCTATCAATGGGTTGTGGAGCTAAGAAAGAGGATAGAAGAATAACATCATAGTAAATATGGGTGCATAAATATATTACAGGTACAATAACAAAACATTCATGAACGATACACTTTTATGTTTAGAAAAATATTTATAAAAAAATGGTACAAAAATTCAGCCTTCAGTACGATAAATTAAAAGTAACAATTCATCAACAATCTGTATTCTTCAATATGGCACAGGAACTTGAATGCTTAGTATTTTATTTAAGCTGCACTTGAATTAGCTGCAGTAATTCCTTAAAGCTATCGTCTAGCAGGTCAAGTCTATGAACAATAGACATTAAGACTTCTTGCTGAGCTTCACTTTTATTTCTCAAATCTTGCACTCTGAGCTTCACGATTTCTTTTGCCTCTTCCACTACTTCTTGGTCAAGCTTCAGAGCAGCATGTGATGTGTTTGAGGAAGAAAGCTTAAATTGTGATCCCCTATTTGGCCAAAGTCTTAAATATGATTCACTACAGTTGCCCTCAGGAAATAACCAATACTTTTGCAGATTCCTTGTAAGACTGCGAAACTTCAGCTTCTTTGAAAACTGCCAGAAATAAGAAACTATATTTTCAATTTCGTATAAACGTTTGATTTGTGATATAATACTCAAGATTTTAGCATTACGCCTTATGTGCTGCTCATCTGAAACTGCAAGAGCAGTCAGGAGGTTGAGTAACACGACAGGCAAGAAGAAAACAAACAGTATAAACACTATAGTGCTCAGCCATGTATCTGAAACAAATGGCATATCACCAGATTCAAATTCTCCAGTCATCATTATAACAGTTTTGAAAATAGCGAGGAGAGGGTTTGAGAATAAGTTGCCATTAATTTTATCATCTGGAAATGTAGCATTTGCAAAAATTACATAAAAGGATAGACTGAATGCTATAATGATAAATATGAATGACCTCAACGTAAAAAAATAATTAACACAGACAGTTTTCAACATTTCCAAGTTGCTGCACAAGTAATGACTACGGCCAGTAACCAAAAGGAGTTCCAACCAGGACAGTAAAATTACACCTACTTGAGCCCAGGGTAAAAAAACATTTAGGGGAACTTTTAATAGAAGAAGGAGGGAGAGTAAAATTAACAAAATATCCATAATATTTTCAAAGTTTTGCACATATAATTTGACTTTAACAACACATTGCATCAATTCTCTCACCGCTAATAAAACTGTAAATAATAAAGTTATGCACTGTACGATCATAACAAACTCTGGCATACTTTTGGCTGAGTTACTGACTTCTAAGCAAATAAACAAATTTATGAGGATCACAAATGCAAATACAAATGCTGTGTTCCAGTTTGATAATGCACTAGCCTGTGAAGTTTTGACATAGAGAAAACTGGTAATTAGAGGATGTTTCAAAAGATCATAATGCTCAGGCGATTGACTCAAAAAGTGGAGGAATCTCATTTCCGAGTAGTAACCACCTAATTTTGTACAGCTATCAGATTCAAAAATAAGATCATTTTCTTGAATGCTTTCATGTACACTTTCATGCACCACAGGTTTGATGTTATATTCCAAGGTTTTTTGTGGGACACTAGAAATTAACAATGTATAATCAAAGTTAATAGCATATTTTTCATGAGAGGGCAAAAAATTTTTCACAGTACTTAAACTTTTATCTAGTAAAATCTTTGTTTCCTCTGGAGGTAATGCTAATTTTCCAAACATGTTCCTGATTCCTGTATCTGCTCCGTGCTTCAAAAGTAATGTAACTGTTTGCAAATCTTCTTTTCTAGCAGCATAATGAAGAGCAGTATTTTCTTTGCAGTCTGTTTTGTTGATATCTAAATTGCTTTTATCAATTGAAGCCAGTAAAATTTTCACCATTTTAGTGTCACCCTGTAAACAAGCTATCATGAGAGGAGTTCGAGTATTCTTGCTGTTGGTACAATTTGGATCAACTTTTAATAACAGTTTCTTCACTACGCTATGGAGTCCCTTTTCACATGCATATTGTAACAGTGTATAAGAACCAGACTCTGAATTTAAAACATTATTATTTGTACCAATATGATCTACTTCCTTAAAGAAATCTGTGAAATTTTCTTTTAGAAGGAGATCGAAATATGGTTTGACCAAAGGAACATTATGAGGAGTGATGTGTGCCATTCGCTTAACAATGTTTGATGCTCTGGAAATGGGGGTTGCAAGAGGTGACTTCGAGGTAATAAGTTGCCTAATTTCATCATTATCAGTTTCATCTGCTGGAGTGAGTCCACCGTTATCTTCAATATTTACTGAAACATTCTGTTTGTCTAGGAGTAATTCCAAACAATCTCTGTGGCACTGATCAATGCTGGCCATTGCTGCAGCAATGTGAAGAGGGGTTTTTCCAACAGAATCCTTTGCATTTATTTCTATTTCCTCATTATCAAGCAACACTTTTACAGCTGCTACATTTCCAGCTTCTACAGCCACATGTAATGGCACCCTGTAAGAAATAATTAACTAGTTAAAAATAAATTTTGTATTATTTTGAACATTAGCATGTTATTTGACTATTTATTTATCTAATTTCTATAAACAGATTCTATTATGAAAACTAAAACATCATATGTATTAGTCATTCTAAAAACCAATAAATACATTCTTCATAAAATCACTCAGACACGACCTGACTTTGAACTTAACTAGCATGTTAATGTTAGATTTAAGCTTAGATCTCTAAAACTATTGAAAAAGACCAATCCCTGTTGTTTTAAATATTATTTTGTCACTCACACCCCAGCCCTAAAGGCTCAAACTTCGGCTTATGGTGAATATCAGAACTAAACTCAACAACCACAACTCTAGATTTGACAGCAATCTTGTTTATTTTATTTTTTTCATATTATTCTCATGTTACCCCCTTTTTTCCCCTCATCCATACAGGTTCTACCCTCCTCCTCCTAGGGTTTGAAATTAGACACAACAGTGGGGCGCTGTTAATCTCAGAAACTATTCACCGCCACCCATTTTTATATTAGAATTATTAATACAACTTCTCAATCAACTATTTTTCAGACTCTTGATGAAAATATATTTTCAAGATATTACAAATGGAACTAGAAAAGTTTTACCTTTGTGAGACGAGATTTATACAATTTGGATCTGCTCCAGCATTCAAAGTTGCTTCAACAAAATCAGCCCCTATCATCTTACAAGCCATTTCCAAGCATCGAGTGTTGTAAGGCTGTTTGAACCAATGGTTAGGATTGAAGCCACCCTCTGTAACTTCTAGTAATAATCTCCTGTAATGTTCCAGATCACCAGTTTCTAGAGCCCACAGAAGGCGCATTTCTAAAATTGCAGCATGTGGTTTCTGTTTGGGAAGATCACAGGCAAGCTCAGGAAACTTGGAGCTGATTCCTTCCCTCGCTGTTGATCCTCGCACACGATTACTGTCCAAATCCAAATCCTTCTGAGCATTTCTATTAAAAAAATTGAATCAATTTATTAAATAAATGCAATACATCCAATTTTTTATTACAGTCATGAATGTTACACAACAGCTCTCAATCCAAAAACATTATATTCACTTTACTGTCAGAAATTTCAGCAATATGTTCTTTTTTGCCACAAGAATAAGATATAACAAGTAAAAAATATCTAAGTAAATTATCAAATATACATTTTCAGCTTATAATTAAAAACAGTAATATTTTATCAATCTGAGAATCAAATATGATTTTATGTCTTCATAATAAATCTAATACTTAGAAATAAAGTTTAAGCCTCTGCAGTATAGTCATTCTAAGTATGAAAGTTATGTTCAGAAGAATATTTGCATGCAAAGTCGAGGTTATAAAGGAAAATTTTAATCTCAATATGATATATAACTTAACAAAATATGAAAACATTATTGCACTTCAATACAAGTATTCTGAAATTATTTTAATGCTAAATGGAACAACTAAAAAATTTATATTTCATGTTCCATTTCGAAAGATTTAAAAACATGGTCATTTAAACAAACAAATAGCAAGTAATTAGGGCACAACACCTACAAAGCATCTTAAGAATAATTCCCTACCTGCAATTCTTTAAAATACATTTTATTGCTCCTCTATTAGAAGAAATAACAGCTGTATGTACGGCAGTCAGCCCATTTTTATCCATGCGATTTACATTAAATGATGGGTTGGCAATCAACTCAGTAATACACATTATAAATGCTTCTGTCATATGTGCTGAACAATCATCAGTGAAATTCTTTGCTATTAAATGAAGTGCAGTGGATCCATCTTTATTAACAGCATTTACATTAGTTTCCTTGTGTGAAAAAAGTTCTTTGAGCCCTCTGAAATTTCCTTTCCTGTGAAACAAACATAAATAAATCACATTACAATAATTCAAAAATATAATTCAGTTGTCTTGTGTATTTTTATCTAATTATAAGCAATTATTTGTTCAGAAAATATTAAAAAAATAGTGGTTTTCATTAAAAAAACAGCTCATTGTAATGCATATTTGAAAGCAGATGGTCACTTAAATTTTGTTCTGGTCTCTAATGAGAAAGAAATATGTTCAAGCTCTTTTGAAAATATGAAGCGATAATAATGAAAAAATTAATTATTTGTAATTGGAACTCAAAATTAGAAACAAATTATTCTAGTACAGATTTTATAGGGTGATATCAAAGTCCATTTATATTAAACCTTCAATAGTTTTTCAAGGAATGTCATCTTTATAAATCCACATAAATTTGTTAACTTTAAACTAATTCGAAAATATATTGCTTTAAAAAAACATGTATGTAGCACAAATAAAAATAAATCTCACCTTGATGCCTCTAAAATTGCATTGTCACAATTAATTCCTCTTAGCAGAAGTTCTTTCACAAAAACTAGAAGTTCTGGATTTCGACAGGCAATTTCAAGTAAAGTGCCATTTTGGGGTTCCTCATAATAATGCATAGGATCCACAGAATCTTCCTCGAGGGTTGCACAGAATTTTCTCAAGTTCCCACATAGCAAAGCAGCTAACAATTTGCTACTTGGATCTTCTTTTTCCTCACTCATCTAGAATTTAAATTACAATTCCGTGGTGGTATAATGTGGTATAGCACAAATTACTCCTCTCTCTCTCTCTCTCTCTCTCTCTCTCTCTCTATATATATATATATATAGGAAAATGAGTTGAGATCAAATAACACATTTGGATAGGAAAGAGACAGCGAAATCAACAGTTGGTCCAGTCAGGCTGAGAACTGAAAAAATCTCCAAGATTTTTGATGGCCTGAGCCCCCTTCGCAGTTCAGTCCTTCTCTCCCGACAAAGAGGGCTCAAATCCTCAAAAATCTTCGAGAGATTTTTTCAATCCTCAGCCTGACTGGACCAGTAATTTCTGAGTAAGTTGACTTTTCTGTCTCTTTTGCATCTAATATATATATATATATATATATATATATATACACAAGCACATACATTTGAACTAGGATAGTGAGGAAGGATAGAAATAAATAGGAGAAATAGGAGTTGTGTGATTCTACACCCGAGCATATGAATTCACATAAAGCATAATCCTCCTATTTATTTCTATCCTTCCTCACTATCCAAGTTTGAATGTAACTTTGTCAAATTAGTTCCAATTCCTTAATGGATTCTCCTAATATTGTTTTTTAATACACTAATTTGGACCGGAAAGACTTACTTTAAATTAACAGTTGGCATCGCCAACTGAACAAATATTTTTTTTCTTAATTTTATTAGCAATGAGATTAAATATGACCTTTAAGCTAATTTGATAGCATGTACAATTTAATAAGAGTGTCTTGTACTGATGTCGAGGAGAGGTGAGGGTCCAACAATGCCACCTCTGTTTTTTCTATTGAAGTCTATCGCACAGCATGTCTTCAGTTGTGAGTAGGTTGTATTAACGGCTCTAGTAGTCAATTGGGATTGGTTTCAAGTTTAGTATGATGTTTACAATTTTTATCTTTGATGATGTCTTCTACATATGGTGTATTGAGGTCAGTATGTAAGCTGAAGTTGGATACATACCAGGGGGCATTTGTAATAGTGCAGAGGATTTTTGATTGGACTTGTTACGAATATGGATAGGACTTGCTGACTTTCCTTAAATTAAGAGTTGGTGTCACATCATTGGGTAGAAAGGAGCCTGTCAAATTTTTCAAACCTGTCCTTTCCTCAAAGCACACCAGGAGAGTCAACCACACAGCCAGAGCACGATGCATTTCCAATGGTTATCATTTATTTTTTTTGTAACAGGACAACAAACATAATGCTGGGATGTGGGTGATCTTTAGAGGAGTCCAGTCATAAGGAAAGCACTCCTTGAAAGAAGGCAATGATGTAGGTAAACAAGAATATTTATTTTCCTATAATTGAAATTCATAGGCAATCCAAGATAAGAGTGTGAAAGTGTTTCTCACTTCAGGTATCAATCAACATGTGGTTCAAGATTGAATGGAATGCTTGAAGATGATTTGAGATGGACTGTGGGAACCAGAAATAAAAATCGGTAAAAAAAAATACGGTATTTAAGGTAGATAAATATATTCAAGGAAAGGACTATGGTAGGAAGCATACAGAGTAAATAACTGATGAAGGAACCGAGTTCTGTATCTAAGACAGTTGTAGGTGCCGTGCGGTCATTTGATAAGTACTGCGGGGAAGATAAAGCAAGCGCTTGCGCAGTCTGGCAGGAAAGTAGGAACGAGATGAGAGCATGACCGTAAGTATGGCACCATCAAAAATGGGTATCAATAGCTGAATGTTAACTCAATTAGTATTGAGTGGAGGAACAACCGTAATGTCAACGATTGCAGCAGTAATCATCACTGCCGTTGTTGCAAATCCTCGTGTAGCATTATTACAAGTTTACGAATAAATAAAATGAATTACTTGGTATAGTCCTAGTCGATTTCGAAGATTCAGTCGCGCCATCGGTACCGTACTACTTCAAATTCGTCCTTTGTGCAAGTGAGTCGATTTTGAACGTCGTTGCCTTCACGTTGCGGATAATGTTGAACGCGGAAGTGAGTGTGTCTCACCACGAGGAGATGGGCGGTTCCACGCATGTCATGGTGACGACGACGACGACGACGACTCTGTGTGCATGCGCATTATGTTTCCTTAAACCGCTCAAAATTTTACCACACAACTACAGTCTTTTACGTCAGCCAGTTTTAAAACGACGTAGAGTTTTGACAGTCACGTGTAGCCTGCTGCTTCCTCACGCTGTGGCCCGAGAATCGAGCCGCGGACTTGCACAGTAGTCGAGGACAAATATTACTGCGGTCAACAGTATGGCTGTTTATGTAGAAGGGCGACCTGATTTTTTTTTTCAAGAGGCTCTAAAGCAAGAGTTTGACAAATACACGTGTATATTTACATATTAATATAAATAGCCTTTTGCCCGGTGGCAGTCTGGAAAATGAGACTTTAAAAAAAGAAAATAATATCATTTTTCCTTTGGAAGCTGGTTTTTTTTTAACTTCATTTCCATCACACTTTTCTATATTTCCAATGTCATCAACACCTTCTGTGCAGGTAAAGCAACCTTGTTTACGATGCAACAACTACAGACATCCTATCCTTTATTTTAAAACTATGGTTTGTATTCATTATTCCTTCCTTATATACTCTTATTTTAAACAATGATAATCTCATTACAGGGACATAAGGAATTTTTTTTAGAAACATAAAAACTCTGTTTATTTGTCAAAAAAATCCATCATGATTACCAAAGCTTCTACAATTAATGATCTTAAAGTACAAAGACAGTATCGGCTTTTTTTTAAAAAAAATCATATTGTCATCAGGCCCATTGTTTATGAATGGTGTGCGGGGGCTAAATAAGAACATCTACATAGAGTCAAACAGATTTAATCAAATAATTTTTTATTAAAAACCGACATGACACTCAATTTATATTTGGTCATATTATGTTTAACATATGAATACATTAAAAAGATTTTAATGTACACAATACGTTTAAAAAAAAGTGTGTCTATTACCTGATGAAGTCCCAAAATAGTGGACGAAACGTCGTAATACTTCAATAATTTTTTTGTTTAGTTTAATAACACATTTCTTCTGACAAACCGGTCGTTTTTCTTTTATTTATACTGTTCATAAATTTTTAATATAACCAAAAATTATATATTCATCGTTTTCAGTAGAAAGTCATTCAATTGAACACGGCAGTACCGCACTGTGTAAATATGGAGCGGGGGGGGGGGGGGCGGGGCGGAAAATACTATAAACAAATAAATAAAAAATTAAGTAATTTTAAAACAATTCAAATTTGTCTTCTGTCACTATGAACTCGTCCATTGTTTGAGAAAGTCCCTTCCAGGAGTTCGAAACGACGTTATAAATTATCTGCCCGGTTGAAACCCGCCCCCCACCCCCCAATAATTCTATTTAATCGTTTATGGTCTAATTATGGTCACTTTTTTTCTTCATATCAATTATGATAGGCGTTAAATATATGTATATATATAATATTTGTAATTAATTATTTAAGACCCCCTCCCCCAAAGACTAATATTTTTTCCCCCTTTTTGAGTTTTCTTTGTTGTAGAATAAAGAAATCTCGTTTGTATGAGAATCAATGGAAAAAAAAATAATCAGCCTGTCAAAGTCAGAATTTTATTATGAAAAATTTAAGCCATTATCATGTAAGAAACGCGACGTTTCATCCCCGTAAATATTTCTCTTCAGGTGTTCTAAATTTTAAAATGAAAGTGAAAAATAAAAATTTACACCTGACTGAAAAATTTCTAAATTTCAATTAAATGAAAAATTTTCGTAATCTAAAAAATTTGCCAAGAAAAGCAACATTTTCTATGATAATTTAGAATACAGTCACGTCGTGTCTGCTTTATTATTATGATTTAAATTTTTCATAATTTATTTCTGACCAATAGGCTGATTCGTTTATTTAAATAAATCAGAAAAGTAAAATTGTTTGTTAATATTAAATTGATATATATATTATTAATGTTGACAAATTGTGAGATACCAGTTGCGAACTTGAGTTGTGTTCCTCAAGTGACGACGAGTCCATCCGAAGCAGCATTATTGATTTACTTGAAGCGCCAATTTGGCGACGAGAGAAAAGTTTCCTCTCACTGCAGATTGAATAATATTAACCCTCCCGAAATGTTTTGATTATTTAATTTTAATTACCTGAAATGTTTCACTGATTTCATTACTTTCCATTTAAATGTTAGTTAAGATTCTATATTTTAATTTTTTACTGGTATTAACGTATAAAAATGATCTTTAATTCAAGGAAAAAAGAATTCGGGGGGGGGGGGGAAGGTAAGCGGCTATCGACTGCAAACTACACTTAAAAAACAAAGAAACGAGTGTAGGTTAATCAAAATAAATTCATTTACATTTATATGATCTGTTATCATGTTGTACATTATTTTTCAAGGATAAATGCAGCTTGGGAAAACTGGAAAAAAAAATATTTATAGTTGTCTAATAAGGATTACAAAAAAAAATAATTCGAATTGTAGTTCTGTCGAGTTTGTAAATATTTTGTTGGAAGCTGAAGAAGTAGCCCAAAGATGTAGAAAACGATGGTCTACTTTTCTTCAGTACCTGTGTTATTCGACAATGTTTTTTTCGTCTTTCTGCTATTTTTTACTTCTTGATTTTCTCTCTTACTGTCTGTTTAGTTTTCCTTCGTTCCTTTCGTTTCTAGAAGTTCTAGAATTTTAGCTATATATATATATATATATATATATATATATCCAACTTCTAGTATTTTTTAAAGATAAACACTCTCAGACATACAAAACTTGAAATTATGCCCGACTTACCTGATGCAGATTTATCTACGGTTTTCCCTGCATTACTTTTAGGCGAATTGCCGGGTAGGATCCTTAAACCATAGCCCGGGGGCCCCTAGTTAACCCTTGGCTCCCTTCCTCTACCCTTCCGGATCCCCTCTTTCAGATCCCTTCCTATGCTATTAAAGGGGAGTTGCCACCATGTGAATTATCCTCATGTAGCCTGTTACCCTAAAAAAAAATAATACCCGAGAGAGCTCTGGAGGAGGCTACCTTCGGGGATGCCTTCACATATCTCTGGTTTTTTTGAACTAAGGTTCCCACAGAAGCCGAGGCACCTAGGCCTGTTCTGAGAGGTGTATGTTCCGGGGTCGCAGATCTTGGGCATACGGTAAGAGTTGTCCGCTGTTCCTATTGGAATAGTCGGCTAGCTGCCTCCTAAACTGGTTAAGGCGCGGCGAGTGGAATGCTGCGACCGCACAGCAAACCCCTCTCCCGCCATCGGATGGGCGTGGGACAAGTACCCAAATCCCCGACCTACTTGATGCAGGTTTTTTTAGGGTTTTCCCTGCATCACTTTTAGGCGAATTGACGAGTAGGATCCTTAAACCATAGCCTGAAGCCCCTAGTTAACCCTTGGCTACGTTCCTCTACCCTTCCGAGGCACCTCGGCCTGTTTTGAGAGGTGTATGTTCCGGGGTCGCAGTCCTCGGGCGTGGGACAAGTACCAAGTGCCCGAACAAACCTGATGCAGGTTTCCCTAGGGTTTTCCCTGAATCACTTTTAGGCGAATTGCCGGATAGTATCCTTTAACTAAAGGACTACCTTCCTCTACCTTTCCGTATCCCCCCTTACAAATCCCTTTCCTATGCTATAAGAGGGGAGTTGCCACTATGTGGATTACCCTATACACAGCCTGGCTACACCTTCAAAAACAAAAAATGCGCAGGGAAGAACAAGATGGACGCAGTCGTAACTGTTCACAAGACTCGTGATTTCTCGCGGATGTGATGGCAATAAAACACCGAGTGTTCCGCCCACGTTCTCCTCCAAAAATACGGAATGTATCAGCACGAGACTGTGACAGTTAAAATGCTGACGTCTACGCTGTGACGTCACGACCTTAGCGTCTACACTCATTAGGATGGTAAATGGTGGACGGTTCTCTAATTATTATATTTCTTGTCGGCGATTGAAACCAAATATCAACACACCCACCCCACCCCAATTACAGTACTTGTACTACTAAAACCGATCAATTTCCACTAAATGTTGGGGGGGGGGGGGAATAAAACATATGGCGCGTTGTTTTAGTGCACGAGCCATTGTTTTATTATTATAATTATTTTATTGAAGGGCCAATTATTCTGTCATATTAGGAAATGACGTGTTCACGATTTGAAGAAAAGAGGAAATTATTGTTTTTTGTTTTTTTTTTTGTATGAGAAAGCTGAAGATGGATGAAATTAAGAGTTAAATTTGCAGGAAAAGTGCCTCCTGTGGGAAGAAAGACTAATTCTGTACGACGAAGAGGTTTTTTTTTTAGGGCAACAGGCTACATGAGGGTAATCCTCATAGTGGCAACTCCCCTCTTATAGCATAGGAAGGGATTTGAAAGGGGGGATGCGGAAGGGTAGAGGAAGGCAGCCAAGGGTTAACTAGGGCCCCCGGGCTATAGTTTAAGGATTCTACCCGGCATTCGCTTAAAAGTAATGCAAGGAAAAGCGTAGTAAAACCTGCATCAGGTAGATCGGACATTGGGTACTTGTCCCTCGCCCTTCGGATAGCGGTAGAAGAGTTTGCTGTGGGGACGCAGCATTCCTTTCTCCGTACCTCGACCAGTTTAGGAGGCAGCTGACATACTGTTCCAATGAGAACTGTGAACAACTCTTACCGTATGCCCAAGGTCTGTGACCCCGGAACATACACCTCTCAGAACAGGCCGAGGTGCCTCGGCTTGTGGGAACCTTAGTTCAAAAACTGAGAGGAGGAGGCATCCCCAAAAGTAGCCCCTTCGTGTCTCTCCTACAAGGTACTGCCAGCGAGAGAATAGCCCCTCGCAGACCTACCGCCATATGACGAAGAGGTTAACCCCGAAAAGGTTCAAAAAGGGAGAGATCCCGTTGAGTGACTTAAGATGATGATGATGATAATAATAATAATACGATTGTCTCCAAAGAGTCTCACATTCTTTCTCCTCAATCAGTTTCAATTGCAGCGTCGACCTCGCTCATTTACGCCAACTGCGCAAAAAGTAACGTGAATCAACCAAGTAACAGCTGTGCTTCACGGAAGAGGAGGACCTGCGTCATAACCTTCGCGTGTGCTTCCTGCTCTGCGAATGTGTTGCAGAAGGCTACGTAACACACACAGGCACGCGCGGACTAGTCTCTACACGCGGCCACGTCGCACCGCCCACGCAGTATAACGCTCCTTGGCCTCTACAAGTCTTCCTCCTGCTTTCAACTACAGTTTTCCGCCATGGAAACGTGCCAATGACTCGACTGTTTTTACTTTCTGACGAGATTTTCTTTTTACGCAGTTATCAGTACGTACTTTAGACTAATTAGAACTTCTAAAATAATTTCTTCGTGCAGTGACGTAATTCTGGAATTATGCGTTGTGGTTTACTGTTAAATATACGTGCAGCATTCACAACCATCAAACCTCCATAGAGCCGGAGAATTGCCGGATTTTCCCCGTGTCCCTCCTCGGCTACGAAAAATTTAACCGGCTCCTGTCATCCTGAAACCCTCCTGTACTAGGCTAATCTGGATTTGAAATTTATTGACAATATTATTATTATTGAGATTATTCGGGGTATCCCACTGTCGAGGAGTAGAAAAAGTGAGGAATAAAAAAATAAAAGGAATGAAAAGAACACAAAGAAAGAGGCAGGTCAAAGAGAGGGCGAGACTGATCGTCTAGAAGATTAAAAAAAATATTTAGAGATATACTACCAAGCGAAGGAAACAGTAAAAACAGTGTGAAAGAAACAAGTTAAGTTAAAGAAAGAATAATGAATAAGAACGATAGCCAATTCAGACTAAAAGGTGATCATATAAATACCACACAACAACGTTTCAGGGATCCTTGTCCCCTTTCTTTCAGGTGTTAAGAAGAGCCTGGAGCGACACAACTGCACTGGTCAGTTGACAACACTCAAAAAATATATATTATAAATATTTATTGTGTGTGTATAGTGGGGAAAAAAAGGAAAACGAAAAGGAATGAAAAGCCAAGAAACGAGAAAAAAAAACAGAAAGAAAGAGGCAGGTCAAAGAGATGACGAGAATGACAGTCTAGAACATCAGGAAGAAGATGTAGAGATATTACTCCAAGCGAAGAAAATAAAGGAAACAAGAAAAACATAAAGAGAGAGAGGGGGGAGGGCAGCGTGAAAGAAACAAGTTAGGTTAAAGAAAGAATAATGAATAAGAAAGATTCCGACTAAAAGGTGATCACATAAATACCACACAACAACGTTTCAGGGATCATTGTCCCCTTTCTTTCAGGTGCTAAGAAGAGCCTGCAGCGACACAACTGCACTGGTCAGTTGACAACACTCAAAAAAAAATATTATAAATATTTATTGAGTCTGTATAGTGGGGAAAAATAAAAAAGAAAAATGAAAGGAATGAAAAGCCAAGAAACGTGAGAAAAAAAAACAGAAAAAAAGGCAGGTCAAAGAGATGACGAGAATGATCGTCTAGAAGATGAAAAAAAAATTTATTGAGTGGGGAAAAAAAGGAAAATGAAAGGAATGAAAAGCCAAGAAACGAGAAAAAAAGGAAGAGGCAGGTCAAAGAGAGGACGAGAATGATCGTCTAGAAGATCAGGAAGAAGATGTAGAGATATAATTCCAAGCGAAGAAAACAAAGGAAACAAGAGAGAGAGAGAGAGAGAATGAGAGAGAGAGAGAGAATGAGAGAGAGAGAGAGAATGAGAGAGAGAGAGAGAGAGAGAGAGAGAGAGAGAGAGAGAGAGAGAGAGAGAGAAAGAATGTGAGAGAGAGAGAGGCAGTGTGAAAGAAACAAGTGAGGTTAAAGAAAGAATAATGAAAAAGAAAGAAAGCCAATTAAGACAAAAAAGTGATAATATAAATACCACACAACGTTTCTGGAATCCTTGTCCCCTTTCGTCAGGTTGCGACGAGGAGCCTAGAGCGACACAACCGCAGTTGACAAAACTCAAAAGTCAGACAATTGTTTATTAACAATATATATATATATATATATATATATATATATATATATATATATATACATACATACATACACACAGACTTTTCGTCCATGGTTTACAAGACGTCTTCAGGATTAGTAATTACATGTATAAATCTTCTTGGTTTTGTTGTCCTGCCTTTTGCAACCGAAATGAAGGACGAAGGTCGTTAATTTTTTTTATTTGACGTTTCGTCCCGAGACATCATCATGACTCGCTTCTCGAAAAATATCATTTGTCTGCCAGAACATCCATGGCATTGTTTCTAACTTATCTTGGAAAATAAAAGGAACTAGGACTCCTGTTATCACCGTAGTTACCGGTGCTTCAGATAAAGAACTCAAGTTACGAAAAACTTGTCGTAAAAATAAATATTTATACAAGTTTGGGAACCAGAACGAGGTTCACGGTTCTGATGAAATCGAGTTCCTGTGTCGTGTTGTCTTCCTTCTTCCTTCCTCTCGTTAATAAACACACACGTGTCTCCTGATAAATTCAGTACAACATTATCTATGGAGTTGGCTTCCCGGAACCTCTGACAGCGTGTTTTCTTCCTGTCCAGCGAATAAAAAACGTAGAATATGTTTCAGCAGCGGACACTGAACCCTTGAAGCTGTTTTCAAAGATGACACACACACACACACACAGGGAACTAAGACTTGCAGACCGTCGAGGAAGGTTATCAGTTGCAGACAAGAGTGTGATGGATAGTCCTCGGTTACAAATTATCAGATAGTTCAAGTTACGTTGTCGTATTGGACAGACACAGACGAAGGTGACGCCAACAATCCTGTGAACTTCTCACTTCCACCGATCACCGTACAGTCAACAAAGTCAACAGTAATAACATAAAAATCCCCTGTACGACGACAAATAAAAAATTAGTTTTCTTAAACTTAACGGTTGGCAATAGAAATTTTAATCAATATATCACCCCCTCCTTCACAAAATCGCAGACTAAATGTAAACTCCCAATTGACTTCACCCTCCCCTAAATCACTCCGGAATTACCTACTTCTAGCCCCCTCCTACCAACTGGCACTACATACTCCCTAAATATCCGCTCTTCCCATCTTCCCCCATAACATCCTTAACGCTTCAAACATGTAGTTTCCCCAATGACCAGATTGATCGCTAACATCATGCCGGCTTATATGCGGTAAACAAGTTAATCTTCTTCTCTCGTCTCTAACTTGGAATGACAAGGGTCACATCCAAGACCACAAGTTTACAAATTGTAAATACCTTGTTATTTGTTTTTATTTTTACAATTGTAAATACTGTTATTATTATCAGAACTTTAAAGTATCTGGACTAAAAGTTAACTTTAATCTATATAATAAAAAAGGGAGTATATTTGTGTGTATGTATGTTTGTATTTACGTTGTTCTTTATACAAATTTTATCGCGTGGACAGAATGCAACAAAAATTGGTATACCTATTCTGCCAAAATCGAGAACCGGTACTGTGGGGGTGAGAAACCCCTAGAATAAACGTGGAAATAATTATCATTGAAATAAGTTACGAATTAGTGTTAAATTACTGCGCGAGACGATGACGTCATAAGTTTTTAAGACATTGACGCATCCTAAATATAGTTCTGTATTTCGTAATGAAATAAAGCAGAAATATTTTTATTTAATATAAAGTATACATGTGGAAAGAATTATAAATAAAAACCGTGATCATTAAATATTAAATTACTGCGCGCCAAGAGACAATGACGTCACGCGAGAGAGAGAGACGTTACTACGCAACGAACAAAGGAAATAACTCCTTTATCAGGAATGAAATAAAGAAGAAATATGTTCTTTAAATAAAAAATATAATTTTATACAGCAATACTCCATCGAATGGTAATAAAGAAGAATACGAATTACTTTACCATCCTTGCGCAAAATGTAAGTTAATTTTCGCGCTATATTAGTTGTGAGTCTAGCTAACAATTTCATCAATGTAATATCTCGTAGTGTATGAAGACTGAGTGACGATTATATCCTGAAATACTCAAGGAATATATTTAAGTATTCAATTAAATACTTTTTCGAGTTTATATAAATAAGTACACGAGCAACGCCGGGCACCCAGCTAGTAAATAAATAAAAAAACATGACGTTTCTGGAATCCTTGTTGCTTCAGTCAGGTGATTCAAAACACACGCACAAACGTATGAGCCGCTCACAACAAACCAGGTGACTAGATCAACAGCAGATCTTTTATACAGTCTCCTATTTATTTATAACGTACAGAGCCTTGACTTGAAATTATAATAAGACCGTTTTAAAATATAATAATTAGATTTTCTCATATATACAAGTAACACATGTTGACGTCAATAAATAAAGTTAAATTTAATAAAACCAATAAAGTCTACAAATATTTTTTTTCGGCATAAAATTAGAGCTTTAGGCACTCGACCAGATTTCCGTGACGATTATTTATATGACAAGACGGTATCATATGATGGGATGGAATAAGAAAGATAGACAATACAGACCCAAAAAAAAGTGATAATATAAATACCATACAACGTTTCTGGGATCCTTATCCCATTTCCTCGGGGTGCGAAGAAGAGCCTAGAGCGACACAACTGCACTAGTCACGTGACAAAACTCAAAATAGGACTTGGGACAAGGATCCCAAAAACGTTGTGTGGTATTAATATTATTACTTTTTTGGTCTGTATTGTCTATCTTTCATATTAATTATTTTCAATCAGACGTTTATTTGTTTTTTCAAACCTGTTTATTTATAAAACGTCGAATAGTTGAAGCTTGTTGGCCATGTTAAAAAAAATGGATGACTTATGAGTTCCCCCCCCCCTATCTGAATATGTTAACAGCGAAATCAGGGGGTTGTTGGCCCTGTTAAACAAGGCCGTTATAAGATCAGTATGCGATTTGGGATGGAGGTTCTTTCATTATTTTGATGGAGAAGTGAAGGGGGCGCAGACTTTTCTAATTATTATTATAATGATGAATAAATATAAGATAATGAATAATAAAGATGGCCAATTTAGACAAAAAAAGGGGGTAATATAAATAATATAAATGGAATCCTTGTTCCCTTTCCTCGGGTGCTAAGAAGAGCCTAGAGCGACACAACTGCACACACAACCTGACGAAAGGAAGGAAGAGGATCCCAGAAACAGTAGTGTGGTATTTATATTACCCTTTTTTCTTGCCTCTATTGGCCATCTTTCTTATTCATTATTTTCAATCGGAATTATATTTGATCCAGATGATTATGACCTAATTCCCAAAGCCCCTGATCTAATTTTATAGTGCAATAAAATTATTGGTTGAATTAAATTTTATTTAATAATAAGAGAAACGGGGAAAAAAATCTGATTGAAAATTAGTAATAAG
Source organism: Zhengitettix transpicula (assembly GCA_037074705.1). NCBI lineage: Eukaryota > Metazoa > Arthropoda > Insecta > Orthoptera > Tetrigidae > Zhengitettix > Zhengitettix transpicula. The sequence continues at coordinate 94,034,340 of CM073593.1, forward strand.
AAAGACAAAATAAGCTGTAATAAACTAATAACATTTATTAGTTGATAATAATAATAAGAAGAAGAAGAAGAATGGTGGGGTTTATATCTTTGGATTTGCTTTTACAGTTGTTTTATCTCCGTTTTGTTAGTTGCTTTGGTGATGGCGATGCGCGATCAATAAATCAATTTAAGGAGACTGAGTTTATTTAATATGCATACCCTGCTATATATATGTGTGTGTGTGTATTCAAATGAATTGAACCTTGATGTAGAAAGTTTAATAATAATTAAAGAGATTATTATAAAGTGACATTAGAAAGACCACTCACATATCTGTGAGTTTTTGTCAACTGACTAGAGCAGTTGTGTCTCTCTAGGCTGTTCTTAGCACCCGAAGAAAGGGGGACAAGGATCCCAGAGACGTTGTGTGGTATTTATATTATCACTTTTTTTTGTCTGTATTTGGCTGTCTTTCCTGTTATTACTGTATAGTAATACATTTTAGATAAAATAGCAAAAATCACTTCATTTTGTCTGTCATTAGGCTATTTTATCTCTTCATTAGTCATTCTTTAGAAACGGTTTTGTTTTAAATCTTCAATGACAGTAAACACACTTCAAATTTTTATATTATACAAGGTCACAATTTTTATTTAATATATGTAGTTGATTGTGAGAGTTGTATGTGGAACAGTCAATGTTGTGTGTTATCAGGTGGTACATATGGTGTGTGAGCAGTGCACAATTCTACTTAACTTATTTATGTAATTAGTATACTTTTAACACAGACCGTTTAATGCTGATTTCTTAAAATGTCATAGTTGTTTAACTACAAAAAAATACCGAACATAATTAATGTAAAATTAATAAATCCTGATTTAAATTCGAACCACAACTCAACAAAATATATATATATATAAAAATGAATTGCTGTTCGTTAGTCTCACTAAAACTCGAGAACGGCTGAACGGATTTATCTTATCTTAGTCTTGAAATGTTCGTGGAGGTCTAGCGAAGGTTTAAAAGGCGAGAAAAAATCGAATAATTTCCGGGAAAACCCTAAAAACAGCCCTTTTCTATTTCCCATACAAACGTTTTCTAAATAAATTACAAATCTACACCAGTTGAGCAATTTTCACCAAATTTCGAACACGTGTTCTTTGCGACCAGGAAACAAACACTGTCGGGGTGAGACGCGTCTTCCGCCCCCAGAAGCGGGGGTGGAAATATTTAAACATACTAAAACAGCCGATATTTGAGTCGGATAAATATTTTTAGGGGTCAAAGATATTGATAGTGTTTCTACCAATGTTATCTGAATACAATTTTCATCCCCTACGCCCTGTGAAAAGGACACCCTTCGGGTTTGGGGTGGAGATGCTTTACAGTAAAATAACGCGAATACACCCAAGATTGGAGTCAAATCAAAGGTTATGGAAGTCACTGTGTTTAGTTACGACATTCAAATTGGCATTTACCCCTCAGATGCAGGGGTAGCGGGGTGCAAATTTTGGAACATGCAAACACGGCAGATATTTGCGTTGAAGAAATATTTTTCAGAGTTAATTATAATGATTAGGGTTCGAGTAGCGTTACATAAAAATTGCGCAAAAGCAGCCGAAATTGGAGACATATCGGGGGTTATAGATAAATGACATCTCGGGCAACGCCGGGCACCCAGCTAGTTTTGTCATAAAAGTGACCCTGGAGGAGAAACAAACCGAGGCATAGAATGAGGTTGTCTGGATTTAATAAAAAAAAATGGTATCTCGAATAATTAGACAGAAAGGTTATTTTTATCAACGGCCGTCATGAGCATTCAGAATTTCCTCATAATTTAGCACACGCTGCCAACGGGATTACTCAAGCAGCAGCAGCAGCGGCGGCGATGATGATGGTAGGTCACCTTCGTGACGTCAACACCAACAGAAGTAAAATGCAATGATTTCAAGGAAGAAGGTGGGTGTTGTGCAACCAAAAGCAAAAAGGCCCCCAGCGAACACACGGGGAAAGGTTTCGCAAAGAAAATAAAAACTACAACCTATACAGTCACGAATAGGGTCATTCTATATTTTTAGATGTAAGTTAAGGGTTATTATATATATATATATTTATTTTAACGCGGCCAACAAGCTTCAACTATTCGACGTTTTATAAATAAATAAACAGGTTTCAAAAGAAAAAAAAGAAATAAACGTCCGATTAAAAATAATGAATAAGAAAGATAGACAATTCAGACACAAAAAAAAATAGGTGGTAATATAAATACCACACAACTGTTTCTGGGATCCTTGTCCCAGGTCCTTCTTTTGAGTAATGTCAAGTGACTAGAGCAGTTGTGTCCCAGAAAACGTTGTTGTGTGGTAGTTATATTTCCCCTCCACCCCCACCCCCTTTTTTTGGTCTGTATTGGCTATTTTTCTTATTCATTATTTTCTATCAGACGTAAATTATTTTCATTTTAATGACTTGTGACTTCATCAGGTAATTCACAATTATTTAATTCATGCGTACAAGTAGGTGTCCAAACATAAATTTAGTGTTCTATGACGAGTTTCATCCGAAATATATATATATATATATATATATATATATATATATTGTAATATACATAATTAGAGGTCGTTAAATAAATAAAAGAGTTAATAAAATTTACAAACAATATTTATTAATTTTGTGACAATAATTTAAAACAATTACAAATTTAAAATATTAAATTCTCAGGGTCTTCACTGGGTTTGATTATGGACACATCAATTATGTTTAAAAATCTTATTAACAAACAAATCACAATTAAAGGAACAGAAATTTCCTTGACGATTAAACTAGAACGAAATTTAAAAGGAGAACTAAATCTGACTTCTATCTTTTAATTACGTTTACAAAATTAATAAATATTGTTTGTAAACTTTTTAAGTTTTACTTAATTAACGCCTCGTAGTTGGATATTACAATATATATATATATATCCCTCCGAAGGCCTGCGAGGGCTATTCTCTCGCCTGCGAGGGATGTTCTCTCGCAGACAGAACCTTGTAGGAGAGATACGAAGGAGCTACCTTTGGGGATGCCTTTTCCTCTCCGTTTTTGTACTAAGGTTCCCACAAGCCGAGGCACCTCGGCGTGTTCTGAGAGGTGAATGTTCCGGGGTCACATACCTTGGGCATACGGTAAGAGTTGTCAGCTATGCCCATTGGAACAGTCGGCCAGCTGCCTCCTAAACTGGTCGAGGCACGGAGAAGAGAATGCAGCGTCCCCACAGCAAACTCCTCTCCCGCTATCGGAAGGGCGTGGGACAAGTACCCAATGCCCGACCTACCTGATTCAGGTTTTTCTAGGGTTTTCCCTGCATTTTTTTAGGCGAATGCCGGGTAGGATCCTTAAACCATAGCCCGGGGGCCCTAGTTAACCCATGGCTACCTTCCTCTACCCTTCCGCATCCCCCCTTTCAAATCCCTTCCTTTGCTATTAAAGGGGAGTTGCCCAACGTGGATTACCCTCATGTAGCCTGTTGCCCTAAAAAAAAAAAAGAACTCGGTCCACGACACTAAATTTATATATTTGGACATCTAATTTTAACATATGCTTACATATGCACACATTCAAAAACCGACTATTGCAGGATGCAGTCCCGAAACGTCGTAATATTGTAATGAATTATTTTTTTTAGTTGAGTAATTATTATTATTATTATTATTACAGGATTAATCAATGCAAAGATCAATTAATAACAAATATTTTGTTGTATTCCTGTTACCTTCTGCCTAGCCTCTTTATCCAGTGCATCTTCCTTGTGTATGTTGCGACGCTCCATTATATCGTTTATGTTATGTCTACTTGAATAAACCACCTTTCCCCCTCCCCTACTTCCCTGTTTAAAATCATTATTTGCAGAAATAACTTTTTTGTAAATTATTAAAATAAATACACGTAAATATTATTTCTGTTAATATGATGCAAGTTAATAAAGAGCGTAGGTTTTTCCCGACGTATATTCTGTATAAAAAGTTCTCACTCGACCGGAAACCCGAGAACTCTTTAAACATGATGGAAGTTTCCGATTTTGTTGGCGAATTTTCGGGCAAGTCAAGTTTTTAGAACTAGAGACCCTCTGCGCACCGCCTTAATTAAAAGCTTCACTTGTTGGAAGAGTTGATTGAAACTTCGCGTGTACTGTCCTAGTCAATTATATATGAAAATTCTTTTTAGGTTATATTATTCTATTTAAAAAAAAAATAAGTTACTTCGTGTCGCAATGAAAAATTATATGAATGTGCCCGCGGAACGTGTCTTTGTTTACCTCGAAGCAGGCCTCGTTGCCGGCTGCTGCTGCTTGTCCTCCTCCTCCTCTCTGCACTTCGCTGAAATGCTGCTGAACACTGTGTGTGTGAACTGACCTTGCTGGCTGATTACGTACCACCTTGTAACCGGTATTCTCGTGAGTGCATGGTGGGGAGGAACAGGCTGACCAGTAAACGATCAGTAGCTTATAGTTTAACGCAGCTGTCTACTACGAACATGCTGCCAACGTAATTATCGATTATCTTCAATCGACAGGATTGCATATTTGACGTAACAAGACTCGTGTCTGCTGTTGGTCGGCTGTTCCTTTGGTTTTGAGAGGAAAAAGAAAATAGACTGAAAGAGGAAAGTGGCGTCAAAGAGCCGAGAGGTTTCGGACAGTAAATAATATCTGCGGTCGACTTCTGGAGATTTATGGAGCATCAGCGACTTTCTGCACCTTCACCCGACCAACCCTAATAAACGAACGTGAAAATCAACCAATAACGTTCCGTCACTTGACTTTTTAAATTCCCTTTGAATTTGCGATCGCTCATTTTAAATACTGGTCTTATTTACAATACAACTGTAACAATACTAATTCAATTCAATTATTGGCTTTACAACCCTGGAAGGGTTTTTTTTGGCCTTCTCTACAAAATTATTCCGCAGTCGTCTCCTTCGTCGTACTCCCCATCGTCCTCAACTCCGTCTATCCATCGTAACCGAAGGCTTTCCTCTTATTCTTCGTCCCTCCGGGTTTCCACAAGATAATTTTCTTAGGCGTTGTGTCCTCACCCGTCCTCATCACATGTCCCAAACCCATGCAATTATTCTATTATTCACGTACCTTAAATATTTGCTTGATTAATCAGATAGTCCAGCTCATGGTACATTAGAATCCTGTAGCTACCATCATTAAATAAAACTAATTTTTAAATAAAAACAAAACAACATTGTTTAAACCTCGTCGTTCAGACCGGCGAGCAACGAGGCGAAAATCAGTCTGTGCGCATGCGCCACTTGATCTGCGCATGCGCCACGTGATCTGCGCATGCGCTACACGGACCAGAATTGTTCGCCGTGGGTTCTGGTTTGTTGTCGGTTGTTTATTTTTTGACGAAACATCAAAGGAATGCTCGGTTCGTGTACATTGTTGTGTGGACACAGACCGATCCCGAGTCAACCACTTTGACTTGTATCAAAAGAGCATAGTATAAACCGTATCAGTCTTCAGTTAATGAGCAAAGCTTTCAGCCACTTAGAAACCATTCTCTAAACTGCAAATATATAATAAGTGCAAAAGTTTCACATAGCCCACCTGTACAATTTTGAAGACAAAAAGAACCATATTACTAATATCAAACATAATTGGAAAACTAAACACTGCACTTTTCCCATAATCATACAATTCATAATCATTTAAATGGTTTTGAAACTGTTTCATTTTACGAAATCACTTTCTTTCTATTGAATATTCATCATAATTTTCATTGATATTGTAAAAAAAAACCTTTTGATTAAAAACAGGGAATTGCATGTGTGTATTTGAAGTTTTCTAAATGAACTGAAAGAGGCTGAAAGGTGGAAATTATCCAATTACTCTGATGGATGTTAGTAATTCAGGTGTTGCTGTATTTATCAGTCAAATCGATCCCGGCTTTTTTTTTCTCTTCAAATTCTAGTTGTAGCAATGACCCTCGTGTAATTCTTGAATATCATATCCCATTTCTATGAATGTTTTCACATAACACAAACGCAGTCTCATCACTTGCTCCAATCAAAAATACGCGCGCTAATGACGACGTTCGATTAAATCGATGTATCGACTTTTAATAATAATAATAATTATTATTTTTAAAAAATATATTTTATTTCCTGAATTCTTGTTATTAATATAAAAAATAGCTTACTAACCTTATACAGTTTACATCAACAGTCACTTAACATAATATAATATTAAAGTATTTCAAGCACTGCCTGATGTTTGTGAAAGCTTCCCTGTATTCCAGAATTCCCAATATATAATATTTATTTTTAAAGTGTGTTAATGTTATATAGGTCAAATTTTATTAGAAATTATCTATATAATAAAAAAGGGAGTGTATTTGTATGTATGTATGTTTGTATTTACGTTGTTCTTTATACAAATTTTATCGCGTGGACAGAATGCAACAAAAATTGATATACGTATTCTGCCAAAATCGAGAACCGGTACTGTGGGGGTGAGAAACCCCTAGAATAAACGTGGAAATAATTATAATTGAAATAAGTTACGAATTAGTGTTAAATTACTGCGCGAGACGATGACGTCATAAGTTTTCAAGACATTGACGCATTCTAAATATAGTTCTGTATTTCGTAATGAAATAAAGCAGAAATATTTTTATTTAATATAAAGTATACATGTGGAAAGAATTATAATTAAAAACCATGATCATTAAATATTAAATTACTGCGCGCCAAGAGACAATGACGTCACGCGAGAGAAAGACGTTACTACGCAACGAACAAAGGAGATTATTAGGAATTAAATCAAGCAGAAATATTTTCTTTAAATAAAAAGTATAATTTTATGCAGCAATATTCCATCGAATGATAATAAAGAAGAATACGAATTACTTTACCATCCTTGGGGGGAAAATGTAAGTTAATTAGTTGTGAGTCTAGCTAACAATTTCATCAATGTAATATTTCGTAATGTATGAAGACTGAGTGACGACGAGTTTATATAAATAAGTACACGAGCAACGCCGGGCACCTAGGTAGTTGGAAATAAAGTGGATGCTTGTTAAACTTTTATTATTATTATTGTTTTATATGGCGGAGTTTCTTCCGAGTCAAATATTTTTAAACTCAGTTAAGGGTTTTTTTTTAATAACAACCAGGAAACTTATTAATTAATATAAATCGTCTTGTAAAATAGGTTTTTGTATCAGCAGAATTTTTATTCTTTGCAGTTTCCCGGTAAATGTGTTGGCGTGTATTCGTATAGGTTAAATTCCAGTATAATTTAAAGGTTTATACAAAACGTTTTATCGCAGTTTGGAAATTACAAAAGTAAAAAAAAAAGTACAACAAATGGAAGGAAGTAGAAAAAAACCTGCAGATATATATTTTTTTTCCACGTTTGTCAACATTTATAAATAATATTTAATAACTTTAACTGCTGTATATTGTTCCGTATGAATGTTTCGTCGGGACGAACTGTAATTCAGTAATACTGTGTCAGACTCGTACTGGACGAGTATTTGAAAAAATAATAATAATATGAATTAAAGTAATTACCATACTATTTGCTAATAATACTAAATTGTTGTTTTAATAGCATTATATATCGAGTTACTGTGTTCTCTTTACGCACAGAGTTCGGAACCGGTGCGACTGGCCTTTGATCGCTGGATTAACCTGCCTTTGTCAGATATTTGTAAAGTGCTCAATGTGACCGCTAATGTTTATGCATCTTTGACGCGCACAATTTGACTGTGGAGTATGTGAACCGTTCTGAAACCGTATTTCAGTGTTCTCCAGACAAGCCACAAGGTAATCTTGCAGGTTACGCACACTCGTACTATGTGATACAATGCTTTACAAATATGACAGTCTAAAATACATGTGTCAGTAGTTATTAACTATTGTTATACATGTTTCTTTATTTTTTTAACAATACAGACGTACTTTACAGCTATATGAAACTTTTCTGTTCTTTCTCCTCATAGTTAAGAAATTACTTTCAACAAATTTCGAAATATAAATCAGCGTAGGTACAAAATATGATATAAAGAATGCAAGATAGAATATGACTATTTGACTTATTTATCAAGTACCAGGCAAGGGCTAGCTTTGTATATGACACAGTTTACTTATTTACTCTCAATTGGCTGTAAATGGGAGAACTCCTAATTGGTCTTTTTTAATGAAAATTATGAAATGGTGAAACCTTTTCACTACATTATATATTTATTATTTTTGTCCAGATCAACTCTGTTTCATTATATTTGTCTGTGATCACCACACCGAGTTACTGTTTAACAATTTATTATAATAATATAGTTAAAAGTTTTGTTATTCAGGCATGTGTTTCAGATTAATCTGTACATGAATAAAGAATGTGGTGATATTTACTATTTTATATAGTCTGCCTGTCATTGCCTATATGTGTTGGTGTTGGTGGATCAATGATATTTTCAGAGAAGAAATTGATTAAAAGCTTTCAAATAATAATAATTACCATTCTTTCTTGTGACCTAAATTTTCTATGGTCCATAGGAAAAGAAACATTAAATTTATAGTTTAATTTTTCCATATTAATGTACTGCTTTTTTTGTAACCTTTCAGCACCATTGATAGAAAACTACATAAAAATAAAATATGGATCTTATGGATTTTTTTGACTTTTCAAAAGAATTCAAACCTGTTATAATAGAAGGTAGTGAAACAGAAGAGAAACTAAAAGCATTCCGAATGAGTATTGTTCATGAAAGTCAAACTAAGGAACACAAAGGGACAGAATATGCTAGAAAATATCAGCAAGAAGAAGAGAGAAAATTGCAAGGGGTTTGTACCACACCTTATAAATATTTAACACTTTTATTTTTATTCAAATTTGTAAAACTTGATCAGTGGATGAATTACAACTCCACTATGAACCCAAAATGTAAGAATTGATTCTAGCCACCATAAAAGTACAAGAGTGTAGTGTCGTGTTGTGACATAAATATTTTTCTTTCACTGTCATGACAATATATGCCATCTAATTAGAGTACATTATATGTCTTAGTAACTCCTCTATTGGGCACTGTTTATTCAATACTTTAATAATGTTTATTAATAGTCTTTGTGGAAACTAAAAATTCTAAAATGCTGACCTACACTGCTGTGATATGCTATATATGTAAAAATCACATCTAAGGTGGGACATATGTGCATTAGTCATTTTTCATAACACTTTTATCTTTTCTAACAGAGATGCCATAGCGGAGTGTTGTTGTGTGTTAATCGCCTATTAAATCACCACAAAAAAATTTAAATTCTGCTGAGTAAATAAATAGTATGAAATAGTTTCTCAATATCCAAAAAAATTCAGTCATATCAACATGTTTCACTATAGAATCCATCAACCTTGTTTTTTTCTAATGTAATGAGGCATAAATATAATCATTACATATTTTCACAGTATTGTCCAGGAACTTGGTAATGTATGTGGTTGCTGTACTATACACTATACTATACACCAGGTGACTTTGCCATTAAATGTCTCTCTATAGTTCTGTTCTTATCAGATAATTTCCTGTAGTTGATAATGAACTCTCCTTGTTTGAAGTTATCTAAAACTTTCAATGTTGTGTAAATTTTGGTACAATTTGTTGGCTTGTTTTCATTGTAGGTATTTATGAATTATCCTGATCCTGGAACCTCAAATGATGATTCTCTGTTTCAACTGGAAGAAGCAACCTGTACAAATACTATTGCAAATTTAGATGATTTTATTCAGGAAGAATTAACAAAGGTCTACAGCTTATATGACTTCAGTCATAAACCACAAACAACACTACCAATTGCTGCTATAAAGCAAAAGGTGATTTAATGGGTTTCAGAATCAGAAAAAATGTATTCAATAATTTTTCATTATTGGTTACTATTTCAAGTTTTTTTTTGTATTCTCTAGAATTGTGAATTTTCAATGCATTTAAATATATATTATTTTAGCAGTACTTGTTTAATCTTGATTTGTTTACTGAGATTTTATTGTTTATTTAAATTATGCCTTTGGGTTCAATATTTCAATATAATTAGATTCCTTGGATAAATATTAAACATTAGTCTGAAGTAATAACTGCATTTCAGTCCATAAACTTCACATGCATTCTAGTTCATAAACTGTGCGTTACAATTGGATAAAAAGTTCTCAGTTTTCACATGGGTATAATATATTAAGGCACAATGTTTCAACGACTAAAAGCTCTGTCGTCATCTTCTAGGTGAAGTGCCGAGACTCTTCCATAACATGAGATGGAATGGTCCTGGCACTTCACCTAGAAGATGGCGACAGAGCTTTTAGTCAAAACGTCGCGTCTTAATATTTTATACCTGTGTGAAAACTGAGAACTTTTTATCCTACAATTACATTGGGAAAGTATTCAATCTTTGATGTGCTGTTACATTTTAGGTATTAAAAATAAATTTGCTTGGAGAAAAGAAAATGACCAGAATTATAAATTCATCACAAGGTGATTTCAAGTTCTATGGTCCTAATATGTATATTTACCTGCACATAGATAAAAATTGAGAGCATTGTTTGTAAATGAAAGATGCAATAGAAAAGTTGACAGGGTCTGTAAAGATGTGTGTAATGAACTAAACTGATATATTCTAAATCTTGGTTGACAGCTGTAACTCTAGAAACTCTTATTCTCTTTTAAGTCATTTATGGAAATGTAATAGTATAAAACAAATTTATGAATTAATGTTTCAGTATATTTTATATAGAATTACATTTTTATATTTTTTTATAATAAAGTAAATAAGATTTGATTTTTTCTAAACTCTTTGTTTTTCATTTTATGTGTTCCTCAGATCCTAACTGTTATTAGTTCAAATCTGGTAACAGTAATTCAGGGGTCAACTGGCTGTGGAAAAACTACCCAAGTACCTCAATACATTTTAGATGCTTGCCATGAATCAGGAGAACCTTGTAATATAATTGTGACTCAACCAAGAAGAATCGCAGCTATTACAGTGGCTAAAAGAGTGAGCGAAGAACGTGGTTGGGAGTTAGGCTCTTTGGTTGGATACCAGGTATAACTTTTAATTTCCATACTACATTTTTTTATTTAAATGTGGCATCGCTGAATAATATGTCAACTTGTAATGAGAGTCCATCATTATTCTGTGTTACTGTGACTATATAATTTAATTTCTTGTCTTTCTACTTTCACTATCTCATTTCATATACATTTCAATGTTATTGAAAGAAAGCTTATATGCTCAAGCCAAAGGTAAATGGTTAAGATTAATTAAAGTATATGGATGGAAAAATGCCGACCATACTGGAAATTAAACCCAGACCTTCCGTTTACCAGGCGGATGCTCTAACCAACTTAGCCAATCCAATCAATTCCTGATCTGGATAGCCACCCTTCACCTGATCCTGGGAATAAGGACATGAATGTGCTTGGATGTGTAAATTGTAGGTGAACTGCTTGAGGTCTGAGGGATGGAGGAATGTCGCACCGGATCAGAAGTCGACGGGATTGGCTGAATTGGTTAGAGCATCTGCCCGGTAAACAGAAGATCCCAGGTTTGATTCCTAGTCTGGTCATCATTTTTCCATCCATATACTTTGATAAATTTCAAGTTGAACGAGAAACAAAAGGATATTTTGATTTGTCCAATTACTAATCAGTTTCTGTAGTTTTGTTCCTATGGAGTGGCATATAAGGCAGGCTTTCTTTATTCAATTAGACTTCTATGTGAGGTTTTGGGTGGCCAAATGATGTTCAAGTAAAGTGCCTGTAGATGTTTTAGTGAAGAAGTGTGCATGTCTGATAGAAAATATTGCAGGTAATAAATTTTTTAGACAGTATTTAAGATTTTAATTTATGATTTTTACAATTTTATGTTTATGATATTTTTAAAGCATAATTACTAAAAATTTTATTTCTAATTTAAATTTATTGTGTGTGTAAATCCAAACATAGGTTGGCTTGAACATGAAAACATCTTCTGATACACGTATTACTTACTGCACTACAGGAGTTCTCCTTCAAAAGATTATTAATACCAAAAGTATAGGAAATTATACACATGTGATCCTGGATGAAGTTCATGAAAGGGATCAAGAGACAGATTTTGCTCTTCTGGTTATCCGAAGATTGTTAACATACATTCGAACTTTCAAGGTAAAATTTGACATAATATCCCATTAACTTAACTATCTCACTCAGGTGTGATATTATCATTGACATTCAACAGTGTACTATTCCTCTGCTTGTGAAGAAGAATTATTTTATCATCAAAAGTGTGGGTAAAAATTATTTTATTCAGTAGCCTGTAAACTGTTAATGTAACAAACACACCATAACATTTCTACATGCCATGATATTTTGGTCACTTTTCCATCCTAACAAATATTTTAATATGACACTATTGTACTTAAGTTCATATTCATTTAGTCATCATAAGTTAAAGTTTACCTTTTGTTTCAGAACTTCTGGTTAGGATAAATGACACAAGTGTATTTTACTGTTGCAGGTTATTCTGATGTCTGCTACTTTTAATGTAAAGAAATTTTCAAGCTACTTTTCCTTTACTTTAAGGGGAAACAGAGAATTGGCCCCAGTTATTGATCTTGATAGCTCCTTACCGTCCAAAAAATTCAGAGTCAGTATTTATTATCTGTGTGAATTGGAAATGCTTGGCCCGGTAAGACTTGGTTTTTGGTTATATTCTTCTTTATCTTGCATTATGAATTCAATTGTTCTGTCATAATGTGTTTCAAAACTGTGTAAACACTTTAAGAAGTGTGTATATTTCACATGTATAAACTATTTGAAAAGAAATGTCTGACATTATGATTTATTTGAAGTAAAATGATATTAACTATTGACCTACTAGATTTTGTGGTTGTGACACTCAAATTTTCATATTCAGGAAAACCTAGTCCAATAATTAGTAAGAAACTGCCCATCTTCAGGGATAAAGGTTGAAAAATTAGATTAAGATTACAACTTTGTTTCCTGTCTTACATGGCAAGTTATAACTCACTATTTCTCTTCCCTTTCCATATTGATTTCTTATATTTAAAACCATTATTCAGTATGTCTTTTTTTTGTCTTGTTTTCCAGTTACCAGAAATAAACCGAGATGAGCCAAGAATAACTCAAGAAGGTTATCAGGTTGCGATAAAGTTAATTAAAAAGTTTGATCAGCTTGAAGAACAAGGCAAAAAAAGTAAAATGGGAGCTGTTCTGATTTTCTTGCCTGGCATACATGAAATAGAAGAGTTGTATGATCACCTACTTCACATGGCCAAAAGAGAGTAATGTTACTGAATATTACAAACATTCTACTTTATTTATATATTTTTTGTGTGTGTTAATATTAATATGCATACACTTTAAAATGTACTACAGTATTTCGTGATTGGTGAGTTACAATTCAAATATGCGTCTTCAAGATTGCTAAGTAATATTTCTTATGTATTCCCTTGTGGATGTTGTCCTGATTTTCTTCTAATAAAATATGAAATATAGTACTTCCAAGTGATTGTGACACTTGGTGTAGAGAATGAATAAAGTCTTCTCAAGCTTCAAACTGAGTAAACAATTGTAGTCATAATGTTTCGATGACTTTCACTGCAACTATTGCTAGAAGACGATGTCCGTGAGCGTCATCGTTGATGGATTGTGACATTCTTCGTATATTTTTCATTGACATATTTTTGAAAGGAAATTGATATCTGATATTTGAAATAACTGAAACCTGAAAGTTCTATAGGAACAATATTTTGTTGGTAATATTTGTTTTATACATAATTCTAATTTTTATAAAAAATTATCATATTATTGTATTGAAAAGATTTGAACTATGAATTTTTATTTCAGGAAACATAAATGGTGGATTTTGCCATTGCATTCTACTATTACAACTTCTGAGCAGGAAACTGTATTCAAGCTTCCTCCACATGATCACAGAAAAATTATTCTTTCTACTAATATTGCTGAAAGTTCAATCACTGTTCCAGATATTGTTTATGGTAAGGAATTATTTTCATAACCAAATTTTGTGAGGGGGGGGGGGGGCAGGTTATGGAAGTGAAAGGTATAATGTATATATAAATATTTATATAACAATAACGATGTGTCATTTTCAAATTAATTAAAATCATTTGTATGTAAAGAAAATAAAGAAAATGGTGGTGGCTTCTCTGAAATTGAAGCTCGGCTTCACTGCTCTGCCATAATCTCTTCATATGCCTATGATCACATGTAAAAATCTGTTTCTATTGAAAACAATTGGGATATAATTTTAATTCCCTTTTTATCAGACATTAAACTATATTTGGTCCTATATTTTTAAGACAGTTATATTAAAGTTAACAACTTTCAATAAGAAAGGTTATAGCACACGTCAACAGTGAAAACGTGTAGTGCATATTGAGAGAAGGGAGGCAGCACACATGACTCATACAAGCTCTAGGCACTTACTGAGGCTAATTGGCAGTGTACGGGTAGGGGATAGCATGTGCGAAGAAGAGCTCTAAACCGGACCACCAATAAATGAGATATGCTCAATTTTTGGAAAATTAGTAGCATATTTATTTGTGTAAAATCCTTTCTGATAAAAATGTGTATCTGAGGACATTTATTGCTTTTTAAATCCTGATATTTAAGATAGCTTACTAATCATAATTGTCATTATTTTCTTTCAGTTATAGATTTTTGTCTAACTAAAGAGTTGGTTTGTGATCAGGATACTAATTTCACAACATTAAAGATGTCTTGGGCATCTAAAACTAATTGCATTCAACGAGCTGGTCGTTCAGGAAGAGTTGCTGATGGCAGAGTTTATCGATTTATTCCACGAGATTTTTATGATGTAAGCTAATATTGTTACAAATATTTATCATTATTGTTACCTGTCACATAGGTAATTATAATTTCATGATTAATATTATTAAAGGAAATATTTCTTATGCAGCGTATACACAGACACCGACTATGATGTAGGAGGTCCAGATTAAAATTCTAATTCTCCTGAATTATTTATCAAGTGTGATTAACATTGAAGATGCAATAGATTATTATTTGGTTGAGTCTATTTATTCTGACTTGATTCATTGCATAATAAATATTTGCCTGAAATCCTTGTCCCGATACACTTCTCCAATAGAATTGTTCCTACGCACCTCACAAATGTTTATGGCCATCTCCAATGCTTTTGTCCATCTATTGAATTCAAACACGAATGTGACGGGAAATGTCACACTTTCTCTACTCCATTTTATGGTGTTCACAGCTGCATTTACTATCTGAAAGAAAATGAAAAATTCAATACTTAAACTTGAGCACAACAATTGAACTTTAACAAAAATTTCAATCAATAAATAAACCAACACCAACTGGATCTCCGACACCTGAAACATAAACACTACAAAATTATGCACAGACTTAATTTGGAAACTCACAAATCATGGCTCCTGCTTGATTTCATTTTTTTAAATGTGATACTTAAGCTAACACTGTCACTATGTATTAACCTGTAAACTCTTTGTGAGTAAACTAACAAAAAATGAAAATTAAGTTATGATTCTTTCCGCTTATTAGGGACCTTTGACTATCTCTTCTGTTATGCAGACATTATAAATATTATAAAAATAAATATTAAAATATAGCAATAGTAAAACAACTAGACAAATAATTATTGCATTACTTATCTTGAATTTGTATGTTTCTAGCTTTGCTTACTAGAGGAAGGAGTGCCACAGTTATTAAGATGTCCTCTTAGTAGAGCAGTTTTGCAGGCTAAAATGCTTAATATGGGAGATCCAAAGTCTTTATTAGGTCTGGCAATGGATCCACCTGACCTTTCTAATATAGAGAATGCAGTTTTATTGTTGAAAGAGGTCAGTGTTATAATTTGTTTTATATTACATAATTATGCAAGATGAAATAACCCAAGAATTTTGTTGTATAGAAATGGTGGAACAATGTATTTATTAATATTTTTAAAATAAAAATTTGCATCCAAGTATACCACAATTTTTAAATTTGTTCTGGATAATAATTAATAATTTAATCTTGTCACTGTGTAAATCAGAATAAAATCATTTTTCATTAATGAAATTAAACTTCACAATCATTGATGATCTTGAAGTACAGTATGGAAAAGAAAAAAATATTGAGACTTAAACACAAAATACAAGGAAGCAATGGCAATATGAAAACTGCAAGAATATTCACAAGAGTAATAAATTGAGTAGAAAAAGTATGACCTGAATTTCTCAATACATTTGTTACTATAAAATGTTTAAATTGCATATGATTGACACACAACTTTTCCCTGGGAATAAGCCATAAGCAATTTGGGTAAAACAAAGAATGAATATATTGAATATGAAAATGTATGAGATGCTGTATATAATTATAAATGTTAAATCAATATGTGTGCTAAAAGCAGGGTGCTTAAATCAGAAAAATTGTGTTTTAACTGTTAGAGAACCTACTTCTTAAAAAAGAGTGAAATTATTCCATGTCTCTGTCAAAAATAAAAATTAATTATAGGATAATAATCTACATAAATAAAAATAAATTATATTAAACATGATTAAACTTTTGCAAGTAATTTTGACTGAGAGGTGAACAGAATCAATGGCTTTCATTCATTTCCACAAAAGTGTATGTATGAACAATTTCTGATTTATTAACCTATATTTGAAACAAATTGTTATGTATGTCTACTTCTATTAATAATTTGGACTTGATCCAATTGATTTATTATGTTCCAAAGTACATTGTTTCATCTGAGTAAATTTATTAAGTTAATAATTTCAGATTGGTGCACTACTTCCAACTAGTAATGGAAGATATGTATTAGATGATGGAGATATAACATTTATGGGTAAAGTTATGGCAAAACTTCCAGTTGATGTATTAATAGCAAAATTCATTATTTTGGGACATATTTACAGTGTTCTTGAAGAGTCTATCATTATTGGTAAGTGATTAATTATTCTCATATGGTCATGCAATGTATGCTATAAGATTTTTATATTTAGCTTTATGATTAAACTCATTTGGTTAAGAAAAACCATTGTCTTTTAGGAGCTGCCATGTCACTGAAAAGTGTTTTCAGTTCACCATTTAAGGAGCAATTAGCAGCTTATCATTCAAAACTTACATGGGCTGATAGTTCTTGCTCAGATTCTATTGCATTTTTAAATGCATATAAGGTAATGCCCATCCACTGTTAAGAATAATCTTAATATAATGTAAGTGGAAAGCTTCGAAACTCTATAATTATTAAAATAATTTACAATTTCGCAACTGGCAGACATTCAAAATTAATAATATATACAAATAAACTGTTTATTTGTAGTGCACACCTAATGTGGTAGTAGAAGAGATGTAGTGATTTAGAAATTTTTATTAATATACCTATGTGCAAGTAATTTTTGTTATAATTAATTTTTAACTGCCTTTTTGGACATTATATATTACTAGCTGGGTGCCTGGTGTTTCCCGGGTTGTCATTATTAAACTCGGCAATATCCATAACCCTGGATTTGAACCCAATCTTGATTGTTTTTTGCGTTATTTTTATGTAATGTCCCTCCACCTGCACCTCTAAAGGTACTCCCCTCCCATTCCAAAAGGAATTGAAATTATACACACAAAAAATTGAGGGAAACACTATCAATCTGACTGGCCCAAAATATATTTATCCGTGTAAAGAGTTCTCAGGTTTCTGGTCGGGTAACTTGATTTGAGCACAACGTTTCCATGGCTCAAATCACGTTACCCGACCGGAA
Source organism: Zhengitettix transpicula (assembly GCA_037074705.1). NCBI lineage: Eukaryota > Metazoa > Arthropoda > Insecta > Orthoptera > Tetrigidae > Zhengitettix > Zhengitettix transpicula. The sequence goes on from CM073593.1 coordinate 94,052,133, forward strand.
ACCTGAGAACTCTTTATACAGAATATACATCGGGAAAACTTACGCTCTTAATTATATTTATCCGCTTCAAATCATTTTAGTTTAAAAATTTCCACCCCAGTCCATCCCCACCCTTTGGTTGCCTTACCACTACAGTGTTTTACTACAGTTCGTTTTTGGTTCACAAGGAACACATGGTCTAAATCAGATTAAATTTGGTCCATGGGTATAGATTTGTATGTAGAAGATAGTAACATACATACACACAAATGTACAGTCAATTTTATTTATTAGATTAACCAATAGAACTTTTAATTATTTACTTCAGAAGAAAACTACTATGTACATGTCAAGCTTATGAAATTTTCATAAAATGATACACAGTTCCACAAATATAGAAGCATTTAATATTATCTAATTCGATTTTTAAAAACATTATTTTGCAATGAAAATATTTACAGGTCTGGAGACACAACAAAAGCACCGGGTTTTTTTCACGACCTGTTGGTGGAGGAGAAAAATCTTGGGCTAAACGTTACTTTATTCAACTGAGCACAATGCATGAAGTAAATGCTCTTATTACTGATATAAAAATGCGTTTAAAGAGGATGCAGATTGAAGAAACTGTTGGAGAAGGGAAAATAATATGGTCTGATGTAGAGAAACCCTTTGTGCTAAAAGTATGTATAGATGTTTTTGTCCAAAGCTGTATATATATTTATCATGTCTTTTGCATTATCATAACATCAGATGATGTGTATGCAACTTATTTTCCGTATTAACAGAAAAACATTTTTAAATGTATATATCGACAATATAAATAATGAAGGTCTTTATATATTTTAAGACATTTCAAAAAGTCTGATGAATTGATTTTAAATGTTTACGACAATTTTAAAGTCAATGAATAAGATCATTTGTTTGACTGAAAAAATTTGCGTTATTGTTACTGCATGATTTGCAGTGTTTTTAAATTGAATAATAGCCAAGTAGTAAGCTGTCTTCTCCACCACATGTTGGAACTAAAATATAATGATATGGAAAATATATATATATATTATTTTTTGTCTGCAGATCGTTATTGCTGGAGCATTTTACCCTCACTATTTTGTTAGAGGTGCTCAGGGAGGACAAGTTGATGAAAGAGAAGCAGTTAGACAGCTTGTAGGCCGCAACCCATGCTCAACTATATTTCTTCAGGGAATGCCACATAACCAGCCTGGTCGACTTTACACATGTAGCATAAAAGAAGCTCTGAAGGAATGTGGACAAGACATGAAAGTTTCATTTGATGGAACTTCGTAAGTTTTATAGAGAATTATGTTTTAAATACTTTTATATTATGAGTGTTATATATTATTTAGAAAGCATGTGATTAATCTTGTCTTTCAGACAATTTTGTTTCTTGTTAATTGAATTGTCACATAATTAGTATGTATTAGGATAGTCTGGATAGTTATATTGAAATATCATCAATGTTTATGATATATAAAACTGACTTGCTCCACATTCTCCAATTTTGTCATAAATTTAGGTTTAAAAAAATTCTGATGTATACCTAATCATTACTTACATTTCTACTTTTAAATTAAATAAATGTTATCTAATAAGTTTTATAAAATTGCTGTGTTTTAGAAGTCGTCATATATATATATATATATATATATATATATATATATATATATATATATATATATATATATATATATATATATATGTGTGTGTGTTGCTTCATGTAATAAAATGTTTGTCCTGTACTATTTCTTACTTTTTAACAGGAAAGTGTTTGTTGAATTTCGTAATCATGGATATGAAAATACTGATGATCGTAACTTAGTTGCAAACATACCAGGCAAAGTTTGTATGGCTGTATATCGTGCAATAAAGTTGCGACATGTAAAGAAGGGTGTTCCTATAGACATGATGATGTGAGTATTTGCACTATATTATTGAAAGAATGTTAAAATTTCTCTCATGTTTTGTTAGACATTGGTGTGAATACAAAGAATTTAAGTATTTGCAAATTATTGTTTTTGTGTTGTATTGTAGTAATTGTTAACTATATTGGCAGAGGTCCCAGTAGCATATTTATCGACAGATATATAAAAATAATATTCAAAGGTTTTTTCTTTATAGAACATCAATAGTACTTATCAGTGGCGGCTTGTGAGTTTTTTAAGTTATGTGCTACACCATCCCAAACAATTTTTACGACAGTAGCAATGTAAAATAATAAAACCACAGCAATAGTGTTACCAGTACTCTGTGGCAAATGACCCAACCAATAATACGCTACATCATTGCAATCCCGTGCTGTGGAAGTTTGAGCACAGATAGCATTAGTAGGAGTGACCGCACGCTAGGAAGCCAGTTTAATGTCTTTGAAATCAAAGCAGAAATTCAGTCATACATACAAGTATTATAGAGGTTCTTAAAATTAAGAAAACATCATTCTTCCTAAATTTAATTATGTACATACACATGAGCCGCCACTGCTATTGTTCAACATTTATACAGAATTAAGTAACTAGAATATTATATCCATAAAATATTTTAATCTAGAAATTAAAAGTACTCTCTCTTTTGTGTAAGTAAGTATTCAATGCAAGTCTGCAAATAGCTTTCTATAGATAAGTGTAATATCTGTTAATTGGTTATAGTAAATAATAATTTACCTTATACAAATTAATTTAGTTCTGTTGTTTACTTAAACTGTAAACCTAAATAAATTTTAAATGTTTTGCCTCTCAGGCCACAATTAGCAGCAGAAAGAATAAAAGAACTAGGACTTAGCTTAAAAGATAATGACTGGAAGTTGGACAGAAAGGAAAAAAGTAATGCAGTTTTTCCTTCAGTAAGCAGAAATTCTATGGATGTATATGTAGCACATGTGAGTAGATTTTAAACTGGGAATTTTATTTTTGTGCAGTTTATTAAGTACAAATACATACATACATACATACGAATATAATTAGTATGAAAGATTGATAGAGGTTTGTACCTAAAATTGAGTGCACTGTCATCACATTTGTCAGGAAAAAGATTTTCAAATTTTATATAAGATATATATGTTACAGATTGTTGATCCAGGACATTTTTGGGTGTATCAGATACAGTCTAATGATACTAATGAACTTCAGGCTTTGTATGAGGCTCTAAATGGAGACGATGAACTTCCGAAACTCCAGAAACCAGCAAAAGTTGGTGATATGATAATAGCACCATATGCAGATGGCCCAAATAAGCCAAAGATGTATTACAGAGGTCGTATAGATGCGATAATAGCAAGAAAAGGACAAGAACCTTTGTCAGAAGTGAGCAGTATTAATATTCTTGATATAAAATTACCAGTGATGTTGAGGCGTTATTTTATATAAATATATCCTAATTTTTTTAAACATTTATTAAACTGATATTGTCTAGAATCAAAATATTATATAAAGAAATATTCATTTAAAAATGTTTAAGCTTTGGCCATAAATTATCTTAAATTAAGTCTGCCCTATTTCTTTGATATTGTATATCTTTTATTATTTATGCATGAATATAAAAAATCAAATTATATATTTTTCTTTCACAAAAATAAAGTACAAGGGTGGTTCAATAAGTAATGCCCCCCATTTTTTCTCCTTAAATAAATTAGTTATGTGGGTACCAAGAATTTTAACCGACCAGAATAAAGAAACGAGAAAAACGATAGTGTGTGAATTCTTGCAGTGCTTCAATTTGGAGGGAGAGGTATTATGGGGTGAAATTGTGGCTGGAGATGAGACTTGGGTGCATTTCATTGATCGTGAATCAAAGAGACAGTTAATGGAATGGCATCACACACCATTGCCGAATTCAAAACTGTGCCACAGGGAAAGTTATGGTGACAGTATTCTGGGATGCAAAGGTGTGATTCTTGTTAACGTTTTGGAACCGGAATGCACAATTAATTCTGTCCAATACATCATCACGCTCAAAAAGTTTTAAAGCACATCTTCAGCGAGTTCACCCAACAAAAGCAATGTTCTTATTTTGCATGACAATGCAAGACCACAAACCAGTTGTCATACAACTGAAGTGATTGTGAAAATTGGATGGGATGTCCTGCCTCATCCACGATACAGCCCTAACATACCACCATCAAACTTCCATCTGTTCGGGTCATTGATCGTTGGATTGAAGATGAGTAGGTTGTGAAAACTTCTGCTTAGGAAGCACAATCACACTTTTTACCACAGTGGAATACAGGTGGGAAGAAACTGGAAAATAATGTAGACTATATTGAAAGGTGAAAACTTAATCATTAATGTTGTGGATTTATGCTGTGGATTTATGCTGTGTAAATTGCATTTAATTGTCTTGACAAAAGTGATAAAAAATAGGAGGCATTACTTATTTAACCACCCTCATATATCATGATTTTCAAGTGTTTTGCATTATTATGTTATATGTAACAGAAATCTGAGATATCTAAAAGTGAAATAAATTTGTAGGTATTCTTCATTGACTTTGGAAATAGAAGTATTATACCAGTGAGTGAGTTACGAGATTTTTCTGCTAAACAAATTTCTGATGGTCTTACGAAGCTTGCCCCTCTTGCTTTTGAGTGTGTTTTATCTGAGCTAAAACCATCTCAATTTAAGAACCCTCGAGGTGTTTGGTCAGAAGAAGCTTTACAAGAATTCTCAAAAATGGTGCTCGGGAAGAAATTGATTGCAAAGGTTTGTAATTTACTCTTTATATTTATATTAGAAATAACACAGTTTTCAGCATGTGTAATATTACCCTATATGTAAAATGAGAATAGAACTTTATGCCACTTTAAATTCTAGAATTACATTTACAATATTTCTCACTGCTTTTTTTCATTATTTATTGTACCACAGATTCATTTACTGTTAATTAGAAACCTCATCATACTATAAATTTTCTCTAACTTAACTCATAAATTAAATCATAAAAAATACAATTTTTATTTGGCAAACATGAAAGAGAATTATGTTTATTTCTAAATGGGTATTGTGAGTATTCTGTGTTTGCCATATGTCTTGGAGAGTTTGCAAATACATGCCAGTGTTATTTTGAAAAGTCTGCAAATAGTTTTGTAGCATTAAAGAAAAATACGAGGTGTTCATTATCAAGTACAAGTTTCAACTATATTTCTCTCAACATTTTTATTGAATATTTATTCTTCACATAAAAAAAATACACATTTCTTTCTTTTGCTCTGTTTAATTTTATGATGTTGTAGTTAATATATTGTATTCTTTGATGAAGTTCTTGGGTAAATAAGTGCCAAACTTTCTTTCTTTTCTAGATATATTCTGTTGTCAATGGTGTTATTTCTATGGAACTATTTAAATATTATGAAAATAGACCTACATCATGCAGCATCAATAAGAAACTTATAGAGCTCGAATTGGCAGAACTTGCTGAAGAAAGTTACTTGTCAAAGGTATGCATCTGAATTTTTTTTACCAAATGTACCATCAGATTAAAAGAATTTTAGATACAGAAAATTCCAATTCTGATTAAAGTACTAACACATTATTAGTAGAACAAGTGTAAGTCATGGTCTGTATATATTATATTTAGTTCAGCATAAAAGATCCATACTTGCCATTTGCCAACTCTCTAAAATTTGAACTACTTCTCCCCAAACAAAATATTTATTAAATTTTATTTGAAAAATATGAATTTGAACTTGTTACTTTCTTTATAGCATTACTTACTGATTGTGTGGTGTTTTCCACATATTTATTTATATTATATGCTAGAAAATTAATTAATTAGACAGTAATCTCTTCTAAATTTCAAATATTATGTAGTTAACTTATTTCACCTCGCCTCATACCGAGTTGGGGTGAACATTCGACTGAACAGCCATTAGGGGCATCATTATGTTTTGTCACTAATATGGGCTATTTTGGATTTTTCCTCTTCTCTTTGTCCCTTTACACCGAGGGGGGCTGAATTTTAACTTAACTGGTGTGATGAATGTTTGCACAGAAACCAGCAACCACCAGAAATATGAATTTAACACCAATTTTGGTCATTTTCACATTATTTTTGTCACCCTGATCACTGGTGGTGATCCTCTTCCTCGTTGTTAAGGTTCAAAATCAAACTTAAACTGTATCAAGAGTGACTATTACTCTCAGAAATCCTAATAACTTTAATATTGGTCATTTTTGCATTATTTTTAATGTCTTACACACACAATTTTTTCCTAAATGTAAGTTTTATGTGGACCAAGTTTGGTTGAAATTACTCCATGAATATGTATTTGGACGTACACACATGTGTGCATGCACACACACACACACATAATTATTTGTTGGCCTATATCTGAGCCCTTTGAAACAGTCTTGGGTGTTAATTATAATTAAATTTAGGTTAACTCATTAATTGTTCAAAATGTAATTTCCCTTGGTTTTCTATAGATAAATCATGAAATGAGAGAACAGCAAAGTGAATGGACAAGTGATCAAAGGCATGCTTTTGACATTCAACAAGAAGAAAGTTTCATTCAAAATGAAGAACCAGATCCAGAGCCACCGCTTGCTCAAGAATGTCGCTTTAAGGTATTGAACAAATAACTCAACCTTCATTGATGATTATTTATCAGTAAAATATTAAAATTTCTTTGCTTGACTTGCAACTTGTTAATTTCTTATACATATTAGAATCGGTCATAATTTAATTAAAATTAGGCTCCTTGTTTTCTTCTCCGTAATGTATATGTTCTCCTGATGGAAGTCACTAGGCTGGAACAAAATGACGTGTGTTTATTTTGTACCCTATTTTATTATTATTATTATTATTTTTACAACTTTTAGTTAAATGACTTTATAAATACTATAATATAACTATTGAAGTTAACAATATATTAAATTCTGATATGTTCTGACTATTTAAGATTAAATTACAAATAAACCGCAGCCTTTTAATATTATAAAATGATTTTTTTATAGAAATTATACATTTCGTCACTATTTGTGACTTCTTCAAGTATAGAAATTGTAACAATGCAAGAACTATTTTTTATTTGCCAAAAATAAGGTTCATTCAGAACAAGAATGATTTTTATAAGCAACATAAATCACATTGAGCTTCACTCAATGGAATACTCGTAAAACAATAACTGAAAACTCAACCAATATTAATAATGGTTAATTACTAAGTAATTTTTTTAAACTTTTACTTAGTCACCTCTATTTGTCTGAACAGTTTAAATGTTGGACTCAATGTCCTGTCTCCACAATATCCTGCCATGTTAAAATTATAATTCTCCTTAGCCAAAAAAGGAGTATTATAATTTAATTTGCCAAGGAGTAGCAAATAGGTATTTGAGACCTGAAATGTGCAGTTTTCTGTCAACTTTCAAAATGCTCACCACTTTTGCAGTTGTGTGTTTCTAATATTAACAAGTTGGAATGTGTTCACCAATTTACTGTACAGTACAGCACATTGCTGTATGTAAAGAAATATTTATAAAGTACTGGACTATACTAAGATTCCATCAAACATGAATAAGAATGATCAAAGATTGAAATCTTTCCTGGTGTAATTGTTCTATAAACAGTTCTCGGTTCCTACAAGGGTATAATATATTTAAACGCACCACTTTGCCTAGAAGATGACGACAGAGCTTTCAGCCATCGAAATGTTGCGTTTAAATATATTATACCCGTGTGAGAACCGAGAACTGTTTATCGGGTGAATAAGAATGTGCTCTGATATAAAAAGGTTGTTCTTAATACTATGGATAGAGCAGGAAGGTAGTATAGAACTATGGTCTGTGTGAAATTTTTAATGCCTGGCCCACTATTCCAGTACACAAGGCCAGATTATTTAGAGTCTACTACTCTACATAAGTAATTAAATTTGTTGTATTAACAAATAATAACTCATTTAAGTTATTTAATACAAATTATATTAATGGTCTGCAAGCAGTATTACATCAATACAATAGTCAATCATTACTTTAGTAATATATAAATGTCCAAATCTCTTTCAGAACCACACATTTGATAAAAATTATTTCAGTTGGATCATCCTATATTGTTTCAACTTCATCTAGTATGTTTCTTCCTTTCTATGATTACTCATTGATTTCAGAACATAATTAGAGTGTTTATTATAAGTAATGTAAAACCTATCTGCTTTTTTACCTACCAACGTTTCAACCATATTGACTTACAGACATAAGTATAATAATTATAAGATCTTTGCCTGATCCAATATTCTTTGTATAATTGCTGATAATGACATATATTTTTTGCAGAAAGTACTAAAAGGACCATACAGTCCTTTGGAAATGAAACTATACAATTTAACTCAAGCAGGAATTCGGCGACAAGTTAATATAGAATGGAGTTCAGTTAATTCTGTTCTTCTTGATACTGATCCTCAGGACCCACATGAAAGGTATTTGACAGAAAGTTTTTGGAGTTCCTCTTTTTAACAAATTTATATTTATTTGTGATAATTGCTATCATTCTTAAACCAATTTTTTCCCTCTTCATTTTCAATTAGTATATGTTCCTGTTTGTCCGAGAAAGCATTTTAATATTTACGTTCAAAAGTATATTTCTCTCATATAATTAATTTTCATAAGATGGGTTAAATTATTTATCTTCTGCAAATATTAGTTCATAATTTATTTATTGAATGCACTTTTATTAGGATATTAGTTGCTGCCTCCGTTGGGTTAAATCCTGCTGGAGATCGTTTAACCCTGAGACATACAACACTGTTACCTAATATCCATGGTCTCCCAGCCATTTTGTGTCTTATTTTTGCACCAACTGTTGAACTAAGGTAAAGTAAAATAATAATTTGCATGCTAAATAGGGTTTAATAAAAAATTTGGTTCTTTTAAGATTATAACATTATTTTTGTTTTGATAATATTTTATGAAGGTTGTTCAGTGGTATTTTGTTGTTTTAATTAAAATTTCTGCTGCAGAATAAATGAAGGCATGACCAGGTACACTGGTGCATTATGTGGCGTTGGTTATGATCGCAGGACTTTCAAGTCTTTGTTTCCTGAACACGATATTGAAGTTGTATTTGACACAGAAATTACTCTTCAAGATTTGCAAATAGTACGTAATTTTTATACTGATCATCTATATGCAACTTATATTTCTGTAGGTGAGCTCATAGTAGCTGAGCCTGTATAAAATTATTTCAATGTAAGGATGTTGGTGAAGAATTACATTTTGAAGATTTTCTTCTTTCTTGTAATATTTATCACTCAACTCTTAAATAGCATTTATATTCCAAATTAATTTAATTAAATTTTTTTTAATTACTTAAGGCTATTAAATAACTCCTGAATTACTAACTATATTATAACACTATTAAGTTAGTTATTTTATATATGTATCAGTTGTCCTCGGGTGAAAGGTAAGGATAAAATATTTTATAACCTAACAGTTATGGCAGAAACAGATATCAATTATATATCTTAATATCTGATCAAATTCTCTGGGGATTCCAACCGAGTTGGGAAAAAAATTGAGGATTAATTTGTGGGAGCATTTATACCCACCAAAATAATATACCTTACATAGTAACACACACAATAATTTTGAGTTCTGGTAAAACAATGTAAGGAAATGTGATGTCATGTTGAATTGTTAAGACTAAGATAATGATATAATTTCCCAGCTTTGTGATTATTTTGTGGTAGAATTATATTCATGTAATTTGTTGAAAATATTATTCTATTGTTTTTTACCTTTCACTCAGATAAATAGGTTACGTTATTGGATGTCCATATCAATGTATACTGAAGAAGGTGAGGACAATCCAGATGCTGGGCGAAATGGTATCATAAAGTGCCAAAACAAAGTGAAGGAGATCTTATTTGAGTAAGTTTACCTATGAATAACTTGTCAATTTCAAAATCATTGATTTTAGTGAAGGACAGTGTTTGTCCTGTTTTATATATATATCCACTGTGTTATAGTTGCTAAAGATCGTTTATGTTGGGTGGTGACGCTAATGCAATTTTACAAACTAATTATAAATCATCACTTATCCATAATATTTACGTGTTAAGAAGTCCTTGTTTAACACTGATTTCTTTGGTGCTCGAACTTCCTGGAACGCGCACCCCCCCCCCCCCCCCTGCTCCTCCCAGTTCAATAAGGTCTTTACTGTATGTGTGTTTATGATGGATATATATTTTAAAGTTTATATTAAATATAATGTAATGTATTAAATTGAATTGAAGATTATTTAACACTTTTACATATAAAAGAAAATCACAATCTTTATACTTAGAACATTTTATCTCCACAAGTCTTTAAAGTATTCTTTCAAATAATGTTCATCAGATTATTGAAAATTATGTATTGGTAGGCTAAAGTACACTTTCTGTTCAGGGATTTAAGTGAAGGAACAAGACTTCACTTCATAGCAATATATATATATTAATTGTAATAGTGAGAATGTGACATTGTCAAAAATATTGGTATGGAAAGGATAGAGAGATAGGTTGTGGCTTACCTGAAAGTGAAGTGCGGTGTCGCCATGAGGAACTGAAGGTTGTTCTTCAAATTTTCGGAGGCTCTCAGCCTCCTGCAGTCCGCAGCCGGCCGGTGCACGGAATGGTGTAACACTCCTTCCTGAAGAAGGAGGCTGAGAGCCTCCGAAAATTTGAAGAACAACCTTCAGTTCCTCATGGCGACACCGCACTTCACTTTCAGGTAAGCCACAACCTATCTCTCTATCCTTTCCATATATATATATATATTACCCAAATAATTAAATTTTGTATAAATTATTTTATGATATGTAGGTTGTTTAAGACGGAACGTAAACCAGTAGAACTTCAGATTACTACTTCCCAATTCAAATGGAAGAAAATTCCTGATGACCGTCTCTTGAGCCCAGGGGAAATGCCAGATTTTGAACGAGCTATTTTCCCACTTCATTGGGCTGTAGAGTTAGATGAAAATAATGAGCTTAAAAAGCAAATTGCACATTTGAAGCAGTTACAAGAAATAGCAAAAGGGTAAGTTAAAATTAAATTATAAAGTAATAATAAGAAAAATAGACAAATGCAAGTGATGATATTAATACCAGAAACTTTGTGTAGTATGTATATCATCACTTCTTTTGTGTATCTCGCTTATTAATTTTCTAAACAGACATATATTTTTCACTTTAAATTATTAAGTATTAGAACTGAACATGCCTACTCAAAATTTAAGAATGTGGAGATATACTAACCAACGATACATTAAAATAATCACTATGACTTATTTTATATAGAAATAGTAACTGTTCACAGAAAACTGTGTGAAAGATATTCACGTTGCATTAATATATTTGGGTAAGGTTGTCTTGTCTGAAGTGTGGGAAACATTTTTATGTTTTTGTAAAATAGATGAAATATCTATTTTGGTGAAAAGGTGTGATATGGTTCAATTTGGAGAAACTGTGGTTAGGCCAAATGAAGTTCCATTTTATACTCTTATTTGTAAGCAGATATTATTGAAACTGGATAAAAATTCTCGGTATTCACACGCCTAGAAGATGACGTCGGGGATTTCTGTCGTCAAAACGTCACATTTTAATCGCTGTCGGCACCCGTGTGAATACCCAGAACTATTTGTCCAACAATTACACTGGGAAAGTCTTCAATCTTTGATTATTGAAACTGTTCTGAATATTTTACATAATTTTATGTGGTCCATCATTTTATCCTATTTGACATTAACAAGCATTCATTAAGATTTGGGTTTTGTGTCGTAACTCTTGAACTCTTGTACAAATGTAAAGTTAATTTTAAATTATAAATTAGGGCTCAAATTAAAAGTACTGTCTAACTTAACTCTCCCTTGGAAAGCAGTCACAATATGAATTATTTCAATATTGTATCTTTATTATATATAAATGTATATATTTTATATAAGAGCATTCACTCTTCTATATATTCAAAGATGTATAAACAGATTGAATATTTTCTGTTGGAAGTATTTAAAATGTTTACTGTAAGAAATTTAATCTGTTCATATTCAATTCCTTATTCTAAAACTTTTTTATTGCAGAAGTAGTTGTTGGGAAATGGTGCATTGTGAAATATGCCAAATGAATATACATGGAACTGCTGCTTTAAAAGTACACTTGCAATCATCAATCCATAAAAATAAGGAATTAATGATAACTCAGTTAGCCTAAGTATTTTAGGAAATAAGTGGAATAAATTTTTTGTTATGTATTCATGTATGTGTTTATACAAAATTGTAAATGTTGACTATATTCAACATTTACATCAAAAGTTGATGTCTGAAGTGTAAAATTTAATTAATTTATACAAGAGTACAAAAAATTGTTATCATGCATATGACATTAATAAGAAATTGTATAATTTTTTTATTTTGTTTTGTGATATTTTTATAATATATTTCTATTGTTAAATTAATAGATCACTGTTTTATTTCATTATATCAGGTCGTATTTAATTTGATGAAAATGATTGTATCTTTAAAAGATATACAAAATAATTGGGAACATATTCATGAAGTGATATGTTTTACCTGAAGTATAATGATTTTATTCTTACAATTACTTTAAATAGTGTTCAATATTATTACCAGAAAAGTGGAAGTTTAAGCCAAGTTCCTGTGGTGTAGTGGTCAGCATCACTGCCAGACCTGAATCCCAGCAAGGGATTGTTCAGTGTGCTTGCAATGAACGTTGTCAGTTTTCATCAGCTTCTCTCTAGTGTTTGAACCCAGACTCTTGTTCATCAAATGTCTTATTATTAGTACTACATCAATGGAAGGAATTATCCATATAAAGGGAGAAGATACAAATACTTTTAATTTGATATGGATATTAGCGATATTAATTATTGACCACAAATCGAAACACCTGACCAACCTAAAGTATGAGTATATATCTTACTATATAACATTTGCATTGTTTACAAAATATTAATTCCATTCCACCTTATAATTAAAAGTTTCCTACAATACCTGGTTGAGAGTAGCCATTAGTCTATAGTGTCTTATTTTCCACCACACTCCCACCCAACTTGATTGTTGCTATTGGTATAGGAATACATTAAGTGTGTGCCTATCCTTCAATTATAATTATCATAGTAAGCTACTTTCATAACAAAAGAGATTCTTACCTGTCAGCTCATAAAACATTTACCAATTAAAATATAGATATTACACATCATAATGGTAAAATAAAAAAGACATCTCACTTGATAACTGCCACAGCACAGTTGATTTAAACAAAAGCAGAAAAAAAATAGTAGTGACACAACTTGAATTTGTCAACTGTAATTGTTTTTCCAATCACCTGACGAAAGGCACAAAACATTGTGTGGTACTAATATAATCAGTTAATTTTGTCAGCTTTTGTCTAATTCACCTAATTATTATATTGTTTACACACATATATTCTTATTTAAAAAATCTATATAACTGTTTGCTGATTCACCTGTATTGTTTTTCAGAACATGTAATTAGTTTACACTATCATTTTGAACACTGCTACCCCAATCAGACAAAATATTTGTAAAATATACTTTAATACAGGTCAAAAGTCTGCAAATACACACTGATGCCTGTTTCATTAGTATGTAAATATTTCATACTTGGAACAATACAGATAAAACTCCCAGAAGCTTCAGCGACATGCTGTGAAGGCAAGACAATGGACAGTTAGGACATCAATGTGTGAATAGTGGCGAGGACTAGCTGCCAGAATGCAGGCTTTGAGAGGGTTTGAACAGTCCTCCAGAGAAATTGGTGATCAATAGGGACAAATTTCCTCAAATAAAAGATCTGGATATTTACCATGATTGAAAGAAAGATGAGGAGAGCACTTAATTCTGACAGTGACTCCCAGAAGAAGAAAAAATTGTGATCTGGGTGGGATGTCAAAGGAAAAAGTTATGGATCAGATTTTGAAGGAGTTAATCTGTTATGAAGTAATTGATAGGAAACCAATGAGAGGTTCTCACCTGAATTAGCGACCACTAATTCACCAACAACCCACTTCCTCCTGGGGCTAGCAAATAGCACCGCATGATTCTACTTACCAGATGAGTACACTTTACAAACCAGAACACCACAATATGTGAACATAATTGTATTTCGGTAGATATCTGCTTACGAATACCGCTTTGAGAAATTAATGAGCTGTGGAACAAAATTCAATTAAATAAACTGTGGTCCCAAGTCAAAATATATAAGGAAACCTGTGAATGTAACAAATCTTGGGGAATATAGAAAAAAATCTATTGGATTGATGGGTATATGAAAATGACCTGTGCTTGCATGGATTGCCGCCAGGATTATTTTCAGGGAGGTGCATCTGCATCTACACACTATACTATTAACGAATAAAATATTTATAATAGTGCTTCCTTATAATTATAGGTAGGCAAATAAAATTAGATGTTGAATGTGAGTCACATCATTGCTGGGAGGAAACCAATTACAATAAGTAAATATGAATATAAAGGCATTACACGATTACATAAATAAATTAACGTCAGTCTCGCCGCGATGGAGTTTGAGGTCATTTTCTTGAATGCTCTAAAAATAATAATTGTGAAGAACATGATGTTGAATTTAAGTGTTCTCGAAGGGTGGCAAGGCAGGCCTGCAGATCAAATCAAGCGTCAAAATATCTATCTTCATCCCATATTTACATTCTATAATTTCTTCTGTGAGAAATCGACAAGGTGGTGATCAAATTTGGACATCGGCACCAGTTTTTATCCAAATGGTGACTTCATAAAAAATTAATTTTTTTTTTCTGTGTATTTTCTTTCATGGGAAGGGGGGTGCAAGTGTCTATGGGTGCTCGGAATGCAGGGAAGAAGAATCTGTCATAAACTAGATGTGGATATATATTGTTTAAATAACATGCATCAAATAATAATGGAAGTAGGTTATATAGTTGTCATATACATTTTCTCTATTAACAACTCAATAGCACAAATGTATGCGAATGACTTTCATTTTCAGTCTTTCCGTTTAGAAGTACACTGATCTCTGGAGAATATGTCGCACGTCGTCGTCAGTATGCTTCTGTTTTGTAGAATCTCCATGATGTCGTTGGCATTGTTCTCGTCGAAATCTCTGGAACGGGCCATCACCTCCTTGTTGTTGTCCCAAGAGCTCATGCCCACGTACTTTTCTTCTCCGCTTTTGCTGTTGACCGACATCACGAGGTTCGTCATCGACCCGCGCGACTCCGTGGAGTCGGTCTCCGGATCTTCGCTGGTTTCACTTCGGCTTTCAGACTGAGGTTTGCACTGGCACGTTGGACGACAGCCGAACATGTTTGCCATGCGTTTGAAAATATTTGGTACCTCTGTAAAAAACGCAGGTCTGATCCCAGGTTTCGTATGCTTTATGGAATTTTCATCAAAAGAAACTCTTTTGTGTCCTCTGCGGACTCTGAAGTCCTCGGTTCCTTCCAGAGATATATCTAGCTCGATATCGCCGCTGTTGGAATTCGCTGTCAAATTTTTCACCCACGTGATAAACGGAACTTTAACGGGGTTTCCCGTCGTCTCCTTCGTATTTCTCCGCGGAATGTGTCCTGCGTTCGTCTTTTTAAACCACTCTATAATTTCCTTATCATCGTTTTTTATTTTTACGAAAATATTCTTTGTCGACTTGTTGTGTGGCGGCGAACAAAAGCAAGCTTCTTTCTGCGAACGATTGTCATTACTTTGGTGGTACTCCAGAGCCTCTTCTGCGAGTTCGACGCCGTATGTCCTGGACTTCTTATTCTTCAGCGGTATTCCGTCGACGGTGGCCGTACAAAAGCGACACTCCCCGGGATTGATTTCGCCGCTGTCTTTGTAACTCACCGCGCCGAAGTCGTCTCTTCTCGCCCACGCTTCTGTGTATAAATTCGAACCCAGAGAATGTTCGTGGATTTTTAGCACGTACTGATTGATGTTGTCCACCAAGTTGTTAATCAAGGCACAGTTGCTGTCTGGATGCAGAACCAGCGTTTGTTTGTCATTAGATTCCATAGTGTGTCAGTTGTTCCCCTGCAACACATGAAACTACGGTGAAGGATATTTCAACTTTACGCGTACATCAACTTTTAATTCAGCCCACATTAAATTTTACAAGAGAAACGGTATTCAAAAGTTTACTAACTCTACGGACCAGTAGCTGCTCAGTGTAAGACATGGTCCTTTTTCCCCGTTCACGTGTTTCGTGTATATCCAGAAGAAGCTTGCATTGTTCAAGTCGTCTTGTTCCTGTAACAATTAATGAGGATCGAAAGCAAAGAATATTGAACCTTTTACAAAATAAGATATAAATACGTAAGGGTAACTTTCAAGAGTCTTAATAATAACATTGCGACTTTTTTGCTTCCATGTCGAAGACCATAACCCTTCAGTGCATACACGCAACATAACTTTTAGTGTCACCCTGGCAGAGACATCTGCTGGTCTCTTAAGAGAGCTAATTTGTGATGCAAATGTAAAATGTTTGGCATCCGAGGACATGCTTCAACATCCCCGTCCTAGCTTTCTGTAAGTCAACCCTTCAGGCCAGATTTGTCTGTCCGCTGGACAACTTCAGAACCTTTATTTTCTACGGGAGGGGGGGGGGTTTACAAGAAACTAAATTGAAGCGCAATTTTCAGAGTATTCTAATTGCACTGAAATAATAATTATCCAATTAACGTGAATTATTGATAAATCAGACCGATTTATGTTGAATACGTGCAGCGTCATGAGCCAAATTGGCGTTTGATATTTTTTTTCTGTATTGTATTCACAAAATATATCTTTAAAATTTACCTTTTTTTAAAATAAATATAACTGTCCTTCACTGCGGCCCCACTCGCTCCCGCTAATGCAGCCAGCTGGCCTCGCTATTCACGGTTTCTGTATGAAATGTGGACGCGCAGTGTTCCTCCCCTCCCCCCCCCCGCCCTGCACCACCCGTAAAGCTCAACAAACTTCCTCTTCTTGGTGCTACTGAGCAGACAGCACGTAGGGAAACCGAGTCGGGTACCGCATAAAGTGGCATAAGCAACGAAGTCAATAAATTTGAACGATTAAGAAACTAAAAATCTTATTTTAAAGTAGTTTGGAGGGTTATAAAAAAGCTTGTTCCTATTTGAGGAATTTCAAAAAACTCACAATACTCCCCATTACGCCATTTATAATAAACTTTTTAAGAAAAAAAACCAGCTTTTTCGTATATGAGAAATTTAATAAAACTCACAATACTCCCTCATTACACCTTTTATAATAAACTTTTAATGAAAAAAAACAGCTTTTTCCTATTTGAGAAATTTCATAAACATCACAATACTCCCCCATTACGCCTTTTATAATAAACTATTACAGAAAATAACAGCTTTATCTTTTTTTGATAAATTTAATAAAACACTCAATACACCCCCAATACCACTTTTATAACAACCTGTTAACGAAAAAAACAGGTTTTTCCTATATATTCGTACATTTTGGGTAATATTTTAAAAAAAAAACAATCAAAGGCTATTTTAAAAGGGGGGGGGGAAGGGAAATTAAGGGGCATTCATAGAGCGAAAATCTACTGAACGACCTGAAAAACATGTTGTCGGAATTTAAAATGTAACATATTTACGGATCGGGTCAGAGTGTTGGTACCACTGTTGCTCTTCTTTTTGTAGTATTATTATTATTATTTTACATATTAATGCTCGTAGAAAATGGTTGTTTGTGGTGATGTAGAACGTAACTTAAAAAAAAACCCTCACGAGCCGCCTCTGGACAAACTGCACAATATTTAAATTTTCTAGAGGTCCGCCAAATAAGAAACAATAAATTAGTCGAGGAATAATTCTTTAAAAAAAAGGGTGGGGGGTTGCTAAATATGATAGTATGCAGTCCAGCCTTCGACAAGAAAGGAAATTTGAAGCACCAAAAGTCAAACGTGAAGAAAGAAAATATATCAATGCTCCAGAATATCTTTAACAACCTCTACCCTGAGTTTCAGACACTGGTAATCAACACATGTAAAGCTAACGAAACAGAACTGAGCACCATCTTACCGTTCACATGTTCACTTCTCTCCGGCACAAGAGGACTGAAGCCCCTTTCATCCAGCCCATAATTTAGTTATTTAAATAACGTTGTGATAAACGCCATTTTTTTTAGTGTTTTACATGATGTCATAATTTACTTTTTTTCAATTTTGACTGTCGAACCAAAGATATTAAATTATGTATACCACTACAACTACATCCAAGTAAATAAATACAGGCTGTGATTGATTGTAATATCGCACCCCAGCGATACGAAGCACGAATTGTGTATATCTCTGTCTGCTTTTGTGTTTTTATTTTTACGAGAAGAATGTCAATCTTCTTTAAAAGATAATAGTGTTTCAATATAAGTCACCTAAAGTCAACTGAGATTAACTGTATTAAAGAATTCTACTCGAAGCAGGGACCAGTGATCATTTGCGTCCAAAGATTCCGATTATACATAGATATACAAACAGTTAAAGGTATAGTCTACTTCTTAGTATGAAAAATATTAATATTTAATTTAATTTACCAAGGACATATAAATATACTAACATTACTTAGACGAACCCACTTTTTCGATTACACTGCTTTATCCTTTCACATGCAGAAATAATCATCGGGGGGAAAAAAAAAATTTATCCAAAATGTGACACGGCAGTAAAATTTGAAAATTTAATAAAGAAAAGTTCGAAACGAAAATTCAGAAGTTGTTGGAGAATGACGGAAAGTCCAGCGTCGTTTAAATTATTTTCTGTGAAATTCTTTCTCTTATTTTTTTTGTCTGGAAACTAATGTCGTATTATTATTTATTAATTGAATCTATATGTACAGAGGGGCCCAAAAAAATGTATCCACTGGTTAACCGTCCATAACTTGCAAACTAATTGACGGAGTTGTCTCATTTTTGGTGAAAGTGTAGCTCTTCAAGTCCAACTTAAAGATATCACTGTAGGTGTTGGAAATGGTCACCATTAACACATCCACACACAAACGATGTCGCCGAACTGCAGCACTGACTGCAACGTGTTCAGTTGGATATTTGCACATTAAAGTACGATGGATTCTCCAAGTTCATCCAATGTGCGTGGCTTTTGTCGATAAACGACGTCGTTCAGTGTCCCCCACAGGTAAAAGTCCAGAGGGAACGTGGTGGATACCCTACAGCACCTCTACGGCCTATCCATCTTCCCTAACACGATTGTGGTAGTGGGCTGGGGAATCATCTTGTTGAAAGTAAAATCTTTCGTCTCCATACGAGCCTTGGATGGCAGGTAAAAGAGATGTTTGAAGCTTCTGAAGGTACAACTCACCGGTAACTGTCCCGTCAAAGAAGAATGGCCCCGGTAAGACAACCCACACCACACATTTACTCCTGGACTTTGTCTACATGGACGTTTGGATTTTCGGCGGCCCAGTAGATGCAATTGTGGCGATTTACTGTACCATTGAGTTTGAACAGCGCCTCATCAGACCACAGTATCATCTCCGCAAACTCTTCACCGTTGCGCACCATGTTATTAAACCACTCTGGATCGTCCTCGTTCATTGCGTGCACCAATCTTGGGATGTAGCACTTCCACTTGAGCGACTTACTCCAGTTTCACGGACACACAGACAGACTTCTGTGGTGAGCGGGAGAATTGTTGTAACACAAGACGGGACTTGTTACTGTCACGTGTCGTCCAGATCGTTGTTTGTGTCCATCTTTAACACAGCATTCGGCTTCAAATTTGTCTCGAATGCGACGAATCGTTAAACGTGTCGGTGGCTCTGTTCGATACACATTTCGCCATTGCCGTTGAACCTCTTTAATGTTTTCGTACTTACAGACTTCCTGTCATCAAATGTAAGCCTTACGCCAGCCATGTTTACTCGAGTAACAGGGAACAACTAACAATAAAACACCTGGCGACTGGACTCTGACAAAAAAAACGCAATGCAACGTTTGTGTGGCGATTGGCGGAACTACAAACTATTACACTACCAATAATGAGACAACTTCGTCAATAAGTTTGCAAGTTATGGACTGTTAACCAGTGGATACATTTTTTTGGGCCCCTCTGTATTTAATTGAATTTACCAAGTAGATATAAATTCAGATGACTGGTGTTAACGGCATTTCATGCTAACTGCCATAAACACAGCGTGATGATTCAGTGAATGGAATGGATCCGGCACTTCGCCTAGAAGATGACGACAGAGCTTTTAGTCGTCGAAACGTTGCGTTCTAATATAATTATGCAAAACCCGGTTGAACTTCGAGAACAATATATTGAACAACTACACCGGGAAAGGCTTCAATCTTTGATCATATATATATATATATATATATATATATATATATATATATATATATATTGTAATAACCAGCTAAGAAAGACATGAAGTCTCTTCTTATTTTTGTCAGATTTCATTACGAACTCAGACTGGGGATCCTTGAGTGGTTGGTACATATAAAAAAAAATGATAAAATTATGGATAAGTGACTTTTAGAGAAGGGAAGGACTATAATTGGGGCTAATGGTTGTGACCGACATCTGGACGACGGAATTCTAATGGCATAAATAACAGAAGGTTGTTGGACGACGCAATTAGATTAGACGGTGATAATTTAATTTAATTGATTGAGTGGCTCTCGGAGCGGGAGAACGGCAACAGATGCTGTTTATTTGGCGAACGTGGAAATGCAAAAAAAACTGTGAAAAACAAGGGAATATTCGGGAGCCCGGATATGAATAAGATGGCAGTTGGACAGTCGTCCAGATGTCGGTCACAACCATTAGCCCTAATTATAGTCCTTCCCTTCTCTAAAAGTCACTTATCCATAATTTTATATATATATATATATATATATATATGATCAAAGATTGAAGCCTTTCCCGGTGTAGTTGTTCAATATATTGTTCTCGAAGTTCAACCGGGTTTTGCATAATTATATTAGAACGCAACGTTTCGACGACTAAAAGCTCTGTCGTCATCTTCTAGACGAAGTCCCGGAACCATTCCATTCACTGAATCATCACGCTGTGTTTATGACTGCATCACATAAAATATACAAACTGACTTCTGCGCAAATATGACAACTATCTGGCAGTTAGCATGAAATGCCGTTAACACCAGTCATTTGAATTTATTCCTATTGGAATAGTCGGTCAGCTGCCTCCAAAACTGGTCGAGACACGGAGAAGGGAATGCTGCGTCCCCACAGAAAACTCCTCTCCCGCTACCGGAAGGGCGTGGGACAAGTACCAAATGTCCGACCTACCTGATGCAGGTTTTTCTAGGGGTTTTCCCTGCATCACTATCAGGCGAATTGCCGGGTAGGATCCTTAAACTATAGCCCGGGGGCCCTAGTTAACCCTTGGCTGCCTTCCTCTACCCTACCGCATCCTCCCTTTCAAATCCCTTCCTATGCTATTAAAGGGGAGTTGCCACAACGTGGATTAGCCTCATGTAGCCTGTTACCCCCCCCCCCCCAAAAAAACAGTTAAGGAGCTTCACTGTCATTTCGTGTGGACGGAAGACGGGCGTGTTAGTGGGAGAGAGCGCGGCGGTGCAGGTCCGCAGGGTTGGACGCAGACCCAAGTTAAAGTGGCCGAAGACAATTGTTATGAACAGTTGGGAGTTTGCAAAAAGGAGAGATCATCGGATGCTAAGCCAAGCTACGTGACAGAGATTAATCAGCTGGACATCAGTCGGTGGGAGTTTCATCGTGGAGCTCTGTCTCCCAGCAGAGTGTGAGCGCAGCCTGGTGCCTTTTAAGCCTGTATGAAGTGAGTGTGTGGACCAGAGAGCGTGTAAGTTTATTTCTCTGAATTAATAAATGTAAATTGCTAATAAAGGGTAAAAAGTGTCAGATTTCGTTTCATTAGTTTCACTCGTTTCAGTCATTTCGTTTCGTTTCTCATTTATTGTAACTGTATTCGTTTAGTTGTAACGTATTTTGTTCTGTTTTCCTTATCAACCCAGTGAAGACCTTGAGGGCACCGAGTCCAAGTATTTAAAATGTATTCTAAGTTAAATAAAAGTGTTTCAACTTTATAAAATTTCATCAGATTTGTGTAATTGAAAATTGTGTTTTAATAAATAATAATTGTTTGTTTAAATTGGTAGTTATACGTTATTTCATATTATATATATATATATATATATATGAAGAGCCAATAAAGTGCTAAATTCGGTATTTAATGTAGCCCTTACTCTTTATAACTAGTATGGTTATAAACATATTTTTATTTTACTATTTCAGAAAAATGTTAAGGTGAATGAGAAAAATACGTAAATAATATTAAATATACAGAAACAACGTGCATGGTGATGAAGCGTGTGTGTATGCAGCATTGGTGACACTCGAAAGTAAGATTGCAGCTTTTTAACGTTGTTTCTTTAAACATTATTCCCCATAATTATGAACCTTCAGTATGTTTTAATCATCTTTGAATTCGCCATCTTTGGTGAATACGTAAGTTTTAAAACACTTTGTTGGATTATTTGATAGTATTTACGTGTGGAATACACTAAATATTCAGCCGGTAAATTTTATCTTTCACTTTATAATTGTTTTCGATTACGCTCAGTCCATGGTAGCTTGTAATATAGGAATGTGCTAAATTGTGTCGTAGAGCAAGTCTCTTCACCATCTTGGGGCCCAGGGCTGCGTACGGTAGGACTAGAATATGTGTGTTGTGAAATAGAATATTATGTAACACAAATAAAACTTTAAATACCATATTCTAGTTGGGTTTGGGGGGGTGTTGTCTTATTTAAATTGTTATACCTCTATGAACGCAGCTGTCCATGTAATTGATATACCAGGCAGATAATATTTTGTCCCTGTTACGAGCATTTAAACCTTTTGCACATTTTGAATGATTGATTTCACATTACACTATGGGAGTATTGTTATAAAAAATTTAAATTCTCACATTTTGATCAAAAATGATAATCTTGTACGCTCATAAACTCTGTAAGATTACAATAAATTTCTATTGGAATTCGTATTACATAAAACACCTTGTTCTTTATTAGCTACAAAGCAGTGTTTGATATATATATGCGGAATATATAGGGAAAGTGTTAAGTCATTTTACGAATATAAAATTGCTGCAATAGGACATTTAATAATGCCACTGAAAATTAACTTGCCATTGATTCACAAATAAAACCTCTCACTAAATACAG
Source organism: Zhengitettix transpicula (assembly GCA_037074705.1). NCBI lineage: Eukaryota > Metazoa > Arthropoda > Insecta > Orthoptera > Tetrigidae > Zhengitettix > Zhengitettix transpicula. Next base: position 94,075,319 of record CM073593.1, read on the forward strand.
TTGACTGTTAAACTGTTTTTTTTTCGTATTTAGATCTGACATTTGTCTAGGAAGAAAAATTGATTTAATGCAGTACTGCGCTTATTAATCTGTTACAGATTCTCTGCCTTCAATATTAATTTGTAAAAAAGACATTGGTTGTAAATGGTATAGGTGTGCTTTATAACTGTGTAGGTTATACTTCTTTCATTAATCATTTAAGATTATAAATTTCTGATTACCACTGCTTTTTTCTTTAGTATTTTGCTGTTGAATAGACCGTCTATTGTGGATATAATGGGTTGTTTATTCATGTATGTTGTATTCAAAATAATAATTTTGAAAATTAAAGAAACACGAGGACCTTCTTACACTGCAAACAAACTTATTAATAATAAGATAAAATAACCAAATTCACTGGAAGGTGTGTTTGTAAGAGTGGTATTTATATCATCACTTATTTTGTCTGTATTTGGCTTTTTCATCTTAAAGATTAGCCAATAATACTATAATTGTCAGTGTTGGAATCTGCATTATTTTTAAATCGCTTAACAAATATATTATTTCTGTTTCACCCGCAGTAAAAGAAAACCTAAATGTTTGCAAAATGCAACTTTTAAGTGTAGCATTGATTGATTTTTTTCCCCAAGTTCCTCTTATCTTGTTTAATTTTGAAGACACAATCATTCCCGAATCAAAGTATCACATTATTTGTAATTGAATTTAAGTATTTGGACAGATCAATACTTTTAATTATTTGGTTTCAGCTTTTCAATGGTAGAAACAATTAATATTTTTAGCACAAAAGGGAACAACGTACTATAATTGCCTGAGGTCACAAAACACTTTAGATTTTAGAGGATATTTTATGCTAAGAAAATATTTCCCTGGTTTTTATTTTAATTAATTGTTAATTTTACTAATGCTTTTTATTAGCCAGTAATTGTCATAGGAAAATTATTTTCCTTCATATCCACTTTTTAATTGTGCATTTATATTAAGTTGTCAAGGAATAAAACATTTTCCGGATTGGTATATGGTGGTTCTAAACATTTCCATCCTTTTTCTCAGGTGCAATCAAAATGGCTAATAGGTTACTGAAAGCTGCACTTCGGGATGTGCGTTTAATACAGAAAGCTGGTGTTTCTAATTTTCACAAAGCTAAAATAGGAAACAGAGAAGTAGTGGGCTATGGCTTTAATGGTTTGCCCAATTACGTTGACAGGACAGATTTTCCTATGCCTGCCATCCGTTTTAGAGAGACGACCCCGGACATTCAGGTAGGGGTAGACGAACTGTCTATTACTGTATCATATTAGCTTATTATATTATATTAGTAATTCATTTATTAAATATGTTCAAATAAGTGCTCAAATTTTTGTAATATTAGTGTAGGAGAGAAACATGTATAAGAATATAAAGAAAAGTAATGGATTTTTGGATGTGGATACTGTATTTTGAATAATTTGGTACTTTCAGTTGTGACTAGTTGGATAATTATTTTCATATTTCTGTTGGTTAAGATTCTGCCAGTTGTTTCAAGATGTTGAGGTATTATCAATAGTACCTTAATGAAAAGTAACAATGATATTTGGTCATGTTCTGTGATAATAATGTAGTCATTTTATTTAAATATTTTTATAACTTTAATCTTTTACTGGCAACATAAAACATATTAAGGTGGGAAAATTAAGAATTGCTTTTATTGTTTGTACATCTCTATATTTCTTTTTAAAATAGTTTGTACATTTAAACGTATCATGTTACAGACTCTCCGTGAAAAGGAAAAGGGAGATTGGAAGAAATTGAGTACTGAAGAGAAAAAATCACTTTATCGAGCTAGTTTTTGTCAAACATTTGCTGAAATGCAAGCACCAACTGGAGAATGGAAAACCATAACGGGAGGTGTTCTCATGTTGGTCTCATTGGGGATTTGGATGTTCTTGGCAATTAGATATTTCGGTAAGTACCAAAATGCTTAATTGACCACATTTGTTCTTCGTATTATATTGGGCATTATGAAAAGAACTGTATTTTGTTACTATTGTGAATATATTGCTTTAATTCCAAATTATTGTTATAAACCTAAAGTATTTATGAATTTGTGATGTTTTGAAAGGGGGTGTATTGAGATGTTAATGAGTGAAAAATATAGTCTTGAATGATATTAAATGATAAAGAACCACATTTAGTTGGAACACTTCTTAATGTGGGCTTAACAAACTTTCCCCAGTGATTTTTTGTTTCGTAAATTAGTCAAATTCCATAACACTTAATGTTATTTTGGAATTGGCAGTTGATGTATAGGGTATCGTATCTAATATGTATAAAGAAAAAATAAATAAACTTTTATATAGATTGTAATGACTTGATGATCACTCAAAAACTTTGAGGTAGCTTGTCCCAATGTGGACATTTCATTATTCGCATATGTTGCACATCATATCTCGTTTTTCATGTATATAAAAATGACCTTGTTATAATTATATTATAGTGGGAAGATAGAAAACTTCATTTGAGATAAATTTCTGAATATTTATATGCTCTTTGAGAGTAAAATTAAGTTTGTGTGTGCATTTGTAATGAAGCATGATGCTTCTGATCTCATTAGTACCTTATTAAATTTTCATTAGACTAAAACATTGTTTATCTTTGTTTTAGTCTTGCCTCCACTTCCAGAATCGTTCAAAGAAGAAAATCGGGAGGCTCAACTCAGGCGAATGATAGATTTACAGATGAATCCAGTTACTGGTATATCCTCTAAATTTGATTATGAAAAGATGGAATGGAAAAAGTAAATTGTTAATTTTCTGTTTCATGTAGTAGGAAAGTGAGGACTATCCAGCCAAATCATAACATGTATAAAAAAATAAATAATTTAAACTTTCCATGACTGTGATGTTCTTATTTGTGTTGTGCGCAATTTATGTATCAAATTGGTGATTGGAAACAGAAGATACATTGAATATTTTGTTTAGAATATCTGCACCTTTTGTGGCCTCAACACGGGAAATGCTAAATAAAACATTGGATGATTTATGTTGTAATTCTGTCAGGCTTAATTGTTTTGTAAAAAAATGTGTAATATTGTTGATAGTGACAGATGAGCAATAAAATTGTTAATTGCATACGTATAATTTATTTACAGTTATCTTCAAAATTACATATGATTTCTGAAAAATGTTAAAAATTTATTTTTACATATCTCTCTATCTTAATTAAAATTGGTTGAGTGTAAGTAAAACTAGTTTAGCAGATTTAGTAGCTAAAATCACAATTCCCCACACCAGTGCTATAGTCGTCCTTACAGCTTTTAACTAAAGCATTTATTATCATATCGGTGGTACTGGCATAGACACAACAACGTTCCTTTCTATGTAAACCTGTTCATGGGTGAAGTAGAGTGACTTCACATTCCTTAGTTTCTTTAACTGGCCAGGCTCAAAATTATATTTAAAGCTGCTGACACAGACTGGATTTCCTGACCCTATTCTTCAATAACATTTACTCCAAATAGTAAATTCTTTCACCTGGAACTACTATCCAATCAACAACTCTTATCTCTCATGTACAGATCTGTATTGAAGCCAGCAAACACCTTGCAGAATTATTTTATTTAATCTGTTGTGTAAATATTTTCACTTCTCAAACAGATTCATTCACAATGTTCAAAACATTGCTGACTAAAAACCAGCCATGCCCAACATTTTGTTTAATGATCCAACTTGCTGGACTGTGAATGGAGTGTTTGACTACATGCAGTCTGACAAGGAGCTGGTTGGAAGCCAAGGATGACTGCCTGCTGTCCTGCAAGACACACTTGTGTATGTGGTATGACAGAATCCAACAAAATCTCATATTTAATCTGTCAATGACTACAACTGCATGTGGAAAATTCCTTTTACTTTAAAATTCAACACTAATCTGACTCCAGTCTTCCTTGGTGTTAGGGAGCTGAAAATATAAACAGCATTTAAGCAAATACTTTTTACAAATTGGTTGAGTTAGTTTTTTTTTTGTTTTTTTACTCCAGGTTACTCATTTACGATCACCCTCGACTAAAAAACCTACACGCCTGTTCAGAATCGTTTAATCTAAATATCAGAAAAAATTTGGTATTGGAAAATCCACACATTGACAACTCGGAATTGTTTGGCTTATCACAGAAAATTATCAGATAGGCACCAAACTATAGTGCATGAACTCATTATCGACATTATTTTCTCAGTGGAAATGAATCTGCGTAATGACACTTCTACACTCGTTCATTCACAAACGTGTGGCTTCTTCAAGTCCATTAACAACTACTCTGTCTGGGTACTAAATACCGTATATTTCACAGTCAGATTCTTCAAACTGTAGTTCATATACCCCATTACCTGTCTCCCGCTATCGGTAGGCCGTGGGACTAGTACCAAGAGCCCTACCTACCTGATGCAGGTTTTCTAGTTTTCACTTTTAGGTTAATGCCGGATATATCAATTCGTGCCCAGGGGCACTTTGGCTATATTGCTCTACCCTTCTACCACATTTCCCCTTTCAAATCCCTTCCTATGCCACCATGTGGAGTTACCCTCATGTCATTTTTTAAAAATAAGACATCCTTCACCATAAACTTTTACCCCACATCATTCTACTCCCACCGATATGTCACAGTAGTTCTGTTTTAAATATAAGTATTATCACTTATTTTGTCTGTATTATTCTTATTAATTTTGGATAACAGACGTAAATTTTTCATTTGACATTATTAATTTAGTACAAAGACACTTGTAATTTACACTTAAATAAATAAACACTTTTAAGTAATAATATAAGTAATTTTATTGAACTTGCCTTCAAATATTCACTCTGAAGTACATTGTAGATGCACAAGTTTCTAGCATGATATTTTGCAACTGAATTTTAAATCTTCATATGTCCTTCTGGTAACCAAAAAACGTAAAGCAACGATAAGACATTGTTCCGCCGATACAGATTCACGCAATTCTGCTTTTTGTTATAGAAGGACCAATTTTTTCTAGTTGGTATTCAAAACAACTGTTGTCCATTCTTAAATAGTTTTTGCAATCTTCATCTACATAATTTAACAATTTTGTGCCACAGTAATTAATTGTCAACATATAATTGTTTGATCCATTTTTTTCTTTTCATTTTCTGTTGAAGCTGCTAATAAAAAAAACTGATAATTTTCCGCTTTTCTTGACAATGCACTATGAGGGAATAAATTTATTCAAGGAACGATTCTGGCAAACTCCAGAAGTTAAAATGAGGTTGGATTGTGTGTGGCGAAGGTTGGCACAAGGACCCAGTGGGGCTGTCTTACACGTATAATTATGCTGACCAATTATAATAATTTGTCATAGTCAATAACCACTCTTCCAACTCACCAAAACTATTACTGTCCTGCAATAAATCATAACATTACATCTAAATGCCAAATTAAATAAATTGTTTCAGTTCCTCCCATACTATATTACATAGGAGAATAAAATCATATTGACCAACCTGTTGAAATACTTAAGATTGCTTCTGTCTAATAGAGCTTCAACTCTAGTTGTAACATGTTTGGAATGATAAACAGTTTTCACATGGGTATAACATATTTAAAAGCAACGTTTCGCCTAGGCGAACATGTCGACAGAGCTTTTAGTCGTCGAAACGTTGCGTTTAAACATGTTATACCCGTGTGAAAACCGAGAACTGTTTATTGAACAATTACACTGGGAAAGACTTCAATCTTTGATGTTTGAAATGATATGCAGATGGTCAATTATTACCAACTGAAGAAACAAATGTTTGTGCTCATTTATCACTAGGCACACAATATTCCGGTATCATCATAAACCTTTGCTGTGTTGACCCAAAATTTGTAGACTATTTTTTTTATCATGCCTCGTATAAAACATACAGGATGTATTTATTTTTCATTTGTAGAAAATTCCTGATCTATAAATAGTGAACAGAAGCTAAAAACTGACCGTTTTTTTATATAGAAATAAAGTGGAAGGAGGGTCAGGTGTCTTATCTGGTACATGGTAATTTTCTACCTCTCACAATGCAAAGCACACGATTATGATAGAAACTCGGGATAACCACTTAGCATGAGTTTGCTCTAACCACCAAGCTTGTCGACTTCCATCAAAAATGATCTTTCTAGTCATATCAACCTGAACAAAGACTAGTCTACCATTTACTAAATCACATTCTTCACAGTCTTTTAGGTCTTCAATGAAGACGAATTGATATTGTGTGTAAATTGATCGTAGGTACATTCCAGAACAGAAGATATTATTTCAGCTCGCTCAATCCTTTTCATCAATTTGGTTTTATATAAGAAAATATATTTCAATAATACTGTACAAAAAGTAATAAAATAGCTTTAGTTTCTTCATAGAAACCATAGTCTAGTATCACAACAGTAGACACGAGTTTACATTTACATAAATATAGTAAAAATACAAGTAGTTATCACAATTTCTCAAAAGTCATTTAACATGTTAACATTGTAATCATGGCACAGACACTAAAACACAAGAAAACCAATTGTCACCATAGTCCCGTTAAGAATAAAACTTTGGTTCTCAAATCTTGGCAGATTATACTTCTACATTTTGGATAATAACATGTATCACAATATCTAATTAGATTGTTTAGACATTTGCTGATGCATCTGGTAGTACAAGCCCCGCTTTGATAGCAGTTGTGAATGAGTACCACTCTCTGCAACTACACCATTGTTCAACACACAAATTAAATCAGCTTGTTGAATAGTTACAAGTCTATGAGCAATGGTAATACAGGTCCTTCCTTCTCTTGCTTGGTCCAAAGCTTCTTGTACAACCTAAACAGATTTTTTATCAATTTGTAAGACTACAGCAAAATATAATACAATATTTTACCATTATTATTATGGGCCATTGACAAAGTTTGGGAGCCCATCTATTCACCAGAACGAAAATGGAACAATACTTCTTGAAGCTTGTAAATCAGGGCTGTACGGAACTGCTCATGTTTAACAGAATCCGTGATAAAACCTTTACCCAACACTAAAATTTTAAATAATTTAACAATTGGAGAGCCAAAAATATCAAGTGCCCAATTCTATTAAAATGACTCGTGTTATATTCGTAACAAATTTATTATTTCTAAAGTTTTCAAATAATGATAAAGGTATTACTTGTGTGTTTAAAATATATAACTTATATCTAGAAATTACCTTTTCACTCTGATTATCCAATGCAGACGTGGCTTCATCTAACAATAAAACTCTAGGATTTCGGACTAACGCTCTTGCAATTGCTATTCTTTGTTTCTGGCCACCAGACAACTGTGTCCCTTTTGTTCCCAGTCTCGTATCATATCCCTGAAAACGTTAAAACGTGACTCGGGGGTATTGTTGAAGAAAATGACATCCCAGAATTACGCAAGTTAAAGTTACCAGTGGCAGAGAAGAGATGAATGTGTGAATATTTGATTTCTTTGCAGCATTGATAATTTCTTCCATTGATATAACACGACTGTTGTCTCCGTAAGCAATATTTTCTGCAATAGTGCGATCAAACAAAGTAGGCTCTTGTGATACTATTCCCAACTGAGATCTAAGATGAGTCAAAGTCAGTGTGTCAACGTTTGCTCCGTCAAGGCTCTATTAAAAAAAAAAGGCAGGAACCATTATGACATCCTTAAGTTCTAATTTCTCATATCAATTTGGGAAAATAAATAATTTACATACTAATATTGAATTGTGACAAGACTTTAGTACCACTAATCTACTACATTACTCTTGAAACTGTAAAACCAAATGATCGAGAATTATGTTATAAACAACTTGTCGAGTCAACTGTGTACCAAATGTTTGAGGCAGTCATTAACTACCGCCTCTTTCCATAATTAAATGAGCTATAAAACAATGGTAGACAGTTTTTCACTAAATGTATAATAGTGTTGTGTGTGTACTTCAGCCATACTATTTATACAACAAAATGCTCATATACAGAGTTTCACCACTTAATGCCCAGACTGAATTTAATAAAAGCATTTTTGAAATAAGAGTATTTTTGTATGCTACAGTTGATCTTTCTTACCACAGTACCAGATAAAGGATCATACAATCGTTGCAACAATTGAATGCAAGTTGACTTTCCACATCCGCTTTGCCCAACCAAAGCTACAGTCTTCCCTGGTTGAATGAGAAGATTGAGACCTTGCAGCACTTTCACATCAGGTCTTGTTGGATAGAAGAATTTAATTTTTGAATACTCGATGGCAGCTCCAGATTCTGCCTATTGTTAGTAATAAAAGTAATCAGATTCTGACATTTAAAGACACTGAAATAATTAATCACTAAATTGATCTCTCAAAAAATTAAATTAACTCACTCAATTTTCTGAAATAGAATAAAGATAGGTAAAATATCTTTATAAACATCTGACAATCAACTAAATTAACTTTAATGAAGATGGACAAACTTCTGAGGTATGAACAGACAGTAACATAAATTTAAAGTATGAGGCAGAAACGTGATATTGAGTATCCAGCGATATCTATTCTGAAATATCGGCATTTAGTATGGTTGCAGCATTTCTTATTGGAAAGTTGAGACTAACTTTGAAGTAATAAATTTATCAAAATTCAACTATCAGTACTAAAATGTACATTATATGTTCTGTAATTTTTTTCTATCTCAGAGTAACATTTTTTAACTTCGGAGAAGCTATTTACTTACAGTTTGTTCTGGGTCATTGGAGTCTTCAGATGAGAAGATGAGTGGTTTTCTATCTAGGAGTTGAAACAGTCTTCCAGCTGCCAGTTTAGCGGTACCAAAGTTTGGTGCGAATGCCATAGATTGTCCTAACATCCATGTGCCAAATATAAGTGCTTCAGCTACCCTAAAAGTATATTTGTAAATTTCTCAAATACACAGTTTCAAATATTGCAAATATAGGGCATATTTTGTTTCTGAAAGCAGCTCATACGTAGGGAATAACATTACATTATTTTATAATCACTTACATTATTATATTTTTATAGTGCAGGCCTTCTGTTGCAACTAAGTAACCACCATAGTATAAGGCAAGTGCATAGCCAAAAAATGGAGCTGTTTGTCCCAGGGCAAAAACTGGACCACGTAGCTTCATTTTCTGAACAGTTGCCTTTAAAGCAGACTGCAGAGCATTTTCATAATGGCTGAGAAATAACAGTTCTCCTCCAAGTGCAGCAACTGTACGGATGTTTGACACTGCTTCTACAGCTATCTGGGAATCGGGTAAAAATAATTATTAGAACTTGCAGCATGTACAAGAATTTATGTATGCAAGCAGAAAGGCATCATAGCAATAAAGCTATAAATTTTAACACACACTTAATACCTTGGTTGCTCCCTCGAGCTTCTTTTTTTCATTCAGTCCATTTCCAGCCATTACTTTTGTTTCAACAAACACAGACATGAATACAACAGGAACAGAAGCTAAAGATACCAATGCCATCTTCCATGTATAAACAAATGCAATAATAGCACCAATGACCAAAGTTGATATGGCTTGGACAATTGAGCCTATACGAGCACCGGTAGCCTGAAATTTTGAATGATGAGGATTTTTTTGTTTCTTAAAAGAGAAATTTTTATATCAAACAGAAATCTACTTACACCTTGAACGCTAGAAGCATCGCCAGATAAGCGTGCACACAAACTTCCAACGCCATTCTTCTTGTCGTCATACCATGCAATTTCCTGATTCAATATTGATCTAAATGTATTAATTCGAAGCCTGCTGACCATCCTTACTCCTGCTATTCCAAACATGTGACTCTAAAATTGTGGAATAATATTAATCAAAGTAAATAAATTATTTACAAATACTGTACAGGGGGATTTATTTAAAATGAATATCACAATACCTGAAGAAAACTGCCAACACCTGCTATCACACCAACACCAAGGAAGAGGAAGCAAAACAGTTGAATCTGATTTTGAATCACCAGAGGATCATCTAGGGACAAAACCTGAAAATGCATATAGTCGTATTTACTCAATTCACCTACACAGTGAAGTATATAAAAATACGTTATACAGACAATTTTATATTATTATTGTAGTCAATGGAAAGTTTTGAGTTCTTAAAATATAAAGATCAGAGTATATGTTGCTTAGAATGACATGGACTGAAATGGACTCTTATAAAACACAAAAATTGAAGAAGCAAAGAAATGGCAATTAAATTTTTATTTATAACATGCCCAAAGGCCACTAGAATTGAAACCTGTAAAATATAAAAAGTCTAATTAATTTCTATGACCAGTGATTTTTAAATGTTAATGAATTCAATTAAATGAATCTTTTTCTAGGAAATGTATGTCCAGAATTTTTATTTAATTATTGCTAAAATACTTACACCATATACTTCACCTAAAAGTACAGCAAACATAGGAAAACTTGAACCAACAAGTGCTGAAGCTATAGCACCAACAAATATATATGCTGTTTCTTGTTTGTTGAGTGCCAATATTCGAATCAAGGGTGCTTCATACATTTCATTTACTTCTTCCTACAGTTAATAAAGCAAAATATTTAGTCTTAAATGACATATCAATGTTATGCTTATTTTTAATGTTTGTTATGAACTTTCTTGTAATCAAAAACATTACATTTTAAAGGAGTTGCATTGCCTAGTTTCAACATGAACTCACTGGCGTACAAATTAAATAATTTAAACAAAAATTCACCCATGTTGCAACAACAAGGAAATAGAAAATAAGAAATTTAAAATATTACTGCTCAGATCTGGTAAATTGAACATCAAATTAATTTTCAGTCCTCATACATATATGTAACTTCAATGGCTCTTTCACAGAGTTTACTTACTTCACCTTCATAATCAGATATAGTAGATTTTTGACCCAAACTGCCAGTTTTAGAAATTTCACGTGATATTAGCCTTGAAATTATGGGAATATCCTCAACCATATCATTGCCCTCTACTTTATTTGTTGGTTCTATGGAAAAAATATATATTTTGAGCGAAATGAAATAACTATTTTAGTCTAAAATTATATATAATAGTTATTTTCTAAATTGACTTAATTTACTATTAATTAACTTTGCTAATTTGTCCAGAATTTTGATTCTGTAATTAAAATAATAATGGGATAATATTTCTTTTGTTTTTGGTCCTTTAATGGAAGAAACAATTTTTTCAAATGTAAATAGTAGGTAGATGAATTTTCTTAGTGTTAATTAAAATGTTTTAAGATGAGGCATTCAAAAATAAGATTGAGAAATGTTTAGTGCACCTAATTTTCATATATTAACAGAATGTCAAAGTCTAAAAGATGCTCTGATCTTAGTGAGAAATATAAATTAAATCAAAATTCACCAAAATTCTTCCAAAAATATTATGACCCAAATTAAACTTCATAATACAAATAAGTTATTAAATCTTAATTTTTATTATAAAAATTTCACCCAAGAAATATGTCGTGTTCATTAATAAAAGACTAATATATTGAATTGTCATTACCTTCATTGTCTGCACTGGCGGACACATGAACCAAATCAAAATAATGCCCTTTTAAATCCATCAATTCTTTGTGTGTGCCTTGTTCAACAACTTTACCATTATTGAGACACACAATTCGATCAGCTGCTCTTACAGTAGATAATCTATGAGCTACAATAATTGTAGTGCGTCCCAAACTTGCACGTTCAAGAGAAGATTGTACTATAGCTTCACTTGCCAAGTCAAGTGCAGATGTTGCTTCATCCAACAACAAAACACGGGGATCTCTAACAAGAGCACGAGCAATGGCTATTCTTTGCTTCTGACCTCCAGACAATTGAGTTCCTCTTTCCCCAACCATAGTGTCATAACCCTGAGAAATTATAAGAAAAGAATAAGTTTGAAGGAACAAAGTACAGATACTGCCTATTTGATTGTAAAAAGATAAAGAATAAACTGCTAATTATTCAAATAATATTTTCAGCACAATATATGAAATAGATTAATATATTTTATAATGTTGTATTTGATATATTTAATAGTTAAATTAAATTTATACATGAAGTTAATCATTAAGAAAATAATGAATGTTAATACAGTGCGCCACTCACTTGAGGTAATTTAAGAATAAAATTATGAGCATTTGCTTCCTTTGCAGCCTGTTCAATGTCCGCAAATGTTGCATCTACACGTCCATAGTGGATGTTTTCTCTGATGGTGGTTGCAAATAGCACAGGTTCTTGTCCAACCACACCTATGTGGCTTCTCAGCCAATTTACATTTAAATCTTTCACATCAACATTATCCAATAAAACCTGAAATAGTAAATATCAATAAAATTAGTATGAGATTTCAGGGGAGTTGAAAAATGTAATTATATATTACACAGTCGCAGATTAATCTACCATTGTCACAAACAATTTACTTCTACAAATTAACAAACCACCTCATAGAGTGAGGGTAAAGGATATTATTTTTAGAATATAATGGCTATAAAAAACTGCAATTATATTCATGAACCAAAAAATATTTATTGACAGATTTATTGTTTCTGCAAAGTAATACCAACTGTAACTTAAAGGGGAAAAGAATATGCTCGATTGTGAAAACACACCTTTCCATTAGCTGGATCATACAAACGTTGGGTAAGCTGGATGACAGTTGACTTTCCACAACCAGAACTACCGACCAGAGCAACAGTTTCACCACGGTTGATTTTAAGATTTAGTCCTTGCAGTATCTATTAAATAAAAAATACCTTGTTTGAATTTTGTTGGAATAAAAAATCTGAAACAACCCTAATCAACAATGATTGAATTATATGGAAAACATTTCATTATAGGCATTATAGGCACAATAACAAATCTCTTTGAGCAACTAATTACAATGCACTATTTACAGAAAGTGAATGTTGAAAGAAGTTAGACAGGGAAAAATAGACATATGGAAGGCTTGAATTATTTGAAAATGAAACCTACAAAATTCCAAATTTACGCTTTACATACGAAGTTAACTCCATTTTAATGTCTGAAATAACATAACGATAGTTGTAGTCTCACTTTTACTTCAGGTCGTGCTGGGTATTCAAAATGTACATCTTTGAACTCGATGTCTCCAATCAGTTCTTTCGGTTGCAATCCTCCTGTACTTAGACTGTCAATCAGTGGCTCTCGTTCAATTATAGAAAAAATTGCTGTTGCTGCGCCTCTGGCTATATTAAATGACTCAATATGAGGCAGTGCCATCCCTAAGTTAAAGGCTCCACCAAGCATCCCAAACAGAACCTGTAAATATTGTATTAAAATTGAATATGTAATGAATGAAGATATACTTTTATTTAATAATGAGATTATATAGCATTACTTGCTAAAATAACACTTTATGTATAAATTATTGAAGAACTGATGTTTAGTTTTTTAAAAATTAATTATACTTACCCATGAGAAAAATTTTGTGCATATATTCACAATAAAGTAATTTATGGTACACAACTGAAGTTAATATAATTAATAAAAATAGGAAAATAGTTCCTACTGGAAATTAAATTGGGGGAAATGGCTTCTGCCTAGGCTTTAGTAATCATTCCCCAAAAAATATCAACTTAGCTGTGACAGGATATTGAAAATTTTAATTTAATTCTTTTATTTCTTAATTTTCCCTCTTTAAAATTCATGTTATATGTGGTGGTTCATGTTTTGAAAAAAAAATTTATAACAAAAAACTTACAATAATTAATACTGCTGGTGTGTACTCCAAATTATCTGAGGACCTTGACTGCAAAATGAGTGTCACACCATACCAGAAGGCTAGAGCATAGCTGCAATATATTATAAACCACATTATTGCAGATCCATAACCAGAAAATTTGCCTCGTTTGATGCCCATCTTTTCTGCCAACACCAGTTTCTCTGAATATCTACATTTAATATACACAAATATTGGTTAGCGTCATTAATAACAAAATGTGTATCTGAATCACTAACATTAAATTATTATTATTATTATTACCTAGTTACTTCCTTATCTTGTCCTCCAAAAGCAACAACAGTGCGTATTGAACTCAAAACTTCCTCCACTACTGATCCAGCAGAATCGTATGACTTCAACTCTTGTTGCGTCAGGGAAGTTTGTACCTAAAGTTGAAATCGTAACATTTATATTATTTGAAATCTATGTGTTGAAAATATTTCATATAAATAAATAAAAACAATATATTTTATATACTTTTTTTAAAAATTTGATTAACAATTCAATAAAATTGAATGGATGCCGCTCCAATAAAATAACTAAGAACTATAAATTCGATCAAAATTACCATACCTTTGAAACTACAGCAGTTGCAATTATGATAATTGGTGCACAGCTGAAAACTACAAGGGTCAACTTCCATCCATGTAGGAATGATACCACAGCCGAACAAGCAAAACTCACAATTTGGTACATAAATATACCCAGTTTTTCTCCAATTCCATCTTGAAGTTTATCTAGATCACTGCAGACAAAAACATTAAATTACAACATATAGAAAGGATTGACATATTAAGCTATGTATTCCTGAAACATTTCTAGTAATGTTATTAATTCTTTATTGAATAATAGACTTACCCAGTAATTCTGCTTGCAACATTTGCAGTATTACTAGTATCATACCATGAAATATCTTGTCTTAACAAGGACCTGAGAAATATTTGCCTGATTCTGCCAACCTAATTAAAGAAAGTATAGATGTAGTTGTATATATATACATGTTTATAGATAGTAAGACTGAGATTGTTAGGAAACAGGGTTCAGAATCCCACCTGTTTTTGAGCAGCATAGTTGAGGCATGCAACACAGAGCACATCCAACACAAACTGTACAGCTGTGATACCTGCACACCCTATACCAAACGCCTCTGCATCATCCAGAATTGCTGCATTTTTTTCAACTTCTGTATCATTTTCACTGTTAACAGATGGAAATAATTACAAAAATATTGAGGGGCAAACAGAATTAGACTAATTATGAATTTAATAAACTGATGGATGAAAAAATAAGTGATAATGCAAATAATACACAACAAACTTACACATGACGTCCTCCACCAAGAATATTCAAAAGAACAGTGCTGGAGGAAGTACTGTTAGTCATTGTTCGCTCTACTAACAGTGTAGTGAATTCTCCATAGAGAACTATAAAAATTGGCATACATAACCCCGACGTAATGCCAAATAATAGACCAATGATTATGAAAACAATTTCCTGACATGTTGCATAATGAAACTGAAATAAATGAAAATACATAATAATAATAATAATACACTTAAAATAGAAAATAAATTTCACTTAAGCTGTTTAACACTTACAAGTCTGAAGTACGACAGAGACGGTTCGTCTTTCGTGCTTGGCTTCACTTTTGTGAAATCTCTGTAACAGTTGAATACAGTAAAACTATTGCTTGTGTGTGTGTACAGACATATACATACTAAAAGAAAAATCTGGGAATAGAACTTGGTCAATTTTTAAGTCAGTCTATATGACCTGTGTGCGAATGTTTGGCATAACTCAACTTGAGCAGCGGAGCGCAAGTTTTATAAATCAACTGTGGATGAAGAGACACTGTGAAATTAAATAATTAATATGGATAGAGGAAGGGAGAGAGGCTGGCTATAATAGAAAGAGAATTAAATGATGACACGTATTCTCTAATAATCCTTACATATACAAGTAGTAACTTAAAATGCAAGTTCACATCAGATATGAATATTAAATCTATTATGGATGAATAATAATAAAAATATGTAACGATCTATTAGAACCATCAAATTTTTAGACTAATTGTGTGTCAACGTCTCAGAAACTGTTCTATTAATTATTTAGATATTACTTACGATTGGAGTGCACCATTTTTTAGGTCTGCATTTTTCTGCCTGAAGCTCATGAGATGTGAAACCTTATATTTCCTCATATTGGCGGACAGCTCCTGAAATCAAATTTTTTTAAACCTTTTATAAGTGTGTTACTGCAACGAGTCTAATCATAAAAAAAAAACGTAAAATGATATTGGCAAATACCAAAGTATCACAGTGATGATCCATTACGAGAACAATGGCAGGTTTTTTTTAAAAAAAAATTTAAATCACACTCTTCTGTAAAATACATATATATTTCACTAGAAAAACTCGCGGCATACTTTTACAAATCATCATGCAAAGATCGCATTTTTTTTTTGCAGCCTTCAACTTCTTTATTAATACTTCCTTGTACGAGTGTCGTAGGATCGTGGTGGCGAACAGTCGCCGCACGTGCAACAATCACGAACAAAGTACATTGTTTAAATCACAAAGAAATGTACCATCCAGTCAGTTGTACGGAAATAAATAGCGGAAGATATCACGTGGTTTTGTTTTATAAGTCCTCCGTGCATTTCCGTGTTCCGAGCATCTTTATATCAGTATTTAACACGAGGGCGTTGATGGTTTCTTCGTCTCTGGATCTTTCTGTGCAAAACTTCGGTTATTATATAATTAATTAAGAGTCTTCGTAAACAAAGCTCTTCCATTACCGACCGACACATGAAAAATCAGCGCAAAACAGCAGCGGCCACGACGAGTGCCTCCATGAAGAAGATGGGTAAGTGAATTACAGGGCCAAACCTTTCATCAGCCCCCTCTAAAATTATATTTTAATTATTTATCCGTCTTAACGATTAATTGCGTAAATTGTTTCTATATAAATTAACATTTATGGACCCGGAATATTAAAAAACAACAAAAAAACTTGCTGGTGCGTTCAAAAAACTTCCACAGTTACAATTGCAAATATTTCTCAGTAATTTTACCAACTTGCTGAGCTGCGCTCTGCAGGAGTAACTGTAAACATGGGGTGTTTACCTGATCCGGCTCCGCACCTGCCATTCTGCCCTCCTTGAGCACAACAAGAGAGTGCGGTCGAACTGTGCGAAACTGGACGGCAGGGAGAACAACCCTCGAGAGCTAATTTCTTAGGGTGGTGTGGCAGACGGTGGCAGCAGCATTCTTCTTCCCTTTAACGCGTAGTTGACTCATTTTTAACTTTTGGTAGTCATTACCAGGGGGTCCTTTTCCTAGCACTAGGCGACCTAAACAGTTTTATTCGACCAATACCGGACAATATTTATTTTTTATTTATTTACGACAACGTTTCGGTTACGTGTTTGTACCGACATCAGGTCTTTCCAGCGCAGAATAAATTTGTTGATTGAAAAATAATGAATAAGAAAGATAGTCAATGCAGACAAAAAAAAGAGTGGTAATATAAACGTTTTTTTTAAAAAAAATAATACAATTGATGACCTGATACAGACATTTTTTTTATTTTTCATTTACATTGTAACGACGTTTCGCTACCTTTTTTTGTATCTTCTTCATGTATTTTCGTTAATAGGAAGTGATTTAGTATAATTGTACACAGTAAACAAGGGCCAAAAATAAAACGTTTCTGGGATCCTTGTCCCCTTTTCGTCAGGTGATAAGAAGAGCCTAGAGCGACACAACTGCACTGGTCAGTTGACAACACTCATCATTAGGTTGTCCCCCGCCCCCCAAAAAAACCTGTGACTTTAATAACTTGTTGTGCTTAGTTCATTATATTAATTTGGTACGATTTACACCAAAAATATGTTTTTTAAAATTTAATTTGATTTAATTATTTTATTTAAAATTTAATAGAAATATTATATATTAATAAAACAATTGATGACCCTGATACAGACTCACTTTATTATTCATTTATATTGTAACGACGTTTCTATACCTTTTTGTATCTTCTTCAGGTATTTTGGTAAAGAAGAAATCATTAGGGGGGTTTCCCCCGCCAAACTGTGTGAATTTAATAACTTGTTGTGCTTAGTTCATTCATTATATTAATTTGGCACGATTTATTTTTGGTCCTTTTTTACTGTGTACAATTATACTAAATCACTTCCTCTTTACGAAAATACCTGAAGGAGATACAAAAGGGTAGCGAAACGTCGTTACAGTATAAATGGAAAATAAAAAAAGTGTCTGTATCAGGTCATCAATTGTATTTTATTTTTTAAAAAAATATTATACCTGTATTTACTGTACAAATATTTGCTTATTTAGGTCTATTTAAACGATGAAGGGACGAAACGTCGTGATTTTGTTATGATTTCCACCCCCCCCCCTCCCCCTTGAGCAATATACATTTTAAAGATTTTATTTTTTTACGTCTGTGTATATGAAATAAATAATGCCGGTTTATTTTTAACAAGTACCAGACAATATTTTTATTTATTACCGACAACGCGTTTCGGTTACGTTGTTTTTGTACCATCCTCAGGTCTTTCCTTGCGCAGAAATCGTAGAAAATAAATTTGTTAAAATTTACGTCTGATTGAAAATAATGAATAAGAAGGATTAGCCAAATACGGACTAAAAGAAAAGAAAATCATTACAAATTCACGACGTTTCGTCCCAAATTTTTATGACTTCCTCGTTTAAATAGACCTATTTATAAGCAAATATTTGTACAGTAAATACAGATATAATATTTTTCTAAAAAAAAATACAATTGATGACCTGATGCAGACACTTTTTTTTATGTTTCATTTATACTGTAACGACGTTTCGCTACCCTTCTTTTTATCTTCTTCAGGTATTTCCGTAAAGAGGAAGTGATTTAATATAATTGTACACAGTAAACAAGAGCCAAAAATAAATCGTATCAAACTAATATAATGAACTAAGCACAACAAGTTATTAAATTCACACAGTTTTTTTTTTGGGGGGGGGGGAATTCTAATGATTTCTTCTTTACGAAAATACCTGAAGAAGATACAAAAAAGGTATAGAAACGTCGTTACAATATAAATAAAAAAATAAACTGAGTCTGTATCAGGTCAACAATTGTTTTATTAATATATAATATTTCTATTACATTTTAAATAAAATAATCTAATTAAATTAAATTAAAAAAAATATTTTTTGGTGTAAAATTTCCTTATTTATGTCCCAAATTTGTAGACTAAACGTTGTAATTTTGTAATGATTTTTATTTTGTTTAACTTGATTGAAACACACCTTTTTTTTCTTCTGTCTAATTGGCCATGTGTTTCTGTTTATCTATTAAATGATAATTGTCAGATTATATTAAATATTTCTGATGCTGGGCCTGTGAAGTATTTTTTTTCTTCAAATATTTATAATTTTTGAGACTTTAGCTTTACAATTTCGTTTCTTTTTCATTTATTGTAAACTGACCATATCTTTAAAGAAATTTTTTGGGAGTAGGGGTTATTTTAAATTTTAAACACTGCCATTTGAAGTAGACTTTTAAACATTCACTTTTTTGTGTGTGTTTTCATTTACTTTTAACTGAAATTTTTTTTTAAAAAAAAATGACACTGAAAATCGGTTTTCCCCACCTCTGTATTCTTCTCTTTCTGGAGCCTGACTCACTAGCAACATATATTTATTTGTTTTCGTTTTAAAACAATTCTGTATACTTTATTCCAATACTTATTTTTTTTTGTTTTTAATACTGCGGAGAAGAGTTCAATATAAAACTCTCTTAAACTATTTTTTTTGATGAGTGAATTTCTCTTAAGAAATCCCCCAAAAAAATTTTTTGTGTGTAATATTTGCTTATTTCGGTCTGTTACCAGATGAAGTTCCTAATGTGTAGACTAAACGTCGTAATTTTATAATGATTTTTATTTAGTTTTACTTGATTAAAACACACACTTCATTTTCTCTGTCTAATTGACCATGTTTTTCTGTTTATCTATTAAATGGTAATTGCCAGATTATATCAAATATTTTATCAGAAATATTTTTCAATATAAAACTCCTAAACCATTTGTATTTTTTTTTCAGATGAGTGACTTTCTTCTCTTAACAATCCAGATCTCTGGAGGATCAAGTCACACAAATTTTCAACCTGGGAATTTCCAAGTTGCATTTGACTACCACCAAATCTTTTCTCATCTGTCCACACAGTCATTAACCACTGACAACACTCTCTCAGTTTCATCATTGGTTTCCAGGAAGGAACTATTAGGTTCAGGTAGTCACATGGTAACCATGATTCTTGTAAAAATTTGTCAAGGACTTGTTTCTATTTTTTTTAAACAACCACAATTGGCTACTCTTGATCCTATTTTTTTTTTCTTGAGCAACAAATCTTCTGAGGTTAGTTAATTTATTATCATTCACTTTCTTTGTTTGATAAATCTTGTTAACAAAGCTGATGCCTTCTTGAGTACCTGACCACCCTGGCTGGGAACGTCAAGACAAGCAAACCATTTGAACATTTTAAAGTTTTCAAAACGCAAGATACTGAGAAGGATACACGGACAAACAGAGAACTAGAGCAGCTCATGACGCTGTTAGGTTTATCAAGAGCAGAAGGTTGGCCTGAGTGGGGCACGTACTTAGTTAGGATGGTAGAAAGCAGAACACCTAGACGGATTATGGACTGGAAGCCAATTGGGAGGAGGAAAAGGGGGAGACCACGGACAAGATGAGAAGGATATGCAAACCATGAAAGTAAGAGGATGGCGGAGACTGACACAGGAGAGGGCGGAATGGAAGAAAATTGTTAATAAGGCCAAAACTCACATTGGGTTACAGTGCCAATAAAAGAAGAAGAAGAAGAAAGTTTTCAAAATGTTGAACCCCCCGCCCCCTCCCACCAGCGCTCATAGGTTGTTTCGTCTCTACATTCCTTCTGTCATCCAGTGTTGCAACAAGAGACAAGTTCGCACACAGAGAGTGGCATAAACTTCTTGACACTCAGATGGAAAGGTCTTGTGCAACAACTTGTGCCTTGTGTGTCACAGAGACCGACCATCAATTCTTGTTACTGTCGAATGATGATGCTTGACTATGAATCAAATATAGTGTCGCACACATTTCAGCACAAGGATTCTCAAGAAAAGCTTTTTATCAATCTTGTGACAGATCATAATTTTTCCAACTGACTTTCGTCAGTCCAAGCCATCTTCTGGTGTTGCCATAGCTCGGAAGTCTTTTGGTCATTCCACTCTTACTGTGTAAATGTCTAAGTATTGATACATCTTCATAAATAGCCCTAAAATGACGCGTTGTATAGACGACTGGGAAAAAAAGCTGATGGGATGATTTTACTTGTCTTTTGACCTTGCTAATGACCTCCAATAAACGCAGAATTTTGCTTAAGTTAACAAATTTATATGACCAAAAAAAAGCGAAGTAAAATATAAATTTCACACAGATTAAAAACCGGGACGTTTGGCTGCCCAGAGGAAAATCCCCGGGGACATCGTTCTGAATATGGCACTTCATCTTCTTCTTTTATTGGCACTATAACCCAATGTGAGGTTTGGCCTTATTAACAATTTTCTTCTTCCATTCCGCCCTCTGCTGTGTCAGTCTCCGCCATCCTCTTACTTTCATGGTTTGTATGTCCTTCTCGATGTCGTCTTCCCATCTTGTCCTCCTCCCAATTGGCTTCCAGTCCATAATCCGTCTAGGTGTTCTGCTTTCATCCATCCTAAGTACGTGTCCAATCTTCTGCTCTTGATAAACCTAACAATGTCATGAGCTGCTCTAGTTCTCTGTGTGTTCTAATTCGTCCATACAGGTCCGCGTATCCTTCTCAGTATCTTGCGTTCAAATATTCTGAGTAAGTGCTCGTCATTATTATTAAGGGTCCACGTTTCACAACCCTACACCACTACAGGTCTTATAAGTGTTTTGTAAATTTTTAACTTCAATTCCCTGTTTAACATATTGGATTTCATTCCACACATGTAGTAAGTTCTGTACGTTGTTGAATTTCACTTCCCCACATTATTTTCACTGTTAAGTTTTGAGCCTAAATATGTGAAATCCTGTACTCGTTCCAAGGTATAATCATTTAATATTATTTGCACTAGACTCTTTTTTTGTAACCATCATACATTTAGTTTTCTTTTCATTAATTATAAGCCCTCTTTCCTTAAGACAGTGAGTGGCCATCGTTTGTCTTCATTTATCTATATTTCTAGAGATGATATCAATATCATCTGCATGTGGAGATATCTGGACCATTTTTGTTCCTATGTGTCCGGAGATATTAAGCCTTTTGTAGAGCCATTTCAAGAGACCTGAATATGGGACTGGTCACTTTAATAATGACTATTGAGACAATTATATATAAACATCAGCCATATTTGAAGCCATAAAAAAATATTTGTGATCTCTTAAGGTTGAAGTTTAACAAAATTTTGACTGCCGCCGCCCCGAAATACTTCGAACCTGAAGACGTCGGAAATCTAGCGACGAAACGTAAGTTTTAATTTTTCCATAAATAAATATCCTTTTTTTCTGACTTCAAATTGGTGACTTTATTTATTGTAATGACAACAAAGTTGTCAAATATATACTAAATAATTACTATAACTCACGGAGCTAAAATTAGTTACTTATTTATTAAGTTTACAAGAGTGAAATTGGAAGTTTTAAAACAAGAGATTTTCTCACAGAACATATAAAATATTAATATACTAATTAATATATTAGGTACTTTTGAGCGACGGATCTTGAGAAGGATAATGATGGTAGCTACAGGATTCTAATGAACCATGAATCTGATTTAAGCAAGCAAATATCTTAAGATACGTGAAGAGTAGAAGAATTACATGGGTTTGGACATGTGGATGAGGATGGGTGAGAAGAACAGAACATCAAAGAAAATTATGTTGTGGAAAACCGGAGGGACGAAAAATAAGAGGAAGACCCCGGTTACGATATGAGGACGAGGAAGGAAACGACTGGGGAATGATATTGTTGAGAAGGCCAAAACCCATCCAGGGTTGTAAAGCCAATAATTGAAATTGTATATAATAAATTAATTAGATGAAATAGCCAGATAAAGACAAAATTAAGTGATGATAAAAATACCACTAAACGTTTCCGGGATGCTTGTGCCTTTCGTCAGGTGATTGGGGGGGGGGGGAGCCAGGAGCGACACAACCGCACAGTTACAGTTGACAAACTCAAATTCATCAGTACAAGTACTGCAGTGCAGTGCTATTCACATAACTATATTAAAAATTATCCCGTAAGACTTTGTTTTCTTAATTTTTTTTATTTGTTTATTGTTTCATTTTGAATTTCCGTTACGTTTCGCTACTGTTAAAAGGATGAAGTTAGAAAACCCATACCGAATCTTTCTTATTCTTAAAAAAATTTGACTTAATATTAAATATCTTTATTTAAAAGTTAAAACTACTCGAGTGCCCGGCGTTGCCAATAACTTATGTTATTATCCATTTACAGTTAAGCCTATTTTGTTATATATTAACAGCTGATGTTGTGGGTGAAACTTCGTAATTTTGTGATAATTTTTTTTATTAATTTCCCTATTACTTTTATTAATTTCTTTTCTGACAAATTGGCCATTTTCCCCTGATTTATTTATTAAATGATAATTTGTCGGATTATATTGACGTTGAAGTCGGATAAATGTAACCATTTAACCATCGATGTAATTTAAATATTCTCCAATATATCGTTTTATGATGTGGAATGTCCTGAGATTATTTACCATCTTCATCTCAAGTTTCCAGAATCAACGTGCTCCAGATGAATAATGCAGAACCTTTCCTCTAAGAGTAGAAGGAAGTTCTTCACGGTTAATTAACACTGCATAATAATACAGAATTCAGTTTGTTTTTCAAGAGCAAAAGTCATTCCGTTAAAAATATTATAATAATTAAAAACCTGACGTAAGAGAGTCACAAAGGTACACAAGTTCTCCTTTAGGTATTGAGGCCCTGAGTTGAATGTAGGTGGACCGCCAGGTAAATACACAACAAATTGAGGTTCTGATGGGATTATTCACGATGATTGATAAAACAAAATGGAGAGAAAATTGGGGAACTCGTGCAACATAAATCGAGGCAAGATTAAAAAAATCGAGGAAATAATAAAAAACAAATATTTAGAACAGGATATAATAAATGGGAAAATTAGATCAGGAAAGCTAAAATCGAAAATTTCAAGAAATTAATAACAATTTGGTAGAACAAATTCTAATGATAACATCAGTTGAAATGTTAATAACTTAGAAATTCAACTTTTAAAGGTAGAATTGGAATAAAGTTGGATAGTTTTAGACTCTAAAGGTCCCGGGGGTGTAATTGGACTCTCTTAGGCTCGATTAGGGTATTTTCCCTGCATCACTTTGAGGCGAATTGCACGGGTAGGATACTTAAACCCATAGCCCGGGGGCCATTGAACTATTATAAATCATACCAGCTATGATAAAATTTAAATGTTGAAGAAAGTGACACTCTCGATGCCGTGAAATGTAGATGATATAGTGGCCTGCTTCTTCTTAAATAAATGATCCATTATCACTTTGCTGTTATAGGGAAGTGGACACAACACCCTCAGAGAAGCCTGTTTTATTTTTTTTTTAAAAAATAATTATTAAATATGGCGTCAGTGCTATATAAATTAATTAAATAAATCTCAAGTCCGTTAAAATTCAGGAATTTTTGTTTTAAATGTAATGATGTTAACAACAATAATACAACGACGATACTAATTCTTTTGAAGGAGAGACAGGAAGGGGCTACATTTGGGGGATGACTTTTCCTCTCTCCGTTTTTGAACTAAGGTTCCCACAAGCCTGTTTTCACAGGTGTATGTTCCGGGGTCACAGACCTTGGGCATACGGTAAGAGTTGTTCGCTGTTCCTATTGGAACAGTCGGCCAGATGCCTCCTAAACTGGTCGAGACACGGAGAAGGGAATGCTGCGTCCCCACAGCAAACTCTTCTACCGCTATCGGAAGGACGTGGGACAAGTACCCAATGCCCGACCTACCTGATACAGGTTTTTCTAGGGTTTTCCCTGCATCACTTTGAGGCGAATTGCACGGGTAGGATCCTTAAACCCATAGTCCGGGGGCCATTGAACTGTTATAAATTTAATTTCATTTGCACATATATATTGTAATATACACCAGTGCTGCCAATCATTCGATTAAATTAATCGAGAAATACCAAACGCTTGAACTGTTATAAATGTAATTAAATTAAAGGGTTTGTCCTGCATCACTTTTAGGGGAATACCGGGTAGGATCCTTAAACCATAGTCTGGGGGGCCCTAGTTAACCCTTGGCTACCTTCCTCTACTCTTCCGCATCCCCCCTTTTCAAATCCCTTCCTATGCTATTAAAGGGGAGTTGCCACCATGTGGATTACCCTCATGTAGCCTGTTACCCTAAAAAAATTGTAATTCCGCTACATATATATCCCTTCCTATGCTGTTTTAGGGACGTAGTCTCAATGTGGATTATGGACAAATATTCTGTTTTTTTTGCACAAAAAAATTATTTCCTTTGTTAATAAACGTAAGTATTAAGAATGAGGATTACCCTAAAGTAGGCAGTTACTTAAAAAATGCAGTGAATATTTTTACTGAGTTATATGTTTTAAAGGTAACAAATTCTAAAACTGACTTGTATAAAATCCCATCTTTTGCAAAATAAAAATAAATTTTTGATAAAAACATTTATTACAATTAACTAAATATATTTTATTACAACTAATCAAAAAAAACCGGCAGGGAAAACTGAAGAGAGAATTTAAATCTGGTTGTCGGTAATTGTTCCACGATCCTGTGACTGGAGACCGCCACCAGAGTTATTAATAAGTACTGTATGATTATTCTTGGGAGTAGTCATTTTTAAATCGGGTTGTCGGTAATTGTTCCACGATCCTGTGACTGGAGAGCGCCACCAGAGAGATTAATAACTACTGAATGATTATTCTTTGGAGTAGTCATTTTCTAATCGGGTTGTCGGTAATTGTTCCACGATCCTGCGACTGGAGACCGCCACCAGAGAGATTAATAACTACTGTTTGATTATTCTCGGGAGTAGTCATTTTTAAATCGGGTTGTGGGTAAATTTTTCCACGATCTTGTGACTGGAGACCGCCACCAGAGAGATTAATAACTACTGTATGATTATTCTCGGGAGTAGTCATTTTTAAGTAGGGTTGTCGGTAATTGTTCCACGATCCTGTGACTGGAGACCGCCACCAGAGAGATTAATAACTACTGTATGATTATTCTTGGGAGTAGTCATTTTTAAATCGGGTTGTCGGTAATTGTTCCACGATCCTGTGACTGGAGACCGCCACCAGAGAGATTAATAACAACTGTATGATTATTCTTTGGAGTAGTCATTTTTAAATCGGGTTGTCGGTAATTGTTCCACGATCCTGCGACTGGAGACCGCCACCAGAGAGATTAATAACTACTGTATGATTATTCTTTGGAGTAGTCATTTTTAAATCGGGTTGTCGGTAATTGTTCCACGATCCTGTGACTGGAGACCGCCACCTGAGAGATTAATAACTACTGTATGATTATTCTTTGGAGTATTCATTTTTAAATCGGGTTGTCGGTAAATTGTTCCACGATCCTGTGACTGGACACCGCTAACAGAGAGAATAATAACTACTGTATGATTATTCTTTGGAGTAGTCATTTTTAAATCGGGTTGTCGGTAAATTGTTCCAGGATCCTGTGACTGGAGACCCCCACCAGAGAGAATAATAACTACTGTATGATTATTATTGGGAGTAGTCATTTTTGAATCGGGTTGTCGGTAATTGTTCCACGATCCTGCGACTGGAGACCGCCACCAGAGAGATTAATAACTACTGTTTGATTATTCTCGGGAGTAGTCATTTTTAAATAGGGTTGTCGGTAATTGTTCCACGATCCTGTGACTGGTGACCGCCACCAGAGAGATTAATAACTACTGTATGATTATTCTCGGGAGTAGTCATTTTTAAGTAGGGTTGTCGGTAATTGTTCCAGGATCCTGCGACTGGAGACCGCCACCAGAGAGATTAATAACTACTGTTTGATTATTCTCGGGAGTAGTCATTTTTAAATAGGGTTGTCGGTAATTGTTCCACGATCCTGTGACTGGTGACCGCCACCAGAGAGATTAATAACTACTGTATGATTATTCTCGGGAGTAGTCATTTTTAAGTAGGGTTGTCGGTAATTGTTCCACGATCCTGTGACTGGAGACCGCCACCAGAGAGATTAATAACTACTGTATGATTATTCTTTGGAGTACTCATTTTTAAATCGGGTTGTCGGTAAATTGTTCCACGATCCTGTGACTGGAGACCGCCACCAGAGAGATTATTCTTGGGAGTAGTCATTAAGATCGGCCGCTGTCAGCTCTGACGTCACTTCCTTTCCACAAAATGTTGTCTGACTCGCAGTATTATTAATTTAAATAATAATAATTATAAGAAAGAAAAATTATTAAGTCGTAGACGCGTAGGAAAAGTACGCACTAATTAGTGTATGTATGTTAAATAGAGCAGTCGATCCAGTTTTAGTGTCGCTGCGTGCAAGACGTTTCACAATCGCAGGATTTTCCCCCCCATCCCGAGCAGTTCAGATGTTTTCTCGGCAACGTCGCTAACGACTTTCTAGAACTGTCACGTTAACTGTCAACAGTATCAAGTCGTCCGATAGACAGAGAGAGAGAGAGGGAGAGAGAGAGATTTATTAGGTTTCGGTTGAAATGGTGTGAATCATGAAAAACCTGGAAGAAGCAAATTTTAACGTTTCAATTAAACATTACAACTGTCAAATTCATCCATTTGCAAATAACCAAAAGGGTGATGCAAAGTCGAATAACACTTCAATGTATCACGTACAGTCACATGACAGCGGGGATAGGTTGACGCTGATATATTTTAATCTTCTAAATATACAGGTCACTATTGAAGATATTGGCTTAAATCCCCAATAAATTTTCTAAAAAAAAATAATAAAACCTGCAAGACATTAGGTTCTCCATTTCTTTTAACCTTTTAATATCAAAGTGCTCAGAAACTTATTTATGATTAAATCTCAATCCCTAAAACCAATGTCTATACGACTCTTAATATTTTATTTTTATTAATATTATAAATCTTTTCAGAATTTTAAAATATTTTATTTATCACTTTAACAACGTTTCAGTAAGGTTTCTTTTGGGTACTTTCATGTTGCTATTATGCTACTACTAGTACTACGGTAACAATTTTGTGTCTTACAAATTTTACATTACATATTTCTTAATATCAAAATCATATATTCTCAGCATTCTAGCAATTTAATGATAAATGCTACTGATGATAATTTTTAAAATAAATTAAAATGTCTTATTTATACTAAATGTTTATAATAATTTAAAAAATATATAATTATATCAAATGTTAAAAAATAATGCATTATACATATTACTTAATTTTAATTTAGCATTAAGTGAATTTATTGTTTCTACAGTTGTTTTAATTCACAACATTTATGATAAATTACATTTTCATATATTTCGTTCAATGTCTAAAATTACCACGTTATTCCAATCAAATTCATGGTTTTCTTCTAATTTATGTATAGATAACATTCTGATTTAATTGTTTTTCTGTTCTTTTAATCTAATGTCAAGAGCACGTTTAGTTGGCCCTATGTAACATTTCCCACAGTTATGTTGACTACAATTAATTTTTATAAACGACATTGTTTTTTTTTACATTTTTGTCTTTACATTGGTTTATAATCTTTAATTTGTAATTAATTTTAAAGATGATCATAAAATTAAAATTTCTTATTTTTTTAAATTTCTTATTAAATAATAATAAATGCTACCAATCATACATTAAATTTTTTAAAATGACATTTATATTAAATGTTTTTAATAATTTAAAAAATATATAATTATATCAAGTGTTCAAAAGGTAATGGATTAACCATATTTCTTAGTTTTGATGTATCATTTCTTGAATTTGTTGTTTTAACAGTTGTTTTAATTTATATCAATTATGATAAATTACAATTTAATATATTTTGTTCAGTGCCTAAAATTATTCCAATCAAATTCATGGTTTTATTCTAATTTATGTATGGATAACATTCTCATTTAGTTGTTTTTCATGTTCTCTTAATCGTGTTTCAAGAGCACAGTTATGTATGTTGACCACAATTGATTTTATAAACGACATTATGTTCTTTTTTTACATTTTTGTCTTCACCTCTGTTTATAATTTTTAGTCTGTTATTAATTTTAAAGAAATTAAAATTTCTTAATATATATATTTTTTTAAATTTTTCACTTATTTTACAATAATACAGTAATATCATAAATTGTTTAAGTACTTTTATATATTGATTATTTTTATTTGTTTCCTTCTTTTTAAATTTAGTATGAGACTGATAGTCATTAATTCTTTTGGATTCATGTTTATTTATAAAGAATTATTAATTATTAATAATTATTAATTAACATAATTTTAAAAAGTTCATTATAATGTGAAAAAAAATTAGGTTCATATTTAATTCATGTCTGCTAACATTTATTATTTAATTTGGAAGAATGTTGAAAAATGTTTATGATTTTATTTTAAATATTATATTAGAAGAATGACAAGAAATGTATATACTGTACAATTGTGAGTTGAAATATATTGCACCATACAGAATTGTTACCTGATGAAAGTACAAAAAAAAGACGTGCCGAAACGTCCTTGAAGTGTTAAAAGAAATATCTTAAAATGTCTGTAATGGTCGTTAATTTATAACCTTAAATATTTTAATTGTATTTTTTTTTGACATGTGAATTATTTGGGGAAGCTAAATTAGGTTAAAAATTTATGAAAGTTGTTCACTGTTGTATTTTAAGGGGGGAGGGGAGAGGAAACAACCAAGAATGTGGTAGGGATATTGTTCCCCCCCCCACTTGGTTGTGAACGAAGTGAAAGATTCTGTCTGTTCAATCTCTCTCTGTGTGTGTGTGTATATTAGACACACATACACATGCACACACACACACACACTCTCATGTTTGGGTGACGTCACAAACGAGTAAATAAGCTGTAAGGGAACAAATGGGAGTATTTACAAGATGAAGGAGTTAAAGTTCGTGGAACTGGAGACTTGAGAAATGTGTAGCATGATTACAGAAAATGGGTCAAGTAAATTTAACCACCTTGGGATAAATAGCCACAAATCATTTTAATGAATAATGTCCTTTACCTGTCGACAATTTTTCTATGAATACTTTTATAATTTGTAAAATTTCTATATGTAGAACGTAAGATGCAACTTAATTAGTTGCAGAATGGGTGATATGGTCTCTTGACATATATTAAATTATTTTACTTTAATTAATCTGGAGAAGTAATAGAAAAATTTAATGCTTCTAAATAGTTATTACAACTATATGAATAAGTGAAATGACATGAATATGTTTTTGGTTTAGCGTCAATCGAAATAAATGATCGCCACACGAGAGAGAGAGAGAGAGAGAGAGAGAGAGCGAGAGAGGAGAGAGAGAGAGGAGAGAGAGAAGAGAGAGAAGAGAGAGAGAAGAGAGAGAAGAGAGAGAGAAGAGAAGAGAGAGAAGAGAAGAGAGAGAGAAGAGAGAGAAGAGAGAGAGAAGAGAGAGAGACAGAAGAGAGAGAGAGAGAAGAGAGAGAGAGGAGAGAGAAGCGAGAGAGAAAAAAAAGAAAGAGAGAGAGAGAGGACGTGTATTAATATATATATTTTTTTTACTTTTTTCTACGACAAACTTAGTCAGTATATAAGCCGCGAAGTTCCTCTCAGATTGGCTGTTCCGAAAGAAGAAGAAGAAGCAGAAGAAAAAAAGTAATTTCACACAAGTAATGTATAACAGGGATTGAAGTATTTTTGCCCCCCACACTTTTTAGCAGCGGCATGAAGAATTCGCTTTTGTGACAGCGCCAGATGAACGGGATTTTCCCAGGTAGTAAATCGGTGCAAGTCCGACTCGGTCAGGTCCGCAGCAGGAGCGTCACGGAGATTAAAACCCTCCCAGGACTCCCAGTCACCGACCTCCAAGGACAAAGGACAGCAGCAGTCTGCGGGCTATAATGACGACAGCAGATTTGGGACTGAATGGCAAATTCTGATAGGAGGGAGGATTAAAGAGGACGTAAAAGAAAAAAAATTGGAGGCGTCGCATGGAACGACCGAGGTTTTCAAAAGGTGTGCAGAAAGAACTAGAGAAGGTGCTGCGTCGAGATCTGGAAAGGTTTTCCTTTTGTTGAGATAAGTTGAAGTGTCAACAGGGTTTTTTTTTTGGTGAAGGATGTTGGTGTGTAGAGGTCGGTAAGGAAGTCCAAATATCCTTTTTGAGAGTCTCATGCTTGGATTAATTTTTGTATATGTAATAAATATTCTCTCAAAGTAATTTTTTTTAGGTGTAGACAGGCTATAGTATAGCGTAATCCACATAGTGGCAACTCCCCTCTTATAGCATAGGAAAGGGGGGATGCGGAAGGGTAGAGGAAGGTAGCCAAGGGTTAACTAGGGGCCCCCGGGCTATGGTTTAAGGATCCTACCCGGCATTCGCCTAAAAGTAATGCTGGGAAAACCGTAGAAAAACCTGCATCAGGTAGGTCGGGCATTGGGTATTTGTCCTACGCCCTTCGGATAGCGGGAGAGGAGTTTTCTGTGGGGACGCAGCATTCCCTTCTCCGTACCTCGACCAGTTTAGGAGGCAGCTGGCCGACTCTTCCAATGGGAACAGAGGACAACTCTTACCGTATGCCCAAGGTCTGCGACCCTCTCAAAACAGGCCGAGGTGCCTCGGCATGTGGGAACCTTAGTTCAAAAAACCAGAGAGATGTGAAGGCATCCCCAAAGGTAGCCTCCGCCAGAGCTCTCTGGGAACGTTCACCTGCGAGAGAATCCTCTCGCAGGCTTCCTTGAATCAAACTAATTTACAGTCATCAATGTTTTTCAGTTAAAAACCTACCTTTTTTAAAAAAAATCCATAAAAGGCTACAAAAAATATTCATGACTCGAACTCGACTGACTTTGGGTTTCTCCACTTGCTTTTATTTAAATGCAAAATGAACAAAAGCACTGTCGAAACTAATTTTCAAGGTTGTATTTCTAAACAGTTCTTCTTGAGAAGACGGATCGGCGAGGGAACTCTCGCAAAAAACCCCCCCGTTGAGAACGGTGTCTGGATTCCCCAACCGGATGCATTGAGCTGTCCAACCAAATAGTCCGGACAGTGTCTCAGTCTTATTTTCTTCTCTCCTCATTATGGTTGCTTAATTCAGCGATCAAGACTGATACACATGCAGAGTCTACAAGTTGATTCATGGCTAAACAAGAAACAAACGCAGTCCAAAGAACCAAAGTTTTGTTGATAAGCACTTTGCGATTGTATTTGCATTGTAAACTCCTTGGAGTGATAAATTTATCACTACTGAGAACTTTTTCACTGTTCAAAAGGAAATTATACTAAATTTGCTTTGGAAGTTTGCAAATATTTTCTTTTTGGGTAGATAAAGAATCAGTACAATTTCACGTTCCTCTTATTGCTCAGAAGAAAAAAACAAGTAATTTAATAAAAAACACATACACAATTATTGTTTATTGCGGGATCTGCGAGGGCTACTCTCTCGCAGGCAGAATCTTGTAGGAGAGACACGAAGGGGCTACCTTTGGGGATGCCTTCTCCTCTCTCCGTTTCTGAACTAAGGTTCCCACAAACCGAGGCCTGTTTTGAGAGGTGTATGTTCCGGGGTCACAGACCTTGGGGCCATACGGTAAGAGTTGTTCCCTGTTTCGATTGGAACAGTCGGCCAGGTGCATCCTGAACTGGTCGAGGCTGCGTCCCCTCAGCAAACCCCTCTCCTGCTATCGGGAGGGCGTGGGACAAGTACCGCAATGCCCGACCTACCTGATGCAGGTTTCTCTAGGGTTTTCCCTGCATTACTTTTAGGCGAATGCCAGACAGGATCCTTAAACTATAGCCCGGCGGCCCCTAGCTAACCCTTGGCTACCTTCCTCTACCCTTCCGCATCCCCCTGTGGTGAGCTTAAAGTCAAATTAACTAATGATATGCGATTTGTTGGGCGCCACCTGCAAGAATTGGTCTTGCAGGAAAGGGAAATACAATATTTAGTTAATAAAAACAAGAATTCATTTTATGAGAATTTATATAAAACGAAAGCTCTCCAGCCTGCCAGGGATGCATGTAACCCCCTCCCTTTCTCAAGATTAACCGTGGTTCTCTTCGTGGCAAACCGACGCGATACCCGGAAGCATGGAATGCGACTTACCAGGTCTGCAGCTCGGACAGGGTCGACTCCCGTTGGCGACTCTCTCTCTCATCAGCATTCGCAGAAGACGACCGGAGACCCACGTGCAAAACCAAAATCTTTCAGGATCAACTCTCCCTGACCTCTCTCACCGACGGTCCAAATCCATCTCTCTGTGTTCGCAGACTTTTCTCTCTGCCTCCTCAAAATCCCCCTTTCAAATCCCTTCCTATTCTATTAAAGGGGAGTTATCACCACGTAGATTACCCTCATGTAGCCTGTTACCCCCCTAAATAAAAATATTATTGTTTAAGTACTTTTTTATCTTGATTATTTTTATTATAATTAGTTTCCTCCTCCTTAAATTTATTATTAGATTGATAGTTATTATTTTTTTTGGATTTATGTTTCTTTATAAAGGTTAACAACAAATAGAATTTATATATGAATCTAATGTGCTAAATTCTTTTACTTTTTTTACTTAATATTTCACAGTTCAAAATGAAAATATACTAAATTTCCTTACTCGGTAGTGTTTATAAAATAAATTAAGATTAACATTTACTTATTCTGACCTTTTATAAAGACAAGCATCAGTTCTATTTTAACTGTGATATATTTTTTTATGACATTTAACGATACAGAATAAAAATAAATCAGTCGACTCGTCAGGACATATTTATATTTGATTAATTTTTAAGTTCATTGATTAAATTATCATTGAAAATCTTCACACACACACACACACAAAATAATAGACGTCATCAGCCGATACGACGTAATATTAATTAGATGAGATCGGGGGGCTCCGAGTCACCTGACGAGAGCAACAAGGATTGGAGAAACGTTCTGCGGTTGTATTTTATCACTTATTTTGTCCGTTATTTGTATATTTATTTATGTGATTAGAATACAGGTGTTTATAATTAAATAATAATAATAATAATAATAATAATAATAATAAATTTAATTTACGTGGTCTGACTTATTGGCTAATTAATCATTTTATTATCTAATTTGTTTCATCAGCACGAAGGTTTCAAATATGTTTCATTGGCCGGTAAAGACGAATAAATCGTAACGATTCACGTTGTTTACCGTCAATATAATATATATATATATATATATATATATATATATATATATATTAAATAGATAATTAATACACAAAATTATCAGATAAAATAAACGCCACAGAACGCAAAGCTTTGCTTTTTGACTTCGCCAACTTGTTATTTTTTTTTTGCTGCTGTGTTGTCGTTCTTGCGACTTTTTTTTTAAATCACCTGACGAAAGCAACAAAGATTGCAAGGATATTTTTTTTTTAAAAAAATTATTAATAAAAGCGTGTTCCCCTCCCCTCCCATGCCCATAGGGGGTTGTAATTATACACAGAATTTATTTAGAAATATTATTAGTCTCGTTGGAAAAACACTATCAATCTCTCTTTGAACTCTAAAAATATTTATCAGACTCAAATATCGGCTTGTTTTAACATGTTTGAATATTTCCATCCCCTTCCCCCTCCACCGCCGCTCCTGGGGTTGGTAGACGTGTCTCACCCCCCCGACAGTGTTTTTAACATGTTTGAATATTTCCATCCCCCCCCCCTCCACCGCCGCTCCTGGGGTTGGTAGACGTGTCTCATCCCCCCGACAGTGTTTGTTTCCACTTATTTCTGGTCTGTTATTTGTCCTTTTAATCTAATAAGGATATTTTTTTAACATTGATATATATAATTTAAATAAAAATGTATATTTAATTAATAATAAGCTATAGCTTTGTCAGATTACTCTAGT
Source organism: Zhengitettix transpicula (assembly GCA_037074705.1). Classification (NCBI taxonomy): domain Eukaryota; kingdom Metazoa; phylum Arthropoda; class Insecta; order Orthoptera; family Tetrigidae; genus Zhengitettix; species Zhengitettix transpicula. Next base: position 94,110,204 of record CM073593.1, read on the forward strand.
TTTTTTTGGTATTATTAGTTTTTTATATATATAAATATATAAAATTTTTGTTATTGACAATTAAATTAATATTTTCCTTTTTTAATTTTTGTGAAAATTGCAAATCACTATTTTTTTATTAGATGCCCTTATATATCCATATACGAATAGGGTGGTCTAAAAAGGTTCCGACCGCAACGTGAAGATGGCAGCACTAGTAAATAAAAGCTAGTGAATTTACAGAGATGGGAAGCGTCGCTGGGAGAAGTGTGTGGAGTTACAAGGAGACTATGTTGAAAAATAATAATAAAAAAAATATATCTTTTATTATTGTTGGTTCGGTAACGTTTCAAACCACCCTCGTACAATGCACTAATCAAAACTCAATAAAATATATTGTATTGACGTTACGTTAACGAACTTGTCGCGATTCAATTCTGAACCTCCAATAAATTTTACTTCCCGACTTGTTTAAGAATAAAATCAAATCCTTTTTTTCTTTAATAGAAACGTTTCAAAAAAATTGGTATTGGCATGTTCACTGAGAACTGAATATTTTGTTTGTTTGTAAATTAGGAAATACGTTCTTTCCGAGGTGAGTCTGTAATGCTCGCTTCGGTCCGTACAATGTAGCAAGCGTTACAGCAAAGTCTATATACCAAGGTTTATTCTGGTAGCCTGAGAAGCTTTACTATAATAATAATAATAATAATAATATTTTGTTTGCCTGTAAATCGCCCAGAACCAGATTGTGTTTCAGTTCATCTTCTCCAATGTTTCATGCACCAAGCGATCCGCAACCGAACGATCTCGTGTAAAAAAAAGAAAGAATCCTGTGAAGACTGTGTCACGCGGACTTTGCTCGGTTTTTTTTCCCCTTCTTATTCTCTTTTCCCACCCACAAGAAAGGCGTGCACGATCGTTTCCACGAAACTTTTCGTCGTTGTTTCCATAGATCCTTCATGAGAAGGGAGTTTTTAGCAAGATCCAGCGTCCCACTCGCCGTCTCTATGATGAAGGCTCCAAAGATGAATAAATATCTCAGCCAATAATTCAGGAAAGGGATATTTAATATATATATTGTAATAAAAAGGTAATATAACTAATGGCTGTGGCTAAATAAAAGTATTTATGTGACAGCTTAATTAATCAATTTTATTCATGGAGTTAAAACACAATATAAAAATTACACAATAATATTTAGAATCTCAGGGTCTTTACTGGGTTTGATAAATGGGTGAATTGAATTTACGATAATTTATAATTACATTTAGCCTTTATTGAATTTAATTCGTCTAAACCTCGACGAATTTTGTTGCGGATGACAATAAGATTACAGATTGAATTTAAATTAACTAACAAAACAATTAAAGAAATGAATAATTAAAGAAAAGAAATAATTGAAGAACGATCTGACGTTTCTTAAAGAAATGGTTTACAAATAAATTTTAGAGTTTTTTTACTTACGGCCGACCAGGTCTCAATTTTGGGGTTTTCTGTGCACACGTTTTTGGGGATATCACTGAATTTAAATTGGTTACAAAACACTGTCGAAACTGTAGGTTCTCTCAGCTTTAAACGGCTACTCCTTCCGAATTAATGGTCAGTCAGATTATTACCAACTTTCTCTCGATGACATTGGTGACAGTCTCTTTACTTATTGAGTATTTACTGCGGCATGACTTATTAAGATACTGTTTGTAGCAGCAACCTGCAATCTCTAGATGGTTATATGTCCGCCGTCCGACTTCCAACTGAACTCTTTCGCTTCTCCCCGTTGACTCTACCGATTCGCTTCTCGCCGTTGACTGTGTCTGTTCGTCTCGTAGATTTTTGACTGCGTACGTCTCAACAATGGTTCTTTTGTCTCGCCGCCCTGTGTCGCGGTGCACGCTTTATATACTCTAATAATGAGTCCTTTACTTTGCAATTATAACAATGGATTAATTACTAATTACTACAATATATTTAAAAATATTCAATAATATTACATTTACATTGAAAGTATGTGTACGATATAAAACAACTGACCATATTTTCGGCTTTTAACATACCACAGTGATCAACAAGTAAGGTGAAATTGTCATTTAAAACTCCCGGGTCTTAGGAAGGCAGGTAATTTTTTTTTCCTAGGTTGGTAGGACTGTCTATAATATTTGCCAAGCGTCTGTTTGTTAAAAGGTTTAATTATCTCCGAGTTACACGTGTGTGTGTGTTTTTTTGTAAACAACCACAAGTGAATTTTTCGATTTTTGCAATTTGGGTGATTTTGTCGAGCAAAGAACTTGCATCAAATTTTGTTTGCGGAACGAATATTCTTGTGCGGACACGTTGAAGGCCTTTGGTGATCAAACTATGGCACGTTTATAAGTGGTACAACGAGTTCAAAGACGAACCTCGCGCGCTCTGGACGACCATCAACGTCTACCGACGAGGCCCACGTCCAAAAAATCAAAGATTTGGTGCTTGAAAATCGTCGATGGACAATTAGAGATCTCGCTGATGGTGTTGGAATATCATTTGGCTCAGCCCCAAACCATTTTGAAGAATGTTTTGTGTCTCAAACGCGTCAAGTCTCCATTGGTGGGAGAAAAGCGTCGCGTTGACGTGTGTGAAACTTTGCAATGCATCATGACCCTGAAACCACCGACCAATCCAGCGAATATCAAGGTCATTTTGACAGTTTTCTTTGATCATCGTGGTGTGGTGCACTGTGAATTCCTTCCGCCGGGCCAAACTGTCAACAAAGAATATTATTTGAGCGTTATGCGTCGTTTGCGTGAAGCTCTTCGTCTTGGTTCCTTCATCACGATAATGCACCACGTCACACTGCATTGGTTCTTCGCGTTTTTTTTTTGCCAAAAACTCGACTCACATCGTTCCGCAACCACCGTATGCGACTTCTGGCTCTTCAGCAAACTCCAAAGGCCAACGCGGGGACGCAGTTTTGACACGATGGAGGAGATAAAAACCGAATCGAAGAAGGTCTTGAAGGCTATACCGGAAAAAAGACTATTCCGACTGTTTCGAGGACTGGGAAAAGCGTTGGAAAACGGGCGTTTTATCGGACGGGGATGAAATTGATTTGGAAGAATAAATAAATAATTTATATTTTATAAATAAATTCACCTTACTTTTTGTTCACAGTGGTATGTGTGAGGAGGACCATGCAGGTTCTATACTCGTTAGAAGCCAAATAATCCTCATTTAATAATAATGTTATATATATATACAAATATATATTCTGACTATTTAATAGAAAAGTAATAAATATCAGCCAATTTTAAGTACGGACCAGAGCGAATAGAAACATCCCGTGCCCTGGTACCCCGAACGGGGTTCGAACGGCACTTCACATGAAGCTGCAAGCCATCGAAACGTTTTGGATAACGACGCTACCCGGTTGGAATCCCGAGAAAACTTCATCCTGTTTTTAACATGTTTGAATATTTCCACCCCCCCCCTCCCCGCTCGTGGGGTTTGTAGACGTGTCTCACCCCGACAGTGTTTGTTTCCTGGTCGCAAAGAACACGTGTACGAAATTTGGTGAAATTTGTTCCACCCGGTGTAGATTTGTATAAGGAGCATACATACATACATACATACATACATACATACACTCTGTTTTATTTATTAGAAGATATACTTATTTTGTCATACTTAAATGTCAGATTATAAATATCTCTAAATTTTTTGCACGATTTATGAGCAAAATTATTAAACCTGAAGAGGGTTCAGAAGGAGGACGAAACGTCGGTCAATTTTTTTTTGTTAATAAAGAATTGTCTGGATCGAAGCCGAATATTTATTTATTTTATATTATTGGAAATGTCAGATTATTGAAGAACAAGTTTGGAATTTTATTTCTTAGAAACAAAAAATATGAACGCGGGCGTCGGACTGATGATAAATCACGGGCAGCCTTCGACGACGACGCCACAGAAGCCGCTTTATGGCTTCGGTCGAATTACTGGAAGCGCCCCAAAGCCTCTCACGCCATATTGTGACAACTGCTCGCTCGTTGCTTCCTCACGAGGAATGTTCTAAGCCTTCACTTCACTATAACGGTCACGATTACGTAACGATTTGTTTACTCCAAGCTACGAAACCATCGAGAAATTAGGACCCCCCCATCAACAAAGTTTCGTAACCACTTATCCGTCAAGGAACAAGAGAAGTGACTCGTGCGTTCCCAGTTGTCGACCTTCACCAGCAATTATCTGCGTATCTGAGCCAATGATCCCTCCACTACGACGATTTGCTTCAGCATGACTCCTCTCAGATAAGACGTATCAGTCCCTCATTCCTTTATCTTACTTCTCTTTCAGCTGAGAACAGATTGTGGAAAAAACAGCTGTTCGACTTTAGTCGAAATCCCCGGGGGTTTTTCTATTAATACAGCAAGTTGATGTTGCTTTTCACTTAATTCACACATTGAAACAGCATATATGTTATAATTGAGTCTCCTAAACGTTTACAATTACAGGTACTTTTAACACCTGATCTTTCCAAGGAGGGATTTAAAGATTGGAAGCTCATGTCAGTTCTTACTTGGGGAGAAAATCCTGGACTGTGGAAATAGTTGACAAGGTGAAACACAGATTTAACTACTTCCTTATTATTATAATATTAAAAATCTATGGTGAAATATAAAGCATTATTTATACAGTTTTTACAGTTTTGTCCATCTTTAACTCAGAAAATTAAATAAAAATTTCATAAATTCTTAAATGACATTATTCTAACTATATACATAAGAAATAAAAGAATCCAAATATAAAGTATGATACAGTTAACATTCCTTATTTATGCTTCAGGTGATTACACAAATAGTTAAACACTGAGAATTTGTATACTAATTATATATTGCTCCAAGATTAATGTGTAAACTAATCATAACAAGGCTATTTTTCTTTCACTTAATACACATTAATTGAAACAGCATGAAATACAATAACTTAAGCTGTTTATAATTAAGTTTACTTCAGGATGATTGGTTGTCAAGACTTCACACACACATATCTGCCATTTCCTTGTATGATGTCATGTAATAATACAGTCTTGAAATTGAAATTAAAACTTTTATTCTCCATTAAAGGTTGGGGGAAAAAATATTGGAAAATAAAGGTCCAGCAAAAAAAAAAAAAAACATGGGACCAACCGAATTCCTCTTCACATGATGGATGGGCCAAGGCTTCATGATCAAGATTATAAAACCGTGTCCACAAAAAAAGGGTAAGTTTTATTACATCACCTGAGGAAAGCAACAAGGATCGCAGAAACACTGTGTGGTATTTACTTGGCACTTTGGCAACTAGATTTTAATCCGTTGTCTACTACAACGCTCTGACTTAATTATTATTATTTTTTTTTTAAAAAAAAGCTTCCATAATTTAAATGGAATGCATACAGAATATATTTTTAGATTCTCTTATAAATAAATGTCCTCTTTCATTTTTAAAAATTATCTTATTTTTCCAAAATTAAAGAAAAAGGGTCACCTAAGACGTTGGACAATATTCATTTGTAAACACAGATCAATTCTCGAATTCTTTGTCTGCAGAAAAATCGACTTTTTCCAAATATCGATGATCAGTTTAGAGACGGGGGTAATAAATCATTACACTGACCATTTGGGGGTGTTTTATATTATTTCTTTTTCTTATTAATTTTTCGTCTGGCCGCTTTAAAATAAAATCAGTGAAGCTGTTAATAAAAGCATTAAAATAGTGGGAATCAAATCCGTGTTGGTTCCTTACTCGTTTCAAGGCTAAAAACCCTCAAAAAAGAACAGTACGATAATATAGTTTAGTTGTTAATAGTAACCATTATACATATAATTATAATATGTTACACTACCGTTGTACCTACAGCTAAATAATAAACGAATCCAATTACTTAAATTAGTGTTTTAATACTCAAGAAAAACTACAGAGGAAACAGTTTTCACGAAGTAGCTGAAGTTATCTGGCTTCATAGAATTATAAATGAATAAAACCAGCGAGTCAGAAATGTGTTTTAGGACAATTTTTTTTTAAAAAGAGGAAATATTAATAAAATAAAAAAATTGGCATGACGGATCGGTTCCAATTTTTTGGAACTTTTTCAGGTGCAAATATAAAAATTTTACAGTCTGAATATGTAAATTTTTTTATAGAAAACATGATATGTAAAAAAATAGTTATATTTCTTGAATTATCAAACATATATATTTTTATGGGGTTAATTTCTAAAATAATAAGAAAGACAGCCAAAAATACAGACAATACTATGTATTCATCTAATTAGAATATCCTAAATAGACTAAAATTCTATTATATAACCAAATTAATCTGATAAAAATGGTATATTTTATATTGTATAAACATACTGTGTACCAATAAATAGATAAAGGAGTGATGATATGAAGACCACACAACGGAAGAAAGGAACAAGGCTTCCAGAAACGTCACTCCTTTTATCTGTATATTTGGTTATCATTCTGGTTATTAATTTTCAATTAGACGAAAATTTTTCATTTAAAAAATAAGTAGATTACCCAATAGGTCGGAAAATGGATATTTAATATAATAATATAGATTCAATAGTCCATTAACAGTGGGAGTATGTGTGCTTCATCCAGTTTACAGGCAACATTACTATGTGTAAGTAGATAAATCTTTTTGTATTTTCAATGTATTATTCAACAGTTTATTTTACTGAAAAAATCATATATGTATTTATATCAATTGAATGCCAAGAAAAAGAAGTCTATAGCCTTATTAATCCACACAGTAGGACCTATTTGAGTGCACTTTCGCAGTTATTTAAAGCCGATTAATTATTATTAATAATAAATGGCCATGTTCGACTCAGCTACACAAACAATCAAGGAAAATATTTGCAAGAAATAATGTATAACATTCGAACTGACTTGACAGTAAACTCAAGTATTTATTTACAATTTTTAACACGGTTTTAAAAAAAAATATTTAGAAAAAGTTCTCCGGCCACAGACCCAAGATCCGTAAAGTATCTAATTTAAAATCGATTACTGTAATCGATAAACTCAAGTATTTCTCACAGCTTAATGTGTTTCTACTGTTAACATTTTTATATTAGGTCCGGAGAACTCATTTCAGCCGTTTCCATCACAATTTCCCGTGGGCTCTTACCTTGGCAGCAGACGCCACGAGAGAAAAGTGTGCACTGGTCAAGACTGCCGCCAAGACGCGGGATATAAATGGACTCAGCAGGTGCGTCACAACATGGCGGCCGCAGTACCACGTGCCTGCCGTTGCTGCTGCTGTCGAGATTTCTGTACGGGGGGGTTTACCTAAGTTCTGGTGTGCAAGGTAGCGCTGACGTCACTGAGGACGTCATCACCGAAATTTACGGCATTCGCATCCACTTTCAAACCCAACGTTGCCGGGTTTAAGTAATCCTTTCCGGTAATACAAGCTGACGTCAACGGGATGAAATACGAAAAATAAAAATAGGGGGAAAGGAATGACAAATTTAATGTTAAGGAAGGTCCGGTTTCATCGGAATTCAAGGGCAACTACAACCACCTGCTGAAGACTTTTTATAATTGGAAAAATTAACGGCTAACGATGAATGTGTCCAAACCATGATTATTTACATAAAAAACGAGCTATTTCAATTATTGCCAATTTCCACATCCTTAAAGCCTAATTTCAATGATGGGTCTACGAAATACGAGAACAATTTATAGTCGTAATTAAACCGTCTTGGCACTAGCGTAACGTTCAATGTTTAACATTGCAATTTAATATAATTAATAAAATCTAGCGGTCGGGTAGCCGGCCTGCTGTGGTGTAGTGGCCAGCGTCATTGCCCAGGGTTCGAATCCTGGCATGTGCATGGATGTTTGTCTTCGTCCTGGTCAATAAAACTGGGGTTAAGGCTGTGGGAGAATCGACATTCTGACCAGGTGGCACTCCTAAATCCAGAATGTGTCATGTGACAGTCTGGCAGCCGTCTCGGTAGGCCAAGGCCCTTCATGGGCTGTCGAGCCATGGAGTTAGTTAGTTAGAGTTATCCGTCGGGTAATTAATTTTTACTGGTATTACGAGTGCGCATACTACATAGAAATTAATGAATGTGAAGAATGGTACGCGTTCAGAATTTTTTTATATAATAATAAATATTTAATCCGATTGGTAACCCTACAATGAATTATTAATAATTTAGAATGTGAAAACTCTTGTGTACCAATTTTTTTAAAACATTAATTAATTTGTATCAGTCCAAGGTATGGAAAACTTGGTAAATGGCATGAACACCAATTTTAAAACGTAGCACAATAGGAGCATTAATAGAAACAAGCTAAAGTAATGCAGTGTAGTCTAAAGAAGACTGGTGGTGCAAAAGGTATCAAATTAAATAATTGCTACTTTGACGGATGTAGGTGAATTTTGCTATTTGGGCAGCAGAATAACTGACGATGGTACAACCAAAGTAGAAATAAAAAGTTGGATAGCGCAAGCAAGGAAAGATTTAGAGAGAGAAAAAAATGAATTTTCTTACATCTAATATAAGTCTGGATACTAGGAGAGTGACGTGGTACAGCCTGAAACTTGAACAATCAGCAGTGCAGAACAAAAATGAATAGAAGCCTCTGGTGTTACATTCAGATGGGTAGATACAGTCGTGAATCAGGAAGTCTTGAATATAATGAGAGAAAATTATAGAAGACGCTGACTAAAAGAAGGAATGGGCTAATAGGCCACATTTTGAGGCACAAAGGACTTGTTAAATTAGTATTTGAGGGAAGTGTGTAGGGTAGTAATGGAAGACGATGACCAAGGTTAGAAAGTTTTAGGCTAGAGGTGGTTATGGGCTGCAATAGTTATGCAGAGATCAATGAGTGCAGGGCAGAGTAGCATGGAGAACCACATCAAACCATTCTGTGGACTGACTACCACAACAACATATTAAAGGAATATCTTTCAAACGTAATTCTGTTTGTAGGTATTCATTAAATCACCATACGAAAGAAATATTTTGAGCTTATAAATTTACAGTGAAAACATTCTTTTATAAAGAAATTTTATTTACTAATGAATAATGTATATTTGTACAAAATATAAATCCATGGCTTTGTATTTTCATAAATTTTAATGTTGCTGCACAGCAATAAAAATAATTGTCCTCACTAAAACACTGACAAATTTATATTAAATGCAAGAATGTTTCATTTAATAGAAATTCATAAATAAAATATGTTTCACAGTGTAGTAAAACTATTATATATATAAGAATATGGATTTAATTGGTCATATAAATAATGTAACGTAAAGCTAAGTATGGCATATGACATAACATCTCATTTCAACAAGTTTTTCAGCTCTTTTCTTGACTTATTGGGCTGTTTCTTGTATTTTTTGCATCCAGTAGTCTCGTAATAATTCCCTGAAAAATTTAAAGTCATTTAACGGAAAGCTTTCATTACACATTTGAATAATTTTGGTCACATAAAACCTTAATCATTTCAAAATAAGTGCTAAATTGCTTTGTGTTTAAAAAATTATAATTGTTTTGAAATTTCAGTGGTTAAGTTTCAAAATTTTATGTTGAGTTGTAGAGGCAATGCATAAGCTGATGAGCAGGGAAATGAAAACACAAAAAAGACAAATTTTAATATTTATAAAATATAATATTAAACATTGCTTACTTGTAAGATTACATTAGCAAGTAATATTTATTGAGGTGTTTTATTGACATATTGAATTGTTGAACATTGACTATTTTATCAAATAATTAAATTTTTAGCCAATATTATGTATGTTTCTTGTTAAATGTGGGTGTTAAAATTATGTGAATGGCGTAAATTATTATTAAAACTATTTTCTTTACATGTAATTTATTTTAAATTATAATATTATAGTAATTTAACATTGACTAAAGTTCATAATTCTGTGCCTTTAAAAATTATATAAATAATTAAATAAACAAATTTAGCATAATTGTATATGTCGTCAGAGTAATATCAAATTATGCTGTTATAATAATTACAAAACTATTATAGATGACACATTTACATTGCATAATATCGAAAGATATTATTTATTGGAAAGACAATGCAGTTTCACATAACCAAAAATGATTAGGACTATGCAAGATATACTCTCCATGTATTGTGGATATATTTATTCATTGATGTCATTTGTTATTAAATTCATTGATGTCACTTGTTATGAACAATTACAACAAATATAGTTCCAACTGTTATGGTTTTAAGAACAGTGTAAATGGCCAGTATTAACACTAAACTACTGTAACATATAATTTTCCTGTAATAATGAATGACTCAATTCAATTTCTTACAAATAAATTATGCCTGTCACATGACAATTTCCAAATCCTAGAAGCCTTGCACCTCCTCAGGATATTAGGAAAATGACTAACCTAATCTAATAAATTGATTTCAGTCTACTGTCCACTTTTAGATATAAGGATTATGTTTGGAATATTAAAAATTGTTAGAAATACCTGTATTGAGGTAAATTTCTCATGGTTATTGGAACATTAATCAGATCTTGCCAATCTAAATTTTCAAACTCCTCTCTTAGATCACTCAGGTTTAAAGATTCTTCATATTGTGAACTGCTAGCTGTCTGAAATATTGAAAATAGTAATTATTTTAATGGATATACTTTTACGCCAAACTATATTAAATAGAATAATAATATTTATAATTTGGCGAGTTTATTATTTTGAAGTTGAAATGATTTATCCAAAAAGTTTCATTGTGTGAGAATAATTTAGACTTTTCTGAAATGAAAATATAAAACGTCTGTTAAATATCATAATTAAATAAATTAACAGTCAAATTACAGACAAAAATAAGTGCTAAATAAATACCACACAGTGTTTCTGCAATCCTTGTCGCTTTCATCAGGTGATTTAATAAAACTTACTTTTTTGTGCACACGGTTATAATCTTGATCATAAAGCCTTGGCCCATCCATTATGTGAATAGGAATTTGGTTGGTCCCATGTATAATAAGTTTTGCAGGACCAATTTCACCTTTATTTCCAATTTTTCCAACCTTTAATGGAGAAGAAAAGTATTAATTTCAATTTTTAAGACTGTATTATTACATTACTGCTTACATGAAATGCCAGATATTTGTGAAGTCTGGATAATCAATCATCCTGTAGTAAACTTAATTATAAAAGCTTAAGTTATTGTATTTCATGCTGTTTCAATGGGTATTAAGCGAAAGCAAATAGTTTATAATGATTAGTTGAGAAATTAATCTTTGAGCAATATATAATTACTATAAAAATTCTCAGTGTTTAACTATTTGTGTAATCAGTCTTAATATGATACATGAAGCATAAATACGTAATGTTTTTGAGGAAATTATCTATGATATTTTTGAAATATTTATTTCATCATACTTCAAATTTGGATTCTTTTATTCCCTTATGTATATAAATTAGAATAATTCATTATAGAATTTATGAAATTTTATTTAATTTTCTCAGAGTTATAGATAAACACAACTGTAAAAACTGTATTAATAAATGCTTTATATTCCCCTAGATTTTTATATTTTAATATAAAGAAGTAGTTTAATCTGTTTTACCTTGTCAACTATTTCCACTGTCCATATACCTCTAGGATTTTCTCCCCACGTAAGAACTGACATGAACTTCCAATCTTTAAATCCCTCCTTGGAAAGATCAAATTTACGAGGCGTTAAAAGTTGAACTCGAGTACCTGTAATTGTCAAGCTTTATGAAATTTGAAACTAAAAATATTAATTAATACTACTAAGAAATTTATGTGATTGAAAATAAAGTTTAGAATTGATATAATATTGTAATAAGGTAGTGTGGTGCACATTGTAAATTACCTGCAGCAGAAACCAAGTGGATTTCAAGCGATCCCCTTACAGAATACTGAATATTTATTTCCAATTCAACATGTTCAACAAAATTGATTGCTGTGTCAATGTCTCCACAGCTGTCTTCAACTTTGAAGTTAAGTATTGAGAGTACACCATGTGTCAATGTAGTATTGTCTCTAGAAATAAGAAGAGCACTTAAAATTATTAATTAACAATTTAGTGCACCTCATGAAATTAAAGTGGTGTGTATTATATTATGACCAAATATATGCGAGGTATTTGATGTGTATAACAATGATTTTTAAAGACAATTCAATATATTTCATGGAATGAATTTTAATTTGGAATGCATAAATTTGTTAAATATATTCAGTAAATGTACTGAGAAAGGATAACTGCTCAATTTATTTAACATATCAGCCAAATTATATTATGAGAAGTATATATTTAAGTTAATTATGCAACACTATTGACTACTTATTCAAATTTAAACTTTACAGAATTAATTAATTACTCAATACATAATGAGAATTAATATTTCACATACAACAAAGTAGCTGGTATGGTGCATATTGACTTTGGAGGAACTGTCGTCCAATTTTTTCCTGCTTCAACCAAAGCCATAGCATTCATAAGACCAAATCCAAATCTTGTATTAATCCAAAATCCTGCAGCATTTCTTATCCAACCTCTGTTATCACTTAATGGTGCCCATTCTGCAGTCCAAGCAACTAAATGCTGAACATCACGCCATGTTAGATGTGGGCTAAATAAGAAAATATATTTTAAAATGATCTGTACAAACACTTGATACTCCATTGAAATAGTTATGCTAATAGTCTATAATCAATAATACTGCAACCTAATTTTTATGATTACAGATTTTATTTCCCTGACAGTTCACTTGTGTGCCAATATTGTCGAAGAATTCTTACATATTATCCACTGCTTGTAATTTTGTGACACAAGACTATTGATTTGGAGCAATTAGACATCAATTGATTATATTAAATGATGTACTTACTTGAAATTTATCTTTTGATACTCACTGGAAATGTACTTATATTAGACAATTGAAAAACATTTGGAAATGGATTATTCTTAAATATGTTGCCTTTAGAGTATTGAAAATTAATTTATCAATTCCAATTCTATTATTTATTTAAGAACTAAGTAAATAAATGTGTCTTTATAAAGAATTACATCTTTAATAATAAAACAATATGCTTATTAGCTATACATTCTGAATAGTCAGGAGAAATAATGTTTATCTATATTAATTTAATACTTACTTGACTTCAAGAGCAAGGGCAATAATTCCTGCTGCAAGAGGTGCAGATGCTGATGTACCAGTGTGTTTTATTGTACATGAATTTTTCAGATCTGTTGTTGCCTGAGAAGTTAAAAGACATTTCAGACTTACATTATACTTAGATTACACAAAACACTAATTGTAACGGCTACTATGATACTACTTCTGTAAGAAATCACCCTGTACTCTAGTTACTTTTCCTATCTTATATAAATTAATAGTTGTTCACTTGATAACCATTTCTATGATATAATATATTGCGAGTAAGGACAAAGTAAATACAATATAGACTGCATTTTGTAAAAGAGTACAGACAAAGCAGAAAAAAATTCAAGAAGTCAGAAATTTGCTGATGGCATGTTAACTGTTGTATAGTTCTGGGTATGTTTTCCAATGACATTATAAATACAAATAAAGCCAGGCACTATAGGAAGACCATAACACATTGGGAGAAGCTTGTTTTTGTCTGAGTTACACATATATTGGTAATAATTAGTTGGAAATATTTATTACTAGTCATGAAATACCAAAATGTTTACAGTACAAAATTATCAAATACAAATTAGTGTAAAAAGCTACATGTACTTCATCGTTTTGAATGAAATGAAAATGAAAAGAAAATGTGATAAACGGACACTGACTTCATGATATATGAAAATGTGATAATAATAGTGTTTTGTGTGAGGCAATACATCCATTGGTTGCCATAAGGTCGTTCAAGAAGATTGGAAGGATCATCAAATTAGTAAATGAGATCAGAAGAAATCATCATTGAAATGATTGCAAGGCAGAAGGTAATACGTGGATACGTTGAATTGGGATATTGGGTAAGAGAATATGTGTCAAGGTTTAATTAAGCAGTTATTGTTGCCTCACGATCATCTGGTCGGAGTAGGCGCCACTCGAGTATGTGGTGACGAAGGTGGCAGCACACTGCTCTCCGTACCAAGGAAAATGGCCCTGTTGAGAAGCGCTGCCCACAGACAGTGTATAGACGCTGTTGATATATCCATCACAGTTGCAGTTGTCACCTCTACTACCGCCGTTCCCTGAGGCCCACACGTAAATAATGCCCTTCCCTCCACGTCCCTGCAAGAGGACAACGCTGCATTATCCTTATGAAAAAAAAAAGATCAATCATGTAAATGGAAGCTAAATACACAATATGGTCAGTCTTGAAACAATTTCTCATATATATTATTCGTGTTAAGGCCACTACATGGTAAATCAACAAAAATAAACACACAACAGATTCCTATTAAGAAGTTCAAATAAAATTTATATGGATAATGCACCCCTGAAGTAATTTTTCTTCAGAATTTCAAGATCCAGATTTTTTGTGTAGGAATCAGATAACAGCCAAGTTTGAAATTTTTAGAGTAATCCTAGAAAAATCATTTTATAGAGTTAATAAATCCTGTGAGTGGAAATTGGTGATCGACAAGTTTATTTGACATTTTATTGTATTATACTCATACTTATATTATAATGTTATATAATTATAATAATATTAAATGTGTAACACACTTTTTTTTCAAATTTCTTCCTATTTGATTCATCAAACTCAGGAAATATATAAAATCTTTCTTATAAATTCGGATTTTCCAGTTGACTGTGTAACATATTGTTAAAAATATTTGTTTTCAACAGAATAATTATTACATTCGACTCTCAGCCATATAGGCCAATTATTTTTTTTAATTAAAGAGTCATGATAGAGAAATTTCATGGTCAATATGGCTGGCCTTCGAATGTAAGCTTCTTCTGAATTAAATCAATGCGCCATTAATCAATTCACAGTCACAGTCCTCAATTGGGTCCTAAATTTAGGCTGTGAGGATTGTGTTATGGGGAATTGTAGGTGAAGCCGGGCTGGATGGAGAAATTTCGTGCCGGGCCTGGAGTCGACTTGGATGGCTCAGTGGTTAGAGCGCCCGAGTTTCAATCGGGAGTCCCAGGTTCAATTCCTGGTCCGGAGGAGATTTTCCCATTCTGATCCTCAAATTAATTTTTTTTTAAAACTAAATTTGGGTTCGTTTCAGCTGAATTATAGCGGGCTTTAAACTTTTACTTAACTCCGATTGTTTAAAGTTTTGTTTACTACATAAAAATAAAGCCGAAACCATTACTTTAAATTTTCAAACAAACATTTAATTGTGTCCTCTGTTTTTTTTCCTTTTTTGTCAATAATAGCAGCGAAGTACCTCTTTGATCCCTCGCTCCATCGCTTCCGTAGCCAGTCTTCCTGGTCCTTCGACCGTTTTACCGTCATCGTTTGGGCCCCAGGAGGCGCTGTAGATGTCGATTTTATCGTGAGCCCAGCCAAGGGAGACGCCTTCCACCCTGTCGTTGACGACGCCATCTAGGAGACGAACTCCTGTAACAAGTAACAGGCCATCTGCACCAGAGTGACTCTCGTTGAAAATTGGCTTTGATATGCAGCGTACTTTAAAAGTGTATAACACGAGAAAATGGAAAGCTTAAATCGGCAAATGGAAGTCAGAGAAGGAAAATTCCGTTACATGCTTTTTTTCCCGTTGACAATGGTCGTGCCATTCGAATATTAGATGAAATGCCGTTCGCTGAAGCAGATAAGATGGAATGGTTACCGCCAATGCGTGCGTTGAATGCGACGCCCACGCCGCACTTTCCATTATTGGCTGTCATGGCTATCTCGCCCGCACATCGGGTTCCGTGGGCGTTGGAACCCACGGGGTCGTACCTGGGCGTCGGATCTTCGTCTTCGTCGTTGGCGTCGTAGCTTATCGAAGGGTCCTGTAACAAGAACGAATATTCGGAAACAAACAGCAATGATATTTTACGAATAACAATCATCTGTATCATAAAAAAAGGATGTATATTTGTATGTATGTATTTACGTTAATTTCTATACAAATTTAAACGCGTGGACAGATTGCAACAAAAAGTGGTACACATATTCTTCAATACACGAGAAACGGCACTGTGGAGGGTGAGAAACCCCCTAGCACAAATGTGGAAAGAATTGAAACATCCGATAATTTTGTGTTAAATTACAAGAGACCGTGACGTCACGCGCGAGAGAGACGTTACCACGCGACGAACAAAGAAAATAGTTCCTATTTACGTAATGAAATACATCAGAAACATTTTCATTAAATAAAAAGAATAATTTTATCCAGTAATACTCCATAGAATGATAATTAAAAACAATACGAAATAATTTACGATCCTTGCGGCAAATGTAAGTTAATTTTCGTGCCATATTCGTGACTCCAAAATGGCGTCCGTTTGTTTACATTGTGAATCTAGCTAAGAATTTCATCAATTTAATCTTTCTTAATGTCTGAAGACTGCAATACTCGAGGAGTATATTTAAGTATTGTATTCACAAAGAAATCCGGAGCTATTTTATAGCTGTTCAATTAATGCACTATTGGTCTAAAATAAGGACGGAACGAGGAACAGTTAGATTTAGGTTAATTCACTTCTTGACTAATGATTAAATACTTTTTCGGGATTATATAAATAAGTACATGTGGCAACGCCGGGGACTCAGCTAGTGATAAAAGAAAAATATACGCATTATTGGTTCTTCTATGATCCTCATGGGTGAAATTAAGAAGTAGGGAAACATTCCCAAATCATCGTCATAACAATTTTCAGGAAGACACACAAATAATCAGGTCTCTATAATTGAATAGAGTAGGTTTCGAAGTTCTATTTTGGCTGTGACGTAGTGGCCAGCGTCATCGCCTCGCATCACAGAGGTCTCGGGTTCGAATCCCATGGGCATGGGCGTGGGCGTGGATGTTTGTGTTCGTCCTGGTCAAGAAAACTGGGGGGGTTAAGGCTGTGTGGGAGAATCGACACTCTGACCAGGTGTCACTCCTAGATCCAGAATGTGTCATGTAAGATGACAGGCTGGCAGCCGTCTCGGTAGGGGCAAGGCCCCTTATGTTCCGAAGACTACAGACACCGCTTACCGTATTATTGACATACAGCGGCTGGTATACTACAGTTAATTTATTTACAAAACATTTTTTTTATCCATCTTAGAAAAATAATTTGTGGCCATAACATCAATTGAAACCAATTAGAATTAAGATCACAAGGGAAACATTTAAATTAATTAGAAAATACAGTTTAAACCTACAAGGCAACAAGTCTGAAAATATATATGCATTGAAGGTCATTTCTGTATAATTTTTTTTGTTAATTAAAATAATATGGAAATAATTTTTTTAGATAATTTAACACGCATTCATTAGTGTATAAATGGTGTTAATTATTTGTTATTATAATGTAAATAATCTCCGAGTATACGTTAGTTGTTCCAGAGCGCTAATTACGTGATCTAGGGATCTGGGATCCTTGTCCCCCCTTTCTTCAGGTTTGAGTGTTGTCAACTGACCAGTGTAGTTGTGTCGCTCTAGGCTCTTCTGTAGCACCTGAAGACAGGGGGGGGGGGAAGGATCCCGGAAACGTTGTTGTGTGGTATTTATATCATCATTTAATTTGTCTGTATTTGACTTACGTAGTTTTTCCGTAAGTCTTCGTGAGTGTGCTCCAGTCCGTCGTCGAGGACGCAGACCCGGATCCCTTTACCAGTTACTCCGGACGCGTACACGGGCAGCACGTGAAGGTCCAGTTTGGGAAGATCAGGTCGTGTCCTCGTGTCTTGCTGCGGGGAGAATAATTTTTTTTTGATTTCTCTCTCTCTCTCTCTCTCTCTCTCTCTCTCTCTCTCTCTCTCTCTGTCTGTCTGTCTCTCTCTCTCTCTCTCTCTCTGTCTCTGTCTCTCTCTCTCTCTCTCTCTCTCTCTGTGTGTGTCTCTCTCTGTGGCTCTCTCTCTCTGTGTCTCTGTGCCTCTGTGCCTCTGTGTCTCTGTGCCTCTGTCTCTCTGTGTCTCTGTGTCTCTGTGTCTCTGTCTCTCTGTCTCTCTGTCCCTGTCCCTGTCTCTGTCTCTGTCTCTGTCCCTGTCCCCGTCCCTGTCCCTGTCTGTCTCTGTCCCTGTCTCTCTCTCTCTCTCTCTCTCTCTCTCTCTCTCTCTCTCAGAAATCAGAAAAAGTTGTCACAGTCTCGTCACAACTAAGTCTCGATTGTTGTTGTAATTATAGAATTATATCAAAAAATGACCACGGATAAAACTTGACAAAAATTGAAGGTGATCGGAAAATTTATTATTAATTTTATAAAAAATAACGGGACATTTTGATATAATTTTATTATTAAAAAAATAAAGAAAATTAACGTTAATAAAGAGCGTAAGTTCTCCTCATACTTACTAGATACCATTGTTCATTCCATAATTCGTCGTTGAACATTATTTCAGCTTGTTTCGGGACCATAAGTTGGCTCCGTTTAACTCTGCTCTTGGCAAACTGCTGCTCCGCCCACAGGACCTGAATAACCAACAAAGGAGCTCACATAAATAGTTAATAATAATAATAATATAAAGACAGGAGTTGATAAGATCGCTGTAATTTGCTACAGGAAATCAAACTCTTCATTAGTTGTTCAAAGGACAATATCGTCATGGGCGGATGCTTAATGACCACATATGGTGGGTGTTACAACTCAGAAATTAAATAGAAGAGAGGGAATAATAACGAAGCGGTTTTGGGCAGACAACAACGTATCAGTATCTCGGAAGTTGGTACTCACCCTCGCGTCCGCCGCGAGGCGCTGTGTGAGTCTATTGTTCGCCCTCTTCTGCGTCGGCGGATGGTCCGTGCGTTGCATCCGATACGTGTCCGGGAAACCCGCCACCTGAAACACAAAACCGCCCTAACTTCCGGAACAGTCGGAATCTCACAGTTATCCTTGGTCTGGAACATTAATGTCCTCGCCATTGAGCTCATACGAACTACACTACGCGCGTTTGTTTTGCACAAAGAAAAAAACCACACTGGCCTTAAAAGCAAATACACAGAGGGCTCACCATCGTATATCCTTCAGATATAATACCGACAATCCACCGGAAATCCAGAATTTGTCAAAAAAACAACTTTATTACCTAGACCCACGTGGGGCAAAGGGGACGACTTTTCCTATGGTAGGGGTAACGAGATATAAAAAAATCAAGACAAAAGGCTTTATCTTCATCTAGAAGTTGTTGTTATATTTATAATTGTTTTTAATTACCTACACCACATGGGTCAAAGGGGACGACTTTTTCCATGGTGGAATAATTAAAAATATAAAAAATTAAGAAAAAGGGCTTTATCTTTATCTAGGAGTTTTTGTTATGTGCG
Organism: Zhengitettix transpicula; assembly: GCA_037074705.1. Lineage (NCBI taxonomy): Eukaryota > Metazoa > Arthropoda > Insecta > Orthoptera > Tetrigidae > Zhengitettix > Zhengitettix transpicula. Next base: position 94,129,592 of record CM073593.1, read on the forward strand.
TAATTGTTTTTCACAAGTATAATAACACACCCAGAGAACAACGGACAGGCGTTTGAAAAAGACATGGGTCAAAAGGGAAGACTTTTCCCATGGTGGGGGTAACGAGATATAAATAATCAAGAAAAAAGGCTTTATCTTTTTCTAAGAGTCGTTGTTATATGTATAATTGTTTTTAATTACCTACACCACATGGTAAAAGGGGACGACTTTTTCCATGGTGGAATAATTAAAAATATAAAAAATTAAGAAAAAGGGCTTTATCTTTATCTAGGGGTTTTTGTTATGTGTGTAATTGTTTTTCACAAGTATAATAACACACCCAGAGACCAACGGACAGGCGTTTGAAAAAGACATGGGTCAAAGGGGACGAATTTTCCCATGGTGGGGGTAACGAGATATAAAAAATCAAGACCAAAGGCTTTATCTTCATCTAGAAGTTGTTGTTATATTTATAATTGCTTTTAATTACCTACACCACACGGGTCAAAGGGGATGACTTGGATCCATCTTTTCCGTGGTCTTCCCCTTTTTTTAGTACCAATTTTTTTTTTTACTTTCATATATCTGCTTCGGCATTCTTTCTGTAGCCATTCTTTGTGTACGTGTCCCCAACCATGAGATTCTACGTGATTTTATAAATCTAACTATGTCTTCTCCTTTTAGGATGCTATCTCTTCATTATATCTTAATCTCCATCTTCTTTAACACCTCCAGAGATTCTCCTAATAATTTTCCTTTCAAATCTCCTTAGAGTCTTAGGGTCCATGTCTCTGCCTCAAATGTTACTATGGGTGTAATTAATGTTTTATATACTTTTACTTTTTTTTATTACGGACGTATTCACATAAAATATTTTGATTATTTTACAGATTCGTTTGTTTATGTATTATAATGCTATTTATTATCTTCTATATATGTGCTTTGTAATTTTTTACGTTTAGAATAATGAGCTACGTTATACATCTGTATTCTAATCGTTTAGGTTCCACAGTCACAGACAAATTGACGGAGAACGTCCACCACTGTTAGAATTTCTTTGACTTTTCTTTATTACGTAGCTCACCGTCGCAGGCCTGGAAAATAAACTGCACCACAGAGTGAAAGTTCGGAACGCCAGATAGAGCCACGAGTACTTTAGTTGCCCGTCATTCAGACAGATGGGGCAGTTGCGAAGGGGCGGCTAATTTGAATACGACGCCGTCGCATCCCAGAAAAAAAAAGCGTCGATTCCTCTGCTGGGGAAGGCCCTGGCTGGCTTGATACCACTTTCATTGACGTCACGCAGGAGTTATCTGAGAAGATCCGACGTCTGGCGCCTGATCGATGCGAACGCCAATCACACCCACGACACGACTCCGTGGACGCTGAGTTTAGGGGAGCAGAGGCGCACAGGAGGTGGCGTGTTGTCCCCTCAAGTCTGCGTGTGATACGTAATGCATGTAAGTGAGGGAGGGGAGGTGCATCAGGGGCCATTTGCGGAAATCAATATTCACCCCGGAGCGGAGCGCCGGACCCTGCGACCAGCTGGCGCGGTGGGGGAGTTCCCTATCACGCGCGCGGCTGCACCGTGGTAGGGACGGGCCCAGCAAGTGCTTCATCAGCACTGCGCGGGAATAACAAGTATCCGGCTCTGACACACAATAAATTGTTTTCCAAACACTGCGATGGAAGACCTCATTGGTTACAGGAGAAGAGAAACTGCCCGCACAAACGATTCCTCCGGTTCAGTCAATGAGTTCCTTAACAACCAACTATAGTCGGATTGACTAATTAATAAGAAATATTGCCAAATACGGACAAAATAAGTGATAATATAAAATACCACACATATATTTGTATGTATGTCTATACAAATTAAAACGCGTGGACAATTTGCAACAAAAATTGGTACACTTATTCTTCAAATGAAGAGAAACTGTACTGTTGGGGGTGAGAAACCTGTAGCACAAAGGTGGAAAGAATTATAAATTTTAAAAAAATGTGATCATTTTTGTGTTAATTCCTGCGCGTCAAGAGAGAGAGAGAGCGAGCGAGAGAGAGAGAGAGGGGGGGGGGGGAGAGAGAGAGAGAGAGTAAACTTGAAATGGAAAGTTAACTATTGTAAAATTTCAATGGATAACTATTTGTAAATTTAAATATTTGTGAAATTAATAAATTAATTTGTTTGTTCATTTAAAAATTCTTATTTATTATTGAATAACCTTTCATTTAAAATTTAAATTATTTAAATTGATGCATTAACCTTTTATTTAATTGGCTATCCTTGTATTCACTACAAATTGGCGCCTTAACGTGAGGCATTGTGTTTATTATTTAACCTTTTTACATTGGTATTTATTACAATATATATATATATATATTGTAATAATCAAATATATAGCCTTCAATTAAATTAAATTTGCCCTACGTTGGGCGCCAAAATGTAATGATAAAAAGAAAAATCTTTAAATTCAAATTAATTAATTAATATCTCAATGTTAACTATTACATTTTGACTACCACAACGTAGGGAAAATTTCATTTAATTAAAGTAATCATATTTGATTATTACAATATATATATATATGACATGTAAATTTTAATTTTTATTATCTCTGTGTTGTCAAATATACATTAATTATATTTCAATTAAATGATTCTCATCCTTGTGGTTAATCAATTATTAACACCCTCAAAACCAAAAAAACCCCCCAAAACCCTGCCATATTTTCAATTATTTATCCTCTTGACTGATCCTGTAACTACGTCAGCCACACGTTGTATTTAAGAACATTATTTGTTTATTACAGAGCGAACGATTTGAGCCGTGGAAAAGAAATAAAAAAAACTGATTGGCCAAAACTTGAGAATGCGTTCCCGGTGAGGAAGACGAAACTGCAGATGCCTGTGGTTGGCACGTGACAAATTTCCCTGCTGGAGAAACTTAGAACTGACGATCCAGGCATTCCGCACCTGATTACCTGCAGCAGCGTCTTACAACAGTCTCGCGTTCTGTTTGTCAGAGAAATTCGTTCGATGGATCGATTCCTCCGACGGGGAAACTATGGAGTCGTTGGCCTGAGCAAAACTTCAAAGATTAAAATCGGTCATTGGATGAAGGATTCAATTATTATTTGGCGGACAAGTGAATTAAATGCTCGGTCCTAATTAATTTTTTATTGGGTGTAGACAGGCTATGTATAGGGTAATTCACATAGTGGCAACTCTACTCTTATAGCATAGGAAAGGGATTTGAAAGGGGGGATGCGGAAGGGTGGAGGAAGGTAGCCAAGGGTAACTAGGACCCGCGGGCTATGGTTTAAGGATCCTACCCGGCATTCGCCTAAAGAAATGCAGGGAAAACCCTAGAAAAACCTGCATCAGGTAGGTCGGGCATTTGGTACTTGTCCCACGCGGTAAATTTTTAACCCCCCCCCACACGCTTGAATAAGTTGAGGTCACGGTATATGTGAAAAACAAAAACAAGGTGAGGTTCCACACGGAAGAGACACGGCAGATGGCTCGGATTGACTGATCAGGTCATTGGCGCCTCGCTCGCTTAATAGAGTAAAGAGTGCACGGCAAACATGGCGGAAACGCGCACAGCTGTTCGCTTAATGACTCAGGAAAGTCGGTGAAAGTTCTTCCATTGACTGCGGCGCAGAATCCAAATATCAATTAAGTGGGCGGAATAGATTTGTTTAAATTATTAACAACCGTTTGGAAAAAATACATTTTCCAAAAACCGCATCCACACGACGTCATTAGTGACATAACCTCAACGAGCAATTTCTAACACATAAAATAGACTGTTTGTGTGTGTGTGTGTGTGAATGTTCCCGTATACAAACCTATACCCCTGGAGAATATTTTACCAAATTTCCTACGCGTGGTCCTTTCGCTTTCGAACCGGAAACAAATACTGTGTGAGGGGGGGGGGGGTGAAAAATTTTTAGCGCGCTAAAATGGGCGACATTTGCGTTGGATAAATATTTTTCGGGGCCAATGAGATTAAAAGTGTTTTTCTCGATGTTTTTTTTTGGGTTGGAGGGGCTTTAATTCCTTCTTCTTCGGTTTTTCACCCCTTTTATAGGTTTGCCGCCTTCAATTTCCATTTCTGTCTGTCGTTCCAGTCTCCCTCTTCCAAATTACTGTTCTTCAGTATGGTTTTCACATGGGTTTTCCATGGTTTATATTATTATTATAGTTATTATTATTATGGTTATTATTATTATAGTTATTATTATTATTAGTTATTATTATTAGTTATTATTATTATTATTAGTTATTATTATTATTATTATGGTTATTATTATTATAATTATTATTATTATAGTTATTATTATTGTTATTATTATTATTATGGTTATTATTATTATAGTTATTATTATTATTATGGTTATTATTATTATTGTTATTATTATTATAGTTATTATTATTATTATTATTAGTTATTATTATTATTAGTTATTATTATTATAGTTATTATCATTATTATTATTAGTTATTATTATAGTTATTATTATTATTATTGTTATTATTATTATTAGTTATTATTATTGTTATTATTATTATAGTTATTATTATTAGTTATTATTATTGTTATTATTATTATGGTTATTATTATTATGGTTATTATTATAATTATTATTATTATTACTTATTATTATTGTTATATTTATTTTATGGTTATTATTATTATAGTTATTATTATGAGTTATTATTATTATAGTTATTATTATTATTAGTTATTATTATTAGTAGTTATTATTATTGTTATTATTATAGTTATTATTATTATTATTATGGTTATTGTTATTATAGTTATTATTATTATTAGTAGTTATTATTATAGTTATTATTATCATTATGGTTATTATTATTATAGTTATTATTAATAGTTATTATTATTATAGTTATTATTATTTTAGTTATTATTATTATTTATTATTATTATTATTCAGGAAAAAAACGCAACACACAGTGTGGTATTTATATTAACCTTTTTGTCTGTATTTGGCTACCTTTCTTATTCATTATTTTCTACCAGACGTAATTTTTTTTTCATTTTATTATATATTTTTTTGTTTGTTAATTCCTGTGAGCGTATTTTGAGTATTCTTGTTCATCGTTCTCGGATTTAACTTACTACGTGACAATATTGTAATTCTTCTTTTCTTCTTTCTTTTTTCGTCTTTTCGCCCCTTTTACAGATTTGCCGTCTTCAATTTTCCATTTCTGTCTGTCGTTCCAATCTCCCTCTTCCATTATGTTTTTTTTTCACATGGGTTTTCCCAAAATTAATCTGGGTCTGCCCCTGTTTATTTTTTCCAGGAGTTGACCATTGTTTTTTTTGTCCATCTTCCATTTTCCATTCTTCGTACGTGGCCATACCATTTAAGGGTATGATTTTCAATCCTTTTTAACGACAGACGTGGTTACGTTCATTTCTTCTTTCCCAAAAGAGCTCGTTTCTAATTTTATCCTGTTTTGTTTTCTTTTTTTTAAGACTTCTCATCCTCAGATAATCGAATTCTACTGTTCTAATTTTGTAATTCCGTCAGGGGCCAAGTTTCACTTCCATAACGTAGAATGTTCTTTATTATTATGCTCCTCTTATATATTTTTGATTTTTCCTTTTCCTTTGTTAAATTTTAATTCCAAATTATTCGGTGTGTAAAATTTTTGGTAGCATTCTCTTTGCCATTACAACATCTCTATATTCACATGTTCCTACATTTGTAATGATTGACCTCCCCAAAAATATTTAAAAAATTCACTTTTTTGTTTTTATTTTCCCTGTTTCGAGTGTCATGTCTTCTACATGTTTTCCTAAAACACATGTATTCTGTCTTCTTGTAAATTTATGTTCAGTGTCCATTTTTTTTATATTCTTCCATGAGCTTATTCATCATCTCCTCTTCATCTCCTGATCGTCGGCGAACAAAAATGATCCTGTCTCCTACAGGAAGATTTTTTTATTCCATAAATTAAGTGCCTGATCTAAAGAAATTTCAATAATGTATTAATTGACGCACAAGACGCCTCGACCAAATTCTTTTTCTCCGACTTGTCCCTTCACGAGGTGCTTTAAATCAATATAAGAAGAAAAAAAAATTCCTAAGAAATTTAATTAAAATCAGATTTGTTCTGAAAACGGGGGGAGCTACCATCAAAAGTCAACAAACTGAAATGAAAAAAAAAAAAGAATTACCTTTTTGCAATATTCATGCCAAGAGTTTGAAGTTTGTATTGTAACAAAGGGGCGGGGGAGGTAAGGGTAAGTCAACAATATTCAGAGTAGAGCGGGGGTGAGTGAGTGGTTGGCTGTGTGCTACGGTGCTGTTGGAACTTCAGGAAAGTATAAAATCGTGTATGGTTGAATTATAGATCCAAAGAGATTATTTATTGCAATATTTTAACCACGTGTAGCGTCTGCTATAAGTTGTAATGATACTTTAGTATTTTAGTGCATCACAAAACCACTACAGACCGGTCAGTTTTTACTGATTAATTATATATATATATATATAATTTACTGCAGCAAAGGTCCAGAGATCCAGTCCCGTGGACAGTTCATAATTATCAAGTTCATTAATAACCAATACACACAAAGGAGGGATTTGGTAATGGCTGAACAAGCCGAACGATTATAAAAAGCAAAAATAAATGGTAACTGTAGGGGTGGTTTTCCTTTATATATATATTGTAATGCCTTGAAGGAAAGGCATTGTTTCAGATTAATGGTCTTGGCCGTCGGGGGGATTTTGGTAATGTTGTGTACTTAGGATTGGTGTTGAGAATTCAGAGCAAGGCACATGCGGAGTGGCCTGTCGCAAAATAAATCTGTTAAGGCAGGCATTGTTGCTGATTGATGGCCTGGACGGTTCAAGGGACAGTTTGTAATGTTGTTTTTTTAGGATTGAGGGTGCAGTTTGGGCGGTCTGGAGAATTTAGAACAGCGCACGTGTGAGTGCGGGGGTGAGAAGACAAGTTCAAAGTAATTGAGGGTGCAAAGACAAATTAGACCTGTCTCGATGGTCGTCTTTGGGACAAGACAGAGTAGCGAGCTATTTGCTAACCAAGGAACTGCAACTGCAGAATGTAAATCTCGGGATAATGGAGGAAACTGTCATCGGGCAGTTGCGACGTAGTTTTGGAAAAAAGGAAGGGACTGGGGGTATATAAGCGAGAGCGACTTTTGAAATAGTTAGTTGAGTTTTTGGAGTCAGGAGTTGGAGTTAGAGTGGGAGAGGGGTGCTGTGAGCACCGAGACTGGAGAATTGTGAGTGAGTTAGTAATTCTGCGACCACCGAAGAATGACTAAGACAGACATCGTTTAAGGGAGGAGAATGTCTTATAAGTTGCAGCCTGCGAGAGAAATAGCAAAATATTCAACGATAAACATTTTTGTATGCTGAAGTCTAATCTGTTGTAATATCAAAATTAGACCACTGTCTTCGATGGTAGGAGTCCAGGACACTGCATCCAGCGTCGAGTGGTTTTCACCACGAGCAAGTGAGATGTCCTTCACGAACGTAGAACCAGCTTTCGTCAAACCAACAAGTATATAAGTATATAAAGTGTGTGTGTATGAACGAGCCATTTGATTGGAAAAATGCTAAGATTTTAGACATTGACCCCAGCCAGGTACAATTCCAGAGATGCTTCACATTAAATCAAACATCACAGCTCTTAATGTACAAACAGACACTAAGAAACTCAACAATTGCTATGATCCCTTATTATTACGCTGAACCTCCTGTTTTTCCTATTGACGTTGCTCCCCTTGTTGTTATGCAACCCCTTCGTCTCTTCCACTGTCGTTGCGTTTCCGTCGCTTTTTGAGTTTTGTCAACTAACGAGTGCAGTTGTGTCGCTCTAGGCTCTTCTTCGCACCTGACGAAAGAGGACGAGGATCCCAGAAACAGTTGTGTGGTATTTATATGATCACTTATTAGTTTTTTTATGTCTGAATTGGCTGCGTTCCTTATTCATTACTAGCTGGTTGCCTGGCGTTGCCCGTGTACTTATTTATATAAACTCGAAAAAGTATTTAATTGAATACTTAAATATATTCCTTGAGTATTTCAGGATATAATCGTCACTCAGTCTTCATACATTACGAAATATTACATTGATGAAATTGTTAGCTACACTCACAACTAATACAGCGCGAAAATTAACTTACATTTTCCCCAAGGATGGTAAAGTAATTCGTATTCTTCTTTATTACAATTCGATGGACTATTGCTGTATAAAATTATATTTTTTATTTAAATAAAATATTTCTGCTTTATTTCATTCCTGATAAAGGAGAATTTCCTTTGTTCGTTGCGTAGTAACGTCTTTCTCTCGCGTGACGTCATTGTCTCTTGGCGCGCAGTAATTGAACATTTAATTATAAAGGTTTTTAATTATAATTCTTTCCACCTTTATGCTATGGGTTTGTCACCCTCACAGTACCGGTTCTCGATTTTGGCAGAATACGTATACCAATTTTTGTTGCATTCTGTCCACGCGATAAAATTTGTATAAAGAACAACGTAAATACATACATAAATACATACATACATACAAATATACATCCTTTTTTATTATATAGATTCAATCAGACAGATTTTCTTTTTTTTAAATTTTGGAACATAGTTGTTTTTTTTATTAAAAATAAACTTTGCTTTTGTCTATATTTCTCTACATTTCTTGTTATTAAAATTAAGAAAGTTTGATAAAACACTTGAATAAATATTGAAAGTGTAAATTTCCAACAAATTATGAATACTTCACTCGACTCATTTTAAAGAGAAGAAATTGTGGGGGCATTTAGAACGAACTTATAATTATAAATGAAACAGTAAGGAAAATGACTGTTTAAAAAATGTCTATGGAGTTGAAATGTTGACAGGGGTAAAGACGTGAAACGTGGAGGATTTAATTTCACAGTCCGTCGTTGCTGCTAAGTGACTTATCATGGCTCAAGGAACAATTACCGCGAAATAAATTATGCACTGTCAAAATTAATTGAGCAGCTCCCGAGAGGTGGGGGGGGGTTAAGAGGGGAGGGGGGATTTTTTTTTTATTATTTCTTCGGCCAGTAGTAAACAAGCAAGCACCGGGAGAGAATTTCCCCGCGCTCGTGTTTCCTGTGAAATGCTCGGGATTTCTACGGAGGCACGCGTGTTTCCTTCTCGCAGCCTCACCTCACCCTCTAGACACTGTGGCGGAGATGCTCCACATTCACTCCACACTCCCAACTATCATGATGTCAACAATAAAACTAAATAGAAGACGCTATTAAAGGCTAGGCGTCTGAGGTTGAAATAGAAAAAAAAATTATGTCTGATTGAAAACAATCAATAAGAAAGACAGTTGTGTCCATGACGGGGTTGAGAAATAATATTCAAAATGGCTGATGATACATTAGTATCGAATTAATTCCTTTCGCTTCTAAGCTCAATAAGAAAGATAGCCAAATACATACACAAAAAGGGGGTAATATAAATACCACACAACGGTTCAGGGATCCTTGTTCCTTTTCGTCAGGTGCGAAGAAGAGCCTAGAGGGACACAACTGCACAGGCCAGTCTCTAGGCTCTTCTTAGCACCTGACGAAAAGAAACAAGGATCCCTGAACCGTTGTGCGGGAATCCGTGTCGCCTTTCCCTAGCTGCGAAGAAGAGCCTAGAGGGACACAACTGCACAGGCCAGTCTCTAGGCTCTTCTTAGTAGCTGACGAAAAGGAACAAGGATCCCAGAAACCTTGTGCGGGAATCCGTGTCGCCTTGCCTTATCTGCGAAGAAGAGCCTAGAGGGACACAACTGCACAGGCCAGTCTCTAGATTCTTCTTAGCACCTGACGAAAAGAAACAAGGATCCCTGAACCGTTGTGCGGGAATCCGTGTCGCCTTGCCTTAGCTGCGAAGAAGAGCCTAGAGGGACACAACTGCACAGGCCAGTCTCTAGGCTCTTCTTACCATCTGACGAAAAGAAACAAGGATCCCTGAACCGTTGTGCGGGAATCCGTGTCGCCTTGCCTTAGCTGCGAAGAAGAGCCTAGAGGGACACAACTGCACAGACCAGTCTCTAGGCTATCACCTGACGAAAAGAAACAAGGATCCCTGGACCGTTGTGCGGGAATCCGTGTCGCCTTGCCTTAGCTGCGAAGAAGAGCCTAGAGGGACACAACTGCACAGTCTAGTCTCTAGGCTCTTCTTACCATCTGACGAAAAGAAACAAGGATCCCTGAACCGTTGTGCGGGAATCCGTGTCGCCTTGCCTTAGCTGCGAAGAAGAGCCTAGAGGGACACAACTGCACAGACCAGTCTCTAGGCTATCACCTGACGAAAAGAAACAAGGATCCCTGGACCGTTGTGCGGGAATCCGTGTCGCCTTGCCTTAGCTGCGAAGAAGAGCCTAGAGGGACACAACTGCACAGGCCAGTCTCTAGGCTCTTCTTAGCACCTGAGGAAAAGAAACAAGGATCCCAGACACGTTGTGTGGGAATCTGTGTCGCCTTTCCTTAGCTGCGAAGAAGAGCCTAGAGCGACACAACTGCACTAGTCAGTGGACGGAACTCAAAACTATCTTTCCCTAGCATCGAGAGCAAATCTAATAAAATTCTGTTAATAAAAAAAATGAGACAGATAAATTTAAAATCAGTATTCATTTAATGAATAAGAAAGATAGCAAAATACAGAGAAAAAAGGGGTAATATAAATACCACACAACGGTTCTGGGATCCTTGTTCCTTTCCTTAGCTGCGAAGAAGAGCCTGGAGCGACACAACTGCACAGGTCAATCTCTAGGTTCTTCTTAGCACCTGACGAAAAGGAACAAGGATCCCAGAAACGTTGTCGCCTTTCCTCAGCTGCGAAGAAGAGCCTAGAGCGACACAACTGCACTAGTCATTGGACGGAATAATTTTAAAAACAATATTAATTTAATGAATAAGAAAGATAGGAAAATACAGACAAAAAAGGGGGGTATTATAAATACCACACAACAACTGTTTGTGGGATCCTTGTCGCCTTTTCCTCAGGTGCGAAGAAGAGCCTAGAGACTGACCTGTGTAGTTGTGTCGCTCTAGGCTCGTCTTTAGCACCTGACGAAAGGGGACAAGGATCCCACAAACAGTTGTTGTGTGGTATTTATATTACCCCCTCCCCTTTTTGTCTGTATTTGGCTATCTTTCTTATTAAATTTTTATAATCACCTGGGATATTTAATTGTTCCCATCTTATACTTAGAAGCGAAAGTAATTAATTCGACACTAATGTATCATCCGCCATTTTGATTATTCAACCATCTCCGTGGACACAACTGTATTTCTTATTCATTATTTCCAATCAGACGTAAATTTTTTCTTTTGTTTTTAGAATAAATTCCAGCCCCCGAGATTAATCATGATCCCAGAAACGTTGTGTGTGGTATTTATATTATCAGGGTTTTTTTTGGTGGGGGGGGGGGGTCTGTTTTGCCTATCTTTATTGTTCATTATTTTCAACAATCACTCGCAAATATTTTCTTTTTTAATATTTAACGCTTAGCCTCTAATAGCGTCTTCCGTTTCGGTTTATGCTTATATTATGTCTTTTTTTAATTATGTTTTGCTTACTTTCGGCTTTAGTTTTTATTGTAGTTTCTAGTGAGTTTCCGTTTCCGTCCACGTTCGGAGTAAATTTTCGTCATTGCTTCTGGACTCTCGGTAAGAGATCGAAATTAGTTTTAGTCGAGTCCGTGTGTTCTTGCTTTGTATTCCAGCGACTGAATCAGTCTGAGCGCAGCGTGTTTGCTGCTGCTGCTGCCCAGCCAGCATGTTTAATTAAAGTTGTTCCTCTAAGGGAATAGACGGGGGTGGGTCACAAATAGAGCAGATGCTGTCTTTCCTTGATCTGGAGCACTGCGGCTCGTCCAATACCTGCAGTCGGCTAATAAACTCGTCCTGTCCCAGCACAGGAACAAGCAAACCCCCGACAAACTCATCCGAACATACAGCTAAAAGAAGGGAAGATTATTGTGGGGTTGAGGAGCATTAAATTGAAAACCTGATTGTGTGGGGTGGTGGGGGGTGTTTTTGTCACATGAAAAGAGACGCCAAGAAAATAAATTAATAGAATGAAGGTTACTCATAGGGTTGAAAACTTAAATAGTCACAAATTATATTTGTCACTTTTTATAATCAAAATCAAAAATAAATCACGTCTGATTGAAAATAATGAATAAGAAAGATAGTCAATTCACATACACACACACACATACACACACACAAAAGTGATAATAATAAATACCACACGACGTTTCTGAGATCCTTTGTGCGTTTCGTCAGGTGCTAAGAAGAGCCTAGAGCGACACAACTGCACTAGTCAGTGGACGGAACTCAAAAGTATCTTTCCCTAGCATCGAAAGCAAAGCTAATAAAATTCTGTTATAAAAAAAAATGAGACAGATAATTTTAAAAAGAATAATAATTTAATGAAGAAGAAAAATAGCAAAATGCAGAGAAAAAAGGGGTAATATCAATACCACACAACGTTTCTGGGATCCTTTGTGCCTTTCGTCAGGTGCTAAGAAGAGCCTAGAGCGACACAACTGCACAGGTCAGTCTCTAGGCTCTTCTTATCACCTGATGAAAAGGAACAAGGATCCCAGATACGCTGTCGCCTTTCCCTACCTGCGAAGAAGAGCCTAGAGCAACACAACTGCACTGGTCAGTTGACAACACTCAAAACCCTAATATTAATTTAGTAGCTTAATTTAAAGCTTAACATATTATATTCCGTGCTTTGTCTGAAATATCTTCTTTGATGATACACTCTGTTTTTTTTTAAAAAAAGAATTCCAATATGTTGCATATTAAAAATAGGTTATATTAATAACAGGTTTTATCAATAATTATAAATATGCTTAATCTATTGTATAAAAATTTCCCTGCAAGGACTTCAATGCTTGTTACATAGGACAAACGAAGAGGACATTAAAAACTCAGCCAGAAAGAACATTATTTTCTAATTCGAAACGACCATAGTGGGCCAGCTGCCTCCTAAACCGGTCAAGGCACGGCGAGGGGAAAGCTGCGACCCCACAGATAACCCCTCTCTCCCGCGCCATCGGAAGGACGTGGGACGAGTACCAAATGCCCGACCTACTTGATTCAGGTTTTTCTAAGGGTTTTCCGTGCATCATTTTAGGCGAATTGCCGGGTAGGATCCTTAAACCATAGTCCGGGGGGCCGTAGTTAACCCTTGGATGCCTTCCTCTACCTTTCCGCATCCCCCCTTTTCAAATCCCTTCCTATGCTATTAAAGGGGAGTTGCCACCATGTGGATTACCCTCATGTACCTTGTCTACTCCTACAAAAAAAATATTATTCGAGATTAATTTTCTACACCTTAATTAACCTCCATTAATGTTAAAACCCTCTACAAAATAATCTCAATTAACTGTTATGACTATTGTCAAAAAAACACTCGTCTTATCTTTGTTATATAACGTCGTATCAGTTCATTTTTATTGGAAAACACGTGACGATGTCATCGGATTGTGGACAAAACGTAGAACTATCATAAATTTTTTGTTAATATGTGCAAGTATTTTTTTTTTTGGGGGGGGGGGTTTATAATAAACCTTTAACTGTCTCTATGGCCATTTCATATTCTATAAAATAGGAAATTGTTTCCAAGTAACCAGAAATATCATCTAAATATCCATAGTTATTTTTAGTACAGTTGAAAAAGAAAAACGCCTACTACGTAGACGTATAACTGGTTCTAAAGTATGGCGATGTTTACAACCCCTGACCTGTTTCACGTCAATGCAGGCATTTACTCCCATATATATTTCTCCCCCCCTCCGGCCATAATAGGGGGGTTACTTCGCTCCTCCTATGCCGCACGTTACGAAGTCCGTCTGTTATAAATACAATGCCATATGTATATGTATATATATATATCATGACAATAAATTGAATAATTTTTTCCCTTCATGCCTTATTATTTATTGGTGATGACATTATTATTATTATTTACTAGCTGGGTGCCCGGCGTTGCTTGTGTACTTATTTATATAAACTCGAAAAAGTATTTAATTGAATACTTAAATATATTCCTTGAGTATTTCAGGATATAATCGTCACTCAGTCTTCATACATTGATGAAATTGTTAGCTAGACTCACAACTAATTAACTTACATTTTCCCCAAGGATGGTAAAGTAATTCGTATTCTTCTTTATTATCATTCGATGGAGTATTGCTGTATAAAATTATACTTTTTATTTAAAGAAAATGTTTCTGCTTTATTTAATTCCTAATAAAGGAGATATTTCCTTTGTTCGTTGCGTAGTAACGTCTCTCTCGCGCGTGACGTCATTGTCTCTTGGCGCGCAGTAATTTAATATTTAATGATCACGGGTTTTAATTATAATTCTTTCCACATGTATACTTTATATTAAATAAAAATATTTCTGCTTTATTTCATTACGAAATACAGAACTATATTTAGGATGCGTCAATGTCTTGAAAACTTATGACGTCATCGTCTCGCGCAGTAATTTAACACTAATTCGTAACTTATTTCAATTATAATTATTTCCACGTTTATTCTAGGGGTTTCTCACCCCCACAGTACCGGTTCTCGATTTTGGCAGAATACGTATACCAATTTTTGTTGCATTCTGTCCACGCGATAAAATTTGTATAAAGAACAACGTAAATACAAACATACATACATACATACATACAAATATACATCCTTTTTTATTATATAGATAGATATATATATATCATGACAATAAATTGAATAATTTTTTCCCATCATGCCTTATTATTTATTGGTAATGACATTATTATTATTATTATTTATATAAAAAAATCCAGCAAACCGGAAATAAAGTCATACACTCTGGTATTTGACTGGCGTCGTTCGATCTGTCGCTGGTTGACGTCAAGCTTGTATCTTTGTTGAGCGTCCATCCTAAATCCCAGAGAGTGACGCCACGCTAATGAAAACATATGGCATTGTATTGATAACAGACGGACTTCGTCACGTGCGGCGTAGGAGGAGAGAAGTAACCGCGAAGTTGTGCCCGCGACGGGGGGGGGGGGGGGGGGCGGTGAGAAATGATAATATTCAAAATGGCTGATATGTTACTGTAAGATGGGAATAATTAAATATCCCAGGTGATTATAAATATTGAATAAGGAAGATAGCCAATACAGACAAAAAAAACACCCAACCACGTTTCTGGGATCCTTGTTCCTTTCCTCAGGTGCGAAGAAGAGCCTAGAGACTGACCTGTGCAAGTTGTGTCGCTCTAGGCTCCTCTTTGCACCTGAGGAAAGGTACAAGGATCCCAGAAACGTGGTTGTGTGGTATTTATACTACCTTTTTTTTTGTCTGTATTGGCCATCTTTCTTATTCATTATTTTCAATCAGACGTAATTATGTTTTATTTTACTCCATTATATTATTTCCTTTATGAGGAACTAGGATACGACAATACATAAAATTACAGTGTATTGGATGCTACAATTATAAAATAATTAGAAGTTAACATAAAAATAATACAGCAAACATTGTGTGTTGTTTAGAAAATCTCTTGTTCTGATTGTTATTCCTGCTACATAGGGCGAACAAAACGTTTCCTTGATACACGTATCAAATAACATGTGTCTAATATCAAACTTCCCATTGATGCACAATCTGTTGGTCTCCAAACATATCATCAATTCTAAACACACATTTGATTAGCGAAATGCTGAGATTTTAGACGTTGACACCAGGTACAATTCCAGAGATGCTTCACATTAAATCACAGCTATTAATGTACAAAGAGACACTATGATTGCCGTATTATTACGCTAACCCTTCGGCTCTCTACATTGTCGTTGCGTTTTTCGTCGCTTTTGAGTGTTGTCAAGTGATCAGTGCAGCTAAGGACCTGCGAGGGATGTTCTCTCGCAGGCAGAACCTTGTAGGAGAGACGGAAGGGGCTACTTTTTCCTCTCTCCGTTTTTGAACTAAGGTTTGCACAAGTCGAGGCACCTCGGCCTGTTCTGAGGTGTGTATGTTCCGGGGTCACAGACCTTGGGCATACGGTAAGCGTTGTTTGCCGTTCGCATTGCAACAGTCGGCCAGCTGCCTCCTAAACTGATCGAGGTACGGAGAAGGGAATGCTGCGACCCCACAGCAAACTCCTCTCCCGCTATCGGAAGGGCGTGGGACAAGTACCCAATGCCCGTCCTACCTGATGCAGGTTTTTCTAGGGTTTGTCCCTGCATTACTTTTAGGCGAATTCCGGGTTGGATCCTTAAAATATTGTCCGGGGCCCCTAGTTAACCCTTGGCTACCTTCCTCTACCCTTCCGCATCCCCCCTTTCAAATCCCTTCCTATGCTATTAAAGGGGAGTTGCCACTATGTGGATTACCCTCATGTAGCCTGTTACCCTAAAAAAAATCAGTGCAGTTGTGTCGCTCTAGGCTCTTCTTAGCACCTGACGAAAGAGGACGAGGATCCCGGAAACGTAGTAGTGTGGTATCTCTTCTTTTGTCTATATTTGGTTATCTTTCTTGATCATAAATATTAAATTATTGAACGAGTTTCACTGCTGGTGCGTGGTCAAACTAAGCAACACTCATTGTCAGTCACATGTTATAAGTGAAATTAAATTATTTGTGCAGTGTGGACCGATGCAGGTATTAATTTCAGTTGGTACCCGCTGATATATAAAAATAAATGGTACACGACCCGTTGATGTAATTGAATAATCCCTCCGGTTGATTAGGTACCGGAGTAATTAGAGAGAGAGATACTGGAATGCAGATTACTCACATGTCCTATTAACGTGTAACCCAACTCTTCGGCCAGCAGCTCCGCAATATACGGACCACCCACTATGCGCACCACCCACTCGTTGCTGAAGTGTTGGGCGTTTTGCAACCCCTGGTGGGCGCCGATGCCTGACGCTGTCGCTAGGAGGAGGAAGACCCACATCAAGTCTACAACACAGTAAAAACACACCTTCAACAATAAAACACAGCTGAATAGCATTTCTTTTTTAGAAAAAAAATAAATTAAATTAACACATCAGTTGTGAGCCCCGGAAATATTTTTTATAATGTCTGTCAGAAGCCGTTGCTTTTTTTTTTAGGGCAATAGGCTACATGAGGGTGATCCACTTAGGGCAACTCCCCTTTAATAGCATAGGAAGGGATTTGAAAGGGGGGATGCGGAAGGGTAGAGGAAGGTAGCCAAGGGTTAACTAGGGCCCCCGGGCTATATTTTAAGGATCCTACCCGGAATTCGCCTAAAGGAATGCAGGGAAAACCTTAGAAAAACCTGCATCGGGTAGGTCGGGCATTGGGTACTTGTCCCACGCCCTTCCGATAGCGGGAGAGGAGTTTGCTGTGGGGACGCAGCATTCCCTTCTCCGTGCCTCGACCAGTTTAGGAGGCAGCTGGCCGACTATTCTAATGGGAATAGCGAACAACTCTTACCGTATGCCCAAGGTCTGCGACCCCGGAACATACACCTCTCAAAACAGGCCGAGGTGCCTCGGCATGTGGGAACCTTAGTTCAAAAACGGAGAGGAAAAGGCATCCCCAAAGGTAGCCCCTTCGTATCTCTCCTAAAAGTTTCTGCCTGCGAGAGAAAATCCCTCGCAGGTTACCTACGAGAGAATCCTCTCGCAGGCTTAGCTAGACTACCGAGAGAAGCCGTTGCTAACATTTGGTCCATTTGCATCAGAATTATTACCACCCTCACCTGCAGTTGTTGTCGTGCAACAAACCACCCTTCCAGAATCTTCTTTAATCGTTTTAAATCAACAGTGTGACACAAACTACGAGAACCTTGGGGGTAACGTAGTGACATCCGCGCACAGTTGGCGACACTGCGGGATTCATGCATAAAACAACCTTGCCATTTAGTGGTTATGGATCAGTTGAACGGCAATGTGCGTGCGTTTGGCGTTAAAATGTTTTTTTTTCCCAATTTGAACGACATTATTAAGTGTGTCCCAGACTTTTATGTCTCCTCTTGTAGACAGTGGAAAGTTGAGAGACGCTGCGGAAAGGAGTAGACGAAACAATAGGAATGGAATGAAGTGAGTAAATTTATTTAACTTTAAAAAAAAAATCGAATTAATGGTGAATGAGAGAACCCGGGTCACTGTGTCGACTTTCTGGAGCAGCGTTGGGATCTAACATGTTCTTAATTGAAAAATGAGGCAGTGATCTCTTTACTTAAAAACGTTGAGAATATCTTCAAAGGTTAGGTATAAGATAAAAAAAACACCTAAATATATATCCTGATGATATTGAACACGTAAAAATAGAATAATAAAACACTAAGAGATTTGTTTAATTTTTAAACCGTTTGGGGATACCTTCTCCTCTCTCTGGTAATTTGAACTGAGGTCCCCACATGCCGAGGCCTGTTTTGAGGGGTGTATGTTCCGGAGTCGCAGACTCTTAGGCATACGGTAAGAGTTTACCGACTATTCCTATTGGAACAGTCGGCCAGCTGCCCTCCTAAACCCGTCAAGGCAACGGTGAGGGGAAATCTGCGAGCCCACAGTAAACCCTCCGCTCTCCCGGGTTTTGTTTCCTTCACGTGACCATGGGAGTATTAAACACCGCTTCATTTAATTCCGTTACATCTTCAGACTGAATTTATTAACAACGGGCCTTTTAATTGGTAATTTATAACGGATCAGTAACGAATTGATAATTCTAGATCAATTACGAATGGTAAAAATGTTAAAACTCGATTTGCCTTACAAGTTTAACCCTTTTCTCGTTTATCTATATCTAAATCATTTTCACTTATGTATTTATCTGTTTTAATTTCTTTTCTACTCCCTTCCCAGCGAGCTCTGCAGGGGATGCCGTCACATCTCTCTGGTTTTTTGAACTAAGGTTCGCACATGCCGAGGCACCATGGCCTGTTTTTTTGAGGAGTGTATGTTCCGGGGGTCGCAGACCTTGGACATTCCTGTTGGAATAGTCGGCCAGCTGCCCTCCTAAACCGGTCAAGGAAACGGTGAGGGGAAAGTTGCGACCCCACAGCAAACCCTCCCCTCTATCGCCATCCTGGGGAAGGGCGTGGGACAAGTACCAAATGCCCGACCTGCCTGATGCAGGTTTTTCTAGGGTTTTCCCTGCATCACTTTGAGGCGAATTGCACGGGTAGGATCCTTAAACCATACCCCTGGAGTCCCTATTTAACCCTTGGCTACCTTCCTCTACCCTTCCACATCCCCCCTTTCAAATCCCTTCCTATGCTATTAAAGGATCCTTAAACCCATAGCCCGGGGGCCCCTAGTTAACCCTTGGGAGGGGTGGCGGGTGGGGGAAAACCGTCGTTCCCCTAAAAATCCTCTATTTGTTATAAATTTTAAAATCACAGATCCCTCCCCCCCCTACCTGCCATCCAACATCGCCGATTAGAAAGAAAAGAGACAGAGAGAGACCTAATCAATATCCAGTGAAAGTAAAGGAGGTGAAATAAAAAAAGGTGCCGCACAAGATGTACGTAGTATTGTATAAAATATACAAATATCACAACAGTGAAATTATTAGGATGCAAAGTTTCCCCCAATTAAAAACAAACAAACAACAGATGTGTCGCTAGGATTTATTTTTTAAAAAAATCCTGTATTTGAAAATATAAGTTTTGAACCATATAAATATTATCTTTGAAGATTTATATTAAGGATATCTTTGCTCTTGATTTATTTTTAATTTTAATATATTGTAGGAAACGACGTTTCGTCCACAACGTTTCTCGATTCCATTTAAGGATTTTAAGAGCGACGCGTAATTTTTCGAGTGAATTTACCAAAACAATTTTTTTTTATATAATTAATTTATTTCTCCAGCATTGAGAATATTTACTACGTGCTTCAGGGGGCGTGGTTGTTTATTACATTTTTTTTTGTGTGTGTTAAACCACTGGGACCTGCGTCCCCTTGTCGAGTCCTAAAGCGGAACTGAAGCATTGCCTCGCCACGTGTCGGCAAAGGAACGGCGACGAAACTGACAATGTAACATAACCATGTTACAATATATATATATATATATATATATATATATATAGGCAACATGAGAACTAATAACAACTGTAACGAATTATTTTCCTTCCAAACATGTAACATGAATATCGTAATAAAAATGTTGAGTGGTGAAATAAATCGAATCACACCTAGTTTGAAGTTTTGCCACAATTGTTCTTTCTTCACTCTTCACCCTTTTTCCGCTCAGCCAGTGAAGCCAATTTTCGTCAGGTTTTTCCCTCAGCCTGGATTTAAACGCGGGGGGGTTAAACGGATTTGTGCCTTTTTAGCTGGATAACTCGTTATCAATTAGCAATTAAATACTGCCGCGGCCAAGCAACCTGTAACCGATTGCAAAGCAGCAAGTGTCACACCCGCACACGGTGTTTACTCACCTCTGGACTGCAAGCAGAAACAGACGTCGGCTTTCTGGCAAATTACAGTCGCACTCCAACCAACGCCACCTCTGTTTGTCTTATTTAATGCTACACGAGGAGGAAAAAACTTTCGAACTAGGACAGGATGGAGAAGGGAGGGAACGAAAAGAGAGAGAGAGAGAGAAAGAAAAAAAAAAGCTCGTTTTCCGATTGGTTGCTACCAGAAATTGCGTCACACGGGGGTGATGTGATCTCCGGCTAGTTACAAGGGTTTTATTTGTTTGGGTGAGGGGGAGGGGGATGGGGCAATAGGGGGGGGAGAGAAGGGGTGTGACTGATGATGGACCTCCTGTAGTGGGACCGGCACAATAAGAGATAATTAAATTTAGAGTAAACTTTGACTGTCATCACCTACAGTTACGATGGTGTACTTAATATGACTCTTTGTCCTTGTTATATTGG
This sequence comes from Zhengitettix transpicula, assembly GCA_037074705.1. Classification (NCBI taxonomy): domain Eukaryota; kingdom Metazoa; phylum Arthropoda; class Insecta; order Orthoptera; family Tetrigidae; genus Zhengitettix; species Zhengitettix transpicula. The sequence continues at coordinate 94,150,459 of CM073593.1, forward strand.
AAAATAAATAAATTCCAGAGATATTATACATTTTACTTTAATTAAGGAAGCTTTGAATGTATATAACGTATTTTTTTTTGCTTTCAGTATCTGTCCTGTGCTGTTCTCTGTATTATTTATATGGACAACCCGGGTGCCAGGGTATTTATTTATGATAATAGCCAGTAAAAAAGTATTTAATTCGACGTTAATGTCCTGGTCAAGACGTTATTTAACAGAGTATAGAGACTATCTTAATTTAATCGTAACTGTACCTTAATAGAGTCAAGAATAACTTCAGATTGTCCAATATTCTCCCGGCAACACCTGAAAGCGCCTAAAACAACCCCCGACGTACCCTAATAGAACAGTTTTCACCCTTTTCGTCCCCCACTCCTAGAGGTTGAACTACAACTTAACAGGCATGCTGAATGTAATAATTAAACACAGAGACTTCCGTAACACCGGATTCGACACCAAATCTAGGTTATTTTCCTCCCTCCACCCTCAACGGATGGTCCCCTCAGTGGAAATTATACAGGATCAACATGGGGTGAAACACTTAGTGGGTCTAATTGATCACTAAAGGTATTTATTCGACGCAAATATCGTCAGTTTTCGAAGTTATACTGAAACAACATCGGGAGAAACGTGTAGTGGTTCTAATTTATCAATGAAGGTATTTATTGGACGGAAATATCGTCCGTTTTCGCAATTATACAGAAACAACATCAGGAGAAACCCTTAGTGGTTCTAATTTATCACTGAAGGTATTTATTCGAATCAAACATCGTCCGTTATCGAAATTATACAGAAACAACATCGGGAGAAACGTGTAGTGGCTCTAATTTATCAATGAAGGTATTTATTGGACGGAAATATCGTCCGTTTTCGCAATTATACAGAAACAACATCGGGAGAAACCCTTAGTGGTTCTAATTTATCACTGAAGGTATTTATTCGAATCAAACACCGTCCGTTATCGAAATTATACAGAAACAACATCGGGAGAAACGTGTAGTGGCTCTAATTTATCAATGAAGGTATTTATTGGACGGAAATATCGTCCGTTTTCGCAATTATACAGAAACAACATCGGGAGAAACCCTTAGTGGTTCTAATTTATCACTGAAGGTATTTATTCGAATCAAACATCGTCCGTTATCGAAATTATACAGAAACAACATCGGGAGAAACGTGTAGTGGCTCTAATTTATCAATGAAGGTATTTATTGGACGGAAATATCGTCCGTTTTCGCAATTATACAGAAACAACATCGGGAGAAACCCTTAGTGGTTCTAATTTATCACTGAAGGTATTTATTCGAATCAAACATCGTCCGTTATCGAAATTATACAGAAACAACATCGGGAGAAACGTGTAGTGGCTCTAATTTATCAATGAAGGTATTTATTGGACGGAAATATCGTCCGTTTTCGCAATTATACAGAAACAACATCGGGAGAAACCCTTAGTGGTTCTAATTTATCACTGAAGGTATTTATTCGAATCAAACATCGTCCGTTATCGAAATTATACTGCAACAACATCGGGAGAAACGTGTAGTGGCTCTAATTTATCTATAAAGGTATTTATTCGACGCGAATATCGTCCGTTTTTGAAATTATACAGAAACAACATCGGGATAAACGTTTAGTGGGTCTAATTTATCACTAAATTTATTTATTCGACTCGAATATCGTCCGTTTTCGATATTATACAGGAACAACATCAGGAGAAACACTTAGTGGGTCTAATTTATCACTAAAAATATTTATTCGACACAAATATGGTCCGTTTTCATAATTATACAGAAACAACATCGGGAGGAACACTAAATGGGTCTAATTGATCACGAAAATAATTTATTCGACGCAAGTATCCTCAGTTTTCGTAATTTTTAAAATGTCCACCCCTGTCCCTAGACGTGTAGTACCCCTGAATTATACAGAAACAACATCGGGAGAAACACTTAATGAGTCTAATTGATCAATAAATGTATTTATTTAATCATTTGAACCAATTCTCATGTAATTAATTGTAACTAATGTAATGTAAATTTCTGTTTTGCTGAAACACTGTCGTGGATTAAATATAATAAAACATAGTTCTCGTTGCAACAACGTCTATATTATTATACCTCTTTGTCACTAACAACTCTACAATATTCTTTGGTTTATAAACTCTTTGTGCTAGCTAGAGTCTCTGGTCCCCCACGACGTAGTTGTATCATGAATTATCATATACGTACAATTTTTGTTTTCTTTGATATATATTTTACATTACGGATTTAAATTAATAATTATTAAACCTGAAGAGGTCACAAAATTTTATGGACGAAACGTAGTGATTTTATTTTAAATTTCTCTCTGATTAATTGGCTGATGTATTTGTCGTGAGTGTACCAATTCAGTGTGGTTGGTTTCTACGAAATAATTTATTATCCTCCCCCTTTTGTATAGAATTACAAGTTTCAGAACGGTTTCCTATTATTTGTTCTTTTTATTATTATTATTATTTAATGATGTTTACTCACGGCCGCGAGTACATCTGGGGGTGGGGGTGGCGGTGGGGGGAAACTCGATGTTATCGGTGAATCGACGTTTGCCTTCAATACTGGAGACTTTATCAAACCTATTTACCCTTTCTCCAATACTTACGAAGGCGACGCAACTTGTCAGTCAAGCCTCCTTTTCACCTTCACAGATTATGATCGGTGACAACAGTCAAGTAGCGTTACAACGAAAGTAAAGGTTGAAAACATAAAAGTAATAATATTGAATGGCATAAATTATTAGCACCGAATTAAGTTGAAACGTTCCTCTTAGTTTGATGAAGATATTAAAGGAGAATGACTTAAGAGTATTCCGTCAAAACTATCGATAACGTGGGCGTCGAGGCTCATTAAATATACATAAATTAATAAAACCCTCTTTCAATAACTTGCGGAGAATTATAGGGACATTAAAAAATTTATTACAAATTGTAGACATGACATTACTGTAAGTAATTACTCGTGTAAGATTTTCCAAATGATTCTAAATAAATTGTATTGTGGAAAACTATATTATATTAATGGATTGGGATATAGAAATCTGAACCTGACGGGTAATCGAACTCAGAACCTACGTGGTGCTCCTACCACCTGAGCTGCCCTGGTCGACTCGTCCGTCCATTGTAATGGACCCTGAATACAATTTACTAAATCACAATCTTCATGGATGACATTCAGTAGCTCAGTTGGTGAGAGCACCGCGTAAGTTGTGGGTTAGATCCCCCCGTCCTAATCCCGTTAATCCATTATCATAGCCCTGTAGAGTTGATCTTTGAATTGACCTATTGTGTTACAGAAGGGTGTCTTATCGAATTTACTGATTTAATATATGTTATCTTTCATACGTGGGTGGGAAAACTTTGTTCTTTGCGATAGGGATTTTATCCTGTGAACAGAAAGATTTATCTAGTCTTTATTCTCCTGATAGGATTAGACTTGTGGTCTATTTTCTTCTTTTATAATAATAATAATAACTATAATAATAATAATAATAAAAATAATAATAACAATAGTAATAATAGCTATGCTAATAATAACTGATATTAATAATAACTAATAATAACTGTAGTAATAATAATAACTATGATAATAATAACTATAATAATAATAACTAATATTAACTATAATAATAATAAAAGTGATAATAACTATAATAATAAAAACTAATATTAACTATAATAATAATAATAATAATTATAATAATAATAAAAATAATAATAACTATAATAATAAAAACTAATATTAACTATAATAATAATAATAATTATAATAATAATAAAAATAATAATAACTATAATAATAAAAACTAATATTAACTATAATAATAATAATAATTATAAGAATAATAAAAATAATAACTATAATAATAACTAAGAATAATAACTATAATAATAATAACTTTAATAATAATAACTATAATATTAATAACTATAATATTAATAATATCTGTAATAAAAATAACTAATAATAACTATAATAATAACTAAGAATAATAGTAACTAAAAATAATAACTAAAAATAATAACTATACTAATAACTATAATATTAATAATATCTGTAATAATAATAATTAATAATAATAAGTAATAACAACTGTAATAATAATAGCTTATAATAACTATAATAATAAAAATAGTAACTAATAATAACTAAGAATAATAGTAACTAAAAATAATAACTAAGAATAATAACTATATTATTAATAATAACTGTAATAATAACTATAATAATAGTCACTAATAATAATAACTAATAATGACTATAATAATAATAACTATAACTATAATAATAATAACAAATAACTGTTATAATAATAACAATAATATTAGTAATAACTGTAATAATAATAACTATATTAATAGTAACTAATAATAACTATAATAATAATAACTAATAATAATAATAACTATCTTAATAATAACTATAATTATAATAACTAATAATAACTGTTATAATAATAACTAATAATAACTATAATAATAATAAAAATAATAACTAAGAATAATAATAACTAAGAATAATAATAACTAAGAATAATAATAACTAAGAATAATAATAACTAAGAGCTGTGTCGGGAAGAAAGAACGTCACGGCCGCCGACTCTTATTTTAACCGCACATGCAGCGTAATGTCGCAGGATGTTCATCTTTGGATTTAATTGGAAACCGTATCAATATTTTCATAACAAAATCCTACAAACTAATGCCACAAGTAGTAAGTTAGTTATATAAAACCAAAGAGTCTACAAATTGTCCCCTTTTTTTTTGTGTCGAATATATCGCTGGGAAATGCATCTTTACAGAAATTTTAACAAGACCATTGCGAGATTAATTAATTTTCACCTACTCCTCTTATTATACGGTAAGGTACTCGACGGATTAACTTGGCAACATCGAACTTCGTCCTCATAGTCAGATTATTCTGCGAAGTTGTGTGAGTTACTGTTCAGGGAGGGTTTGCTGGCGGGGGAGTCTGTGATCTTCTTCACAGGGCCAAAACGTAAGTAAGGTTAATATACTTATCATTTCTGTAATTAATGTTCCATTACTACCTTTTAACGTTGCTTTAAATCTTCTATATATATATATATATATATGAATTGCTGTTCGTTAGTCTCACTAAAACTCGAGAACGGCTGAACGGATTTATCTTATCTTAGTCTTGAAATGTTCGTGAAGGTCTAGGGAAGGTTTAAAAGGCGAGAAAAAATCGAATAATTTCCGGGAAAACCCTAAAAACAGCCCTTTTCTATTTCCCATACAAACGTTTTCTAAATAAAATAGAAATCTACACCAGTCGAGCAATTTTCACCAAATTTCGTACACGTGTTCTTTGCGACCAGGAAACAAACACTGTCGGGGTGAGACGCGTCTTCCACCCCCAGAAGCGGGGGTGGAAATATTTAAACATACTAAAACAGCCGATATTTCAGTCGGATAAATATTTTTAGGGGTCAAAGATATTGATAGTGTTTCTACCAATGTTATCTGAATACAATTTTCATCCCCCTACGCCATGTGAAAAGGACACCCTTCGGGTTTGGGGTGGAGATGCTTTACAGTAAAATAACGCGAATACAACCGAGATTGGAGTCAAATCAAAGGTTATGGAAGTCACTGTGTTTAGTTACGACATTCAAATTGGCATTTACACCCCTCAGATGCAGGGGTAGAGGGGTGAAAATTTTGGAACATGCAAACACGGCAGATATTTGCGTCGAAGAAATATTTTTCAGAGTTAATTATAATGATTAGGGTTCGAGTAGCGTTACATAAAAATTGCCCAAAAGCAGCCGAAATTGGGGTCATATCGGGGGTTATAGATAAATGACATCTCGGGCAACGCCGGGCACCCAGCTAGTTATATAATAAATTTCTTTTCTAATTGTAATATTGTATTCTTATCGTTTAACCTCATCTTTATGTCGAATCCTATTTTCTTACGACCGAGGGCTGCTAATGGAATGAATAATAAATCTATCAAGCTATCCTAACCCATTATTTATTGTTTTCGACAAGGGAACGGTATAGTTTAGATTTAATTTGTGCAACATTCTCTGGTTTCGTTGTTATCTTTTTTTATTATTATTAAAGACGTGTTAAAAGGATAATTGATCTCCTTTTTGGGTGATTCTTGAGGCTTCGTCTATTCTCACATATTTTTATTGCGAATTCTTTAGGAAGCTCTTAATAAAAAGAAGGGGGGGGGGTTGAGAGGAGGAGGAGCAGGAGGACGACCACGCTTGTTATTATGCAGGGCTAAAGCAGGTAAGCGAGACCCTTAATTGAGGAGCAATTCTACGGTTTGTGTTTCCCGACGAGACGTGCGTGGATAAGGTCCGTTTGTTTAGCTGCTTCTCTGGCTGGCTGTTTGCTTATCTCACAGCTGGAAACTGCCAGGGCCGGGAGCAGGCCCCGTGCAAGCCGAATCTCTTTATGGCGGCGGCGTCCAGGGTCGAGCCTTCACAGTTTATATTTGCCTTCGAGGAAAAAAAAATAATTTAATATCTGATGGAATCTTTTTTTTTAGGTGTAGACAGGCTATGTATAGGGTAATCCACATAGTGGCATAGCAAAGGAAAGGGGGTGAAACGGGGGATGCGGAAAGGTAGAGGAAGGTAGCCAAGAGGTTAACTAGGGCCCCGCGGCTATGGTTTAAGGATCCTACCCGCCAATTCGCCTCAATGTCATGCAGGGAAAACCCTATAAAAACCTGCATGAGGTAGGTCGGGCATTTGGTACTTGACCCACGTCCTTCCCTGGATGGCGGAAGAGGGGTTAGTTGTGGGGTCACAGCTGTCCCCTCGCCGTGCCTTCACCAGTCTTTTAGGGTAACAGGCTAAATGAGGATAATCCACACGGTGGCAACTCCTCTTTAATAGCATAGGAAGTGATTTGAAAGGGGGGGATGCGGAAGGGTAGAGAAAGGTAGCCAAGGGGTTAACTAGGGCCCCCGGGCTATATTTTAAGGATACTACCCGGCTATTCGCCTAAAAGTGATGCAGGGAAAATCCTAGAAAAACCTACATCAGGTAGGTCGGGCTCTAGAAACTTGTTCCACGCCCTTCCGAAAGAATATCCCTCGCAGGTTCTGCCCCCTAAGCACGTGTTTTTTTTTTTAGTCTGCATGAGGGTAATCCACATGGTGGCAACTCCCCTTTTATAGCATAGGAAAATGATTTGATATGGGGGATGCGGAAAGGTAGAAGGTAGCCAAGGGTTAACTACGGTTTTTTTAGGGTAACAGGCTACATGAGGGTAATCCACAAGATGACAACTCCGTTTTAATAGCATAGGAAGGGATTTGAAAGGGGGGGATTCGGAAGGGTAGAGGAAGGTAGCCAAGGGTTAACTAGGGCCCCGCGGGACTATGGTTTAAGGATCCTACCCGGCTATTCGCCTAAAAGTGATTCAGGGAAAATCCTAGAAAAACCTGCATCAGGTAGGTCCAGCATTTGGGTACTTGTCCCACGCCCTGTCGTCGATGACGCGAGTGAGGGGTTTTTAGAGGTGCAATGTTCCGGGGTCGCAGTCCTCGGGCATACGCTAAGAGTTGTACGCTTCTCCTACTGGAACAGACGACCAGCTGCCTCCTAAAAGATGCTGCGTCCCCACGTAAAACCTCTCGCTCCCGCCATCCAGGGAAGGACGTGGGACAAGTAGCTACTGCTCGACCTACCTGATGCATATTTTTATAGAATTTTGTCCTCCATCACTTTTAGGGCGGATGCCGGGGTAGGTTAGTTAACCCTTGGCTGGCTACCTTTCCGCATCCCCCATTTCAAACCCCTTCCCAGTTGCCACCACGTGGATAAGCCTCATGCAGCCTGTTCCTCTAACAAAAAAAACCAACTGAAGCAATTTTTTTGGAGGTTCTCAGGATATTTCATTATTCACGAGATTACGAATTGATAGAATTTTCCCCCCGCCATCTTGAATTCAGTTTAAGGACCTCACGAGCCTTCCACGGTTACACAATTGAAGCTTTTGTTTCCGGCCGCTGCTGCTGCTTGGGGATTAATGACGTCATCTCCAGTCGCCCGGCTTCACGTGGTGTGTCGTTGCGCGTCGCATCCGCTAAGTGGCTAAATCATGAATCTGGAAGCGAGCCACGCTTAATTGAACACTTAACAATGGATTATACAACTCCTTTCTCTTGGGTCCGCTGCTGTTGCAGTTTCCACGTACGTTGCTTGAAGATTCCGAGGGCAGTTTGCAAAACAAATAAACAAACAAACCTTTTAAAAAAAAGAAATTATAGAAATTTTGAGAAAGAAATTTATCCTGAAAATTTGCCCACACTTTTGAAACGCTTCACTTCGCTAAAAGAAAAGACATACTTAAACAAAGTCAACTTTAGAGGGCTATTAATATCTTTTTTTCGCACTTCGCTTCACGACTTCTTATTTTTTTTATATTCATTTATTTACAGTCGCATCAACAAATACAGTAAGAGTTGTCCGCCGCTCCCATTAGGATAGGTTAGGAGGCAGCTGGCCGACTATTCCAATACAAATTAGCGACTCAGTATCGGAACTAATTTTTCCTCGCACCGAGGTTTTAAGAGAGAGTTTAATCTAGATTCGAACCCGGGACCTCTGAGTCCGTCACGCTGACCCCTGCACCACCACAGGAGGTCGGCTACATCATTCTTCGACCTTCTCGTTGCTGTGAAGATTCTCCTCACAAACACTGCTGCTTCGAAAGGGGGTAAAAAATATTTTTTTACCAACCCCCCCCCCTATCGATCTGATTAAGAATTAAAATTTCCCTAAGGTTTCGTTTTGATTTTATAATTGTGATTATTTCAGTTTTTCAAGACTACGTCTTTCCACGCTTAGTTTTCCCCGTGTACGATTTAAATAGAGCTCAAAACTTTTTTTTTCCTCCGTCTGGTTGCCAAAGGTTCCCCAGCCTTATTTTTTCTACCTTATTTCTCCCTAGAGTGACCAGTCCCCGTATTAAACGTTTTTGTTTCTGCTTTCCTCTGAAGTTTTTCTAGGCTCATACTCGACTTATTTTGATTTTCCGTTCCCCCTATTTTTAATATTCTCATTTCCACGGCGGATTTCGAGACGCAGTATATATTTCTGCTTCTCATCCTAAATTTCAGCGCGAAATAATTCCTACATATTTGCAATTGCTTACTTGAGTCCTCCCCCCACCCATTTACAATACAACGTAACCGTTTTTATATGCCCGATGTTAACTGAACGTTATTGATTCGTTATTTACTTAATAATGCAGTTTTCTGACCAATTACAGCAAAAAAATTTTTAATTAATTGTAAACTTTTCCCCCCGGTGTAAAATTATTAATAAATAATCCGCGGATGAGCCTCAGGTTCAGATTTCGCGATGTTGACGTTTCTGCCGTAATTCTCTAACAGATGTCTACAGAAACGTCAACATCGCGAACCGCGAAAGTTTTATTAATATTTTTATTGATTTAAGACGACGTTTCGGGACGTGTTTGTACCATCCTCAGGTCAATCCTACGGAGAAATAGGACAAAATAATTTTTTTTCGTCGTATTAAAAATAAATATAAGGAGTAGAAATATGTACAAATCTGTAATTCATTTATTTTGTACAATTTCTCCGCAGGATTGAGCTGAGGATGACACAGACACGTCCCGAAACGTCGTCTTAAATCAATAAAAATATTCATAAATTTTTATTGTAATACGACAACGTTTCAAAAATATTCATAAATATTTATTGTAATACGACAACGTTTCGGGATGTGTTTGTGCCTTCCTCAGGTCAAAGCTGCGGAGAATTAATAAAAAATAATTTTTTATTCGTCATAGAACAAGAAATATACGGAGTAGAAATGTGTACAAATCTGTAATTAATTTATTTTGTACAATTTCTCCGCAGGATTGAGCTGAGGAAGGCCCAAACACGTTACCGAAACGTCGTCTTAAATCAATAAAATTTTGTTTTGTCTGTAATTGTTCAGAAAACTGCATTATCTATAAACAGACTGGAAAAACACAACCGTCACATTTTATTTGCTTCGTCCGAGCTGTTTTGGAACAAAAGGTATCATCAAGGATCAGTCTTTATTCCATCCCCTGATGTGTAGTAACGATCTATCAATGAAATCGGTTCCAGAATAGCTCGGATGAAGCAAATAAAATGTGACAGTTGTGCTTTTCCCGGTCTGTTTTATATGAAAACGGTAAGACGACGTTTCGGTAAGTGTTTGGGCCTTCCTCAGGACAATCCTGCGAATAAATTGTACAAAATAAATGAATTAAAGATTTTTACATATTTCTCCTCTGTATATTTCTGTTTCTATGAGGAAATGAAATTATTTTGTCCAATTTCACCGCAGGATTGACCTGAGGAAGGTTCAAACACGTACCGAAACGTCGTCGTATTAAAATAACAGTTTATGAATATTTTTGAAACGTCGTCTTATTACAATAAAAATTTAGGAATTGATTTATAGATTTATTACAACGTTTCGGTACGTGTTTGTGCCTTCCTCAGGACAATTCTGCGGGGAAATAGTGCAAAAGAGATGAATTAAAGATTTGTACATATTTCTCCTCTGTATATTTCTTTTTCTATGACGAAAAAAAATTATTTTTTCCAATATCTCAGCAGGATTGTCCTGAGGAAGGTTCAAACCCGTACCGAAACGTCGTCTTATTACAATAAAAATTTATGAATATTTTTATAGATTTAATACAACGTTTCGGTACGTGCTTGTCCCTTCCTCAGGTCAATCCTGCGGGGACATGGTACAAAATAAATTTGTAAATGATTTATAAAGATTTTTTCAAATTTTTGCACCGTATATTTATTTTTTTATGACAAAAAAATTTTTTTTTACAATATCTTTCAAGGATTGACCTGAGGACGGTTCAAACACGTGCCGAAACGTCATCTTCTTACAATAAAAATTTATGAATATTTTTATTGATTTAATACAACGTTTCGGTACGTGTTTGTCCCTTCCTCAGGTCAATCCAGCGGTAAAAATTGGAAACATAAATAAATTTTTCTTTCGTCATACAGAAAATAAATATACGGAGGAGAAATGTGGAACTGATTTTATTGGTAGGCCATTAATATGAAGACGCCGGACCTTGATCCTTGATGATACCTTTTGTTCCAGTGACAGTTGTTGTCTTGAAAGCGAAAGCACAGCCCGGCTGTCGATTCGTCACTTGTCTACGTCACGAAGAGCTACGTCATCAGCGAAGTCATTGACGAACGTGAGAGATTTACGATGTACAGTGAGTGATTTCTCCCCCCCCCCACCACCCCCCAAAAAAATATTATTATTTCAGGGTGCGTGATTTTTATTTTTGAGGATTCACACATGTTATGTTGATATTATTCTCTGTAAGCATTTCTCAGTATCCTTTATTCCGAGGCAATGCAATATTTTGCGAGTACAGTCGTGTGTGTGTGTGTGTGTGTGTGTGTGTGTGTGTGTGCTTATATAAACGAGCACGTGACACACATCCGCCATCTTTTTTATTTTTATTTTTATTTTTAAAAAATAATAAAGTAGTCCACCAACACGACCTGAACTGCACATAGCAGCAGCAGCCGCGGCGGTGGTGGTGGAGGAACAACTATAACAGAGTTAACGAAGTTTGGACCGAAGTTGAATAAAGGGGAACTTATAATAAGCGCTTGAATTCAAATATTTGACCTTCTGCTATTAATTATCAACGTCTCTGGTTGGTTGCTGTTTGACTCTCTGAGTTCCGATTTTTTTTTATATATTCCACACGCGGGGGTTGGTGGGGGGAAGTTATTCCGGGATGGGTTTTTTTAGCTGGAAGAATCTGTCCTTTGAAAGGATTGACAAGACTGGATTAAATATTAATTAAAGCACAATTCTTAACCCCAATTACTTATTTCTCATTCAGTTACCCCCTGGACTCTTCAATTCCCCCCCCTGGTCTGTATACACAACAAAGAGTGTTTAGAGAAGAAAGTATACGGAAAGCGATCAGCAAGGATAAGTATTAGTGGGGGTAAGAAATAAACTAAGTTCTGAGGCAGGTTTTTTTTTTGGGGGGGGGGTTGGCTGAGGGGGGGGGGGGGGTGCGATACTTGCCTCTGAAAAAACAGAATTCTACTTCTTAAATGATTTACTACTATTGCATTAAACAATTATATTCCCCACACGACGACGTTTCGACGACGGACTCTACCATCCTTTCACTTCCTCTTGAGAAAAAAAAACCCCGACAGAGTCTTGCCGCCGAAACAACGTCGTGTGACTTCAGAGGGATTTCTCTTTTTTTTTTTAATTCCAAGAACTGCTTATACGAGAAGAAAATATTCCATCATTGTTTAATAACCTGTGTTGATCTTTAATCGCGGACCATTCCTCTCCTGGTGTTATGTTCTCTCGTGGCTTTTAAAGTATTTTTGTAAACCGGCATCGGCCAATCACTTGACTGATTCTCGTATTTCTTCTTTAACCTTGTCTTATGTGCTCAGCACGTGGCTGCTCTCCCATTTGAGCTATCCTTCAGGAACGAGAATTGTAAGAAGCCGGGTTAATAAAATGAAATTATTTACAGCATTAATAAGACTTGAAACTAAATTAAAAGGATCAGGATGGAGACATCTCGACTGGGCCTTTACTTGGTACGTGCGGTGCTCTCCCATTTGAGCTATCCTTCAGGGACGAGAATTGTAAGAAGTCGGGCTAATGAAATTAAATTATTTACACCATTAAAAAGACTTGAAACTGAATTAAAAGGAACACGATGGAAACATCTCGACTGGGCCTTCACTTGGTACGTGCGGTACTCTCCCATTTGAGCTATCCTTCAGGAACGAGAAGTCGGGTTAATAAAATGAAATTATTTACAGCATTAAAAAGACTTGAAACTGAATTAAAAGGAACACGATGGAAACATCTCGACTGGGCCTTTACTTGGTACGTGCGGTGCTCTCCCATTTGAGCTATCCTTCAGGAACGAGAATTTCTCAACCCACTGTGTGGTTTTGAAAGCATTTCCTCTGTTTCTTGAAATAATAACGATTTTTTCTTTAACGCATCTGATGGCCATAAAAACCGTTGCTCGTTGTTAATTGAGATATTGGAAAACTTAATTGAAAATGAGAATTTATCAATAATTAAAATACCTACATTTATTTAATTAAAAATAAGTTTTTCCCTCTCCAAAATACATTTAAAAAGCTTTTTCCTGGAGATTTTTTCTCCCCTAGGACATATGCAACCCGCTGTAAAATTTAAACAATTCGGAATTTAAATGTTTCATGCCCTAAAAAAATTTTTTTCCTCCCCGTTCTTCAGACTCTTTTGGTTCTTGAATAACCTAGACGATAGGAAAAAGGATTACGGAAACGATGTGTTGTATTGATTTTATCTTATATGGCTATTTATTTACCTAATTTGTTTAGTTTCTCTTCAGATTTCTTTTCTGTTCGTCTCCTCTAGCATCGGAAAGTGATTTTGTCCTTCGTTTGTGTTTTTTTGGTTACTCTGTACATTTCTTGTTGTTTGTAGTTCCACATTTATTTTGTTTAACCCAAGGAATTTTCCACAATTATCTAATAATAATTAAAGCCTCATGAACGGTAAGAAAAATAGTTTAAATGCTAAGAAAACATTTAAAACGGGGAATTAGCCGTAATTAAAGAGAAATAAGGATTAAGTGGGCATCCTCCTTGGTTGAAATGACGGATGAACGCCAACAAAATTTTTTAAAATACTAAGTAAATATAAAACGAGGCAATTAACTAATTAAAGCCTCATGAAGCCAACTGGCTGACGGATGAACGCCAACAAAAATATTTTAAGCGCTAAGAAAACATTATTATCCTTAATTAAGGACAACTACAGACTAAGAGGTCTTGAATGACCAAGAAAAATATGTTAATATCTGTGAGAGGAATTTGTTAGGCTTTTTATACAGTGTATATAACTCCTCATAGTATTTTACACAGCTTGGGCTATAAATATTCCTCAGGATCTTCCTTTTAAAGATTCTCAGTTGTTTTTTTCCCTTATTGAGTCTCCAACTCTCACATCTTTTACAAGATTAGAGGCATTATTATTTCAAAAACAGAACAAATGTGGGTTGAGAAATTCTCGTTCCTGAAAGATAGCTCAAATGGGAGAGCACCGCACATACCAAGTGAAGACCCAGTCGAGATGTTTCCATCCTGTTCCGTTTAATTCAGTTTCAAGTCTTATTAATGTTGTAAATAATTTCATTTTATTAGCCCGACGTCTTACAATTCTTGTTCCTGAAGGATAGCTCAAATGGGAGAGCACCGCACGTACCAAGTGAAGGCCCAGTCGAGACGTTTCCATCCTATTCCGTTTAATTCAGTTTCAAGTCTTATTAATGCTGTAAATAATTTAATTTTATTAGTCCGACTTCTTACAATTCTCGTTCCTGAAGGATAGCTCAAATGGGAGAGCACCGCACGTACAAAGTAAAGGCCCAGTCGAGACGTTTCCATCCTGTTCCGTTTAATTCAGTTTCAAGTCTTATTAATGCTGTAAATAATTTCATTTTATTACCCCGACTTCTTAAAATTCTCGTTCCTGAAGGATAGCTCAAATGGGAGAGCACCGCACGTACAAAGTAAAGGCCCAGTCGAGATGTTTCCATCCTATTCCGTTTAATTCAGTTTCAAGTCTTATTAATGCTGTAAATAATTTCATTTTATTAGCCCGGCTTCTTAAAATTCTCGTTCCTGAAGGATAGCTCAAATGGGAGAGCACCGCACGTACAAAGTAAAGGCCCAGTCGAGATGTTTCCATCCTGTTCCGTTTAATTCAGTTTCAAGTCTTATTAATGCTGTAAATAATTTCATTTTATTACCCCGACTTCTTAAAATTCTCGTTCCTGAAGGATAGCTCAAATGGGAGAGCACCGCACGTACAAAGTAAAGGCCCAGTCGAGATGTTTCCATCCTATTCCGTTTAATTCAGTTTCAAGTCTTATTAATGCTGTAAATAATTTCATTTTATTAGCCCGGCTTCTTAAAATTCTCGTTCCTGAAGGATAGCTCAAATGGGAGAGCACCGCACGTACAAAGTAAAGGCCCAGTCGAGATGTTTCCATCCTGTTCCGTTTAATTCAGTTTCAAGTCTTATTAATGCTGTAAATAATTTCATTTTATTACCCCGACTTCTTAAAATTCTCGTTCCTGAAGGATAGCTCAAATGGGAGAGCAGCCACGTGCCAAGCAAGTAAGACAAGGTTAAAGGAGAAATACGAATAACTGATTGGCCGATGCCGGTTTACGAAAATACTTTAAAAGCCACGAGCGGACATAACACGAGGGGAGGAACGATCCATGATTAAGGATCAACACAGATCAGGAGGCCACCGTAACTCGGATGAACGCCAAGAAAAATATTATCAAAGCCATGAGGGCATATGAAACGATGAAGTGGACTGAAGTCAAAGAGCAGGAACATTATTCTATCTTCCTTTCTGATACGAACTCTATCTTCCCCTCCATTACTGTGATAATTAGGTTAGGATGCAGTCAGTATAGACTGACGATTGTTCTAATATTACGACACGTACAACTACATCAGTCGTTGAGCAGTTTTATTCCGCTGGCCGTCGCGTCGTGAGACGTACTTTACCTGGTGGAAGAGCGGATTCACGCAGCTGCAGCAGGAGGAGCTGTTGCCCTAATGAACAACTGCGAACTGAAAGAGACAGATGCGGCAAGCGACTACCTTGATAAGGCGAGCAGAGGAACCACGTGGTGTGACGGCGAGGTCGTCGCTGACCTGGAAATCTTATTAGCCCTTCCCGAACTGCGAGGGACGTCACTTCTCATCTGCCCCGCCGCAAACAGCGTTAACCTTGCGGCAGGTGAAAGCCTTCGCGGGATACGAGGGCGCCAGTGATTCAACGAGCTTACAAAAGACAGGTTGATTAATTCTTTCCTGCGATGTATGTACGTATGTACTTACGTTAATCTCTATACATATTTAAACACTTGGACAGATTGCATCAAAACTTGGTACACACATTATAAAAACGTCTCTCCTAACAGGTTCTCTACAAGCTATTTTCTATAGGGTAATCCACATAGTGGAAACTCCCTTCTTACAGCATAGGAAAAGGATTTGAAAGGATGGATGCGGAAGGGTAGAGGAAGGTAGCCAAGGGTTAACTAGGGGTCCCCGGGCTATGGTTTAAGGATCCTACCCGGCAATTCGCATAAAAGTCATGCAGGGAAAACCCTAGAAAAACCTTCATCAGTTAGGTCGGGCATTTGGTACTTGCCCCACGCCTTTCCGATGGCCGGAGAGGGGTTTGCTGTGGGGTCGCAGCTTCCCCTCGCCGTGCTTGACCAGTTTAGGAGGCAGCTGGCCGACGTTTCCAATGCGAACAGCGGACAACTCTTACCGTATGTCCAAGGTCTCCGACCCCGGAACATAACACCTCTCAAAACAGGCCGAGGTGCTTTTATTTTATTTTTAAAGGTGTAGACAGGCTACATGAGGGTAATCCACATAGTGGCAACTACCCTCTTATAGCATAGGAAAAGGAGTGAAAGGGGGGATGCGGAAGCGTTAGAGGAAGATAGCCAAGGGTAATCCACATAGTGCCAACTCCCCTCTTATACCATAGGAAAAGGAGTGAAAGGGGGGATGCGGAAAGGTTAGAGGAAGGTAGCCAAGGGTTAACTAGGGCCCCCGGGCTATGCTTTAACGGATCCTACCCGGCAATTCGCCTAAAATTGATTCAGCGAAAACCATAGAAAAACCTGCATCAGGTAGGTCGGGCATTTGATACTTGTCCCACGCCATTCCGATGGCGGCAGAGGGGTTTTCTGTGGGTTTGTAGCTTTTCTCGCCCCGCAGTGCATTGACCAGTTTAGGAGGCAGCTGGCCGACTGTTCCAATGAGAATAGCGGACAACTGTTACCGTATTGCCCAAGGTTTGTGACCCCCGGAACATACACAGGCCTCGGAATGTGGTAACCTTAGTTAAAAAAACGGAGAGAGGAGGAGGCACCCTCAAAGGTACCCCTTCCGTCTGTCCTACAAGGTTCGGCCTACGAGAGAAAAGCCCTCGCAGGTTCTGCCTCTTAAGGAGCTGTTTTTTTTAGGGCAACAGGCTACATGAGGGTAATAAAAATGGTGGCAACTCCCCTCTTATAGCATGGGAAAGGTATTTGAAAGGTGGGAAGCGGAAGGGTAGAGGAATGTAGTTAAGGGATAACTACGGCCCTCGGGCTATGGTTTAAGGATCCTACCCGGTAGTTCTCCTAATAGTGATGCAGGGAAAACCCTAGAAAAACCTGCATCAGGTACGTCGGGCATTGGGTACTTGTCCCACGCCCTTCCGAGAGAACATTCCTCGCAGGTTCTGTCTCTTAAGGAGCTGGTTTTTTTAGGGCAACAGGCTACATGAGGATAATCCACATAGTGGCAACTCCCCTTTAATAGCATAGGAAAGGTATTTGAAAGGTGGGAAGCGGAAGGGTAGATGAAGGTAGGCAAGGGTTAACTAGGGCCCCCGGGCTATGGTTTAAGGATCCTACCCGGCAATTCTCCTAATAGTGATGCAGGGAAAACCCTAGAAAAACCTGCATCAGGTACGTCGGGCATTGGGTACTTGTGCCACGCCCTATCGAGAGAACATCCCTCGCAGATTCTGCCTCTTAAGAACCTGTTTTTTTAGGGTAAGAGGCTACATGAGGGTAATCCACGTTGGGCAACTCCCCTTTAATAGCATTAGAAGGGATTTGAAAGGGGGGATGCGGAAGGGTAGAGGAAGGTAGCCAAGGGTTACTAGGGCCCCCGGGATATATTTTAAGGATCCTACTCGGCATTCGCCTAAAGAAAAGCAGGGAAAACCTTAGAAAAACCTGCATCAGGTAGGTCGGGTTCTTGGCTACTTGTCCCACGCCCTTCCGAGAGAACATCCCTCGCAGGTTCTTCCTCTTAAGAACCTGTTGACAGGCTGACACACTTTATAATCTCTTATCTACCTTATCAACAGCGCGAAATCGAATGCGGAATTCCTGAGTGAGTGAGTGAGGACTAGAAACCTCATCCGTATTTAGGTTTGTTGATTCAATAAACTGATGATAAATGTCTGCTGTCACACTTCCACTATCAGCAATGGCGTATCGACCTAATAAAAACGGCTCTTGTGTTCTTACAGCTGAATTTTTCATTATATAACTGTAGATAAAAATAAAAGAGTGAAAGGTGAATTTTAAATTGTATTGTATGTAACGTTTCAAAATAAATATTCTGACTGTTGGACAAGGTTGGAAAAATATTAATACATGTAAGAAGTTAACCTTTTCATATCCACAAGGTAGTGGAAGGGAGAAAAAAACCCAAGCATGGAGATTTGAAGGGCCTACAAACACTGAAAATATTAAAAAAACAATGGTGGATAGAGAGGGCCAATATAGGAATATTTCCAGGGAATATTCACAACGCTTCATTAACGATGGCACAGTCCGCCTCGTGTGCAATAGTGATTTAATAGTTTTCTCATTAGCGTAATTTTGATGGTACTCGATGGAAGGAAACACGAGCAATCGTGTTGTTTGTTAAGGGAGAAATGAGGCGATACAATGACGTGAGATTATTTTTAATGTGGCTGGAGGACACAAAGACGCGTCGAAGACCCATCAACTGCATATGGCGTGCCCGTTAATTGCTGATCAAACACAAACAGGGGGATTGCGTGGTTACCATGTCAACAGACTGGTGCTTGTGTGGGTGGGATACAAATAACATCAGAGTACACCCCCGCTCACCTTCGTAGAGTGCGCGATTATTGGCTGCGAAGGTTCACTCAGAGGTTTAGTTATGACTTTCCTGTAACAGTCTTCTCCACTGCCGTGTCCAACGTTCTTCCTCTAACTTCAGCAGTTTATTTTACTTTACCTGTTATACAACAGCATGAAAATCGAGTATTCGCCAGTTTCCGGTGTTTCTTATTTCCCAACGATAGAAATAGGAATATTTTAAAATTCATCACTCTCAAATGTAACTGTAGAACGTTTTTCTTTGACCACCTCGATATGAGAAACCCTACTCTAGATATTTTATCTTACACTCAATTCCCTTGTCGTCGTGCTGTTCCTTGTGTCCCCCGTTCATTACTTCTCTATTCTGATCACCTTTTTTTTGTCTTCTTATAGCACGACGGTGTTGAACAAATTTTTCATATTTACCATTTTACAGTGCAAAACCTCCTACGCTCACAATCAGCACTAATTATCACTGACGACTAAGGAGAACGATTATTCCTTATCTGAACAGTATAAATGAGACGAAAATTAAACAGTGATGTCTTAAAGTGTAAGAATACACGTGTATATAAGTAAAACCAGACAATAAACTGTAGCATAAGATGACAAATATTTTTTTTAAAAAAAAGGTTGGGAAAAAAACTTTAATTAAATATATATTTTAAAATTATTTGTAAAAGTTTTCTCATTATATTCAGATAACATCGGGAGAAACACTATCAATATCTTTGACCTCTAAAAAAATTTATCCGACTGAAATATCGGCTGTTTTAGCATGTTTAAATGTTTCAACCCCCGCTTCTGGGGGTGGTAGACGTGTCTCATCCCGACAGTGTTTGTTTCCTGGTCGCAAAGAACACGTGTACGAAATTTGGTTAAATTTTCTCCGCCGGTGTAGATTTGTATTCTCCACCCCCAAACCCTAAGGGTGCTCTTTTCCCAGGGTGTTGAGGAATGAAAATTATATTCAGATAACATCGATAGAAACACTATCAATATATTGGACCCCTAAAAATATTTATCTGACTAAAATATCGGCTGTTTTAGCATCTTTAAATATTTCCACCCCCGCTTTTTGGGGGCGGTAGACGCGTCTCACCCCGACAGTGTTTCTTTCCTGTTCGCAAAGAACACGTGTACGAAATTTAGTGAAATTAGCTCCACCGGTGTAGATTTGTATTGTCCACCCCAAACCCTAAGGGTGCTCTTTTCCCTAGGGTGTAGGGGATGAAAATTATATTCAGATAATATCGGTAGAAACACTATCAATATATTGGACCCCTAAAAGTATTTATCCGACTGAAATATCGACTGGTTTAGCATGTTTAAATATTTCCACCCCCGCTTCTGAGGGTGGTAGGAGCGTCCCACCCCAACAGTGTTTGTTTCCTGGTCACGTGTACGAAATTTGCTCCACCAGTGTAGATTTGTATAAGGAACATCCTCTCTCAATTTAGGTAACTTTTATTTTAAAAACCTGCGATTTACCAAGGTATCAGTCAGTTTAGCTTCCAAAGTGTTTACGATTTAAACTCTCTGGCGTAACGTAGCACTCTCGCTCTCGCTCTCGCTCTCGCTCTCGCTCTCGCTCTCGCTCTCGCTCTGTCTCTCTCTCTCTCTCTCTCTCTATCTCTCTCTCACTCTCTCTCTATCTCTCTCTCTCTCTATATATATCTCTCTCTATCTCTCTCTATCTCTCTCTCTCTCTCTCTATCTCTCTCTCTATCTCTCTATCTCTCTCTCTCTCTCTCTCTCTCTCTCTCTCTATCTCTCTCTATCTCTCTATCTCTCTCTCTATCTCTCTCTCTCTATCTCTCTCTCTATCTATCTATCTCTCTATCTCTCTCTCTATCTCTCTCTCACTCTCTCTCTATCTCTCTCTCTCTCTATATATATATATCTATCTATCTCTCTCTCTATCTCTCTCTCTCTCTCTCTCTCTCT
Organism: Zhengitettix transpicula; assembly: GCA_037074705.1. NCBI lineage: Eukaryota > Metazoa > Arthropoda > Insecta > Orthoptera > Tetrigidae > Zhengitettix > Zhengitettix transpicula. Next base: position 94,171,203 of record CM073593.1, read on the forward strand.
CCCCCTCTCTCTTTCACAGAAATTGTTCAAACAAAAAGTTTCACGAGATTCCCATCAAGTATTAACTTCAAAGCAACAGGATTTTCCCCTCTGCTATGAATGGATGAAGCCCTGGAAAATACCTGGAAAAAGTGTTTTTCCTCTTCGTCTTCCTTGTTTTTTAGACAGAGAGTAGTTTAGATGTTTTATGTGTAAACAAACAATCGTTGGTTTACTTTTCTTCAAAAATATTAAATTAATATGACTGATATTTAATATGACTGATGCTCTTGTGATCTGTACACAGTGTTTTTGTTGTTGTTAAATATCAAATATTGTGTAATATTTAATACATGTGATCCTTGTTAAAGTGAAAACTGTTTTTACAAAATTAATATAATAATTTTTTTTTGGAACAGATAATTATGACAATACTTGAGAAAACTCCTGGTTTTCAAAATTAAAATCTTAATTTAATTATAAATTAATTTTAAGTAAATAACAGACAAAATATTTGATTTAACACAACATCAACATTGTTTTTTTTTTAAAATGTATGAGAAAAATTACATAATTTTTTTAAAAAAAACATTGGATCATAAATATCACATAATTTTAAATGTATCATTATATTAATTTTGTTAAAAGTTTTGTAAATCTCTGGATCTGAATTTAATTGCAAAAAATAATTTAAGTGCTTAGATCCATAGAGCATAGTGTTGTAGTTGCAAACAAGGCTTTTAAATGGTCTTTGGGAACACTTCAGGTCAAGGAAGACTTGTGAGACCTGCATCAACACACATGCATCCAGAAACTTGGGGGGTGTTTGAAGCAGTCAGATGGAAGAAGCACCTGGTAGCATCATCGTTGAAAGGAGAATCCCTGAGAAGCATAATATTGGGAGCGGTGAAGAGAAAAGGATCCTCTGGAGGAAACGTTTTTTAAACCAACAGAATGTCTTCAGAATTTCTAATTCTAGATGGTGGTGTCTTGTGCCTCGTCTGCTAATAGCAACAGTTCGTCGTCTGCAGTTGTCGTCTAGCTCGGGCGTAGTTGAAAAAGTATCCAGTAGGTGCGGTAGTGTTCGTTCTGTGACGTCACTATCATTGATGACGTCACGTCTTTTAATTAGCATATATCTCACAGTAATTAAAATTTCTTTGTGAAAATAGTTATTTCGACGGGTCTTAGAATGTCCTTAGCTTCATGTATGTTGTTAATTTTCATGTTAATAAAAACGGATTTTTGGCTATTCTCCAGACAAGCCAAAGATACAATTATGAAGTGTCTGAATTATTTAATGAACCCAGATGTTGTTAAATATATAAAGATTGGGCTGTGGAAGGGAACCGAATTACAATGGAAAGTAACAGAGTTGTTTAAAAAGCAAGACCAGAAGGGTCAAGAAAAAAGTGGGAAAGATGGAGTGATGCAGAATATCATCAGGATGTTGACAGTGAAGAAGAATTGGCGGACAACAGCCATGAATAGGAAGGAACTACTGAAGAAGGCAAAGAGGGCTTAATATATATTTTTCAAAACTGTGTGAATTTAATAACTTGTTAATCGTTCAGTTGTGCGAGTTTATTAGATTAATTTGAACAAAAACCTGGAGAAGATACAAAAACAGTGTATCGAAACGTCGTCATAATATTTAAAAAAAAATTAAAGTGTCTGTATAAGGTCGTCAATTGTTTTGTTATTTCAAAAAAATATGTTACATTATTTATACAGACATTTTTTTATTTATATATTGATGACGACGTTTCGATACCTCTTTGTATCTTCTTCGGGCGTTTTCCAAATTAATATATTTTTTTAATAAACTGAGTGAATTTAATGACTTGTTAATCGTTTACTTGTGCGAGTTTATTAAATTAATTTCAACAAAAGCCTGAAGAAGATACTAAAAAAAGGGGTTCGAAACGTCGACATAATATTTAAATAAAAATAAAAAGTGTCTGTATTAAATCGTCAATTGTTTTATTAATTAAAAAAAAAGATGTTACATTAAAACTTTTACATAGCTCATGTTTTATTAAATTGTTTAGGTAAGAAATGAAATTTACACTTGAAGGGTTCCCAGTTAGGGATGAAACGTTTTGGTTTTGAATTTATAATGTTTTAAATTTTATAATAAATTAGTTTTTTTACGTAATTGTAAAACAATTGATGACCTTATACCGACATTTTTTTATTTATATTTATGACGACGTTTCGATACCTATATAATTATGTGCGTTGCTGCTTGGATTATTATTAGTATTTATTTAATTTATTATAATTATTCATTTCAGTCTTATACCCAGATTTTTTTTGCATCAGTTTTAAATTTTAAAAATTTTGAAGGTAAGAAAGATTTAAATAACCACCATAAAATATAATCCGATAACCGTACGCTTTTATTTTTCGTTTCAATAATACTTATAATAAACTCACTATAATCTTTTGCTGTTTTATTTTTCCGCCGCACTGATTATCGGGAAGGAAACCCTCCAACTACTTTTGCGAAATGCTTTTCGCAGGTTTCTGCCATCTCTTGTGAAGTCACGGGAATTAACCGCGTCTGGCGCTTCGCTACCGCCCTGGGGCGGCGGCTTGTACAACTAACTACACACACACACACACACACAAATATAAAAGTAGTTTCTCACAGTGTGATTTTTGAGGGTTTCTTGATCAGTGGACCTGTTGCGAGATAATAATAATAATACTTCAAGGGCAGGTGAAGTAAACTACATGCACTGCTGCAATTCTCTCTGCGTGCGAAGATCGTTGACATGTTGGAAAATGATCTCTGGATTCCAACTACTACCACCATCTACAAAATTAAAAGAATATCTTTGTCTATGGATTAGCTTTTTAATTGATTAATTTTAGTAAATTTAACGCCTTAGAAAAAAACACGAATTAAAAAGGCGAATGGAGCGTCTGTCCAACCAACTGTCCATCATCTCTGGAAGAACCAAAATGTTTCCCAAGAAGCACCAAGATTCGCATATTTAATAATAGCAATGTCAAATCAAGTGCTTCTCTACGGTTGATGCGAAACCTGGAAAGTAAATTACAAAGAGCTGTTTAAGAAAAATAATTGTGTATAAGATGGCCCGAAATATTAAGGGGAAGCCTGCGGGGTGAGACAGAAATAGAGAAACAGATAAAAAAAATTAGAAAATGAGGATGGATAGAACATAGCCTCGAGGAAGGATAAAGGCAGCATTAGACTGGAATCCACAAGGTGAACGAAACGGAGGAAGACCTAAACATACCTGGAAGAGGACGATCACGGAGGAGGAGGCGAAAGACCTGAAAAGTAAATTACAAACAGCTGTTTAAGACAAATAATTGTGTATAAGATGGCCCGAAATAATAAGGGGAAGCCTGCGGGGTGAGACAGAAATAGAGAAACAGATAAAAAATGAGTAAATGGAGATGGATAGGAAGGATGAAGGGTCAGTTGAGGACAGCATTAGACTGGAATCCACAAGGTGAACGAAGAGTAGGAAGACCTAAACATACCTGGAAGAGGACGATCATGGAGGAGGCGAAGGACCTGGAAAGTAAATTACAAAGAAATTACAAACAGCTGTTTAAGAAAGAATAATTGTGTATAAGTTGACCCGAAATAATAAGGGGAAGCCTGCGGGGTGAGACAGAAATAGAGAAACTGATAAAAAAAATGAGAAAATGGACATGGAAAGGAAGGATGAAGTGTCAGTTGAGATGGAAAACATTAGACTGGAATCCACAAGGTGAACAAAGAGTAGGAAGACCTAAACATACCTGGAAGAGGGCGATCATGGAGGAGGAGGAGGCGAAAGACCTGAAAAGTAAATTACAAAGAAATTACAAACAGCTGTTTAAGAAAGAATAATTGTTATAAGATGACCCGAAATAATAAGGGGAAGTCTGCGGGGTGAGACAGAAATAGAGAAACAGATTAAAAATGAGAAAATGGAGATGGAAAGGAAGGATGAAGTGTCAGTTGAGATGGAAAACATTAGACTGGAATCCACAAGGTGAACAAAGAGTAGGAAGACCTAAACATACCTGGAAGAGGGCGATCACGGAGGAGGAGGAGGCGAAAGACCTGGAAAGTAAATTACAAACAAATTACAAACAGCTGTTTAAGACAAATAATTGGTATAAGATGGCACGAAATAATAACGGGAAGCCTGCGGGGCGAGACAGAAATAGAGACAGATGAAAAAAATGAGAAAATGGAGATAGCCTTGAGGAAGGATGAAGGGTCATTTGAGAAGAAAAGCATTAGACTGGAATCGACAAGGAGAACGAAAAGGAGGAAGACCTCAACATACCTGGAAGAGGACGATCACGGAGGAAGAGGCGAAAAAACCAGGAAAGAAGTTAAAATGTAGGCAAAGAATACAGTTTCACAGATACCGCATGTTCCTAAAGGATATACTACTACTTGTTTACACATGCGGCCGAAACATGGACTCTTAAAAGCAAAATGGCAACCACAAACTTATGGTATTTGATAGGAAAATTTTAAGAATAATAATATTAGATCCTGTAAGGCTAGAAGACAAGCTATGAAGAACAAGATTTAACACACAGAAATAGATAAGCTAATAAAGCATAAAAACATAGTAAATCATATAAAAGAATTAAAGGTTGAGTTGGTTTGGACACTTACATCGAATGGACGAAACAAGAAACGTAAAGAAGATGTACAACTGGATCTCTTTAAAGACAAGAAAGAAGAGGAGGATGGCCAAAAAAAACAGATGGAGGGATGACCTATTAGAAGATATTAAGTTAATGAAAATAAAAAACTTGTACGAGACTAGTTTACGATAGAAAAAGGTGGGGAAGGCTGTTGTAGAGCAGGCCAAAACATTTCATTAAAGGAAACGTTGTAGAGCCTCTTAAAAAGAAGAAGAAAACGGTGTCATTAATAGCACGAGTGGGGTTTTTAGTGATGCAGGGATTTTAGTGGAGGATGAAGGGGAGTGGAAGATAATTCAGTTTTCCCTGCTTAGTTGGTGCAAAAAATAATAAAATCGATGGGACTGTTCGAGGAAGACCGCGCAGAACTGGCAGTGGAATGTTCACACACAAATATATTATGAGACTCAAAGAGGGGGCAATTATGACGAGAGGAGTGTGCTTGTTGCACGACAACGCCCGTCCTCACTCAGCCTTTAGCCGCTCTTGGACTCATGTTTACGTCACGTAGCCCAATGATGCTGCAGACAAAGGAAACTGGTACGATACGCGTTAAGATTAGGCTCTGATCACAATTCTAAACGCGGAAAATGAAAATTGGCAAAGGTAGTAAGTGATTGGATCCAGTAGTCATATTTTTTTCCACATTGCGTCGACAGGAGCGTTTCCTTCGAGGACAACGTGTCCCTGAACGATTCAATATTGATTCGGCCGTGTAATCTTGACACTGCAGAGTAAATAAGCCTGGAGAATCGGCCACGACTGCGCCCCCTCGAAACCATGCAAGACACGAATAAGAAGGGGGAATATCTCTGACTTACAGACTCCTGTCTACACTGATGTAGTGGAGTTCTGAAGATAATCATCCGGCTACGTCGTATACCTGACATGAAATTCCTTACCTCCACCCACATCCTGACACACACGATCAATACTTTCACCATTCGTCATACATTTAGATCCATTCTGACCAATCATGCACAACGGCAACAAAAAAAACTCACTGTTTGCATCAGAGGATAATTTATGCAAATTAAGGTTTATCTCGACATATATTGTAGAAATTTGTAATTCATTTATTCATTCATTATGTGTCTCACATACCTCTTTGACAAAGGTGAGGGACTGATGATATCTTCGGTTTTCATCTGCAACTGGCGGGCCAAGAAAGGAAGCAATTTTACACGGATTTTGACTGACGGAGTCGTTTATACGCTTCAATAGAACTGACTGTCTTCTGGAGAATCCTCGGTATGAATTTTGACTGAGGGAGTCGTTTAACAATTTTTATTGCAAGTATAGAGACTCAAAGGGGGCGGGGGCATTAAAAACAAAAGGAGGGGAATTCTGACGAGAGGAGTGTGCTTGTTGCACGACAACGCCCGTCCTCACACAGCCATTAGACGTCACGTAGACCAATGCTACTTCAGACAAAGGAAACCTGTACGGTACAAAGAATACTAATCACCATTCTAAACGCGGAAATGAAAATTGACAAGGGTAATAGTAAGTGATTGGATTCAGTAGTCATATTTTTCTTTTTTTAATTTTAATTTATTTTTAATTTAAATTTATGCTGAGTTGTTTTAAGATTGTTTTTTTTTCATTTGGAGATCAGAAACTACATGACTTGTTATTACAGATTGTGGTTGTGATTTTAACCAATTTATTAGCAAAAATTTTAACAAAATTGCGAAAACCTAGAATTAAAAAATGATAAAAAAAGTGACTTAATTCATTGACCGAATTAAACAGTTTATGCAACAATTGAGATGTAGTTAATTATTACGAATTTATTTTTTAATTAAAATTTTACACCTGAAAATGGTTGTTTTTATATATGGATATATATATGTATATAAAATAAATTTATTATCAAAATTGTTTGATAAAAAAAATTACCTGGCGCCCGTATCAAAAATTGAGGAAAGAGACGGAGGACGGACGCTACAATATATATATATATATAGTCAGAGAGAGAGAGAAACGGAGGACGGACGCTACTATATATATATATATATATATGTATATATATATATAGAGAGAGAGAGAATGAGGACGGACGCTACAATATATATATATATATATAGTCAGAGAGAGAGAGAAACGGAGGACGGACGCTACTATATATATATATATATATATATGTATATATATATAGAGAGAGAGAGAATGAGGACGGACGCTACAATATATATATATATATATATATATATATATATATATATTTTTATATATATATATATATAGTAAGAGAGAGAGAAACGGAGGACGGACGCTACAATATATATATGTATATATATATATATTGTTCCACAATTTAGGGATTAAACGTAGTGTTTTATAACGTTTCAAATCTCTGGTGGTTGTTGTTATTAAAAATGGCAGATAAATGTTGTTATTGTTATAGTTTACTAAATTAAATTCTCCTCGGACTTGAATAAAGAATGGACGTTATTATGTGTAAAGTGATCATAGGAGAAAACAGAATGCGGTCGTATTCCTCAAACGGTAAACAGCGACCACGTTCCAAGTGAGTGGATGTCGCGGGTTCGATTCCCCCAGCCAGGTTCAGTGTTTTTCCGCACTGATCCTTAAAACAATTCTTCCGATCTTGAAATTTTTTTTCTATTAAGTTTATGATCCTTAAACCAATATGAGTTTATGGTAATGAAGTCTGAGGGATGCACGAGAAAATCTTCTTAGATTTATTTATCAATTCCGACAGTCCGCTATTGACATTGGACCAGCAAAAAATTATTATTAAATACATAATAAACAGAAAATAAATTTAAAGAAACTTAATGAAAGCTTACAAAAGTATTATAAATTAGACATTTATGGGAGAACACACGCAGAAAATGGTGGAATTATATAAATTACCAAAAAAAAAGTTTTAAAATAGACCGAGTGAATTGTTTTCAATGTAAACCACACGTCAGAAGGAACACTTCACTTCCGATGAATCCAACAGGAATTTTTCTGGTTACTGGTGACAGTGTTAAATTTTTTTGGGCGAGCTGAAAAGAAAAGAAAAGAATTGTACGCGTTTAAATATGTATAGGGAGTAACGTAAATACATACAAACAAATATACATCCGTTTTTTTTATTATATAGACAGATTACTTAAATAAAGTAAATCGCAGTGATGTTGATTACAATACATTGGCTACTTTTTGAAAGGGCCAAAAAAAATAAAAAAAATTTTCAGTGAGAACAAAGGTTCACCGCGAACAAGGAAAAAGTACGAGAACAATTTTCTAGCGAGCGCCGTTAATTGTCAATGTATTCATTTGCTGGCGGTTTTGTAAATCCACCCCCGCCCCCGCCCCCCCGCGAGTAAGAATATGAGAATTCTCACTGTCACAGGGTGGAAACAATGGCGGCGTTGCGAGCGTCGAGAAGGGGCAGAACCAATGCTGCAGGAAGCACAGAATGGACTTTTCACTCGTGTGTGTGTGTGTGGATATGTGAATGTATGTGAACAATGCGGTTTAGCATGACAATGCGGAGAGTTACAGATCGGCTGTCTCCTTTATTTGGCGACGGCGGCGGGGCAATATCTTTGATATATACACCACATACAAGTGGGCGGCGGGACTGCGCCGTCACATAATGCACTGGAGCCCGCCCCGAGAAGGTCATCTAATATCAGGTGAAATTAAACGCGGGCAATAAATTGC